>OZ005648.1:114611484-116036484 GCA_963930645.1 Salticus scenicus | reverse complement strand
GTAGAGTGGGAATTCAGTATAGTGTAATATATCAGAACCCATAATAGATATCTCGGATAGGGATATATCGTTTCGACTAACATCAAATCTCTTTCCTAGTAAACACACCTGCTGATTATAGGTATGAATACGTATTAATAGTGAATGGATTGTGATATTGGAGTATGTCTGATGAATTTTTTCTGAAGGGGTAGAACCGTGACCTTGAACGAAGTCAGCTTATTCACGGGATAATCAAAGCAGATAGCTTTCAATAAATACTGGTTTATTTATTTATTTATTTATTTTTTGCGGTGGCCTTTTTAAAGCAGTGATGTTTAGATTTGAGATTATGAAGGATAAGGAAGTATATGTATTAGAGATCGTTTGGCGTGGGGTTATTTTTTCTAGTTTATCAGTGAGTAATTAGAGGAAATTAGAAAATGAGTATTAGAATAAGATATTCGGCGCTTTTTTTCTTCGGGTCTCGTTAGCTGTTGTATGTTGGCTGATCGGGTTTCATTCGCTCGAGTTTCGTTCACTCGGGTGCGCACTAGGCAATATCGTTAAAGGGATATATTAGCGGAGCTAGATCTTAAATATTTTTATCGGGATATTAAAAAAATATCGATACTTGGGGATATATTGATAAATAATCCAGCCCTACCTAAAAGGTTCGTCAGATTGGGTGAAGATGAATTAAAATGTTGACGATACAGATGACGAAGGCAAGGGCAGTCGGTGAGAATATGGCGAATGGTAAGTGCACTATAATGACATTTCGGACAATCAGGTTGTTGTTCCCCAAGCAATAAGTATTTATGAGTGAGTCTTGAATGCCCGATTCTTAGTCTAGTTATAATGACATCATATTTTCTAGGGGTGAGGGTTGGCCAGATTGAAATTTCAGGTTTTATTTCTTGTAATTTGTTATTGTTTTCGTTATTCCACTCCCTTTGCCAAATACTTTTAAAATAGCTTTTAAGTGTGTGCTTTATGTCATCATAAGGAACTGAACAGTTTAAAAGTACGGAAGCCTGCCTTGCGGCGTTGTCTGCTGCTTCATTTCCTTTAATGCCAACATGGCCAGGAACCCAGCAAAACAAAATGTCGAATCCCTTTTTCAAAAGGTCGTTATAAGTATTTAAAATTGAGATGAAGGAGAGGTTACAAGAATTAGAAGAGAGAGAATCAAGAACACTCTTTGAGTCAGTATAGATTATGAATTTTCTACTCCGATGAGATGAAATAATGTTAAGAGCAACCTCAACCGCAAAAAACTCTGCAGAGAAGATGGAGAATGAGTTAGGGAGTTGATAGCTAAAAGTTGTATTACCACTGATAATATCACAACCGACTTTATTAGTTGTTTTGGAGCCATCAGTAAAAATCTCAACATAGTCCTTGTAGTCAGAGCGATGAGATGAGAAAAGTGTTTGAAAAAGGGAAGCATCTGTGTTAGATTTGTCAAACCCCTTAAACGGTTGAAGACAAGAAATAACTTGGAAATTCCAAGCCGTCATGTTTAAAAAAGACCGGGGACGAACTTTGGTATGAATATGAGAAGTGCCCGCAAGAAAGTTCTTAATCCTAAGAGCAAAATGAGGGGCGCAAGATGGCCGACTTACATAAAGATTATGATCATTGTTATTTAAATGTGAGTGAAGTGGATGATTAGTATGTGAAAGGATGCGATAGTACAATTCAAGTGAAAGTCTTTGTCTTATATCAGTGAGAGAAGGCTCCACACAGTCAGCATATAAACTAAAAACAGGACTAGTCCGGAATGCTCCTGAGCAAATTCTAAGTGCACTGTGGTGTGTTGTGTCCAGTTTTCTAAGATAAGAATGAGCTGCTGACCCATAAACCTGGCAAGCATAATCTAGTTTGGAGCGAATAGTAGCCCGATATATTTTGAGTAACGATGGACGGTCTGCTCCCCAAGAAGTATTAGAAAGGACTTTTAAAATATTTAGTGCTTTATCACATTTAGTTCTTAAATATGAAATATGTGGAATAAAAGTCAATTTTCTGTCAAACATAACACCCAGAAATCGAGCAGTGTCAACAACTGAAATTGGCCTGTTATTCATCAAAATCTGAGGATCTGGATGAAGACCTCATTTACGACAAAAATGCACACATTGTGTTTTGTCAGTTGAGAATTTAAAACCATTTTTATTTGTCCATTTAATGATATTGTTTAGAGCAAGTTGTAATTGGCGTTCGATGAAGCGCATGTCATTTCCCTGGCAAGAAATTTGCAGGTCGTCAACATATAAGCTTCCATGTACACTTGGAGGTAACTGTTTTAAAATATCATTTATTTTTAAAGAAAAAAGTGCAACGCTCAAAACACTGCCTTGAGGCACACCTTCCTCCTGGAAATAATAATCTGAATAAACTGACCCAATGCGAATTTTAAAACGTCTGACTCTCAGAAAGTTTTCTACAAAAATAGGGAGATTTCCTCTAAAGTCCAAATTAAAAAGATCTCTTAAAATACCATAGCGCCAAATAAGCTTTCTCCATGTCGAAAAAAAACTGACACCAAATGGTTACGTCTCACATTAGCTTTTCGAATATTAGTCTCCAGTAATAAGATATTGTCAACCGTTGAGCGGCCCCGTCGAAAACCACTTTGCCATGGAGAAATAAAGTTATTTTTTTCTAAAATGAAAACAAGCCTAGTATTTACCATCTTTTCTAGCAGCTTACATAGACAGCTTGTGAAGGCAATGGGTCTGTAATTTTTGGGATCAGTAGCATCTTTACCTGGCTTAGGAAAAGGAATAACAATAGCATCGTGCCAAGCAACAGGGAAAATATTTTCAGTCCAGATCCTATTGTAAAGATGAAGGAGATTATTGAGAGATTGTTTTGATAAATGTGTAATCATCATGTAGGTAACACCATCGGGTCCGGGAGCAGAGTTATGGCAATGTTTCAAACTATTTTTTAATTCATTTTCTGTAAAAGGTCTATTGTAGTCTGGTGAAGAGCGGGAGTGAAAATTGATTGATGATCGTTCAGAATTACGTTTATGAGACAAAAAAGGTTCAGAATATGAATTAGAACTGGAGATGTGAGATAGGGTTTTACCAATGGTGTCTGCAATATTTTTAGTAGAAGTTATAGTTTGGCCATTATCATTTAAAAACGAAATACTTTGATTAGAATATATTCCCATTGCTTTCTTGACACGACGCCAAAGCTGCTTACTGCTGACATTGGAGGTAATGCTGGACACATATTTAATCCAGGAATTTTTTTGGGAGATTCTGCGGATTCTTCGTGCGGCTGCCCTTGCTTTTTTGAATGCGATATAATTAGCAGTAGTTGGATACCTCCTAAAAATTCCCCAAGCTTTTTGTTGCTGTCTTTTTGCATTATTGCATTCATCATTCCACCATGGCTTTGAATGTTTACTAAGACGTCCAGAGGATTTTGGAATAGCAATATCAGCGGCATTTATAATACAGTTTGTGACATCAGTGATTGCTCTGTTGATATCACCCTTGATCATTTCATATGTGATAGTTGCATTTATAGTGAAAGTAGTCCAGTTGGCCTTGTCATAAATATAATGTGGATTTGTAGGATGATGATCATTAAAATTATAAAAAGATAAAAATAAAGGAAAATGGTCACTATTATGAAGGTCGTTACTAACTATTGCATGAAAAGTTCTAGAAGGTTCATGAAAATATGTATTGTCACCATTATTTAAAATACATAAATTATTGTCAGCGATTAAGTCTTCAATAGTTTGTCCACGAGGATTAATATCGGGACTACCCCAAAGTGGATTGTGCCCGTTTAAATCACCAAGAATTAAAAAAGGTGTCGGCAGTTGTGAAATAAGCCTATTCAGGTCACATGGGCGAATAGTCATATTTGGTGGTAAATAAACACAGCAAATGGTGACAAGTATGTGAGTTTGGATTTGAACAGCAATGGCCTGAATATTAGTATTTAGAATAATAGTAGTATAAGGAACCTTGTTGGAAATCAATAGAGCCACACCACCTGTAGCTCTGTCAGAATGGGTAAAATCATTTCTAAAACAGCTATAGCCACGAATATTAATGTTATCATTTTGTCTTAAATATGTTTCTTGAAAAGCAAAACAAATGGGTCGATGAACAGAAATGATCTCTCTGATTTCATCTCGTTTATTTATAAAACCTCGGCAATTCCATGAAATGAAATTAGTCATTATGATTTTTTGTTTTAGATTAAAACATCCACGTCATTATCCTCTGATGCGGAAGACATACCTTCCCCATCAGAAGGATGAAGGCTTATTAAGTCCTCTTTTTTATTGAGATTTATTTTTTTAGTTTTATTTGAAATTGAAGTAGGCAATTTTGTAATTCTCTTTTTCTTCATGATACTGGGACGTGAGGGCAAATTAGAATGTTTTATGGAGACTGAGGAATGTCCCCGGTCAGACAAAACATTTTTTGCTGTTGATGGAGATTTTTTCGAAGTTGCTGGTTTAGATAAGGAAGACTGTGCGGAGGTAGACTTCTGATTTGGTATGGTTTGTAGATTTGAGGAACTGATTTGTATGGTTTTAACTGGAGCACTGTCGGAGTTGAAGCATTCTGTTTGTGTAGCTATAGTTTGAAAAGTTTTTTTTGTGGAAGTAACAGAGGCATATGTTTTACCAATGGTCGGCGTTCTTGATTCTATGATCTTTCTAGCTTCAGGATATGAAATGTTTTCCTTTGTTTTCACAGTCTGGATCTCTTTTTCAAATTTCCATTTTTCGCAAGCTTTCGAATAAGATGGGTGATCTTTCTTGCAGTTCACGCAACAGATAGGTGATTCGCAGTTTTGATTGCCCTGACCCACTGCACCGCAGCGGGCACATGTTAGTTTTCCACGGCATGAAGCTTTGGAATGACCAAAGCGTTGGCAATTAAAGCAGCGTAGAGGGTTTGGAATGTACTGTCTTATGGGGCATTCAAGATAACCAGCTTTTATTGATTGCGGAAGTTTGGGGGAGTCTATTGTGAGAATGATGTGTTTTGTTGGTACAGGTTTATTATCACGAAATATTGTAATACGTACAGCTATAACTTTTTGATCTTTGAGGTTCTCAAGTATTTCACTCTCTGGAATAAATTGAAGGTCGGGTTCAGATATGACACCACGACAAATATTTAACGTTTTGTGTGCACTTATGATAACTGGAATATTCGCAAATTGGGTACATTTTTTTAAATTGTTAGCTTGCTTAGTATTATCGACCTCAATAAGTAGCTCTCCTGATCTTAGCTTTTTTACAGATTTTGGAAAACCTATTATTGACTGTAAAGCCTTCTGAATCAAGAAAGATGAAGTCTTTAAAAAAATCTCCCTCCTTTCTTTTCACCACAAAGAAACGTGCTTCACAATTCACAAAAATATTACTTCCACTAATAGTAGAAGAAAATTCTTCCATCCTCTCTGCCCATGACATAGAATTTGAGCTTTTTTTAGCTTGGCCCGAGCCAGACGCATTATTCGAAATTCCCATGTTTGTAGCTATAATAAGATAAAAGGAGAAAAGGTGTGAGTATTTCTTCCAACACACAAACGCAAAGGGTTTTTAAGAATCCTCTCTGGGACACCCATAACCACTCACCAGCTACCAGGTCACCGACCCAGTTCAGGCACCACATGTGGCAGTCGTGTTAGTCAGGTGTTTCTCGTTCGAGTAGTCACCGTTGTCTCACCTTCACCAAGGGCACCAGTCTCCTAGTGTGACCCCAAGGCTAGACTACCGTGGCACCCTCACCAAAATCATTGCCCCGATAGCCAGCGCCACACCAACACCAGACTAAACTTAATTAGTGCGTTAGCAGTTAATGTTTTTTTTTTTTGGTTTTATCATTTTTAATTTTTTTTTTACAGGTTTTTTTTTTTATAAACAAGCAACGCAGAAACAAAAGAGGTAAGTTAAAAAACAAAACAAAAAAAAAGGTAAGTAGAACATACTGTACGACCGAGACAAGAACGACCCTGGAACTGGTTTAGTCACTGTCCAGTTGCCAGGGTAACCGATCAGTCGAATTAATTTTAGGGATGTCCGGTATTTTCTTTTCGCGCCAACACTGGAATTTCTCGCCACATTCCTCTCGTTCAATTGACTTACCGCATTTCCTATTGTCAAATCGTTCAGACAGGTTGTGTATTTAGAGCTCTTGCAATTTCGAAAGGAAAGATTTTCATTTTCTATTTGTTTCTTGTTACATGTTCTTTCTTTTTTATTGTTAAGTTTTCATTTGTTAACGCTGATTATCTGCATAATAAGTTTTATTTATATTTAAATTGCTACCGACAAGATGTCCGAGTTTCGGAGAAAAACACAGAAAACTCTGCACGCCTAGGTCGACTTTTAATTGATTATTAAAATAATAATAAAAATAATAGTAAAACTTCGATGTTTTGAATTATTTAATGAATGTTAAAAAAAATTAATGAAAAGAAATGTTATTCATCCTATTGTTATTATTATTAACACGCTTATATTAGCTTCACCTGTATGTATGTATGTTTGTAACTTCTCTGGGAGCAAAACGTGATTGCACAAAATCCTTCATATCTCAAACAAAAAACCACTGTGTATGGTTTCCAGAGCTTTTTAAGAAAACGGCTGATGGCTGAGCTACAAAAATTTGCATGGTGGTTCGTAATGACCTCTCCTGATGCACCTCGAAGCCCGATTTTCGAATTTTGTTTTAGTTTTCTTTTAATTAATTAAAATGTTAAAATAAAAACCTTCTAATTACTGATAAATTGGCCATTTAATTTTAATCCTTAATTTAATTGTTGCCAAAAAAAATTATCATTATTTTTTGGACAGAAAAAAAAAAAAAAAAATGTGAACAATAAAAATTACATTTATTTAAAATATTTAATATTATTCCTTAATTTAATTGTTGCCAAAAAAAGTATCATTATTTTTTCGACAGAAAAAAAAAAAAAAAAAAAACGTGAACAATCCGCGATTGTAATGAAATGCTCGCCCTCTGGTGGGCTAAGGTGAAATTATCACACCACTGCATATCCTCATATTATGCAATCGACTTTCCATGATGAAATGGCGGAGAAAGAATAATAATTACACGTGCCTGTTATATTTACTAACAACTGCAGTGTTCAGAGAGCGCCATCTATCGATCATTACAAACGCGGATAAAAATTACATTTATTTAAAATAAGGAAAGTAAATTAAAGCGTGTTCTTTAATTTTTTAAAACTATAATATTATTTATTTTTATTTATTTTCCTTAAAATAAAATTACACAAGCATAACATATTTCAGCGAGCATACCAGCGCCACCTGCAGTCCGATGTACTTCTAACGTTTAAGCTGTTGCTGATTACATTACATTTTTTTTTTTTTTTTTTTTTTTTTTTTTTGTGTGTATGTGTGTGTTTGTTAAAATAAAAGTACAGAGGCTTAATTTACTTTTTATTTTATTATCAAAGTGTCCAATTTTCAGGGAAGTAGATTAAGAGAAAATATATATTAATTCAAAATTTCTTATGGTTTTCCATATGTCTTTTTAGAGATTTGAAATCTTTAAATTGCGTTTTCTCAATTTGGGGTTGGGGACAAAATCTCGCGGGACAAAATATCGCAAGGACAAAATATCGCCGACGTAAATGAATACAAAGCAAAAATGAGTTGATAATTATTAGTAATGCTGTATAAAATTTCATGAAAACACATACTTTAGTCAGAGCACTGACATTCTGACAAGCCTACAACAATTTTTTTTTTACAAATTTTACTTAAAATAGTTTAAAGACTATATTTATTAAGTTTTGTCAAAATTAGTCATAATGAATTCAATTGGGCTTATTAATTTTAAAAACTTTAATTCAAGTTTGTGAACAGTGTTCAGCTTTAATGTCAGCAGTGCTGTACACGATTTTTAAAATGTATTTTGAATAGTGAAAAGCAAGAGTTAAAATAACTTAAAAGTAAACATAGATAAAATAATGAAATTCAACTCTATGATTTATTTATTTATTTTAATTAATTAATTAATATTTATAAGGCCCTGTGGCCCCCGCCAGCGATCACACGTGACACAAAATCATTTTTTCAAATAGATCATACTATTTTTTTGACGCGATATTTTGTCCGGCGAGATTTTGTCCCGCGATATTATGTCCGGACCCCCTCAATTTGCATTTTTTCATGAATTCATGCTCTTCAAAATGATTAAATTTCTGCAGCTATTTAAGAAAAAAGTTATTAATTATTATTATTATTAGGGGGGGGGGTAATAGAATCTACCTAAAAGAATAAGGGATGAATTTTGCAATAACTTAATATATATATATATATTTATATATATACAGCTTTTTTATCAATAAATTTCAAAACCCATCTCTATTTATTTAAGTAGGTTCTTTTAAACATACAATAAATATCTTAAATATGTAAATAAATAAATAAAATGAAGTTCATTTTTAATTATTTGTAGAAGTTTAATCATTTTGAAGTTCATGAATTCATAAATAAAAATGCAAATTGAGAAAACACAATTTAAAGATTTCAATTTCAAGTGAATGCTAACTAAATAAAAATTTCTAATTCTTTTTTTTTTTTTTTTTTTTTTTTTATAACTAATCTTTCTGTGTGGAAATGCTGTTATTAGTGTACCTTGTATAAATCTGCTAAAATTTTTCCTGAATTCATATACAAGATTTTAAAAAAGGGAGAAAAGAACTTTGATAACTACGCCAAATATGACAACTGTTCTCCCACACTTAAAACTTGTTCTCCCTCTGATAAGTTGCCCCTTCCTTTCTTACAACCATACCCAGAGCTGTTCTTATCAGAGCCAGACAGTAGTTAGTGTTTCTATATTTTTGTGTTTTTCAAAATTTTTATTTTTATTTTTTTTTCTTTTATTTTATTAAGAATAGAACTCGAAAACACAAACCAAGAACTTATTGGCAGTACAAAACAAACAAAAAACAGACCAAGAACTAATTGGCAGTACAAAGCAAACAAAAAACAGACCAAGAACTTATTGGCAGTACAAAACAAGGAAAAGAGACCAAGAACTTATTGGCAAATGAAAAAAGTGAACAACTCAAAAATTAATTTAAAAAAATATATATATATATAAAGAAAAAGAGAAAGAAAGAAATAGGGAAAAAAAAAAAAAAGAGAAAAGAGAAAAGAAAAGATCACTCGGACCCGGGGTTCGTGACACCCCCTGAATACCTGAAGAAGGTACCCCCCTGGGGGATGATAAATTCAATATTCAACGAAAGGAAAGTAGCTTGGAAACGACCAATGGCAAAGAATGGCACATAAAATGGAAACATAAATGAACACCCAATGAGATGTGGGTTTGGACACCCCTTCCAAGGAAAAAAAATCAACATATTCTAATAAGCTGAGAGGAGTGGACAGTTTTCTAGCATCTCTCTCTCTTTCTTGCTTCTCGATCTGTGGAAGCTGACAGAACAGACATCCTCGCTCCTTTTTCCTGGTTTACGGAAGTTGAAAATTTGAATCTATGCCGAAGGAGATACACGAGGAATCCTTGAAAATGGCGGATCCTGTGTTCTGGTGGAACGATAAAACGAACTATAGTACTAAAGCAACTTCCTGCAGCATCAGTACACTACGAGTGGAGACCCTCCTTCTTCCTCCCTTTGCAAAAAACAACTTTATTTTTTTTAAGAGCAAAATTACTAAATTTAAAATTATATAGAGGCATTTTGAAATTTAAAAAAAAAACTCTGCACAGGGACTTAATTATACGGTATCACATTTTTCCTGAACTGTTATAAGTTATTTTGAATATTATTATTATGTTATTTATAAGCAATCTAAATTGAAAATTTTCTACTTAACATTGTAAGTGTGATCATTCATAAGAATATAATGAATTTAAATAAATAATCTTCATAGTCTAAAATATCTATCCTTATTTTCTTACCAAATAATTTTCTTACATAATATATGTAAAGTCAACCGGGTCCCGTATCATTAAGAGAGTTGGTATTCCAGGAATGTGAGCATCTTAGAAAGGATGAGGAGTCCATCAGATTAAAATAATCCTTTATTAAATTCAAGATGCAGTCTTGGCCTGAAAGTTAGACATCCTGAGCGTCATATGTCCCGTAACCACGCCGATGGCTGACAATTCGCCGTAGCGGCGCCCCTCAGATGCAAGGCTTTCAAAACACCCGGTTTTTTCCCCTGGGAATTTTGAAATTAAGAATATTTTTATAACTTTTGTTAATTATTTAGGCTCCGATCTTTAAATTAACTTGAACTTTAATTCCTGCATAGATTTCCTTTTCGTTTCCCTTTCCCGCTAATTCGAGCATCTTCGATGTTCATTCCGAAAACGAAGAAAATAATTAATGTGGTGCTACTAACACTAACAGTAAGTTTCTGTCATTATTCATTAATATTATTTTGTTATGTTCTTGAGACATCCTTTCCATTCTTAATGAGAATCAATAACATTTAATTTTTTTTTTTTTAATTCATAATTCGTTTATGAATGCACTATGAAACAGTTAGAGAATTATGCTTAAGATTTTAGGAAACAAACCCAACTAAATTTATATTTCATTAAACTCAAATGAAGTATTTAAGAAATTAAGTTTGTTACCTGATAATTTTTAAATTGTTTCTCTTCTTCTTCTTCATTTTTTCTTTTCTTTTTCTTTTTTTTTTTTTTTTTTTAATTACAAATAATAATAAGAATAATAAGAAGAAGAATTCTTAAATTTAATATGTTTTAGGGAAATATATAAGTAATTCGAAAAATTTCCCCACTTGTTGTGTTAGAAATGCAGAAACTTTTTTTTTTTTAATGCATAAAAATCAGAAAAACAATATGTGTATAAATTTTCATCAAAAATTTTCATTGTAGGAAATTTAACATTAATTTTTTACAAACTCTAATTAGAAATATTTATGAAAATAACTTGTAAAAGAAACTATACCACTGTAGTAATTGCATAAAATGTCATCCCTTCTTTTTAAAAACCACTTCATTATTTTAAATAATTCTTTAAAAATAGAAATTTTTAAAGAAGTTTTCAAACCTTAATTATTTTTCTTCTCAAACTATTACAGGATTATGTAAATTGGTTTCCTCAATTCTTCAGCTTGTATAATATGGAAATTGTATCCAACATTGTACCGATACATTTATCTTAAGTGCTAATTTAATAACGAAAGCTTAAGTTTCTTTTCAAATTATGATTTGGCTGCAGTTCTGATAAATTGAAAATAAAATGATAAATTAAAATAATGTTATAAGCTTATCAGTATATCAAAGTCCTTAAAACTGACATTTATATTAAGTAAACAACTTATTATTTGTTTTAGAGATTTCTAATTTGTTTTTTCCCCGTAAAATTCCCAAATTTCCTAGTTTTTTCCCCAAAACTCCCGGTTTTTTTGCATCTCTATTCTCTGAACATCGGAATCATCAAAAGACAGCGTGAAATTGGGGTTCAATGGTGTCGGTAATACGCTAAGAGCCGGCCAGCATCCAAATTCTTTCACTAAGGCAGACACCGTATCTGTGGTGTCAATCACTTCCTTGGCTGTTGGCACGGGCGGGGGTATCACAATGCCATAATTGTACGACTTTTGAAGATAGAACTTTATCTCCTGTTGGCTTTCAGTGTTTTTATTGTTATATTCCTTTTTATAATTTATTGTTCAAATTGAGAAAAGAAAATTATATATATATTTATATATAATATAAATTTTAAATATAAGATGATGGAATAAAACTTGAATTTTTAATATATAACTAGAACAGAGAATTTATAAACCAATGCACAAATGCAGCTAAAGGAAATATAAAACCATAATAAATAAGCAAAACAACCAATGATAGATGAAAATTAATCCCAAAACACATGAGGGTCTTCTTCAGGGGAGCTCCCTTGAAGAAGGCCCTCATGTGTTTTGGGATTAATTTTCATCTATCACTGGTTATTTTGCTTATATATATATTTTTTTTTTTTCAGGTATACTTTTATCTATAATTTGTTATATGTCAACATTTTGTACTTGTTTCTATTTGCTACGTTTTAACATTAAAATGTGGTCCTCTTCATACTTATATTTCATATTACATTTTTGTTAAAACGATAAGATATGCAACATATTGTTGCGTACTTGGGGGTTCGTGAGTTGTCCGAGAATGAAAGGCCAAACGTACAAAAATTCAGCAATTTATTCACAGAAAGTTCCAGAAAAATACAGGTCAATAAACCAAGTATCAGCTTCAATTCAAGCAGTAATCACAGCTTAAACAACAGCTGTCAATAGCAAATCCACAGTACAAACTGTATAGCAATAACACTTAAAGCAAGACTCTTCCAAAGAGGCTCAAACAATGCAAGCATTAGAGAAGCTGGCTGAGAACTGAACTGACTCTGACTCACCTTGGCGAAGAAAGCAGGCTTATATACCTCTGTAGAAAAGTGTGGAACGTTCGAGAAATCTCCATATCTCATCAGCCTATGGGATTAGAGCTTCCATATTTGGTATATCCCTTATAAGGATTTTCTCGCCAAGGTCGCCAAAAAAAATCGCCAAGGTGGGGAAAAGTCGCCAAATTTGGCGCCAAATCCACTACCTGCCTATTGGGCCTTTTTAATGCGTTTTTAAGGGAAAATAAGGCTATTTCAACGCTAAAACGACTAGCAATGCACAAAATTATCACTTTATCAATTTACTAAGCCTCTTTGAAAGAATTCATACAAAAATAAACACAATTATTTACAATTTTGTAACACTGCCCCCTCCCAAGGACTGCACGTTCCGGGTAGTGCAACCCTTGGTCAAGAGGCGAAACTAACCAAATTTACACAATCTAAAATACAGAAACTAAGTTGCATATAACGACAAGATAGAAACAAAAATCAAGTGAGAACTATTTACAAAATTCACAAATATGTACAAGTATTTATATACAAATATTTACATTACGCATGCGCAAATTTTACCAGTATTTACATTTTAAATTTTAATATTACCGTTAATTATGGTACTTGGCTAGCCTGTTATAGTGCACCACCTTCGGTTTTGATGAAGGTGTTTTAGTGATCCGCACCACTACATCATTCAGCCTTTTTAAGACTGTGTATGGTCCGTCCCAGTTGCACTGTAACTTGGGAGAGAGTCCTTTGCGTCGAACGGGATTCCACAACCAGACCTTCTCTCCTTCCTGGAACTCATGTTGTGTAGCCTTTAGATCGTACCTTGTCTCCATTTTCTCCGTTGCCATGTTAATCCGCTCCCGAGCAAAGTTGTGTACGTCCTCAAATCGTGCCTGGAGATCTTGGATGTACTTTTCGGGCGATGAAGGCGCATCGGGTGGACAACCAAACAGGAGATCACAAGGGAGACGAAGTTCACGTCCGAACAGCATCTGGGCTGGAGTATAGCCGGTGGTTTCATGGACAGCACTTCGATATGCCAGCAGGAACAATGGCAACTTCAAGTCCCAATCTTGCTGGTTCCTTGATACTAGAAGAGAGAGGTTATTCAGGATGGTACGATTGAACCTCTCGACCATGCCGTCCGACTGGGGATTTAAGGGTGTTGTCCGGGTTTTGTCTATGCCGAGTAGTTGACACAGTCCTTTGAAAACAGCAGAGGTAAAGTTCCTACCTTGGTCGGTATGAAGTTGTAGGGGCGTGCCGTATCTTGACACCCATTGCTGCACTAGGACCTCTGCGACTGTGCATGCTTCTTGATCGGGAATGGGATATGCCTCAGGCCACTTGGTGAAATAGTCCATCACGACGAGGATGTATTTATTTCCACTGGAGGTCCGTGGCAAAGGACCCAAGATGTCGAGTGCAATCCGTTCAAATGGTGCTCCCACGTTGTACCGTTGCAGTCTTCCTCGACTTCGTTTCTGCGGACCTTTACGTGCCGCACAAGCATCACAGGATTTACACCATTTCTCCACATCCTCCTTTGCCTTGCACCAGTAGAAGCGTTCGCGAACTTTCTGCAGAGTCTTCATTACCCCAAAATGGCCTCCGGTCGAGCTACTATGCAGTTGTTCTAAAACATCTGGAATTTTTTATCTTGGTAATACAATCTGCCATCTGAAGCTTTTCCCATCATCAGATTCCCACTTTCTGTATAATACGCCGTTTCTGATATGAAGAGAGTCCCAAAGTGCCCAATAACTTTTCGTAATGGGACTAAATCTGGAAATGTCCTGCCAGGTAGGTCTGTTGCGGGTCGTCTCCTTCAGCTGTAATATTGGCTTTATGTCAGGATCTTCCAACTGGGCTGGTCTAAGTTCTTCGTCACTCCATGGATCGGGATCTTGTTCTGATGGTGTTGAGACAGTAACTTGGCGAACAACTGGCATTATTCTTTGGTGTTTATCCTCGGCTTTAGAGCTGTATTTATGATCCTCAGATGGAGGCTTCCGCAAAAAGGCATCTGGTTTTTTCTGAAGAGCTCCTTCTGGGTGGAATACTTCAGGTACATTATTGGTTGCTTCTCTATGTGTTCTTACTGGACAGCTTCGTTTGATATGCCCGTCTTTTCCACAGCCCCAGCATTTAGTTGTTGGAGTCTTCCCCTCTTTCTTACTCTCAAGAATGCGTAGTCTTCTATTAATTTCTGCAATCATTTCCTGAATCTCTTTAAGATCATCTTGAGAGCCGTTCACTTTGTCTGCTGTGCTGTTCTGGCGATGTTTATAGGAGGCTTGTTGGGCTGCCTCGATCTTTAGGGCATACACCAAGGCTGACTCCACGTCCTTCACGCCGGAGAGTCTGAGGGCTTTTTGGATATCTGGATCTCCGACAGCATCAATGAAGTATTCTAGGGCCAGATCATTGCGTGTCCCAGGATGACAGTCTGGGAAAGCCAAATGTGAAAGCCTCTGGATGTTTGATGCCAGTTCTTGTAAGCTTTCTCCTGGTCTCTGACGACGGGACCTTAGCTGGAGTCGACTATATTCTTTGGACCATTTCGCTCCAAAACGTAGCTCTAGTGCTCTGGTTAAAGCTTCGAAGTCATGTCGCTGTTCCTTCGAAAGGGTCTCCAGAATCTCTGCGGCGTCGCCCCGCAACGACCCTACCAGATGAGCCGTCTTTGCAACAGAGTCCCAGCCGTTAGCTTCAGCTACGATGGAAAACTGCGTCTTATATACATGCCAGGAGGAACTGCCGTCGTAGGTAGATAGCTTAATAAATTCGTGATTCTGGCTTATTCTCTCTTTCTTTTCAGTTTCCTGGGGCATGGATTCTAATTTTTCTTCCACTTTTCTCTCCAGATCTTCTTCTATTCTCTTCAATTTACCTTCTATCACTGAAAACCTTCCTTTCAGTTCCTGATCAAAATTTTCTTTAACTTTCTCCCCGAAACTCCGTTCTATCCTCGTAACACTCTCTTCAACCTTCGTAACATTTTCTTCTATCTTCATAGCTTTCTCTTCAAAACTTTCTTCTATTTTCAAAACTTTCTCTTCAAAATTTTCTTCTATCTTTATAACTTTCTCTTCTATTCCATCCATTCTATTTTCCATCACCGTTAATTTACCCTCGATTGATTCTTTCACCGTTGAAAGCTCTCTCTTCATCTCATCTTGATTAGATTTAATTTCTTCCTGAACTTCACCCATAGTATCTTTCATTTCCTTCATTTCTTCAGTCAAGCCGTCTTTCATTTCTCTTTGCGATGTTTCCATTTTCTCTTGTGCTGCCTTCATTTCTTTCATCTCTTGACTCAGGCTATCTTTCATCTCTCTTTGCGATGCTTCCATCTTTTCCTGTTCTGTTTCCATTTTCTCTATCAATCCAGATCTTAACTCATTCATCTGAGCAGTGAGACCTTCTAGAAATTTCTTCATTTCTTGCTCCATAGCTCTCGTTATCACCATTCACAGACAACCCCGCTTCTGACACCAGAAATGTTGCGTGCTTGGGGGTTCGTGAGTTGTCCGAGAATGAAAGGCCAAACGTACAAAAATTCAGTAATTTATTCACAGTAAGTTCCAGAAAAATACAGGTGAATAAACCAAGTATCAGCTTCAATTCAAGCAGTAATCACAGCTTAAACAACAGCTGTCAATAGCAAATCCACAGTACAAACTGTATAGCAATAACACTTAAAGCAAGACTCTTCCAAAGAGGCTCAAACAATGCAAGCATTAGCGAAGCTGGCTGAGAACTGAACTGACTCTGACTCACCTTGGCGAAGAAAGCAGGCTTATATACCCCTGTAGAAAAGTGTGGAACGTTCGAGAAATCTCCATATCTCATCAGCCAATGGGATTAGAGCTTCCATATTTGGTATATCCCTTATAAGGATTTTCTCGCCAAGGTCGCCAAAAAAATCGCCAAGGTGGGGAAAAGTCGCCAAATTTGGCGCCAAATCCACTACCTGCATTATTGGGGCTTTTTAATGCGTTTTTAAGGGAAAATAAGGCTATTTCAACGCTAAAACGACTAGCAATGCACAAAATTATCACTTTATCAATTTACTAAGCCTCTTTGACAGAATTCATACAAAAATAAACACAATTATTTACAATTTTGTAACAATATACTTCTACCAAACATTATTATGTCATTGAACTTCATAAGAGTGTGAAGGGTAATGAGGGACTTCAAATATAACTTATGCCCACTACCTCAAAAAAAGCTTAGTCTGGCCCTGCTTACAAAAGTCTAAAAATTGTCCCCAAGCACATGCTCTGCGGTCGTTATGAAAGTATTTTTACTGATATTTGCGCATAATGAATAAAAAGCATTGACCTTTCTGAAAGTTACACCTGGCAACAATGTTCGCAATTAGCTATTTGTTCCGATTTCTTTTTCTCATATGAGAATTCACTTCAAGTATAACAGAAGTTTGCAAATTTGCCAGCGCTGACAACTATTTTCCTGGATGGGAGTGAAACGCCGGTTAAGGCATACCGTACCTATCGGTCTTGTGTGATAAGTAATCAGATAAATAAATTTAATAAAGAGATAAAATAAAATCTCATCATATTATCTGTTCCAGATTGTTGTATGAGTGTTCGTAAAAAATGGACGAATTGAATATTTTGTTTATTGATTTCTTTTATATCGGTTAACCATTCAATCATGAAATAGGAAATATCCAAAACGGCTTCTCCTAATTTGCTATGTTAGTTAAAGTAAAATAATTTTAAGTAGTTCCGGTAAATTATCGTAAAACATTTACTAATTGGGTTAAAAAAAAAATAAAAAAATTACCATCCAAGGGTATTTGTTTGGTGGGACTACATTATGTCCTCCAACTACTCTAACTTTCCGTCTTCTTATATTTTCTAGTGGGAAATGGAACCGTCCCCTTCGGTAATTTATGATTCCGCATTCTGAAAATAAATAAATAAATAAAATAATTGTAATAATAATTGTACGACTGTTACTTAAAACAAATTATAATTAACACAATTTATGTAAAACAACAGTCATCGACCTATTAAACAATAAGAGTTTAAAGTAATAGTAGAAATTCAAAGGTGCGAAATATTCCATTTTTAGAAACTTCTAAACCGAACTTCAATATATTATTAGACCAGCGATAGAGAGTCGATAAGATTTTTAATCTAATAATAAACTCTAAAAATATTTATAAAATGATGATGCCAAGAAGTTTAAAAAATAATTATCTCAAAAGGGCTGAGCGTTTCTACTGCGTCACCTTTAAGCACTATAATCTTATTGTTTTAGAAGTAAGCCAAATACACATTGGACTTATTATTAATTTTCAGACAATGCAAATATTTATTTCTGGATGAATTGAAAAGGTTTTAACCAAATCAGAATCAATGTTGCCTGTAGCGAACTCGTAGTGACTTTTTTATTTAATAATCGCTACTAATATGGAATAATGGTGTTTGATAAATAAAATATGATAGTCGAATAGACAAACACTACAATAAAAAATTAGTGATGGGTATTGAATAAAAAAAAATTCCTACGAGTTGGAAACAATGATCGGAATTAAAAAAATTAACAGAGATGCAATAGGATTTTTATACTTTGAAAAGCACACAGGTCTACAAAAATAATGTTGGCAACATTTGATTTGAGCTGATACATGTTTTTTGGTGTGCTGAAACCAAGCCAGTTTTTCTCTATTACGTATAGATTTTTGCCAATACAGAGTGTGTACCGTTACATTTTCTTCATTTTTTGTAGTTTCTAGTTTCTATAATTAATTATAATTAATCATGGAAACATAACATACGATAAAAGTTACCATATGAGTTATATTTGTGAAAGAGTCACGGAAGAAATTGTGTCGGTATAGACTGCCCGTAGTCACAAAAATCTATACGTGATATATATGTTAGCTGGCTTCAGTTTCGGTTTCAGATCACCAAAAAACATAAAGATCAGCCAAAACTATCAAGACAAAATTGTAGCTGTAGACTTGTGTAATTTTAATGTGAAACATAATAGAATGAAGGCTCGCATGTCTTTCGAAGTATCTTGCACATGGTTTTCAGAAAGGAAATTTGGATATCACAATTTTTATACGGTAATTTTTAAAACAGATATCAATGATTAATGAAGTCTGAAATTGCTAATATGAAGATAGAGATATCAAAATTCCCCTTAGTGAGAACACTGACCTTCCAGTTCTTTCAGAAGGGTGTGTATGTAGAATTAGGGTATTTCGTATCAATTTTAGATTTATTTTGTCTTCCGTTATAACATTATGTTATATACCTACTGTAAAAAATTGAAACCTTGCTGCCAATCTTTAGCCGTAAATTTTACGGTGAGCTATGAATTTATGGCAAAAAGGCGGTACTTTACGACAAACGCGGTAAATAAAGCATTTAGTAATAATGTAAAATTTAGCCATAAAATTTACCGCTAAAGATTGGTAGCATTTTTTTTTTCCCTCCAGACAAGAAGGTTCGTAAATATCTTGAGAATTCTGTTCAAGAAATTTTCATAAAATACATGAAATAAAACAAAATTTTCAAAGTGGGTTAACGTTTCTTTATTATAATTAAAAGATTTCGAGTAACATAAGCAGCGCTGCGATATAAATAAAACTTTAACATTTATATTCGCCAAAAGTATGGTATGATAACGAAAAACCGTAGTATTCAATTCAATTCACAGATCAACTTCAGACATTCTTCACCATAAATGTTATCATAAACACTTACATTTGCAGAAAATTAAACTTTAAGTTGGGGTGATCACGTTGAAATATTAGTAACCGCTAAAAAAGTTATCTGTTTTCTTGATAATATTTTACATATTATGTGGTTTCTTATCACTTTTCTTTATATTTTATATCATATAACGGGAGAAAGAATAAAGTGAAATTAAAATGATAAACAAAATACGTGTTTAAATTATTTCAAAAAGTGTTAAAATATAGCTGCAAATCAAAATTAAGTAGGTTTTAAAATGTCTGCGTTTACTATATCATATATTTCTCCCCTTTACCCAAAGGAAATTCCAAATGTACACTACTAAAGTGTATATAAAGTAGCGGTAGAAAAATATTTTTCGATATGTTAAAAAATGTGATCTGTGTTAATGTGAGGTATGTCGATGACACGAATTTATTTAGCAAATCTTTAAATTAAGTTCTGAAGCCAGCCATGTACCTAAAAATGCCGGAGGAAATTTGAGTCATTACAGTACAAATTCAGAAAAATTAAAAAGAAAAAAAAGCAGCATAATTAAATTATCTTACAAAACAGCAATAGCAAAATAAAATTGGAGTGTTACATCTATTTCGAATGATATTTAAACCTTTAAAGGGCAAGGTAATCATTGCCATTTATTATCAAAGCCACCAGAATTTATAAATAATAAGGTTAGGAGAAAAGAAAGAAATGAATCTTTTCCGATAAGTTATAAAAATAAAATTTTATTACAAACTAGCCGCCTTCGGCGACCAGCTGGTTCGCGATCCTTGAAAAATCCGACTTCACGAAACTCCCGCTCGGTGGCGCTTACGGCGCCTTTTTCTCTTTTCAGGTCTTACAACAACTTATTGACCTATAGTGAAAATAGCTTTATTGAAAAATTTAATCGCAGTAAATTCCCGCTCGGTAGTGCCTGCGGCGCCCTCTTCCAGTTTCAATATCTGAAATAGCCTGTTCGCTCACCATGTTATGATCTTACAAATTTCTGACTTTAGCAAAGTCCCGCTCGGTGGCGCCTTATTACCGTTTTAGAACTTACAGCACCTTCCTCGCTCATTAGAATTTAAAATATTGAAATTTTAAAATATTACAGCGACATCTGGCGGTAGAAATTCCTGTAGTCTACTGTTCGATTCTAAATCAACAAAGTTTTCAAATGATGTATTACTTATAAAATTATTTTAATTAGTAGCTGAGATACAAAAGAAAACCTAATCAGGACACCTCAAACGTGTAAATAAGGTGAAATCTCGAATACCACTTTCGATAATATAAAATAACTTTAAAATATCTTTTGAACTATGTATTAATTAAAAATAATTTAATCATAATTAGAATTTGAAATACGCGTATTAGAATAAAATTTAATTTGCAATTAAAATGTAAATTTTTTGTTTATTCTCCGAAATCGATGAAATTTGAACTACAACTTTGTCTTATGATGAAAACTCTGTATAATAAGATTCGTGTGCGATAAAGGAAAATTGAAGAATTTTGAAATTTGCAATTTTTAATTGCAGTCCAAAAAGACGTGACCTCAATCAGAAAAATACCTTTCTCTTTCGCTCTACTTTCAAAATATCGTCTGCGAACTTAAAAGAGAGTTTCCACGGTAACCAAAATACTAACTGTTGTTCGAACGCAAACACGGATTCAGAATGTCATCAAAAACTGTAGGCATGCAGAAAATTAAAAAATTTATAACGGATTCAGTTTTTGAAAAAAATCTCTCAATCTTTTAAAATATGATTCGCCTAATCGAGGTCTATGTACAAAAAAAAAAAAAAAAAAAAAAAGAGAGAGAAATGATTTATCTCTAAAAGATTTTGAGTTATAAAATGTTTTGTGAAAAAAATCGATGCTTCGTAAAATCTAAAAATATGGATCGCTAATCCATATTTTGTTAAAATGTTTATATGGTTCGAAAGAGGATTAAATGACCTTTTCAATGTTAAGAAATGGGGCAATTGATTTTTCGTAGTGGGCGATTCAAAAAAGTCAATCGAGAAAAAGAGAAATTTTGGACCCTTTATAAAACTTTTTTTTTTAATATAAAATATCCGTATTTTTCAGAAAAAAAAAAAAATGTACAGTAAGAGTCGGCAATAAATGCTCTTTCTCGTGGTACAGGTGTATTTTTAATATCTCTAACAGTTGAGCAGCGATCGCTTAAGAAAAACCCGCGAAATTTTCTCTCTCTGTTTTTTCTGTTGAGGAACGCGGTTCGGGAGAAAAATTACAGTCGCCTGGCTTTTTGAATCGTTTTCTGATTAGACATTGGTTGACGTTTTAATTAATATATCCGGATCTAATTAAAATTTAATTATTTTTGCACTATTCACTCGGGAAGGCTTCTGAGCACCCGCATATCAAATTTTGTACTTCTGCGTTCAGTAGGGGCTGAACGTAGATGCACAGACAGACAGACAGACATCTTCTTTTATTAATATAGATTTCTAGGACGAATTTTCGTATTTGGGCATTGAAATTAAGTGGTATAAAATATATCCCACCGCCCTTTTAAGATAAATTGAATTCAAGTTGAGATTGAGGGTTTTTTAGCCGTCCTAGGGCAACGCAATGGACAACTGTCCACGGTGTCGTATTCATCCCTGTGGGCTGTGGGTGGTTCGGTGATAAGCCATCACAATTTTGATCATCTTCAGAAGGAACGACTTCCATTTCGATAAACTTCAGAGGTACTTTTTTAATAATATAGATGATGGATTTTACGTGCAGCAGTCGCCATTAGTGTACACGATGGCCTTTGACCGGCTCGACCCCCCCCCCCCACCCCCTCCCCATAATTTCTTTTCGCAAAGTACAAAATTACGCAAATAATACAAATATTGTACTAAAAATGAAAAATCTGGTGTGACACCACTCGACTTTCTGGACATTAAATAATTAACTGTTGTATAAATAAATTAAAGTAAGAGAAGTCGTTAAATGTTCAAAAGAGACAATTATAATCGGACGTTTGAATATTTTATTCTATATAGTATGTTGTTTAATTAAACGCTATTTCCCTTCATATAATTTGAGTCCATAGGTAAAATAATAAAAACTTTTCGTTAAGTCCCTGCAAAAAACTCTATTTGCTGGACTCAGCAAAATCTATACAGTTTGTACGATGGTGACTTATAGCTTATGTATAAATTTTCAGCTCAATCGGATAAGGCATTTAGATACTATTGCACTTTAAATAATTTGAGCCCGTAAGCCATAATGGTATTTTTTTTTTTTTTTTTTTGGGGGGGGGGGGGAGGGGGTTTGTCCCTTAAAAAAAAGTATACATATATATATATATATATATATACTAGATTTACCAAAATCTATACAGTTCGTGCGACAGTTACCTATAACATGTATATAAATTTTCAACTTAATCCGATCGGATGAGGCATTTAGACGCTATTGCACTTTAAATAATTTGAGAAAATAAGCCATAATGATAAAAAAAAATTGTCGTGTCCTTCCAAAAAAAAATTCTGTACTATTAAAATCTGTACTGTTCGTGCGATGGTGACCGGAACAGGACAATTCCGCCGAGATTTTAATCCCCCATTCCCCACATAGGACAATTCCGCCGAGAATTTTAACCCCCCTTTTCCCACATAGGACAATTCCGCCGCGCCATTTTCCTGAGACGAGAAGAGGGGGTCTGCAGCAGTATTTCCATTTTTGGCGACGCATTGCACTTTGGCGACACATCGAACATTATATAAGAGCCCTTCCCCCTCGCTTTGGAATTATGAGTAAAAGTAACATAGATTTTTAACCAAATTATGAGTAAAAAATTTTACTCATAAACATGCATTTAATTTTATTTTTCATTATTATTATATGTTCTTTTATTTGACAATTATTTAATCGTATTAATAAATTCTGCTATTAATAAATATATTTCTTATTTTCATGTAGCACTTGAATATCATAAAATTCAAGTAACAATTAACTTAAGAAAAAATTTACATCTTAGTTTAAATTATTCCGATTACATTTACAAAATTATTAAAGGATAAATAAGAAATTAAATTTTCTTTACTTAACATAATATTCAAATATATATTACTTAACTTATATTAACTGATATTAAATTTTCTTTACTTATTTTCTTTAATTTACTTTCTTAAATTTTTTATTCAACAGTGATAAATAACAGTAATAACAACAGTAATAATTCTGTGCGATAAAAATCATTTCCAACTGTATATTTCGTGGAAAATAGTTTGAATAAATATTAATTTTATTAAATAATTTGTATGGAAAAAAATGTAGAAGAAAGTTTTATGGTGGTTACAACATACTAGCTGATATTGAAGGAACATTCAGAAGAAAATTTTTAGTAACATAGCTGATTTTGTTGGGAGACTGAGGGGAAAAAAAAAAAAAAAAAAAAAACAGAAAATTTTACCACGAAAAATACCCCCCCCCCCTCATCCAGAAAACGAGCCCATGCATTAACGTATAAAGAATTTTATTATGGTATTCTAGGTCGATGATGGAAGATAGATTATTATGGAACAGAAATGTGTGCAAATAACTTGTTTAAATAAACGACTTTTAGTAATAAGAATTATAAATTGATTAAATATATTAAAACACTTTAAACATACGTAAATTTAAATTTTATTTAAAAGAAGTTAAAAAAAAATTATCCAAAGCTTTTCGCTTTAATAGTAAAGCATCATCAGGGATAAAAATCCTTGATGATGCTTCACTATTAAAGCGAAAAGCTTTGGATATATATATATATATATATATATATATATATATTTTTTTTTTAACATCTTTTAAATAAAATTTCAATTTAAGTGGGTTTAAAGTGTTTTGATATATTTAACAAATGACACGTGTTCAATTTAACTTTTTTTTTAGAGATTATTTATTATAAATTGATTATTACAGTTTCACTACAGAATTTGCAGTTTACTCTAGAAAGGCAATCTTTGATAAAATAATATAACAGGTTTGTGACATTTTCACGGAATAAGAATAATTATATTACCTTTTCCCTAACTTCGTGTACAATAGTCATACAAAATAATCATATAATCCCCCAAAATAATCATATAATTCAAAAATACTTTTTGAAATTTGAAAAACAATTATCCTTTACATTATTGACAAATCCCCTTTAGAAAGAATTTATCTTTTATTGCATGACATTTACATATTTAAATGCAAAGAACAGTGTGGAAATCTGAAAAATACTTTCCGAAATTTTAAAAGAATTTAACTTTTACACTTACACATGATGACAATTCATGACAATTTCGTTGCTTTAACGGATAAACCTTTTTTTTTTTTTTTTTTTTTTTTTTTTTAATGAAATACCGGATCAAAATATCACTCTAATAAAAACGCACTTATAACTATATTTTATATACAAATTGATATAAACGTTGCAAAAGCGTATAATAAAAGCACGATAAAGCAATAAATTAAGATTCATTAGCTATACAAAATCAAAATTGCATATTCCACAAATTAGAATTAGTACTGTTATTTTACTTTAAAAGTATTTTCAAAAGAAGTAAAAGGTATTTTTAAAATACAGTTAAAAAACAAGAATATTAAAAACTATCATGACATGGTCATCACAAAACTTCCTCATATATGCTTTTCTGTACAAATTCACGTAGTGCAAATTGTTTATTGAAATTCCTTTTATCAGAAATATTACATGGTAAGTTCAGACGATTTTCATGTCAAAAACATGTAATCCTATATTTTTAAAGAAAGTCATTTATGCCACGCAAACAACATCTTTTAAAAAAACTTTTTTTTTTTTTCTTTTTTTTTTTCATTTATTATGTTACTTTTATTTATTTATTTATTTAAACTGAATAAAAATTACCAAGTAATCTTATTGGTTTTAAATTGCTAACATTTAATTATGTTTTTCTTAATGTTTAATGAGGGAGAAAAAAAAAATCTTTACCTAAATATTTTGTATGGCTATATTAAAATAACGTAGTTTCATGTGATTATTATCCAGGGTGATTGTCAATTTATGAAAAAATACTTCAAATTTTAGGAAGAAAAAAAATTGTATGGCAAGACAACGTGTACTTTGTTGCAGGGAGATCTAGTGCTGTCATTAAAAAAATTATTAATTTTAATTAGGTTTAGCAGTCAGTCATATGAAATTAATCTTTTAGTCTTATTTTATGAATTTAACTATCAGAAAAACTAGCATTCTGGGATTGAAAATGAAATAAATGCCTGAAATCAAGTAAAATATTTGAACACAATTATCCATGATCTTGTCTTGTAAAAAATAAATATTAAAATTATAAGTATGCAATTTATTGTATATCGATATATTTTTTTAAACTGATTATAAATTATTTAGTTAAACACCGTGCTGAAATGAAGAGAAATAAAAACTTTTTACTGAATTTTAAGAAATTGACAAATTGAACAACTTTCTTCTATAAAAATTTTTAATACAAAAGATTACGCGTATAAAATGAAAAAGTGCATAGAAATAAAGATATTTTTGAATGCCTCTTTGAAATTCTAATAAGAGATTTTCTTTTCCCTTAAGTTCTCATTAATCATAACTTTCTAACAATGCTACTTTCAGTCCTCTACCCCCATAATTAATATGTTAAAAATGTACAACAAATTTCATGTTTGCGAATTAATATATAGATTATTACCATTCTTTTGTGTATTTACTTTTAACAAAAGTTGAATGCCTGAAGTTTTAGCATGGAAAGTGTCGCCAACTTTACTTCGCCAAAGGTAATGCCTTCCCCCCTCATTCGGCGGAATTGTCCTGTCGAGGGAAAACGGCAGAGAGAAATGCGGCGGATTTGTCCTACTGGGGGAAACAGCTGATAAATTTTCGGCGGAGTTGTCCTATGCTTCGGCGGAATTGCGTCGTGCCCATGGTGACTGATAATGCGTGTATAAATTTTCAGCTCAAATGAATAAGGCGTTTAGACGCTATAGCACTTTAAAAAATGCGGTCCCATTGGCCATAGTGATAAAGGATTTTTTTTTTTGTGTCCTAGTAAAAAATCTATATGTGCTAGATTCACTAAAATCAATAGGACTTGTGCTACGGACACCTATAACATACGTACCAATTTTCAGCTCATTCGAACAAAGCATTTAGACACTATTGTTTTCACTCACATACATACACACACGTACATAATACACACATACATACAGCACGGTAAAAATAGCAAAAACGAACTCTGGGAACCTCCAAACGTGTAGAAACATCAAGATCTCAAAGTCGAATTTTTGACAGGATTACTATACTTGCATTACATATGTGTGTTCAGAAAGTAAAAATGATGCAAAATTTAAACAATTGCATCTGATTTCAAATTAAATACTATAGTATAACACGCAATTCAGTAATTATTTTGATCTTTTACATGTCAAGCTTAATACAGTCAAGATTTTACTTTATTTATTTTGCAGAAAGTTAAAATCATGATAAAAAGAATACTATAATATTGGTAAATTTAGATCAGCAATATAAGATTGTAATAATGGTGAATACAGAACTAATCAATAACAGTAATTTTAATATAATAATACTATAAATATAACAACTAGTGGTATGAAGGTTACGAATATGCATGATATTACTTACCACATCTTTTTGCTCTATTTCTCTTCTTCTGTTCAGATGTTAAAGGAAAAAAAGGAGTATATTTAATCAAAATTGAATAACTTTTACTTATTCTAAGACATTCAAAAATTTAATAATAGCTGAATATATATCCATAAAGATTTAGTTACGAAAGCATGTTTAGCCAGTTAACAGATACATGATTTTAAAATTAGGATATCACATTGTACAGATAATTCACAAAATCGATAAGTGAATGTATGTATGCTAAAAATAAGCTGGTGTGGCACTCATCCGTACTTTCCTCAACCTGCTAGTTGGAAAAAAATATATATACGAATATTTGGCCTACATGACTTTGACAGGAGGCTAACACCTTCCCCTATTCCGTTTTATTATCGTACCTACTTTCATAAATAAATAAATAAGTCTGTTATTACACGTAGAAATTTTTCTTAACTTTTGTCAGTGAACTTTGACCCAAAACCAGGGCCAGATTATGGCATGGGAACACGGGGCACTAACCCCAGTGCCTCGAAATTTAGGAGGCCTCACCTCCAAATGCTGCAAAATAATAGTAAAAATTTTCACATGATATGTCAGTAGAAGGAGAATGTACGTTGAACCCCATAAGGAGCAAAGAGCTGTGGGGCTGTGGAGTCCGGAGCAGGAGCAGGGTCAGCGTGTTATCTTATCAGCGTTCTTCCGGTGTCGCATGAGCCTAAAAGATAAGGATGTTATTATCTTTGATGACTATTATTTTAATTATGATTTTAAAATTAATTGTAAACTTAGAAAAAATTATGGAAAATTTAAATATTCTGATTTTTAAAAGATGGTTTTAATGATCGGTGGTGCTACCATCTGTTAGTCGATTTGAGAGAATTTAACGAGATAAAAATAGGCAATGTATTTCGAGGACTTACCATTTTTCGCGATGGTCAGAGAATTTATTTGAATGAATTTAGGTGTTTCCATTCGGAGATTGTAAATTTATATTAGTAAATTTTTGCAGAGTTTATAGAACATGTTGATTTAAGAACTTTGTGGAATTAAGTGCTGATTATATACCATTAATTTAGGTGTCATGTGATTTTTTTTTCAATCAATCAGAAGCATGGGTTTTTAATGAATAGTATTATAAAATTAAGTGATTTTAGTATGCAAGTTTCAGAAAAAACCATCGAAAACTTTAAATCTCGTATAAAGAATGGGTTTAAATTATGATGAAATTTCTACTATTTAAACGATAAAGATTTTTAAATCAGATCTTTTTTATAGTAATTAGAAAAAATTACAGAATGGAAAATTTAAATGTTGTGATAAGTGCATGATTTTTCTGTCATATGCAGTAATAGAGTGATTAATAATTGTGTAATCCACTGTTTATCTTTGAAATAGTGTATTTAAAGAACTTTATCAGTGCACTTTCTTAAATTACGGGATGTTGATATTATCTTTTAAACTTGCAATTTTTAATTTGAACTTAATAAAATAGATATATTGTCTTTTAGACTAATATATTTCAAATAAATAGAGAATCTTGTGAACGAGTTGTCTTAGAAATTTTGTGAAGGAAAATTTAAATAATGTGGTAAGTGCATATTTACGGCTATATGTAGAAATAGCGATTAAGAATATGGTCGTCGTCTGTTTATCTTTGCAATTCAGGAAATGTTTAAACATAAGATCTTGATTATACACTTTTAAATAGATAATGTATATTTTGAATGAGTTGTATTAGAAATTATGTAAGAAGATATTTTTATGTACATAATTGCTAGATAAGTAGTTTTTGTTTAAAAATATGTGATTTAGGATGAAACTTTGATAGTGAATTCACATAGATAACTACAGAGTTGCGATAACTGATAGCGTTTTCCGAATATTTAAAGTGTTAACCAATATCAGTTGTTTTTATTTTCTCGGATAAAGTCTATTAATATATTTTTATCAACTAGCTATTAATAGTGAAAAATTTAACTAAGAATTAATTAATAATCGCGTTGAGGTTTTGAATATGTAATGATGATATTTTTAGAAATGTACTTAGCTTTGTTATGACATAGAATTGAACCCGTCACCTTTCAAATGAAGTCTTAACCAATTAGAAATTTATTAAATTTGGAATCGAACCCGCTATACTTTTCAACTTGAGTGGTCATATTTAATATTGCAGTTTTAAATGAAGACCCACCCGCTGCATTTTTTGAGTAAATTTTAACATTTAGTTTAAGGCACTGTTTTATATAATTTTTAGTGTGAAAAAATATTAAATAGTTAAGGTTTAATATGTAATTTTGAAATAATAAATAGTAATAAATGAATAAGATTTAGTTTTGACTTCAAATTTTGATCATTTAAACAAAATTTTTTAACCTTATATGTATTTATACACATACCATTTTAGCTGTATAATCTTTTAAAGCACACTTACAAAAAATATTTAACATTATAAATGCACTTTTACTCTGATTAGCATGCTTACATATGTATATTCGTGTATTACTGTTTAAAGAGTATGCACAAGATTTTTTTTTTTTTTTTTAATTAAAATAGTCACTCGAATTTATTTTGATAAAGGAAATTGACGACAAAATTAAGGTATAAATTGAGAGCAACGAAAAAATTTCATCAGTTGCTGCCTTATTTTCGTGGAGTGCGGACGTTTAATTTGGTTGCTGCGTAATACTCTGACTGTCGAAGCAAGAGATGGATCGACTTGAAGAAATGCCTGTTCAACAAACTTCTTCATCTACTTCTGACGATATGAAGTTGACTTGCCCGACTTGTAATGCTACTTCCTCTAAAAAATCTAACTTGGCTAGACATATGAAGATTCACACCGGTCGAAAACCGCATATTTGTGTTATATGTAAGAAAGCATTTGCTAGGATAGATGATTTAAAGAGACATTCGAAAATTCATGAAAGGATCCCTATAGAATATGAATGCAATCAATGCAGTGAAACTTTTAGATGGAAATACGAGTTACTGAAACATGTTAGAAAGAACCACCGAAAATCTTCACCTCAACATTCATGTGATGTGTGTGCTGAAACCTTTGCATGGAAATACAAGTTGTTGGATCATATCAGAAAAAATCATTCAAAACCTCCACCCCAAAATTCATGTGATGTATGTGCTGAAACCTTTGCATGGAAATACAAGTTATTGGATCATATCAGAAAAAATCATGGGAAGTCTTCGCCCCAACATTTATGTGATGAATGCAGTGAAAAATTCAACCACAAACATGATTTATTGAAGCACAAGAGAATGAATCATCAAAAGCCATTAGTACCTATTATGAATTTTGACCAAGTTCTACTTAAGGAAAAAACTATGCATTTTAAAAGGCGAAATACACTTAATGTTTTCACAACCACCACCTTTGACAATGAAAATGGTGATATGGACTTGTTTTCATTTTTTAATAATTTAAGAACTGACCTTTTAAATGAACTGAACTATCAATTAAGTGAGAAAAAAGCGATGAAATGGTATATAGTTGTAAACGTTACCCTTAGTCGCTCTACTATAGATGGAGAAGAATTTATTTCCCCTCACTTTCGATCAAAAATGGAGATGGCATTTTTAGCAAGTGATATGGATAATGATCTGCAAATAGCTTTTAACAAGATAATGAAGAATTTTGATAATTTTAATGAACGAGGATCAGGGTGGAATTTAGTAACAATCAATATATTAGAACTACGTATGGCCAAATTTAACCCATTTTAGATGCGACACCTATTTTTGCAATTGAAATGTTTAAATAAAAGTATGTCTATGAAAAACTTTATGTCTTATTTCCAATTTAAATTACCATTTAAGTTTTTTATATTGTTATTATACAAATTTTATTCATGCATTTAGAATTTTTACCCGTAAAAATTTTTATAATTTAAACATTTAGATAAATGAAATATATATAAAGCTTATTTAAAATTAATATATTGATACTATATTCTGAATTTTAATAGATAATGTTGAAGAACATTAAGGTTTAATAGTTGCATAGTTATATTTTATGTGCATATATAGTACTTTTGCGATGTTATGTAGCTTATTAGATGTCCAATAGTTATAAATATTGCAAAAATGTTGAAGTACATTATGGTTTAATAGTTATATTTTTTGATGTTATGATGTTATGTAACTTATTAGATAAACAATACTTATAAATATTGCAAAAATGTTGAAGTACATTAAGGATTAATAGCTGCATAGTTATATTTTATATGCATATATAGTACTTTTGGGATGTTATATAGCTCATTTGATGAACAATACTTATAAATGATGCAAAAATGTTGAAGAAATAGATGGACTAGTATTCAACATGATGGCTTCTTTTGTGGTCACGTGATTTTTCTTTTTTTCGAGCAATCAGAAGCGTGGATTTTTAATGAATAGTATTATAAAATTAAATTATTTTAGTATGCAAGTTTCGAAAAACCGAATAGTATTATAAAATTAAGCCCTTTGTGGAATTAAGTGTTTTTATATATACAGATATTTTTGAGGTACCATGAACCACTCAAAAGTATGTATTTTTAATGAATAGTATTATAAAATTAAGCACTTTGTGGAATTAAGTGTTGATCATATTCAAATAATTTAGGAGTACCATGAACCAATCAAAAGCATGGACAGTATTAACATTATGAAATTAGGTTTCTAAATGATTTAAGTATGCAAGTTTTAGAAAAAACCATGGAAAACTTTTAATATCTACCAGCTTTAAAATCTGTGATGCGCAAATTATTTGTTTTGTCATGTTGATAAACTAGAATTTTTTACGATATTAAAATGATATATATTTGGCGAGATTAATAGGGATTATAAAGAATTTGGCTGCTTCACCGAGTGTACGAATTTAGGATATATTTGGCGTGATTTCGCCGATAATTACAAATTTAGTGGTAAACCTACAGTATAAATGCAATCGCAAAGAAAATTTTGTCAGTTGCTGTTATATTTTTGAGGAGTGCGCACGTTTAATTTTGTAACTTGGATTTTGTATAACACTCTACTTTTTAGTGAGAGAGATGGATTTATCTGAAAAGATGTCTATTTCAAATGAGTTGTCATCAAACTTGGATACTAAGAAAGTACCGAAAACTTTTAGTTGTGTTTCTTGCAGTATGGTATTTAAACGAAAATGGGATTTGCTTCGTCACATGAAAATTCATCTCAATGAAAAAACTTTTATTTGCAATGAATGCCCGAAAGCATTTACCAGATCAGATGAGTTAAAGAGACATTTAAAAATTCATGAAAAGATTCCTATTGAACATAGATGTGAGGAATGTAACGAATCCTTTAATCGCAAGTATCAGTTGCTGGTGCATATTAGAAAAAACCATCGAAAACCTTTACCAGTGCATTCCTGTGATCAATGTGCAGAAACATTTAGACAGAAATATAAACTTTTAGAGCATGTTAGAGAAAATCATCGAAAACCCTTATCGCAAGCAGCATTAAAGGGGTTGACAAATTCTGACCGAGATCTACTCAAGGAGAAAATTATGCATTTTAAAAGAAAAAATGCTCTTAATACATTTACAATAACCACATTTGATAATAAAAACAAAGATTTGGATTTGACGTCATTTTTTAATAATTTAAGAACTGACATTTTAAACGAATTAAACTTTCAATTAAATGACCAAGGAACATTGAAATGGTATATTAATGTAGAAGTTATTTTTAGTTGTATTTATGAAAATGGAGAGAAGGATTTTATTACTAAAAATTTTAGGTCAAAAAGTATAACAACTCTTTTAATAAATGATTTGAATAATGATCTTGAAAACGCTTTTAACAAGATGAAAAAGTGTTTTGATGAATTTAGCGAACAAGGATCAGGTTGGACATTAACAGAAATTTTCAAATTAGAACTTTGTATGACTAAATATGGTTCTTTTCAAATGTAATATCTGATATTACTATATATATATATATTAAAAATTGTTAGTTGAATCTTATAAAATTATTGTAAACTTTGTATAAAAATGATGCATGTAAAAATCTTATAATTTGAAAAATAAAAGTATGTGTATAAAAATTGTATTTTTAATTATTTATCTCATATAAAAATTTTATGTAAAAGTTTAAACTATTAATCGGATTTTTAAAATAAATGCACTTATGTTAATGTAGAGGTTTTTTTTTTTTTTTAAATATGATTTTAAAACTATATATTTTAAAACTACATATTTTTTAAAAAACGTTATTTCATAAATAAATTGATATTTTATAGTAAATATATAATCATAATCTTACCAATTTTAGAGATTGTATCAAAAAATCATGAACTTTGCATTTGACACATAGTCTAGAGTAATACTAATCTACTTAAAAGTTTAACTTTTCTGCATGCTTGAAATTAGACATGAACAAATTATCTGTTTTAACACGTTGATAAACTAAAATATTTTACGAGATTTTTTAATGTGATTGAGGATAAACTAGAATATTTTACAAGATTTGGCTATTAAAATAACATATCTGCTAAGATTTGGCGAGATTTTTTTAATGTATTTGGCAATAAATACTGATTTGGCATTAAACATAAAGTATAAATTCAGTCTCAGAGGAAAATTTAATCAGTTGCTGACTTGTTTTCGTGGTTCAGTTTTCATATAGCATTTTTAAAGTTTTACTTTGATTGAATTTATAATGGATCTATCTGAGGAAGTGCGAGTTTCTGTTCATCAACAACCCTCTTCATCATGTTTTGAAGATGAGACTTTACACTTAAAGGATGCAAAGCCATATATTTGTGATATATGTAAGAAAGCATTTAGGAGATCGTACGATTGTAAGAAACACTTAAAAATTCATGAAAAACCTCGCATAGGATATGGGTGTGAATACTGTAGGGAAAATTTTACTCGTAAACGGGATTTTTTAAAACATAATGCAAAAATTCATAAAAAGACTTTACATAATCACAGTTGTGATGAATGTAGTGAAGTGTTTAGGACTAAACAAGATTTATTGAATCATAAAAAAATGCTACATCGAAAGGTTTTACCTGAATATCTATGCGTAGAATGCAACGAAAGTTTTCGATATAAGTATGAATTATTACGTCATAACAGAAAAAATCATCGTAAAGATTCTTCTGCTTACGTATGTACAAAATGCAATGAACGAAATACTCTGCCGATCAACAACTTAGACAGTGAAAATATGAACTTAACGAATTTTTTGAATAATTTGAATACTGCTTTTTTAACCAACAGCTATTCTTTAGCCAAAAGCTTTCATGATGAAAATAACAATATGTATTTTTTAATATTTTTAAATAATGAAAATATGAATACCGAACGCATAACACAAAATATTGACTCACCAACCAACAACTTTGAGAGTGTAAATGCGAACTTAACGAATTTTTCAGATAATCAAAATATTGTTTTCGGTTCATCAACCAGTGAAAATGTGATCTTATCAAATGTTTTGGATAATAATGAAAATGCATACAACGTTTTACCCACTGCTAATGGAAATATGAATACTGAATGTTTGACACAAAGTAATATTTATGACTCACCAACGAACAACTTTGAGAATATAAATGTGGACTTTACGAATTTTAATGTAGAGTGTATGAGTAATCAAAATAATTTTTCACCGGTGAGTGTTGATAACGACTTGTTGACATTTTTGGATAATTTTAATGTACAGTGTATAAGTCAATGTAACCTTAACGATTTAACAACAATTTAGATTTATATGAACCTGTTTTTATATTGACAATAATAATGTAAAATAAATTATTTTAATCAAAAATTGTGTTTTTATTATGAAATTACTTTCTACACACCATTTTATATTACAATAGATACGTTAAGTCACGAAAAAATCTAAACATGTGTAAATATATTTTTGCTTTCTTATTAACTAAATCGTTTAATACATTTATATACAATAAGACTTGGTGATTTTAATTCGTTTTAAAGAAATTCTCTCCCAACAAATTGGAATGGGACGAAGTGACTTATAAAAACCGTAAAATAAAGAACTCTAATATTGCTGATTTATTAAATATTTTCTACGAATAAGAAAGTGCCTATCAATGCACAGGGCGAATTGTTGCAAGCTCTTAATGATATGCCTAAAACCTTTATTAAAAACAAATTTTTGTTATCTTCTGTACCCAAGGAACGAAAACGTCCAAATGTAGCCCCCCTATTGGTTAAATTATTAATAAAAAATACTTTTTAATATAAAACACTGGTCTCTTTATTTATGTTTAAATAAAAATATGTTTATGTTTAAATATAAAAATTGGACTTACCTCAACACAGTTGTTAATTTGCGTCCTTCTCTTCTACTCGCACAGTGTGAAATGAGCGATAACGCTATTTCTTATCAAGATCACGTGGTAAGCTTTCTTATCTACTACGTCACATGACATTGTCTAGTATGACGTAGTAAGCTACGTGACTGATAACACAAACCCTACACTAATGTAGTATATGTGACGTAGTAGATACGTGCTAGATACGTCATACTAGACAATGTCATGTGACGTAGTAGATAAGAAAGCTTACCACGTGATCTTGATAAGAAATAGCGTTATCGCTCATTTCACACTGTGCGAGTAGAAGAGAAGGACGCAAATTAACAACTGTGTTGAGGTAAGTCCAATTTTTATATTTAAACATAAACATATTTTTATTTAAACATAAATAAAGAGACCAGTGTTTTATATTAAAAAGTATTTTTTATTAATAATTTAACCAATAGGGGGGCTACATTTGGACGTTTTCGTTCCTTGGGTACAGAAGATAACAAAAATTTGTTTTTAATAAAGGTTTTAGGCATATCATTAAGAGCTTGCAACAATTCGCCCTGTGCATTGATAGGCACTTTCTTATTCGTAGAAAATATTTAATAAATCAGCAATATTAGAGTTCTTTATTTTACGGTTTTTATAAGTCACTTCGTCCCATTCCAATTTGTTGGGAGAGAATTTCTTTAAAACGAATTAAAATCACCAAGTCTTATTGTATATAAATGTATTAAACGATTTAGTTAATAAGAAAGCAAAAATATATTTACACATGTTTAGATTTTTTCGTGACTTAACGTATCTATTGTAATATAAAATGGTGTGTAGAAAGTAATTTCATAATAAAAACACAATTTTTGATTAAAATAATTTATTTTACATTATTATTGTCAATATAAAAACAGGTTCATATAAATCTAAATTGTTGTTAAATCGTTAAGGTTACATTGACTTATACACTGTACATTAAAATTATCCAAAAATGTCAACAAGTCGTTATCAACACTCACCGGTGAAAAATTATTTTGATTACTCATACACTCTACATTAAAATTCGTAAAGTCCACATTTATATTCTCAAAGTTGTTCGTTGGTGAGTCATAAATATTACTTTGTGTCAAACATTCAGTATTCATATTTCCATTAGCAGTGGGTAAAACGTTGTATGCATTTTCATTATTATCCAAAACATTTGATAAGATCACATTTTCACTGGTTGATGAACCGAAAACAATATTTTGATTATCTGAAAAATTCGTTAAGTTCGCATTTACACTCTCAAAGTTGTTGGTTGGTGAGTCAATATTTTGTGTTATGCGTTCGGTATTCATATTTTCATTATTTAAAAATATTAAAAAATACATATTGTTATTTTCATCATGAAAGCTTTTGGCTAAAGAATAGCTGTTGGTTAAAAAAGCAGTATTCAAATTATTCAAAAAATTCGTTAAGTTCATATTTTCACTGTCTAAGTTGTTGATCGGCAGAGTATTTCGTTCATTGCATTTTGTACATACGTAAGCAGAAGAATCTTTACGATGATTTTTTCTGTTATGACGTAATAATTCATACTTATATCGAAAACTTTCGTTGCATTCTACGCATAGATATTCAGGTAAAACCTTTCGATGTAGCATTTTTTTATGATTCAATAAATCTTGTTTAGTCCTAAACACTTCACTACATTCATCACAACTGTGATTATGTAAAGTCTTTTTATGAATTTTTGCATTATGTTTTAAAAAATCCCGTTTACGAGTAAAATTTTCCCTACAGTATTCACACCCATATCCTATGCGAGGTTTTTCATGAATTTTTAAGTGTTTCTTACAATCGTACGATCTCCTAAATGCTTTCTTACATATATCACAAATATATGGCTTTGCATCCTTTAAGTGTAAAGTCTCATCTTCAAAACATGATGAAGAGGGTTGTTGATGAACAGAAACTCGCACTTCCTCAGATAGATCCATTATAAATTCAATCAAAGTAAAACTTTAAAAATGCTATATGAAAACTGAACCACGAAAACAAGTCAGCAACTGATTAAATTTTCCTCTGAGACTGAATTTATACTTTATGTTTAATGCCAAATCAGTATTTATTGCCAAATACATTAAAAAAATCTCGCCAAATCTTAGCAGATATGTTATTTTAATAGCCAAATCTTGTAAAATATTCTAGTTTATCCTCAATCACATTAAAAAATCTCGTAAAATATTTTAGTTTATCAACGTGTTAAAACAGATAATTTGTTCATGTCTAATTTCAAGCATGCAGAAAAGTTAAACTTTTAAGTAGATTAGTATTACTCTAGACTATGTGTCAAATGCAAAGTTCATGATTTTTTGATACAATCTCTAAAATTGGTAAGATTATGATTATATATTTACTATAAAATATCAATTTATTTATGAAATAACGTTTTTTAAAAAATATGTAGTTTTAAAATATATAGTTTTAAAATCATATTTAAAAAAAAAAAAAAAAAAAAAAAAAAAAAACCTCTACATTAACATAAGTGCATTTATTTTAAAAATCCGATTAATAGTTTAAACTTTTACATAAAATTTTTATATGAGATAAATAATTAAAAATACAATTTTTATACACATACTTTTATTTTTCAAATTATAAGATTTTTACATGCATCATTTTTATACAAAGTTTACAATAATTTTATAAGATTCAACTAACAATTTTTAATATATATATATATAGTAATATCAGATATTACATTTGAAAAGAACCATATTTAGTCATACAAAGTTCTAATTTGAAAATTTCTGTTAATGTCCAACCTGATCCTTGTTCGCTAAATTCATCAAAACACTTTTTCATCTTGTTAAAAGCGTTTTCAAGATCATTATTCAAATCATTTATTAAAAGAGTTGTTATACTTTTTGACCTAAAATTTTTAGTAATAAAATCCTTCTCTCCATTTTCATAAATACAACTAAAAATAACTTCTACATTAATATACCATTTCAATGTTCCTTGGTCATTTAATTGAAAGTTTAATTCGTTTAAAATGTCAGTTCTTAAATTATTAAAAAATGACGTCAAATCCAAATCTTTGTTTTTATTATCAAATGTGGTTATTGTAAATGTATTAAGAGCATTTTTTCTTTTAAAATGCATAATTTTCTCCTTGAGTAGATCTCGGTCAGAATTTGTCAACCCCTTTAATGCTGCTTGCGATAAGGGTTTTCGATGATTTTCTCTAACATGCTCTAAAAGTTTATATTTCTGTCTAAATGTTTCTGCACATTGATCACAGGAATGCACTGGTAAAGGTTTTCGATGGTTTTTTCTAATATGCACCAGCAACTGATACTTGCGATTAAAGGATTCGTTACATTCCTCACATCTATGTTCAATAGGAATCTTTTCATGAATTTTTAAATGTCTCTTTAACTCATCTGATCTGGTAAATGCTTTCGGGCATTCATTGCAAATAAAAGTTTTTTCATTGAGATGAATTTTCATGTGACGAAGCAAATCCCATTTTCGTTTAAATACCATACTGCAAGAAACACAACTAAAAGTTTTCGGTACTTTCTTAGTATCCAAGTTTGATGACAACTCATTTGAAATAGACATCTTTTCAGATAAATCCATCTCTCTCACTAAAAAGTAGAGTGTTATACAAAATCCAAGTTACAAAATTAAACGTGCGCACTCCTCAAAAATATAACAGCAACTGACAAAATTTTCTTTGCGATTGCATTTATACTGTAGGTTTACCACTAAATTTGTAATTATCGGCGAAATCACGCCAAATATATCCTAAATTCGTACACTCGGTGAAGCAGCCAAATTCTTTATAATCCCTATTAATCTCGCCAAATATATATCATTTTAATATCGTAAAAAATTCTAGTTTATCAACATGACAAAACAAATAATTTGCGCATCACAGATTTTAAAGCTGGTAGATATTAAAAGTTTTCCATGGTTTTTTCTAAAACTTGCATACTTAAATCATTTAGAAACCTAATTTCATAATGTTAATACTGTCCATGCTTTTGATTGGTTCATGGTACTCCTAAATTATTTGAATATGATCAACACTTAATTCCACAAAGTGCTTAATTTTATAATACTATTCATTAAAAATACATACTTTTGAGTGGTTCATGGTACCTCAAAAATATCTGTATATATAAAAACACTTAATTCCACAAAGGGCTTAATTTTATAATACTATTCGGTTTTTCGAAACTTGCATACTAAAATAATTTAATTTTATAATACTATTCATTAAAAATCCACGCTTCTGATTGCTCGAAAAAAAGAAAAATCACGTGACCACAAAAGAAGCCATCATGTTGAATACTAGTCCATCTATTTCTTCAACATTTTTGCATCATTTATAAGTATTGTTCATCAAATGAGCTATATAACATCCCAAAAGTACTATATATGCATATAAAATATAACTATGCAGCTATTAATCCTTAATGTACTTCAACATTTTTGCAATATTTATAAGTATTGTTTATCTAATAAGTTACATAACATCATAACATCAAAAAATATAACTATTAAACCATAATGTACTTCAACATTTTTGCAATATTTATAACTATTGGACATCTAATAAGCTACATAACATCGCAAAAGTACTATATATGCACATAAAATATAACTATGCAACTATTAAACCTTAATGTTCTTCAACATTATCTATTAAAATTCAGAATATAGTATCAATATATTAATTTTAAATAAGCTTTATATATATTTCATTTATCTAAATGTTTAAATTATAAAAAATTTTACGGGTAAAAATTCTAAATGCATGAATAAAATTTGTATAATAACAATATAAAAAACTTAAATGGTAATTTAAATTGGAAATAAGACATAAAGTTTTTCATAGACATACTTTTATTTAAACATTTCAATTGCAAAAATAGGTGTCGCATCTAAAATGGGTTAAATTTGGCCATACGTAGTTCTAATATATTGATTGTTACTAAATTCCACCCTGATCCTCGTTCATTAAAATTATCAAAACTCTTCATTATCTTGTTAAAAGCTATTTGCAGATCATTATCCATATCACTTGCTAAAAATGCCTTCTCCATTTTTGATCGAAAGTGAGAGGAAATAAATTCTTCTCCATCTATAGTAGAGCGACTAAGGGTAACGTTTACAACTATATACCATTTCATCGCTTTTTTCTCACTTAATTGATAGTTCAGTTCATTTAAAAGGTCAGTTCTTAAATTATTAAAAAATGAAAACAAGTCCATATCACCATTTTCATTGTCAAAGGTGGTGGTTGTGAAAACATTAAGTGTATTTCGCCTTTTAAAATGCATAGTTTTTTCCTTAAGTAGAACTTGGTCAAAATTCATAATAGGTACTAATGGCTTTTGATGATTCATTCTCTTGTGCTTCAATAAATCATGTTTGCGGTTGAATTTTTCACTGCATTCATCACATAAATGTTGGGGCGAAGACTTCCCATGATTTTTTCTGATATGATCCAATAACTTGTATTTCCATGCAAAGGTTTCAGCACATACATCACATGAATTTTGGGGTGGAGGTTTTGAATGATTTTTTCTGATATGATCCAACAACTTGTATTTCCATGCAAAGGTTTCAGCACACACATCACATGAATGTTGAGGTGAAGATTTTCGGTGGTTCTTTCTAACATGTTTCAGTAACTCGTATTTCCATCTAAAAGTTTCACTGCATTGATTGCATTCATATTCTATAGGGATCCTTTCATGAATTTTCGAATGTCTCTTTAAATCATCTATCCTAGCAAATGCTTTCTTACATATAACACAAATATGCGGTTTTCGACCGGTGTGAATCTTCATATGTCTAGCCAAGTTAGATTTTTTAGAGGAAGTAGCATTACAAGTCGGGCAAGTCAACTTCATATCGTCAGAAGTAGATGAAGAAGTTTGTTGAACAGGCATTTCTTCAAGTCGATCCATCTCTTGCTTCGACAGTCAGAGTATTACGCAGCAACCAAATTAAACGTCCGCACTCCACGAAAATAAGGCAGCAACTGATGAAATTTTTTCGTTGCTCTCAATTTATACCTTAATTTTGTCGTCAATTTCCTTTATCAAAATAAATTCGAGTGACTATTTTAATTAAAAAAAAAAAAAAAAAATCTTGTGCATACTCTTTAAACAGTAATACACGAATATACATATGTAAGCATGCTAATCAGAGTAAAAGTGCATTTATAATGTTAAATATTTTTTGTAAGTGTGCTTTAAAAGATTATACAGCTAAAATGGTATGTGTATAAATACATATAAGGTTAAAAAATTTTGTTTAAATGATCAAAATTTGAAGTCAAAACTAAATCTTATTCATTTATTACTATTTATTATTTCAAAATTACATATTAAACCTTAACTATTTAATATTTTTTCACACTAAAAATTATATAAAACAGTGCCTTAAACTAAATGTTAAAATTTACTCAAAAAATGCAGCGGGTGGGTCTTCATTTAAAACTGCAATATTAAATATGACCACTCAAGTTGAAAAGTATAGCGGGTTCGATTCCAAATTTAATAAATTTCTAATTGGTTAAGACTTCATTTGAAAGGTGACGGGTTCAATTCTATGTCATAACAAAGCTAAGTACATTTCTAAAAATATCATCATTACATATTCAAAACCTCAACGCGATTATTAATTAATTCTTAGTTAAATTTTTCACTATTAATAGCTAGTTGATAAAAATATATTAATAGACTTTATCCGAGAAAATAAAAACAACTGATATTGGTTAACACTTTAAATATTCGGAAAACGCTATCAGTTATCGCAACTCTGTAGTTATCTATGTGAATTCACTATCAAAGTTTCATCCTAAATCACATATTTTTAAACAAAAACTACTTATCTAGCAATTATGTACATAAAAATATCTTCTTACATAATTTCTAATACAACTCATTCAAAATATACATTATCTATTTAAAAGTGTATAATCAAGATCTTATGTTTAAACATTTCCTGAATTGCAAAGATAAACAGACGACGACCATATTCTTAATCGCTATTTCTACATATAGCCGTAAATATGCACTTACCACATTATTTAAATTTTCCTTCACAAAATTTCTAAGACAACTCGTTCACAAGATTCTCTATTTATTTGAAATATATTAGTCTAGAAGACAATATATCTATTTTATTAAGTTCAAATTAAAAATTGCAAGTTTAAAAGATAATATCAACATCCCGTAATTTAAGAAAGTGCACTGATAAAGTTCTTTAAATACACTATTTCAAAGATAAACAGTGGATTACACAATTATTAATCACTCTATTACTGCATATGACAGAAAAATCATGCACTTATCACAACATTTAAATTTTCCATTCTGTAATTTTTTCTAATTACTATAAAAAAGATCTGATTTAAAAATCTTTATCGTTTAAATAGTAGAAATTTCATCATAATTTAAACCCATTCTTTATACGAGATTTAAAGTTTTCGATGGTTTTTTCTGAAACTTGCATACTAAAATCACTTAATTTTATAATACTATTCATTAAAAACCCATGCTTCTGATTGATTGAAAAAAAAATCACATGACACCTAAATTAATGGTATATAATCAGCACTTAATTCCACAAAGTTCTTAAATCAACATGTTCTATAAACTATGCAAAAATTTACTAATATAAATTTACAATCTCCGAATGGAAACACCTAAATTCATTCAAATAAATTCTCTGACCATCGCGAAAAATGGTAAGTCCTCGAAATACATTGCCTATTTTTATCTCGTTAAATTCTCTCAAATCGACTAACAGATGGTAGCACCACCGATCATTAAAACCATCTTTTAAAAATCAGAATATTTAAATTTTCCATAATTTTTTCTAAGTTTACAATTAATTTTAAAATCATAATTAAAATAATAGTCATCAAAGATAATAACATCCTTATCTTTTAGGCTCATGCGACACCGGAAGAACGCTGATAAGATAACACGCTGACCCTGCTCCTGCTCCGGACTCCGCAGCCCCACAGCCCCACAGCTCTTTGCTCCTTATGGGGTTCAACGTACATTCTCCTTCTACTTATGTCTATTAAAAACAAAAACTGATTAAAACTCTTTCTATAGTGCATACGAACTTAAACAAATGTTATATTTTGTGACTAACCTCCTAAACTAACAAGGAGAGATCACGACATGGATAATTCAGATCGAGTCGAAATTGCCCAGAATTGTAGTATACTATGAAGGTAACAACATATTAAAGCAATAGCGTGCACTAGACACAACTTCAAGAAAACTTCTTCACAAGAAACACTTCTTCACCACACAATTTCAAGAAAAAAGGCCTTTAAAGTTTCGGTAATCTTTATGTACAAGTTATTTCGCTAGGTAGTTAAAGCTTCAGTGGCGTACTTGGTAGAGCAAGCGGCTGTCATCGACCTGGGTTCGATGCTACTTGCGGTAGGGTAGGTGCTCCAGTGACTGGCCTGCTTTAGTAATTGACATCTATCCCGAAATAATTAATAATTAAGAAAAATAATAAAATCAAATATTTTACATATAAGAATCTTAACGTTTTATGTCAAACACAGGAGCATAGGGTGCTAATAACTGGTAAAATGAATAACTAGCAGTGTCAAACACTGGAACATAGGGGTCAATTACTGATAAAATGAAAAACTGGCAGTGTCAATTACTGGAACATTGAGTGGGTGTCAAATAAAAATTCATTTAAAAAAATAATTGTTATCAAATGTATATATTTTAACATATATGTGGTTCTGAATGTCTTTCATGCCATATGTATAACTTAAGATTTCTAAAAATATTTTCTGATGACTAGAACATTAAAAACATCAGAGATTGCTCTAAAAGTGTCAATAACTGATGCACTTACCCTATATCTTTTTTTTTTCCCCTCTTCTTTAATTATTTATTTAATCGAAACTTTTTATTTCTTTGTTTTACATATACTATATACATATATATATATAATTCAATTCAAAATTTGGAAAATTTTACAAATAATTATTTAATTTTCTTGAATAAAAAATATTTTTTTTTATTTGTAATATTTATGACTTAAAAATACAATAATTTTCTATAACTTAAAAAATAAATTTTAGCTTTGTTTTAACTGTAAAATAAGGTAAAAATAAAGAAACTTCTTTTTAATTATTTATCTAAACATTTCATTTTATTTTAGGTATATTTAAAATAATACTAAATTTGTTTTTTTAATTACAGAAAAAAAAGTTACAGAGAAATAATGATTTTAATTGTATATATAATTAATATTCAAACAAATTAAATAATTACTTCTTCAATCAACACAGCTTCTTGAAAAATTTATAGTACATGATTCCGAATTCCGATGCTATTAAATTTATTATAGGCAAACAAATATTCCAAATATACGACATCTGTAATTGTTAATCAACATACGTTTCACTTCGACAACGACTTGTTTTTTATCCTTCTGTGCACGATATGAAATTTCAGCTGCTCCCTAATATTAATAAGCTAAAAGCGGTTACCTAATTTATACATATTAAAACCAACTCAGGAAGCTCAATCCAAGATTTAAGTTCACCTGCTAACTATTTTACACTTAGGTTTATTTTTTAATTAATTAATTAATTAATTTTATTTTGTTTATTTATTTTGTCTGGTTTTGCTGTATTTTTATTTTTGTTATTCAGGGTTTTGTTTGCATATTTATTTTATTTATTTTTATTTGATTATTTTATTTATTTACTTATTTTGCTATTAAAGCTGCAGCTGAAAGATTGTAAGGATGGATGGATGCGAAATTTTAAATCTTTTGAATAATTAAACCCACAATTAAAAAAAATTAATAAACAATAATTATTGAATTTTTATGATTTAAAAAAATATGTAGGTTATATAGTTATATTTTTCTATTTGAAATACTTATAATTTTTTATAATATTTTATATATATATATATATATATATATAATAGCTTTGCTTTAATAATAAAATAAAGTAAAATGTTTAGCTAAAAAAAAAAAAAAAAAAAAAGAAGAAGCTTCCCTTTACTTTTACGTTATTTTATAGTTAAAACAAAGCAAAACTAAATTAAAATGTTTAGATAAATAATTAAAAAAAAAAAAGGTTCCCCTCACTTTCACTTTATTTTATAGTTAAAACAAAGCAAAAATTTATTTTTTGAGTTATAGAAAATTATAGATATTACAAATAGAAAAATTTTAAACCTACACACACACACACACACACACATATATATATATATATATATATATTTTCATATATATATGAAAATTCATATATATATATATTCATATATATATATTCATATATATATATATATATATATATATATATATATAAAATTTTCAATTGAATTTTTAAAAAAAGTAAAAATAAAATAAAAAGTTTAGATTAAGTAAAAAATTACAGAAAAAAAATTCCCGTAGGTAGCATAGAACACAGGTCGTCTGAGTGACAGCCGCTTACTCTACCAAGTACGCCACTGGAGCGTTGACTCGCGTGCGAAATAACTTGTACTTAAAGATTACTGAAACTTTAAAGGTTTTTTTTTAATTGGGTGGCTAGTGCGCGCTACTCCTTTAACATGTTGTTACCTTTCACATTCTATCAGTAGCAGAGCTAGCAATGTGTTTCATCATTATTGATGATGTTACCTTTATAGTATACTACAATTCTGCGCAATTTCGTTCTGATCTGAATTTTTCATGTCGTGACCTCTCTTTGTAAGATAACATGTAGTATATTGACTGATGAATGCGCTTTAGTTTTTCAGTTGTCTTTAGCACAAAGCTATAGGTTGCTAAAAAAGAGGAAACAGAAAGTAAAATCGGAAGAAAATTTTAAAAAGGACATTTTTTTTTTTTTTTAGAATGGGTCAATTTTGGTTGAGCTCTGTAGAGCAAGGGTGGGGATCTCCAAGTAGCAGCAATGTCCTGGGTCTTCAGAAACAGAACATATAGTCGGACCCTGCCCACACCACTCTTTGAAACTAACGATACAAATACTTAAATTTTCAAGTAGTATCCCCATACGATCTTAAAATACAATATTTCAACCTCTTTCATTTATTGATTTATAAATTGGGCTAGTAAGAAACGCACTGACCAATCGCTAAAAATTTTATTTTCATATTCAGGAGACCTCAAACACGTAATTATAATAAAACCTCAACTTCGAAAATTGAACTTCAAAATAATATTTTGTCAGCCATGGAGGTAAGAAAAAGTAATTATCATTTCTAAAGAATTTTCCTGATCATGATATAAATTCTTAAGGCGCTTTTAGTCAATTACATCCAGTAGAAATAAATGTATTCGCCCAATTTTCAGTAGCCCTGTATGTTTCCTAAAAATTGTATCATAACACTTAATATACATAAATTTAACACAGTATGCAAGATGCATAAAACAATTTCAAAAACACTTACAGGAATTTTCAGATATAGCTTAGCCCCATATAATATTTGCTGGCCTAAGCATAATTCCGGAGCGGCTCTTCCATGGTCATATGAAAAGTGGCAGCATCCCAACTTTTATACAGGTTCGCTGTCCGATCTGAGCGATTATTTTATAGCATTTTTTAGCATGCGGCACATTTATAGCGTGCTACCGTACAAATATAGTATACAATATGTTTCAAACTAATACGGAAAAATCCGTATCGTGACAAAGGGTCTGTTCTTATAGTCAATGAGAAACATAACCGATTTTCAATTTATGACACATTTTAGATTACAGCGCCACCTACCGGTTAAATTATAAATAAATACAAATAAATAAATTAAAAATAAATAAAATCATAAATTAATCACAGCTTTACAAAATAAAGATTTTACGAATTCAGCTTTATGCAATTTTAACCAATAGATGCTGAGATGTAGCCGCATCGAAAATAGCAGATGATGAGTAACAGCAGCGCTACCTGCCGGCCTATATATATATATATATATATATTCAATCAGTATTTTTATTTTTATTTTTTTCACAATGGCCAACACACATATAAAGTTTGTCGCATTTATACGCTATGTGAAAGCTAGGATATAATCTTTCCGTCAGTTAAAATAAAAATTACATCATAGCAGTGTCATCTGTCTGCCAATATGCACCCAAAGTGAATCATCATACACAAAGCCGTAGCCAAGGGGTGGGGGTGGGGAATTTTTCAGATTCCTCGAAAATTTTAGAATTATACTTCATTTTTAACACTATACATTATGTACAATTGTTTGAATCCTCTCCGACATTTTTTTTTCTAGTTACGACCTTGATCATAGATTTTTACAGTTTCTCTCTCCCATTACAAGTTTGTGCTTTTATGTGGTATAGATGTTGAGATATAACCTTTGAAAAATGGGTGAAATAACAGCATAGCAGCGTCACCTGTTGGACGATATGCAAAAAATGATTGATAAACACCAATATCAAAATGCAGCCAAACATTAATTTTTATGAAATTCTGTGAACTAGTTCTTCATCTAGTGCTGCCCCAAAATATTTGTCCCCCACACAGAAATAGATAGAAATTTAGAAATATGGTCAAATCGTGGTCAAGAGACCTCGAAACGTGTAATTACATCGAAAACCGGAAGTTGAAAATTTTACGAATATAATACTTTTTTTTCTAGGAATGTAGAAGAAAGTAAAAATATAAATTCCAAAATTTATAGTTCTAAATTCAGAGAGTAATCTACAAGGGGGGGAATGTATATTTAATACATCCGAAGATTAGAATATTCCATCTAGAAGATTTTGTTGATTAATTTGTTATTAATTAGGAAGGGAATAACCTCGCTTTGAATTCCAAAATGTCTTTCATAGAGGTATAAAAACCTTCTTCGTGAAGTTTAACCCTTTCAGTCGCAGTGTTCCCGCTGATGGAACACCTAATTTTAATTCTCAAGTGCAAAAACTCATCCCGGAAATTTTTTAGCAAAAATTTACATTTATAACATAGCAGAAAAGGCCCTTTTTTTTAACTTGAAAATTTAAAATTTCTTCTATTTTTATTATGTTCGTAAATTCCGGTGGCAGTGTAATTTAAATGATCCGAATTACCTTGCCTCGCAAAGGGTTAAAATACTCCGGAATAAATTGAAATGTTGGGATCTATGCAACTTTTACGAGTTTTTGTTGTCGATAATGTTTACTTATAAAGTGATTTATTTATTAAATTAAATATTATTTGAACTTAATAAGGTTTACTTACAGATGTTTCTAACCGAAAATTTCTCGAAAAGGAACAATGCTATTTTTTTATTTTTTAAATATTTATGATCAGCTATGTGTCTAGAAGCCATTTTTAAAATTAGTTTAGTAATTTTTAAAATAAATTAAGTAGTGAACCTTAAAGGGTTAAACTCAAAATTTATTGTTAGGTCAAGCAATTAATTGCCTTATTAAACAAATTCAATTTTAAAATCTTACCCAACACCACGTGAAGTTGTTACACAGAATAATTATCAGGATTATTCCTAAAAGTTGAACTTTTATCATATTTCAACTAAAACTTTTATAAAAACAAAAATGTTTTTTTCAGCACGAATTCAGCCATACTGACGCGTTTTAAAATGCCTTATTATTACACAAATAGATGAAATTGCTCGCAAATGTTTTTACAATATTTCAAGTAAAATTTCAATAAGTAATCTGAATTTTTTAATCAGGAGGGTTTTATTTTTTCCTAAATAGATATTATTATTATTATTATTATCATTATTATTATTTTCGAAATTTTTTGAGAAAGTAGCATATCGAATGACTTCACGATTTTCAAAAGTCCCAAGCACAAAAATAAGATAAAATAGCAACAAAAATAACTAATAACTTTATTATGCAACGATTTAGCGAGTTGCATCTTTTTAAACGAAATGCAAGCAACGGAAAACCTACAGTTAATGATTTTTGTAACGATTGTTTTGAAAGGGACTATGATAAAATAAATTCATATTAAAGATGGTATTCTTCTCTTTTGTACTCTAAGTCGAAAGTATTGGATTTATGAAAATTTTAAAATTGTGGTTTTCAATGAATTTCATAGGTTTTGAGGTGCGTTAAATGCGATTTGATGTTTTTTAGACCAATGTTTTTCACTCCATGTCTTTGGATGTTATTTACACAAATTTTTTGAAGATTGCAGTTCAAAATTAATGCGAAAATTCTGCAAAATTCTCAATTTCGTTGGACTATAACATTCATTGGTATTAATTAGGTTTTGCAGAAATCATTTAACAGGTAAAGGGAAAAGGAAATTTTGCCGAAAGTTTATGGTATGCAAGATATTTCAATACTATGAAATGGAATTGTACTAAATTGAATTAATAAGAGACTTATTATGAGAAACTGAATTCAACTTATAACTGAACTTCAACTGAATTTATAAATTATCACCCTGAAAATTGCCGTACTAGGACTTATATATATATATATATATATATATATTATGATATATAATAAGGAAAATGGAATGTATAAACAAAAAAAACAAAAAAAATCTTTTAACAGTGTTAATAAGGAAAGATTAATTTCAAAAACCATACTCCCCAACATGCTATTTAATATTCCGTAGTATTGTTAGCTCCGCCTTTTTTTTCACAACAGTTTTTTTTAGAGTATTTTTCTTCTTATTTAACGTAATTGCATTTGGAGAATATTACTCTAAAAATTTACTGGTGCGAAAAAAGGGCGGGACTAAGAATACTACGGAATATTAATTAGGATGTTGGAGAGTATGTTCAAAAACTGTTCAAGACAAAAAATTCAATACAAGCTGTATTGTCTTCTTTTGCAGGTGAGAACACAACTATTCAAAGAAATGATGTGTTTCCACCTGCTGTGTAATTGCTGTGTTCTCACTTACTGAAGAAGACAATACAGCTTGTATTGGATTTTTTTGGCTTGAATAGTTTTTTAAATTAACACTTTCGCGACCGCTGACGTACATTCACGTCATTTGAAAATCTGTAACACCGCCAGTAGGCGTTTCCTTTGAAATTTGTATGTCATTTATTTCTTAAGAATATACACAATGTTCATATTTGTACAACTAATATACTATGGATAAAAATATTTTGATTAGAAAGAGTATAATTATAATCTATGTCCATTTGTAATAGGAATCTGAATATAGAAAATTTTGTTCCGAAATATTGTAACTTGGGAGAATAACGCCCACAGGCGGACCTTACCGTCAAAAAGACAAAAACATGCGGTCGCGAGAGTGTTAACCCTTTTTTCTTGTTTATTAACACTATTAAAAGAATTTTTTATTGTTTTTGTTGTTCATACATTCCACTTTCATTTTCATATATCATTTAATTCCATTTATAATTGAAATTAAAATGTATGTTTTTGTATAGAAATTTAGAACCGCTTAATGCGCCTATTTTATACAAATTTAATTTATCATTGTTGACAAAATTTATATATATTGTGTATGATATGCATCAAACTTAATATATGTCTTGCATACAGTGAAACTATAGGATGATGAATTTTGACTTTTATCATTCGATTAAAATTCTGTCTCGTACATTTTAAAAAGTTCAGTTTCGGAAAAGGTGCGAGGGGGAGGAAGCATGCTACTTGTCCCAAATAAATGATATTATTGTTAATTAACTAGGAATAATGTTTATTATATTAATGCCTACTGCGCCTGCTTTACACTAAACCGGTATCCGAATGAATGAATATCCATCTGGCATTATTCCAGCATTACTGAATCTGTTTTGCCTGGCATCAGAAGTTCGCGTTTTTTTATGTTTCTGCATCGATATTTCGCGGAAGATGAAATATTTAAATCGAATAAACGATATTAGCGTTAAATCGATATTTGATTTTACATCGATATAAAGCCCAGTCCTAATGCCTAGTTTAGTATGCGCCCGCCCAGCGCTAATTTTATACCTGTATTTCCAAATGTGTCTATCCTTACCGCGGTTCAAATTTCTAAACATTGGTTTACATGATATTTTATTTTAATGAAATCATTTGCATCAAAATATTTACATGTTTTAGAATCGAAGTAGCTCCAAGAAATTAAAAATGATGTCATAACCCTTTAACCTAAATTTTATAACCACATGTCTATTTATTTATTTGTATTATTGATTTATCGTGCCGTAGCTGAATTACACATTTAACATAATATTTCTATATATTTTTATATATTACTGTTGTTAAAAGCTTTCCTTTAAGAATGAATAAATTCTGAAAAATTATCAAGTTCTTAAATCTTTGCTTCCTGCGATCGTAACAACTATAACTACAGTGAAATAATAGTTTAAAATAAAATATTCCTGTAAATTAACCATTGAATTTTGTATCTTTAGTTTTTTATTTCAATCATTGAATGAATATTCCAAAAACATGCAATACATAGATAAAATTTTATAAATTTTTTTTATCTCAATACGTTGTTACAATTTTGATGTATTTTCATTATTTCATTCATTTGAAATGCATGCATGAAAATAATGGATAAACTATTACTTTATTTATTCCAATACATTATTGCAGCTATGACATCAATTTTTAGCACAGTCCCGAAAAACTAGGTCTTTTATTATTAGAAGACATTCATTAAGTTTTAAGGATGGTTTACATGTAAATTAACTTTTAAATTTTTAATTGCAACATACAATTTTGAGAAACATTGTTATATTAATGGGGTCCGGGGCACCAAATTTTTGTTTTTATTATTTATTGATGAATTTGCTGTAATTATTTTTTCTGAAATTGCAGCTTTTTTGACGATGAAGTTGAGCAAGAAAGAATCTTAAAAAAAATTTAAATAAAATTCTAGAAATTTAAATAAAATTTTAAAAATTTAAAATTTTTGATAAATTTAAAATTTGTTATATCTCATGAACTAATGGTTCAATTTACAAACTTTTTTCACTCTTATATACAGAAAAGATTATTAGGAGCAAAACTTTTTTGTTAATCCAAAAGTTATGCATGAAATAAGTATTTTTTCCAAATTAAAATTAATATTTAAAAAATTTATTATTATAATCAGAAATCCTGAAGACAAATTGAAGATAAATCCTTTCTGTATATAAAGGTGAAATGTTTGTAAATTGAACCATTAGTTCATGAGATACAACAAATTTTAAATTTATCAAAAATTTTAATTTTTAAAATTTTATTTAATTTTTTTTTTTAAGATTTTTTTCTTGCTCAACTTCATCGTCAAAAAAGCTTCAGTTTCAGAAAAAATAATTACAGCAATTCATCAATAAATAATAAAACAGAAATTTGGTGTCCCGGACCCCCTTAAGCTAAAATTAATGCATATTTAAATGTCTAATTAAATGAAATTTTACAATAAATCTAAAAAATTTTTTATTAAAACTATTTAAAGTCTTGACTCTCTTACTTTAAATTCTTTTTTATACCTGTTGGTTTTATTTTCTACAATAATAATTTTATCATGTTATTATTATTATTATTTTCAAAAACATAGTACTTAAAGAAGAAAGTAACCTTAGGTTTCTGGGAAATTTTGAGAATCCCATATAGTTATGATATGTTTTAAGAACTATGGAATTAATAAGCGAAAAAATTATGAATTGTAACCAATTATTATTAAAACCTTTATTGCATTACATTCAAAAGTGCTTCCTATATGCTTGTCTAAAATTTTAACTCTCTAGAGAAGCTTTTAATCTGTTTAAAAAATCAGTATAAGATGTACGGTGGAGATGATTTAGGAAAATTACATTATAGTAAAAATATTTTATTACTTCGACGATGTTTTCAAAAATTTAATATATACTTTATTTATAACACTAATTCAAAAGCGTTTATGTAATCGGCTTATGTGTCAGTCTTGTGCTCTTAAACCAGGTGCCAGGTTCGAATCCCGGTCTAGACATCGATAGGTGGGTGCGTTTTACATCACACTAGTGCTACACTATGGGCAATTGACGACAGCTTTGTACTCACCCTTACACAGTTAAAAAATATTTCTTAAAAATGAGCTAAATTGTCTCAAAATAGCTCCGAAACAATATATACTTAAATTTGAGAAACCATATACTCATTTTTGAGTATATTGACATGCTCAAAAATGGGGTTGACCAATAAGAATCCAAATATCCCCATGTTTCACATGTCAATATACTCAAAAATGAGTACATGGGTTTTCAAATTTAAGTATATATTGTTTCGGAGCCATTTGAGACAATTTAGCTCATTTTTAAGAAACCATTTTTAACAGTGTAAGAGTGGTATCAGTGCTCATAGTTGTTCAGAATTCACCCCCAGCCATAGGTACTCGCATAATGAGCCATGATGTATAAAAAATGACCATGCGTAAAGTAACACCCCAAACCTAAACCAAAGTCGTGCTTTTACTGCAGTAATTAATTTTAGAATGACTTAAAATTGATACATGTTGTTTAGGCTCAGTAAAGTATGTTTCCGGCTGAAAATGGTGAATTATAGTTCGAATTATAGTTTTCAACAATTCTTCCTTGTTTTAACCCTTCCTTTTCTACATTTTTGTTGTTTCTACGTTCGATAGGTAGCAACAGTACGCTAAAAGTTAACAAATGATGTTATAGAGGTAGTTAACAAATAATGTTGCAGAAGTCTCTTGAAATTTCTTAGTAAGCGTAAAGTGCCCCTTGCTGCTTTGATAATGCACTCGTGTCTAGTTTTCTCACCTGATAAAGAGCAGTGTGCTAGTATTTTGACCTGAAATAACTTTTGTGAGTTTTTGTAGTTTATAATGTTTACTTACAAAATTATTTATTTATTAAATTAATTATTGTTTGAATTAAATCTGGTTAACCTACAGCTGTTTCAAACCAAAAATTTCTCAAAAATTAAAAATGCTTTTTTCTTTTCCTTTTCTTTTAATTTAATTTATTTGTTTAAGATCAGTTATGCGTTTAATAGACATTTTAAAAATTGGTTAAGTGATTTTCAAAAGAAAATATAGAGTAAACTTTAAAAGATTAGAAACAATTTAAGAGCACACACCGAGGAAAAAATTAGATATGTTAGAAATCTGTAAAATCTCTGACGTTAAAACTAATTTTAGAAATTAAATAATTGTGAAATTAATTCGAAGATCAGAACTGAATGCAAAACTATTTTAAACTTATTTATATACTAATTTTTCTCAGTATGAGATGCTACATTACCTATCTTAGAAAACTTTAAAAAAATTATAAACTTTATAATAACAATAAATAAATACATAATTGGAACTTTTTTGTTTCAGTATATATATATATATATATATATATATATATATATTCCCTATAATATTTTATTAACACATCTGTGCGGGTGTGTAGGTGTTAAGACCGATTGATTGCATGTGGGTCTTAGCCGATATTTACGTGAATTGCAGAGAAAACCACTGAAAAGTACGTACGGCTATGTCAACGAGCATTATCTGGGATCGAACTTCTCGGACCCTCGTGGGGGTTTTAGACTATGTTATGAAGTTTTTACACAAATTGCTTTATTCAGAGATCCCACGTGATGCGTGTTCAAATGATCGCCTCATTGATTTCTATCAGAATCTGCAAAAAATTCACGCTGTGTTGTGTATCAGATAACATATGGCACCGTGTATAAATAAACTTTGCTTATTTCATTAAATAAGCATGAGTAAGTCAAATGTTAAATATTTTTATTTAGTATTAAGTTGAATATACATTTGTAAGATATTTTGTTTGTGTTGCAGGAGGAAGGGCGGAGGATCTGCGACTAACATTTCTGAAAATTCTGGAACTCCTGTTTTTCGAAAATCAGATTCTGAAACATCAGTCGACTCTGATTTTTGTTCAGTACTACTAGTTGAATTCTTCTCCATTTTAAAAAACTAAAAAGAGAAAATTCACAATACATAAATAAAAATTTTGTTAGAAAAGAAATACATACACTCTTATTAGTTTGTCTTTTCATAAACTGAAACTATTAGAAAATATAATTCTTTTATAATAATGTAAAGGTAACGCAAAAGTACTTTTTTATCTGTTATAAAAAAAAAATGTTTGTAACTCATTCCATTTCTTTTTAAACGCCAAGTTTACAGACGTATTATTATTTTTATTTTACTGTACTTCAAATATAATAATTTTAACTCGGATTAAGAGCGTACAATAATTAATTTAGTTGACAGTCAAGGCCTATATTAATCTATGAAAAAAAAAAAAAAAAAAAAAAAAAATTCCAGAATTACTCATTGTATTTTTTTTTTTTTTTAACACTTTGTTTTCGCATTCAGAAAACTCGCAACCGTATTAGTACTATTTTTTAACACGTTCCAGCAAAGTTAAAAAGTGTTTATGATGACTTCGGTTTGTCTGTCTGTGCTCTAACTTACATAAGTTTTCTTGGAATTGCTTTAAACTGATATATGTTCTTCAAGTTCCTTACAGTATGTTCTTTATTGAAAATGGGATAAATACCATCACTGATTTGTCTACAGGAACACCTGAAAAATTTTCAAAGCATTGCGTCCTACGAGAAGTTTTTCTACAAACCATATTTTAACACTTATTTCACGCAATGAAATTGAAATCAACAGTATACGCAAGAAAATGCTTTCTAGTATAATTAGCATTAAGACTTTCCAACGATTTTTAAGAGTAGTTGTGATATTAATTCGTGTATATGTCCGTCTGTCTGATCACTCTCTAACTTCCGTAAATATTCACAGAATTTCTTGAAACTGATATACGTTATTCAAGTTCACTGTGGGATATTCCCTATTTAAAATGGAATAAATATAGCCACTTGCTTATGTACAGGAACACCCAAAATTTCCAAAGCATTGCGTTCTATGAGAATTGTTTCTATAAATCCCATTAATACTTTTATTTTGTACAAATCCTAATGAAATTGACATTTAACATTCATATGTACAAGGAATGCTTTTTATGGAATATAATTATGATTAGCATTAAGACTTTCAGAGCCACACAAAAATATTCTGTTACATTAAGGGCTACAACTGGAAATTTCTGTAATTGCGTTTTCGTTTGTGTTAAGTGTTTTTCATACTTCCGAACAATGTTTACGAGTGGTATGAATTCTGTTAGTTTATCTGTCTGTATTTTACTTGTGTCTGTTGGTTGTGTGATGACGAAGGCAAAGTACATTGAATGTTAAACGATGCAAAGAGGGCGTACAGTTGGAAAGTGTTGATAAACTATGCAAACCGCATGAAATTCTTTCCTTTTTTTTTTTTTTTTTACTTAAAAAATAATAATAATAAATAAATAAACGCATTTTTCACTGGAAAATGAAATACTAAAATGTGACCGTTAAATTAGAACTTTTTCCTTTAAATAATAATTTTTAATTTTGGCTTAAAAAAAATAATTATGTGCATTTTTTAGCTAAAATTGAAATATTAAGAATGTGTGAAAAAAATCAGTTTTTCGAAAACAAGTACAAATTAAAAAAGATTGTGATTTTTCTGAATATGGAAAAGTAATTTAATGAAATACATTAAATAATGAGCAATTGTAGAAACAAATTTTCTCACAGAATGACTGCTGTCGGCGAGATTAGGTATTGATCCCTTTTAAATAATAATTTTTAATTTTGACTTTAAAAAAATAATGTGCATTTTTTAGCTAAAAAATGAAATATTAAGAATGAAACCAGAAAAAAATTTACTTATCCTGACTGGATTCTGACTAAAAAATTTTAATGTATTTCTGCTGACTAATTTTTAGTTTTATACCTTGATTTTACATTATTATAGTTTAACAATATACAGGGTGGTTATAGTTAAACTTCCCCTATAAACAGCGACCTACAGCGCAAACGGATAAACGGAATGCAACGAAATTTAAGATATAGACTATACACGAAATGCACTCCCGGAATTTCGGGGAAAAAAAAAAGTTCTAAAATGTCCACCAGAAGGCGCCTTTTCCGGAAAAATATTAAATTTAACACAATGAACGACCAAAACAAAGTACAGAAACAATATTAAATTAAATTTAATATTAATTAATTCAATATTAATTTTAAATTTAATGATTATTTCGAAATATAAATTTTACGGTAAAGTAATATATTAGTTACTATCATAAAAAACTTTATTAATTAGCCTTTTGTTTCAGTGCTATTAAATTTGTTGTAATCAAAGTTTTACTTTTTAAACTTCGATTATACTACGTCTTTTCATTTACATACGTTCTTTTACGCAAGTCCCTTGGTGCTTTACTGTACTTTTATATAGGCGGATTGCGAAAATTCATAGGTTGTAAAATAACCTAACCTCCTAATATTTATAAAACTCTAGATAATTAAAAAAAAAAAAAAAAAAAACTCCGACTTGGCAGCATTTGATGGGATTTAAATTTTGTCTCGGGAACTGAAAAATCAATATTTATTGAGAATATAATAAAATCCTAATCATGGGGTAGAGATACTATTTGTAAGTAGATTTTGATTCAGAAGCTTAATTATTCCAGTCAATTTTTATAAATTTATCATGTCTATATTTTTTACGGTATAAATAATATTTTTCTTTCTTCAATATTTCAAAATAGATATTTTTAAGTAATACATTAGTTACGACTAATTATTAGGCAACAATAACATTAGATAGCTACATTAAATGATTCTCACAGAATTTTATATTAATTATTATAAATGTTGATTAATTATAGGTAGTCTTCTTTACCAATAACGTTTCCAGGTGATAATAATGACCTTTCTTCAGTTATAACACGACTGAAATTCAACCAAACAATAAACACTGAAAGTCATAAAATAGTTTGGAAAATAAAATATTTACCTGAATTTCTTTTCAAAAATGGCAGCAATTTAGCAATATTAACTTAGAAAGAAATAATGTTATCAACAGAATTCCAAAAACAGAGGATGGTTAAATACTAACTAGTAAATTCACATCAGATTTTAGATTAATGTATACTTGTTCTTACAGCCGTATCTTTTACCGTGTTGTCTTTGTCACACGTAGGATTATCATCTCACAAGGAATTCAAAAATAATTCTTTAGCGTTTTAAAATGCAAGAAATCGCAGTGTCAAAAATACATAAGAAAATTCTTCGTTTCATGGAAACAGGTTTCCATAATCCATTGCCTCTGGAGATGAGGATTCTTTTAATAAAAGACACACATTCTTCAGAATACGTTAAGAATAATCCATTGTTCTGTTTTACTACCCAACTATTTCCATTCACACTTCTTATCTACACTCATGAATTGAGACTAGCGTCTAGCCGGCGACGAGCAACTAGCACACTTTCCTTCAGATTTCGTGCGTGCGTCATGTGCCGGCGCTGAATTCTGTTTCTGCTTATTTTCAAGATTCGCGGTTGTTTCGCTGCCTCACTTCGATTTCTGTTATGAACGAAGTAAAATGGACCTTAATTATCCAACTGAACTAAAAAATACAGCATTAGTTACATTTTGTCCTTATTATTAAGTGTAGCAATTTTTGATAAAATCTAATAATCTGGACAGATACAATAACAAACTTCCAGCTTTGTATGTTTTTAATAAAAGTGTTTGCACATTCATTCAGTAATGCAATAAATGGTGACAACGCAAAATCGCTATCTGAAAGAAATGTGTGATCTGTCGTACTAACAGTGAAAAATATTTATATGAAGAAACTTAGAAAAAATTATACTATTTTGTAATAGAATATTACAAATCAGAGTATAATTTTTAATTAAGTATAATTAATTACAGAAGTTATATTTAATATTTTAAATAACATTACAAGTTTTATAGCTTTTCCAAACTAAATTTGTTACACAGTTTTAATCGTATAACCCTATAAAAAGAAAACACTCTCTCACTATTAGAATTATTTCAATATTTTTTTAGTATTTTGATATTAAAATTTTTAATGACTTCTTGATTTCATCAGTATTCTAGCACTTTTACACTTTAATAAATTATTTCACAATCCTTCAATAGAGAACATTTTGCATGAAATTTCAAAATCAAAAATAATAAATAGTAAAAAAAGAAGAAGAAAAGAAAAAAAAAAAAAAACTGTCTGGATATATTCTAATGCTGCTTCTTTTTTATTTGGTAATTCAAAATCAGGATATCTAGCTTTTGGATTTAGTATATAAATAAGAAGATGGGCTGTTATGAATTTTAATTACCATGCTTTAGCTTATATCCAGTTTTTCAGTTAATTCAGTTAAACCATTTAATTCAGTTTTGAAAGAAACTAAAAAATGAGAGCAACTTTTTCAGTTATACAATTTTTACCTTGCATTAATTTGTCTGAAATAAATTGTCTTCCCATTATTCTTATTATTATTACTGCAAACCTTTTCACTTATTGCATAAGACATAGTTTTTCTATTCTAATTTATCCCCCCCTCCTCCCACTTAAATAATAGTATGGCAAGTTTTAAAAAATCTACTTCTAATATTTTGTTTTTACCAAAAAATATTGGCTGTCATTTTTGAATTTTTCCCAGGGAGGAGTACTAAATAAACTAATGAATGCCATTAATAACATAAAGAATGAGAAAATACCCCCCCCTCCCCTTTGCTTCTCCATGTGTGTGCTTGACAGAAAATATTCTATGTTTAGAAAATGTCCTTGTTGATTTTAAATGCCCCAGTTAAAATCATGTTAAAAGTTTTGAATAAAATATTTATTCTAATACAAAATATCTCCTGATCTGCAATATATAAATTATTTAATTGGCGTGTAATTTAATATATAAATAATACAATATATTTCCCCTATGGCTAATATTCTAAATCCTGCATGTTTTCTATAGATTGTGCATCCTGATGATTGGAGTGTTAATTAGACAACGAACTTTCAAACTGAAAATTATTCAATGGTGTGGACCTTATAATATATATATATATATTGTAACTCATTGGTTCTTAATCTATATCGCAATTTTTGTGTCAGTCTTTCCTCTATGTTAAATTCAGTTCTATATTTTTGTGTGCTGTTATTGTTTTAGTTCTATTAATTGCTAAATTATAAGATTAAATTTTATTACGTTATCTATTATTTATATATATTATATATATTTATTTAGACAACCAACTTTCAAACTGAAAATTATTCAATGGTGTGGACCTTATAATATATATATATATATATATATATATAAAAGATTTTTCAAGATTTAAAAAATTTATTACCTGAAACCTCAAACACATATAAATAACGATGTTTTTATAATTATTTTTTATTGTTAAGGAGAATAAATATTGTAATTTTTGTTGAAATCTAAAATGGTCAGGATGAATGATTAGTTTATTTGACATGGAGTGATCCAAAGATCATTCCACTTAAAAAAAAAAAAAAAAAAAAGCTGGTGTTTAAAAAAAAAAAATATGTATATATATATTTAATATCATAACTATTATAATACCATTACAATAGTTCCTTATACTTTGTATAAGGAAGTAAAAAGGATAACAGTGAAATCAAGAGTTATAATAAAAAACTCATTGTAACTATTTAAAAATAATGGAATTTTTGCCATAATCCCTTTTATTCCACTCTACACATTTTAAGATTTGTAGCTAATGATATAATAAAGGCCTTTTTTGAAAGTCTTTTTTTTTTTTTTTTTTAAATCGACAACTTAATATAAGTTTAAAAATAAAAAAAAATTAGCAAGCATAGGTGAGTTGCGTATTAAAATAGACCTCATGAAATTCCTTTTAAAATGAGGTCTCAAACAACCCTCTATACCTGATAGAACTTGGGAAATTTAAGTTTGCACAAACCAAACAATGTTATTCTCTCTCTCTCTCTCTTTTTTTTTTTTTTTTTTTTTTTTTTTATCTATTTATTTAAAAATTAATTATACGAAAATCCAACGAGATATAAAAATTAGAAAATATACTCTCTTTTATAACGTTAATGAGAATGATTCCTAGAATTTCTGTAAGGGCCGTTTTGCTTCGTTCATAACAGAAATCGAAGGGAGGCAGCAAAACAACCGCGAATCTTGAAAATAAACAGAGAAACAGAATTCAGCGCCGGCACATGACGCACGCGCGAAATCTGCAGGAAAGTGTGCTAGTTGCTCGTCGCCGGCTAGATGCTAGTATGAATTGAGTGAAGTATTAACGAATGTTATCTTCAACATTTTGAACGAACTTTTTCAGTTGATTCAAGTCAAACAGCCATCCGACCAAGTCCGTAACGAGGAGAAGGGGGGAAGAGTGGGTTATAGGGCTCAAACCTCTTGGACAGTTTACAGATTTATCGAATTTTTTTGAGTTATATTTTATTTTTAATATTTTGTTTATTTATTTTTCTTCTGGAGACGCCTATTTACTCTTATCCTTACCTCAAAAAGTGTGTAAGCTGTTTGACTGTTAATCAACATCCCCCTCCCTTTCCAAAAAAAAATAAAAATAAAGAAAAGAAAAAGCGCATATGTTAAAATAAAAACCACGTTGTTTTTAAAATAAATATCTAAAACCAGTCTTACAGTAAATTAACATGTAAAACCATCCTAAAAAATATGTCAGAATAATACATTTATTACACAGTAATTGAAAACCCTATAATAGAAGCCTTTTCTCGGCAAAAAAAAAAAACCCATATATATAGTATTTACAGAAATATATTTTGCCAGATCTAACATGCATTATATTAAAATTTGAAATAGCCCCAGAAACCTTTTTCTGACATCTTGTATCTCATTAAACTTATAAATTAATTTGATATTTGGTTAAAATAAAATTAATTCGTTGATAAAAATTACGCATATGTGTGTATAAATCTCGCCGAATTCTGTTCAGTATTAAAATTAAAAGCATTTCATCTCTTACCTTTCAATATTAGGCAGAGAAAAATATTACTTTAACATAACTCAAAGCCTTGTCATTTTTTTAGATGCACCCAGTGGCGTACCAAAGAGTGGGGGCGGCCGCCTCAGGCTTTTGCTTACGAGCGAACCTCCGAAGAAACTTAAATTTTAAGTACATGTAACTGCTGTGCTGAAGTTGTCGTGACTTTCTTTTGACCTGAAACATTTACTGCAATTCCAGTTTAAGACGTATGTTCCGGTCTAAAGAGCCTTAATGTACAAAAGGTGACCGTAGAGCGACAACCCCAAACCAAAAAACTTAATTATGCAAAGAATGATTAAAATATGGCAAGTGTATCTTGCCCCTACATTGAGTTGGGTTTCGGAATCAATCTTAAAACTTACTTCAGTGTTTTTTTATGGTTATAAATTTAAGTGCAGGGCCCCAGTTAGAGGAGGGGAGAAGAGACAATGACAGACCTTCGCCCCGGGCCTCGAGGGTTGTACGTTTGCCACTGGGTACACTATGTTATTTTCTCCATTGAAGTTTATATATAGTGGCCTTAGATTTTGGACACACTGTTTGCTTAAGTTAGTCGTACACTGTGCTTGAATCGAAAGAAAACGCGTGTGTGTGTGTGTGTGTGAATATTGAGGCCAATTAACTACGTGAGGGATTTAAGTCTGGATTAGCATTAGATGCCTTCCGTTCCGTGTGTGTGTATGTAGGGTCTTTCTAAGGGTCCCCAGCCCATATTGTCAAGAATTGAAAAAAAAAAAAAAAAAAAAAAAAAAAACCACTAAAATCTAAACGGCTAGGTCGATGAGTGTGACCTAGCTTCAAACCCAGCATTTCCCGTCCATCAAACTTGAGAGCAGAACGTTTTGGCCACTGTTAGGACCATGACCATGCAAGAAAAAAACAAAATCCCTCCCCCCCCCCTTCCACACACACACACACACTTCCCAATGATACGAAAAAGGACAAACTATAATCTCCCCTACTAAAGTTCAACAAAAAATCCGTTTTTAATAATAATAATGAACATCGCTTTTTAGCACTTTTCAAAAAGTTTTAAAATGTTACTTCGGTTTGTTTGTCTGTCCGCCCTCTTGCTCCAGTAAATATTCATGGAATTTCTTGAAACTGATATGTTATTCAAGTTCGCTATAGAATGTTCCCTCCTGAAAATGGAGTAGATAACACCACTGGTTTGTGTACAGGGACACCCGAAAAAATTCCAAAGTATTGCGTTCTATTAAGCTCCGTTCACATGAAGCAACTTCAACCCGTGTCAAAACGACCCGGGAATTTGAAAAGCGGGGTTTTACAGAGTCAAAATTTAGGCTGTTCACACTATCAGCCCTGGTTAAAAATCACTGTAGCAGCGTCATACGTTTCTTGAATTCTGATTGGCTGTTTGCAAGATTAACGCATGAGTTCGGAGAAAAGAAGCGAAACCGTATTGTCCGCGAAAACGTGAATTTAATTTCATGTTTGACTTTGACAGCAGCTGAGAATAAAAGGATTACATACATTATTTAATTTTAGGATTATATATTTTATATTATTCTTATTAATATTTAATTTTACATTAAGTTTTTAATGCAAATTTAATATTACAAACAAATCATTCGGAATTTAATTTTTTAAACATGAAAATTTCAGTATCTTTTTTATATGTAGTAAATATATATATATATATTATGTATTAGGAATTTAATTATTAATATTATTTTGAATATTAAGATTGTAAACGGGATCGGGAAATAAAATAAGTTTTGATATTAGTTTTATTTATATTGTTATTACAATTAAACTTATAAATGTCAATTGAAATACTAATATAATTAACTTTACAATACTTTGAATTTAAATTAGTTAGAATAAATTATGCATTATAATTATATTAAATCTAAATGCATTAAATAATAAAATAAATGATTAAACTTTTAATTCAGATTTTATTACCTTAAAGATTTAAAGTAATATTACTACATTAATAAATACTAGGTCAGATACTTATTTCATTTCTTGCTATCATAACTAATAGATATTCTTAAAAATATTTTAACATAAATCTTTCATAAATCTTTATCTTTTATTATGCATCGAAATAAGAATTCATAAAAAAAAAAAAAAAGTATTCTTGTGCATCTGTAATAAAAACTATAAATTAGATTTTTGTGCATATATATTTTATTATTAAAACTCCCTTTGTAATTAAAAATATTCTGTAACCAAAAATATTAAAACCAAAATTCAATAGAAAATCACGAAACCTCTTAAATAATCCGAAACTAAAATCCAAACCTCTTAAATAATCCGAAACTAAAATCCAAACCTCTTAAAATAATTTCGTGGAGGGCATTCCACCTAGGCCTAGAGCCCTTGTGATATCAATCAGCCTTAATGCTCACACCACCACTTAATTTTTTTTTTTTTTGATTAAATATGTCGATAATTATCTATATATATAAAAGAAGACTTCCTGAGTGAGGGGGTGATCTATCAACGCCCAGACCAAACCCCTGGACCTAGAAGCATGAAATTTTGTGACAATGTTCGTTCTATGACGTAGGCATCCACTAAGAAGCGATTTTACAACATTCGCCCCCCAAGGGGGGGGGGAGGGGGAACAAAACGTGATTTCACAAAATCCTTCATATCTCAAACAAAAAAAAACAGATATCCGTAAAATTTTTGCTTTAAAATATAGCTAACACAAATGTCTAAAAACCAATTTCTGGGATTTTCAAAATTCGGTCCCCAAGGGGGCGGGGGGGGGGACGTGATTTCACATGCGTAAAACGTGATTTTGCATAATCCTACATAATCTCAAACAAAAAAACAGATATCCGTAAAATTTTTGCTTTAAAATATAGCTAACACAAGTGCCTAAAAACTAATTTCTGGAATTTTCAAAATTCGGTCCCCAAGGAGGACGAGGGAGCAAAACGTGATTTCACATGCGTAAAACGTGATTTTGCATAATCCTATATATCTCAAACAAAAAAAATAGATACACGTGAAATTTTTGCTCGAAAATATAGCTAATAAAAATATCTAAAAACCAATTTCTGGAATTTTAGAAATTCAGCCCCCAGGTGGGGCAACAAGAGGGGGGGGCTATGGGGCAAAAACAAATGGAAATACAGTTAGGCCGTTCAAAATTGGTACAGACAGGTTTTAAAGGCCTGCAAGTCGAATGGGGATATTTTAAAAAGTGTTAAGTGTAAAAAGTGTTAAGGAGGGGCGTGAAGGGGGGAGGGGAGAGGGGGGGGATCAAAAAATAAAAATAGTGTTATCGTTCAAAATTGGTATATAGAGGTTATCGATACTTACAAATCGATTGCGGATATTTTCGAATTTTTAAAAGTATTAGGAGGGGTGGGAAGGATGGTGGGGCGGTAAGGGGGGGGCTATGGGCAAAAACAAATAGAAATACAGTTGGGCCGTTCAAAATTGGTACAGATAGGTTTTAAAGGCCTGCAAGTCGAATGGGGATACTTTCGAAAGTGTTAAGTTATTAGGAGGGGCGTAAAGGGGGGGAGGGAGGGGGGGGGGGGGCAAAAAAACAAAAATAGAGTTAGATCGTTCAAAATTGGTATATAGAGGTTTTCGATACTTACAAATCGATTGCGGATATTTTCGAATATGTAAAATTATTAGGAGGGGCGGGAAGGGGGGGGGGCTACGGGGCAAAAACTAATAGAAATACAGTTAGGCCGTTCAAAATTGGTACAGATAGGTTTTAGAGGCCTGCAAGTCGATTGGGGATGTTTTCGAAAGTGTAAAGTTATTAGGAGAGCCGGGAAGGGAGGGGGCGGAGGGGCAAAAAAAAAATAAAATAGAGTTAGATCATTCAAAATCAGTACATAGAGGTTTTCGATACCTACAAATCGATTGCGGATATTTTCGAAATTTTAAAATTATTGGGAGGTGCGGGAAGGGGGGGAGCGGTGGGGCAAAAAAATAAAAATAGAGATAGATCGTTCAAAACTGGTTCTCTGAGGTTTTTGATACTTACAAATCGATTGCGGATATTTTCGAATTTGTAAAATTATTGGGATAGACGGGAGGGGGGATCGAAAAGGAAAAATAATAGAAATAAGAGTTAGAGCATTTTGGGAATTTTTTCCGAATGCAGTGAGAACCCGGTGCGACATTTTTCCTAATCAGATTTTTTTTCTCTTTTTTTTTCTCGTGATAAAAATTAATGCAATTTTGAGAATTCATTATAGTGATTCATTTAAAAATAGGGACCAGCGAAGCGGGCGTTGCCTGCTAGTATTATATATCTATATATATAAAAGAACACTTCCTGAGTGAGTTAGTGAGTGAGGGGGTGATCTATCAACGCCCAGACCAAACCCCTGGACCTAGAAGCATGAAATTTTGTGACAATGTTCTTTCTATGACGTAGGCATCCACTAAGAAGCGATTTTACAAAATTCGCCCCCCAGGGGGGGAGGGGGGCAAAACGTGATTTTACAAAATCCTTCATATCTCAAACAAAAAAACAGATATCCGTAAAATTTTTGCTTTAAAATATAGCTAATACAAATGTCAAAAAACCAATTTCTGGAATTTTCAAAATTCGGTCCCCAAGGGGGGCGGGGGGGGGCAAAACGTGATTTCACATAATCCTATATATCTCAAACAAAAAAATAGATATGCGTGAAGTTTTTGCTCGAAAATATAGCTAATGCAAATATCTAAAAACCAATTTCTGGAATTTTAGAAATTCAGCCCCCAGGTGGGGCAGCAGGGGGGGGGGAGAGGGGGGGTAAAAAATAAAAAGAGAGTTAGATCGTTCAAAATTGGTATATAGAGGTTTTCGATACCTACAAATCGATTTCGGATATTTTCGAATTTGTAAAATTATTAGGAGGGCGGGAAGGGGGGGGGAGTAGAGCGGTAAAAAAACAAAAATAGAGATATATCGTTCAAAACTGGTGCATAGAGGTTTTTGATACTTACAAATCGATTGCGGATATTTTCAAATTTGTAAAATTATTAGGATAGACAGGAGGGGGGGGGGGGGCGAAGTGGGAAAATAATAGAAATAAGAGTTAGAGCATTTTGGGAATTTTTTCCGAAGGCAGTGAGAACCCGGTGCGACATTTTTCCTACTCAGATTTTGTTTCTCTTTTTTTTCATGTGATAAAAATTAATGCAATTTTGAGAATTCATTATAGTGATTCATTTAAAAATAGGGACCAGCGAAGCGGGCGTTGCCTGCTAGTATATATATATGTGTGTGTGTGTGTAAGAACAGTAGCAATGGGATACAATTACCTATAAAAGAAAATTTTCAATGAAATCTCTAATATAGTAAAATATAAAACAGATTATGAAATATATATTATTCAAATCTGTTCCCAAATAGTTTATCTATTTATAACCCACTTCTAAAGTTAAATTTTATACGTGAACTCAAGATATAGGTATTATAAATTTGTTCTGTTTATATAATTAAAATTGCTTCTCTTCCTCCTACCAGTAAAAAAATATATATAGTTCTTATAACTCTTATTAACCCAACAAAATTCGATATATTGGCCATACTATTAGGCGAATAAATATGGGTATCGGGTTCGAACCATCGTCAGTCTGACCTTAATAGTTCTCCGTCGTTTTCCCTAAAACTTCCATGAGTATGAGCTAGTTTCCCTTAGAAAGTCCCCCTAAAAGACATTCCACCCAGTCCAGGCTCTAGTGTGGACAATGGATTTTAAATATTTTACAGCAACTCAGAAATATTTTATAAATACATTTGGTTATTACTTTGTAAATTCATTGGTAAGTTAAATCTTTATATAGATATTAAAGATTGGCTGATAAATTAATTTCTTAAAATGATTATATATGTATGCATATATATATATATATATATATATATATATATATATATATATATATATATATATATATATATTGTTTGAATGCTGGAAATTAAATGAAAAAAATTAATATGCAAACATAAAAACAATTTTCAAAAATTGTTTTATCAATTAATAGAGAAAGCAATATTCAAACATGTTTAGGATATATTGTTAAATAAATTATAATAATGTAAAATAAAGAGAAAAGGTTAAAAATTGTTTAGCAGGATTAATTTTTAAAAAATATATAAATTTTTAATTTAATTTTATTGAATTTAAATAGTTTTTGAGAAATTTTAATACTTAATATTGTTATATCCCAATGCATATGCATACAAAATGTTTATAATTCCAAGAAGTTATTTACAAAAGAAAAAAAAAAAAAAACGTGTCTACCATTTCCTTAAATAACCTTTATAATACAAAAAAATTATTCATATTGTAAAACAATATTAATTTACTATATGTTAGTTTACTGAGAATTTTAGGAATTTCAATAAAAAAGGAAAAAAGAAAAGTGCAAACACTGTGCCGTTTTATATTTTTCATTTATATAATATTCACGCATTAATTTAAATCCCTTCCTCTAGTATTATTATTCTTCAATTAACTTCACAGAACAATACGCACACACAAAATAATAATAAATAAATAAAAAAGAACGCAGTTTATCTCTTGAAAATAGTGCGCAAATCGCTGTCCCAGTATTGAAACAGAAAGAAACAAGCGAAAAGCATTCTGGGTAATTCGCGGGTTATTCCCTCTTATCCCCTAGTATATTGCGGGGTTGATTTCGGAGGAAAAATGACCCTGGTCTAACCCTGCTTTTACGCGGGATGGAAGTATGTGAACAGCTTCGCGAAGATTGACGCGGGTTTGACACGGGTAGAAACTGCTCATGTGAACGGGGCTTTAGAGGTATTCCTATAAATCGCATTTTAATCAGTTATTTTGCACTAATCATAATAAAATTAACATTAATTATTCATATGCATAAAAAATGTTTTCTATAGAATACAGTATGATTTGCAATTAAGATATACAGGGCAACAGAAAAATATTTACATACACTAAGGTGTAAAACCGAAAATTGCTGGAATTGTATTTTCGATTTTATTAAACGTTTTAACACTTTCTAACAATTTTTAAGCATGATTATGTTTTAAATAGCCCATCTATCTGTTTTTCCGTCCATGTAAATGTCCCTCTGCCTATACGCGCTCTAATGCTCTGAAATACTCATGGAATTTCTTGAAAATTATACGTGCTATTCAAGTTCACTCTGGGATGTTTCCTTTTGAAATCGGGTAAATATTACCACTGGTTAGTGTGCAGGGACACTCGAAAGAAAAAAGTTTTGTGTTCTACGAGAGGTACTTTATTTCTATAAACTACAATTTATTACCTTGACATTTAGTATTCATGCGTATATAAAAATGAATGTAGTATGAATACAATATGGTTAGCATTAAGATTTACAGTGCCACACAAAAATATTCAAAGGTACTCATAAAGACTGAAATGAGTTGTAACAGCTGTTTTGTCTATATCTGGAGGTTTTACCGGAATTTGGTGATAAGCTCTTGTCGAGTCAAGAGTTGAAAATATAGATTTACCATGGGAAAGTTGTGTACAGTCCTGAATGTGTGGAACTGGATATCTGTCCGGTGTATTCCACATTTTTGTAATAGAGTTCTGGTTGCTAAGTTGTGATTAAGTTAGATAAGTCATGAATTCACACAGAAATTAGCCGACAAATGTCGTAGCTTTTCTTTCATTATTTGTGAATCAAATTTACACTAATCGGATAAGATTATCCGAGAAAAATCAAGCAAGGATTAAATCAGAACTAAAATGCCCAATCACAAATCGCAGCAACAATCTGCATGCCGGCGACAACATTTACAATCTGGCTTTTTGTTGGTGTTGCCAGAAGTGAAAAACTAAAGAATGTTCAGTTCGAATGTTCGATATTAAAGTTCGATTGAAAGTTCGCTTTGGCATGAGTCCATGGTTCCCTACAAATATAACAAACTTGACCAATCTACAGATTAACGTTAGATCAAATTGATAATTTTTAGATTCCTTATGCCTTAAACCACCCAAATATTTAAACAAAAATTGAAATTTGAAAATTTTTACGAATATCAAAGTTGTCCATACTTATAGTATCATGATGACGAACTTACAAGAAAGTAAAGAAAGCTATGTCCTAGCTTTTATGACATATAAATGCTCCAAGCTTGATATGTGAAATGGATATTATGAAAAATTATGCTGTTGTGATTTGGGTATATGTAATCGTCGACAGGTGGCTTTGTTATCACATTACTAATATTTTTCGGTTTTTCATATGGCTATATTTCAGCATCGATTGGTTAAATTTGCATCAAGCTTCCCTTTTTTTTTTGAAGAGATTGTCGGCAAAACAGATGTTGAGGTTGGGTGGGTTTAATATTGCACTAGAGCGATGAATTTAGCAATTGTCAACGGTACAGCGCCTAGAATATACAGTGTGGCAAGCGCTTATAACCGAATGCTATGCTTAAAATACTGCTAAAAAAAAATTAAGAATCCCTGATAGCGCTGCGGTCGAAATTTTGCTCAAATCGTAAACATTCCATAAGAGTTGATTGACTTTTCCCTGTTTCGTCTGTTCAGTCACTTGATCTAAACACACAAATAACCAATAAATACATTAGTTTCGGCTTTTCAAGCAATAAATTCGATCAAACTGACCTCTGGTGAGAGGCTTAATCTTTAGGGCACTGATTTGCTGTTCATTTTACACACTATGCATTATAGGCGCTGTAGCAACGGTCTGGGGTTCACCCCTACTGGTGGCATCGGTAATCTTATAGTCCTTCTATCGGACAAACACGAAATTGCAAAGTTTACCATAGCCTTATTCATGATTAACATGTTCGGGAGCTAGGACCCGACTAACAAACTTTTGTGCGCAGGGCACTTTAAATTTTTCGTGCCCCCTTAGAAGGGCAAGAGTTCTTCCTCATCCCCCCCCCACACACACACACCAACAAAAAAAAAAAAAAAAAAAAAAAAAAAAAAAAGAGACCAATTACTAATATACCACAATTTTTAGCAGATCGAAAAAAAATTATTTGATCAAAATTTTAATCTGGTTTTGTTTTAAGCCAAGTTCTATAGACAAATAAAATTAACCCCAGTCAGTCTAACGACAGCTTTTATTTTAAAATTTTATTAATGTAAGTGAAAGACAGTTGAGTTAAAAAAAAAAAAAAAAAAAAGAGGAAAGAAAAAAAAGGAAGATTTAGACCATATATTCTAGCCATTAGTAAAATTTTGTGCCCCTCAGAAATTTCGTGCGCAGGGCACTAGGCCTGGGTGCCCTTGCGATAGTCAGGCCCTGTATGAAGCCTTGGGGTATTTAGAGCTATGGAGGATCCCCACCATTAATTTTAAAATAAAACCTCGAATAAAAGAAAAAATTACTTACTGGGATTTAAATTTGAATTTTTTGATAACTATATTAAATTCTTAATACTATTTTATTTTATTTATTTCTTTTTATCTCTATATTTCCTAAAAATATTTATCATCCGTATTTTAAGAGAAAGAAAAAAAATGGACCTTATGCACGAGTGGCAACGGCTGCGGGTATTTACCTATCTCAGCGATTGGTATTGGCTAATACAGCAGTAAACAAAAATTTCAAGCTCAGCGATTGGCGTAGCGACTTTAATATACCCGCAGTGACGTATGATGCATAAAGTCCATTGAATGAATTCAGAAATTAAATTAAATAAAAGATGGTTCTAAAAATGCACTACTGTCAGGGGAAAAAAATAAAATAAATAAATAAATTTTAAATTACAGCCAGTTTTTTCTTCATTTATTCTCATTAATATATATAGTAGTTCCTTTTTTTTATTTTTATTTTCTTCTTTAATTAAATCTTCTCTCTCTCAATGTGATATTTCATTTTTTCCTGCGAAATATCCCACTAATTTACTTCATTGACTTAAAAAATAAACTACATAGTAATAAAATACTTACAGCCATTAATGATAAATGCAGTGATTTTTGCTTTAAGGTTAATATATTTACTCATTTCATACTTACACCTTTTGGTATTTAGAATTATTATCCCCAGCTTTCTTTTCAGAATTGAAAATTTATGTTCAATAAAGTTCTGAAACAAAAATATTAATAAACTTGTTTTGTGAAACTTGGGTGTTTTCCCCCAAAAATTTTTTATATTTGTTTCATATATATATATATATATATATATATATACATTTCATTTGTTTGGATATTGCTCTTGTTTCACATAGTTTCAATTCTTATATTAAATATATGTATTCATTTCTTATATCAAATACATACATACATACATATATATATTACCGTTAAAGCTCGAAATCCGTAATGCGCAGATTACCTTGCTAATCTGCAGATTAACTAAAATGACCCGTTAAAGAGCGGAATCAAGAGTTTTTCGCATTTTAACTAGGTAATCTGCACATTAGCGGCTTCTGTGTCGTTAAAGTTCAAATGTTTGTTTCGAGTGGATTCCTTTGTGATTCCTTTTTACTCGGGGAAAAACGTTCATTACAGGGGAATTGTAACAGCGCTTATTTCTATTAATATATTACTTTTCCCACTACTTTTTATATACTTATTAGAACAATTGAAAGCCACGCACGATTTCTGCATTTTCAAAATTCATAAACATTGTATTCTATTCTATTGCCTAGTTTCAATACCCTATAATGGCTGATGCCAAAACTTTTTTCGGCATCAGAAATCTTTCGCCGGTAACAAGGGGACGATAGATCGATATAAATTAGCTAAATCTATCGAAAAACCATGTTAAAGAAATGGAACAGCTTCTTTATATATTATTATTATCATTATTAATTTGTATGTTGAAAAAAAATTAAAAGTAAAGTTCAATTTAATTTAATTATTATTATTCCAGAAAGCTAATGCATCATTAGTTTATTTGATAATATTTATAATTAACATTTTAAAAAGTGCTGAAAATAAAGTTTCTAAAATAATGATGGCAATTTATAATATATTAAAATAAATAGAAATTTCTGAGGGCAAACAAACTTTGCGACATAAATTTGACTATTGAAAATTTATTAAAACTACGTAATATATATATATATATGTATATGTACATGTATATACTTGTATAAAGATTCTATATTCATGAACCAAAATTAAATAAATAAATATTCTTCTTTTTAAGTACAAAAAAAAAAAAAAAAAAGAAAGAAAGAAAGAAAGAAAAAAAAAAAAAAAGAAAAATGAACATGCAAACAATTTTTTTTTTTAATTTAAAATAAAATTGAGAAAAATCTAGCTAAAGTAATGGAACAGCTTCGGTATAGAACCCTCGGCAAAATTTTAAATTTCACACCTAAGTAGCTCGGACGTATCTCGCCAAGATGCTTACTTATGCAACTATAACCACTCTAATTCATCTCCACAATGACGATAAAAATTTAAAATCCGCCAAGGGCAAAAGCTATACCAAAAATATTTTAAGAAATGAATATAGTAACCGGTACAAGGGAATGAAACACAGTTACTGCATACTTTTACATGAAAGAAAAAGAAAAGGTTAAAATAAGTCCCGTCGTACTAAATTAAATTCTGCTTTGTGAAGATCTATTACTTAGAAAACAAAAATAGGCTTAGGTTTCTTTCTCCCCATCTTACCCTATGGGATTTTCATTGCTTCATTTTATAATGATATCTCATTCAAAAATCATATTCTGTTTTTTGAATATTACTCTTTGAACATATAGCCTTTTGACTTGGTGAGTAATACTTTTAAATAAATTTAAATACTTTGTTTCATTAAGTAAACTTAGGGCTCTAATTCTGAATATCGATAAGAAACATTTAAATTTATTTATATATTTTATTAACTCATTAAGCTAAAAGGTGACGTTTAGAGAAATAAGATTCAGAAATAGACTTCAAAAAACTTCCATTTTGAATGAGATATCCAACAGATGAGCAAAAGAAATACCTTGGGATAATATAGTAAGGAAGAAAGGGGGAATTTGACTGATAAGAATGAAATGGCTACATGTTGAAATTTTACTGATAGCGTAATAAAAGCTTGATGATTAAATGTAAATTTAGAAAAAAAAAAAAACTTTTTGCGTGTATGCCATATGTTAAGTTTCATAACATTATCTTCTCAGGGAGATACTTTTGGGACACTCTATCTACCATCTCTCTCTCTCTCTCTCTCTATATATATATATATATATATATATATATATATATATATATAAAAAGGAAAAAGATCAACAGTTTACTTTGGCTATATCTTCCTACAAATAAGTTAAATTCTATCATATTACTATTTATGACTGGAATTAATGAGTAACAAGATAAGAAAGAATGACAATTTTTTTAAACCAAAATTAACTTTATTGGTAATTTAACAATATAGTTAACCAAATAAGTAAATCTTTTTTTCACAGAATTATACAATCAGAATGGTTTTTTACACTCTCTTCATTAATTACTAACAACTTGTATAAAAATATACTGATAAAAAAAATAAATAAATAAAAATCAGTTTGTTATGAGCAAATTTGTATCATAACAGTTTTGTTTCATAGGTTTGGTGGTATGACACGATAAAAAGTTAAGATTTGTTGATGAACAATTCTAATGAAGATCCCTATACATATATTGTATTACCTAGATTTGTCAAATTGGCTTATTCATAATTAAATGAAATAATCTATTAATTTTATATGCATGTAAATAGACGAATATTTTAATGATTTCTTTTCATTTTTTTTTTTTTTTTTTTTTTTTTTGTAATTAGAATTAATTACATATTCAAACTCCACGTGTTTCTGTACATAAATATTTGAATTAAAGTCCTACATAACTGTAAAAAAAAAAAAAAAAAAAAAAAAAGTTGGTATGGAAGAGTTGAATTATTTGTTTAAATTTTTAATACGCATTTTTTTTTTTTTTTTAAATACTTAAAACATAAAATTTTACTTTATTTGTAGTTCCGTAATTCATTTTATAATGAATTTGAATTTTATGGCAAACTATTCAAAATTAGCAAAAAAGTATAAAATCTAAAAGCATACATTGCACCCAATTATATATATATGCATATAAAGGGGGGGGGGGGGTATGAAAATTAGACGTATAAATTATATTTGAGTGCAGAAAAGAGAAGAGAGAACTGTTTTTAATTATTAATTATTTGGAGGATAACGTGGGGACAATACATCCAAAGCTATATTTTATTGTGACACAGTACGGAATATTGCAAAGAGACGGTAAAATTTATATAAAAGTAGTACGATAACACCAATTCCCAAAGAAAGGATACCTATAGTATGAGCGTAACTTCTAGATATACTAACTGTAAATATCATTAAAGACAACATTATCAACACAAAAATCACAAAGAAAATAAAATCCATTGTGGTATTCAAGTCAGTAGTACTGAAGTCTGCTGCTAACCTGGCAGGCTGTCTTAAAGATACTCGTGCATCAGCAATGTATTCCCTGGAAAATAGATGAACAAACAATTAAATAAATATAGGGTAAGTGCACCAGTGATTGACAGTTTTAGAGCAATCTCTGATGTTTTTAATCTTCTAGTCATCAGAAAATATTTTTAGAAATCTTAAGTTAGTACATATGGTATAAAAGATATTCAGAACCACATATATGTTAAAATATACACATTTCATAACAATTATTATTTTTTATGAATTTTTATTTGACACCCACTCAATGTTCCAGTAATTGACACTGCCAGTTTTTCATTTCTTCAATAATTGGCACCTATGTTCCTGTGTTTGACACTGCTAGTTATTCATTTTACCAGTTATTAGCACCCTATGCTCCAGTGTTTGACATAAAACGTTAAAATTCTTATATGTAAAATATTTGATTTTATTATTTTTCTTATTTATTAATTATTTCGGGATAGATGTCAATTATTGGAGCATGCCAATCACTGGAGCACCCACCCTATTTGTTTTTCCTTCCCTCCAGAACTGGTATCATAAAAGAAAATATTTGATGAGTAGGATTTTTAAAATATCAATTTAAATTATTATTGAAAAGCATTAAAATACATTTATTTATATTTATTTATTTATGAAAGAATGTGTATTTGTAAATGGTTCGTTAAAACAAAAGCAAATACTGTTCAGAAAAGTCAACAGTCAATCTCAAAAAAAAAAAAAAAAAAAAAAAAAAAGAAAGAAAGAAAAAAATTCGACAGTCTCAAAATATCGTTCTCTTATATTTAGTAAGTTAATTCCACTCACGACTGCCTGCTATTGAAGAGGATAGGGGGGGGGGGGGAGGTTGAAGGTTATGGTTTTCGATTATAACCAATAACATACATGTGAATTTTGTAGTCCTAAAAAAAAAAAAAAAAAAAAAAGAAAGAAAGAAGAAAAATCGACAGTCCCAAAATATCGTTCTCTTATATTTATTAAGTTAATTCCACTCACGACTGCCTGCTATTGAAGGGGGGGGGGGTTGAAGGTCAGGATTTTCGATTATAACCAATAACATACATGTGAATTTTGTAGTCCTAAAATAAATAAATAAATAAATAAAAAACTAGGAAATTATCTAAGATATTCTTAAACTTCTATTATAGAACAGTTTCCTTTTAAATGTTACAAATAAATAAATAAATAAATAAATAAATCTGAAATCAGGAAAAAGATCCTATCGCCAATCACTTCTGACGTGAGTTTCCCCACATTGTTTGCATGTGTCTGTCCAGACTTTTCAGACTTTACGAAATCTGTCTGTCCAGACCTGTCTTTACGAAAATATAAACGCTACACGTAGGTGAATCAAAATTTAATATGAAAATCAAATTCTTTCAAACTTTTCGGCTAGGGTCCTCTTTCTGTGAAATTGGGGAAAAATGCAATTTCGCAAAACTAAAATTTCACTTAAAATAAGGTTTTGATTTAGACAAATGAAGGTTCACTTTTAAAAAACTACACTCACACTTTTATAAATTAGAAATTGAATATCAGCGATATAATTAATACATTTACTACTTAATATATATTAATTATTAATCAATGATTCTCTTAACTTCTGTTTTTAAGAGGAAAAAAATTCTAAATGTTCGATTTTTAGGATAAAAAGTTTTTGAAGGGGTCCATTTTTTAGATAAAAGATTTTGTGAAGGGTCCTTTTTTAAAATAAAAATCTTTCCAGTTTTACCTCTAGACAGAACCCTGGTTTGATTTTGGACAGTTTATTTTTAAAGACACGAATAACCAATTAAACACAGAACATTGAATTTACTTTATGTAACTAAAACTCCAAGATTAAAAAAGTTGTTTATTCATTGATTTAAAAAAAAAAAAATCAATACAACACAGTTAAATTTTAATGTTGATTGACTGATTAAATGATATTTTTCAAATGATAAATGATTTTGAAGACAGGCAGAAGTTTAAAAAAGAATGTTGTTTGGAACATTCAACCAATAAAAATCCCTTTATCGGTTATAAAGTTATTTAAGAAAATATAAGTGAATGGCTCCATCGATTGTCCCCGGTCCTAGAACTCCATTCAAGCCTTCCAGAGGTCACCAGACCCAACGAAATCAAAATATTACGAGAATAATCTGATGCAGAGATTAGGCAGGGGTAGTACTAGCATGAGGTGAAATTTCAAGACATATTTTTGAAAATTTCAGGACAAAATTACTAACAATTTTTATAAGAGATAAAAATCGATAACGCCATTTTCTGAACACCGATTTCCGAGATTTCCGATAACTGACTTATCTAATCAGAACGTTTGTCAAATATCCTGTAGTAACAAACTAATACACATGAATGGACACATTTTAAAGGGTTTCCTTTTCCAAATTCAAAGAAAATCTTAAAACTGTTTTTGATGTACCGTCTTTCTGCCCCGCTGCCGATTTTCAAAGACTTGGTAAAGTCATCTACTCAACGGAAAATAACGAACAATTACATACGAAAGGACATATAAAAGGGAATTAATAGGGCGAGTTTGGAGAAAATCCATCGAGCCATTCTTAAAGGAACGCACTTGCAAGATTTAAGTTACACATATTTATACAGGACATCTACCAGTTCTCCTGAACTAACCAACTAATACATAGGAAAGGACATTTAAAGGGGTGTTTATATAGCAATTTTAAAGAAAGTTATTAGAGCCGTTTTGAGATACGGACTTACAATCCCACTACTGGTTTTCAATATCCTACTTCTAATTTCTAATTTTCAGCAAAAGTTGGGAAAATCGTCAGCACACCGAACCTATCTCAACTCTGATGTCTTGTCGTTCTATCTTAATTAGTTTAGGAGATATGACAGTGAGAAGAATCCCCAGATACATGCACACTGACCAATTGCTGAAGATTACTTTTTTGGATTCAGGAGATATTAAAGCATGTAAATCAGTTGAAAACTTGATATCGAAAATTTTGATCGAATACAATACTCCCATTACCTACGGTAGTCGGATAATAGAAGTAAAAAGTAAGCATGAGTGCAACTGTGCAGAAACGAAGTTGCTTAAAGTTTTTAATTTATTATTTATCTAGCGATTACGGCAAAATATGGCAGTACAGAGTGAGTTTGGGCTTTAATCACTTAATATGAGTAGTTCAACTATCAATACATAGCATAATAGCTGAAATTTTCAAGAATTTTAGGACAACTTATACTTCAGGACATTTTTTTAATTTTCAGGAATCTCAGGAAAATCAGGACAAGTACTAGTACCCCTGAATTAGACCACAGAATTCGGGGCAAATCTTACAGTCACATCACATCAGACTGTGTCACACAGGATACCTGAAATCTACAGAAGCAATTAGACTTGACTATCTGAGGCAGGGCAACTACAAAACACAACTTTACCAAATTAAAGGTTTTAAAGTTTCTTAGCCTTGTTGCGCTGTAATAGATAATGCTTAAAGCTAGAACAATGACGGTGATAAAAGTTAAAGAAACTTCTTTGTAATTTATTTGTGAGATTACTTAAATCCAAGATGTGAAATTTAAATCCAAGATGTGAAATTTAAATATGCCTGTCTACCATTTCTTTAATTATTCTTGTTAAATTTCGACAATTTAGGAGTACACATTGTATATTGCCAACTTTTATTAATAGAATTTTAGCAATTACAAAAAGTCCTAACTTTGTATGTTATGCACAAGTAGCATTGTAAGCGATAAGAGACCAGCACGGCCCAATATTTTTATAACCAGCTATAACTATTTCTAAAAGCGACCGCGAAATTACGTCAACCATAATGTCGCGAGTTTATGTCCAACCATCTGTAATTTGATTCGTGAAATACAAATCTATTTTAGAAATTATAAGTAACTGTCAGGCAATAGTCTTTTAAGAGGGCCTTCTCGAGCATATTACTGGAGGCTTCCAAGTTGTTAGCGTAAGCGTTGTCATTGATGAATACTCATACTCTAGCATTCATTTATCATATCATAAGGCAGAATCATTGTTCGATACATAACATTTTTTTCGATAAAATATACTTATACTACGTCGTTTAAAATTTATAGAAAAGCTCCGAACTATCTTAATCCTTTATAAGAGAAAAGACAAAACAAAACGAATCAAAATAATAATAATAATAATAATATAGGAATTTAATATAATTACCTAATTGGTCTGATAGCACGATTTTCTTCATGTTCCTGTTCCTGCAAAAAGACGCCGGGCAAACGGTGTGGGCTTCCATATGCTGAATCAGCTGCAGAACTGGAGCTGCCTCTTGACTGGGAACTTTCTATTTCTGATATCGATGTTCCTGATGACATACTAACACCGGAATCCAACCTTAAAACTTTTGTTTGGGAATTTGGTTCATTTATCGATAGGTCTCGACTTGACTGTTGTGATGATGCGATTGTTTCTTCTGGTGGCTTCATATGTTGACAATTTGCAGCTCCCTTAACTGGCGTGCTAGTGAGCATAGGTACCCATATAACATCAGGGATATTAATAACGCAGTCACAAGCAATCATTTTATTATAACTGGATTATGATTTGAGCTGAAAGAAAATATTTAAATATTATTTAAAAGTTGCATTGTTTGCGATTCATCTTCTTTCTTTTTAGGACTGAGGACTATTAGTCTCAATCTGGGATTTTTGCGGGGTCATTTTTCGATAGTTGGACATTTATCGAAATCTAAAATTTATCGAAAAGCGATGTTATAATTAAAAAAAAAAAAAAGAACTATTAATCTTCCGTACTAAACTAAATTCTGCTTTTGCCAGAATTTCATCAAAATCATTTTTTTTCTTTCTTTTTTTTTTTTTTTTTTTTTTTGGAAAGAAAAAGAAAAGAAAATTAATAGTAATCAGTGTCGAAACAAACACTGTCATAAAAGCCTTTTTTAATCCGCGTTTGTAATGATCGATACCGATAGATGACGCTCTCTGAATTCCAGTTGTTAGCAAATAAAATAGTCACGTGGCTTTCTCCACCATTACATCATGGAAAATCGATTGCATAATATGATGATATGCAGTGGTGTGATAATTTCACCTTAGCCCACCAGAGGGCGAGCATTTCATTGCAATCGCGGATAATTTTGAATTAGGAAATAAAAAGTGCGCGTGCAAAATGAAATAAAAAAATAAGTAAAAAAAGGAATTTAATGATTTAATTTTTATATAAAACAGGATCGCGTGCTATCTTAAAAAGTAGATGTAAAATTTAAAGTTTATGTGGTGCGTGTGGCATCTATAAAAATTGTTTTAAGAAATAGAATAGAATAAAGAAAGCAACGATGTTGGTTGCATTTTGTTATATAGTTTGAATTTTTAAATTTTATAGAAGTAAGATCTACCGTAGGAATAATTTCTTATGTTAAAACTGTAGGGAATTGTTATGCAAGCACGAACGATGCTACCTTTTTTTTTTTTTTTTTACTTTTAACTGTAGACAGTTTAATTTTCACTGAAAGAAACGTTACTTTACTCTTTTTTTTTTTTTTTTTTTTTTTTCCCTTGGGTGGGTGGGGAAAGAAATGGTGAGAAGGTCGAAATGTTTATATTTTATAATTATCACTATTTTCTAGCTTCATCTATCCAATTCAATTTTTTGAAACAACATGATATATAACTGTTTTAAAAATTTTAATCTAACAGGGGATGGAATCGAGATTGTTGAAAACATCCTGAGGAGCTATCGACACTTCAAGATAAAATGTGGCAATGGCTCTACTCTATATATATTTTTTTTTTTTTTTTTTTTTTTTTTCATTTAGAACATTGAGATACAAGTACATATAATATGGAAATTTTTAAAGCTTAATTTCAAACTGATAATCGGGAACGTAAAATTATATGTAGACTTCATAACCAGGTATCGATTTACGTATTTGTGGGTTCCGAGGCATTATCAGTTATAAGATATATTTCTCCATCATCAACTGTAAAATTAGATAGCATTCTTAAGAGCATATATCTATATAAATAAAACAAAAAAGTTTGTGACCACTCCAATTTTTGATTGGTCTACATTTAACTACTTTAGTTTTGAAAGTCGGCCTTTTTTTTTTTTTTTTTTTTTTTTTAGTAAAAACCGACGAGATAAATAAAATAGAGTGATAAATGGTAACCCAGACATGGTCCAACATGAGTCATGTGACATGAACCCTTTATGCGTTGGTTCCTATGGTAAGAGCTTATTTTTGATAAATTTCTATGGCAACGGTTTGGAGATTGATCTTGGCAAAAGTCATAACCGCCAATGTTTTTGTTTACTTATGTAGTTCAATATTCTTTTGTTCTAAATCATTTTGATTTTTATATTACAGCTTTTTTTATTTCGTGTAGTCGAAATTTAACCGACAAATTGCTTAAAAATAGTTAAAAAATTATTATTTGTTGTTAAATTTAGCTCTTTAAAAGTTTAAATTTTCTTTTATAAACACTTTTAAACTTTGTTGGGAAACGATAAAAAAAAAAAAAAAAAAAAGGTATTTTATTACTTATTAAAATGTGAAATATGTGAAAAATTATTTAAAAACAATTTATTTCGGTGATACGACTGTCATGTTACCTAATAATAATGACAATTTGTCGAACTGAAATTTCAAATGCCAAAATAGCGATAAAGAGCCAAACATAGCAACCTATTGGTTCATGTCACGTGATTCATCTTGAACCACGGAAAGCTAATCCTTCATCCATAGAATCAGCACTCTAATTTATTTATCTGGTTGGTAAAAACTGATGAATTTTTTAAAAAGATACTGCATAGATGTTATACTTTTTTAAAAGAGCTCTAAAAACTGTTCATTTTTTGTGAGGACACTATAATACATCAAGCTATTAGATTTAAAGATATTACGTTGCAAAGTTTTATTTTAATTAATTAAAATATAAAAATAAATATTAGCTATAATTTAATTGTTGAAAAAAAAAAAAAAAAAAAAAAAAGAATTACGAGTTTATTTTCTTTTGACATAAAAATAAATACATTTAATTAAACGTGAACATTAAAAAATTGTAAAATAAATAAATAAATAAATAAATATGCATCTCACAAAAATTGACGCCATTATCAGAATTTTCTACACGTTGATAAAGTGCTAATGTAGATATATAGCCATAAGATTCAACAGAATGGTATATAAGAGTCTTTTTTTTTTTCTTTTTTAAATCTTATAATTATTTATATTTTTGTTGTCATTTCGGCGATGAGTTGATATGGGTATCGCAAATGCGTAAGTAAACATTTTGGCGAGAAACGTCAGAGCTACTTCAGCGCCAGATTTCAAATTCCACCAAGAGGTCCAAGCTGTTTCATTGTTTTTGCACAATTTTTCTGAATTTTATTATAATATTTTTGTAATGCGAGAGGAGAAAAAAAAAAAGGAAAAGCATTTTATTATTATTATTATTATTGGTCTAACTATACAAAATATCTCCATGTAAAATATTATGCGTTTTCCGTTCTGTTTAATATAAAAAAGAAATTGACTAATGCAGTTTTTCCTATATTATTGATATTTCTATAAATTAAATTATATTATCCAGTGCCAACACGTTACGGTGAGAAAGATCCTGCCGAAAGCAGCGAGGAGCGGAAGCGAAGTTTTTAACCATGATAATGTAAAAAAAATGAATTAAATTATGTTTTTCAAAAATAAAATTATTACAGGATTTTAAAAAAAATGTGCGTCTCTATTTCTGTTTTACTTCACAAATAAAGTTGTAACAGTCCAACAGTGTTATAAATTGTCTCACAAACTTAAACAAGGTTCAAACAAGCATACTTCAATGTTAGAATAGTTGCCACATCCGGCAGATTTAAGGGTTATAAGGAAAACCCGTGGGTACTCTTTTAAACTGATCATCCTGTATACATATTTATTTTATTATACATATATATATATTTTTTCTGGTTCCAGCATTATTTGCATTTGCCTATATTTGGTTCAATGAATTGCAATTTAATGGTTCTTTAAAACGTTACATGGAGTGACTGCTGAAAGGGAAGGTTTCACACGATAAATGTTTTCACAAAAAATAGAACCCAGAAATTAAGACTGGATCGATTTTTATTTGCTTACTGTCGCTTTTATCAGAGAGAGCGTCAAGATGAGTCACTCAAAATCCCTTTTGATCTATATGGGAAATGTGCCCAATTAGTATTCATTACATAATAGATATTTTAAATTTTAGTTTTCCCATCCGGAAAATTCATAACACTTATATCTTTCAAATTTATTTTAGTTGCAAATTTAAAATTTCTTCTTGGCGGAATTTCGTATTTTACAACTTCAACATAAAATAGGACGAACCAGTGGCCGAGAGGTTCTGAAGTTGAAGCTGGGGTGACGTGAGGTGCCGGGTTCGAGCCCAAATCGTGCTCGTCGGCCTAGCCATTCGGAGTTTAAGTTTTATGTAGTTTTCTCCGAAACTTGCATAATTACGGGCTGGAACCCCCCCCCCTCCCCCCTTCTCGCACACACACACGGAGGGCGGCACGTCTAGGACTCTAGCGCAGTTTAATTGACTTAAAATTTAACATCAAAATAAAGTGTAAAAACGTTAGTGAAAATAAAATTTTAAAAAATCAATTTTCGGAAATCAAGTACTGTTTTTACGGTTATTTATTATCTGAATAGGAAAACGGAATTTAAAAATATATATTAAATGACGGATAATAATGAAGGACATTTCCCCATATTACAATTTGGCTAACGCACCTTTCAGCTCTCTGGAAGGGAACCTTAAAACAAACAAAGAAAAAAAAAGGCTGTCACAAAGATGTACATTTTCTTAATGTTGATTCTTTATAAATATTTATTCTATTATGAATATATATATAATTTGTTGTAAATCCATTACTCATGTTTATTTCAATTTTCATAAAACTTAGATTCATCTTTAATTCTATTGTGTTGCAATTGTAATTTACAGTTTTTTTTTTTTTTTTTTTTTTTTAAAAACAATGGCTAATTTAATGGATATGGATTATAAATGTGAAAATGGAATTTAAAAATGTGTAGTAAGTAACGAATAATACTTCCCCCATAGGTTACATAGGATTTGGCTAACGCAGCCCTTTTCTCTCTCATAGATATAAAAATAGTCTCTCATAGAAAATAAAGTAGAAAATAAAAATTCTCTCTCATAGCTTTATAAAAATTAATTTTATTATGACCAAAAGAAAAATAAATAAATAAAACTATTACGAAAGTGTACATATTTTTAAGTTGTTTTCTTATAAATATTTATTGTATTATAATTATACATAATTTATTATGAAATCATTACGATTATTTTATTCAATTTCGTAAGGCTTAAATTCATCTTTATGTTCATCTATTGTATTGTATATTGCAGAGGAACAAGAGTTATACCGACCGTTGCTATTCGGACCATCGGTGCGATTAGTGTGAAGGCTATTCAGACCGCTTCCTTGTTGCGCTGGTCATAATAATGATTTTGCTTGTTTGATCTTGAATTTTCTGTTTAATATACTAATTATTTTGCTTGTGTAACTGCAAATTCAAACTTTTAACATTTTAAAAGTGTATAATGCGATTGATCTACAATCCATGTTTATTTCAACATTGCTATCAACATTACAAATAAATAAGTACAAAAGTCATTTTCAGAAAAATCATACATATATTTGTATAGAAAATTGAGTTTAGTTTGCATTGAATTATTTTGGAACGGTTTAATTGTTAAAAAAAAAAAAAAAAAAAAGGAAAGACGGAAATGAAATAAAAAAACAAATAACATCAATGTAGTTGAATATGAAGATTTATTTATACATATTCATAAACAAACATATTGCGAAGATTTTTTCAAAGATTGAAAATACTCATTTACTATGATTTCATGTTGCATTTTTTTGTTTTTATTATTCAATTTTCGAAGTCTTTATTATTTTCATTTTTGCTTTATAAAAATTAATTTTTGAGTAATTGCCCTTTTATGAAGAATTTTAGCCTCATTTAGAGTACAAAATCTCTGTGAAAATAATTAATCTCTACTCCCACACTTATAAAAAAAAAGTAAAAAAGATAACTTTTCATGCACGGGGATGAGACACATTATATTATTTCTAAATTTTACTCTTTTATCAGCGCTAATTTATTCTCCTTGGAAAGATGGTCCAAATAGCCTGTACACTAATGGCACCGACGGTCCGATTAGCCACTTCGGAGTTATACCATACCTATTATAAATTCTAATATTATATATTTGCTACACTATATACATAGATGCCAACTTGTACGGTTTATTAACGCCAACATTTCTTTGTAAAAAAATTCATTATGTTTAATCACAGAAAACTGGTAAAACAGTTATTAAAAATTTCCAGTAGCAAAAAAAAACAAAAAAAAAACGTACAAGTTGGCAGCTATTTATATGTTATTATTAGAGTTATACATTATTACAAGAAAAGTTTATGATATTAAAAATAGCATCACTTGCAATCAAAGTATGTGTGTGTGGTGTGTGTGTGTGTGGGGGGGATAAATTGTTGAACACCAATTCTATAATAGATCTAGATGAAAATATGGTAAAATTACTGACCCTTAAACGCATTTATTCGATATGTGTATCCGTGACAACTTCAGAAAATAATGTATTACATTAAAATATATTATAATTAAACTTCACAATATGTCGCAATTAAAACATAAGCAAATATTAAGTATTATACAGCTATATATACATACACATTGAATATATTCAGATAAATATTAATTATAGCGGAAAAACAATTACTTTAAATCAAATAAATTTTTGTGATTAAAAAAAAAAAAAAAAAAAAAAAAAAAGATACTGCAGCAGTGCGTTCTGGTAAAATTTCTTTTTTCATTGTTTCTAAATTTAGCAATATCTTGTGAACCTTTTCCTCAATTCAGTTTAAATTGTTTCTTGAATAATATGCTTAATTGTAAAATTTTATTATTATTATTATTTTAAAATAGCCCTTACTAAAATACTTTAAAATTAACATAATAAATTTATTTTTTACTTTAAAATAATTAAAATAATAAAGTTAACATCTGATATTCTCATACAGATCAATACAGAAAACTAAGCAAATAATAATAATTAACTAATTAAAAATTATAATCATAACATAATAATTAATAACAATAAAGTATTTTTAAACCAAATAAATTTCAGTTATTGATATTTCATATATATAATCACCACCATTGCTTTTTTATATTGTTATTTATTTATATTGTATAATATATATATATATATATATTGGGGGGGGGGGGGTAATTTCATTGCATAGTTTAGGAAATTACCTTGATACATGTATTGTAATGTAAAAATTGATTGTAAATTTCGAAAACTGTTTTCTCTAGTGAGAAATAGTAAATTTTTTATAACGTATATAAAAATAATATAAATAGTATGTAAGTAACGTATATAAGAAAATATTAATAAGTATAAACGTATATAAGAAAATATTAATGACATTTAAGTAATCATTTTTATATTACCTTGAGCAGAGTAATATTCTGTGTAATTTTTGAAAAGGGAAATCTAATTTTTATAGCAATCCAACAGAAGAGTTTAAAAACTTCACTCAGCAGCTAATCTAAAAACCATTTTCAACAAACAGTTTTGCACGATCCGATGTCAAACCGCGAAATGATTTGACTGTGTAGTGAGTATGGTAGTCTGTCTACTTATTTATAAAGATTATAAGAACTTAATTTTAATCCTTTTGGGAAATTTTTGCGGGGACACTTGCAGATAATCCCTGCCATTCATTTGTGAAAGAAAAGGGGGGAGGGGGATTTCAGAAAGTCACAAGAATATTTGACAGATACCCATATCACCCAGAATGTTATCTTAACAAAATGAAATTCCATTGAAAATATACTATCCATATTCCAACAGCTGCATTTCTTTTCTAAACACAATAAGTTATAATAGCTTGATATTGTAGTATTTTAAAATATAGGCTTTAAAGAATGTTATTTCAATGAGAAGAGGAAACAAAATTGCTCTCTCTCCTCTTGCTTGGGTATATTTTAGAAATTTGAGTTAGAGTCAAATGGTTAGTTAATATAATTAAACAAGCTTGTATTTAGGGTATCTGTTACAACAAATTTTTATGCTTGAAAAAAAAAGAGAGAGAGAGAGAGAGAGAGAGAAAAAAAAAAAAAAAAAGAAAATAGAAATTATATATAATTGTTTTCAAAACAACCTCGATTCCGAAAAAAAAAAAAAAAAAAATGCTGTCAAATCGACCTGAACTCAACTCTCAGGAAAAAAGTTAAATCCGTTAGAAAAGGTTAGACATGCTTGAGAAAAAACCTGACCCTTGGATAGAGTCGGTTTGGCACTAATTGGCTCTATGATATAAATTTTATATGTCAATTTAGATAACCGTTGAAACTCTAATGATATAGTTTTGAAGCTTCAAATAGTAATAGTAGAAATAATAATAATAAAGCTTGAAATTTTTACCAATTTGATATTTTCAAGAGGAAGCAAAAGGTTCACCTTAGAGATGGGATAAATAGTTATTTTTCAGTAATAGGTTACTTCGTTCCATACTTCCTTTGGTAATAGGTTTTTGCAAAATATTATTTTTATAACCTATTACTTTTTAATTTACATATGGCTAATGCTTTCTAATCCATTCTGGATGATATACAATGTATACATGTGTCCTACATAGTGGATGCGGTTCATGTTTTTAAGTCCCAGTAATAGTAATTTCGAATAGTAATCTTCACTTTATTTAACACTAGAATTTCTTCAATTAAAAAAAAAAAAAAAAAAAAAAAAACGCTGATATGAAATAGTGGTAGATTCAAAATTTTACACAAACGTTTGTCCCAATCGAGTAAGCTTAAGGTTCATTAAACCAATTCCTTTAAACACGAAAACAGAATATTTCAAATAATATCAAGAAACACGTACACGAGAGCCGTTTTCTTAAAAAAAAAAAAAAAAAAAAAAAAAAAAAATCTCATATTATAAGTCATATATGTAATTAAAAAACAATTAAATAATAATAGCAAATTTTTAAGAAACATCTTTAAGGCATCCCAAATTTTAAGAATACCGGAAAAAATCGCACCCGGAAAAAAATCGCACCGGAAAAAATCGCACTGTAAAAACATGCATGTTTGCGTACACACATGCCCCAGAGAGCAAAACTTATCTTAAGATTCATATGGGCTTTAGGCAATAAATTTTAAACTCTATTTAATCTTATAAACGAAGTTAAAGGGAAAAAAAATGTGTGGGGAGGGGCATATTATTAAATTGTATTCCTTGTACTTCTAGACCCGAAAGAGTGGATATATACGATAATTTAACAATTTTTTTATAAATAAAATTTAAGAAAATAGTAAATGTTTGAATACCAATGCGAGATACGGGGATTCTGGAAAAAAAAAAAAGGACACCGGAAGAAGGACATTCTTCCAATTCGTGAATCGCATAATACGAAACATAAAATAATGAATTTAAAGAATGGTTTTCAGTTGATTTGGTACAACATTCATTTAGTATTTAGTATATACTGCGGAAAAAAAAGGGGGGGGGGAACTAAGTGCAGGATGAAAGAAAACAATTGTTTATATATCACTTTCTTACCGATTTTTATAAAATATTTTATAATCACGTACAATTTGTGAAAAAATTACAGTAAGTGTCAGACATACGTGAGGGTGGGGGATTAAATAGGGGGAAGCAGAGGGAAAATAAGGTGATTTTTTGTATCACTATTTTACCGAATTTAATGATATATTCTATAACAATCACTTACTTTTTATGTAGATCACAATGAGTGTATTATACACCTGGGAGGCAAGGGGGGGGGGAGTAGATGGAAATAAAATATATTCTTCTTTAAACTACCCTATTATCTATTAAGAAAACAAAATGTATGACCATGTACAATTTGTAAATAATAATAATAATAATAATAATGTATAAGACACACTTGGGAGGAGGTAAAGAAAGGGGGGCACAGGAGAATAAAATGATTTTTCATGTCACCAATTTACCGATTTTAATGAGATATTCTATATCTATCACTTGAATTTTATGATTATCACAATGAGTGTATTACATACCAGAGGGATCAAGGGGATGTAAGTTAAATGATGTAAGTAATATGTAAGTAAAATTTATTATTCTTTTAACTACCCTATAACCAATTAAAAAAAAAAAAAAAAAAAAAAAAAAAAAGAACTTAGTGTGTATACATCTTACTGTTTACGAAAAAAATACAGTGAGTGTTACACATATTTGGGGAGCAGAGTGAAGAAAATGGTTGTTTTTATATAGCCATGCTATTTACTTGAAACTCTGTGTACCACTATTGGTTACGTCGCAGTTGCGACCGGGATTAAAATCGTAGCACTTGCGACCGAATTCTTAAATCTATGGCAAGGTTGCTTTTCCGACCTATATAATTAAAGGCATGGCAATCGCTGCGCTAATGGACATATCCCGCAAAAGATCACCATAATTCCCTTAGCAATGCACATTAGATTTAATGAACATTATTTCAGAACAATCTATTTGTTGTTGAATTTTTCTCGCCAAAAAGATTAAATATTTTACTATGCAAAAATCATATAAAATATGTTATAGTATAATAACATAACCAAAATTCTATTAATAATTACATAAATACAATGATGTTGCGCAACCAGTTTTGCAATCATTATTATAAACTATTAAAATCATCGAATCCGGAGCATATTCAGATTTATTTATTAGATATTCTTATTAATAAAATTATAACTTTTACAAAAGTATATATATTTAAGTTAATGAAAAATTTCATTAGTCTTCAAAATAATAATAATAATAATAATAAATAAATAAATGAAATAAAATAAAATAAATAAAAATAAAATAAATAAATAAAAATAAAAATAAATGAAGAGAAGTATCTATGAAATACCAATGAAAGAAATTTAGCCATTGGTATTTAGTCAGACCCTGACTGGTGCTTATTAGATTTGAGGATCAATCGCTCAACAAGTGACGCTGTGACCCCATTTTCTCAAAATTTTTAACGTGGCAGGATAGGACAATATTTCGTATAAATGTACATAATGAGTTATTTTTAACGTGTGACTGTAAAATTAATATGAATTATTGATAAGAGTAGTAGTAAACTAGGAAAAAAAATGTGTGCATGTGGGAGCATCGCTTGCCCCCCCCCCTCCCCCCCTGGAGGAGTAAATTTTCAATATGGGTATCTTTCGAAAGGTCTCATCAATACCTTTAAAACGAATGGTTGAGCTATAGACCTGTAATAATTTAAAACAAAGTTATCGATTTTTTTTTTTTTTTTTTTTTTTTTTTTTAACGAAAAAAACTTAGAAAAAAAAAATTGCATTTCTTCTGATAATTGCAAAAAGAAATAACTTTCTTTCGGCATTTAGTGATATAATGCTGGCAGATAAAAATCGTCTGCATTCATAATGGAAAATAATTTGATAATTTAATAAATAATTTGTTTTGAATAAATTTTGTGTAAAACTATATAGAAGAAAGTCATGTGGTGGCCACATCATACTAGTTTCTCTTGCAGATGTTTTAAGCTATAGGAATGCAGATTTATGATGAGTTCAGTGGATGTTTAGTTGACGGCTTTAATGTTGTAATATTTTGATATTATTCTGTGTGTGATAAGAATTAAACAGTAAAACTACAAGCACTAAGTTTGAAATCCATTCTTGTACACTTGGACTTCACAACATACATAGTTAAAAATATTATTAATCCATTTTCCAGATTTTTAAATTTTTAATTTAGTTATAACTCAGTATTAGTAATTACGCTTTTAAATCTTTTTAAAATGGTTTACCATATACACACACAGTAGTGTGACAATTAAATTTACTTTATTTTATAAATTAAAAATATTTCCCATGATTTTTAGAGGAATTATTAATTTTCATTTAGATTCCGGTTTTGTTGCGGCCGAGGGGTTCTACGCACAAAACTGTTAGACATGAGGTACCAGGTTCAATCCAAGGTCACGCTCGTCGGCACAGCCGTTCGGAGTTTTCCGTAGTTTTCTCCGGAACTTGCGTAAATATTGAATTTGAATTTGAATTTTGGGAATATGGTCGATTGACTGCTATAGGTCCCAGGCCTGACGGGGAGTGCCTTCCATGAGGGTCATTCTCGGGGTCTTAGCTCGTATATAATCAAGTTTAGAAGGAAACCACAGAAAACTCAAATCGGCTAGGCCGACGAGCGGTACCTGGGATCGAACCCGTGACCTGACGTCTACCAGCTTTGAGCTCAGAAATGCTCGGCCGCTGGTAGGCCAAGCGTAAATATGGGCTAGGACCCCTTAGAAAGACCCCACGGAGGGCACTCTCCCTCAGGCCTAGGACTTACAGCAATCAATCGGTCCTATTCCCAAATCCAATCCAATATCCAATCGGGTTTCGGGTCGGGTGCGGGTTGCCGAAAATTCTTTAGTGCGGGTTCGGGTCGATTTTCGGGTCGAATAAAATTTATTTGTGGGGTTCGGGTCGAATAAAATTTATTTGTCAGATTCGGGTCGGGTTTCGGGTTGATTCAAAATTCACTTGTCGGGTTCGGGTCGGATAATTGACGTTTCAAGGAGTGGTGTGAGTGAAAGTTACCTAAATAATTTGGAATAAACTTTTGAATTTAATAACAGCTTTGAATAGAGCAGGCGCATGTTTATGAACAAGCAACGCTTTTATGATCTTCAGCGCAACTTCTGCGAATGTAGGTAAAATATCTTTTCTCCATGTGAAATGTCAGTATATTTTATACGAAAATAAATTTAAAAAAAAATTGAGGCACTGAAATTTATTATATTATTTAAATAATATAATTTTAATTAATTCTTTGTTCTATAATCATGACAAAAGATATATTTTTATATTACAAAGTATTTTGAAATTGTTTTTCCGTTAAAAGCTCAAACAGTAATATTAAGTACTCTGATCTAAATTCACTATTTAAAAAATATTTTTGATAATTAAATAAGTTTTTAATTATAATATATTATTAATTATTTTTTCTATAATTACTGATTATAATAACTTTTTATATTAAAAATAATTTGGTGGTGGTAGTTTAGGTGTTAACCCCGACTGAGAACATGATGGTCGACAACCATGACCTGGGATCGAACCCGACACTTCCTGTCTACCAACGTGGACAGCAGAACTGCTGGGATTATTGATTATAAAAGTCCAAATAAATGTATTCAGCGATTTCATCTAACTTAATTATAAAAAATTACATTTTTAATAAATAAATTAGTTTTTTAATTGAATATTTCATTGAATAATTTTTTAACTAGCCTTTTTTTTTTCTTTTCAATAATTGAAGAGCTTGTTTCCAAAAGGCGTTAAGTCAAAAATTTGAAAAATTGACTTTTCGATGGAAAAGGTCGCAGCACACGTCTAACTATATATTTTCAATAAGTAGAAGTTCCAAATGAAGTTTAGTCATAATGAAAACAGAAAGTGAAATCCGTGTTTTTTTTCAAAAAGAATTAAGTCACAAGTAAGTTTTGTGACAAAAAGGATTAAGTCAAGTTTAACCAATTGTAGCGTGCCTTGAGATCATGTGGTTTCTCTGGCCTTGACTGAAAATTCAGAAGTAGAGAAAAATATGTTGTAGATTGTCACATTGAGACAGTTTTTTTTTTTTTTTTTTTTAATAGAAAAATTTAAAGATGAATGTAATTATAACCTTTATTATAATGTGTTTGTAATTTTAATCTTGGTTTCAGAACCCGGAAAATAGACATTTGTTCCTTCTGCATTAGGAAAAAAATACAAATGAATTCAGAAAAATGTACAGAAAAAAGAAAAGACCCTGTTAACCGAGCTTTTGATTCATAAACATCGGGGCAAAAAAAATTGTTCACTTTTAGGGGAAAAGCAGAAGATTTAGAAGATGAAATTACAATATAATTTGACCTGATGCAAAATCAGGAATTACCACACAAATAAAAATTGTACCATGTTAGGAATGTTTTCAGCAGTGGCTGCTCAAAAGGACTTCACCTTCACAAACTATTTACCAGTGCGTGGTCACTCCTACTTGCGAGCAGATTGAAGATTCAGACGAGTGAAGACTAGTTTGAAGAAAGTGGATACAATTTTACTTTCTAATGAATAGTTTGAACATTTCTCTAAGGTTCAGAATCTTTTCGAGTATAAGAAGCAGTGAAATATTTTCGATTGAAAAAATTTTGCGCATAGTCGTCTGAAAAGCAAACAAGGTTTCTTGATTTCAGAGGCAAAAGTACTGGAAATTACGAAGCGAGGTGTGGGAATCAAGACAACGTACTGTGGTTCGTTTTGCCACCAAAACATCCTGAAACGAGAGACAAAAATTCTCCCGTGCGCCTCTTCTGAAATAAAAACAAAAAACAATATGAAACAAGCAAAGGAAACAAATGTTTTAAAATTACTTAACGCTTTTGGAATTAACAAATTGCCCAAATGTTTTTTTTTTTTTTTTTTTTTTTTTAATAATCTTGCAATGATACTGCTAACGCTAACACAAGGGAAAATAATGATAAAGATAGCAAAATAGAATTTGTAAAGGAAGATTTGTAGTAACTAACTACCTTCCAAAATTGTAGAGCTAAAATTTATGCTGTATTTGCACGAAAAAAAAATATTTGGAATACTTTCAAATGGAAGTAAGTTATTTCATTTCGTTATTTGTTTGTGCCAAAAGGACGTAAGTCATAGTTTTGTTCCAAAAGGAGTTAAGTCATTTCTTTCTTTTTTTATTTCTAAATAACTATATTGTCAGGATTTTTTTAAACATGTAATTTAGTGTTGTTATCATCCATAGATTACTGGGAAAAAATATATTTTCCTTAAATTCAATAATAAATCTTACATAACAAAACCGTGTTTTCTCAAGAATTGAAAAAAATCACTTAACGCCATTTGGAAACAAGCTCTTCAATTAATCATAGAAAAAAGAATATTTTAATATTAAATGTGTTTTAAAATAAATTTTTGTATTAAAAGCAAAAACAGCTGTATTAAGCAATCTCAGCTAAATTAATCATTAAAATTTATATTTTCGATAATTAATTAAGTTTTAAAATAATTAATTTAGTCTTATATTAGATGTTTTAAATATAATTATTTTAATTAGATCCTTAACTAGCTTTTTTTCATAATTATTCACAGAAAATAAAATCTTTTAATATTAAAAGTGTTTAAAAATATATTTTTCAATTGTATTAAGGAATCGCAACAAGTTTAATTATTATAATTTATATTTTTCTTAATTCAATTAGTCCTTAGATAATTAATTTACTCTTTCTTTGAAATTTTTTTAAATAAAACAATTTTAATTAGATCCTTATTTCTATAATCAGTTATATGTTTAAGAGCATTTTGAATTAGATGTTTCATTTTAAAGCTCGACAGCTATTACATAGCTGCCAAGTTTTTTAATTTATTCCGGAATGTTGTTAGTCCCGCCGCTTTTTCACACGGTAATATTTTTAGAGTGATTTTCTTAATATTTAATCGTAATTATATATCGAAGAAATTTTTTCTACAAAGATTACAGTGTGAAAAAAAGTACGGGGCTAAGAACATTCTGGAATAAATTAAAAAATTGGCAGCTATGTATTAAGCAATTTCAATTAATTTAATTGTTAAAATTTTACATTTTTAATAGTTAAATTATTTTTAATTTGAATGTATTATTAAATGATTTTTTAATTATTATTTTTTTATATATAATCATTTAATAAAAAAAAAAAGTTTTTTAATTCAAAATATTTTGGTGGTTATGGTTTAAGCGTTAAAGCCTATTGGCGACATACAGGTCCTAAGCCTGGATGAAATGCCTTTCATGAGAGTTTTTTCTAATGAGCCCTGGTCTGTATACACGCGAGTTTCAGAGAAAACCACGGAAAATTGCAAATGTCTAGGTTGAAATGTGAGACCTTGGATTAAACAAAAAAAGCCAATCTAGGCTAAGAGAAGGCTAAGAGAGATTTGCTAAGAGAAGAACAGAGTAAAAATGTGGTTGTTTTTTAATCACCTATTTATATGAAACTTTCCATGACTATTACTTACTTTTTATTAAAATTATAATGAAAGTTTCCTGCAGTTAAAAAAAGGGGCAAGTGGGTGACAGATGATAAATAAAATAATGTTTTTTAACAACACTTATTACCGATTTCTTTATTGACATTTTGTGCAAATGTCACTTACTGTTAATGAAAAATTGCAGTGAGAGTTACATATGTCTCGATTAATTGGAAGGGGGGGGGGGGCTGGAGACTGAGAGATAGAAAATGATGTTTTCTTTCATTATGCTTTGCACTTTAATAAAATTTATTGTAAATATCACTTAATTTAAAAAAAAAAATACGCTGATTGTTATATATATTTTGGGGAGCTATGGTGGGGAAGGAGGGCTAAAGAGAAAAATGATGGCATAAATATTACAATGTTATCAATTTTAATTAAAATTTTAACAACTATCACCTACTGATAATGAAATATTATTTTGAGTGGAATCTATACCTGAAGGAAGGTGGGAGGGGGGGGGGGCAGAGAGAAAAAAATATGATTGTTTTTAAATCACACCACTTCATATTTATAGGAAATTTTGTATAGATATCATTTATTGTTTATGAAAAATTTTAGAGAAGGTTATGCATCGCAGTATCTTTCAGATTCTAAGTTAGTAGGCAAAAATTCAATGTAATATTCAGATAAGACATTAATTAAAGTTAATGTCAAATATTGGTAAAAGATTGTTTTGAAACAGATTTATTTTTTTTAAATCTGTCCCATTTCCCCCGCCCCTTCCCCTCGTGGAAACAAAAAAAATTTACTATCGTTCTCTTTAAAAGGGCACTACTCTTAATTTCTCCTTGTAAAACTGATGCTAAATATGAATGAGAGCCTAAGTTTTTTATTTCTTAGGGGGGGGGGGGGTAAAAGAGGCAGATTAAAAGAAGAAATTTCATTTTTTAGTAACATTTCTCAGATTTAAATCATTCATTGAATTTTTGCGTAAAAACTCAAGAAGGGAAAGAAACTGATACTTAACCCTCACTGTAATGTTTCATACGCTTCACGGAAAAATGGGTAAGGGAAAAATGGGTAACGGAAAGATGGGCAACGGAAAAATGGGTAAGCGGAAAAAAGGGTAATGGAAAAATGGGTAAGCGGAAAAAAGGGTAACGGAAAAAAGGGTAAGCGGAAAAATGGGTAATGGAAAAATGGGTAACGGAAGAATGGGTAAATTGCGAATTGCTACTTGCGAATCGTACACTGAAATTGCCCCAAATTATTCCATAGAGTTAAACTATGTTTCGAAAGCATTTTATCTTTGTTAGTGATTATTTATTTCATCGTCAGTTAGAAATTTATTCTTTTAAGAGGGCTGAATATAAAAAATCTTTCACAGGACCTTTTTCAGTTAAAAAAATAAATAAATAAGCTTTTATTTATTACTTTATTCACATATTTACTATTTATGGTATTTTAATTATTTTTTAAAAGATATCATAATGTTAAAATAATAATTATAATAATAATTAAAAAAAGAAGAAGAAGAAGAAGAAGACAAGAAATAATGGAGACTATTTTTATTTTTCGGACAGAGATAAATTGAAAAGCTTTGTTTGAGTTAAAAGTGATGGCAGGTGTTTGACAGGAATTCTTTTTCTTAGAAGCGTTCTCTAGTTTTTATCATGCTTGGGGAAGTCATTGAGTTACGCTCCCCTGCAGCATGTGTCTGCATGTGTGGAAAATCCTGTTTTAAGAAATACTAGAGGTTTATTCGACTTCAGGTTTCGTGGAAAATGGACAATGAACAGGGGAAGGAAAAGAATTTAGGTAAAAATGGCAACGGAAATAATGGCAACGGAAATAATGGCACCGGAAAAAATGGAAATGGAAATAATGGCAACCGGAAATAATGGCAACGATAAATATATAAAAAAGGGTAACAAAATAAAGTAAAACGAAAAAGGGTAATTTGAGAATTTTTACTAGCGAATTATATGCTAAAATATCTCAAGTGTAAAATATATTTCATCTTTGGTACTGATAACATTTTTCGCCGTCAGATTAAGTGTGTATATATATATATATATATATATATATATTTTTTCCCAAGGAGCTCTGAATATTAGAATCATTCATTTTCCAACATTTTTCAGTCTTAAAGAAGGAATTTTAGCCTTTATTAATATATTTATTCACGTGTTCAATTTTTATATCAATGTTAATTATTAAAAAAAAAAAAAAAAAAGAAAAGAATAAAAGAAAATAAAGAACATTAAAAAAATTAATGGTTAAATAAAAAATAAATAAATAAAGAGTTGAGGATGGGAGGAGATTGGAGACTAATTTTACTTTTTGAGCACGTCTAAACAGAAATGCTTTCTTTGTGTAGACAATGAGGGAATTAGGAAGGAAATGTTTTTCCTAGAAGCGTTCTCCAGTTTTTTCTTTCATCAGGTAATGTCATGGAGTTACCCTCTCCTATTCCAACCTCTGCTTTTGTATTCTCACTTCACAGTTCACAATCATAATCTATACAATGGTCCTTCCCTTTATAGTTCTACTTTTTGAACATTGAATAGATAAGAAATATTTTAAAAGGCGAGAATTTGTGATATTTCCTTCTTTTCAGATACAGAAAACTCCCTTTACCTTCTTTCCTTTCTAGAAGAATCTTGTTGTCATATAAAAAGATGTAAAGAAATGAAGACAAAAGTATATTATGCAATATACACCTCTTTGAAAGGTTTGATATAAAATATTAAAAAGGCATACAATCGACATTTTAATACACAATTTTGATTCGTGCAAATTTAGTCTAGACAAGTGATTTTTTACGTAATATTATTACATAAAATAATAATTAAGAATAATATTTTAAAAATTTTAACGTTTTTAAAGGTAGATTCAGTTTGTTATTTAATAGTAGTATTTAATAAAGCGTTATGAATTTACATTTTTCTAATATAATAATTAAATTTTAATATTTATTATGATTGCTTACGTTAAGTACAATAATAATAATAATAATAATAATCTGGTGTGTCACTCACTCGACTTTCTCTTACCCTGAAATTTAATACTATAAATACAGGTTGCAGATTAAAAGGTAAGATAACGAGTACTGTTATGTAAACCTGTGTTAAACAATTCAAATTAGGCTTCGGAAGAGTTTATATGATAATTAGTTCAGTGTGAGGGGGGCTATCACCCCCCTCAACCCCCGGTTTCATTAATGCACCTACATTTATATAGAATTGAATTCGGTTATTAAAAAATAATTCTGTTTTTAAAAAATAATTTATTAAAATTATTATTTTAAAAAATTATCTTTTATGATAATGCAGGCGATTTCCATATTAGAGAAGTAGTGTAACACTAAATATATATATTAAAAAAAAAAAAAAAAGAGTTGAATTTATTCTCAATATTACATATTTTTCTTTCTTTCTTTTTTTTTTTTTTCTTTTCTTTTCTTCCTTTTTTTTTTTTTTTTTTTTGTTAAAAATGAAAAAAAGGTCGATAACTTTATTTTAAATTATCGCAGATCGATGGTTCAACCATTCGTTTTAAAGTTATTGGCGAGCTCTTTGGAAAGATACTCATCATGAAAATTTACTCCCCTCACGGGGGACTTCCCCCCTAGGGGGGAGGCGAGGATCCCACATTCACAATTTTTTTTTCCCAGTTGACTATCTCTATTACAAAAAAATATATATTCGTTTCATTTGATTTAGTGCAGTCTATAGATGTTAAACTCTACTTACCTGCAATTTCCCCCATAGACGTAATGTATTTGAATACTTTTGAGTGTCCCTGTACACGAACCATTTGCTTCATCTCAACGAAAAGCTTACTGTAGCATCCCTATATGATACACATTTAGAATACCGAGTTTGGAATTTCTGCTACTATATGTTCTTGAGATATGCTGATAACAGACACACAGACCATTCGCTAAAAACATGATTTTCGTATTCAGGGGACCTTAAAAAATGTAAAAATAACAAAAACTCACGTTAAAAAATTTGACCCTAAAACAATTCCTTCTCGACCCTATGGGTAAGCAAAAGTAATAAGTGATGATTACATTGAAGATAGGCTTTAATTACAAAATATCTTTTATAATCAATCATCTGAAGCATCACAAATTAAGTTATGGCATTTTTTTATTATTATTTATTCAATAGAAAGTATTGGATTCGAAAAAATTTTCAACTTCCGGTTTTCGATGGATTTACATGTTTTGAAAACTTCAAAAAACGATTTCACCATTTTTAGAAAATATATGTGGGTCTGGGATCCCGAAAAAAAAGTCACCGGAAAAAAGGACACCGGTAAAAAGGGCACTTTTTCACTTCGCAAATCGCAAATAATAAATATCAAATAAGGAATTCACAGAATGACTTTCAAATTACATTTTTAGAATTTCATTTGATTTGGTACACCATTCATTTATTTTATATCTGAGAAAAGGGGGGGGGGGGAAGGAGCTAGCAGCAAATGGAAAGAAAACAATTGTTTTTATACCACCTTCTTACTGATTTTAATGAAGCTTTGTATAAGCACGTACAATTTGTGACTATCACAATGAATGTACATATTATATACCTGGGGGGGGGGGGTTGCAGATGGAAGTAAAATATATTATTCTTTAAACTGCCCTATTATCGATAAAAAAAAAAGAAAAAAAAAAAAAAACCTTTGTGTATATACAACGTACTGTTTAAGAAAAATTACAGTGAGTATTACACATGTCTGGACGGTTTACTAGGGGGGGAGGGGCAGAGTGACGAAAATGTTTTTTTTTTTTATAACACTATGCTACTTATTTATATGAAACTTTGTACTATCATTTGTACTTTCATTTTATTAAAATTATAGTGAAAGTTACCTACGGTTGATAGGGAGGGGCTAAGGGGGGGATAGATGAAAAATAAAACAATCTTTTTAAACAACACTTATTATCGCTTTTTTTTTTTTTTTTTTTTTTTTTTTGATTGACATTTTGTGTAAATATCACTTACTATTAATGAAAAATTACAGTGAAGTTAGATATGTCTTGGGGGGGGGGGGAGCACAGAGGGAAAGAAAATGAATGTTTATGTCACTATATTTTGCATTTTAATAAAATTAATTATAAATATCATTGAACAATTTGGAAAATTTACCCTGATTGTTATGTATATCTTGGGGCTATCTGGAGGGGCCAAAAGAGAAAAATGATTGCATAAGTATCACAATGTTACCAGTTTTAATTAAAATTTCAAAAACTATTACCTGCTTTTTATAAAAAATTCCAAAGAGTGTTACATATATCTAGGAGGGGGGGGGGTATTGTTTTTAAATCACTTAAATAGGAAAATTTGCCTAAATATCTCTTATTGTTTATCAAAAATTGAAGAGAAGAGGAAAATTGAAGAGACACTACCCGGTGAGAACTAAGGGCTAATATGTTTTTGTACCATCTTGTTGCTCGTTTAATGAAACTTTGTAGAAATATTACTTACTGTGTATAAAACATTACAGTGAGGGTTAAGTATCAGTTTCTTTCTCTTCCTGAGTTTGTACGCAAAAATTCAATGTATGATTTAAATCTGAAAAATGTTACTCAAAAATGAAATTTCTTCTTTTAATCTGTCTGTTTTACCTCCCCCCCCCCCCCTAGAAAAAAAAAACTTATGCTCTCGTTGATGTTTAGCATCAGTTTTACGAGGAGAAATTAAGAGTAGTGCCTTTTTAATACGAACGATAGTATTTTTTTTTTTTTCTGTTTCTACGAGAGGGGTGTGGGAAATGGGACAGATTAAAAAAAAAAAAAAAAAATCTGCTTCAGAATAATCTTTTACCAATATTTGATATTAACTTTTAATTAATGTCTGATATGAACATTGCATTGAATTTTTACCTACTAACTTAGAAACTGAAGGATACTGCGATACATAGCCCTCCCTAAAAATTTTCATAAACAATAAAGGACATTTATACAAAATTTCCTATAAATATGAAGCAGTATAATTTAAAAACAATCGTATTTTTTTCTCTTCCTCCTTGTCCCCATGTGTAGGTAACACTCGCCGTAATTTTTCATTAAAAGTAGGTGATAGTTGTTAATATTTTAATTAAAATTGGTAACATTGTGATATTTATACAAGCCTTTTTCTCCTCTACCCGTATAACCCCCAAGATATATTTAACAATCAGCGTAAATTTTCCAAAAAATTAAATGATATTTATAATAATTTTTAGTAAAATGCAAAGCACAATGATATAAAACATTATTTGTATCTTTATGTCTCCAGCACTCTCCCCCCCCCCCCTCCTCACCGAGACATATGTAACAATCACTGTAATTTTTCATTAACAGTAAGCGACATTTGCACAAAATGTCATAAAAAAAAAAAAGATAATAAGTGTTGTTTAAATAGATTTTGTTTTTCCTCTGCCCCCCCTCCCTTCACCATCACCACACACATACTCGTCCCCCTTTTTAACTACAAGTAACTTTCATTATAATTTTAATAAAAAGTAAGTGATAATCAAACAAAGTTTCATACAAATTGCTAGTAATATAAAAACATAGTGCATAAAAAAGTAGCATAGTGATATAAAAACGACTCCTTTTTTTATTCTGTACCCTCCTGAGATCTGTGTAACACTCACTGTAATTTTTCTTAAACAGTAAGTGGTATATACACAAAGATTTATTTAAATCGATACTAGGGTACTTAAAAAAAAAATATTTTTCATTTTCATCTGCAACCCCCCCCCCCCCCTCAGGTATATAATACACTCATAAAAAGTAAGTGATAGTATAGAATATATCATTTAAAACGGTAAAATAGTGATATAAAAAGTCGTCATTTTATTTTTATCTGCCTTCTCCTCTCTCTTTAACCCCCCATCCCAAGTATGTCTGACAATTACTGTAATATTTTCACAAATTGTACGTGATTACACAAAGTTTTTTTTTTTTTTTTTTTTTTTTTTTTAAATCGATAATACAGGAAAATATAGAAGAATGTCTTGTGGTGGCTACAACATTTTTTTTTTTTTTTCATTAATTAATTAATTTATGAAATTGAGAATATTTTGACAATTTAATTTCTCATATTGGCATGAAGTATGTTTAATCATAATATGCACCGCAGAGTATTAGAATTTATTAATTGCAAGACAGAAATGGCTTAGTCATTATCTATAAACAATTTAATTTTGAATGGAATTATACTTATAATTTATAATAAAAGTTTGGTTATGTAGCTAAAAAAAAAATTGATTTTGCACTGAAACTATAAAAGCGGAGTTAAACTATTTTATATCATAGGATTACACTGCATTAGTAAAATTACAACAAACTAATTAAATGTAATATTTGTTATAACATTAAGATTATTATTTTTATATAATCATTGATTAAAATAACTTTTTATTTTAAAAATAATTTGATGGAGGTAGTTTAGGTGTTAAAGCCGTTTGAGAACATGAGAGTCGACGATCATGATCTGGGATCGAACCCGGCACTTCCTGTCTACCAGTTTGGAGAGCAGAACTGCTCGGCTTATTACTAATTAAAAGTCCAAATAATCTTATTCAGCGATTTCAACTAAGTTATTTATAATAAATTATATTTTTAATAAATAAGTTAGTGTTTTTAATTGGAATATTTCATTAAATATTTTGTTAACTAGCTGTATATACATATATATATATATAATTGTTCATAGAAAGTAAATCTTTTAATATTAAAAGTGTTTTAAAATAATTTTTTCTACTAAAAGCAGAAAAAATTGTAGTAATCTCAGCTAATTTAATTATTAAAATTTATATTTTTGTTAATTCTTTTAGTTTTTAGATAATTAATTTAGTCATTCTATTAAAATTTTTAAAATAAAATAATTTTAATTCGATCCTTAACTACCTTTTTCCTCATAATTATTCACAGTAAATAAAATCTTTTAATAATAAAAGTATTTTAAAATAATATTTTCTATTGAAAGCAGAAAAAGTTGTATTAAGGAGTCACACCTAATTTAATTATTAAAATTTACGTTTTTGATAATTCATTTAGTTCTTAGACAATTACTTTACTCTTTCTTTTAAAGTTTTCTAAATAAAATAATTTTAATTAGATCCTTATTCCTATAATCAATTACAGAAAAAAATATTTTTATGTTTAAGAACATTTTGAATTTATTTTTTCATTTTAAGGCTTAAACAACAGTATTAAGCAATTTGAACTATTTTAATTATTAAAAATTTATATTCTTAATAACTGAATTATATTTTATAAATATGTATTATTAAATCATTTTTTAATTACTATATTTTTTTATGTGTAATCATATATATATATATATAAGTTTTTTAATTAAAAATATTTTGATGGTTGTGGTTTAAGCTTTAAAACCTATTGACAACATACGGGTCCTAAGTCTGGGTGAAATGATTTTCATAAGAGTTCTTTCTAAGGAGCCTGTCCTTGATGTATGCGATTTTCAGAAAAAAAAAAAAAAAAAAAGAACCATGGAAAATTCTGAATGTCTAGGATGACAAACGAGACCTTGGATCGAACCCGCAATTCCAATCTATCAGGGCCCACCAGCGGCAGAGCGGTTCTGCGCTCAAAGTTGGTTGACGTGAGGTGCCGGGTTCGATCCCAGGTCCCCACTCGTCGATCTAGCCGTTCGGAGTTTTCCATGGTTTTCTCGGAAACTTGCAAAAATATGGGCTAGAACCCCTTAGAAAGACCTCTACGGAAGGTACTCTCCCTCGGGCCAAGGCCCGTAGAATAGTCAGTCGGCTTTATTCCCAAACACCAACAATAACACCAGTCTATCAGTTTGGAGAGCAGAACCAGTCGGCTACTGTAATAGGCATTGTAATTAAAAGTTTAAAAAAATGTATTAAGTAATTTCACCTAATTTAATTATAAAAAATTATATTTTTAATAAATAAATTATTGTTTTTTAATTCGAATATTTTAATGAATGATGTGATTTTTTTAAAACTAGCTATTATTATTATTATTATTATTATTATTATTGTTCAGAGAAATAAATTGTTTTAATAATATTAAAAGTATTTTAATATAGATTTTACTATTAAAAGCTAAAACAATAATACTTTCCAAGTTTTTTAATTTTTTCCTTTTTTTTTTTTTTATTATTATTATTTTCAGGGGAAAAAAATATATTTTTATATTAAAAGTATTTAGAAATAGATTTTTCAATTAAAAGCTCAAATAGTTCTATTGAACAAATTAATTTTATTATTAATCATTTTGATTTTTAGTAAATGCCGTCATTTTGAATTATATTTTTATATTAAATAATATATATATATATTTTCCTATAATCTGATATAGAAAAAATATTTTTACATTGAAAGTGTATTTTAATACAGATTTTTCAGTTAAAAGCTACCACATAATATCAATTTATATAACAAGCAGTAACAATGGTTAAATCTCAGCAGAAATGTAAAACGTGTTAAAAATATTGGAGAAATGAAAGTACATAGCTATTTACCCCACCTTTTGCCTACATTTTAAAGCACGTGCGGAATCATTTGTCAATGTTTATCTCAGTGACGCCACGTGCGCCTGCTCTATTCCATAATTTGAAAGCAAACAAGTAAATCTTATCTTCAATTTCAAAATATACATGACTGTTGATGATATTGTAGGGATTTTATTAGGAGTCAATTGTATTTAGTAGTTCGAAAACTACTTTTTTCCGTTCAGCCCACACATCAATCACTCACACACACACATAAAAACAGTTCTCTTTATTTACATAGATAATTGCACCCTTACCCATTTATCAAGTCATTGTTACCAATTTTACCGCCGCCCTTTTCCTCCAGTTGCCATTTTTTCCGGTTGCCATTATTTCTGTAGCCATTATTTCCGGTTGCCATTATTTCCGGTTGCCATTATTTCCGTTGCCATTATTTCCGTTGCTATTTTTACCGAGCACCATTTTTAATCGCATTAAAATAAAAATTGCAATTTCTCTGTCTGTCTCTCTAAAGAACAATCAAAAGTAGGATAGAGAGAGTTAAGTACATTTGATTAAAAAAAAAAAGTGCGAAATGAATTAATAATTGAATTAGAATGAATGAATAATTTTGCCCAATTATAATACCATTACAAGAATCTTAAAATAAAATTTTAGTTAGAAGTAGTTATAAAAAATTAAATTAAAGTGACTGAAGTTTTCACAGAACAAAATGTTACGAATGCATTTACAAATACATAAATAAATAAAATAAAATAAAAATACAGTGTTTACATACATATTAATTTTGGGTAATATTTCAAATAAGTAGTCATATAATTTAAGAAAGAAAAGTAAATAACTAAAAATAATGCAATTGTATTAAATTTTGGGGGCAAGCTATCAACACGATCAGATTTTGTAAAAAAAAAAAAAAAGGTTAAAGTGTAAATTGCACTTGTTATTGAAAGATTATAAAAGAAATATTAGCCAATTACAAATATCAAAATTTTAATTAATAAAATTCCCAAATATATTATTATTCTAAAAATAAATAAATCCTTATATCATTAAAACAATTCTGTAATAAAATAAAATTAGAACCAGAATATATTTGTGTTAAACCTCCAATACGTAAGTATAATTTTACTTCCTTCCTCTAAGGCTCTAACCCACCAGCGGCCGGCCGGTTCTGCACTCAAAGCTGGTAGGTGGGAGGTGCCGGGTTCGATCCCAGGTCGCGCTCATCGATCTAGCCGTTCGGAGTTTTCCATGGTTTCCTCCGAAACACGCGTAAAAACGGGCTAGGACCCCTTAGCAAGACCCCCATGGAGGGCATTCTCCCCATAGGCGTAGGACACTTGCGGAGTCAATCGGCCTTAAAAATCCTACAACAACAACCTCTAAAGATCTCTATATATTTTAATCGCATTAAAATATAAATTGCAATTTCTCTGTCTGTCTCTCTTAAGAACAATCAAAATTAGGATAGAGAAAGATAAAAATTTTTACCATTTTAACAAATTTAAGTTAATATAACTATTCCGATAAATTTTAAATATCGAACTTATCTAAGTTCGCTAGTTACCTAATCGGCTTTGTGGAGTTTTGTACTGAATTATTCAACTGTTTAGCTTCCGTTCTCATTCTTTTCAATATTATCATTAAAAATTATATATATATATTGTTCGTGTGTAGGGGGAGGAAGGTTTTTTTTTTTTTTTTTTTTTTTTTTTTTTTCTTTACCTAAATTGCAGAGTTATTTATTTTATTTTTAAAACAGTTGTTTTGCATATAAGATCAATACTGCTCAAGTAAAAATAGATATATGTAATGTTTAATTCCGTACTTAAAGTAATTTTAATAATTAAAAGATTTTTTACGTGCAATTATTTAACAATTCATTTAAAAAACAGCGAATTATCGGCTTAATCTTTATCTGTAACCAACGTATGTAGCCGGGAATACTTGAAAAAACGCTGTCAAACTTCTTTCTGCATTACCATTCTAGAAAATACCACCCTTTCTTTTATGCTACAGGGGAGCGTAACTCAATGACTTCCCCAAGCATGATAGAAACTAGAGAACGCTTCTAAGAAAAAGAATTCCTGTCAAACACCTGCCATCACTTTTAACTCAAACAAAGCTCTTCAATTTATCTCTGTCCGAAAAATAAAAATAGTCTCCATTATTTTTTGTCTTCTTCTTCTTCTTTTTTTTTTTTAATTATTATTATAATTATTATTTTAACATTATAAATAAAAGCTTATTTATTTATTTTTTTAACTGAAAAAGGTCCTGTGAAAGATTTTTTATATTCAGCCCTCTTAAAAGAATAAATTTCTAACTGACGATGAAATAAATAATCACTAACAAAGATGAAATGCTTTCGAAACATAGTTTAACCAGAGCCTCCTTAAGTAGCCTACTTAAGGAGGCTCTGGTTTAACTCTATGGCATAATTTGGGGCAATTTCAGTGTACGATTCGCAAGTAGCAATTCGCAATTTACCCATTCTTCCGTTACCCATTTTTCCATTACCCATTTTTCCGCTTACCCTTTTTTCCGTTACCCTTTTTTCCGCTTACCCATTTTTCCATTACCCTTTTTTCCGCTTACCCATTTTTCCGTTACCCATTTTTCCCTTACCCATTTTTCCGCCTCCCGTTTCATACACAGTAAGTAATATTTCTACAAAGTGTCATATAACGAGCAACAAGATGGTACAAAAACATAACATATTAGCCTTTAACTTTCACCGGGCAGTGTAACCCTCTTCTCTTCAATTTTTGATAAACAATAAGAGATATTTATGCAAATTTTCCTATTTAAGTGATTTAAAAACAACACCCCCCCCCCCCCTCCTAGATATATGTAACACTCTTTGAAATTTTTCATTAAATGTAGGTAATAGTTTTTGAAATATTAATTAAAACTGGTAACATTGTGATACTTATACAATCATTTTTCTCTTTTGGTCCCTTCTCATAGCCCCCAAGATATACATAACAATCAGGGTAATTTTTTTCTAATTATTCAATGATATTTATAATAAATTTTATTAAAATGCAAAATATAATGATATAAACATTCATTTTCTTTCCTTCTGTGCTCCCCCCCCCCAAGACATATGTAACTTCACTGTAATTTTTCATTAATAGTAAGTGATATTTACACAAATTGTCAATAAAAAAAATGGATAATAAATATTGTTTAAAAAGATTATTTTATTTTTCATCTCCCCCCGTTATCAACTGTAGGTAACTTTCACTATAATTTTAACAAAATGTAATTGATAGTAGAAAGTTTCATATAAATAAGTAGTATGGTGTTATAAAAACAACCATTTTCTTCACTCTTCCCCCCCCAGTAAACCGTCCAGATATGTGTAATACTCGCTGTAATTTTTCTTAAACAGTACGTTGTATATACAAGTTTTTTTTTTCCCCAATCAATAATAGAGTTGTTGAAAGAATAATATATTTTACTTCCATCTGCACCCCTTGCCCCCCCCCCCAGGTATGTAATATGTACATTCATTCTGATAGTCACAAATTGTACGTGCTTATACAAAGTCTAATTAAAATCGGTAAGAAGGTGGTATAAAAACAATTGTTTTCTTACCATTTGCAGCTAGCCCCCCCTCCCCCCCCCACCTTTTTCTCAAATATAAAGTAAATGAATGGTGTACCAAATCAAGTGAAATTCTAAAAATGTAATTTGAAAGTCACTCTTTAAATTCCTGATTTGATATTTATTATTTTGCGATTTGCGAAGTGAAAAGGTGCCCTTTTTAGCGGTGTCCTTTTTTTCGGGATTCTAGACCGACATATATTTTCTAAAAATGGTCAAATCGTTTTCTGGAGCTTTCAAAACATGTAATTCCATCGAAAACCGGAAGTTCAAAATTTTTACGAATTCAATACCTACTATTGAATCTAAAAAATAAAATAAAATAAAAATGCAATAACTTAATTTGTGATGCTTCAGATGATTGATTATAAAAGATATTTTGTAATTAATGCCTATCTTCAATGTAATCATCACTTCTTCTTCTTATTATTATTATTATTGTACTTAACGAAAGCAATCATAATAAGTATTAAAATTTAATTATTATATTAGAAAAAGATAATTCATAATACTCCATTAAATACTACTATTAAATAACACTGTATCTACCTTTGAAAACGTTAAAAATTTTAAAATATTATTCTTAATTATTATTTTATGCAATAATATTACGTAAAAATTTACTTGTCTAGACTAAATTTGCACGAATCAAAACTGTGTATTAAAATTTCGATTGTATGTCTTTTTAATATTTTAAGTCAAACCTTTTAAAGAGGTGTAATGTATAATATAATTTTGTCTTCATTTTTTACATCTTTTTATACAACAACAAGATTCTTCTAGAAAGGAAAGCAAGATTTTAACATCTGTAAAGAAGGTAAAAGGGGTTTTCTGTATCTGAAAAGAAGGAAATATCACAAATTCTGGCCTTTTAAAATCTTCCTTATCTATTCAATGTTCAAATAGTAGGGCTATAAGGCGAAGGACCAGTATGATTGTGAACTGTGAGGTGAGAACACAAAAGCAGAGGGTAACTCAATGATATTGCCAGATGAAAGAAAAAACTGGAGAACACTTCTAGGAAAAATATTTCCTTCCTAAAATTCCTGTCATTGTCTACAAAAAGAAAGCTTTTCTGTTTATCCATGCTCAAAAAGTAAAATTAGCCTCCAATCTCCACCCATCCACAACTCTTTATTTATTTATTTATTTATTTTATTTAACCATTATTATTATTTTTTTTTTATTTACTTATTTTATTTATTTATTTATTTTTTTTTTTTTAATAACTAACATTGATAGAAAATCGCACAAATATTGAATACGTGAATAAATATATTAATAAAGGTTAAAATTTCTTCTTTAAGACCGAAAAAAGTTGGAAAATGAATGATTCTAATATTCAGAGTCCCTTAGGAAATATAAATATGTATATATATATACACACACATTTATATCTGACGGCGAAAAATTTGTTACCCTTTTTTATATATTTATCTTTGCCATTTTTTCCAGTTGTCATTATTTCCGTTGCCATTTTTACCTAAATTCTATTTTTACGGTAGCCATTCTTTCTTGTATCACCGCCCCCCCCCCTCCCGGATTACTATTCTAACCCCAGCCATTTTTACTGCGCACAGTGAAAATGAGAAATTCCAAAATTACAGACCTCAAATAAAAGAAAACAAAATGTAAAACCAAATAACTTTTTCATAAAATACTCTCTCTCTCTTTTTATACGCATATATATGTATGTTACACAGCTGTTTAGAAATAAGTTCTGTGATCTAATTTTATTTTTCTGTGCGATTTTTTCCGGTGCGGTTTTTTCCGAGTGCGATCTTTTCCGGGTGCGATTTTTTCCGGTGCGATTTTTACCGGTGCGATTTTTTCCGCCTCCCAATTTTAAACTACCGAGTGACTGTTTCTTTTGATTTTCCGAAGAACTTGAACTTTCCAGATTGACAAGAAAATTAGTGTTTTTCACTCATACTTAGCAAACAGTCACTTTGAATGTGTTTTCTAAAATTAGAAACACTTGTTAAAAAATATAGATTTTGCTTACAAAAATTGCATAAAATGATGTATTTTCTCAGACACTTAATTTTAACATAAGAGCATAATTAACTATTCTCAACACCTTTACTCATTTTAAATCTAATAAAATAGTCTCAAGAAAAAATCAGATAAAAAAAAAAGTGAAGAAAAGCTAAACAGTAAAAATAAATAAATATTCAATTTTCTTCTCAAATTATTCTTAATAAAATCACAATAAATGCTGTATGCCATTACGCATTTTCAATTCCATCTGCTATAAGCAATTAAAATATAAACAAACACTCTTTCCTTTCAATTATCAAACTCCCGAAACATCTGTTTGCAATACGCAAGCGAATCCAAACCTAGCAAGTGTAATGTCATTCCTCACCTTCATGATGAAATAGTAATCAACATCTAATAATCACCCCTTACCTATCTCATGCTAGCTGCATAAATTAACACTATTTCGTTAAACCGTGGTATCAAAGTATTTTATTCAAATGATTTTATTATCCCATGAAAAATAATCAATATCAAATAAAATCATTAATATCAGCACGATGTCATTTGTCCTAAACGTTAAAATTATCTGCCTTATTAAAATTATTTTGATTAATATATTTCACAAGGAATATTCCGTAATACATTCTAGAAAATATTATCCTTACAAAATTATCGTTAAAAAATAATACAGCTGCAGCTGTATTATTTTTTAACGATGATTTTATGAACATGGAAATGAAAATGAGAATATCACTGAGTAACAGATTTGCATGAAATCGTATGTATTCCTTACTGAGATTTCAGACTTATTTTTTCAGACGTGAAGTAACGAATCGATTCGAACATCTGCGCGGAAAGTATGATTTGAATTTTCGTTAGTAGCCGGCGTTCATAATATTGTTTTTGTATTTTGTAAATAAAATAAAATAAAATAAAAAAGGAATTACATAAAAGAAATAATTCAAGCTTTTTATTTGTATAATGGTGTATTATATCAGTTTTATCGCCAGAAATTTCTTGTCTATTTCGCGTGCAGAGATAAAGTTGAAAATATTATTTTTTTAATAGGATATTTTTTGTAATATATTACAGTGCTAATAGGCTACAATGCAATAATAATATTACTTATTATGTTACGTGAAATAACGCCCATCTCTAGTTCACCTTGCTCTGGTATTCCGATACTCATGAGTCATGACTCATGATGCTTTTATTCTACAGATTCTTCAAAATTTTACGAAAAATCTGAAAAGCTCATTTTTGTAAGCAGACCGATTCATTTCATACACTGTACAAAATTAGTGATCAGGTTCTTACTGCAGAATGGAAATTTAATTTAATAATTTAATTTAAATTATTAAATTAAATTAATTAATTTGAAAATTTAATTTTATTTGCCTTTAATCTAGTACGACAAAAATAAGTAAATAAATGGGGAAAAAAACTGATTTAAATGTCGGCGAGTTTAGGATGATGCTATAAAGTTTTATTTTAATTTATTTATTTAATTATATATATATATATATTCACATTAAAGATTATTAGACCGGAACCTGCGGTTTAGTTTGAAGTGAATTTTGAACCTCTACGAATCCATGCACGAACTGGGATCCAAACACGGCAACTAAGAGCCATTCGGCTACCAGATGGACTTGTTTGTACTATAAGTTGAACTCTATTTCATTTAGTCCAACTACAAATGCAGAAATTGCTTTAAAAAATACATAGCGCTTTATAATTTTTTTTTAATCGGTTATAAAATTTTCATTTTTTAACTTGATGCCAAAGAAAAAAAAATATATAGTATATTCTATATGGTTTTAAAAGTAGATACTATGTAAAGTAAGTTTCATAATAAATGAAATAGATTTGTGTCATAAAGAAAAAGAGAGAGAGAGAGAGAGAGAGAGAGATTGACAGCAAAAAAAGTTGAAATTACTGACAAACCTACATTCGCAAACTTAATGAAATAATGCAGAAACTGATCCTTGATCTTGAAAGCAACTTTCGAATTTCAAATGTATTTCAAATTCTATTAAGGTAAAAATATTTTACTAATTTTTAATATTTATGGAACTTTTAAAAGTTTAAAAACAATATATATGTATATATATATATATAAATGATAGATATCGTAATAAAATTTAATCTTAAAATTTAGCAATTAATAGATACAAAACAATACCAACACACAAAACTATAGAACTGATTTTAACTTAGAGGAAAGACTGACACATAATTGTTGCGATTTAGATTAAGAACCAATAAGAGACAAAAATATCTTAAATTACGCCGACATGAATATATCCTCAATGTCTTATACATAACTAAATCATAATTAATGGTTATGCAACACATATCTCGCAAAGTTTCGAACAATACAGTAAGGTTTTGTTAGGCTTTATATATGTGTTGAAAAAGCAAAAGTGGAAATCAAAAAAATGAAAATTCCAAATTAATATGCATAAAAATAAAAATATATTAAAATTTACTTTTTAAAAACCAAGATCGAAAAACCATGCGATTTACTTCACATATAGGTTATTAACAATTCCAACTGTACTTACGTGTTGCATCATTTAACCTTCGAACAATAAAAATAAATAAATAAATAAATAATAAAAAAAAAAAACGGGCGTAGGACCAAAAAATAAACTATTAAGGAAGCAGATTTTTGGACTGAAATAATCTAAAATAATGTTTACTAAAAACGAATATATGTGTATTTTTATAATTAATCAAAAATATATTATATTTAAAAAATAGAATTTTCAATAGTAGAAATTTTCTATGAATTTTTAGTGATTTTCAAAAGTGGCACAGGAATTAATTGTTATTATATTTAATTTAAATTAGCATTAATATCATTCTAAAGCATGATTTAAATCATCACTGATTACATTTTATTTGAATTTTATATATGATTTCCCGTATGAAATATACACATACAATTTAATAAAAAAATTAAACTCAAAGTTGAATAAATTACATTTTTTAAAGTTGTATAAATTTTCAAATACACATTTGTACACCAGAATGTGTATATTTTAATATCATATACAGGATGTTTTTTTTCGCAAACATGCGCCATTTCAAAATAAATGGACTTAAACATTTTATAACTTTTTTACAAATTCAAAAATTACACGAATATGATAGTCAGAATATTTCTCTCATACATACATACACACTGACCAATTGCCGAAAACAACTTTTTTGGATTAATGAAACCTTTAAACGTGTAAATCAAGTGAAAACTCGATGTCGGATTTTTTGACGAAATACAGTACTCCCATCACTGCAAATTTCTTTATTATTGTGGCATATTGGCTCAAACTTTAAACTGCGATAGCGTCTAAATGCCTTATCCGATGGAGCTGAAATTTTATATAAACTAGCAAACCCGTGCGAAATATTCGTATTTTATTTATTTTCATATTTACCTTTAAAATTTGAAACTCATAAATGTTATACCAATTTCACCACCTAATTAAAATTTTAATTTACCAGAAGCCAAATTATTATTAAAACCAAATTAATATTATACAATAGTGAAACCAAAATCATTCAAAGAAAGGTTTCCAAATAAAATTCATGGTTCACGACCTAATTTTCATACTTCCACAGGCAGTACAGTTTTAATATAGGACTCCCACGACTCCTTTTAAATTTTTGTCGTCATTTTGGTGATGACTTTTTTATTAATTTTGATATATATATATATGTTTAATAAAATAAAATAATTCCTATTTTGATTATATTTTTTACTAGCAGGCTTTGCCCGCTACGCTGGTCACTAAATTTAAAGGAAACTCTTTTCTATATAGCTTTATAAAAATAAAATACTAAAATTGCTCAAAAGCTCGCTTCGGATCCCTGCTGCCTTCGGTAGCGATTTGGTCATCCGCTAAAACTCGGGTGCTTGTCCCTATTACCTGAGACAATGGTTTACCAATAGGTTTCCATTAAGTCCTTATTAGATAACAGTTTCGAAATAGATGGTATCGAAAAAAGTGAAGTATCCCTTTTATATTTGAATCCCAGTTACATATGAACAGCACTATACGTGGTGCATATAATATTTGCTTTTACGTTATTTCCTATATTTATTTTGTTTATCCCCGATCAACCATAAAAATGATAACAATTTCACGCTAAATATTATAATATGCTATGACCGGCTACGTCTGTTGCGTGAGACAATTAATTTTTTGTGGTTATATATAATTCATGGTTTGTAAGCATGATCATAGTACCGCCTTAATATAGTTCTCTTTGGCGACTTTTGAATTTTTGTCACCATTTTAGATTTAATCCCTTATAAAAATAAGACTTAATACCTTGTAACAATATGCTATGAGCGCTATTTCTGCCATATTTTAGGCAACTAAACTTTTAATGGTTATATATATTTCCCATTAAACATATTTTTATTTTCATTTATTTATTTAAATATTGATGAAATTTGAAATTCAATTTGGTCTAGTGTTGTACAGGCTGTATACTATATGTTTGTGTTTGTGAAAGAAAATTAAAAAAAAATTCAAAACTGCAATTTTTAATACCACTTAAAAAAAAAAAAAAACATGTGACTTAATTAGTAGCACATTTAAAAAAAATTTCCAAACGGTTTCCATACAATCTCCTGCTGTTGCCACCTAAAATACATACATTAGTTAATTTTAAAAAATCTAATTGTCCGATCGATAAGCTGTTTAATCCGTTGGATTCACAAAAATTGTATCTTTCATTTGGTATCTTATTTGTAACGATACGACTGATATTTCTAATTTTTTTTAATTTACTTTCCTCATTTTAAATAAATGTAATTTTTATCGTTCACGTTTTTTTTTTTTTTTTTTTTTTTTTTTCTGTCGAAAAAATAATGATAATTTTTTTTGGCAACAATTAAATTAAGGATTAAAATTAAATGGTCAATTTATCAGTAATTAGAAGGTTTTTATTTTAACATTTTAATTAATTAAAAGAAAACTAAAACAAAATTCGAAAATCGGGCTTCGAGGTGCATCAGGAGAGGTCATTACGAACCACCATGCAAATTTTTGTAGCTCAGCCATCAGCCGTTTTCTTAAAAAGCTCTGGAAATACATACACAATGACACACACACAAACATCTTATTTTATTATATGTACTAGCAGGCTTTGCCCGCTTCGCTGGTCACTAAATTTAAAGGAAACTCTTTTCTATATTGCTTTATAAAAATAAAATAAAATACTGAAATTGCTCAAAAGCTCGCTTCAGGTCCCTGCTGCCATCGGCAGCAATTTGGTCATACGCTAAAACTCGGGCGCCTGTCCCTATTACCTGCGACAGTGGTTTACCATTGAGCTTGCATTTAGGTGCTTATTAGATAACAGTTTCGAAATAGATAGTATCGAAAAAATTGAAATATCCCTTTTATATTTGAATTCCAGACACATATGAACAACACTATACGTGGTGCACATAATATTTGCTTTTACGTTATTTCCTATGTTTATTTTGTTTATCCCCGATCAACCATAAAAATGATAACAATTTCACGCTAAATATTATAATATGCTATGACCGGCTACGTCTGTTGCATGAGACAATTAATTTTTTGTGGTTATATATAATTCATGGTTTGTAAGCATGATCATAGTACCGCCTTAATATAGTTCTCTTTGGGGACTTTTGAATTTTTGTCAGCATTTTAGATTTAATCTCTTGTAAAAATAAGACTTAATACCTTGTAACAATATGCTATGAGCGCTATTTCTGCCATATTTTAGACAACTAAACTTTTAATGGTTACATATATTTCCCATTAAACATATTTTTATTTTCATTTATTTATTTAAATATTGATGAAATTTGAACTTCAATTTGGTCTAGTGTTGTACAGGCTGTATACTATATGTTTGTGTTTGTGAAAGAAAGTTAAAAAAAAATTCAAAACTGCAATTTTTAATCCCACTTAAAAAAAAAAAAAAAAAAAAAAAACATGTGACTTAATTAGTAGCACATTTAAAAAAAATTCCAAACGGTTTCCATACAATCTCCTGCTGTTGCCACCTAAAATACATACATTAGTTAATTTTAAAAAATCTAATTGTCCGATCGATAAGCTTGTTTAATCCGTTGGATTTAACGATACGACTGATATTTCTAATTTTTTTAATTTACTTTCCTCATTTTAAATAAATGTAATTTTTATTGTTCACGGTTTTTTTCTGTCGAAAAAATAATGATCTTTTTTTTTTTTTTTTTTTTTTGGCAACAATTAAATTAAGGATTAAAATTAAATATTTTAAGTAAATGTAATTTTTATTGTTCACGTTTTTTTTTCTTTCGATAAAATAATGATAATTTTTTTTTTGGCAACAATTAAATTAATGATAAAAATTAAATGGCCAATTTATCAGTAATTAGAAGGTTTTTATTTTAACATTTTAATTAATTAAAAGAAAACTAAAACAAAATTCGAAAATCCGGCTTCGAGGTGCATCAGGGGAGGTCATTACGAACCACCATGCAAATTTGTGTAGCTCAGCCATCAGCCGTTTTCTTAAAACTCTCTGGAAACACATACACAATGACACACACACACCTTATTTTATTATATGTATAGATGATTGTGTTTTTTAGTCAATTTATGACACAAAAGTTCATATTCTGTATATATCTTTAAAATATTGCTAGGTTTTAAATGACGCTTGGAAAGATTCTGAAGAAACAACTGTTAAAAATACATTTTTTCGTAAATTAATTTCATCAGACAAATGTTCTCATTTTTTCTTATCAGTCCATTGAGCTAAGTCCGCGTGCTTAAATATTGTCCACGTATAAATATTATTTTTTTATCCTCGCGTATCGTATCGTTTCGACAAACAATAATTGAAACTGGTCCACGTTAGAGAAATATTATGTAGATTATATACATTTTTTATAAAAATTCAAACTGCTATTTATGCACCGCTATTTACGTATAAAGATAATCAATGAGAACAAAATAAGAAAAAATGACAAATTTTTTTTTACCAAATGATTTTTATTGGTCACTTAAGAAAATAATTGTACAAGTATGTAAGTCCTCTTTACAGATTTACACAAACGATTTTTAACACATCACTTAAAAAGAAATATTTGCTTAAATACATTTCTGGAAAAAAAAAAAAAAAAAGACCAGTCATTGTGTAATATGAAATTATAAAAAGCTAAGCATAGTTAGTAAATAATTCCAATGAAAATCTTTTATTTAAAAATCGATTAACTTAGGAAATAAAAGTAAATCCTTAATTTTATTATATTGAACTGAGCATGTTCTTCCTTATAATTAAACAAACAATTCCTTCATGATACATTTAATAAATTGTTTTCACTCTATTTGTCTGTCTGTTTTGTTTTTCTCTTCACGCTTTTCTTGTACTTTTGTCTTTTTCTTTTTCATGTCCCTCCGAATACGAACACGGTATCGCTTTTACCCCCAACCACCTGCATTTTTCATTTTGTATTATTTTTCCGATTCATTTTTATAAAAAATATTTTTTAAGTAAGTAATAATTAATGAATATGTTTTTATAATCGACCAATAAGATACGAATACCATAATTCACATTTCCATGCAAAATTGGACTAAAAGAATGTGTTTTGCAACGTTGTGATAGAACTTTTTAACTATTGTTTTCAGTTTTAAGAAACTGAAACACTTTAAGAAACAGTAAAAAAATATGTGCAATATTTTTATTGTAGACTTTTGAAATTAACTGTTTTGGGGATAACAAGGGGGCAATACACCTAAAGCAATATTTTCCTGTGATGTTGTATGGAGTGTTGCTAAGTGGCGATAAAATTTATATAAAAGGATTCCCAGAAGGACAATTCCTAAAAAAATTGCTGCTATCGCACGGGCATAACTTTTGGCTGCATATACTGTTAATAACATTAAAACCATCACTATTATCAACACAAAGAACACAAAGAAAAAAAACTCCATAGTGATATTGAAAACAGCAATACAATTTGATCTTGCACGCTGTCTTGAGAGCACTCTTGCATTAGAAATATATTCCCTGGAAAATAAATAACAAACAGTTCAGTTATTTTAAATTCGAAAATCATGAAGTTAGTATTTAATAAACAGAATGTTTTAAATATAAGTGTCAGTTTTTAAAGTTTCATTAAAAAAGACCCTTTTTTTTATCACTAGCAGTTTTTCAGCATATCTGCTTAATTATTTGAAATTAATGCTACATACAATATAATAATTTGGTACTGTATACAGGGCGGTTATAATTAAACTTCCCCTATAAACAGCACCCTACAGCACAAACGGGTGAACGGAATGCAACGAAATTTCGTATATAAACTATGCACGAGATGCGCTCACGGAATTTCGAAAAAAAAAAAAAAAAAAAAAAAATAGTTCCAAAATGTCCACTAGAGGGCGCCTTTTCCGGGAAAACATTAAATTTAAGAGCGGACAATATCTAATCTCGCCGGCAGCCTTCGCCCATGTTATTCTATGGGAAAATTTGTTTACATAATTACTCATTACCTAATGAATATTTTTCAATTCTGTTTTCACATTTAGAAAATTCATAAGCGTTAAATTAGTACTTGTTTTCCAAAAATTGATTTTTTTACATTTTAGTATTTCATTTTGCGATTAGAAAATGAGAAAAATGCATTTTGTGAAAAATCGCATTTTTGAACTCAAAATTAAAATGTAAAAATTGCGCCGGCCTCGTAATTGGAAGATTGCGGGTTCGGTACTCGAGCCGGCCAAAGACCGTCGTGTACACTAATGGTGGCTGGTGCACGTAAAATCTGTCGTGGCCGCAATGTCCTCCATGTTCCCATCAAAATTATACCTCTGGGGGTCACCGAAGCGGGAGAGCCATCCCTTCCGTGGAGGATCAAAATTGTGATGGCATGTCTCCGGACTACCTCTAGGGGTGTGTCCCAGACCGTCGCCAATTGCCCATCTGCGCAGCACTAGTGAGACGTAAAATACATCCATCCCATCCCAAAACAAGAATTATGAGTAATAAAATGTAAAACCGGGAAAAGCTGTCAGTTCTAGGCTAAAAAAGTCGAGATTTGCATGCTTGTGAAGAAGAGAAAGCTTTATGCAAAACAGGTTAGGGTATCAAACGTTTGCAGAAGTTGCCATGTTTTATGTCGATGTTTCCGGCTGTAATGATGATGGTATCTTTAATACAGGGCTGATTGTAGCCATACTTTAAAATCTTAAAATTATACTTAAAGAAAGAAAAAAGATCATGGTGCGATTAAAGATTTTTCACGATTGTAACTAATGAAACACATGTAAAATTTTTGTAAATCTAAAATAATAATATTAGGTCGTTGCAAAAGTTCGTGCGGTTTTTTATTGCTTCATTTCATAAAAATACATCAAATCAAATGACAATTTTTAATCAAAATACTCTCCATTACTTTCTACAACATTTGCCCATTTTTCGGGTAACAAATGTATACCACGGCGATAGAAGCTCTCGTCTTTGGAGGCAATAAAATGATCCGCGTCCGCACGAACTTTTGCAACGACCTAATAATACTAATAAAAAATTATAAATATATATATATATATAAATTTTCATTATATTACAGCTTCCATAGGCCATAATGATAAAGAATTTTTCTTTGTGTCCCTGTAAAAAAACTATAAGTGCTAGATTCTCCAAAATCTATACAGATTGAGTATTTGTGATCTATAATATGTGTATAAAATTTTTGCTCAATTGAATAAGGCGTTTAGATGCTATCGCACTTTTAAGATTTTGCTCCCATAGGCCATAATGATAAAGAATTTTTCTTTGTGTCCCTGTAAAAAAACTATAAGTGCTAGATTCTCCAAAATCTATACAGATTGAGTATTTGTGATCTATAATATGTGTATAAAATTTTTGCTCAATTGAATAAGGCGTTTAGATGCTATCGCACTTTTAAGATTTTGCTCCCATAGGCCATAATGATAAAGAATTTTTCTTTGTGTCCCTGTAAAAAAACTATAAGTGCTAGATTCACCAAAATCTATAGGGTTCGTACTATGGTGACTTACAATATGCGTACCAACTTTCAGGTTAATCGAACGAAGCGTTTAGACGCTAGCGTGTTCACCCACAGACATACACACATACACACACACATGCATACATCATCGTAAAAATAGTGAAAACGGACTCAGGGGACCTCAAAACGTATAGAAACATCAAAATCTCGAATTCGGATTTTTGACATGATTACAATACTTTCCTCACTATAGTGTTCGGAAAGTAAAAAATCCTATTCGTAATCACTCTTGAAGGTATTAGACATAGAAGCTTTTGCAGTTCCTTATTTCTGTCCTTCATAATGCCAAAATTAATGACAAAAACAAGTGCAAAATATTTTAGAAACTTCTCCAAAATTTATAAGTAGGATTGCTTTACACGAGTCCTATAAGGTGGATTAGAATGTTTGCCTGTTTAGATCGTTTTTCTTCGTTCTAACTTTTTTTCTTACTTGAAATTTTGACGTTATAACAGAATTTACACACAATAAATAGAAAATAAAACTTCTTCACACACCATAAATTTTAAGCCAGCACAATCGGTTTTGAAAGGACGTAGCCTTCCTTCATCAGGTGCAAAAAAAAACACGTGCTACTGCCTTGGAGGCAAAAGCAAGACAACACGCCGTGGAATACTTTTACAACTGCAAGAATATAATGCAAGCGGATAATTACAAGGAAAAGACTGGATTTCGGCACGAAAATAAGTGATATTTGTCAATATTTTACAGTATGAGAGCACAAACAAATGTAATTTTTTATGAATGAAACTTGACTGGCTGTTACAAAAAACAGGAGCTCTCTCGATAGATTATAAATAAATAGTCACATCTTTAGCGTTTACCATTACGCTATTGAAATTTTGAGATAATTTTCCTTTTAGCAAGAAAAAAAAAAAAAAAAAAAAAAAAAAAAAGATGCTCATATTTTTCTGCAAAATATATTTCTCTTTTACGCCCAGGGTCTAATTAGTAATTTATTAACACACGGGTTGACCGGGCCCTGGCACAGGGGCCTTTACTTGGGGGGTCTCGATGTGAATTTTTCTGCAAGGCGAAATGAAAAAAAAAAAAAAAAAATTACAAAGAATATATTTTACTCAAATATACATTTTTTTGATGAAATAATGGAAAATAAAAATAAATAAAAGTTTTTTTTTAAACATGGTAAAAATTATGGAAAAATTTGTTTTGCAGGTGCAAAAAAGCATCCCAAAAATACCATTAATAACGTATATGATTATATAATATTTTTTAAGGCTTTATTTATTATTATCATTATTATTATTCGTCAATATACAGGGGTCGATCCAGGCAAAAATTGGACCCTTTTGCTGCCCCTTCACAAAATTCAAATCCTTAAAAATGGGTCCCTTCATAAAATTGTTATTCAATAAATGGGTCCCTTCACAAAATTCAGATTTATAAAAACAGCCCTTTCACAAAATTTTGTTTCATAAAAATAATACTTTTGTAAAAATTTTCCAAGTTTACAGTATTATTTTTAATGAGTGTCTATACTTGTTTAATAAAATGCTATTAACTTGATATTAAACATTAGATAGAGTAATTGCTAAAATAAAAAGTTTCTAGCGACAATTCTTTTTTTTTTTTTTTTTTTTTTTTTCATAAAAATATTTTGATTTTCACAAAAATAAATAAAAATTTCACAAAAATAATTTGTTTTTCACAAAAATGGGCCCCAAAAATTAAAACCTGGATCCCCCTGATATAGTATAAAATGGGTAGGTAGGAGGGTAAAGGGACTCAAAATTTACATTAGGCCCTGATCCCATTTTTTGGGCTTAACCAAAACGTTATTTAAAACTTGAGAAAATAATTTCGAACGATCCTATATCACAGTGAATTTAATATAATTACCTTATTGGTCTGAAAAAACGATTTTCCGGACGTTCTTCCAAAATGGCCTCGTGATAATGGCGTGGACTTCCATAAGCTGAATCAGCTGCAGAACTAGAGCTGTTTATTGATTGAGAACTAGCTGTGATTATTTCTGGTATTGCTACTCCTGAAGACATACTAACACCAGAATCCAATTTCAAAATTTTTGTTTGAGAATTTGACACCTGTTCAGATGAATCATAACTTGACGGTGATAAAGTGATGGTTTCTTCTGATGGTTTCATAGGTTGACAAGTTGCCGCTTCCTTAACGGGTGTGCTAGTGTGTTTAGGTACCCATATAACATCAGTGATATCAATACCGCTTTCGCAAGCAGCCATTTTATTATAACTGGGTAATAAATTATATGAGCTGAAAGAAAAACACATGATTATTATTGAAAAAAAAAATATTATATCAGAATTTTAATGAGAGATTTGAAGAAGAAGAATCTTAATTAAGTTCAGTTTTCATATTGAACAGTGGAAATACATTTAACAAATCAAAAATTCAAAACATTTTGTGAAACCAACCTTTTTTTTTTTTTTTTTTTTTTTTTTTTTAAATTCCTAACATACAGTCGGTAACAAAAGTGTCCGAACACTAGCAAAAATTCCTATGTAAAAAAGGTACACTTCATACAGTTTTGTTAAATAGATCCTTGCCGAATCCTGTTCTTAGACTAAGAACAGGATTCGATAAGGATTTATTTAACAAAACCGTATGAAGTGTACTTTTTTTACATAGGAAATTTTGCTAGTGTTCGGACACTTTTGTTACCGACTGTACATATATCATGAAAAAAATTCGTCTTTGAGATTTTGATATCTTTATACGACCTCCTGAGTTCATTTTTTCTATTTTTACAGCGATATGTATATGTGTGTGCGTGTGTGTGCGATCACGATGACGGCTGAAAGATTTGTTCAAATGAGCTGAAAATTGGTACGAATGTTATAGGTCACAGTAGCATGCACTGTATACATTTTAGTGAATCTAGTAGTTATCATTTTTTCACAGATACAAAAAGAAACTTACTTTGTCATAATCGTCTATGAGCTCAAATTATTTAATGCGTGATAGCGTTTAAATGCCTTATCTGATTGAGCTGAAAATTTATATGCATGTTATTAGTCACCGTAGCACAAACTATATGGATTTTGATGAATTTAGCCCTTATATATATATATATATATATATATATATATATATATATATATGCATATACAGGGGGTCTGCCCAGATTTTTCAGACAGAGTCCTGATTTTGGAAAATTGTGAAAAATCAACACGTGAAAAAAAGAAAAAAAATCAATTGTAAATCAAATATTAGTATGAAAATCAAATCAAACTTTTCGGCTAGGGTCCTCTTTTTTTTTTTTTTTTTTTTTTAATGTAATTTTTTAAAATAATTACAGTTAAAGTAAGGTTTCTTTTTAGACAATGAAGGTTTAGTTTTATAGAGTTAAACTCACACATATCCACAGAAACTTTTTATAGATTAGAACTTGAATAGCTGGTTTTTTGGGGGATATAAAAAAGCACATCCGATTACTCAGGCGGCCTTTCGCTCCATGGAAAATTAGTTTTCAAAATGAAAGAAATTTATCAAAAGTCTATTTTTAAGAGGAAAAAAAATTTTTTTTAAAGGTCCTTTTTGAATAAAAAATTTGTGAAGGATCCTTTTTTAAGATATAAAATTTTGTGAAGGGTCTTTTAACTTATCCAGTTTCACCTCTGGACAAACCCCTGATATATATATATACATATACATATTTTACAGGGACACAAAGAAAAATTCTTTATCATTACGACCTATGCGCTCAAATTAGTGTTTAAAGTGCGATTGTATCGATTGAGCTGAAAATGTATATGCATGTTATTCGTCACCGTCGCACGAACTGTATGGATTTTCATAAATTTAGCGCTCATAGATTATTATTATTATTTTTTTTTTACGGGGATACAAAGAAAAGTTCCTTACGACCTATGGGCTCAAATTATTTAAAGTGTGATAGCATCTAAATGCCTTATTTGATTGAGCTGAAAATTTATATATATTTTATTGAAATTGTCGCACGAAATGTAGACATTTTGATGAATCTATCGTTTATAGCTTTTTTTTTTTTTTTTTTTTTTTTTTTGGTAGGGCCACAAAGAAAAATTCTTATCATTATGACCTATGGGAGCAAATTATTTATAGTACGACAGCATTTAAATGACTAACTGGACTGAGCTTTAAATTTATGTACATGTTATATAAAATATACAAATTACATATAGGTTTTGGTGAATCTACAATTTATAAATTTTTACAGGGACACAACGAAAAATTCTTTATCATTACGGGCTCAAATTATTTGAAGTGCAAATGCGTAAAATTAAACAACGTACTATTTGGGGGAAAATACTCAAACACCCTATTATAATTTTCTCTTTTGCTTATGGAACGACTTCTCTTACTTTGATTTAATTAAACAACCGCTAACTGCTTAATATTCAGAAAGTCGAATGGAGTCATTAATATACCTATAATAAAGATTTTTTTTTTTTTTTTTTTTTTTTTTTTTTCAGTGTGGTTGAAACCTTATTTAAGAGTGGACAATACTTAATCTCTTTGACAGCCGTGGCTCATGTTATTCTATGAAAAAATTTGTTTCCATAATTACTCATTACCTATTTTTTTTTTTTTTTTTTTTTTTTTATTCTGTTTTTATGTTTAGAAAATTCACAATCGTTAAATTAGTGCTTATTTTCCAAAAATTGATTTTTTTAAACTTTTTATATTTTCATTTTGAGTTCAAAAATGAAAAAAATACGCTTTGGAAAAATTCGCATTTTTGAACTCAAAATTAAAATATAAAATTTTAAAAAAATCAATCTTTGGAAAATGAGTACTAATTTGCCGATTGTGAATTTTCTAAATCTAAAAAATAAATAAATAAAATAAAATTAGGTAATGAGTAATTATGGAAACAAATTTTCCCATAGATTAACATGGGCCACGGCTGTCGGCGAGATTAGGTATTGTCAGCTCTTAATTCGGCCTAAAGGGTTCGACAAGTAATCTTTTTTTCGCCCATAGTTTCTAACAGCCTGGAAATAATGTTGCACCTGCAATAGCCTAAAAATAAACTGATCCAACAATCGATTTAATTTCTACATAAATATCAGAGATGCCAACTTCTAATGACAAAAAAGCAGGAGATTTTTCAACAGAAATCACGAGACTTTTTCCAACAAGAAAGTTTGTAAGAAAAATGAGTAAAATAATGCAAATTTAATTTTAAGTAAAGCTTTATAAGCTTAGGAGGTATCTATAAAGCATCAGTATTAAAATTCAATGAATAATATATGTTTCTTGCAGTAAAACAAACTATCAAAAAAAAAAAAAAAAAACCCTCAGACATACAGTTGTTTAAAATTTAAGTCAAAATAGATAGATTTGATCATTCTACTCCTGATATAAAACAATAAGAATCTTAATTATCTATGTAAAAGAAAAGGTAATAAAGAAATGAAAATATCAGCTATATTCTAATGAATTCATTCTATTTGAATTCATTAAGTTTTCAATAATTATGGTATTTAAAAAAAAAGAAAGAAAATCTTTTGATAATAAGACATTTTTCATTATGCAAAAATGAAAGTTAAAAATTTATTCTTAGAAAAAATTAGTTTCAAAGCATTGCATAGTAATTCACATTCAAACTGAACTTGATAAATCACAGGGCAAGATAAATTTCAATTTTCTTTCAAATTTTTTTACTCAATCCCACAAATTTTAAGCATAAATTATGCTAAGAGGGATAGATAAAAATTAGATCAGAAAAGCAGGAGAAATGAGGGGGAAATCAGGAGCATAGAAAAACAAGCAAAAAGCAGGAGACTTGGCATGTCTGAAATATATATGTGATTATGAATACACTAAATTTCCGATTACTCACGGAATTTAGAACCACTAGTTTCGCAGATAAAACGCAAAAAGGTTGAAAATGAGAGGCAAGAAGCTAAAAAATATCGTAGCTCAAAAATTTGATTGTATTTTATATAAAACACTATACAAACAGTGAAAATCTTCAGAGTACAGTATAAGTATTAATATTTTATGCATTAAAATAGACTTGCCAACTTTTTAATTTATTCCGTAAAATTGTTAGCACCAGCTTTTTTTTTCACTCTACTTTTATTATTATTATTATTTTTTTTTTTTTTTTTTTTTTTTTTTGAAGAGTGATTTTTTTTTTTTCTAGTTTAATCGTAATTAAATATTGGTGAAAATTATTCTATGTGAAAATGGTGTGAAAAGAAGGCAGGTAGAAACAAATTTACGGAATAAAATAAAATGTTGGCAAGCATGATGTAAAAACTAAATTGTACTTACGATGAAGCCAAAGGTACAATCTGTAATTAAATTAAATCAGTAGCGTACTGCACTGTACAAAACATAAAACAAAAACAACATAATTCATTAAATTTGCATTTTATTATTTTTTTATTTTTTTTAATCAATCTTTTGGTTTTGTTTCTTGTTAAGGATCTACACGGATTTCAAAGGCTTTTCTCTCTCTCTCTCTGATTTTTTTTTTTTTTTTCAATAGAATAAGTACAGTTTTTTATTCAAAACTTTAAACATATAAAAGAGCAATATTTTATAAAACTTTCAGTAAAAAATTTGGAAAATTCGACCGATGGATCCTGGTTTCCAGAGACTCTTCAAAAAATTATGGATACGATTTTCTCAAAAACTAATGTACCGATCTTATTGAAACTTTGCACACTCCTTCAAAATAGACATGACTAGTGCTTAAACAAATATATATATGAAAATAATTGAAATTTGAATTTTTGGCAGAGTTGCATGCAAAAGTAGTACAATTTCCGGTACATTTTACCCATGTATGGCCTTGTAATATTAATTGTGATCGAAAAAAAGAAAAATCCTTTTTTTTTAAGCATTAGTCAATTCTATTGTACTGTATTATAACGATTGTACAACCTTATTTGCAACAAACTGTAATTTATTTAATTTAAAAAAAGAAAAAGTTATTATTTGTTCTCTCTAAAGTATTTATTATTATTATTATTATTATTGGCTCTTTCTATTTTAAATAAATAAATCAATCTTTTTTAAAAAGGGGAAAAAATCGAAATATGCTAGTTTTATTTCGAATAACAAGTTTTTAGGGAATCTTTAAGTACGTCGTTTTAATATTTCGCTGGCACAATTTTAGAACTAAATTTCAAGGTGATATAACTTAAAATTTAATAATAATTTTCACTGTATCTTATTCTGCAGTATTCTACAGTACGTGCATATTGACACCGTTGCACTGCATTCAACTTCATTGCTATGCAAAAATTTAATACGTCAAGGGAAAATAATAATAATAAATTAAGTATGTAGAATTCAATTACGTCACGAGAAATTAATAATATAAATAAATAGACATGTGCTTATAAAATTTGAATTAAAAGATTACGATATCAGTTTTAAATTCTTGGAGACGTATGGACTTCAAAACATACAAATGTCATGATGTAAAAGATAAAGCCATTTGTTTAAAATACCATGTAAACCAATGCTTAGTAATTTGAACAGGCCAGAATAAATAAACTTTTAAATTTTAAATACATGTGTACAAATCGAGCACTAGGCGGGCGCTAGTTTAATAATAATGTACTAGATTAAAATAGGTTATATTTAAACTTCACGATCATGCAACCTTTATTTGACAAAATAAAATGAAAGTTTTTATTTTTTAAATAAGACAATAAACAAAATATTATACAATATTATTTCAAAAATTAAAATTTGTTTATTATTATCCTAATAACTTATTCACAAACAATTCAATTTATGAAATTAATAACTCCAATTACATGTACTATTATTTAACAATAAGCATATTAGTGATAAATTTTTAGAAATTAGAATGACTTTTTAAGATATATTTTAAAGTTATCTTTTGTTTTACAATTGGCGTGGAAATAGTTGTCAATCTCTTATTCAAGTATATATAAGAAAGAAAAAATATATATATTAATTCATTTCGAAAAAATAAATACTTTAATTACCCAAGTTGAGGGGGGTGGGGGGGTGGGGGGAGAATTTTTTTTTTTTTTTTTTTAGTACAAGACTATTACTTTCAGACAGCGATTTTATTTTGTCGCCCTTTATTGCATTACACCTTGAGTGAACGTGCAAACATTTTTTGTTTTTATTTAAAATATATAAAGCTGAAAGTTTGTCATTGTACCTGTCCGGATTATTAGATTTTATCAAAAATTGGTACACTTATTATAAAGAACAAAATTTAACTAACACTGTATTTTTTAGTTAAATCGGATAACTGAGTCGGAAAATATTAAGTAAAAACAAACTTTTTTTTTTTTTTTTTATAATTAAAATAAAATTGACAAAAATTGTGTTAAGGAGCTGGAACAGCTTTGGGAAATTTGAAATTTGGTACCGAATTAGCACAGACGTTTCTCGCCAAGGTCTTTACTTACGCATTTGCCATTGCCATTTTAATTCATCGCCGAGATGACAATAAAAATTTAAAAGACGTCAAGTGGCTCCGCTAAAGCTATACCAAAGTAATTTTAAGAAACGAATATAGTAACCCTAACCGATGCTAGGGAATGAAATACAGTTACTACATGCCTTTATATGGAAGAATAGATTAAAATAAGTCTTGCCGTACTAAATTAAATTCTGCTTACAAAGAATGTAAGCAGAATTTTTTCTTTCTTTCTTTTATCTTCTTTTTATTTTTTTAACATTATGTTTTTGCGGGTGCTCAATCCAAAAATAATCTCCATTTCTGCTCATCACGTACTTTTCTTTTCCCCAAACAAATAAGGGGAGTTACGATTAAAAAAAAAAAAAAATCACTAATTTTCTTATATTGAAATAAACATATTCTTCCTCATAGTTAAACATTTTTTTTTATTATGACCGCTTCCGTGGAACATGCTACCGTTTTCCACTATGATAAATATCGTTTTACAATAAGAAATATTTATTGAATATGGTTTTAGTTTTAATAATCAATGAGATGGGATACAGGGGTCAAAGCAATCAAATAGGAAAATATAGGAATTTTTTCATACAAATATAAAAACAGAATTTCAAGAAAAGTCTGAGAGATTCAGTAAAAACAAACTTTCTCTAACATTATTTTGTAATTTCGGAAAGATTAAATAAAACACCCTAATTTAATCTCATTTAATTTACCCGATAAAATAAATGAACAAATCTATTACTGTTTACTTTTCACATTATTTAGAAAAGAACACATTTCCAAATTTATCATCTCTTGCTTGTCTAGCTTTCATACCAATTTATACCATTTAACATCAGTCCACATAATAGTTTTTAAATAATGACATCTTTTTTACATCATGTTAAAAAAAAAAAAAAAAAAAAAAAAAAAAAAATGATAATCACAACCCTTCAATCAATTTACCTATACATGCAATTGGTTGAATAAGTTTTGAAACGGCTATCAGTGCCTGTTCAATAAATTGTGCCCCCCCCCCCAAAAAAAATAAATAAATAAATAAATAAAAATAAATAAATAAATAAACAAATAAATAAATAAAATAAAATAAATAATAATAATAATAATTTAAAATAAATAAATAAAATATTATAAAATTAATAAGTAAAAGAATAAGCGATAATATTAAAAGAGTAATGGAATTATGAATTCTTTTGATGATGACATGAAAATATTTTTTTGTTTCAAATGATATTTGTTAAGCTCTAAGTAACAATATGTTTCTATAATATGAGGATATATTAGTTTTATTTTATTCGTTTGAAGCCATGTATAAAAATTCCTATATTTTTCGTCATATTTTCTGTTAAATTATCCTTTTTAAAAATTCTTTTATGTCTTCCATATCATAGTAAGTTTTTTTTTTTTTTTTAAATCAACCCTGATATTTTAATATAACGAAAAAAAAAAAAAAATAATAATAAATAATAATAATAATTAAATGCAAAAACTTTGAGAAAACGATATTTTTAAAAAAATAAAACAATCTGATTGTTCCAAAAGCTATATTTTTTGTATTTTTTAAATTACACATTGGAAATAAAATTGATTTAGGATTAAAGTTTTCATAATCTTGTTACTTTCTTATAATGCGTGCAGTGATATTTACATATGACAAATTATGCAACATATAATTTCCAATCATATTAGCAGAAGGAATGTCTAAAAGAAAAAGTAATTATTTTCGCTGTGAACGGTATTTTGGAAAAATACGATAATTTAAATAGGATGCCTAGCAGGGAAAGCAGAAAACAAGTAAGAAGAGCAGAATATAGGAAATGTAGGAAATTCTTTGTGAAATATAGGGAAAATGTAAAGAATTATAAAATATGGGAATATGTTCAACGTTTTTCACGATTTTTTGAAACATATAGGAAAAACAGGAAATGTAGAAACACCCTGAACCCTGGCGATACAGATTTCATAATTTCACTCAAAATTCAACTATAAGCTAAAAAAAAAAAAAATGGCGTTATAGAAACTTATTTTCGGTTCGAAAAAGTATAAATCTATAAGAAACTTTAAAACAATCATATGTAGTATTTTGATTTCTATGTTATTATAATTCAAATCAATGGAGTATTATTACAACGTGATTTGGTGACAGCAATCTCATATTTACAAAATAAACATGATATATCTTTTTTTTTTTTTTTTTTTTTTTTTTTTTATCTGTATGAACATTGAAAATGGCAATATTTTAGAACATACATTTAAAAACATATAAATGGTAATAAAATAAAGTTTATCTTACCTTTACATATAGAAAGCAATTTCCAGTGAAATTTTTTAAAAGCGAAATACAACTTTTTTTAACAATCAGACCGAAGATACTAAAAATTTCTCTCAACAACTACTATTTTTACGCAGCAGGTTAACACAATCTAAAGAACGACCTGGCTATACTGTAGTACCTGTCTGCTTATTCAGAAACATTTTGAACAAGTTTGTAGATCGCTTTGAAAGAACAGTTGGCGACAGTTCCTGTCATTCTTTTGTGAATTGAAAGAGTGTCAGGCAGTCCAAAATGAAAATGAAGTCCAAATGAAAAACAGACTTCACCTGGACATTTTCCCCCACCATTATGAAATTTCCATTTAAAATATTTTCACAGATTTTTCTAGTTACTTGCGAATACCTTCCCCTGATTTTGACAGACGTGCTTCCGACCGGGGCCTTCGGAGAAGTCATCGTTTCTCCCTTTTTCCACCGGGCCGGCTCCTAGAATTGGTGACGTCACAAACGAGATCTGGTGTATTAGGAAAGCATCTGATCTGTACCATGCAGTACCAACGCAAAAACCGTTAAATAATAATTCATTAATTTCGTTTTTCCATCGAATTATGAAATTAAACTTTATTTACATGACAATAAAAAATTATAAGCCAAATACTACCCATAAATAAGACTAATTTCAATTATTCTTCAAAAAATATTTTTGTATTAAATGTTAATATGCAGTATATAGATGTTTTTCGAAACTAAAATTCCTGAATAAAAGACTAGAACTAAAATAACAGAAAATACTTGAAAATTTTAACTTTTTTTTAAAGAATCAATGATTATTTCTTTGAAGGGTAAAAAAAATTTAATAACATATTTGTTTCTATGTCAAGTAACTATCAAATAACTGAAACGTTAAACATATTAAGTATTTATAATTATGCAAAGAAATTCAAGAAAATGAAAATACATATGCGCGTTTTAATCTTAAACAATTTTTGTTAAAATGAGAAAATGTTATAATTTTTCTACAAAAGTAAAAAAAATGGTTTGAAAAATTTAACATGATTTATTAACATTTTATTTTTTATGGAAATATTAATGAATCTGATTAGAATGCTCAAGATTGTTATTAACGTTTCTAAAAATCACAAAGTTGTAAAAATATTTAAAGTAACAGATAAAAATTGAAAATCGTTGGTTCATTTCTTGCAGTGTTTGACAGAAATAAATTTTTTACTTGCAATTCTTATTTATTTATCGAAAAAAAATTTCAGTTATTTATGTCAACTTAAAGGCAACGAAGAAAAATAATCATAGAAACTTCAAGAAATATTTTATTTTTTGGAGGGAAAGAACTGCAATAAATAACATAACAATAACTTCAAACACATATAATTAAATTAGCTAATTAGACCATATCAATATTTTCAAAAATTATTTTTGATTAATTAAAATACAAAATATAACTGAAATACCATGAAACAATGAACAAAAAATTAAACACACCAAAATATATGTATGGAATGTGAATCTGATATTAATATATATGTACATTTAAATATAATAAATAGATTTCTTTTTTAATAGTTCTTACAAATTATTTCCTGTTTGTAATTTAACTACTTCCTTAAAATTAATTATGAAATATAAGTTTATTATTATTATTTTTATTATTATTATTTACTTGAATAAATTATTTGTATTGATGTATTTTCATGAAAGCAACACATAATGAAAATAACCATGATTTGAAAAAAAAAAAAAAAAAAAAAAAACAAGTGAAAGTCCGTGTGAATCTATCTAAGAAGTTCTTGCCCGTATTCACACGATTTTCGGAGAAAACCTCAGAAAACTTCGAACGGGTAGGTCGAAAAGCGTGTCCAGGGATCGAACCCGGCATTTCCTGTCATTCAGTTTTGAAAGAAGAATCTTTTGGTCGGTGGTGGAGGAAGTTGAAAAAATAGAGTTTAATATTGCTATAATTAATTGGTTAAACTTACAATGAAACCTAATGAAAACCAAATATAATGTTTAAATTACAAAATTCTAAATTGCGCAGAAAAAAATAAATTAAATTAATAAATAAAAATAATAATAATAAATAAAATAAAAAATTAAGATTAGGAATTGGCTAGTATAGTTAGTTTTCTTTTGGTGCCACTAATTTTTTTTTTGCATCATTTCTAACTTTCGTATAATTATTTAGGAGAATATTAGATATTCCTGAAAGGCACTGTTTAATTATATTATATAAATCATTTCCACACTTACATTTGCATGAAAAATCAATACCTAATATTTCTGATTTTTTCAGTGTTAATTGTATAATTATATTTTTTGGATTTTGCAGTTTTAAAAAAGAATCTTCATATTTTATATTAATCAGTTTTTGAAAAATTTGGAATGCATTTGCTATAATAATAATTAAAATATCCTGGAGTCATTTGAGCTGACCCCTATCAATGACCATCAAGTATTTATAAACATCTTCAGGACAGTCTACATCTAATATTTTATCCTTAACTAACAAAGTAATGCAATCATGACATTTTAGTTTATTAGATACTTTGTGTGCAATGTAACCGCCTATGAATATTAATACGGATAAAATTTCATTACTTATTTCTATATCGTCAATACTATTAAAAGTGTCATAAAATATTTTTGGAATTTCAATCTCTTCATTTTTTTCGTCTGCAAATATGAAATTGAGATATTTTATTTGAAACTTTACATTTTTTTTCGGAATACATGCTAATTAAACTTAGTATTTTTAATTTGGATTCGGATTCCATTACCTGCGTGCAAAACGATATCTGTCTTCAATATGAAATCTATATTTTGCCCTTTGTCCTGTTTGAAAGGAAAAAAAATTAAAATTTTAAAATAATGTAATTATGCGTATATCACTAGCTTATATGGTTCACGTTCGAGGAAGAAAAACCAGATCTCGTTTGTGACGTCACAGCGATTTCAGATGTCTAGGAGCCGGCCCGGTGGAAGAAGGGAGAAACGGCGACTTCTCCGAAGGCCCCGTTCCGACCCACGGCAGCTAAAAGTATACTCTTGTCACGTATGTTAGTTTAGCTCTTCATGAATAATTTGCATATTTATTAACGCATTTATTAATTTATTTTTTCTGCGATTTTTACTCCACCCCCCCCCTTTTTTTTTTCAGTGTAAACTGTGGTGCAAGCAATTGGGTTTTATTCGAATGAAATTTGGTGACTATGCCTGTATGCCTTAACCCTACGTCAGGCGCACTCGTAGGACGAACAAAATCTGACGCACCCTGCCTGAAAGTCCAGGTAAATACTTTATTGTTAAAATACTTGTACTACAATTAATAAATTCGTACTTATGCATCAAATTTTCGTTTATTACTTTCTATTCACTCCTAATAAGGTCACCATATATGGGTGTTTTTGAATTAAAAATCATGTGTAAGATATTTAGAGAATAAAGACCAGAACGGGCCTCTCAGGCAGGGTGCGCCCGACGGAGGGTTAAAGAAAAACAGAACAAACAATCTACTCTTTCAACTTAGCTATAAGATTTGTATATTTTATTTGACCACAACAGCTACTACTACTGCTTTCAATCTACAGTAAAAGTGTTGTCATTCTCAACCTGGATTAATGTAATATGAAACACTAGAATATTATGGAATAGATTTATAGTAGCACACAAATACACATTAGTGCAGTAAAATTTTACAGCTGCAACACTCACAAATTATGAAATCATTTTCATGTTTATCAAGAAAGACACAGCCATTGTTGCCGAGTTTAGTAAAATCTGTAAAAAACTTATTTCAATTTGGGTTTCCAACTGCTTCAATTATATGTACTATACACTGAAAAACAAAAAGACGTGAAAGAACAGTGACAAACAAACAAACAAACAAACAAACAAACAAAAAAAAAAAAAAAAAAAATGAAAAGTTTCAGATTTGTACTCAGTGGGCAGGGCCTTTTTAATGGATAGTCCCATGAGGGCGTACCTTCTGAATTTCAAAGGGCCTCAAATTCATTTAGGGGCAGTGTTGCCAGATTTTGCGTCTTTTTTATTCAATATCCACCACTAAATTTTAATTGTAACGGGTGCCTATTCACTTCGAAGATTAATCGTCTGTTGTAGATATCAAATATCACTTCTCAAAATTAATGGTGATTATTGAATAAAAAAGTAGCAAAATCTGGCAACATTCATCAGGAGTGTTTTAATTGACTTTTCCATGAAATAAAGATTGAAAAAAATTAGTTCAATCGGTAATAAATTTCTGTTAACCATAAAAGGAATATGAAAATGCAAATAAAAGTTTAGAGAGCTAGGTGTAACATTGAAAATAGATGTGCATTTCAAACATTAAGAAAAATTAAATTCAATTATTGCAACTATTTAGCATACATTAGTTTGTGAAAAAAAATATGTATTTAATTTATAAAAAATACATATAAATGAATAAAGTTAATCTCTGTCTATACAGGGTGTCTCTGAATTCATCGGCCAAACTTTAAGGGGAAATAGGGTACATCATAAGAATTCAGAATTGCATATCAAACCGTGACCACAAATGTCTTCCAATTCTAACCCTTTTAGAACCGTATGGTTTTTGAATGTTGAATTTTTAACAAACTTTTTTTTTTTTTTTTTTCGTGCAAATGATTTCATAAAAAGGTTGAAATAATAATTCTGTTTCTAATCAATGTATTTTAGGCGTTGATTGTATTAATACGAATATTGTACACCTTTGAGCACTTACTGTAATATTATGTAAATAAAGATTTTTTTTTTTTTTTTTTTCCCAGCCATTTCTTCAGCATCTCTTGTTTATCCGCCTACACTTTCTATTTCCGACCTCATATTGCCGTACAAAAAATGCATCTTTATATGTATTATTAGCTTGGCCTATTAATTCAAAGACACCCTGTATATGTAATACTTTTTTATTCCTTAAAAGTGCTACTTATATGAAAATGAATTTAGTAAATATAAAGTTAATCAGCAGAATGAGGACAAGTGTTGTGTGTGAGGGGAGGGGGGTGGGGTGGGGTGAGGAGGGGTGTCATGTGATAGATACTGGACTTACCACATTGCATGCCTTGCGAATGCAGTGACTGTTTTTAAAACTTCAGTCGCAAAGAAACAAACAGATATTTTTTAATATTTTAATAAAAATATAACACATTGTGTAAAACTTACATGCTAAATACATACCACAAAAAGATCATTATGATAAATTAAAATATTTACGAATTTTTTGATGAAAATATACAGCAGACAAAAGACATACATTGCTCATAACCGTGATGACAATTAATACAGAGGTTTTTGATAAAAATGTGTTATCTCCGCAGAAAGCAATAAATAAGATATAGAGGTAAATGCCAATGCCTAAGGCAGTTATGAACCAGGCTAGACTAATGTAAAACCATTGAAGCTTGCTGAATTTCTTACTTTCTTTCGATTCTTCCTTCAATCTAAAAATAACAACAACAAAAAAGACATGATTACAACTTTTCAATATTTTAAGGGGTTACGTGGCTTTTGAGTGCTGAAAAAAAAAAAAAGCATACTCTCTCTCTTTTTATTATAATAAACAATTTTTTTTATTTGAAATTTTGAGCATATAAAAAGGCAATACTTAAACAATATTTTATAACGTTTTCATTGAAAATTTTGGAAATCTCAGCCGGTTTGTCCGGTTTCCACACACCCTTCAGAAAAACTGTAGATACGATTTTTCAAAAACTTATGCACCAACCTTATTGAAATTTTTCATGCTTCTTCAAAATAGAATTGACTAGTGCTTACATGAAAAATCAGTATTGCCAGATTTGAGGACCTTTTTTATTTTATATCCACCAACAATTTTTAATGGCAACGGTTGCCTAATCACTTTGAAGAATAATCATCTATTACGTATATCAAATATCACTTCTCAAAATTACAAGTGAATATTGAATAAAAAAGTCTGAAAGTCTGGCAACACTGCAAAAATTAAAAAAAGAAAGACAGAAATGAAATTTGAATTTTTGGTAGATTTGTAAGCAAAAACAGTACATTTTTCGGTACATTTTTCTTCACGTATAGCCCTGTAAAATAGTTGTAATCGAAAAAAAAAAATTCTTCATTCAAGTATTAGTCTGTTTTGAAGAAGTTAGCAACATTTCTATAATATCAAAGCATCAGTTTTTGAGACATCGTATTCACCGCTTTTCTTAAGGATCTCCGAAATCTTGGACCCACCGGCTGATTTTCCGAAAATTTTATAAAGTATTGTTTAAGTGTTGCTTTTTTATATGCTCAAATTTTTTAATCATATATATATTTAAACTATATATATATAAAGAGAGATAACATGCCTTTAGCCTTCGAAAACCACGTAACTCCTTAACTGATACTTCTGAAAAGAACTAAAAAAATACATAATTTAATAGAAAAACACTTGTTAACCCTTTAGTGTTCTTTCCATATTTTCTTTTGAAAACTGCTAAACTGATTTCAATAATGACTATTCTATTAGACGCATTGCTGGTGATAAATATGTAAGAAGAAAAAATTTGCAATTTTAATTTTCTAAAAAAAATTTTGTGTGAAACACTATATGCCAACCTGATTAAATTCAAATAATAGTTATTTAAAAAAATTAATAATTTTGTAAATAAACACATTAAACTGCAAAAAACTCGCAACAACTGTTTTAGTTCAAAAGAATAGTACGGCACTTTTTCAGGTGAAAAAAAAAAAAAGGCACGATTGCAGCACTATCAAAGCAGCAGCTACGCACTCACAGCCTACTAAGAAATTTAAAGTGACTTCTACATATGACTTCCTCTGGAACATCATTTGTTACATTTCGGAGTGTGCTGCTATCTAACGATCAGGAATGGAACAAAAATTTAAAAGTCGATTAAAACAAGAAAAAATATTGAAAGTGTTGCATAAAAAATACTAAATGTTTAGTTTCAGTGTGAAAAAGTATACATTAAAGGGTTAACAGAAATAAAGCTGCCAAGAAGAGGCAAAATTATTATCAGCCAAATTGCCATAAATACTGAATGATTATATAGAATTCTCGTAATTATTTGAAAGATTTGACAGGATATTTACTGCACCTTCATTCTTTTTTAGAGTACGTATTAGAATTTCTCATGGTTTAACAGAACAAGGACAAATCGGTTCTAAAACGGAAAATTTTTTATCCAAAATCATCAGAAAAATATATTTATTAGTACTTTAATTAAACTATTTATAAAAACTGGATTTTGTTATTAAGACTTTAAACATATTTTCAAATTATAACAGGTGATAGTGCTTAGAGATTAACTTATAGTAAAAAAAAAAAAAAAAAAAAAAAAATGATGGATGTTATTCCCAATCGTCTGGAGACCTCACCAGTAGCCAAGAGTTTTCTGGGTTTCTGCTCTCGAATCTGGTAAAAGGGAAGTGTTGTGTTCGATTTCAGATTGCGCTCGTCAAACTAGCCGTTCAGACTTTTCCCTGGTTTTCTCAGAAACTCTCGTAAATACGGACTAAGAGTCCTGAGAAAGTCCCCATGTACGGCATTCCACTCAGGCCTGGGACTCAAGTGCAATCAATTGGCCTTAACCCTGACACCATCACCACCACCCTATCGTTTGAAACTGGTATTGTTTTTATACTGTAATATGCTATGGAATTACGGGTGGAATTCTCTTTTTTCTTTTTTATAAAGTAATAATATATACAACTCTTCTTGCAAACCTTAGCGGGAAAGGAAGAAAGTAAATTGATTTATTTTTTTTCTTTTTTTAAGGAAGAAAACGGCGATTAAAGGTTTCCTAGAAGAAAAAAAAAAAGATGTATTTTATTCAATACCAATACATGTTACTTATGAAATATATAGAAAACATTTTTAAACAAGATGATAAAGATAAGAAAATAAAAGCTGCTTTATTTTAAGCTTACAAAACTTCAATTTTTTATTTCATAAAATCTAAATTTCCAGACATTTTCTTTCTATCACCAGTTTTTCCTAACTTCAATAAGCGTAAATTTCATTAATAGGAAAAAGAAAATTGTGTGTTATTTTCAATTATTAATATATATATGTGTGTGTGTGTGAAAGATATTATTAATAAATACAGGCTGCTGAATCTGTTCGAACTGTCACTCTGTGTGTATCATTATCGTTCGTCGAAGGTAGATGAAATTAAACAGACTTAACCCTACAAGGCACCCAGTTCCATATGTGGAACACCGACTTTAATCGTTCCTATAGCTATAAAACTATTAGTAGCGACATCTCTTGACATCTTGATAGAAGCCACTGACATTTAGCAATGTAGTAATACGAATCTTTACCTAAAGATGTCGTTCATGTTTTTGTTATAGTGCACTCAGTGTGAAATTTGAATGAAAGTGATACGTTAGTCATTTGTCTGAATTTAAAAATAAAAAAAGAATAGTTATTGAACAGTTTTGACTCGAAAAAAAATACTGTGTGTTATAACGAAGTGTATATTTTGCAGAGGTAAGTTTTTTTTTTTTTTTAATTACAATAGTAAACGTATTAGTAAATCATATTTTTATGTATGTTCCACATACGGTACGTTGAGCTAAAAAGTTGATTTTTCCGTAAAATATGGTTTTATTTTTATAAGTTTTCCCTATCTTCTGATCACTAATTACAACCTATATATTTTTGTCGCGCACTAAAAAAAAAAAAAAAAAAAAAAAAAAAAAAAAAAAATCAGCCTTTTAGGGTTAAGATCTCGATATTCTTTTTGAGAATACAGACAAACAAAAGCCCCCAACTGACAAAGGGCCCGCGGACAAAAGCTTTGCCAGACAAAGGCCCGAGTATAAGGATATACATACTAATCCCCGCAGACAAAATTCCTGCATGTAACAGACATAACAGCCCACTTAGTCCAGACAAAAGCCGCATCTGTAAAAAAAAAAAAAATCATATTTTGTGTAAAATTAGCATGTCAAAGTTAATTAAGTTCTGGCTACGATAAATTTTACTTTTTTTTTTTTTTAACTAGAAATTCGTATGATAAGTATTTTTTTTAAAACATATAAATATTTTTACTTTTACTTAAAGCAAATAAATTCATGCATTTCACTTACAGCAATTAACGGCGTGAGCAAATATTTTCAGCGTTGTAAATAATAAGCAATCAAGAGAAATCTGTACTGATAAGTATAAAGGATTTAAGGCCAAAAATGTCGATTTTGAGTTAAGTACATAGTCAGACTCAAAAACAAATTCTCCTCTATAGACTGGTATAAAGGATTTAAATCCATGTCATTTAGTCTTTGAGAAAATCCATTGGTAAAAAAAGATTCTAGTCAGAAATTTAGCATTAATCTTTGGTATAAAATATTTAATTCAATTTGTTCCCTTTATTAAATGAAGATTGACAATCACTGAATGGTATAAAGCGTATAAATCAACATAATCCCATTTTCCTAATCGATTCTGCTCATTAGTTTTTAGTTAGTTTAACTTTATTTTTCGTCTCCTGAAAAATTAAGAATATAGACTTAAATCCTTTATACTTATCAGTACAGAAATATAAGTTACCAACCTTGGTGGCTCTAAAGGCGCATTCAACTCTAAGAATTCTCTTTTCATATTCTGTGCATCACTAAGAACAATTTTTGTTTGGGAAGAAATTCCTGATGGCAATTCCTGATAATGAACTATTGTAGAATGAAATTCTTGACCACCACTAGATTCTGTCCTCTGATTCGTTGGCTGTTGAAGAAATGAAGAACAAACATACTTCGAAGGTTTGCATGAATTATAAATGTCTTGTTTTAATTGTGACTGGGGCATAGATTTTTTAATTTGTGTCAATTCTTCAAGCGAAGAGTTTTTAGCTGGGAGAATTAATTTGACCGCACGTTGTTGTTCAACTAAATCGCCCATACGGATATAACAACTTTTTTCCAAACTCTGTCGTGATGAGTGATTTATTTCACCTTTGACATGAGGCCCAGAAATATTTCCTATACACTGGCATTTTGAATACACACTTTGCTGTGGTTGGGACGCTTGTGAATGTGGTTGGGAAAATTTAGACACAGCATCATTTGCTTGATGTCGTACCATGATGTATTATAATCTAGACTTTCTTCTGAAAAAAGAAGGGGGGAAAATAATGTTATAAAGTTATACATAATAATTATATGATTTAAAAAAAAAAAAAATGTATACCATGTTTTTAAATATTAAGTTGAATCATATAAACTTGACAATTCTATATATTTATCAATGTGTAGAAAATTTTTAAAGTTTGAATGACGTCGATTTTTGTGAGATGCCTAATTTAACTTTTTATATTTTTTTAATCCTTACGTTTAATTAAATGTTTTTATCTTTATGTCAAAAGAAAATAAACTCTTTTTTTTTTTTTTTTTGGTGTGTGTGTGTACGTGTGTGTGTGGGGGGGGGGGGGCAATTAAATTATAACTAATATTTAAATGACTAATTTTAAAGCTATTAGGAGGTTATTATTTTCATATTTTAATAAATTAAAAGAAAACTAATCAAAAATTCGAAAATCGGGCTTCGAATTATTGCGTTGTCATCGTGTTCTGAGCTATTCTAAAAGTTTCAAATGTCTAGCTAGTCGGGAAGTTAGTTAAAAATCGATTGCAAATTTTGCACTGGACAAACAAATAAACAATAAAGTGGGTTAATAAAAACATGGTAAAATAAAGAAGAAAATGCTCATTATATCTAGATCTAGATCCTAATAATTTACTCAATCAATTAATTACATACAAGAGGAATTTTCACAAAACTACATTTTTTTTATGCTATTTGTTTAACAACGGAAAATATCTACTCACGCCGACAGCCAAAGCCCATGTCATTCTATGGGGAAATTTGTTTCCCCATCCTCAGTTACTCATTACCTAATATCTTTTTTAAAATTCCGTTTTCACATTCAAAAAATTCACAATCGTTAAATTAGTACTGGTTTTCCAAAAATTGATTTTTCAAATTTTTAACATATTATTTTTAGCTAATAAAAAATTGGGGAAAATGCACGAAATTATTATTATTATTACTTATAAACTAAAATATTAAAAATAAATAATTTTTTATAAACGAGTAATAATTTAACGGTTGGCAATTTCCTGAATTGGAAAACGGAATTAAAAAGTAAATAACATTAAGTAATGAGTAATTGCAGAAACAAAATTTTCCCATAAAATTACATGGACCTTGACTGTCGGTGAAATTAGTTATTGTCCGCTCCTGTATTTTAATAAAACAGATTATTACAGTTTAAAGCGTAAGATTATATATATGTACTGTATTTATACAAAGTACTTTAAAAACACTTGAAAATTGCTTAAGAAACAGTATTATTTGATATATTACCACTTGAAGGAGGAGGAGGCTGACGCATACATTTCAACCCAAGTTCAAATATTTCAGTTACATTAGTAAAATTATTTTAGGCTGACATTAAAACTACAAAAATATTTTAAATTATTGTAAGACTTTTCGCAGACATCATTCTTTGAAATTTAATTTAATTTTAAGTAGCAGTGTATATTGTGTATAAACTGTATACGCACCAAATAGAGTATTTTAATTTAGCACTTAAAAAAATAAAATCATACCATAACTTGAAGTGTACTTCGAATAATTTCCAGCCATAGCCCCTTATATATCTAAATTTTTTTGTAAGGCACAATAAACGAGAGATAAAGCTTTTTTTTTTTTTTTTTTTTTTTTTTACAACATTCTATATTAGACATGCTTTCGTACAGTCGGTAGCAAAAGTATCTGAACACTAACAAAAAAATCTATATAAAAAAAGTAGAGTTAATACTGTTTTCTTAAATAAATCGTTGTCGAATCATAGTCGGTAACAAAAGTATCCGAACACTAGCAAAAATTCCTATGTAAAAAAAAAGTAACGTTAATACGGTTTTGTTAAATAAATCCTTATCGAATCATGTTCTTAGACTAAGAACATGATTCGACAAGGATTTATTTAACAAAACAGTATTACTTTTTTTTATATAGACATTTTTGCTAGTGTTCGGATACTTTTGTTACCGACTGTACAAATAAAAGATATGTGTTAATTTCATAATATTTAGTGATATAAATCTACCAACGAGAAATTCCGACCATAGACTTATTGCATTTGAACTATTTTGCACGTCCTTGTACGCGGACTGTTTGTCCAATCTCAGTAAAAAGTTGTAAGTAACATTAAAAATATTATAGATTTAAAATACCAAATATGGATTCACCACTAATGTCTTTTTTTTTTTTTTTTTTTTTTAGTTATGTTAATAACAGACATAGAAAAACAGATCAACCGCTAAAAAAATTTAATTTTGATTCAGAAAATCTCATAACGTACAGTCGGTGACAAAAGTGTCCGAATACTAGCAAAAATTCCTAGGTAAAAAAGTACATTTCATAGCGTTTTGTTAAATAATTCCTTGTCGAATCCTGTTCTTAGTATAAGAAAATGATTCGATAAGGATTTATTTAACAAAACTGTATGAAGTGTACTTTTTTTACATAGGAATTTTTGCTAGTGTTCGGACACTTTTGTTACCGACTGTACATAAATGCACAGGAAACTAAGTTGCGAAAATTCAGCGTAAATACAACACTTTTTGTACAATATATAAATAAGAGAAAGTAAAAAATGCATTAGTTTAATTTTAGGTAGCCATGCGTATTGTCTATAAATTGTAAACACACCATATAGTGTGCTTTAAAGGTATTTACACAACTTGAAATGCACCTTGAAATTTTTTACAAATATAGCCGTAATATAACCCTAAGGGGAAAAAGTTCCATTAAAAGGACGAAAAGGGATCTTATTATACTACCATAAAATTAGTTTAGAAATACATCCAAATTTTTCTTCTTCCCGCTTGATAATACGAACTTTTTTTTATACAATTATAATTAATATTCCTAAACAAATACAATTTTCAGTTAATTGAGAAAATTGAGAGAGGTATTGCATGAATTTTCTTTCTTGATTATTAAAAAACTAGCAGGCTTTGCCCGCTTCGCTGAGCACCATACTTAAATGAGTTGTCAAAACTCGATATTATTATTAATAACTTAAGTAAAAAAGTAAGTTAACCTAAGTAAGTTTCCTCTGTATTCCGTAGAGGTTTTTTCCTCTCGCAACGTGAGGATTCCGGGTCCACACTGACTTCGGCAGCAACTTACCCGCTTCTTACTTCCCCTTCCCCAGCGGCTAAGTTAGAAGTTTTGAGAAATCTCACCAAAGTACATAATGCGTACACCTATTCAACATCCACACACCAAAACTCATCATTCTAAGATAATGTAAAGCGAATTCAAACAGAATAATGTGTTTTCACGCGTGTTTATTGCACCCCCCCCCCCCGAACCCCAAGGGGGTAAGTGGGCGAATTTCGTAAAATCTCGTTACAAATAAGTGTCGGATACATATAAACAATTTTCGCACCAAATTTCCTGACTGCAGATCCCATAGATTTCCCAAAACAAACTTAGCGCTAAAAGGGGTTTCTTGAATTTGCAATCCCCCCCCCCTCCTCAAAAAAAAAAAAAAAAAAAAAAAAAAAAAAAATCGAAAATAACAAAAAAAAAAAAAAAAAAAAAAAACGAAATTGTGTTTTTGAAAATATTCTAAAGAAGACACATGGCTGTTTCCAATACTTTTGTAACATCTTCAGTAGAGCTCTACTAAGAAATCCGGAATTTCTGAAATTTCCCGCTCGAAAAACGATTTTTCCCCTCTCTCCTTTAGAATCAAGAATTCTGAAATCGTACATAATGTTTTATCTATATTCAAGTCTAGTCTCATCATGTGCAATTTCTTCACCGTGAAGTAATTTGGGGCCGAGTTATGCTTACAAACGTTTTTTTTTTTTTTTTTTTTTTTTTTTTTTTTAATTCCTGTCCCCCTGGGGGGAAGGGGGTATTTCAATAAATCTCGTTTCTTTAGGTGCCGGATGCATATAAACAATCCGAGAACCAAACTTCGTAACCGCAGCTCTCATAAATTTCCCAGGACAAATTTAGAGCTAAAAAGGGTGTCTCGAATTTGCCCTTTGCAACACATACCCCCCCCCCCTCCCCAAAGAAAAAAAAAGGGCAGATCAGAAAAAATCAAAAATGTGTTTTAGGAAATATCCTAAGAAAGTCGCATAGCCTTTATTCAACATATTTGTTCCATTTTTGGTAGAGTTCTACGCAAATCAGGAATTTTCGATGTTATCCGCCAAAAATCGATTTTCCCCCTTCCTTCCCTTAAAAATCGAAAATTCCTAAATTGCAGATAATGCTTTATTTGTACTCATGCCTAGTCTCCCCATGTGGAATTTCTTTATTGTGAAGTAATTAGGAGCCGAGTTATGCTTACAAACGTGTTTTTGTCTTTTGCCCCCGCAGGGGAAACGGGAGGGGAAATTTCGGAAAAGTTGATAGATATAATTTTAAGTTGGGTAAAGACCTAAATTCCTGCCAAGCGCCGTTGAATTCCGTCCAGCCGTTCTCAAGTGACACCCGTACAAACGTGTTTTTGTCTTTTGCCCCCCCAGGGGGGGAACGTGGGGGAATTTCTGAGAAGTTGATAGCTATGATTTTAAGTTGGGTAAAGACCTAAATTCCTGCCAAGCGCCGTTGAATTCTGTCCAGCCGTTCTCGCGTGATGCCCGGACAAAAAAAGCGACACACACCACGATGACACACACACACACACACACAGGCAAAATTTTCTGAAGTCATTTACGGCTTTCGTGGTGTGTGAAACGTGCAGATATCGCAAAATTTTTGGATTCCGACAAATTTACAGACAAAAGTCTGATTTTATTAATATAGAAGATAATCTCTGACTAATATCATTCTCTGACTAACTCTCAATTACACTACAATTTACATCCCATAATATGTGACACATGCATTAAAAAAAAAAATTTTGAAAACAAAAGCCAATGACTGATTTTACCAATAATCTATATAATTCTAAAAATCTACACAAATCTATACGCATGATAAGTTAAGTTTTTTTCAGCTTTTAGGGCACGGGAAAGGCAATAATACAGAAGTTTCTTTCTTCAAACTATTTCTTATTGCTCTAGAAGTAGAGCAAAAATGTAAGTTTTGTTGAAAAAAATATTATTACCCCCCAAAATCTAACAAAAATCTGAGAATTCCACGTTTAAAATTTGCGGATATTCTCTTGATGTTCATAATAGTAGAAAAAATTACTAAATTCATTTTGCCTTCAGTAGAAACAGCTCCCCAGAGCACCATAGATCCACCTTTAAAATGCCCGATTCATATCTGCCTTTAAAAAATTTGCTCTGTCTTTCGCTATCTTCAGATCGTGCCAATAACTGTTAAAACCATTTGGTTAATCAAGAATAAAATGTTTTTCATCCGAAAATGCAACATTTTACCGTTTAATATTGTCTTTATTCAACTTTAACACAGACGTTCTTTCCCCCATTAAATGCTTGTTGATTATTACAGGTTTTTTATTTATTTTAACATATTATTAATTATTTTAAACATGCATAAATGTGGACCACAACCTTTCGTTGAAAATTACGAGCAAATTCAGCAGCAGTCATTATGAATAGAACAGTAAGAGGAATTATGAGTCTTCGATCTCTGTACAACAACTCTGATTTTGCATCAGATCTTTCTCCTATCGAACCAGCAATTCAACGTTTGATCACATTTCCTTCAGCAATTTTAGATCTTCGAATTTCATTAGAAATTCGGCGGATTGAAATTATCCTTCCACTTAAGAAAAACATTTATCATACTTCACTACATGAACGTTCTTTTTTTTTTTTTTTTTTTTTTTTTTTTGAGGAATTACCAGTAATGTCCGTCCAAGAAAAATTGAAGGCATATATATGAATTAATCTAGCCCAGTAGTTAACAAATTCGCATGTCAACTGTAGTTTATCCGCTAGTAAATTAAATAAAACAAAAAAATCTTGATTGTCCCTATAATTATGAACATGTAAAAGCATGGAGGAAAAAATATTTTGCATTATTTTTTATTAATTTTGTTTCATATTAAAAAAATTATAGCAGTTTTGGTTTTTAGAATACTAGACATATTAAGTGCACTTAGTATAATCTTGTTCACAATTATTTTTACATTAGTTATTTGAAAACATAAAGTGTCCTTATAAATATGAGAAGGAGTGTATTTCTTTACTAAATCCATGCTACTTTTATAATTCCATGCTATAACTACTGAACTACAGGTTATAAAAATATTGAAAATCTATTTAAGATTTATTTTAATATAATTCTTGTGTACAATTTTAAATTAGCACATAGTGGGGAATGTCCCATTCATTCCAACCACCACATGATCATTTAAAACAGGAAATAGGTTTAATATCAACAACTCTCAGGGTTCTTCTTGAATATCATAAACGCAATAAAAGAACCATATAAGAGTTATATATATTAACTTTAAGCAAATAGTTAATGTCTTAACTACTACCTAATTGTACCAATAAAAACTTATTTTGGCATTTGAAAAAGACACTTTAATTTTTTTCTGCCCTTCTATGGATAGCACAATTCTGAAACTACACTTGATGAATGACCTCAGTGTTGCCATATATCAGAAAAATTGTCAAGTTTCCAGTGCTTGCAAAACAAAAAATTTTTGCTATTGTCCCATTCATCCTGCGTCCCATTCAACCCCACTCTCCCCCTACAGAATATTTTAGAAATCAATTAAAAATTTTAGGGGACTGAAATATAAGAATTATTTTTATTTTTATTTTTATTAGATAGCCTTATTGTATGTATATATATTTTCCAATGAATAAATGTGCTTCTTTGTCTATAAATGGCTTATAAAGTCATGTATAAAATCTGACTTTGAGCATTGTACTCATGTTGAAAACTTGCATTCCCCATAAATGGAAAGGGAGGGGGTATGGCGTTCCAACATACGCACAAATTTTATCCATGTTGACCGTTACTATTGCTATTTTATTTATTTATATCACAACGACTGGTTGAAAATACTCCCTAATTTTTTCATTTATACAAAATTTTGTCCTATGTTGCCATATTAAAAATTATGAAAAAAGATATGGGCACGACAGTGCTATGCACCAAAAGTTGATAGACACCATTTAAGTAAAAATGCAATTACATATAAAATTTCCCGAAGTTCTTGATCTACAGCTGCCACAAAAAATTTTTCTCACACACTTAGAAAAGTTTTATTAAATAATGGTGGAAACGCTTTCAGGACCTTTTAAAATATAGAACGCTGTCAAAATCTTTAGAAATTCCTTAAGAATTAAATATTTTCTTTTTATGAATATAGAAGAAAGAAAGAAAAAAAAAAAATGGAGTGACTCCACTCAACTTTCCGAACATTAAGTAATTAACGGCTGTTTAAAAAAATTAAAGTAATTCCTTTTTTTTTTTTTTTTATCGCAGTATAGAACAAAATTTCAATAATCATTTTTAACGAAACTATATAGTAATAACAGTAATAGTCAACAAGGAAAGAACTTTTGTAAATTCAGGATTATCGCTTCCTCCTCCCCTCTCACCTAGTGTAAATTTCCAATATGAATATTTTTCGAAAGAACTCGTCAATATCTTTAAAACGAATGATTGAGCCATAGAACTGTAAGAATTAGACAGAAATTAATCGAGTTTTTCATTAAAAAACATAAAGAAAACATTTATTTATATATCGTCTATAGGGCACAAAATAGACTTTGTTTCTACATTCAGTTTTACAATACTTCTCTGAGACGAAAATCGTCTGCACTCATCATGGAAAATAATATGAATAATTTTAATAAATTATTTGTACAGGGTAAATTTGATTAGAAAAATATAGAAGAAAATTTGATGTCTACAACATACTAAGGTTTATAATAAAACTGAAACATTCCAAGCTACTTTACACCGGAAAAGTCTAATTTTACTAAAATAAATTCTTTAAACAATGACGAAATAAAAATTAATGAGGGTTTGATGTTTAACTACTAAAATAATCTGGCGTCGAACTCATATAACTTTCTCTTGTCATCTATTGTTATAGACGTAGACATATTATTAGAATTTAAGATGGAAGATGTAGTTATAGAATGAGATACCGTTTTTGAACATGTCTAGTGCACTTTAAAAATAAAAACACTTTTAGAGGCAGTTTTATTTGACATTTGTGTGAGGGGCTACTGCCCAATCAACTCCCATTTGAATATTGCAGCTACTTTTATATTACATTTGTTATTAAATGTTAACATTTATTTTAAATTATTCACAGAGTTTTCCTTTCACACCACTCTTTGAAACTCATTCGACTAATCTTGGGTAGCCTTGTATATAATCTATGATTTATATATGCATGAAACACTGCATTTAACTTTAGCACTCAAAAATAAAAGCGGAGAAAGCACATGGTATAACTTGGCGTGCACCTCGAGATATTTTCAGACATATCATTGATATATCATTATATCATAATTCTATTGTGCATCACTGTAAGCAAAATAATAGCAATGTTCATGCCATGTTTTATGTGAAACGTAATTTTTTGCATATATAAAAATAAATAACATCAATTAGCAGGCCTACCACGCACTGCTCGAGTTCAAGTAGTGTTTATAAAATTTTTGAATCACAGAAAAAACAAAGTAAATAAAATAAGAGATGGAATTTAAATTAAATTAAAATTTTCCAGCTTTATGATATTGTGACTGAACACTTTGAATAAATGGATTCCAAACCCAACCAAGGAGGTCGATAAAACATGTTGACGGATCTATAGAACTTCTGTGTAAACAATAATCTTATTTTTTCTTGAAAGAACATATACATAAACAGGAATAAACAGAAGTTAGTTAGTTATGTGACCGCAGAGTTTTCGTATCAAAATTTTTAAATGGAGAGAAAAATTTAATAGAATAAAAAGAAAGGAGCAAAATGAATCACTATGTGTACTATCTCAATGGAATCCTAATTATAACAATTTGAACTCGTGAGAACGGATAAAACCACAAAAAACATATATATATATATATATATATATATATATATATATATATATATTCTTGTTCTTCTTGACTAATACGTGTACCAATTTTCGTAGCGATCGGTCGAATGGCGCAGCTTTGTATTTGTCTGATAATCGATCTTAATAAGCAGTTGCAAGTAACATTTCCGTATCCGTATGGTATAGATTTATAAAACTAACAATAAATACTGAGTTTGAACTTTCTGCTGCTGATAACAGACTCTCTCTCTTTCACCCACACAGACCAACCACTAAAATTTTGATTTATGGAACCTCAAAATGTATACATATTATAAAAACCCGTTTTTTTTTTTTTTTTTTGCGGCATTTGTGGTGTTTATAAATACATTGCTTAGATCCAATTAAGACCTTAGTTTTTTTTTTTTTTTTTACTCTTCTTTGACGAAAATATAAAATTAAATTTTCCAATTTCAAGTTTTTTTAAATATGTTTCATTTTTATTTCTGTCTAACGCAAAAATTTAAATTTATAACTGTTCAAAATCTCATAATTATTGCTTAAAAATACACCTTTTTACCTATGAATATTAATAACATTATTTATTTATTTACGGCTGTCTGTGTTTCATTCATTACTCACAGATTTCTATTATATTTATATAACATTTGCACTGCTAATGCACTTTTTCTAATTAAAATATATTATTGTTATTATTATTACTATTAACTTTACAGATTATGAATATGTACTTCCTGTTTATTATCACATTTGCCTTAAATGCTTATTAAATAAATTTAAAATATGGAAAATAAACTACTTTTTCTATTTTCTTTTCTAACTTAATAAAAACCCTTTTTCCACTTTTAATACATAACTGTCATACTTTTTTAATTTTTTTTTTTTAAATCCCATATTCATATTTAAATATAATTTTATACTAAAAATTAAATACACATGTTGGGGGGAGGGGGGTGGGGGTTAAAAAAAGTTTTGAAGAAACATGTACAGATTTTCTAATAAAATTAAAACAACTCAAAGAAAAGAAGTTGAAATTACCTTATCTCCTAAATTTAATCAATCTTTCTTTTTCCCTTTTTTCCTCGTTTCAGGCGTTGAACACAAAAGCAAAAAAAAAAATTCTTACTCAATGTAAAATATAACAAATAAGCATGCACATTTAATTTTGTAATTTTAATCGCAATAATCAACTTATCTTCCACACTTTCTATTTCTACCTGCTTCAAAACTAGCATAAGCACAAGTTAAAATCTATCCGAACGCTATCTATATAACAGGAAAACTGACCATAGGCATCTAGTGATCGCATTTGCGTTTGCTATGGTATATGGGAACGCGACAAATCCAGTAGCCACTTATCTATTTTACAAGACATAACAAAAGAAACGTATTTAACTTGCATCAGCATCACTCTTTTTAGATTTACAATGATTCCTCTGATGACATTCTCACGCACAAAGCACAGTATTCTGCATGGTTCCCATCTAGCTACAAGGCACAGACAGGGAGGATATAAGTAGTAAAATGTGTCGCCTTCTCTCAATCGTAAATGCACTGAGAAGCTGTAAAAGTAGGCTGGAACATTGGTAATTTAAGTGTAATTCATTTTCCCAGCGTTTATCCCCAAAGTTCTCACGCTGTATGTCCCCCAAAAGAAACATTTGCACAGAAAAAAATGGCGAAATTAACTTCCATAAGAAAAAAAAATAGATGTAAATGGGCAATTGACTGAAAAATATTTGCTAAACAATATTCGTATTATTGTATAAATTAAGCATGTCTTCAAATTAAATTCTGTGTTTTCTGACATAAAAAAGAAGGTATTCTCATCTGTTTAAAAAAAAAAAAAAAAAAAAAAGAGTATTAATTAGCAATTGATAGGAAATAAATATATATATATCACATTAGCATATCACATTACAAATTTGTTGCACTTATACATAATAGAAATCAAAATAAAGCCTCTGGAGAAACTGCAGCACAGCAGCTATATCAGCCGATTCGTAGACAAACTGAATCAGTGTAGTTTTACATAATAATCTACTTCATATCAAGCTTAGTTCGTTTATACACCATAGAAACAGAGATAGGGTCTTCTAGTAAATGAAGAAATTTTCAACATAGCATCGGAACCCACCGGCCGATACACATCGTAATTAGACGCACACCAATTTAAGTCAAAATGTGATGAAATATAAACTTTCAGGAAAATTTGTCCGTTAGTTCTTGATTTAAAACTGCCACAAAATTTTTTCATATACACGCAGGCATCACTTCAAAACTAGTCAAAACATGTTCAGGAACTCTCAGAACGTATAAAATCATCAAAATCTGGAAGTCGAAAAATTTTATAAAGCCAATATTACCTCCTTATGAATATACAAAAAATAATCAATAAAAGCCATTGGATGGGGAGGTTGTCAGATTTTCTGTTCAAAATTCTTCACCAAAATTAACACAGCAAGATCTTTGGGCATCACATGATCAGGTGGTGATCTCAGAAACGCAATTACACAATTTCAATCCTTTTATAATTGTTAATTTTTCTGAATTGTATATCCCGAAAATTTGGATTGTATGTTCGGTTATCACCAGGGCTTGATTACCAAAAGGTTCGGGAAGCAAGAGCTTCATCTCTTGAATTTAAGAGGGCCCCCAGAATCACAAAAAAGCAATTCTTCAAATTCCAAGTACCAGTTTTTTCATGTTGTCATTTAAGAATTATTTTTTTATTATATATATATATATATATATATATATATTGGGGGGGGGAGGATTTGTTTAAAGTAAGAGAAAATACATACTATTTTGGGTAACTTCACTTCACTCCACAGCAAACAATTGGGAATTTCGATTCCGATAAACATATTCAATAAAAATATTACACATTGATGCAGAATAAGAATGATCAATAGGGAATTTGAAATTAATATCATTAAAACCCCCTAAATCTCAACAATTATTTTGGTTTGAATCATTTAGATCAACACATCATCTGTTCTTTTTTTTTTTTAAGGGGGGAGGGGGGTTAGTGTAATGTACGAGCAGAAAATGCTTTCTCTTTTTTTATCCAATGAAACTTTTTCCAAAAATTTTCAATCGAATAGTTTGTGCCTTCCAAGATTTTAATTTATAGGTAAATATAGCCTGTAATATTTTTATACAACAATGTATAGGAAATAAAAAAACTTAAGTCTGAAATCTGCTACATAATTTCGGGAAATAAAATTCGTGTCATAAATCAGTTTAATCTATGTTCTTAAGCTATGCATACAGAAGGAAAATCTCTCGGGGAAAAAAAAAAAAAAAAAAAAAAAAAAAGGTCCCGAAATGATACCGAACTTTCCCTAGCTCCAGAGTGCTGGCTTATGAAACGAATCGCTGAATGCTGAAAGATAACAAGATGTGAAATGAATCAAGGATTCCGAATTGGCCATTTAAATTAAATTATATGAATTAGTTAAAAAGATATCAGACATAAAACCCGAAGCGAGTGCAAGCTAAACCTTAAAACACTGTAATTAAAAATAATAAAAAAAAAGTCTGCCTGCAGCAATGCCAACTTTCTGAAGCGGCTGGAAGGCAAAATACAACCAGCGGCATGTAGATGTGTGTAAGTATATAGGATTAAGGCCAATTAACTACAAGAGGATCCTAGGCCTGAGGAGTTGTTTCCTCCGTGGGGGTCTTTCTAAAGGGTCCTAGCCCATATTACGCGAGTTTCGGAGAAAACCATGGAAAACCCCGAACGGTCAGCTCGACGAACGCGACCTGATACAATCAACGGCAACGAAATAATTTAGAGAAAATTTTAAAGTACAAAATTATGTATAATCGTTTGAAAAGAGGTTATGAGCGATTTCAGTTCTTTTCTTGAAAATTTATTTAATTGAGCATAAAAAGTCGCTCTACAGTTTTATTTTTTTACATTATCTCTCGTTAGACCGGGTACTACAGCTTAAAATGAATTCCGAACCACAACGAACATCCATACCTATACCAAGATTCGAACTTGGCACCTGGCAACTGAAGGCCGAAAATTTAAAAATTCAGTTACTAGATAGAAAAAATAACATTTAAATATAGTGACCAGCGAAAGAGACAAAGCCTGCCAGTGAATTCTTACATACTAGTCAGCTTTCGCCCGGCTAGCTGTCATTATTTTTATATTATTATTTATTATAATCATTTTAATCTTTTTTTCCCCCTTTTGTCTTTTTTAAGGTTTTTTGCTCTAATTTAGCTTGATATTTTTACCATAATTTGGCGGTTCTTAGAGAGAGCTGTGAAAAAAAACCACTAAATCGCCAATTGGCGGTCCTTACATAGCACTATACCTAGTCTTTTTAAACACCTGTTCTTATTTTACTTATTTCAAATCAGGGGTAATTTTTTTTCCTCAATACATTGTTGCAATTGTGACATTTTTTTTTTTTTTTTTTTTTTTTTTTTTTACGTCGCAAATCTCTGTCGCCAGATATTTTAAAATATCTATACCTCCAATTATAATTATGATTAAATTACTCATAGAAGGTAGATCACGAGATCGTAGGCGTCACCGGTTGGAGGTTTGCCACGATCAGAATTTTCAAAGGTCGTTTACACGGTGAACGAACAGCATGTTTCAAATCATGAAACGTCACCGAAGTCGCCGCAGAGTAGAAATTTGCTACATTTACAATTTTTAAAGCTATTTGCACTATAAGTGAATAAGCTGTTATAGGTTCTAAAACAAGTTCGGCGTCGCAGGCGCCACCGAGAGAGATTTTTCAAGGATCGCGAACCAGTTGGTCGCTGAAGGTGCTAGTGTATAAAATAAAACAATTAAGATGCATAGCATACAAAATAAACCCTGACATTTTGCACATATTTATCTTTACTGTAGGAACTGCTATATGCCCACTGTTTAACTGAAAAAGTAATCGCTAATTAATTATCCTTGACGTTTAATCGTGGTCTCTGACGTAAAAAAAAATCCTTCTACACTGTAAATTATATTTATTTATTATTATTATTTTCAGTTAACACACCTTTCTATTACGGTCCGCAATTACAGTTAAAAAAATTGTCTACTATTTTTTCATGCTAAGTAGATGCATTTCAAATGCATCTACCTAGCTCTTTTCTAAATATATAAATTCCTTCTTCACTTTCCTTATTAAACACTAGCAGGCTTTGCCCGCTTCGCTGGACATTAAACTTAAATGAGTTGTCAAAATCCCATATCTTTATTAATAACATAAGTTCTCGCTGTTATTGGTAGAGGTTTTCTCGCTCGCAAAATGAGGAGTCTAGGTCTCCACTGTCTTCGGCACAACTTACCTACTTCTTACTTCCCCTTCCTCAGCGGGCGAGTTCGAAGTTTTGCAAAATCACACTAATGTACATAATGCGTATACTTAATCAATATCCAGTCTGGGTCCCCACTGCCTTCGGCACAACTTACCCACTTCTTACTTCCCCTTCCTCAGCGGGTGAGTTCGAACTTTTGCAAAATCCCACTAATGTACATAATGCGAACACTTAATCAATATCCGCACACCAAAATTCGCCATTCTAAGATAATTCAAAGCGAATTCAAACGGAAAAACATGTTTTTACACATGTTTATTGGGAACAACTTCAGTATAACCCCACAACGATATTTGGCGATTTTTTTGTTGGCAATTATGGCTAAATCATAAATCATATATGATAAATGATAAAATCATAATCTAAATCATAAATCATAAAACACAAAATCATAAATCCAAAATAAACAACATATTAGGCTGTCATATTATATCGCAAACAGTCAAGAACGACATCGTTATCATTCAAAACGACGCCAAAGAAAAATCGCCAAATTCAGCTGTGGGGTTATACTGAAGTTATACCGTTTATTGCTCTCCGACTCCGAGAAGGGGGGAGGGGATTTCGAATTTCGTGAAATCCAGTTACAATAAGTGCCGGATGCAAACAAACAATTTAAGCACCAAATTTCGTGACCACAGAAGTCTTTAATAGAAAATATTATAAATAAATAAATACAAAACGCACAGCTTTAGTATGGGAACCCTTTGGTGACTTTAAATATTTTAAGCCATTTTTGCGATGAACTGAATTGGTTATCTCAATTGTGCAATTAAAGATCTTGGCGAGAAACGTCCGAGCTACTTCGGTTCCGAATTTCAAATTTTGCCAAAGGGATCCAATACTAAAGCTGTTCCATACACTAAATAAATAAATAAAATAAAATAAAATAAAAACTCTTTTCTGATATTTACAAAATAAAAATAAAAAATCTTAATAAAATCCAAATTATAATCATTTACAATTAAGGGGAGAACATAAAAAAAACCTCATAATGTACATAATAACAACAAAAAATTTTGTTTTACTGCAGGAAAGAAAAGTACTGCTTAATTAAATAAAAATATTAAACTAATGCCAAATATCTCTATGAAAATATTTATCCACGTGCAAATTCCTCATTAAAAAAAAAAAAAAAAAAAAAAAAAATCACCAACTTTTGGAGGTATTTTTCTCTCTAATTTTTATTATTATTCACGTGAAATTAAAAATATTTCATTTTATTTCTGGAAAATAAAAATATATATAAATGCCTAAATATAAAACCTTTTACCGAATCTGGGTTAAAAACGAAAAAAGGGTAAAATAAATTAGAAATATCATACCTATATTTATAAAATTGATACCAAATCAAAGGGGCGATTTTTCTGAATCCAGAGGTGCAAACAGTTTTTCGATGCAACAATTAGATTTTTTAAAAATAACTAAAGTATGAAATTTAAGTGGTAACGGAAAAACGCAAAAAGGGAAAAATAAATTAGAAGTATCAGACCTATCGTTACAAATTCAGTACCAAATGAAAGGGATGATTTTTCTGAATCCTGGGGTGTAAAAAGTTTTTCGATACGACAATTAGGTTTTTTAAAATTAACTAAAGTATGAAACTTAGATGGCAACACTTCATTTCAATCTTTTCATAATTTGTAGTCCGAATCACGCGAATAAAAAAGTCTTTAACTTAAAAATTTATTTTTATATTTTATTTTTCCATTCAAAGCGTTTTAGTAAAAAAATATTTATGGCGCATGCGCAGGCGTTTCTTACCCACAATTTAAACACTATTCATAATTTTGAAAATTTCTATAGATATAATTTTAAGTTGGGTGAAGACCTAAGTTTCTGCCAAGCGCCGTTGAATTCCGCCCAGCCGTTCTCGAGTGATGCCCGGACAAATGTGTTTTAGTCTTTTACCCCCCCCCCCCAGGGGGGAACGGGGGGGGAATTTCTGAAAAGTTGATAGATATAATTTTAAGTTGGGTGAAGACCTAAATTCCTGCCAAGCGCCGTTGAATTCCGTCCAGCCGTTCTCGAGTGATGCCCGGACAAAAAAAGCGACATACGGACACGATGACACACACACACACACAGGAAAAAATTTCTGAAGTCATTTTCGGCTTTCATGGGGTGTGAAACGTGAAGATATCGCAAAATTTTTCGATTCTGACAAATTTACAGACAAAAGTCTGATTTTATTAATATAGATAATCTTAATAATGGTTTGCTTTAAAAATGGTTATTTTACATACAAACTGCAAATTGCCAAAATGACTTTACTAAATTCCAAATAAAATGAAGCATCCATTACATTTTTAAGTATTAAATATTATTTTTAATAAATCACATTATTTTGTATAATAAAGATTAGAGTATATAAGCACAAAATGTCACAGAATTAGATATGTATAGTTTTTTTTACAAAGGAATACACACAAAATAAAGCTAAAATGCAGCTTCACATCCTTACCTGACATAGTGCACTTGTGAGAACAGTGGGTTCACCAGTAATAAGGCAGTCACTCACGGTGTCAAACACAAGGCAGGGAATGGGGAAGGGGGGGGGGCGGTTCAAACTTTAGTATATAATACTGAGTATTCAAAACGAAGCAAAATTTAAAATTTTCAACAAACTTACAAAATTTCAGATCTTGGTCATATATACCAGAAATTCCATCCCGTCAATCGGGTAATGATGCAATCATTTGAAACGTTTTGTTCAATGGTTTTGCATGAAACATTTTTGAAACAATTTTATATAAATCTATTTAACCTTCTGATCACTGCTAATCAGAGGGATATATCCACTGACTAAGCTATTTCTTTTTCTGCACTACACTGATTATGGAAAATTACATAATTGTGGATTTATACTTGCTATTTTTCAAACATACATTATATACGAGGAGCAAACATTCAAATTGTGTTTTCTCCTTCCAATACAATTTTTCAGACAATATATAAACTAATAAATTAAAAAATAACTAAACTTAAAATCTAACTATCGTCTGTTTGGATGTATTGCTAGACACTAGGAAAATATGTAGACATACTATTTTTATATTAAGTTTTAAAAAAATATCACTAATTCTATTTTTTTTTTTTTTTTGGAGAAAACACGACTTGAATGCTTGCTTCTCATATAAAGAACGTATTATAATCATGAAAAAATTCAACTGTGAGATTTTGCTGTATCTATACGTTTTGAGGTCTCCTTTTGCTATTTTTTTTATGATGTATGTGTGTGTGTGAACACAATATATAAACACTTTGTTCAATTAAGCTGAAAGTTGGTAGGTATGTTATAGGTCACTGCCTATCGAACTGTATAGATTTTATTTAATGAGTGTACAACTTATATATTTTAGAGGAACAAACAGAAAGATTCTTTTTCGTTATGGCTTATGGACCCAAATTTTTTGAAGTGTGATAAGTTATGTCTAAATATCTTACTAGAATGGACTAGTATATTACAGGTCACCACCACACAACCTATATACTAGATTTGAGAGTAAGACTTATAGTTCTTTTACAGGAACACAAAGAAAAATTCCTTATTATTATGACCTAAGGACTCGAATTATTTGGAATGCAATAGCATGTAAATGACTTATCCGATTAAACTAAAAGTTGAGAGGTATGTTATAGGCCACATCCGCATGATTTGTATAGATTTTGATGAGAGTAGGATTTCCGGCTCTTTTACAGGGACACAAAGAAATTTTTTTTATCATTATGGGCTTGAAATATTTGAAATGCGCTTGCATCTAAATTCTACATTTGATTAAGATATAAATTGGTAAGCATGTTATAGGTATCAACAGAAGAACCATACTGATTTACATAAGTGAGAACTTAGTTTTTTTTTTTAGCAGGATACAAAGTAGAATTTTTATACATTGCAGTCTATGGGCTTAAACTATTTATATCTCACTTTAATAACGTTAAATTCTTTAAATCATAGAAAATGAATGAATTTTTTTTATAGAACAATCTTACTGTTACCATTTATAGTTCTTTTACATGGATGAATGCCCAGTAGCAAGATTTTCTATATCTATTTGCAGCAAAACAAAATTTGTTTGCGACCCAGGAATATCGAACCTGAGTCTAGTTTCATAATAAGTATTAGCAACAGCAACTAATAAAACATGTACAATAATGTAGAGATACGATGCGAATTCTATTAGTATTTATAAGCGTGACATTTTTTTTTAAGCTGTTGAAATAATCTGCAGTGCTCGCTGCTATGCATCATTGTTTCTGCTACTGGGGATAAATGCGTTAAAACATTTGGATATATTATAATCCATTAAATGACTGACATACTACTTGGGGAAAAATACCCAAACACCCTTTTATGATTTTCCCTTTTTGCCTAATTAATGACTTCTCTCATTAAAACTTTATTTAAATAACCATTAATCACTACACGTTTGGAAAATCGAATGGAGTCACTGCAGATGTTTTTTCTTTTATTTTTCTATATGAAGGTTGCGTATAAATAGAGTACACACCAGCATAATAACTAAGTGATAAATATATTTGTGTCATAAATATTGCCAGAATCACACAAATAGACAGCAAATTTGTCACCTAAAATAGCTTTTGAAACCTGCTTTTTTTTTAGTTTCTATTTAAATAAAACTGGAAATAAATATATTTTCGACATTTATGAAATGTCCATAAAAAATAGCAATTTAGAAATTAAAATTTCCATATTTAAAGTACCATAATTTTCGACGTATAATCCGCAGTTAAAATATGTCATTCCTACACCAGAAATTTTATTTAAGATCATTTACAATTTTTTTTTTTTTATTTAAATCATTGACCATTCAAATTTTGCATGTCTCCGGACCACCTCTAGGGGGGTGTCACAGACCGCCGACAAATGCCCATCTGCGCGGCACTAGTGCGATGTAAAACCCAACCGTCCATTCAAATTTTATTAATTTATATTTTTTCGAAGAAACAGCTCATACAAATATAATGTTATTTGTCAATTAAAATTTCTGGTGCAAAACTGGTTTATCTGAACTGCGGATTATACGTCGAAAATTACAGTAACTCTAACTTCAATTTTCTTAGTCTATTTGGTAGACATTAATAGGTCAATAACTGATTTCAAGATTTTTCTATATTCAAGATTTTGTACCATTGCCATTTTGAAGTTGTTACATTGCATTGTTGCCTTTACACTGCATCCACGCCTACATTTCTTGCCTGATGGATGTATATGTTTAATCAGAATTCCCTTAAGTTAGAAAAGAAGCAGGGTGCTGGTACCTAGAAAAAATGGAGCAAGGTGCTACTAATAAAAGAGGGCGCATTTGTACAGGAGTAAAGAAGCAACTTTTACATAAAAAGGGCATTTCACTTTGTGAAAAATGGGCATCAATATTGCAAAAATTTTATGCAGTCCTTAAGTAATTATTGCTACCACTGTAATTGGCCCCTCTGTTTATACATTTATGAATAATTTTTAGTTTCTTTATTACTGTTCTGTTGGAGGTTGCAGAAATCTGTTAGAATGTCTAAAAATAAAGCAATTACAGCAAAACTTTAGGTAAGGAGGGTACATTTTGGGGACAAGTAGGGCATATTTTAAGGGGCAAGAAGGGCATGTTTTGAGGGGAAAGAGACTGCATTTTTGTTGTTTATGGAGCATCTAGCATGCTCACTGAATTTCAAGAAGTACGCAGGGTGTAGCACCTTTTTCAAAGACTCTAGGCACAACTCTGGCTTAGTTACATCAATTTAAAACCTTTTATTTATTTTTTGGGGGGGAGGGGGTGGGGGTGAAGCAAACTGTTAGAAACATGCACTACATGTTTAATATAATAACTGAAATTAAAACTGTGAAAATTATCATTATTAAAACAGAAATATATAGACAATTTTTATTTAGAAAATATCATTGGCATTAAAATGTTTGTGCTATTTTTGTATAAAAACATTCATTAACATAACAGCAAAAATATGTATACTAAAAATTGTGCACTCGTAGATGTTTGTCTACCATTTTGTATACTTCGGCCATAAAATCGTAACATAGGTGAATCATTTGGACCACTAAATTTTTATTAATGGTGTTGAATTCTACAAATGTTATAGTAATCATATTTAATTTAAAGTGAATAATTTTATATTTTAATCTCATTTATTAAAAATTTGCTATTTTAATATATTGTAAAAACGATACAGTGAAAACAACTTTACAATTATGCCTTTTCTTAAAGCATTTAGAGGATTATATAACGAATTTAATGATAGTTCTGTGAATGAAAATAAAAATGTTTAAGAAAATATTAAATATATTCCAAAAGCTATTTTGCCATTTTGCTTGTATCTTACGTGTTTTGGTCAGCAGAGATTTCAAAGAATAATTTCATGAAAAACAATGTGATGTTCAAAACAAAGATGAAATGTTTTTTTACGATAATTTTTTTGCATAAACTTGTTTAGATATCAAATTTAACAATATTTTTGTGAATGAAAAGGAATGTTTAAATATTATATATTATATTGAAAGACAAAATGGAGAATGTCACAATCTCTGAAAATAAAAAATCTACATTAGTGTCAAGGTCATACAAATTTCACATTAAGCTATGGATGAAATAATCCCTAATATTATTTATTAAATAATGCATATTTTTAAATTTCAATTTCACGTCCAGAAAACTCATGACTGTTAAATTATGTCTCGTTTTCCAAAAATTCACTTTCGTATTGTTTTTGAAATTTATTTTGATGTTGTATAAGGTAAAATTTCATTATATGAAATTTCATATTTTTACAGCTTCAAAATAAAATATTAAAAACTTAAAAAATCAATTTTCAAAAAATGAGATAGAATTTAACAGTCATAAATTTTCTGAATGTGAAATTGAAATTTTTAAATATGCATTATTTAATGAATAATAATATGGATTATTTCCTCCATATGGGAATCAGATGACCTTGATGCTCACTTATAACCAACCTTAAGTTAATGTTTTATTAATCACTAAATTAGTGAATTTTTAGTATTTTGTGATTCACGTAGTGTAATGTTTTAGTTTCAAGTGATTTTTATTTATTTGGTTGGTTGGTTGGTGTCGTGTCCATGGGGAGAACTATAGAAAACCATGAGTGTGCAAAACACAGCCGGCCAACTCCTTGATGTTATCGGAGTACAGATTCTCAATGTCAAAGGGGGAGAATTCCCCAAGCTGAGCCAGGGATCTTAAAATGGCTGGGCAGTCAAAAATATGTTTTGGTGTTAGTGGAACATCATCACAGTTGCTGCAGAGACGGTAGGTTCTATTGCCATCTCTCAGGATCTTCATACCTCGATAATGACCAGTTCTAAGGCGGGTAATAGTTTTAGTAAGGTCTCTGTTAGCGTTTATTTCACAAATCTGCGAGTCTTTTTTAATGGTGTTTTCTCTCAAACGGAACCTTGCCATCGCATTAACATCCTCAAGAGCGACCTTGGCGATATTTTCATTATTGAGATTTCTCCCTTTCTTGGCAAGTTGATCTGCCTCTTCGTTTCCAGGGATGCCGACATGCGCGGGGATCCACTGTAGAATACATATCTTGTGTAGTTTGTCAATTTCTTCTAATTGGTGTTGGATATTGTGGGTTAGCCTTGATTGACCTTTATTTAATGCTTCTAAAGCAGCTTTGGAATCACAAAAGATGACTAGCCCATTAGCTTTGTCAGTGTTGTTGAGTAAGATGTATTCATGCAATGCATTGTATATTGCTTTAAGTTCACTGGTGAAATTTGAGGCAATGGAACCAGTGCCCAGTGAATGGTTCGTAGTTCTGCCGTTGGGTAGTACAAAGTGTACGCCCGCACCACCTTTTTGAAAAGTTTCGTCAGCATTTATTTATTTAATACATATGCACCGATTACTGTGTTGTCGAAAATCATGTATTTTGATATTTTTCTAAACTGTGTCATGTTATGATTTTGTACTTTTAAAATGTTTGTTTCATCATATACCTATTAACAGTTTTTTTCATTTTTGCCATCTTGAATAAAGCAGTCCTACATTTGTTGGAGGGCTGCAACACCTGGAAATTAAACAGGACATTGGCAGGTTGGCAATCTTTAAAGAACATGCTAAGTGAGGATGCGAAACTGCATTTTCCACAAAAATAGTTATGAAAAGCAAATATTTCATAAATCAGAGATCAACACAAAATAAAATATAACAAAATTACCAAAATCCATGTACAACTCTTTTAATAGCTAATTTATAAATTATGGAATGATATCGAAGATTTACAATACACATTCAAAGCTCTAAATATCACTGTCAATATGACATTTTTTGAAATAATACAATTTTTACTTTTTTGGATTAGTTCATAAGTACTAAAAAATCACAATGAATTTTACAATAAATAATATTTTGGGGATGGGCAGCAGATGTATTAGATATAGTTTTCAAATAAATAGTAAAAAAAAAAAAAAAAAAGAATGAATGATTTTTACCATTAATATTCTCAAAAATTTAAGCAGCCTGTTATTTATTATAAACATTTTTTTCCCCCTACATAATTTTAGAGGGGAAAAAAGCATAATAAATAAATAAATTACCAGAGTACAGACACATTTTTCAACCTCCAGGGTGTATTAATAGTTTACATATTAAATTTGATGAAATTTAAAACATAGTTTATAAAACCATAAATAAAAAAATATATATAATTAACAAATCATATTATTTTTGCACACAAATACAAAAATAGTTATATTAACTTTAAATAACCTATTACTGCCTACAGCCAATTACTTTGTCATCACATTTTCATTTCACTTTTTTTTTTTTTTTCTTTCTTTCTTTTCGGTCTAAAAGAACAATGCTGATATGTTCTACTATTGACACAATCTCCAATTTCTAATATTTTCAGTAATTATATTATTACTCAGCTTTTGCCTGAGATTATGATTTTCTTTTTTGTTCATTTAATGACTTCTCTCACTTAAATTTATTTAAACAATCGTTAAATACTAAACGTTAGGAATGTTGAACGTAGTCACTCCAGATTTTTAACTTTCGAGTCCAGTTGAAAATTAATTATCTTTTTTTTTTAAATTTTAATAGGCTTAAAAATTATGCTGCCTTTGGCCAGGACTTGCAGGTTTAAGCATAAATTTGGCACTGATCTTTTAAATACAGTATGAAATTAGGAGAATCTTATTCCATAGTTATATAAAGTTTCTTTGTTGGCTGGCATAGGGGATTAATCATACAAATATAGTACAAAAGTATTTTTATAGTCAAAGAAAAACCTAATCAAATTTTTAATTTTAGTCACCTTTAAAATTTTGCCTCTCCTAGTCTTGGGCCTTATGGGCCTAAGCTTAAATTTCTCACTGCAGGTAAAATTTATCCTCCAAATCATGGATGAAAATTTACTTTATTTATATCAATACATTATTTTAGCTATGATGTTAGTTGTACATTATTCTAACTACGACATTAGCATTATCCCTGGGAAACAGTAGTGGCACCAGAAATTCCCCGATGGGGGGACACTACCTCCCCGACAGGGGGGGCACTACATAAAAAGAGTCTATTATGTAAGTATTTATCAAAAACTGCAATATTGTTAATATTTGTACCATTCCATTTGTTAATACTCCTCGTGGTTTTGGAGATCATCGTGCCACAGACAGACATTTTTAAAAAATATCGTGGTCAAAATGTGTTCTGGACCTCTCAAAACGTGTATATTCATGGAAAACTGAAAATTTTTACAAATCTAAAACTTTCTTCTATTGAATGTAGAATGGGAAAACTGGAATGCTCCAAATTTGTACAAGGAAAGAAAATGCTGCCAAAAGTAGAAAAACTGAAAATTTTGTATTTTTTTCCCCAAGAGATTTTAGGAGTATGCCCTGATGGGGGCTCACAGACTCCCCGACGGGGGGGGGGGAGCTGTGCCCCCCCCCTAGCTGGTGCCACCCCTGCTGGGAAACTTAGATTTTTACTACTAAGATTATTAGTAAAAAATAAAAATAAATACTCAATGATAATGAATAGTTTTTAGAAAGTGCTGAATTAAAAGTGCTGAATGAAAAAATTATATTTTTCGCACTTAAATTATATTATTAAAAACTCTAATTATAGTACATAGAAATCATCAAAAGAGCATACAGAATGTCTTTTAAAAAAAAAGATCTTACAATTATCTAGTAAACTAACTTTTGTAACAAATATTCCTTTGCTTGCTAATTTTGAATAAACTTTGTTTGATTATATTTTATGTTCATCACAGTAGCAAAAACAGTGCAGCATGACAGGGAGCACAGTATACTATATTAAACAGTTAAAAAAAAAAAAAAACAGGCCTAAATAAACAAATTTATTTTGTATTGTACCTATTATTACTGTACTAGTTGTATTTTCAAAATTTATTTTCTTTGTAGTTGCAAATTTTACATAATTTACGAATTGCTGACACTTTTTAGAATATCAGATTTGGTTCAGTATTGAATCAAAAATAAATTTTATTTTGCTGCAAGTTACTGGGCATTTACTTGTTTTTTTCCATTATTGTTGTCTTTCCTGAGACTATCTTTTCATATTTACACTGATATGCTATAAGTTACTTCATAGGCAATATGGCAAGTAAAATAAGCAATATAAGCATATACAAACAGGGATACAGAAAATGCTCAGACCTCTGGATTTTCCCCAAACACATTCTAAATTTCCCCAAAAATAGCATAAGAACCTATTATCAGAGGTTTGACATTCAGTTTGACATTTTTGGTGGGAGAGGGGAGGGGAGAGGAAGGGGGTAACTTTTTTAAGCCCAAATATTAAGTGAGATTTTTTATAAGCTCATTTTTTATTACAAATTCCTTTTTTTTTAAACTACATCAAAATTCAATGTTGCTATTAACGCGCCACCAGATGGAAAATTAAAAAGATTAAGGTAATCAGACTAATTAACTAACATAATTTTTAAGGCTATAATTCTTATCCTTATATAATACATAATTATAAAATAAATTAATGCTGCTTTGTTTTACTGCACTTTCAGGTTACGCATTAGAAGATGGGATTCCGAGAATCTCACAATATTTTAAAAAATCTCACTCAAAAATATATCATAAGGGAGATTTCCCCCCAATTTTTACACATTCCTCTGAGTATTTTATCCTTTTTTTTTTTAGGTCAGTTGGATATATATTAAAAATAAAGCTTTGAAGCCAGTAGTTATCTTTTTCTAACTTCTTTAGAATTTCTTGATTAAAAAAAGGAAATAGTATGTAATTATTTCAAAATACTTCTTAATTGTACATATTTGTTAGTTAAGAGGATATATGAAGTGTTTATTTTATCAACAAACAACTACGAAGTGTGAAATCTAAAAATTGCAATAATTATAAATTAAATAATTTAGGTTATTCCAGCTACTGCACTTCTGTCAAGCACTCTTTGAGTACTCAAAATCAAATTGAAAACATATTTTGAAATATATTAAGCAATAACTTGAGCAATTCCTTTTGCATTTCTGATGAAAATTTAGATTCTCAATATTGAAGCAGTATCTGTCCTTAGCCACAAAAGGGGAAAGAAAAATAAATTTCCATTTTAATATTTATTTGATTTTTTTTTTTTTTTTTTTTTTTTTTTGTTGTTGTTTAATTTGCAATTGTAATTCTCTAAAAAGAAATTTGCAAAAGGTAAATTATGTTAATTTCTCACTTAAATTTGAAAGATCTCATTTAAATTTTATTGTTAGAGTGTGAGAATCCCACTCAATACTTTTTTCTAGTGTGAACCCTGACTTCACTGTCTCTGAAAATTTAAAATACCTTTTCATTACAATTCATACCCAAAATCAAGAGTAAGACAAAAAAAATTTCAATGCATGAACCATAAGCATTTTATAAAAATTCTATAATTTTCTGTTTAAAGATGAATTATAATTATTGTGTGATACAGTATAAGAAAAGTTAGCAATATATAACTTAGCTGATGTGTACAAAACTAAACAAAAGCTGTACAAACTGGGGGAAATATATATATATGCTACAAAAATGAGACAAATTGCTATAAAGATATAAATGTACAAAACATGGGCAAATTACAACCTTGAGCATATGAAACCATACAGTCTGAGAAAATATTGCTCAAATGTAGAATGACAGAATCAGCAGCTAATTAAACCATTTGTTGATGTGCATCATTACAAAAAAACATAAACAAATAAATAAAAAGAATAAAATGTATGAGTTTCAAGCCCTGCCTCTTTTTCCCCCAGGATAAAAAAAGGAATATTTATGAATAGGACAGATAAACTTTATAAACTTACAGAATTAAATGAAAATATATATATATATATATACTGCCTTTAACAGAATGACAGGACTAATTTATATATTACTTTTTATATTATATGTATATTTTTTGAATTAAAAAAGCTTCACAAACTATTCTGAAGATATCAGCGACATATATTAAGAAAATATAGCCATCTATTTACAAACCATTATCAATACATATCCAGAAAAAATAGCCAACAAATATTCAGAAGCCAAAAACCATGCATATCCTAATAAAGGTCTCGCCATCAAATATTCAGAAATTATTTTCTATACGTATTCTGAAGTTATAGCCAACAAATATTCAGAAGCCATAATCTATTCAGAAAGATATCCCCAACACATAGTTAGAAGCCATCATCAAAATGTATTCTAACGATATTGCCAACAAATATTCAGAAGCCATCATCAATATATATTCATTAGATATAGCCAACAAATGTTCAAAAGCTATCATCAATACATCTACAGAAAATATCTCCAAGAATATCCATAAACCCTTATCAATACATTTTCAGAAAATATTGCCAATAAATATTCAAAAACCATCCAATTTCAGAAATGTTGATGGTCTCGGATACCAGAAATCTGGAGATCGGAAATTCATTTCTACATGTTAGCAAGGAAGAATCTCTAGCTTAACAGTAGTTTTTGAAAAATGTAAAATTTTTAAGGATTTGACAAAATATTCAAAGATAGTTTAAGAAATTAAATGTTAAAACTGAATGTGTAGGGCATTTTGACAAAAATGGAAGTGTAATGGTGACAACACAAAATTGTTGCCTGAAAGAAATAGTCCTGTCGTAATAAAAAAAAAAAAAAAGTTGTGGCCATTTTTAATCCATTATTAATGCAGATGATTTTCATCTCAAAGAGGTTGTATACTAAATGTCCAATGGAAGTGAATTTTTACTGTGCAGATGACATTCTTCGTATTCTCTGGGAAAATTGCAGTATAGCAGCGCCACCTATTGCATATGTGCACCCAATTTAATCAACATAATGACCTTTTCATATATTAAGTTTTGTTGGATCTTATGCATTAGAACTTGTGAAATAGCTTTCTTTTAAATTATGGAAGGATTCTTTTAAATTGTCAAGGTGCATCTGCATATAAACTTATATGCAATTTCGTGCAGTTGTTCTGGAGATAGAGCATATATTCTCTGAAATTACAGAAATCGCTGTATACATCAGTGAAAGTAACAAATTTTAGCTGGACTGAAGAATAGTTGCATTAATAAGCATAAGTATGAAAACTAAGGAAAATTATTTATTAATATAATTGAATTAACATTAATAGAGGCTGATTCAGAAAAAAATTGGGACCTTTATTTGCCCCTAACAAAGATTAATTCCATAAAATTGGCCTATCTGTATTATAACACATAAAAAAAGACTGAATTCAGTCAATAGACTGAAAACTTTCACCCATGGCTGTATAGCAGTGCCACCTGTTAAAAGCGATTGGCACCAAAAGTTAATAAAACACTAATTTTTGTCAAAGTGCATATAAATTAATATGCAAATGCACCTGTGTAATAGTTCCTGAGATACAGTCGCCACAACATTTTTGCCACATGCACACAGATGGACAGACATTTTCTAAAAAGTGTCAAATCATATTCTGGACCTCTCAAAACATCTAAATCCGTAGGTGCCAAGTCTCTATTATTTTCAACGGAGACTTCATACCAGAAAACTTTTATAAATGTTTTCAGTTTATTTAATTTTATGTATTTCGTCGAAAATATATGTGACAAATTCCTTTTTAAAAATACTGGTATATAAGTGTAATTAAAAAATTAAGAGTGTTGGCAGCTATGTAAATCCATCAAAAAATCAGAAGTCGAAAATTTTTACGAATCCAATACTTTCTTCTACTGAAAAGTAAAAAAAACTAAAGAATAGTGTGCACGTTACTTTAATGTAAAATAATTTTAAATTGAGTAAATATAGAGAAGTTTAAGCACAATTTTAGATTAATAACAACTAATATGAAATAACTAGGCTAATATAAACACCATAAAATAATAACAGAAGTTTCAATTAATTGCTAACATTAAAATAGTTGAATGAAAACTATGTTTTCTAGCTTGAATTAATTACCAAATATTTATAACTTCATATATTTACAACTTTTTTTTTTTTTTTTTTTTTGTAGGGGGGAGTTATGTAATTGGTACTTAAAAGAAATACATGCTATAACAGAAGAATACAGCTGTTAGTTTGTTGTTTAATATTAGAAAGCTTGTTTTTTCAGTAGATTTTTTTACTTCCGTTTTCCTTTTTACTTTATTCTAAGAAAATAAATATTCAAAATTTCCTCAGACAGTCAAAATGAATGTTGTTTGTGCGTTTGGACATATCCTGCACCCATGTATACAAATATGGCAAGTAAAATAAGTGATGAGATAACTTGTAGTTGATGTCCTAAGCAAGTTAACAAACTATGTTGTAGTTAGTGGTCAGCAGGTTAAAAAAATTAGGTACTACACTTATAATCAACCACTTTAAAAGCCCCATAAGATTCTAAATTCTTTTCTTTCTTATAATATTGAATCAAAGAAATTGCCAATATTATATACCTATCAACATCTTAATTAATATTACATAGTATCAGGGATTAATCCAGCTTTTTAAAAATGGTACCCCATTTGTGAATTTATAAAATAATTTGTGAAAACATCAAGTAAGTTTGTGAAAATTAATGATACTTCAGAACAGTTAACCGAAATGCGTAAAGCAGTTTTTTTTTTTAATTTTAAAATACATTTAAAAAATAAAATGAAACAGTTGTAAAAATAAATATATATATGGGCGAGTTAAGTTGTTTCTTATATATAAGATAAGTAGGTGTTTACTTAGATATTTATCATTGTCTCCGGTAAATATTCAAATTGAGGGTATTTTTCTGCGTTCGATGCAGTGAAGCTTAAAAAATATTTTAGTGTGCAGTTATATTGCTGAGAATTGAATTTGTGAAGGTACCTCTTTGCTGAAAGTTGAATTTGTGAAGGTACCTCATTGCTAAAAATTGACTTAGTGAAAGTGCCTCAATGCGGCACTAAATTTGTTCTGGATTAACCTCTGAGTATTGATTGTTCCGTCTTTTTTAGAGTAATTTCCTTCTTATTTAATTGTAATTGCATTTGGAAAATATTACTCCAAACATTTACTGGTGTGAAAAAAAGGACGAGACTAAAAACACTACGGAAATTAATTAGGATCTTAGCAGGTATGATAATATCTTAAATATTAAATTTTGAATTAATTTCTATTTTTTTTTAATGCAATAAAGATTTTTGACTGACATAACTTTATTTTCAACCTTATAAAATGCAAACTGCTGTCTAAACTTATTCCTCGGGACCTTCTGAGGCACATTGTGGTTGTAAATTTCAGAGATTCTTTCGCACAAATTTTTGTATATACATTTATACAGCATTGGAATTGTTTTTTCTCCTGACTGTCCCCTTTGTTTCACAGGGTACTAGATAGATTTTAACCGTGTCTTGTTGTGTTGTGTCCTCATCTTCAAAACAAACATTTCTAAGTTGCTGACTGTTTTAATATTGCTATATACTACTGGGCCACTTGTGGGGAATTATGGCCCTTGGACTCTTCCCCCAACACAGAGGAAAATATGTATATATTATACATATTTATTTATATATTTTTAAACTTAAAAGTCAAAGGACAAATTTTTAAAATATGTCGTTATAAATGACAAACACTTTCCAAATTGAAACTCTAAAGCAAAAAATTAATCAAAATTCATGTAACCCATGCTACATACAAGCATACAGCAACATATTATACTCATGAAATTAAATATTTCACAAGAGGTCTATATTTCACAAGAGGTCTTTTTTTTTTTTTTTTTTTTTTTGTACATTCTAGTTATTTTACCTGTTTTATTCACACACACACACACACAAAAAAAAAAAAAAAATAGTAATTTTTCCTTTAACTGTACAGGGTCATATAAAATTAACTTCCCTTCCTTTTAACAATTTAAATATATTTTTTTTTACTTCAATCCTGTATGGGGTATTTTAGACAAACATTTTATTTTAGAATGTTTCAATTTCTTTTCTTAAATGTAAACACCAGTAGCAGATTTTTCTATAAATATTTACAGCAAAACAAAATTTGTCTGTGATCCAGAAATGCTAGACAAAGTCTAGTATCACAAGAAGTATTAGCAATTCATAAAATATATAAAATTGGCATCTACGAAAAAAAAAAAAAAAAAAAAAAGTTAAAAAGATACAGCAAGTATGGTAATCTAAAGACATTAAATTATTTGTTTTAAAGCCTGAGATTTCTTTTTGATAGGTTAAGTTAATCTGTAGAGCTTTAAACAGTCTGTAGTGCTTGCTGCCATACTGCACTGTTTCTTCTACTGGATGTGACACTACAGCTTAGATAACATACAGTGTAAAATTTAAATATATTTTATATTATTTTATTTTCAGTGGCATATTGTGAAAGACATTTTGGGTTATATACCAAATAGCTACGGATGGCTAGAAACAAACAATCTGATATCATGAAGAGTTCAATTCATCTGATTGAGTGTTCAAATGCCGTTATATATATAAATTATTTCTCAAAATAAGTGAATCAAGAATCAACCAAAAACATGAATAATATATTCCATCATAATGTACTGTTTCTAGCTACTTGTATTGAAAAAGCACCAAATGTCATTTACAGGATGCCAATATTTATGATTTAATTATAGTATTGCAATTTTTAAAAAGTTATATGTTTACTCTAAAAACAGGCTGCAATTATAAAGCGGTCTGAAATTTTATATTTCCAAGGAAGACTGGAATAATATAAATATAATAAATAAAATAAATATAAAAAATATAAATAATATTTCAAAACACAGGTTATCTTAATAGAAGGAAAGATATATTTTCAAAATGAAAAAAAAAAATATATATATATATATATTATGCCACCAATTACCTCATTAGTATTAACAGTATGTCATTATGTATATATGAAATAAAGTATAATGTGCATACATTTATCATAATTTTTATGTAATAAATTTAATAATGAGTATGTAGTTAGGTTTTTATAATGTTAATCAGATAAATTTATAATAAGTATAAGTTTTAATCGAAATTAATTGCTGGCATGTGGTTAATATGAAAGTATACCATAATTGCTTTTAAAACACATATTATTATTATTTTATTTTTTTTGATTGGTTCAAAAATAAAAATTGTGAAAAAGAAAGATTTTTTCTTCAAAGTTTCTCAGAGTGGGCAATGAAAAAGCATCAATTTATAGTTTAATTCATTCTTTTTTAATTCGTGGAGCTGGTTTTAAAATTGTACAAATTAATAGAGAAGTAGTAAAAGCTGTAGTCAATGCTAATCCAGCTAATAAAACGTACCAGTAATCATTATAAAACTGCATAGTTCTTTCAGCAACTTTATCGGTGAATTTATCAAATGCAGATGGAGGTAAAGGTACATTTTCTGCCTTGGAATTTTTATAAAAACCTTCAGCAAATCTAATTAAAGTTGTAGTAGTCACATCTGGCAAACTAAATCTATACATTTTTTGATGACGAAAAAATATCATTGATGGGCATTGCCTAATTCGAAAACGTTCTGCAGTTTCAGGAGATTCTTTTGTATTAACATTGGCAACATTGACACGATTTCTAAGTTTAATACCTGCATTTTCCAAATATAAAAGTTCTTTATTCTTACAACAAGATCCATCGTGAAATATAATTAACCAATCACCAGTAGTAGCCCCAGTAGCTGCCTGCGTTAAATGCTCAAAAGACTGGTCATCTAAATCAACAGTCGTTGGTTCCATATTTTCTTGAAGCCATCCATACAATGAATCCATTTCGAAAGCTCCGTCGTATGAAGCAGCTTTATTTTTTCGAATATATACAAGTGCCGGCACGTTTTTAATACCGTACTGCGATCGGAGATCAGGTTTTTTTAAGCGAACTACCAATGTACCCAGATTATCTTCCAATAGTTTACTCATGCCTCCTAAAAGTACTTCAGCTTCAACACAATCTGTACATTTACAGCACTCTTCTGTGAATAATACAGCAAGTGGATTTGCTAATTCCATTACTTCATTAAATCTAGCAACTTCATCGTAGTCATCAACTTCCGAGGCACGTAATACGTTCAGTATTAAGAAACCACAAATAAACGCAAGCCTCATTTTTTCATACCAATTTAAACGAAGATATATCAATCACCAACTGAAAATTCACAATCTTATCCCACAACACGTATACAAACAAGGTTTTGTTTTTGTTGACAGCACGGAGTAATATTAATAGGAGTTGAAGGTCCAATGGGAGAAAGCTACGAAACTGTGATCTAAATTTTTGGTAAATATTGAGGGCGCCACTTGTCATTCCTCCCTACTTCGGCGCGGATATACTGTTGTTTTCAATAGAATTTTACTGGAGTACATTTAAAATTTTTTATTTTAAGCAATTTAATTTCTTTGTAAGTTCTTAAAACTGCAATAATTCAGATGTTTCAAATAAATGCTTCGTTCCTAGCTGTAAAACAGGCTATGATAGTGATAAGAAAAGAAAAAAAAAAGGCCGTAGGAGAAAAATAAAGTCCGAGTTCGTGTTTTCTGCACCTAAAGTAAGTTTATTTTTTTTCTTTACAAAATTTCATCCATTCTCCTTCCTCCCAATTGTCTGTTTTAGCTAGCTTCGGTTCATAAGAATCGTCAATTTTTAAAAGGTTTCTTTCAAAGTAAAATAAGTATAAAATGGCTCTTAAAAAAAACATGTTGGTTAGAATACTCTATTTAATGAAATTTGCCTTCAATCGAAATTTTTTCAGCTTGATATTATTTTTAAAAAAATAATTAAAATGAGACATTTCCCCATTGAATAACATTGCGGAAGCTGGAGAGAAGGAAGGATTGCACGCTGGCGCCATCTGTAAACATTAGAAAACAACATCACAAAATTTCAGCGTTACCTTCTTCTCCTGTCTTATTACTCCGTGGTTGACAGATTACACTTGTAACAGTGTTGCCATTTAAAAAAATAAATAGACATTTTACGCTATCCATGGACGTAAGAGGGCTAACCACTGAGCCCTGTCGCTGCAAAAATGGTCCGAATATACCGGCTGACCTTCGCGCCATCTATTGAACTCTTTCCAAAGCAACATTAATTATAAACGAATTTGGGAAGGAGAAAATAAATAACTTAAATATTTGAATTTTAATAGACTTATTTTACGGGGCTGTCATAAAACTCACGTAGGAATATATATATATATATATGTACACATATATTTCCTAAAATACTTATACTTTCTTTCTTATTTTTCCCAATTTTATTTAATATAATTTTCGATGTTAGCAATAAATTTCAATTACTTTTTATACATTTTCCTACTTTTAAATGCTTCCATATTTATTTTAAAAAATTTTCTTTGCAAAATAATCAACACATTAACTTCATCCCCCCCCAATATGATAATAATGTTTTTTTCTGACTTGGGTCCTGGACTTAGGTGGATTGCCTTTATATTGATTTTTTTTAAAAGGGACATAACCTGTATTTACTCAAGTTTTGAAGCAAATAACGAAAAACTCCAAACGGTTAAATTGACGACTCTGACTTGACTAAGAATTAAACCAAGCACTTACCATTTGCCAGTTTCGACAGCAGAACCTCACGGCTACAGGTGGAGCATGTTTTATTTGGAACAAAAAAAATTACTGATAAAATGTATGCTTTGTATGTGATGTAAAAATGACTTTAAAATTTTATCAACATGAAATTCGCATCGTCTCTATGCTATTTTATTTTATTTATTTATTTTTTATCATTCCAATTTTAATTCAAAAATTTATACCGTTAACTTTTAAAAATGTAAACAATTTTAATGAAAAGCTAAAAAGCGGCTATTGACATCACTATTCTTTTTTCTTTTTATCCATTAATAATAATTTAAAAAATGTATTTTAACTTTTAAAATGTAAGCGTAGTAAACTTGGTGGGATGAAGATAAAATTCTCCTTGTAAAATAATCAACACATTACTCCCCCCCCCCCTCCCTGCTAATAATGTTTTATCTACACTTGGATCCTACACCTAGGTGGATTACCTTCGTATTGTTTTTCTTATAGAGACCAGGCCTGTTTTTTGCTCGAGTTTTTAAGTAGACCACAGAAAAATCCGAACGGTTAATTTCAGGACTGTGACCTGAAATTGAACCGAGCCCTTCACACTTACTAGATTTGAAAGCAGAACCTAACGACTACTGTTGGAGTACATTTTATTTCAAAGAAAAAAAATATATATATGATGAAACGTGTACTTTGTGTATGTGATGTAAAAATGATTTTAAAATTTTATACAAATCAAATTTGCATTATTTCCATGTTCCATGCTAAAAGTATTCTTTCTAGTCATTCCAATTTTAGTTAAAAATTTTAAACCATTAGCTTCTAAAAATATAAACATTTTTAGTCAAAAGGTAAAAAGCGGGTATATGAATCACTATTCTATTTTTATTTATTTATTTGATTCATTAATTTAAAAAAAAAAAAAAAAAAGTATTTTAACTTTCAAAATGAAAAAACAAAAAAGAGTTTGTAAAAAATTTTAAATTCATGAACTGAAAACCTGAGAAATTTATAAAATAACATTAAGTATGGGATGAAGATAAAGTTTACCTTGCAAACAACACATTCACTCCAACCCCTTCTCCCCTCTAAAGTGGTTTTATCTACACTTGGTAGATCTAGGTAGATTGCCTCTGTATTGGTTTTTAAAAGAGACATAGCCTGTATATACTCGAGTTTTGAAGAAACCCACGGAAAACTCCTAACGATGAAGTTGACGAGTGCAACCTGGAATCGAACCAGGCACTTCACGTCAACCAGTTTATTTTAAAGTAAGAAATTTATTTTACTGATGAAATGTATGCCTTATATGCAGTGTGAAAGTTACTTCAAAGTTTCATCCAAAACAATTTGCATTATTTCTCTGCCAAAATTATATTTTTTAGTCATTCAAACATTAATTCAAAAATTTGTACCATTAACTTTTTTAAAGAAATGACAACGATTTTAATCAAAAGGGAAAATGGAGTTATTTAAATTGTTATTCCAAACTTATTTTTTATTCGTACAATAATAATAATAAAAGTTTTAGCTTTTAGAATATTAGGACCCACTAACGGCCAAGAGGTCCTGTTATTGAAGCTGTAGACGAGAGGTGCTAGATTTGATCTCTGGTCGCGCTTGTTGGCCTAGCCGTTTGAAGTGTTCGGTGGTTTTCTCCGAAACTAAGTTAAATACGGCTAAGATCCATTAGAAAGACCCCCATGGAAGGCACTCTCACACAGGCCTAAGATCCTAGTGCAATCAATCGGCCTCAATCTTAAAACCATCAACAACTTTTAGAATGTTAAAAAAAAATGTCAACTTGTAAAAAAAATTAAATTTATGAAATGGTAACCTGAAAAATTAATAAAATACATTAAATGCAATAAACTTATTGCGCAAAAATCTCTTGCAAAATAATAAAAAAATTCACTTTACACCCCCACTACAGATATTGTTTTACCTAATTTAGATCTTAGACCTAGGTGGATTGCCTTCATATTGGTCTTTTTAAAGGGACCTAGCCTGTATTTACTCGAGTTTTGAAGTAAACCATGGAAAACTCCGAACCGAACGGTTACTTTTATGACCATGACCTGGAATCGAACCAAGCATTTCCAACTGACTAGTTTCGACAGCAGACCCAAACTGCTATAGATGGAACATGTTTTATAGAAAAATAAACTTATGAAATATATGCTTTGTATGTGATGTTAAAATGATTTTAAAATTTTATCAAAATCAAACTTACATTATTTCCGTGCTAAAATTATTTTTTCTAGTCATTTCAATTTTAATTCAAAAATTTGTACCATTAGCTTTAAAAAAAAAAAAAAAAAAAAAACTAAACAATTTTAATCAAAAGATAAGAAGCTGCTTTTTAAATTACTATTCTATTTTTATTTATTTGATTCATTAACTTAAAAAAAGAAATGCTATACACAACTAATAATCTTTAAATAGCTATAATTAATCCAAATCATCTAAAATTTTATATATATAAAAAAAAAAAAAAAAGGATGGTGAAAGAAAGAAATGAAAATTAGTAAACAAAAACCAAATTCGTTTAACTATTTTGGAAAATTTTATTTATTACTTATTACTTTTAAAATTATTATTAAAAAACTAATGTATCTCAGTTTTCAAAATTAATTCATTAAAATGAAATTTTAAAATAATTTCTACATTAAAAAGTAATATATCTTAGCATTTAGAATTAATGACTTAAAAAATAAAAATAAAATTTTTCAAATAATCCCTATATTTCTCTATATTCTCACATCTAGGGGCATAACAATTTTTAGCCAAATTTTTAAAAATAAGTACCCAAAATTATTTAAATTTTATAAAAAAGCAATTATTTCCATAAGCTTTCAATGCTAATCTGCTATAACGGCTAATCTTTGCGCCATCTAGTGACCCGTTGATTAACTAAATTTTCTGGTCCATTTTTCTGCCGAATCCCCTCTATTTTCATGCCTGCAATGCAGTTTCTTAAAGTAGGGTATCCATCCTTGGCCTCACTATTTGTAGTGGATGTTGCCCTTAGATAAGTAATGGTGTTCATTACAGTGCGCTGGAAAAAAAAAAAATAGATTTTTGATACCATTCTTGTTGATTCTTCTGTAAATTGATCTCCCGAATCCGAATATGACTCCCATTTTGCTCAGTCACCCACCGTTTTCTCGGGACACCAACATTTCCCCAGTTTTTATCATTGTTCGGTAATTTTATGGCCATGAATTTGATTTGGAGAATGAAAAAAAAATTAATTTAACACTTAAAAACATAAACATATGTTTAATAAATAACATTAATAATAGATTAAAAAAAATATAAGAAATGTAATACATAATTTCATAGTGGCAAATCCCCCCTAAATTTTCCCCTTGCCGCAAATGTTGATGTTTAAGAATTTTTCAACACTATAGCCCCTCAGAAGATATTTAACAGTTAAAATAATCCCCTTCCCCCTTAAAAAATCAAATTTATAGCCATAAAATTACCGAAAAGTGATAAAAATAGAGGACATCCCTAAAAAACGGTGGATGATAGGGCAAAATGGTCATCATATCCGGATTCAGGAGGTCATTTTACATAAGAATTTACCAAAATGGTGTTGGGGCAATTTTCATGCGAGCAGTGTTATTTATCTATGGTGTTGCCTCTCTCCTCGCTGACTGATTAACAGAGCCAGAGAATCGAAATGATTCAAAAATTTCACCTGCAAATCGCCAACCAATTAGACTGCAGCATTGTTACAACCCTATACCCAGCATTCCTAGATTTTTTAAACCAAAACACGTATGCAACAACTTATTCATTATACATAATGTGATTAAAATATGGTAAGTATATTCATAAAATAGATGTGCAATGCAGAAGCCATGTTGAGCCTACCAAAACATTGCTGTACTGCACAACTGCTCCTGTGACTAATTGTGTGTGCTAATATTGTGATTTCAACTTCTATCAGACAGGCAAAAAAAACAAGAATTTTAAATCAAGGAAAAAAAAAAAAAAAAAATCTAATATAGACACCACATGATTTCCTTATACACCCTCCGGAATTGGAATATACATATTGTTATGGAAATATTGAAAATTTTGTGTGATGTAACTAATTCGTAAATAAACATGCAGGTTATAACTATGAAAAAAAAAACCTTGAAAAACTGCTACTCTAACCACAAAAGTCATGATAATAGGATTATATATACCGCCAAACAAATATACTAGTTTTTCCAGGAATGGTTTATTACAGAATCTCTCATTGGCAAATTCATAACTTAGAGTTTAATGAAAATCATTCGAGTACAGATGGCCTACTTTTGTTCTCTTTGCAGAAAATTAGAGGTGAAAAACGATAAATTTTACCGAAACAATTAATTCAATTAAAATTAAGAAAAAAAATAATAATTCCGGATATCCTGAAACAATATTTGCCACCAAATTTGAGCGCTAATCTCGCCGAGTCGCCACGTTTATAACCAATGCTGATCTTTGTCTTGGCATCGGTTTTGGCAATTTCGTGTCGAATTTGGCAAAAATTTGTAGCTTAAGGTTGCCAAAGTTTGGAAGCTCTAACTTCAATATGAACAGAATTCTGGAATTTTCCGGAAAGATTCACTGGTTTATAACGCTGAACTAAATTCTTTGAAAATTCTTTAAATGACAAATAAGACTAAAACAAAATAAAGTGCAATCGTCAACTAGAACTGCATATATAGCAACACTCAAAAATTTTGGCAATTTTCATAACAATATCATTATGTGCTAAATATTCATGAAAGTGCATTCGTCAACTAGAACCTGTTTATGTCTTTAAGAATTACTTTCTTACATGCAAAAATGTCGGCAACTTTCATAAAAATATCCTTACAGGCTCTATTTATGGACTGAATATTCATTAATTAGCTTATTTTAAAATCTCTACAATGGAAGGTCATATATAATGGCTAAAACCTTTGTATATTTGGCCATTATGAATATAATTTTCGTAAATATCTCGAAAATGGTAAACGAAAAGTCACAGAAAGACTAAAACGGGAGGTACACAACTAGATGTTATAACGAACCTATGTATCAATTTTCAACATTCTACATCCAACCGCTTTTGAGCTATGCAAGATACATACACACATGCAGACGTCACGAAAAATCGTATAAAGCTGCTGATATCTTTAAAATGAGAGCTCGTATTAACCCATTTTATCTCATTGTCCTATTTAAAGGACAGCTGAAAAATAGCATATAGAAATCAGAATTTGCTTGATGCGAATATTTTGTCAGCTGGAATATATAAGCTTCTGCTAGAGTGTTATGTGTTTCACCTCCTCCTCCATCTGGAATCTTTGTTTAATCATTACATTAGGGGGCATGGTTTATCTTCTCTTTGCGGTTGAAAATTCTTTCTGGAGAACTACCATGTAAATAAGAAAGTACTATACAGATAAAGCAAAACTTTATACTCGGAAAGCACTTTTCACTATTGAAGAGAACACTAAAACATAAGTGCAAATTTCATCCTCTTTATTTCAATGTCCTGTGTACAAGGTGGATAAGATTTCTTATACAGAATTTTTTTTTTTTTTTCAAATTTTGTTGTATTTAGTTTATTTAGGTTTAATTAACCTTAAAAAATATAATTTTTCTCAAATTTGAGCAAAATAAATAAATTGGAATAAAATGGGCTAAGACGAAACTTGGAGGTGTACAACTAGACATCATGACAGTCACACACATAAATTTGCAACATTCTAAGATAATTCATTTTTGAACTATGTGAGTTATAAAATCCATTTCACAAATCAGGATTACAGTTCTTCCTTGTACGTAGTTTGTATAAGGAAGTAAAAAAACTGGGAATTTTGGGGAATAAACCACATTTTTTGAAGACTTTGGAAATTTTATGGCAAAAATTAATTTGAGAAATTTTAAGCAAACAATATATTGTTCATAAAATATAAATCACAATTTAAAGGCTTAAGCTTATAACACTGTATTTGTGTCATTTCATACTTACTATGAGAATTAAAGTCAAAACAGTAGCTTTTCATTTTTCATACAAAAATAAGCTACAATTGGTCATTCTACAAATGTTATACAATTTTTTCACATGTTCAGAAACATATAAACTTTAATAATAATAATAATAATTATTATTATTTTGCTAAAATGCTATTTTGATTAGTAATGAAATTTATTAAAATTTGTACATTTCTCACATAGTACTAAAAATAACTTGATTTGTATATTTATCTGTTAAAAATGTGTAAATGTTCACTTTGTTATTCTGGTAGCCAAATTAAATCAAAGTTCTTGAAAAAACAAGAAAGAAAAATCATGTGGTACACATTGCTTATTAACAGTATCCAAATGTACGTGATTGTATATTTTCAATGCTCTTTGCCTACGTAATTACACAACAGACAGTGGTTCTGAAAAGCATACATATAGACTAATTGAATTTCTAATCATTCTTAAACATTGTTTGAAAGTGCACAAGACATATAAATGTCATTTAAAATAGGGAACATTCCATAGTGAATTTGAATAACATATATAATTTAGTAAAAATTCTGAAAATATGTACGGACACTCAAGACAAATTGACAGAGGGACAGTCCGAGAGACAGATACACGAATTGAAATCACATTCACACTTAAAAAATGTTAAAAAGTGTTAAATTGCTTAATGTAAATGAAAATACAATTTCAGCAAATTTTCAATAAAAACCTTCAATGTAACTGAATATTCTTGTGTGGTCCTGTAAATCTAATGCTAATCATACTACATTCTGTAGAATGCGTCCTTTTGAGCATAGGAATATCATGTTTCCATTTTATTAAGATTTGTTCAAAGTAAAGTTATTGAAATTTGGTTTATAGAAATACCTCTCATAGAACGAATGCTTTAAAATACTTTCGGGTGTCCCTGAACACAACAAACCAATGGTGGTATTTACTCCATTTTCTGTAGCAAACATCCAGATAGTGAACTTGAATAACATATTTTAATTTCTTTGAAGTTCGTGTAAAATAATATAAAGGAATTAAAATATAGTTCATAAAAATACCTTTCATAGAACTTTTGAGTGTCCCTGTACACAAGCCAGTAGAGACATCCACTACATTTTCAATAGGGAACATGTGATAGTAAACTTTAATATTATATATCAGTTTCAAGAAATTCAACGAATATTTATGGGAGTTAGAGCGCAGATAGACAGGCAGATGAGCAAACAGACAAGAAGTCATTAACAATTTTCAACCATACTGGAAAGTGTTAAAAATATTTAGAAAGCGATAAAAATGATTAATACAGAGGCTGTTCGCACATTTTTTAGACGATTTTGATGGAGTGTACTGAAGCAATTTCACTCATATTTCGAGTTTTATTTGTTCAGTTTGATAGCCCTTGTTCTTAACTAACATTCTACATCATAATTTCTATGATAATAATGCTTTTTATAATATCGGAAGAGGTATATTTTTCTACTCCTCTTGAACGCTTTCCAAAGTCCACAAAGCGTTGTAGGTCTGTGTTTGGATGATGTTGATTTTAAGAGTCGAAAAACACAAAAATCCAACAGTGATACATCAGAAGATTTAGCAGGAATGTCAGTGAAGGGTATGATTTTAATTCCCGTTTTTTGTTCCATATATTTCTAGAAAAGCAATTGCGGATTGTGATGTGTGGCTGCTTGTTTTGTCTTGATACAGTTCGACTGATTGATAGCATTGTGGATGCTTTGAGCCATGTAGCAATTTTTTTTTTCTCCACTTTTGTGATAATAAATTGACCTTTTTTTATTGCAACCACTTAAATAGACCCAAGATTCATCTGTTGTTGCAACATTTTTCCATTTTTCTCCTGGTAAATGCTTTTCATAAAGATTTCACTAAAAACTATCTTTGGAAAGAGTGGAAACCTATCCTTCCATCCACTGCCATTTTAAAAGCGCATTTTTGCATCTAAACAAAAATTCTAAATATTAGAAGATAAATAAAACTTCCAAAAATATAACTGTTGTGAAAATAAAATTCTCCATGCAAACGATTTTTTCTTACTGCAAAATAAAATTGTCTAAAAAATGTGCGAACAGCCTCTGTATAATTGAAAATGTAATTCCTGCAAATTTCCAATAACACCCATTACTGTAACTGAATATTTTTTGTGTGGCCCTGTAAATCTAATGCTAATCATATAGTATTCTATGGAAAGCATTCTTTTCTGCATATGAATAATATATTTTAATTTTAGTAAGATTTATGCAAAGTAAAATTCTTCAAATTTAGTTTATAGAAATACCTCTTGCAGAACGCAAGGCTTAGGAATAATTCCTGGTGTCCCTGTATACAAAACAGTGATGGTATTTACTCATTTTCAATGAGAAACATTCAATAGTGGACTTGAATAACATATATCAATTTCATTAAGATTTGTGTAAAGTAACTGTATTAAAATATGGTTTATAGAAATACCTCTCATAGGATACAATGCTTTGGAATACTTTTAGGTGCCCCAGTACACAAACCAGTAAAGGTGTTTACTCCATTTTCAATAGGGAACATCCGATAGTGAACCTGAATAACATATATCAGTTTCAAGAAATTCCATAAACATTTACGGGAGTTAGAGTGTGGACAGATAGACAGACCAAAGTCATTACACTTTTCAACCTTGTTGGAAAGTGTTAAAAAAAAAAAAGGGAGGGGGGGAGGTATATTTTGTTACATATTTTGAAAATTTAAATTGTAAATTTTTGGATAATTGCACAAACATACATATAGAAAAAAAAAATGTTGAGGTTTTTTTTTAATGAAATAATCTCGAATGAGTAATAAAGAATTATGTTTTTTAATAATGGACAATAAAGGATGATGTTTGTAATCATAACGTTAATAATAGGGCTGTGCCGATTAATCGGTTCGGTTAATCGATCAATGCTTAGTCCCGATCAATTTTTTTAATCGAGTTAATCAAATTGATTAATTCAATTAAAAATTTTCAAAATCAGATTAAAATTTTCAAACTACGAATTAAAGTAAAAATGCTGTTCTGCCTACAAGATATTTTTTCACATATTTTGCTAACAAACATTTTAAGAAACATCCATCAAATAATGAAAAAGCAAAAAAATAAAAAAAATAAAAAAATAAATAACAATAAAACCTCTCAAAAGAAGTTGTTGCACTTTTGTTGATAGAGAAAAGGTAGAGGACAGTTATTAAACAAAATGCCGCTTCATCATGGGCGTCGGCACATAGGGGCAAGCGGGGGCACTTGCCCCCTCCTGGAAAATTCTAATAAATAAATAATTATATAAAAAATTACAATTAAAGCTTTAAGGCTGTGTGATTAGAATTCAAATAACCAAATAAAATTTATGTCTCAGAGCCAATTAGAGTCAAATCACACGATTAGCATTTATAGGTTGTCTCTAACTTTTCCCTGCAAACAGATTCTAAATCGATTCGACAGTACATTTTCCGGATTAGTATTGGTTTAGAATACGTTGCATAATTTCTATATGTAAAATGTTGTAGCTTAAATTGCATGTATAAAAAATTGTTGAACTAAATGCTTACACATTGGCTTACTTAATCACCTCAATCAACTAATCAATCATTTCAATTTGTAAAAACATGCTGAAATTTTGCAATTTGAAGTTTGCCCCCTCCTGAAAATTTTTCTGGCGACGCCACTGCGCTTCATGTACATGTTGGAGCAACACCACTTGTCTGTAGCCTTCTACAGAAAGTGTTGGCTTGGGTGATACTATTTTCAGAAACAAGCTTTCAAAAAATGGAAATGTTAAAGATAAAAAAAAAGAAAAGAAAAGAAGGGATTGAGATTTCCACTATCCCTCTGATGAAGGAAATGTCAACAGAGTTTCATAATATCTTCAAGCATTTATTGTTTGTTCAGAATTGCTTATTGTAACTATTGCAGTAGAAACAGAAAATAACATTCTGTGTTCTAGTCTGAAGTGACAAAAATGAACTAAAATATAAGAATTTGAGATTTTTATGATAAAGATATGGAATTTTGAGAATTCGTTTAAAAATAGTGGCAAGCGAGATGGACAGGGACTGCAAATATAAAACTAAAATATGTGTAATTTCATTTAATGTTTCTTTTAAAATTAATTGAAATATTAATTTATTAAAAAAAAAAAAAAATGAATAAGTGAAAATATTTATATAAAATTAACACCTAAAGTCACCAATTATTACTATGAAAATTGATTTAAATTTCAGCTATGAAACAGATATAATTGATTAGACGAAAATTTTCAGTCAAACATATGAATAATATATATATATACATTTTTTTAAATCCATATGGCTCCTGTTCTGGTCGTAGCAGGCTGGGTGAGTGTTGCCGGCGTGAAACTAGTTTAACCCCACAGGCAAGTCACAAGTCTTGCTGCCTGCCTCCTTCCTTCCTATCTTGTGTTTCTTAGGTTATTTTTTCATTAATTTTGATAAGTTTATGGTTTTAAGTTAAGATTTATTGTGTTACTTTATTGATTTGTTTGTTTTGCAGGCTGTTAATTAATAGATCTGGTTTCTTTACATTAGTGTATTTCATCCACTGATAATTTTTGTTTTTTAATCTTATTGGTCATTGGTGTTTCAGTGATCTTGTATCTGTTGCTTGGCTTCTACTATGCTTAATAGATCATCTTTATTATATATATATATATATACACACACACACAATATGAGAGTTTTATTCATCATTGAAATAAATTTATATAAAGAAAAATCGAAACCGATTAAAAATCTGATTAATCGATTAATGAAGTACGATTAACCCAGTTAAAGCTCTTAATCGATTCCCACCCCTAGTTAATAATCATAATGCCTTCTTTGATTAACTAACTGGTTGATAGAAAGTTATTATAAGCATTTTTTTTTAAATACCTCTACAATATTTAAATTAATCGATTGCAATATTAGAGAAGCTTAAAATTAATTTTATATTATATTATTCCAGATAAAATATCATGTATTATCTATTTTATTCTTCCATCAATCACAAAAAATACTTTTTAATCAGCATCACAAATTATAGCATTACAATTATAAATAATATGAAGTTTTAAAGAAACATGAGCTCAGTGGAGATTTACCTCATTGGAGATAACTGAGTGGTGTCACTGACACAAGTGAAGCCACAAAATAGATGGGTTTTCAGGTTTTCACTACCAGGAAACTTGATTTATATATTGTTTAATGTACTGTATATTGATATAATATGTTGAAGTTGCATTTGTTCCAAGTGAAACTATGAAATACAAAATTTTTATTCTTTTATTACTTCCCTTATCAGACTACTGTAGGTAATGGAAGTATTGTATTCAATCCAAAAATTAGATTTTGACTTTTCACCTTATTTACATGTTTTAAAATCACTTTGTGCATTGCCACTTTGACTGCAGCACTCTACTTTGTTCGCCTGACGTAGGGTCGTGTGCTTTTTCGACCTGAAACAATTGTTGCGAGATTATTGCATTTTATGGTGTTTATTCAAAGTTTTGTATGTAAACCAACTATATTCTTCACAAACAGTAAGGAAAACACAAAAGTTTCATTGTCTCTGTTTCCTTGCATAAATTAGGAAATTAATGGTTAATGGTCAGGGCCTGATTAACACATGGGTCTACTGGGCCACAGCCCAGGGGTTCTTGACTTGGGAAACCTAGAAATTCTTGACAAAAAAAAAAAATTAAAAATGCTCTTTAAAGTAATACTGCATAAGAATTTTACTCAGAAAGAAAAAAAAAAAAGAAGGTAAAGCTTTATTCAAATATGTATTTTTGGGTGAAATAGTACAAAAATTAAAAAGCCCCCCCACCACCACAAAAAATGGTAAAAAAGTATAGAGAAACTGATAGGTAGGTGGCTGGAATGTGTATCAGGCCCTGGGCCCACTTTTGGTTTGATCAGGCTCTGTTAATGGTTACAACCCTCCCCATTATAACATAATTTAACAGAAAAAGTTGGTTACGTACTACCTTCCTGCACTTGTTAAAGTAAACAAAAGCAAGACACACACAATAACAAAGCTTTCTGCAAGCCTGTGATACTTCTAGAATAATGCAGAGTGTTGTAGCAACAGTGGTTAATTAGTGATTCCTTATTCCAAACACTTATACTATTTATTTATTCATAGAAACAATGGCATCAAAAAGGACTTTAGAAAAGAAACAGCAAATTTTAATGTAATTATATTACATAAATCTAGCCTAGTTTGCACTCAATGGAATTTACATTTAGAGTTTAGAAATTCATATAAAAAATTAACTGATATCAGCAAATAGTAATTTTTCAAATAAAAAAATATTAATAGAATATTTTTTTCATTAATTAACTACCATTATTTATTTTTGATTAGCTCTTTCAGTGATCAATCAAACATAGTCTGTGGCAAATTCATATTCGGTAGTGCCTGCAGCAACCTTAATCTGATGTTTTAGTTTTTTTACTGTGACAAACTCTGAGAGAATGTTCACACCCTGTGAAACTCTTGACTAGGTCAAACTCCCTCTCACAGATGTCTGCAATGTCGTCTCCTCTTAGCATACACTATCAGCTTGTTAGTATGAACAATCTGACTATGCAAACTCCCACTCTCTGTATAATTTCCCAGTCTTCAATTACCTCTGGGGGTCACCGAAGCGGGAGAACCATCCCTTCCGTGGAGGATCAAAACTGTGATGGCATGTCTCAGGACCACCTCTAGGGGTGTGTCCCAGACCGTCGCCAATTGCCCATTTGCGTAGCACTTGTGCGACGTAAAACCCAACCAACCAATCAACCCAGTCTCCAGTCAGAAAATTTCATGCAACTCTATGTCGATTTTTTTTAAAATAGAATTATTCATTACCTATTTTTTTTTTTTTTCAATTCTGTCTTCACACAGTTAGAAAATTCACTGTCATTTAAATATACATTTTCTAAAAAAAAAATTTTTTTTTTTTTTTGAGTTTAAAAATTCAAAAAATTAACTATATGCATCATAATTTTTCAGCAGGTAAAAAAAAAAAAAAAAAAACACTAGATAACAAGTAGTTCTATAAATAAATCTTCTCATGGAGCTACATCACATAGCATTTGGTGACCGGAGATGGGGAAATTCTAAGAACAAGAGAGAGGAGTTTTAATCAAAAGTTGCATTAAACACAAGGTTTTTCTTACTATCTTATTTACTACTTGAAATAAAAATATCAATAAAAATAAATTATTCATTATTGCTAAAATTTCAGTTGTATATATTATTTAAAAATAAATAAATGCAAACAGATGCTTTTTTTTTTTCAAAATATGACACCAATACCATAAAATGTTTTTCATGTTCATTTTTCACATGTAAATATACATTGCCTATTAACCATATCCTTTTCCCCCAGATTTGACAAAACTCTGACTCCAATTTTACAAAATATATTTCTTTATCATATATTGCTTCTTAACCATGATAGCATTTTACTCAAATTTCATGAAAATGAATCCAAAACAAAATAATTCGAGAACAAAATTAATAATCGAGCTTTGTAGCTAATCAAATCTCGAAAAGATGCAGCTATGTATAAAATTTATAAGAAAATTTTAATTTTATCCTCATTAAAACTTTGATGAGACTTACTTTTCCAACCAGTTAAATTGCACTGTTGATGCTGGTAAAATGGTTAATATTTTCTTGAATTAAAACATGGTGCATAATGAGCAATTTTGAAGCACAGTATAATAATGTATTATTTGCATATTAATAAATTTTATTATATTAATTATGTAGTGTTTATTAAAAAAATCAAATATACATTTAAATTGTTAAATTGTTTTAGATAATACCATTATTAATGATAACTAGTATCGCTCAGTAGTCAAAACGCAACATATATTTTTAAGTAAGCTATTAAATAATACAGAAATTCAAAATTTTCATGTAAACACAGTGATCTTAGTAATTACTCTGTCCTTCAAAAGTAAAAAAAAAAAAAAACTATCAGCATCTTTATTTATATGATGATGCATGAATTTCTCTATTAATTTGCTTTTCAATCTGACCAATCAAAGTAGTTCTTCTGAGCATTAAAATCTATATAGTTTGTGGGTTACTTCTAGCATAAGTATCGAATTTGAGCTGAACCAAATGCAGCGTTAAGATGCTATCATATTCCCTCATACACACCTTTATCATCGTAAAAATAGCAAACTGAATTCAGGAGACCTTAAAGCTCGCAGAAACACTAAAATGTCATATTTGAATTTTTTCACGATACTACTACTACTCTTACATAATACATGATCAGAATTTAATTACTATATGTTTTCTTTCATCATCCATAATTTAATAAAGTTTGAATCGCTCTTTTACTTAATCCTTCAATGTACTTTTGTTAAAAGTCTATTTTGCGAATCTTTTAAGCATTTATTTATTATAAAAATTAGCGACAAAGTCACTCTGCGAATTTAATCAAATTTTTAATCAATTATTTTTCTTATTAATAAAAATATTTCTTATAAACAATTTAAAAATTCTAACACGAAATTGTCTTTAATTAATATATTTCTATTCATTTTTGTAAGAATAAATAAATAAATATAAACAAAAATAAAAACTGTTTATTACAGTTTTAATCGTTTCAAGTCTCTCAATATAAAATTGATTAAAAACAAAATTTACCTCTTAACGATTTAAAAAAAAAAAAAAATTGTGTTAAACATTAGAAAATTTAAAAGAACTACCCAGTATATTGGTCAAAAAATTTTTTGATTGCAAAATGTACTAATAAATGTCAGAAGGAATGTCGCAAACTTTCAGTTTAATAGCTGCAGAATTCTAGGCTCTACACTTGTCAAACTGAACGACAAGAAGAAGAAAATAACCAACAAATTTCACGTTTTCAAAGTTACAATACTTTGACCCCTTAATTTGGATTGACTTGCAAATTGGTATGCTATGTCTTGAGGGTATGTTCAAAGGCTGTGCAAAAAATCATATGTCTTGGAATCCAGTGAGCTGAGAAACAGTCAAAAAGTCCAAGAGGCTATATCAACATAATATACACTAGTAACGTTTTGCCATTTTACTTGCCTACTTTGGAAATTTCATTTGTTTTTCTTAATGTTTGTTTCAGCCTGAGGGGGTGGAATGCTACTGTGTTTCTAGATCAAGATATTACATTTCTATACTTTTTAACAGTTTTAAATGAGTGGCTTTATAGTTAAGTTATAAATTATATATGTTTTCATGCTTATTACATTTTGAAAAAATCTGGAGTGATTCCACTCAACTTTCTGAACTTTAAGTAATTAATAGTTGTATAAATAAATTAAATTAAGATAAGGCATTAAATAAACAAAAAAGGATATTATAATAGGGTGTTTGAGTATTTTTCTGTGTATAGTATATTGTTTGATTTAATGATATTGCCTTTCAAATGATTTGAGCCCAAAGATCATTGATAAAGAGATTTTCGCTATGTCCCTGTAAAAATTTATAAATGCTAGATTCACCAAAATCTATACAGTTCGTGCGACTGTGACCATAACATTTTTATAAAATTTCATTTCATTCAGATGAGGTGTTTAGACGTTATAGCACTTCAAATAATTTGAGTCCATAAGCCACAATAATAAAGAATTTTTCTTTGTGTCCCTGTAAAATCTATAAGTGCTAGATTCTCCAAAATTCAAACATTTTGAGTAATGATGACTTACAACATGTGTATAAATTTTCAGCTCAATTGAATAAAGTATTTAGATGCTATCACACTTTAAAAAATTTGGGCCCCTAGACCATAAAGATAAAGAATTTTTCTTTGTGTCTCTGTAAAAAAAAACTATAAGTCTTAGATTCACCAAAATCAATAGGGTTCATGCTACGGTAACCTATAACATAAGTACCAACTTTCAGCTCATTTGAACAAAGCATTTAGACTATCATGTTCACTAACATACATACCTCACCGTAAAAATAGCAAATATGAACTCAGGGATCTCAAAATGTGTAGAAACAACAAAATCTCAAAGTCAGATTTCTGACATTATTACAATACTTTCCTTTCATACGCATGTTTGGAACGTAAATGGAACTATAAACCCAACATTTTAGTATATAGCATTTCTAGGTACTTTATTGAAGCTTCTTTTAAAGTTATTTCCATTAAGTATTTTGAAACTTTTTTTAATTAGACAACTTTAAAGCAAAATATAAAAAGAACAAGGCAATTTTCAACACAAAAAAATTTTTTAATAATCTAAATCAGAAAATTTGTTTTATACAAATAAAAACATGAAACACAATTTTTTTTTGAATTAACAAAGCTTAATACAAAAAAAAGTAACATCATATTATTTCATATTAGTGTTTCTTTTCTTTTAAAGATATTTTAGAGCAGATATACAATGAAAAAAATTCACACAAACATTGACAATTCTCAAAATTACTTAATTTAAATAACTGTTTCTAAATCAGATTTAAAGGTTTTTTTTTTAATCTTTAGAGGGAATACATCTGAGGTAATTGTAATATACACTTTTTTCAATAATTATACAGCAATTATTTTAACATATAGATTTATTGGGGAAAAAGAAAAAGGTATATAATTAAAAGTTTACTTGAAACAGAGTCTTGCTTTCTCTGCAGCTGAATACAATTAGAATTTTGCAGCAAACAAATGTTTATTCCCTATAATTTTGTTTTCTAAAGCATGGATTTGTCTCAAAAAAAAAAAAAAAAAAAAAAAAAAAATCCGATTCTGTTAAGAATAATGGATATTTCATTGTCTTGGATTTAGTTTAAATGGAAGGGTATATGCATAGATAGCAGACAGAAAAATGAAATACAGCAAAAAGTAACTTAAAATATAAATAAAATAAAATAAAAAATAAAAGTAGAGGCATAAAAATTTAAAATAGAAATATTTTACCTTTTATATATATTTCAAATATATATTATTTGACATTATGTATTCTGTAAGTGATCTAAAATCAGAAGTCTTCAGTTTTTCTGACCTCGTGGACTACTAAATTCATAATCAGAGAACACCCATTTTACAAATTCTTATTTTATTACATGAAAATTGCAAATGCTCATATATACATTTTTAAAAAATGTTTAAAAGCTGTTTAACTATAGTTAAAATAACTACAATTAAATTAATTTTTTCAAAATATTTTAGGTTTATTTAAATATTACACATTTTTTAGCATGATTGTTCCTGCTTGTAATTGTTAACTAGTCGTCCTTGATCAGTTCGTCCATTTTTTGGTTCTACTATAGTTATTGAAAGGTGAAAAGCTGATTTCATTTTAAACTGAGAAGGATACCTTATTTTAATTGCAGCTACAAATGAAAACATCTTTCTATGCAAGTATTTTATTAAGAACTGAATCAGAATATTTATTGCTTTTCCACCAACTAATAATCTCCTTCTTGACAGAGCCAAAAACAAGTCTATGATAGGTGAATTAAACTTTTTCTTTGGTTCACGTTTAAACTGCTATCCTTTTATATTTGCTAAGAATGAATTGATTATACATAAATTGTCATACATTGGATCTTCATTCTTTGAATAATGACTAAGCTGTAAAATAGAGTAACATCCCCTTTTGCAAAACACATTTTGGCAACTTCTGATTTAGATCATTATAAGCAAAAATTCTTTTAAACTATTTTATAGTCAAGAGAGAGAGAGAGAAAAAAAAAAAAACACTAATATTCAAATATATAAAGTTACTTTAAGCAAATAGCTTTTAAAATACATAGCACGTATAAATTTAATGAATCATTTAAGTATAGAATATGACAACAATGAGTTAAACTAATAATATACTTATTTTACATTAGCAATGGCACATTGCTCTTCTAGAGACAAATTCATACATACATAAAATATATACATAAAACATGAGCTAAATTCAAGACATGTAAAAAACATGCAAACAATGAAATTGAAAATGAATACTTTTTAAAAACAAATTATTTCAAATTGCTAACATGAGTAGAAATAAATTTAAAATTCATTACAACGCTATATAAATTTGTAAAAAACATGCAAACTATGTCCAAGTAAAAATAAATTTAAAATTCATGATTGATAACACTATATAAATTTGTAAAAAACATGCAAAATATGAAATTGCAAATGAATATTTTTTTAAATGAAGTTCTTGCAAATCCCTAACAGGAGTAAAAATATATATAATCCCAGGAGCAGAATTATATCTGACGTTCTGCAACAAGACATCAAAATTTGCAAATGTTCTACAGGTATTTTGTCCAAATTTGTCACACCCCAGTAAAATGCAAAATAAGCATAAAAATAATACTTAAGTGAAATATTTATTAGACATTTATAAAAAAAAAACATGATATCAAAATTTTATAATCTAAAACTGAGGAATACACTCAGAATTTGCAATTTTGTCAATGACTTTTGACATTGTCACATTAATGTGGATATACTACTTACAAAATGTTTATAAATTTTGTCTATACATTGAAACGATGAGTGTAGTCAGCAATTTTCTAATGTCCTAACAGATTTACAGGTCAGTTGAACATATCTAGGTTATAATAATTTTAGAATACTAAATTTATCATCATCATCCAGTTGGGGGATAGATGAAATGTTCTGCAAAAGCCTCAATTGTTCTATGACGTACGTTGCAATTTTAAGAACTTTCTGCTCCTGGGTATATAATTAACCCATTCCCCCCTTTCTCCCCCAACACCACAGTAGATCTCTGAATATTTTTCAACTGATGAAAGATGAAAAAATTTAATATTTAAATATTTAAGGTAAAGACACCAGTGCTCGTCACCCTTAAAATCTGCACCAGTGTACATCACCCTCACAAAAGACATGTTAAAATAAGTGGTTAATAACATCTATGAATTTGAAACCATTTGCACTAGATTCCCTAGATTTGGAGAATCTAACTCGAACGGATTCAAATCCATAGATGTTAATTAATGGTTACTTTAACATGCTTTTTGTGAGGGTGACAAACACTGGTGCAGATTTTAAGGGTGACGAGCACTGGTGACTTTACCTTAATTATTCAATTTAAATTTTGAATTGTAGCAACATTCTTATCCTATTTCAACTATCTTTTTAAATAAACTTCATATTTTAAAAGCTCAAGTGAATGAACTTGTAGCATAAACCATACTAGCACAGCTGCTAAATAAGAGGAGGGGGGAAACGAAGAACAAAAACTGCAACATCAAACCACATCATCATAAACTAACCTTGTGCCTTCTTTTTTACTATCATTACTTTGGATATAAAGACAGTATCAAAGTGGAAAAGGAAATAGTTAAAAGGAGATTTAAATTATCCTCCATTCCTAAGTAAAACTATATATGGGTCCTTAATGAGAAATGGGCAGTATCTAATAAAGGTTTTTACCAAGGTTCAATGTAAAATTTATTCAAGTATAAACAATCGAACATTTAAAAATTTGCCATTTTGATATATATGCCATAAATATGCAACTAAGTATATAAATGATTGAATCATTTAAGCATTTTTTTTTTTTTTTTTTTTTTTTTTTTTTTTTTTAACACTCTTTTTATAATAAGGGGTTACATAGGTTTTGAATAGGTTTGCTTGTTGTTTGCATAAATAAGACTCCAAATTATAAAACTAATATATATATATATATACTATTTACAATTTAAATGATACAAAGGATGAATTAATTATTGCAGTAACATGTGTAAAAATATAAGCAAGCGTTATTACAAATATCCTCACTCAGAGACTAAGTAAGCATTGTTCCACCAAAGTTCTGGTTTCTTGTTGCTACCAGGGAAATAAAAATGTTTTTTGTTCCCAGATGTCTACAAATTTAAAAAGAAAGAAGAGAAAGACATTTTCTTCCCCCCCTCTCTTTTTTTCAATATAAAAAATTTTATTGATCTTTTGAGCATATAAAAGAGTAACATATAAACAATATTTTCTAAAAATTTCAGCAAAAAATCTGAAAGTCATGATTTCCGGAGACCCTTCAGAAAAGCAGTGGACAAGATTTTTCAAAAACTAATGCACCAATCTTTTGCACACTTCTTCAAAATAAAACTGACTAGTGCCTGAAAAAAGGATTTTTCCCTTTTTTTTTTAAGCACTAGTCAATTTTATTCTGAAAACAAGATGCAAAGTTTCATTAAGATCAACTCACTATTCTTTGGAAATAGTGTCCACCACTTTTTTGAAGGGTCTCTGAAAACCAAGACACACCAACTGAATATTTCAAAAATTTTTAATGAAAATTTTATAAAATATTGTTTAAATGTTCCTCTTTTATATACTCAAAACCTTGGACAAAAAAATTTATTTATTAAACTGAAATAATAATATGCTTTATTTTTGCTTCCAAAACCCACAGAACCCCTTAATGGAAACTTATCTTATTCATAAAAACTGTAAAATAATATTTTTAGGAGTAAAAAATTTGCAATAAGTACAGGAAAATATTCTATTTGAATAAAGTACTGAAAGTATTTAATGTCTATTTCATAAAATGAAAATACCATATAATTAACATAAATTTTGACCAAAATACAAAGCTAAGGCATTCAACTATGAAAATACATGATACATTTATTTCAGGTATTAAACCATCTTTCTATATAAAACAAGAACTGAAATTTTAAATGCAGAAAAAATGTGCTTAGAAATACATTTTTTTTTTTTTTTTTTTTTTAATATTTTGATTTTAAGTACCATTTTATTAAAAACATTTTAAAATCAATAGGCAGATAAATTTTTGATAAACAATTAAAAGGGATTAAAATTTTAAAATTCAAAATTTTAAACTATGAAATATTATATATTTGTAATAAATTTTAAATTATGAGTATAATTTCATCAGTTTCAATATAACTGGTATGAGAATATATCTTTTTTAATTCTCTGCTACATAATAACTATTTTTAAACCCACACACCATGGGGATTTTTATTGGTAGGCACAGCATTTTCTAGCTGACGTGGAGATCCAATTATTTTTCGAGTACTTCCAGGTCTATTATGAAAGCTCCCTGAAATGAAACATGGAAATTTTTTTTATATAGTTTTCTGCAAAAATATTGATACAAGAAGAGAGTTATTTTACAAGAATCTTTATTAAAAAAAAAAAAAAAAAGAAAAAAAAAAAAAAGAAAAGAAAAAAATTAAAGGTATAAATAAATAAACATTCCAACCTGTATTAGTTTTTAAAAAATATAATTGAGATTAGGAGAGAGAAAAATTACAGAAATAAAACTGTATTTAAACCAGGGATGTAGAGCCGGCAGAAAAAATGACCAGCTCTGATTCAGATGAATCAGACTCCTTCATACACGGATATGAACACACACATATTAGAACTTATTTTGTTGAAATACGTAAAAAGAAAGCTACAAAAAAAGAGTTTTTGAATAAATATCTCAATGACAAATTATTCATGCAAAGATAAGTAAAGATGCAAAGTTAAGAAAAGAGAATAAGATGAAAAATCCAATGTTCTCAAAATGAATTTGTATAAGTGATAAAACTAATTCTTCCAAAATATTGAATGAGGAAAAAAATGAACACACATTCTAAACTGGGGGTTGCAATATGATACATATCAGTTTCATGGCAGCAACACTGATATATATGCAGAGGCAGATTTAAATTAGATTGCACCATAGGACCATTTCTTTATGGTATCCCCACTCCCCTCCAATATTTTTAAATACTATGCATATATACATATATAACAGAAATTATTTGGAAAACAATATGGAAATTGATTTTGAAAATGTCGCAAAAATAGCTAATTACAGTAACCCAACCTACGCATATGACGTAATCAATGACGTAAACACAATGACGTAATCAATGACCATGAGTCGGCGGAGATAGGAGAGATATGGCGTCACCTACTCAATAAAGGAGAAGAACATCAATTGCAAGACCGGCAGCCACGGAGTGCAGTCGGCACAGTGGAAGGAGGGCCCCCCCTTCCAAAAAGAGCTCTTCTGCCATGTACGGAGTAATATTTAAAGGTATCTACAACTTGTAATATGTTTATTAACTTCGTTACAGTATTAATTTATAATGATAGAGGTATATTTAAAAGAACTTTTTAATAGGTTTGATACATTTTATTATAACTACAGATGATTACTGCATACTGTAAAATTTTTTTAATTTCACAAAACATGCAATTTATTTATTTTTTTATTACTTTCCTCTATATTCACTTGAAGAAAAGTATTAGTTTTATAAAAGTTTTTGATGGACTTTTGGTAGGTCCAGAACACAATTATTTGACCATGTTTAGAAAATGTCTGGCTATGTGTCTGCAGAAAAGAGAAAAAAATATGGCAACATATGGCAAAATTTCATTTAAATATACACTATGAAAATTATTTTTAACCAATCACTGTGAAAATAGTTATTTATATAATAACCAGATTAACCAGCATAAAATTTTAGTATTTCATTGCTATATTTATAGAGTACCAAACCAAAATACCAAAACTAATTTTATAAGTGTTAAGGGAATTTTTCATCCGATTTGACTGGCAGTCTAACCCCATGTTATTCCATGTAGAATTTTGTTTTATAAATTACTCATTACATAATACATAGAAAATTCACAGCTGTTAAAATGTTTCTCATTTCATAAAAATTAATTTTTTTAATATTTCATTATCAGCAGTAAAGAGCGAAAAATTAACTAACAAGAGAACCTTTTTAAATGCTGGTTAACTTTTAATCAACACTAAACACATTTTGTATAGTTTTTAATGGTTATTCAGAATATGCAATCAGTTTCTTGCAAAATTTATTTTTAATGGAATTATGACCCTTAATTTAAGAAACTGGCGACTTCTCTCCTTTTTGGCAGACAATTTCCACACATAATATTTTGTAATTGTTTAAAAACCCATTAAAATCTATCAGCAAATTACAGAATGAGGAAATATAAATATGCTAAAAGAAACAGTTAAAAATAATAAACATCTTTTTGATAGATTTTGAAAAATGTATGAATTTTTCCCACTTACATGAAGTTTTTACACCAAATACGTTACTGAAACTTATGCTCAAGTATATTATTCTTTTAATATAAAAAAGCATCAATATATGATCGTGTTGAAATTCTAAATTGTTTTAATTTTTGAGTTTTAGATTCTAGCTTTTATGATAATAGTCTGCTCTTTTTTTTTTTTTCAAAATTAAAAAGTTTTGAAGCTTTGCGTATGAGTATTTATTCTAAATTATATTTTTTAAATATTTCTGCTACACTTTTTAATTTTCTACAATTATAAATGAAAACATATAATCGATATTAAACTATAACAAAAAAAATCCTTGAAAACTTTCCAAAAAACAAAACCGCGATAGTAAAAATGTTTTCTTTTACGATAACATTAATGTGTCTATAGTCGATTTGAAGTACGAATAATACTTAAAAAAGTTCCCTTGTAAGAGTATTTTTTGCACTTTATAGCCTTAAAATGAAATAGTAACATTTAAAATGAAATCAATTTCTGAAAAATGAGAAACATTTTAACAATTGTGAGTTTTCTAAATGTGAAAACTGAAATTAAACAAATAAATAAAAAATTAGATAAATGAGTAATTTATAAAAAACACTCTATAGAATAACATGGGGTTATACTGCTGGTCAAATTAGGTGAAGTACTTCCTTAATATTTCAGATAACTTTATTGTTATTATAAGCAGACAGCTACTTATAATAGATATCATGATAATCTATATATTAAACAACATTTTATGAATTACTGTAGATTTAACATAGAATTTCATCTCATATTTCATTAATTTATGAAGAATTAAATCAAACATTTAAAATTACAGTAGCAGATAAATTTTACCTTCATTGATGAATTTTCCTTCTTCGGCAGGAATAAGAGAAAGAGATCTTAAGTTGGCTTCTCTGATTTCTTCAGTTAATTTTTCAACTTCTTTTTGTTTTTCTGATACTTTTGCTTCAAGCTCCTTCAGTTCTTCTTTCACCTGTTCTGTCACAACCTTCTGGGAAAAATTAACATTAAATATCAGAAAAACTAAGCAACAAGCATCTTAAGAACTATAAACAATAGTTATATTAAGTGAAAAGGAAACTAAACTAAGTCCAACATTCACTCAAAGTCTGCCTTTTGAAAAAAAAAGAACATATGCATGAAAATAAGAGAAATAAATACAGTCAAGCCTCATTAATGCGAGTCAAGGGGAATAAAAAAATTGTTCATGTTATCAGTAATTCATGCTATCAGTAACTCAGAAACTAATCTTCATTTTGACGGGGATAGTAGAAACAGTTCCTGTTAAAAATAACTAATCCAACATTTACTCAAAGTCTGCCTTTTGAAAAAAGAGAACATATGTATGAAAATAAGAGAAATAAATACAGTCAAGCCTCATTAATGAGAGTCTCAAGGGGAATAAAAAAATTGTTCATGCTATCAGTAATTCATGCTATCAGTAACTCAGAAACTAATCTTCATTTTCACAGGGATAGTAGAAACAGTTCCTGTTAAAAATAATTCATGTTAACTGTTAAGAGTGTTCACATTAACGAGGTTCAACTGTATTTAAATAAATGAATAAATAAAAAGCACACAGAAAATGCACACTATAAGTACAAGGGAAATTCATTTCATAAATATGGCCATGAAAAATAATTTACTATATACTTATTTTAACTATCTTTAAAATTATAATTATTCAAATTTATATAAATAGTTTATTATTTTAAATTATTTGCCTGTCTGATACTACTATTTTTTTTTTTTTTTTTTTTTTTAAGTTTTAGAATGCTTAAAAACATACAATTCAAATTTAATAAAAAGAAAATACATTTCAGCACTTGATAACTAAACATTCATCTAAACCCACCCCTGATAGTTTTGCAAATTTGAGATGTTCCTTTTATGTTCACTTCATTTGCCAAATGTGCAAACACATTTTTTACCACCTTTCTATTTTTTAAATTGAAATATCATAACCCTTCTCATAAAATGCATTAATTTGTTTGGGGAAAAAAAAAAAAAAAAAAACTATATATTATATATATATATGTTACCGCTAAAGTGCAGAAATCAGTTAATCTGCAGATTAGCTAGGTAATCTGCACATTAACTAGGGCGATCCGTTAAAGTGAGGAAAATTGTTTCATTTCTCAAATTACCTAGGTAATCTGCGAATTACCTAGATAATCTGCACATTACCTACTAGGCACTCGTTAAAGTGAAAATAAGATCTTTAGTGTTGTAATTTTACAGCACGCTGTGTTGCATTTGTTTTTTTCATTCGGGGGGAAAAATAGTTTTCTTTCCTTTTCTTTCTTTCTTTATTTATTTTAATCTGTATGTGTTTTAATGTCTTTTAAAGTTATATTTGTTTTAATTTTTTTACTTATTTCATCTTTTTTATTCTGTCAATATAAGTTTGAAGATGTTATGCATTTTTAATATGAAATATAATAACTTTAATAGCTTTCAATAAATTCTATTTTATAAATGAATGTTAGAATTGTAATACAGTAATGATTTCTTTTCAAAATAAAAATATTTAACCATTTAAATTAAAAAAAAAAAAAGTTTTATTAATAACTTACATTGCTATTACTATTATTATTATTTTTTTTTTTTAAGTTATGCACCAATTTTTAATTCGATAAAGAAATATTAAATTAGACAATTCAGAAGCATTATTTAAGAAGTACTTCAAATAATTAAAACTGCTTTAATAATTTTTAGACAGCAGGAAAATTAAAATGACTGTTTTCCAATGCTTTATTAAACTATATTTTGCAGCATACATATCACAACAATAAGTACAAGTTTAGCAAATATATTAATTTTACAATAAAAAAATAAAAAAAAAAACTTCATTAACACATTTTATGTGATAAACTACAACGAAATTATCTGAAAAAGCGAACAAAATAAAAATTAAAATGTAATCGTGATATATAAAATATATAAAGGAAACTTGAAATTGAAAGAAACAACAACAAAATGTAATGAAATGCTAAAAAATGCATAAAAATTTCATATTAAGTATTTATTAAAGAAAGCCATAATATTGAATGCCATATTTTCCAGAGTTAAAAATTAAAACTTTTTTTTTTTTTTTTTCAGTAAGTAATAGTAATTTATATCAATTTTTAAATAAATTAGTTTTAAAAAGTTGTGTTTTAATAGTTTTATTTCGGGAGGAAATAATTACTGTGTTGTAAATTTTAATATTCATAATTCAAAATGAAGTTTCAGGAGATAGAACGTTTAGATTAAGATTATATTTCAATAATAAAATAAAAATTAAAATGTAATCGTGATATATAAAATATATAAAGGAAACTTGAAATTGAAAGAAACAACAACAAAATGTAATGAAATGCTAAAAAATGCATAAAAATTTCATATTAAGTATTTATTAAAGAAAGCCATAATATTGAATGCCATATTTTTCAAAGTTAAAAATTAAAACTTTTTTTTTTTTTTTTCAGTAAATAATAGTAATTTAAATCAATTTTTAAATAAATTAGTTTTAAAAAGTTGTGTTTTAATAGTTTTATTTCGGGAGGAAATAATTACTGTGTTGTAAATTTTAATATTCATAATTCAAAATGAAGTTTCAGGAGATAGAACGTTTAGATTAAGATTATATTTCAATAATAAAATGCAGTGCAGACCCTTATCAAACTTATATTGACAGAATTAAAAAAGTGAAGAAATAAAATCAAAATTAAAACAATTATAACTTACTTGTTACTTTAAGTTTTGTGTTGGTCATGATAAGAAACCTATAACAACCATGTCTTCGATGCTTCAAGTTTTGCGTTTACCAATTATCATAGCGGAAGCGGAGTGGAAAGGATGAAAGTTTTGGTTTGTGTTTGAAGGTCATTTGCGTATCTGTATCACATGACTGTTTGACGTCATAGTTAATGTAAAAAAACTGAGGCTCGAAACAAACATTTGAACTTTAACGACACAGAAGCCGCTAATCTGCAGATTACCTAGTTAAAATGCAGAAAACTCTTGGATTCCACACTTTAACGGGTCATTTTAGTTAATCTGCAGATTAGCTAGGTAATCTGCATATTAACGGATTTCGAGCTTTAACGGTAACATATACATAGAAACTTGTTCTTAATTCATAGTCTATGAGTCCAATGAATAGTTACAGGGTAACACTGATTTAAATTTAGTTATATAGGATTAAGGTGTAAACACAGAGATAAAGTACATTAATAGATTAAATGACATAATAGGAAAATACAATTAAAATATATTTTAAAAATCTATGCAAATTGCATAACTCTTTCTTCCTTCCTTTCTTTTTTATCAAAAAAAAAAAAAAAGTAATACTTCAAATCAAAATGCTATTTAACTTTAAGATGATACCTTAAAACAAATTTATTATCAAAAACTGACAATGTTTATGAAAATTTTAAGAATACTGCCTCTAACAGGTATCATTATGATTAAATTTTATTATGTTGTTCATTGGCTGAGAGTAATAGTTTTCATATCAAATGTCTGATAATTGATTGATTGTATTTGTGTATAAGCATCATCGATCAATGGATTCATGTATTATGCCAATACCATATGAGAATGATCAGACATGAAGGGGACTTAGCACCTTTGACAGCATCACTGAAGTAGGTTTAATTTAAAACTTATGTTTCCATTTAATACTTATAAATTCAACTACATTAGGTTTTATCAGTAAATCGAGGAAACAATTCTGTTTTTTGATATATTTTATACATATTTAAAATCTTTAACTGTGCTTTTTAATTCCCCCCCCCCCCCTTTTTTTTTTTTAAATGAAATCATGATCTTCAAAATGCTAAAACTTCTACAGATATTTAAGAAAAGACTTAATAATATATATATATATATATATATTTTTTTTTTAACAGAACTTAAAGAATTAGGGATGGGTTTTGGAATAGCTTTGAAAGATAAAATATAAAAAAAAAATAAAAATGCAGAAAAAATCAAGCTTTTTTCCAAATTTTCACATATACATGCACTTTTTACTTATTTATTTTTTCTCAAAAACTAATTAATAAATTTAAAAATCAACCCCAATTCTTTTAAGTGGATTCTATTAAACATCCAAGAAAAACATTAAGTCTTTTCTGAAATATTTGCTGAAGTTTTAGCATTTTGAAGCTCACAATTCATAAAAAAGTGCAAATTTTGGAAAAAAAAAAAAAAAATGCAATCTAAAGATTTCAAAATTGTAAAAGATATATTAAAAATTGTAAGAAATGTTGTCTGAATACAAAAAAATTATTGAAAAAAAAACTAATATTAGTTCAATTTATAAATATTAAATAGAAATATAAGCTCTTATATGAAACCTACTTCAGTGGTACCATCAAAGTACCAAGTCCCCTTAAGTGCCTTAGGCTTTAAATAATTAAATAACTGAAACTAGCTTCACCAAAGTTCATTTAAATTTTCATGTGATTAGCAAATATAACAGTAAAGGATAACCAGTGCATCAGTTGAATGACCAAAGTGAAAAAACAAATCAACATTGTTTTACACAACAACATCATTATAAAGATGTTCCAAACATCTGTTGGATAATACACATTAAAACTGAATAAAAGCAACCTTCCATAATACATATTTTACTGATAACATTTGATGCAACTACATAAAATAGATCATGGCACAGGTGAATAGGTGAAGGTCAAACGACTGCATGTGAATCCTAGGCTTGGGTGGAATGTCATCTATAGGGATCTTTTAAAGGGGTCCTATCCCATATTTATGCAAGTTTTTAAAAGCAATCATGAAGCCACCACACAAATCATGAATTACAGCAGGGTAACATTACCATGAGCTAAAAACTAATCAGCATTAATTTACGCTAAAATCTAGTTAAATACAAAAATTTATGGTATCTTGAGTACAATGCCCACAAGATTTTTGTAATACAACTAAAACTATATTTTTAGTTTATTTCTTTGCATTTTCTTGCTGATTATTTTTTTCTCCTTTGGGGTGCTCAAACAGCCCGAAGAAGCATAAAAGACAGCCATACAAAATATTATATTTTTACATCTAACACAAATAACTTATTAAGCTAAATAAAACTTACTACAATTCAAAATTTATTTGATTTAAGAAGAAATACATTACTTGATTCTCTGCTTCAAGCATTTTTTCTTTTAGTTCTTGTTGAATGCTTTCAATTTGTGACTGGATATGTCGTTCTTGTTCTTCTTGCTCTTTTTTCTCTTGTTCTTCTCGAAGAGCTTTAAGGCGACGTTCTTCGGCTATCTCTTCTAAAAGCAAGCGAATGCGCTGCCGACATTGCAGAAGCTCTGTCTCACAGTTTGCCAACTGAGAGCGGGCTAATGTGAGTTCAGATCTAAAATTACAAATTCAAAGGATATATATAAATTTGCATCAAGATATTTCTTTAACTTCAGATATATATATACATACGTATTTATTAATGATGATCTATTAAGCATAGTAGAAGCCAAGCAACAGATATAAGATCACTGAAACACCATGACCAATAAGATTAAAAATTTCTTTATGTAGGAGAAGTTCAGAAAAATGAAAAAAATTTCATCACGGCATGAAATACACATATTTTAAAAAAAACAGATTTATTAATTAACAGCCTGCAAAACAAATGAAACAATAAACTAACACATCAAATTTTAACTTAAAAATAAACTATATAGAAATTTATGAAAAAATAATTTAAAAAACTTAAGAAAGGAAGGAAGGAGGCAGGCGGCAAGACTTGTGACTTGCCTGTGGGGTTAAACTAGTAGTTTCATGCTGGCAACACTTCCCCAGCCTGCCAAGACCAGAATAGGAGTCATATGGATTTAAAAAAGCAAAATTTCAAAGAAGGTGAATAATAATGAAACTACAAAGCAACAATGCAATTTATTGATTGAGTACAATGTGTTTAATAGTATGATTAGAATTTTAAGAATAGTTGACAACTTAAAAAAGAAGCAACTGAATTTTTAATGAAAAAAGAATGTTTGTATAGTAATGCAAAGTAAATGCAACAAGCCTTCTGCTTTTTTTTTTTTTTTTTTTTTACAATGGAAAGTATATCAACATTTCACTTATCACAAGCTAAATAATATAATTGATGCATTTGGCAATTTATTAATAAAACTTAATCTCATACCACTGAACACTACATAAAAATTATCAATATACGATTCACATCTAATAACTAATAAATAAAAATTATATATATGTGTTACTTTATTTTGATGATATAAGAATAATTTATAATTATTAACAATGTTCTGCACCTCTTAGAATAAAATATGAGAATTACATATTTATTTTGAATGCACTAACAAGCAAAGAAATATTAAGTTTACAGATAAATTGTGGAAATATTTTACAATTATGAAAAATAGTTACTAAATCTATATCTTTTGAAATAAAGAATGGAGTTGCCGAAAAATTTAACGAGAATGCACAAAGTAATGTCAAGGTTTTTTACATATTTTTAATTATGGTTGATGCTTCGTTTTTGTGTTTTATCAGTTAGTTATCATTTAAAGAAAGGTTATAAGGATATTAATTTGTTTACAATGACTGTAATTTCTTAAAATAAAGGGTGGCTATACTTAAACTGACAGTGCTTACAGTGTTCTGTAGCATGATCTAATTGCAAGAATAGCCCAAAACTTTGTAAGAAGATTAAGCAAGGTGGGAAATAAAGAATTCTGTAAAATTAAAACTTACCACTAGGGGAATATGTGGCACTGTTTTTCTAAGTAAAGCTTTCATTGCAATTTATAATTTAAAATTGATGATTGTACACTTTTCTTTTTAAGCACCGCTGTTGACTCCATTTGTTATTTTGAAATTGGAGACACCGTGCTAATTTGGCCCAATTTTTTTCTTTTTTAAAACTCATTTCTATTACACAGCAACAGCATTGCCCACATATTCCCCTAATAAAAACTTTCAGAGCTTTTTTTTTTTTTTCGGAATTCTTTGCTTAAGTAAGAAGTTTGTAAGAAGATAATCTTCCTACAAACTTGGTGCCATTCTTGCAATTAGACTGCACATCAGAACACTGTAAACACTGTGTTTAATAATGGCCACTCTGTACTTTGTTTAGTTCATTCAATAAAGAGATAAGTAATATAAATGCCAATTAGAAAAGTTTGCTAATTCTTCCACATTATGCATTTCTTCATAATCTGTGTTTTTTAAAATACTTCCTCCAAAATAAGGAATGCAGTTTAAATTTTATTCAAAATATTTATATATAATTTTACACTAAATCTGCTTATTGTTAAGATATACATCATACTAGCATGCTTAACTCCAGGTCTGCTTGTAAATCTTTGTCAAGATCCCATTAGCAGAATTTTTTCTGTCAATCTGCGACAACTATATTTAGGTATTACAAAATAATCTGCAGCACTATTAGTAACATTAAAAAAAGCTTGCGAGATTCTGTTAGTGTATTTCTGTCAGAAGTTTGCATTTATTTAATACTAGCAGACTTTGCCTGCATCGCTGGTCACTATAATTAAATAAATCTTCAAAAAATTTGAATCTCTCTCTATATACTTTTTTATCATTAAAAGAACTATATTGTGCCTATTTTCATTTGGCAACTTTGCACAGAAATGTATGATAAACATGCTAAAACAAACTTTTGTAATAGAAATTTAATTTATTAATTCATCAACCGTGAAAATTCAATTTTAGATAAAGTGGAGTTGGAGTGTAAGGTTGATTTTTTATACCAACCATGTGAGATATGCCACAGCCGGGAATTGAGCCCGGGCTCTCTGATTAACGTGCGGTTGCTCTACCACTGAGCTACCCCGGCTGATAACAAGGGGTCGAAATTAGAATCGGAGAGTTGGGTGCCAAATGGCAGCTAACATTGTTTTCTTAGTTACCATTATGTTGTACTAAAGGTGTCATTTTAAAATTGTTATTTACACATAGAAACATACACACAAACATTATACATAAACCATAATTACTTAAAATACTGATATTTTATCTAGTTTGTTTTTTCCATTTTAAAAATGTGCTACACTGCTAATATTTTTACAAGAAAGCTAGGACTTTAATTCTACTATTTTGTTGCTAGTGCTTTTTTTTTTCATTGCTCAATATAACTGCACACTGAAAGAGGAAAAGAATGTTAAGTGTCAAAGTGATGACTAGGTATAAAATTGTGGTCGTCAAAACAAAATATTTAGTTGCAAAATATAACTAACGACCACTAATTTCTAGCCCTGCTGATAACCAGCTCGCATTCCTCACATAATATCCGTTGGCAAGGTCACCTTGTCTGCAAACACAGATGTAACTTTTTAGAAATTTAATTTATTAATTCATCAACCATGATCACGGATGATTATTCTCACCTATTACATCTGCATTTGCAGACACACCACATGGTGACCTTGCCAATGGATATGATGTGAGAAATAGCTGGCTGGTTATCAGCCAGGGTAGCTCAGTGGTAGAGCAACCGCACGTTAAGCAGAGAGCCCGGGTTTGATTCCCGGCTCTGGCATTTTTCACACAGTTGGTATAAAAAATCAACCTTACATTCCACTTTATCTAAAATTAAGCTTTTATAATCCAAAGCATTTCAGTTATAAAAAAATTCATAGAATCAAAAAATATTCATGGCAATTTTATCATATTTTGCTAAGGTGTACACCTGTTGATTTAGTGTGCAATATGTAACTTACTATTTTTTAATAAATTTTTATTTTATTATTTTCTCCTTCTTTTCAAAGCATTATTATTATTTATGTGTGTGTTTCTGTATCTCAAAAAATACTTATGGATTTCAAAAAATAGGTGAAATAATTCTCTGAAACTTTTGTAGAATACAAAGACATTTTACTTAATTTAAGATACATAAAATCAAAATATATATACATATATATAAATGATAGATATCATATATATATTTGCTTAATTGAATTACTTTTTAAATAAAGGAGAAAATTCTGTACATTTTAAAATTAAAAAGGATTGATTTCCTGTTTAATTTATAAAAAAGAACATAAAACCCAACATAAAATTACTGATTTAAAAAAAATAAATATCACTGAATGTTCTAAAACTTTCATTTTTTTTTTTCTTTGACAGTTTGTAAAGTAACAAATTAGTTTTTATTAGTAGTATACTGCATACACTGCATGTAATAATTCATAAACATTGTTTTCTTCATGTTTTGACTTTAATTCGCATTCATTGTTTTCCCGCTTACGTAATTTTTTTTCATACACCCCATGAAAAACGATGGATTCTACTGTAAAACAGTTATCCTAAACATTCATCCACTTAAGAAATCAAGATAAATAATTAAACGCTTCAGGGGATATATTATATACTGCTTTATAACATATCACCTGAAAGTAATTAGAATTTTTAAAATTATTTTCAGTTAATTTTCCAATTAATTAGTTAAATGAAAAAAAAAAAAAAAAAAAAAAAAAAAGAATAAATATGTCATCATTGTTTTACTAACTTGAAACAAAGGGGTATTCCATATTAAGCATAAAACAGAAATTCTACCTTGGTTTTATCGTATTACGTTTGTTTCATCAATGCTATTGTTCCCCAAAACAAAACAAGTATGCTAAACTAAACTGGGAGCTTAGGTTTTTTCTGCAATTTTCATGTTTCATCTATATTATGAAACTAACAAGTTCATTGATAAATGGACTTAAGTGTTTGTTATATCATATGCATGTAAAAAAAAACTTTGACTTATACTTACACAAATCTTACATATAATTCAAATGTATGAAATGTAGAAAACTAAACATTAAAAATTCAAAAAGGTATTACACATTGAGCTTATTAATATTACAAACTACTATTGATTAATATTATCCCTTGAAAGTGATGAAAAAAAAAACATAACATAAATATGATTATTACATTTAAATGAATCATTTTTTAACAAGCTTTTAGCCTTCAACATGCTAAGTGTTACATCAGTTATTAGTGATTGATATAGAATTTTCTGTTAAGGTAGCATTAGTCACCAGTGACTCTGACTGATAATATAAAATGCAATATAAAGTTAAAAATTATATAGTTATAGGTAATTACAATTGAAAATAAGAAAAAATAATTAAAACAGATTAATCATCAATGAAAATTTTTCAAGCATTTACTTACAAAACATATTTGAAAATATTTTTTTCACAAAACATTCATTTCTTTAAACTAAAATGTCAGTTTTTATAAGTGTACTAAACATTAATTACCTCAATGTGCGTTCTTCTTGACGACCAAGTTCAACTTCTTCAGTAAAAGATCTTCGATCAAGTTGAATTAGTTCACCTTCTTGTTCATGATGTGTTCTTTCAAGATGAGATACTTCTTCTTGAAGAAGGCTAAGTTTTTCTTCTTGTTCTTGTAAGCGGCTTTCCCAATATAAAATTTCTAGATAATTGTACAAAACATTATTGAAGCGACTTATGTACATATGTAAACAAAAATACAAGGACAAAACTTGTTTAACAGACAGAGATTAATTCAGAACAAATTTAGTGCCACATTGAGGCACTTTCACAAAGTCAACTTTTTACAAAGAGGCACCTTCACAAAATCAACTTTCAACAAAGAAGCACCTTCACAAAGTCAATTCTATACAATATAGCTGCACACTAAAAATTTTTATAAGCTTCGCTGCATCAAACACATAATAAAAACCCTTAATTTGGGTATTTACTGTGCACAATGGTAAATAAGTACAAAACACCTTCTTATCTTACCTTACATATATGAAATTACTTGCCCCACATAGTATATTCACATTTCACAACTGTTCCATTTTATTTTTTAAATGCATTTTAAAATTAAATAAACTGCTTTGTGCCTTTCGGTTAATTGTACAGCAGCAGTATTAATTTTCACAAACTTACTTGATTTTTCACAAATTATTTTATAAATTCACAAATGGGGTACCATTTTAAAAAACCTGGATTAAACCCAGGAGTTAAACCCATTTTGATAGAGTTACAAAAATCGCAAATTACAATAACCAAAACTACGCATTTTTTAGGGAAAGCATTGAAATCGCGCATAATAGTCACGTCATCAACGACCACGAATCAGCAGAAATCGACAAAGTGTGGCGTCACCTGTACGAAAATAAAAGAGAAAATCAAGACTTCAGCAGCCGCCAACCACGAAGAGCAGTCGGCACCGTTGACGGAGAGGATCCCCTCACGAAAAAGCTTTCTGCCATGCACGAAGTTTAAATAAAGGTATTAATTTTATTTTAAAAAGATATTTTTATTTTATGAAATTATCTAATTTTTGCTTTTTAGTAAAATTCTTACCAACACATTTTAGCAAAATACTAAAAAAACTAATTTCAGTTTGAACCTTGATAATGACTAATAATGATCTCGCAACTTTTAGTGTCATTCTTTCCTCTATGTTTCTATATTTTAGTGTTCTGTTATTGTTTTAGTTCTATTAATTGCTAAATTTTAAGATTAAATTTTATTACGTTATCTATTATTTATATATATATATATATATACATATATTGAAAACTTTTTCAAACATTGAATAGACGAAAACAATAAACTTTGAAAAAGATAAAACAGAAAAATTCAAAAAGAGATTGCGACAATCAACCATCCAGAAATTGAAACATACAAATTCATTACTTTTTCAAGGGTATAGAATGAATGTTGCATGTAAAGTGGGTGTTATTTCTGTCTTGTTGTATGCAAATTGCTAAATATTTACAACAAGCTACACCCAATAACACCACCAAAAAAGAGAAAATTAAAACTGAAAATATATGTGAAAACCAGATAAAAATCATATTTTAATTCATGCAGCATATTCAATATTATTAATGGAAATAATAATAAAAATAGTTAAATGAAATACTATTAATAATTAATAAAACTAAAGTATAACATACATTACACATTAAAAAACTTGTATGAGTAGCTTGCACTCTTGCACATAAATCAGAACACGAGATATACATGTGTCTGTATACAGTTAAGATTCACAGTTAAATATATATATAACTTAATAAAATAAAGTGTGCATGAAGAATAATACAAGGCACTTCACTTACCTGAATCACATTGTGTTAATTGAGACTGCTGATTTTCTAATTTCTCCCTTTGAAGTGATACTAAACGAAGCAAGTCTTGATATTGAGGATCTTGAGTAGGATCATCAGTAGATGCATTAGCTTTTTGAGAAATACTCTGAAGTTTGTTTCCACCAGTGATGAGTTTATCATTTTCATATTTATTTAACACTTTTTTAGACTTCATACTATCTTCCGGTGTGCTATTTTGTACAGATAAAATGGATTTTTCTGGAGATCTACTAGGTGATTTAGCTCTATTGGGTGATAGGTTTACAAAATCATTTCGTCCAAGCACAAGATCAGGACTCTTGACATTATAGTCTCTATTCTGGTCCATTATTATATGACTTTTATGACTATTTGGCTGGCGGTTATACATTTGTGCTTGGCTGGATGAAGAACCTCGATCAGTCGGTGAAAACCTGTCAGCACGATTTGCAAGATGAGGTCTTTTACTAGAAGGAGATTCTTCATCTTGAACATGATTAGATACTGCTGGGGCTAATGAGAGATGACTAGTGGGAAAGCGTCCACTGGAACGAGAGACAGCTTCATCATAAGGAGGAGGATGTTTTGGCCGATCAGTTTTTGTGTTTACAGAGTTTAAATTTTCAGTTTCTCGGGGTTTTTGAGGAACGCCTCTCACAACCCCTTTCAGAATTTCTTGCTTTGATCGACCCTCTCGATTCTTAATATTTCGAATCGAAGAATTGTTTTCACATTTCCCTTGTGTATTATTTTCGGAGATAATGGGTGGTGTGGAGTTTTCACTGCTTACGCTACCACTACTTCCATGACCGCAACTAAAAGTCAGTGATTTTTTAATTTCTTTATTATTTACAGGATTTTTCTGCTTATTACTGCCACCAGTAGGAGAGAAGCTGCGAAGAAAATCATGTTGGCGTTTATTGTTCTGAGTGTTATTGTTGCCTGTGGATTGCACTTTTGAATCACATGATTTTTTCATAACAAAGTGCACATCACTGGCATATTCACCCCATTTGGTCAGTACTTTAAGTGGTTGTTCATGGGGAGCAAGGAGTCTCTCACTATTTCTCCACTTTTCTATGAGTGTGAAACGGCCTGTTTGGCCAGTGGCATGTGCAAGTGCATAAACAACATCTTGGCATGTGGAGGATTCGGTCACTCCACATACCACTCTCTGTATTCCATCGACCCATACCTTTAGCTCCATGATTAATACCACAATCACAATTTCTTGACATCTTCTTTTCTATGAACACAACGCTGATGACAAAGGAAAAAACAGCGAAGGGCCATTAATGTTATCCAGAATGGAGTGTTGATGTGGTCCCAGGAACTGAAGATTTGGTCTGCAAATGAAAAAAAGAAAAAATACATTTACAATTTTCTGTTATATATCAAATGAATAATAATGCATTTCAACATATGCATCAATAAATAAAAATATATGTGGCATATGACTCATGCAGATGCTGAATAAAGAATATTTTTATATAAGAAAAGGCATGGGACATCACTCATTGTCAAATTATGAGGAGGGACAACAAGCTAGTGGCAAAAGATTGATTTTTTCACTAGTTCTTAAGCATATAACCCCCCCCCCCCCAAAAAAAAAAAAAAAAAAAAAAAAAAACAATATTTAAAAAAAAAAAAAAACATTTAAAAAAAAAAAAAAAAAAAAATTTTTGTTGAAAGTAAAAAAAATCGATAACTTTGTTTTAAATTATCACAGATTTAAAGTTCAACCATTCATTTTAAAGGTATTGACGAGATCTTTCGAAAGACACCCATCTTCAAAATTTACCCCCCCCCCCCCCCCTCTGGGGGGTACTGGGGTAGCGATGACCCCACATGCACAGAAATTTTTTCCTAGTTAACTATTACTATTATCAATAACTCATATTAATTTTACAATCACAAGTTAAAAATAACTCTCATTATGTACATTTATACGAAATTTTGACCTACACTGCCATGTTAAAAATTTAAAAAACATGAGATCACAGCGCCACCTGTTGAGCGATTGATCCCCAAATGTAATCAGCACCAGTTTATGTCAGGGGCCAACTAAATAACAAGTTTGGTTAAATTTCGTGAAAAAAAAAAAATCGTTTTTTTTCGTTAAAAGTAAAAAAAAATCGATAACTTTGTTTTAAATTATCACAGAAGTATGGTTCAACCATTCGTTTTAAAGGTATTGACGAGACCTTTCGAAAGGTATCCATCTTGAAACTTTACACCCCCGGGGGGGGGGGGGGGGCCCTACACACACACCGATGCCCCAACATGCACAAAAATTTTTTCCTAGTTAACTACTACTATTATCAACGAGATCTTTCGAAAGATACCCACTGTGAAAATTTAATCCCCCTGGGAGGGGGGGGGAGTACTTCCCCCCCCAGGGGGCTGAAGCGATGCCCCCCCCCCCCCTGCACAAAATTTTTTTTCCTAGTTAAATACTACTATTATCAATAATTCATATTAATTCTACAATCACAAGTTTAAAATAACTCTTATTATGCACATTTATACGAAATTTTGTCCTATACTGCCATGTTAAAAATTTAGATAAAATGCGATCACAGCGCCACCTGTTGAGCTTTTGATCCCCAAATGTAATCAGCACCAGTTTTTGTCAGGGGCCAACTAAATAACAAGATTAGTTAAATTTCGTGAAAAAAAAAATTACGACTTTTTTCTAAGTTTTTTTTCGTTAAAAGTAAAAAAAAATCGATAACTTTGTTTTAAATTATCACAGAAGTATGGTTCAACCATTCGTTTTAAGGGTATTGACGAGACCTTTCGAAAGGTTTCCATCTTGAAACTTTGCTACCCGAGGGGGGGGGGTCCCCAACATGCACAAAATTTTTTTCCTAGTTAACTACTACTATTATCAACGAGATCTTTCGAAAGATACCCACTGTGAAAATTTAATCCCCCTGAGAGGGGGGGAGTACTTCCCCCCCCCCCCAGGGGGCTGAAGCGATGCCCCCCCCCCATGCACAAAAATTTTTTTCCTAGTTAAATACTACTATTATCAATAATTCATATTAATTCTACAATCACGTTTAAAATAACTCTTATTATGCACATTTATACTAAACTTTGTCCTATACTGCCATGTTAAAAATTTAGATAAAATGCGATCACAGCGCCACCTGTTGAGCTTTTGATCCCCAAATGTAATCAGCACCAGTTTATGTCAGGGGCCAACTAAATAACAAGTTTGGTTAAATTTCGTGAAAAAAAAAATTACGATTTTTTTTCTAAGTTTTTTTTTTTTGTTAAAAGTAAAAAAAATCTATAACTTTGTTTTAAATTATCACAGATTTATGGTTCAACCATTCGTTTTAAAGGTATTGATGAAACCCTTCGAAAGATACCCATCTTGAAACTTTGCCCCTCGGGGGGGGGGGGGGGACCGATGCCCCCACATGCACAAAATTTTTTTCCCAGTTAACTATTGCTCTTATCAATGAGACCTTTCGAAAGATACCCATCTTGAAAATTTACTTCCCCGGTGGGGGGGGGGGGGTACTTCCCCCCAGAGGGGGAACCGATGCCCCCACATGCACAAATTTTTTTTCCTAGTTACCTACTACTATTATCAATAATTCATATTAATTTTACAATTACAAGTTTAAAATAACTCTCATTATGCCCATTTATACGAAATTTTGTCCTATGCTGCCATGTTAAACATTTGCATAAAATGCGATCACAGCGCCACCTGTTGAGCTATTGATCCCCAAATCTAATGGGCACCAGTTCATGTCAGGGTGCAACTAAATACCAAGTTTGGTTAAATTTCATTCATTGGTTCGTGAGATACAGCGTCCACAAAGAAATGATGCAGACAGACAGACATTTTCTAAAAACTATTAATTCGTGTTCTGGACATCCCAAAACATGTAAATCCATCAAAAAATGGAGGTCGAAAATTTTCGCGAATCCAATACTTTCTCTATATTACATGTAGAAGAAAGTAAATAGAGGTAACTATAAAGATTTTTTATTTATTATTATTATTTTGGAGGCAGAGGGAAGCTAAAAGATGTCAAAGATTTTTGTGAATTTTATTTTTTCTTCAATTTTTTGTTACATATTGTTTGATTTTTTAAGGGGAACTTGGCATCACTGAAGGTTTCATATAAAAGCTTACATTTCTGTTTAATATTTATAATTTGTACTACATTAAGCTTGATCAATAAAATATATATTTTAAAGCAACAATTATTATGCATTTTGATATATATATATTTTTTACAGATTTATAATCTTTAAATTGCGTTCTCTCAGTTTGCATGTTTTCATGAATTTATATCTTCAATATGCTGAAATTTCTACAGATATTTAAAACAAGACTTTATATATATAATCCTTTTGATAATAAAAGAAAAGAATGAGAATAATCAGTCAAATAATTCACCAAAGAAACATACACATGCTAATCAAAGTAACTAGATATTTTAAATTGATTTAACCTTTCAGATTAATAATAGCATTTATTTTAATTTATTGGGATGGATTTGGCAATATCTTAATAATAATAATAATAATAATAATAATAATAGTAAAATATATATATATATATTTTTTATGCAAATTTTTAATTCCCCCCCCCCCAAAAAAAAATAAATAAAAATAAATAAATAAATAAAATAATAATAATAATAATAATAATAATAATTGGTAAAGTCTTTTATTTAATATCTGTAGAAGTTTTAGCATTTTGAAGATAGTGAGTTCATGAAAAAATGGAAACTGAAAGAATGCAATTTATAGATTTCATCTCTGTAAAAAATCTATCAAAAATCATAAAAATTGTTGCCTGAATATACATTTTATTGAACAAACTTAATATAATTTAGAAATTTATTCATCAACCCTTAAAGTTCATTTCAGAAAATTTTGGAGTGGAAGGCTGATTTTTTATACCAACTATGTGAAAAATACCCAGAGCTGGGAATCGAGCCCTTTACCAACGAATGTTACGTGAGAAATGCCTAGCTGGTAATCAGCCAGGGCAGCTCAATGGTTTGAGCATCCGAACGTAAAGCAGAAGGCCCGGGTTCGATTCCCGGCTCTGGTATTTTCCACGTAGTTCGTATAAAAAAAACCGCCTTCCACTCCAAAATTTTCTGAAATAAATTTAATATAGTTCAATTTATAAATATTAAAAGGAACTATATATGCTTTTATATGAAACCTCCAGTGGTGCCATGCCAAAGGTGCCAAGTCCCCTAAATGATATAATAAAGAAAAATAATCAATGAATATTTTCATTCGGCTATATTTGGTAATAAACTGCTATAATCGTATTTTAAACTGTGCTATATTTTTGTCTTCTTGCTTCAAAATTACCGCTGTTTAATTTATTTATCTTTTTAAAGTATGTTTCTCTGCAATGAGAAAAAAAAAAAAAAAAAACATTACACTTTATAACCTGTAAAAATTAATATTTATTTGTATTATAGCCCCTAAAAATAAGGTATCTAAAATTGCTCCCCCCCCCCCTCCACTCATATACAAACAGATACTACTATTTTAATTTGTATGAGTCGTTTTAAGATAAACTCTTCTGTATTTTCTTATATCATCAGCAACCACCTTAAACTCTCCGAGTGTACACGTTAGCATAAAAAGTTATTTTATTCCGAGAAATTATGAAAATCTCATTGCATACGAAAGTATGTACACACACGATAACACGGGAACAAATTACAATGTACTGTCCTAAGTTGTTAAACTCGTTTTCAGGGCGTGAAGAAGAGAACGGAAATAACTAAAATTAATAACAGTTTACACAAAGGAATATCTAAATAATTTTTTAGCTATGTTAACTGGTGACTCATCTGCGATTCCTCTATTTTTTATTTTTTTTAAACTTCGATTGGAGAAAGATAAAATTATTTCTAATAAAAGTACGAGTTTTGAGAATGCATTATACAAACTTTTGATGCCACAAACGCCAGATTTTAAATGTATTTTTAACTAACTTCCCTACTAGCTAGACATTTGAAACTTTCACAGTAGCTCAGAACCCGGTGACAACACAATACTTCGAAGTCAGATTTCCGAATAGTTTTCTTTTAATTAATTAAAATATGAAAATAATAAGCTCTTAATAGCAATAAAATAGCCATTAAAATATTAGTTATATAGCCTATAATTTAATTGTTGGCAAAAAAAAAAAAAAAAAAAAAAAATTAAGAGTTCATTTTCTTACGACATAAAAATAAATACTTTTAATTCAACGTGAACGTTAAAAAATTACAAAAAGTTAAATTATGCATCTCACAAAAATTGACGTCATTATCACTTTAAAATTTTTATACACATTGATAAGCGCTAATGTAGTTCACGATGCTAATTACTTTGTTCTAAAAGGAGTGATATTTTATTTTTAAAACCAACTTTTTTTTCCCCTATTATTATTATTATTTTATTGAACTAAGTCCGCGTGCTTAGATATTGTTTTTTATCCTTGCGTATTTTATTAATGATTCATCAGAAAATTTAAAAACATGGTATATAAAAAGTTTTTTTTTTTTTTTTTTTTTTTTTTATCTTATAATTATTTAACAAGTATGAAATATGTAAGATATTGAAAATAAAAATTGCAATTGATTGGACGACTTTGTTATGAAGTGACAATTACCTTGAAATTACATTTATTTAAATAAAATCCAGTATTACAGCTTTTTTCTTTTTTTTTTTTTTTCGGCAAAAAATGACCTATTCAAGAGCACCCATAAACATTTGGATAAATAAACTTTGCTCATCCCGCAAATAATATAGAGCTATTAACACTTCGTTAAGAATATTCGAAGATTCATATATGGAAAATTTCACATTCCAATGCCCACAGAATACTAGTATTTAGATAGAGGACACACCCTTGCACTTTCGCACAGTGATTTTTAGCAAGTGAATATTACAGACATTTTGTAAATAACATTTAAGAGATACTTTTTTTCTTTTTGTTACTGCAAAAAATCAGTGTAACATTTTTAAGAATCATTGTACTTTTTTTTTTTTTTTTTTTTTTTTCTTAATTGAAGCTGTTGCAAAAATCGCAAAAAGATTTTTTCACTTTATTTTTAAAGTAATGTTAATAAAGTTTCAAAAATGTTAATTCTTCTACGATTCAAAAACAGCGTTTATTATTATTATTATTATGTGTGTGTTAGTGTGTGTGCCAGTGTGTACATATATACATAATGTGTATGTTTCTTCTTGATTTCAAATACAAGCTCAACACTGTTAAAAATTTCTGTAAATTTAATGTAAATATTTATGCAGAGTCTCTGTAAATTTACAGCAATTCTTAGTTAAAAGTGAATAATCGAGATTCTCAATCTTTATTCTATATTTTTACCTAATTTTATTGTTTAATTTTTTATTTAAAATTAAAAATGACTGTTTCTACTTTAGAAAAAGCATTCTAAGTCCGAAATATGTTCTCACCAATAATTAATTAAATTAATATTAGTTATTAAAACGAACGTATAAAATAAGTTTTTTAACATCTCCGTTTATTTTTCTCTATAATTTTACATGACTTAAGATAATAGATTATACAGAGTTTTCTGTTGAAATTTTTAGCAGTGAATGCTTTAAATTAAAATGCTTTATTGACACTAGAAACAATCTATTTTCAATAGAATATCAAAAAAGATTTCTTTTTCAAAATAGATATAGCATTAAATTTTATTAAATTCCTGTGCGAGATTAGAAAGCTTTTAAGGGAAAAGTTTTCATATTCAAAGTTAAACGTTACAGCTAACCATAAAGTATAAAACTGCAGAAATATTATATTTGTGTAAAAAATTCGTAAAGTTGACCACAATTACTGATCTTGCCACTGCCAACTTCTCGAATTCTGCATTAAAGTTTGACACCAAGTTACGTTCTACAGAAAAATTCTATTAAATACTTTATTGTCTGATGTTTCAATGACATACAAATAGAAATATTTATATTTGTATGTAACTGCGTGACACTTACATAACTTTCTCTTACCCAGAGTTTTGTCTAACTAAAAAGACAAGGGTAAGATAAGAAGTACCAATGCTTAAAAAACAAAAATAGTTTTGGGTACAGTTTTATTTGACACATTTTTGTGTGCTGGAGCTGCCGATAACCGCCCCCAGCCAGACTGAATAAAGTACCTATACATACATGAAAAGTGTAAGATTATCATTAATTTTAAAAGTTTAAAGTTATTCTGATATGAGACATTCACATTGATTAAACGATAAAAACTTGACCTTTAGTATGCAAGTAACCATAAATCGTGTAATTTTAGCAAAACATCTGGTTGAAAATTGAACTTCAAACAATATTTTTTCTACCATGGTATGGGAAAATAATCATCATTCCTAAGCAGTTTTCCTGGACTAAGTGAAATTTAGTAACGCACTTACATCAATTACGTTCAGTGCAAAAGAATATTTTCATATATATATATTTGGGTAATTCTATATATTGTCTAGGAATTATATACACACCACATAGTGTATTGAGATTTAGCACAATACGAAAAACAAGTAAAGCAACTTGGAATGTATTTCCATGTATAGCCTTAATGTGTCCGAATTATTTTGTGTAGTCCTATAAAATAAATGGTGAATGATTTTCATACCACATTTTATGAAACATAACTTTTATGGCTATAAAAAAATATATCTTTATTTCATGTTGTTTAGTGCAGTCTAAGTTAAACTGTACCTCTCAAAAATTTTGCCCATACATGCAATGCATATGAATTCTATTGGATGTCCCGGTACACGAACTTTTTGTTCGATTTTAATAAACAGTTTCAAGTGGCCTTCCCATATGATACAGATTTAGAATACCAAGTTAGAGATTCCTGCTAATTTTTGTTCTTGAGTTACACTGATAACAGACAAATACACACACAGAGAGATCAACTGCTGAAAACTTGATTTTTGGATTGATTCTCTCTCCCTCTCCCTCTCCCTCTATATATATTAAAACTTAAAACATAGTAAAAGCCAAGTAGCAGATTTAAGACCACTGAAACCACATACAAATAAGAATAGAATTTCATCAAATTAAAATTACCTGTGAACACTGATTTGTTAATTATTGAAACAATTAATTTTACTTTTTGAGTTTTGAAACAATAAATTTTACTTATTGATTTTTTTTTTTTATTTTATAGATTTTAACTTAACTTCAAACTTACCTTAATATTATTCCTAGTTAGTTGCTATTTAAATAATATTGTCTGTGCGTTAAAACGACATGAAAACCAAAAACAAGCAATGAGAGAATAAACAACTGAAACACATTTTTTGACAGATTATTTTTCAATTAGGAGAAGCTCAGAAAGGTGAAAAAACTCGTCAGGGGAGACTTTTATCACCGTTGAGCACCAATGCACGATTTCGTTCCTGGTGGTTATAATAGCAAATTACTAGCGGGCCCTCTATCGTACACGAAAATAATTGAAGTCAAATATGAGGAACAATGTATAAAAAACCAATCAGTTCGAGAAATCAGATTCTCAAACAAATATATATAAACTCATTATTTTACGCTTTGACATGTTAGTTTTACAACACATATCTTTTAATTGCAACTGGGAAGGAAAAAGAGGAGATTGTGCTTTTAGTTGAGAAATTTACAATTTATTAAGCCATCATCATAATGATATGAAAGTTATAGCAAAGAAAATGCACGTAGAGCACGAAAACAAATTGTCTTTTAATTCAACATGTGTCAGATGCAGTCAAGAGGACAGGGTTATTAAAATGCACAGGGCGAGATTTCACAAGAAAGATTTTACGCTCAGAGAATTCATGATAAAAACTGAAACATAGGAAATCACGATTCCGAAGCGATGTAGGGATTCCCTCATTTAAAAGCTGCTGCCGAACAAAATTACGGAATAATCACTTATACGACTTCCAACATTCAATGACTCGAGGGTTAAGAGGCGTGAACTCTGGAAAGACAAAGCAAAACTCGAGAACAAGTAATGTGAACTTAGTTTTAGTAAATGAAAAATAAAGGGATGGGAAGAATAAAGTGGTTCAAAATAAAGTAAAAGTATCTACAAATGTAAAATCATACTGCGTCATTATTTTGATCTGGAAGAAAAAAATAAAAATTAAGAACCAGAATATCAATTTTATTCACACGATAAAAATCACATATAGGCTTTTTATCACAATAATGATTGGTGAAAAACATTTAAAATATAAACGATTCTTTCAAATTATACAAAAATTCACCTGTTAACACTTAAAAACACAAGCTTACATTTTTGCTTTTATAGCACTTTCTTGGATACGATGGTTTGATGTTTTCATTTGACACCGAGAAATTATGAAGAATAAATTCTGAAACAATGTGTAATAGCAAAATAAAAAATCTGTCAAAGTTACCGATTTAAGATTTACCTAAAATAAAAAGATTTCAATAAATTTCAATTTTTTTTGTAAAAAAAAAAAAAAAAAAAAGCCTTTTTCTATAATTATTATTATTTTTTTTTTTTTTTAAAGCTAAATAATTATTACATTTTTCTGTTTTTATATAAAGTAATAAAAATATATAATAGGCGCTACTTTCTATTAATTGTTTTCTTTTAACTTATTTACTGTGCATATTTTAATTTTAGCAGCAGATTATCTTTCGCGCTATTATCATTCACTTTAAATCATACCAAGCATCGCTTGTTGGGCTGCAAAAGGTCATAAATTCAACTGTTTAACATATCCTATAAATAAAAATGCTTTTAAAATATATGCCTGACAAGGGGGCGCATAATGTATTACACCTGCGCAGCCACAAGGTACACATTCAAAGAGGTTTTTTTTTTTTTTTTTTTTTTAAATACAAATTTATTAAAGTTACTATATATAAAAATTCAGGCCATCTTAAAACGTGTAAATTCATGGAAAACCAGAGGTCGAAAATCTTGACAAATCCAATATTTTTTTTCTTATGTAATAGGAGAGGAGAGGGAGAGACTTGGGGGGGGGGGAGATGCATTTTCTAAGATGTCGTCTATAGGACACAAAACTGAACTTTCTATCGATATTTAGGGTTGTATTTTACCGAGATGAAAATGAAAATAGTGAGCATGCATTCACCAAGGAAAATAGCGTTGATAAATAATAATTTTAATAAATAATTTGCACTGCGTGAATTTTTATACGAAAATACTGAAGAAAGTTTTCTATGGCCACAACATACTAGTTTAGTTGAATATTTATTTATTTATTATTATTAGGACACTGTCATATTGAAATTAAGTAATAGTCTTCAGAAATTTTTATGATCCTCTCGCTATAACGTACAAAAAAAGAAAAAAGCTATTTTTTATACCAACATAATACCATGCATTATTTCTTTTCCATCTACTCCCCACTACTTCCTATTTTATATTGTAAGTTCCGGTACAGTTTACTAATTTAAAATTTCCTCTTGTCTAGATCATGGCCCGATTAATTTTCCAACTGAGTCGCAGCAAAAACGCAGTTGGGGTCTACGTTGACTGGATGGTTGATCTAAAGATACATACAGACAGTTTAAAAAATTTATAATTTGATATTAAACGCAACAATTAATTAGATGAAATGGGGGGGGGGGATCTCTCTCTCTCTCTCTCTATGTATATATATATATACACACACACACACACACACACACAAATAATTTTCCACAGAATTGGTATCAAAATGCTAATTGGCTGAATTTTGTATGTTGTAAAGGATTTAATAATTTGAACAGAAATGAGATTGAAAGTATGCAAATTCGAGGCCCTTTGATAAATGTGGAAGGGAAGCACGTGACTTCGGGTGTCTTTTCGGTAATCAGACCCTTGTCTAATAATTTCTTATTATTCTTATAAAATCACCTAAATTCTAAACTGAGGGAAAGCATATAAATGTTTAATATGCATATATTATATAATATATTACACACAAGCAGATTAAAAAGATGCTTGCTTAATGTGATGCGCTAAACGATAAAGCAATCTTTGATACTATCCTTAAAAAAAAAAAAAAAAAAAAAAAAAAAAACACTCGTAATAAGAGACAACGAAACACTAATTCATCAACTTCTAAACCGGTCTCGAGGTATCCTTGCTCGATTGAACATTCATTTACTTGCTGATCAACTTTGACAATGATTTTGCAAGCCAACTTCATAAACTAATTGCAGGCAAATATCACACGAGTAAAACACACTGCTTGGGAAGGAGGGGTGTAGAAGCATTGATATCAATACCAATCGATTGGAAATAACATCTACTATAATAACAAGAAATGATTTAATTTTATTATCTATCAATCAGCCATAGTTAATGCATGTGAATTATGCTGCGAGGCATTAAACAAAGAATTAACACTGTACACGTCATTTGCTGCATAAAGCACGTTGCAGTACATTATTATGATGCATGTTAATTTCGTTATGTTTGATCAGGGTGGCTAGCATTTAAACTTTCCTAAATTCCTCGACTATTTTTCTAGATTTTCCCCCGACTCTTACAGTTTATTTCCTAAGAAAATTTCGGGCCGCGGTAGCCCAGTCGATAGAGCGACGGCCTCGTAATTGGAAAATTGCGAGTTCGGTACTCTAGCCGGCCACAGACCGTCGTGTACACTAATGGTGACTGGTGCACGTAAAATCTGTCGTGTGGCCGCAATGTCCTCCATGTTCCCATCAAAAATTATACCTCTGGGGTTTGCCGAAGCGGGAGAGCCATCCCTTCCGTGGAGGATCAAAATTGCGATGGCATGTCTCCGGACCACCTCTAGGGGTGAGTCCCAGACCGTCGCCAATTGCCCATCTGCGCAGCACTAGTGCGACGTAAAACCCAACCAACCAACCTATCTACGAAAATTTCACGACATTAGCGAAAAATTTGGTGACTTAAAATAACATTGAAAATTTTATGATTAATATAGCTTATTTTCACAAAATCTGTCAAAATCCCCAGACTTTTTGATTTCCCCTGACTGATAGACACCCTGTTGATGTACAATATAACACAGCTAAAATGTACTTTAAACAATTACTATCCCCTCAATACATCCGCATAATTTTGAATCCAGTAAACAAATTTTAAATATTTCACAGATCATTTTAAATTGGGAACAAACACGCTATATAACATTTCAAAAACATGAGTGTTTCGGCAATCAAAGTGTATTTACGAAAGCTTTGTTGTTAAATCAAATCAAGTCGAAGAAAGATGCTAAAAGTAGTTGTTGGAAAGTATTAGTCACACATACACAGACGCAGTTAATGTGAATTCTTTATTATTCTCCCCCTTTAATTAAAAATTCCTACTCTTAATTGAAAATTGCTACCTCAGTAGCCAATTTGTAAAAGTCATTGTGTCTCCATTATGCTTTCACATTCTAAAAGGAATCTTGGTGCACATTACGGAATAGTTAATGTGTTGAACAATTACGTTTCGTCAAGAGGTATGTAACTAAACTAAGCTATTGAATGATGTAAGAAAGCTGCTTTTAAAGATACTAAAAGATAGAAGGACATGTAGAAATTGTGTTTGTTTGTTGTAAAACAGTGACAAAAAACAAGGTCATCCTCTCTCTTCAGGTGGATAAAGTTAGTCATACAGTTTATTTTTCACTAGCAGGCTTTGCCCGCTTCGCTGGACATTAAACTTAAATGAGTTGTCAAAATCCCATATCTTTATTAATAACCCAAGTTCTCGCTGTGATTGGTAGAGGTTTTCTGGCTCGCAAAGTGAGGAGTCTAGGTCTCCACTGTCTTCGGCACAACTTACCCACTTCTTACTTCCCCTTCCTCAGCGGGTGAGTTCGAAGTTTTGCAAAATCACACTAATGTACATAATGCGTACACTTAATCAATATAAAGTCTGGGTCCCCACTGCCTTAGGCACAACTTACCCACTTGTTACTTCCCCTTCGCCTTCCTCAGTGGGTGAGTTCGAAGTTTTGCAAAATCCCACTAACGTACATAATGCGTACACTTAATCAATATCCGCACACCAAAATTCGCCATTCTAAGATAATTCAAAGCGAATTCAAACGGAAAAACATGTTTTTACACATGTTTATTGGGAACGACTTCAGTATAAACCCACAACGATATTTGGCGATTTTTTTTGTTGGCGATTATGGCTAAATCATAAATCTAAAAATCATAAATCATATATGATAAATGATAAAATCATAATCTAAATCATAAATCCAAAATAAACAAAATATTAGGCTGCCATATTATATCGCAAACAGTCCAGAACGACATCGTTATCCTTCAAAACAACGCCAAAGAAAAATCGCCAAATTCAGCTGTGGGGTTATACAGAAGTTATACCGTTTATTGCCCTTCGACTCCGAGAAGGGGGGGGGGGGGGAGATTTCGAATTTCGTGAAATCCAGTTACAATAAGTGCCGGATGCAAACAAACAATTTACGCACCAAATTTCGTGACCACAGAAGTCTTTAATAGAAAATATAAATAAATAAGTACAAAATGCACAGCTTTAGTATGGGAACCCTTTGGTGACTTTAAATATTTTAAGCCATTTTTGCGATGAACTGAATTGGCTATCTCAATTGTGCAATCAAAGATCTTGGCGAGAAACGTCCGAGCTACTTCGGTTCCGAATTTCAAATTTTGCCAAAGGGATCCAATACTAAAGCTGTTCCATATCGAATCTAGGTTGAAAACGGAAAAAGGGTAAAATAAATTAGAAATATCAGACCTATATTTATAAATTTGGTACCAAATGAAAGAGGCGATTTTTCTGAATCCAGGGGTGCAAACAGTTTTTCGATGCGACAATTAGATATTAAAAAAATAACTAAAGTATGAAATTTAAGTGGCAACGGAAAAAGGGGAAAATAAATTAGAAGTATCAGACCTATCGTTACAAATTCAGTACCAAATTAAAGAGATGATTTTTCAGAATCCTGGGGTGTAAACAGTTTTTCGATACGACAATTAGATGTTTTAAAATTAACTAAAGTATGAAACTCAGATGGCAAAACTTCATTTAAATCTTTTCATAATTTGTAGTGCGATTCACGCGAATGAAAAAAGTCTTTATCTTAAAAATTTATTTTTGCATTTTATTTTTCCATTCAAAGCGTTTTAGTGAAAAAATATTTATGGCGCATGCGCAGGCGTTTTTTACCCACAATTTAAACACTAATCAGAATTTTGAAAATTTCTATAGATATAATTTTAAGTTGGGTGAAGACCTAAGTTTCTGCCAAGCGCCGTTGAATTCCGTCCAGCCGTTCTCGAGTGATGCCCGGACAAACGTGTTTTAGTCTTTTACCCCCCAGGGGGGAACGGGGGAGAATTTCTGAAAAGTTGATGGATATAATTTTAAGTTGGGTGAATACCTAAATCCCTGCCAAGCGCCGTTAAATTCCGTTCAGCCGTTCTCGAGTGATGCCCGGACAAACGTGTTTTAGTCTTTTACCCCCTAGGGGGAGAACGGGGGGGAATTTCTGAAAAGTTGATAGATATAATTTTAAGTTGGGTGAAGACCTAAATTCCTGCCAAGCATCGTTGAATTCCGTCCAGCCGTTCTCAAGTGATGCCCGGACAAAAAAAGCGACATTCGGACACGATGACATACACACACACACACACACACACACACACACACACACACACACACACACAGGCAAAATTTTCTGAAGTCATTTTCGGCTTTCATGGGGTGTAAAACGTGAAGATATCGCAAAATTTTTCGATTCCGACAAATTTACAGACAAAACTCTGATTTTATTAATATAGATTTCTTTTATACAATAACTAGCAGGCAACGCCCGCTTCGCTGGTCCCTATTTTTAAATGAATCACTCTAATTACTGAATTCTCAAAATTGCATTCATTTTTATCACGTGAAAAGAAAAGAGAAACAAAATCTGATTAGGAAAAATGTCGCACCGGGTTCTCACTGCCTTCGGAAAAAATTCCCAAGATGCTCTAACTCTTATTTCTATTATTTTCCCCCTTCGCCCCCCCCCCCCTCCCGTCTATCCTAATATAATTTTACAAATTCGAAAATATCCGCAATCGATTTGTATGTAACAAAAACTACTATGCACCAGTTTTGAACTATCTCTATTTTTATTTTTTGGCCCCTCCGTTCCCCCCCTTCCCGCCCCTCCCAATAATTTAAAAAATTCGAAAATATCCGCAATCGATTTGTAGGTATCGAAAACATATATGCACCAATTTTGAATGATCTAACTCTATTTTACTTTTTTTGCCCCTCCGCCCCCCCCCACCCCACCTTCCCGGCCCTCCTAATAACTTTACACTTTCGAAAATATCCCCATTCGACTTACAGGCCTCTAAAACCTATCTGTACCAATTATTTTGAACGGCCTAACTGTATTTCTATTTGTTTTTGCCCATAGCCCCCCTTCCCGCCCCACCTAATAATTTTGCAACTTCGAAAATATCCGTAATCGATTTGTAAGTATCGAAAACCTCTTCTATATACCAATTTTGAACGATCTAACTCTATTTTTATTTTTTGCCCCCCCCCTTCCCGGCCCTCCTAATTACACTTTCGAAAATATCCCCATTCGACTTGCAGGCCTCGAAAACCTATCTGTACCAATTTTGAACGCCCTAACTGTATTTCTATTTGTTTTTACCCCTTAGCCCCCCCCCCTCCCCCCCCCCCCTGCTGCCCCACCTGGGGGCTGAATTTCTAAAATTCCAGAAATTGGTTTATAGATATTTGCATTAGCTATATCTTAGAGCAAAAATTTCACGCATATCTATTTTTTTGTTCGAGATATATAGGATTACGCGAAGTCACGTTTTACGCATGTGAAATCACGTTTTGCCCCCCCGCCCCCCTTGGGGACCGAATTTTGAAAATTCCAGAAATTAGTTTTTTGACATTTGTATTAGCTATATTTTAAAGTAAAAATTTTACGGATATCTGTTTTTTTGTTTGAGATATGAAGGATTTTGTGAAATCCCATTTTGCCCCCCCTTCCCCCCTTGGGGGGCGAATTTTGCAAAATTGCTTCTTAGTGGATGCCTACGTCATAGAAAGAACATTGTCACAAAATTTCATGCTTCTAGGTCCAGGGGTTTGGTCTGGGCGTTGATAGATCACCCCCTCACTCACTCAGGAAGTGTTCTTTTATATATAGAGATTTCTTAAAAGTAGTATTAGGATATATTAAAGTGAACTTTTCTTACAGCTGCTAATAACTTAACATTTTAGTACAAAAATTCGGGCAAAAGTTATTTGATATAAAATTTAGTTTTTTAAGTGTTTTTTTTTTTTTTTTGGATATATTTACAAAAAACGTTTGGCAGGCAACAATTTCTTAATAGTAAAAAACATTTAAAAAGGAAAAAAAAAAAAAAAAAAAAAAAAAAGAAATTGATAAATCGAACACCAGAATTTCTTCATCAACAAATGTAATGAATCCTTAGAGAAAATACCTTCAAAAGTAGTGTTTAAAAACCAGTTCTCGGGTCATTAAGGCGGCAACCACGAAATCTTTAAGTAGTAATAGTAATGATAACCGGTAGTAATGATAAAATATAAAACTTATAATATTTAGAGGGGGGCAAAAAACTGTTTAGTTGTTCGGCTTTTGAATAAGACTTTGAAACTTAAAAAGAAGGGGAAAAAAAAAAAAAAAAAAAAAAAAACGGAACTACCATGAAAATTAATGAGATTTGCACGACCATTTGCAATATTATATAGAATTGCATTTCTTTCTTTTTTTCACCTCCATTAAAATTATTAAATTGTGAAACTATTAGATGGATATCGTTTTTAACAGGCATACTTTAAAAACTGCTTATTTGTAGCAAGCACTTCCTTCCCTCCAACCCTTTTTTTAAAATCATCTTCCTCAGAAACAACAAAAACAAAAAGTCTATTTTCCAACCATGAAAACGTATCTAAATGAAACACAAAATCTTTTCTTCATGCTTCATGAGAAGTTATAATCAACTTTTGTTTGCAATTTCACATCTGGAAACCGTGTTTGGCAATAGCAAAATAGTATTCTTACTTATTAGTAATAGTACTTATATTATTAATAGTACTTATTTCCTTTTGCATTCGATTTCATTAATATGAAAAGTTTGGTTAAAGACAAAATATCAATATCGTTATATTAAAAAAAAAAAAAAAAAAGAGTCGTACTATAAGCATTTTGTTCAAAATATGAATATAAACAAGAGATAATACAGTTAGATTTAATTTACTTCTATAAAATGTTTTCGAAAAGGTTAATTATAACGCGAAAAAGTATCGAAAAACTATTTAATAAGCATAAGATTTTCTCTGAAAATTAGTCCAAATACAGTTTTGGAAATGAAGTAGAATCCACCAGGTAAATTTATTGTAAAACACAGTGTAATAAATACCTATTTTAAAAATATAGAGTTACACCAGTTTTACAATCAACGACATATATGAAGAAAGTACTGGATTAGTGAAAATTTTCGAACTCCGATTTTCAAAAGTATTTGCACATTTTGAGATGTTTTGAACACGATTTCAACATCTCTAAAAAATGTCTGTGTGCGTATTTAAGAAAAAAAAAAAAAAAATGTGGAGGCTGTATCTCAGAAACTAATGAACGAAATTGAACCCAGCTTGGTATATATAGTTGGGCTTTGATGTAAACTGATGCTGATTACATTTGTGGATCAATCGCTCAACAGGTGGTGCTGTCATCCTATTTTTTTTTTTTTCATAATCGCAGTATAAGACAAAATTTCATATAAATGTATATAATGATAATCAGAATTATTTTTTACTTTTCACTGTGAAAATTTTCAATATTGTACCTTTCAAAAGAATTCACCAATAGCTTTAAAACTAAGCGTTGAACGATAGATCAGTGATAATTAAAGATAAAGTTTTTGATTTTTTCTTTTCTTTTTTCCAATTTTAACAACAACAGAAAAAAAAAAAAAAAAATCCCCTATTTACCATTTTTTTATTATTATTTATTTATTTTTTTTTATTTAGTATTATACCTCTTTGAGATGAAAATCATCTGCATTCATCATGGAAGATAATTTTCATAAATAATATGTACTCCGTGATTTTGTTTAGGAATATAAAGAAAAAAGTTTTGTGGAAGCCACATGTTGTGTAAATGTCTTTAGGGTCAGTTTTACTTATTTAAATTCAAATAAAATGAAACATTTAATATTTGCATATTTAACCGCCCCCCTATTCTATTATTTATTATATAAATAGAAGTTTTGAAAATAGGAATTAAGTAAATGCAATTAATAACATAATACACGCGTTGTTGATATGGATATATGAAACATTCCTTCATAATTTGGATTTATGATGCAAAAATAAAAAACTGCAAATTGTAGGATATTATAAAATGTCCTATTTCCATTTTAACCTTTTTTACAAGCTAATGTTCCCAGTTAGGTACATCGAATTGAAATTTCATTAACTTCGGGGAAAGAAAACAAAAATGGCTTGACTTTATTAAAAAAAAAAAAAAAAAAAAGAACAAGAAGACGACAAATTTTTATAATAAAAGGGGAATCCTACAGAAAATTATAAAGATAATTTTTTACCCCTCTGCCCCCCGCATATTATGAAAAATTATATAATGTGAAGAACAATCTAGTATTTTTAAAACTCAGAATGCTCAAATTTATAGATCATATTGTTTAAAAAACATGAAATTTCTAATAATTTTCTAATAAAAAAAATTCACTTGGTATAATTTGTTTAACATTTATGTTTACAATAATACATGTCGTGTTTCCACAGTTTTATAAATTACCTTCGCATTATCATGATGAAATATATTATATATACATATTAAATCTATCCAAATAGGAAATTTACAGTTTACATACAAAATAGAAAACTAACTGTACACCAGCAGCTAATCATGACATGTGTATTATTAGTAACCTAAGTTATATGAAATAAAATAACGAGTAAACATTTTAAGATAAAATATGCACAAAAACAACTAAAAGTATTCTTAGATCTTAAATCGGCCTGTAAGATGCTAATCAATGGATTGTTCAAACGCCAGATACATTTTAAACACTAATAAACTGCAAGTAAAGATTTATAGAAAAGAAAAATATGCACAAAATTTATGGTACACGTATGATAACGTCTGACAATGTAACAAATTAATAATTTTCAGACAAATATATGTGCAGAAAAAAAAAAAAAAAAAAAAGTCAAACCTGAAGATTGATTTTTTAAAGCATGGAGGATTTCAAATATATAATTTACTCATAATTAACTACAGAAAATGAATAAAAGAGAATGAATACCCACAAACCGATGCTACCTCTCTTTCTAGTCTTCCTCTCCTTACAAGTCTGTGAATTCCATCTCAAAATAAAGTATACCTCCAAGAGTCAAAAAGTCCCCTTAGCCATAAATTCAACCCTATCTGGTGTAATGTTTCTCAGCAGTTATGCACCAATACAGTGCCTTTAAATACTTTTCCAGAAAACGCTGTCCATTCGTACAGACGGGATGCAATTTGAGAACAGCGAGGGTGGACAGAAAAGAACAAAAAAAAAAAAAAAAAAGAGAGAGCGGGGGTGGGGCGGGAAAGTAAGCTTTGCAAAGGGAAAGTATTTTTGAAAGAAATCGAGAGTAAAAATCAATCACTTGACCGTCAATTTCTAGTTGTTTTTTTGTGGGACACTTTTGGTTTTAGATTACACGATTTCTACAAGATATCCGGATAAACTTCGTGGGTGCTATTATTTTAAAAGAATCGAAATATATAGCGGAAAATTTAATGCTTTAAAGCTGCATATGTTTTGGCGAATTTTCACATAACTATCGTCTTTAATTTTATATTATTTTTATTAATAAAAAACTAATTTGATTTCGTAAGTATTTCAAAACACTTCCATAATAAGAAACAGCAAAAATGTTAACCAGAACAAATAATTAGAAGATTTACAAGAGGAAAGAAAATTAACTGCACATGAGAATATTGGAATAGTATTCCAAGATAAAATGGGAAATAAATAAATACAATAGGATTTTAAAGTAATTTGTTATTAAATTTATTTTTTAATAAAAACAATAGTCAACTTATCTTTCTATTATAACATCATTGTGATTGATAACAAACAATGGTTATTTTCATTCCGCCATACAAACATTAATACTCTAGCGAGAAAATGCTTTTGTGTGTGAAAAGAACATATAATTTACTGCAGGAAGATTCATCAATCCGCTCATTTTGAAAAATACTGAAATTTTGATAATTGTGGGGGGGGGGGGGGGGGGGACCCCTGAAATCAGGTAAATTATCTGAACACAATCATCTGAAAAATGAAAAGAGGAGCCGTCGGAGGGGGAGGGGGGCATAATTGCTATAACCATGGATCATAACAGTTACAATTTCTTTTGAGTTACTAGTTTTTCTGGCATGTTCAGAATTAATGTTCGGCCGGAACTAAATTTTCGCTGTTGTAAAAATTCCCAGGAACACCTATAACACACCCACAGTTAGGGTGTAACCTGACAAAAAAAAAAAAAAAAATCTTAGAATTTTAGCTAAGCTAACACACTTAAGCATTATTTTAGTTTTTCGAAAGTTTATTCAATTCTTTGGATACTATTGATTTGCATTATTTAACTTAGTTATCTTTAATTTTGTTTTCTAATCCTTTTGTTCACTGATGATTTTAAGTCAAGCGTTTATACTTGTGATTTAAGATGCATGAATCAGTGAAACTTTGTTTTGATTTCAGCAATAGAAAAAAAAAAGGCAACTATAGCAAATTCTGAACTCTAACACACTTTCAAATATTTTCGCATTTGAATTCAAACATTAAAAATAAAAAATAAATCCAAATTACTAAATAAATAACGATTCCCAAAACTTTCATTCCTCTCGTAATTTTTTCCTGCGAATATTTAAATACAAATTAGAGGTTATTACACAGAGATGTTTTATGAAATTATTCAGTATTTTGACAAAATAGGATATCTTTCAGCAAAATGTTAAAAAACTAATGGCAGTTTAAACCCTGCTCACAGTAGGGTCACTAGTATATCTACAGAAGTTCCGAAAGTTCTTCATCGATTCCTTTTCACTTCGAATGAATGAAAAGATGCTCTTTTTATTTTCCGAACATATACGTATATGTGAGGAAAGTATTATAATCATGTCAAAAAACCGACTTTGCGATTTTAGTGTTTCTATACGTTTTGAGGTCCCCTGAGTTCATTTTTACTATTTTTACGATGATGATGTGTGTGTGCACATGTATGTGTATGAGTGAACACGATAGCGCCTAAACGAATTGTTCGAATGAGCTGAAATTTGATGCATGTTATAGGTCACCATAGCACGGACCCGATTGATTTTGGTAAATATAGGACTTAAGTTTTTTTTTTACAGGAACACAAAAGAAAAATTATTTATCATTATGGCCTATGGGCCCAAATTTTTTAAAGCGTGATAGCGTCTAAACGCCTTTTTCGATTGAGCTGAAAATTTATACGCATAAGTTACAGTCGCACGAACTGTATATATTTTGGTGAATCTAGCACTTACTTTTTTTTTACAGGGACATAACGAAAAATTCTTTATCTCTATGATCTACGAGCTCAAATTATTAGAAGTGCAATAGCGTAAAATTAAACAATGGGGAAATATACTCAAACCTCTTATTATAATTTTTCATCTTTTGTTTATTTAACGATTTGTCTTACCTTTAATTTATTTATTCAACCGTTAATTACTTAATGTTCGGAAAGTCGAGTGGAGTCACTCCAGTTTTTTTTTTTTTTTTTTTTTTTTTTTTAAGTTATATAAATTCTTCTAATATGAATTAAACTCTGTTGCAGCGCTTTTTAAATAGTCATTTTAAATAAATAAAAAGAATTAACTCAAAAACTTGCCTATCAAAAACTGGTCTTATTAGAAAAGAAAATTTGATGAAAGAATAAACATCTGCAGGTAAGGAATAGTAACTTTCATTCTTAGCAAAATTTGTTGAAGGAAAAAAGAAATAAAAAACAGCAAACTTGGAATAAATAATTTTAAGCATTCAACAGAAATCTATCTAGAAATCTTGAAAGGAATTCGAAATCTAAAAATGACTTTCTAAATATAATGATGCCTAAAATAACACGTTACACTGATATTCAAAATATCTGTTACTTACTCAAATTCAGCAAGCAGACTGCACTGCTTTCTTTCTTTCTCTCTCTCTCTTTCCCCGTTTATTTCTTTCTGAGGTTCACTTTCTCGCAGAATTTTTCTTATGATTTGTATATGGATCCCCCCCCCCCCTTTTTTTTTTTTTTAATGTAAGTGAATGAGAATCATTGTCTTCTCTTTCCCATTTAAAATGAAATAAATAAATAAAATAAATAATAATAATAAAATATTTAACGTGTGTAACTGGGTGATCCAAAAGTCACAGAAAAATTAAAATTTATATTATCCATAAAGCACTATGCGGTTTTGACTAAATTAAACAGAAAAACATGGGATTTTTTTTTTTTTTTACAAAAGATTTATTAGCGAATTAGTTTAAATTTTCTTTATCAGGTGCCATTTCGATTATAAAACTACTTTTTTACAGTGGTGCAGTACATTCAACAACATAACTAGGATTATAAATGCCCAGAGCTGCCAACCAAATCCGGCAAATTGTTAGTACCGCCCCTTTTTCTACACCACTTAATTTTTAGAGTAATTCTCTTCAAATAAATTTACGATGAATGAAGAAAACAAATACTCTAAAAATTAAGTGGTGTAGAAAAAGGGGCGGTACTAACAATTTGCCGGATTAGGTTGACAGGTCTGAATGCCCAATGTGTGGGCCATCAATCATCAAAATGACCCTCAGGAAATTCTCTTTAAAAAAAGCTTCAGTATTCGATCCAAATTCAATATGGCGTCATTTGATCAAGCAAATCAAATTTAAAATGTAACAGGATAGTAGGATATAGCAAATACAGCACGATATGTTGGCGAAAATGTAAGTAATATCTTTTCCTATGCATATTTAAAAAAAAAAAAAAAAAAAAAAAAATCCCATGCTTTTTTGTACATTTCAGTAAAAACCGCATCAATACTTTTGAATAAGAAATGTTTTAATTTTTCTGTAACTTTTGGATCACCCAGTACATAATTATACTAGTTTACATACAGTAAAAACCTGTTTCTAAAACCGCAGTTTCGCATAAAATTAACAAAGTAACCCTCCCCCTCCCCCTCCCCCTCTACAAAAACAGTCAGACTGATTTTCATATGACCGATTTTTGCGAGCGGACAAGCTCGCCCACAGCTGAAGCCCATGTTATTCTAAGGGAAACTTCAATTCTGTTTTCACATTCAGAAAATTTATAAGCACTAAATTAGTGCTTATTTCCTAAAAATTGATTTTTTAAAATTTTCAGTATTTCATTTTGCTACTAAAAAATGAGAAAATAAAAAAAAAATATTTTTTGAAAATGAGTAATAATTTAACAGTTATGAATTTTCTGACTGTGAAAACGGAATAATTAAAAATATATATATGAATTAGGTAATAAGCAATTGGGGGACAAATTTTCCCATAGAATAACATTGGCAACGGCTGTCCGCGGGATTAGTTATTGCCCCTATTGAAGAAATGCCATTGCTAAGAAATTTGAAAAAAATTATTATTCTTCAAATAGATATTTAAAAGTCCTTACTTTGAACCAAAAATTAATCTTACGGTAAAAGGGCAAATTGTTTCACTTAAAAAAAAAATAAAATAAATAAATAAATAAATAAATTACAGCATATAATATATATAAATCAAATAATAATAATAAAGTATAAGCGAGTTTACCTTTCTTTTCTATCTACCTGTTTCAAAATGAATTTTTTCCAAAAAAAAAAAAAAAAAAAAGTAAAACAAATTAATAGTGTCAGAGAAACATTAAATAAGTTTTCCCTTTTCATGTGCGCTGGAATAATAGTCATATCCGTTTGTTCATTTGTTTATACACAAAGTCATACATAGTAAATACACTTACTAATTTAATTTTATTCTATATTCATTCAATAGAAGAAAGCGATTGATTTCACAAAAATTTTCGACTTCCAGTTTTTGATGGATTTTTATGTTTTGAGAGGAACACAAGAAGATTTGAAACTTTAGAAAATGTCTGCGTGTGTAACAAAAATTTTGTGGCAGCTCTAGCTCAAAAACTAATGCATATAATTTCATATAAATTTATATGTAGTGGTATCTTGATATAAATTCGTGCCTATGATTTTTTTTGTGAAAACAGCGCAACAGGTGGACGTTGCTATACCGTTTTTTCATAATTTTTAATATAACAAACTAGTATGTTATCACCACCAAAATACTTTCTTCTATATTTAATATACAAAATTAATGCAGTACACATTATTTATTAAAATTATTATTTATCAAAATTATTTTCCGTGATGAATGCAGGCGAGCGCGGAAATCACCGCAGAGAATTATAACACTAAATCTCAAAATAAAGTATTAAAAAAAAAAAAAAAAAAAAAAAAAAAATCATCCATTCGTTTTAAAGATATAAGTTCTTTTAAATACAACCACATTGAATTATTTTATTTTAGTTTTTAATTTCCCGCTGAAAAGTTAAAATTAATTCTTATTATGTACATTTACACGAAACTTTGTCCTAAAGGGCCGGGATGGAGTCGAATTTTTCAATTTGCTCTCGGGCAGGGCTCGGGCTTAATTTTTTTCTTTTTTTTTTGCAGGCTAGGGCCGGGCCCGGGATCTTTTTTTTTTTTTTTTTTTTTTGTGTGTGTGTGTGTATACTAGGGCTGGGTCGAGCCTGAATAAAATTTTTTCCAGGCCGAATCTTTTTCTAGTTTCCTTGTTATTCAATGAAAAAGGTAAATGGTAAAATATTTATCCAGTCATTTATTTTATATAATTTTACAGGCTGGCATGTCGCACAAAATTTTATTTTGTTAAAAAATGTCTGTAATTTCAATTTAATTGTCTCTCAGTCTGCCTGTTCGCGATCCGATTTTCCGCAAATATTTTTAGCATGTCTCGAAATTAATATATTTTTATTTAAAGTGATATTAGGTGGTTTTCTATTCAAAATAGTATGCATGTTACTACCAGACTGCACACATGTACAAACAAACGAAATTAGATACGTTACTGTATATAGTTCAACTTTCACGAGTTGGCACTTCGTCCCTCCTTCTTTTCGAAGAGTTTATTTTAAGGTAGGGGTGCGCAAAGTGAAAAGAATGAATGGGTGGGGAAAAAAGAAGGTTGCCATGAAAATAACACATCAAGCCAATAATTTTTACTTTTTGCCAGCTGAAATCCGTTTTGCCTATTAAAAGGAGCATGTGTTAATATTTAAAAATCAATGAATGACACATAAACTATAAGGAAAAAAAACACTTTTCAATCATGTCTGAAATTTCAATAAGCACTAATGCCTTATTTGTATAAAGAAGTTTTGAGCAATAAATTTAAACAAGTAAAAAAAAAAATCGTGCTGCTTTTATGGATTATAAATTATTGTCCACGCATTTTATTTTGTATTTCAGGAAAAAAAAAATTTCTTTGAAAATATTTAAAAAATAAAAATGATAAAAAGTTTTTACGCTTTTTTTTTTTTTTTTTTTTTTTTTTAAGAAAAGAAAAACATTTTTAAAAATACTAAATAAATAAATGGGGAATTTTATTAAAATAAATTGAGATGTACACATAATTTACAGTATTATGCACAATAGCTCTCAGAATATTTGCATACACATCAGATACGAATATGAAAGATAATTTCTTACATTATTCTTATAATGGCTTTTCATTTCTATGTATTTAGTCTTTAAAAAAAAAAAAAGAAAGGAAGGAAGAAAGAGAAAGAAAAGAAAAGAGAAGAAAAAAATTTAATTACAAGAGTGCAGTTCTTTATTTAAATTTTAAATATTTTTCTTTCTTTCTTTTTTTTTTTTTTTTTTTTTTTTAAACAATTTTATTTATTTATTTATTTTTTAAGAGAAAGAAAGCAAAAAGAAAGAAAGTTTGGTAGATTGTTTTTTTTTTTTTTTTTTTATGGTGATAGGTCCAAATTAGGAATTTAGGACATAAGGAAAGAAAGAAAGAAAAAAAAAAAAAAGAAGAAGAAGAGGAAAAAAAAAGACTGCAAACCGAAAATTTGAAATATCGTTTAGTCAATCATAACATTCCTCATCGTATTAATCACTAGTTATAATGTAACAAATATTTTTTAATGATATAACGTATTAGAAAGCCCAAAAGTTCTCCTAATTTGGAAATAAGTAAGTAAATAATAAACAGTATTTTCGCCAAAATGTCGCAAAACTCGTAAAGATAGCAAACCACCTCCCTTTTCACCCTCAACCGATTTCAAGGTAATAGAATCGTCGCTGCCTACGTCACGCTTGATTGACAGGGGCCAACTCGTGAAAGTCGAACTATATAAGTCTTTGTTTCCTATGGTCTGCAGTGTTTAGTTGGTATGAAGGCTATAAAAAATCCTTTCGCTGTAACTTTTTCTCTAAGGCTCCCTTTTCATTTTCTTCAGTGCACTGGATGAAAGTAGCATCATTTGTAGCATGTGCAAAATCATCTTTTCTACTGAATATAGTTAGATTAGCAGTACAGTTTTGTTTACCGGATTACATGAAAGATTCGGATCCATTACGGTATATAAGAGGAAATGGTTGAAAGTGCATTTTTTGTAGTATTAACCATTTTAAATACATCCTATATTGTTTGATGTATGCTAATATTTTTGATTTAGCAGACTGTCTGTTTTTGTGTCTTGTCTATAATAATGAATTTCTGTTCATATATAATTATCTTGTAAAAGTTCAGCAGCTTTGTTAAAGAACATTCTACTGCTTAGCTATATGAAACCTCTGCAAAACACATAATAAAATCTTTTTCATAGAAAAGCATGAATTTGTTGTTGTTGTTATTTTACATTTTTAACCGGGCCGGGCTGGGTCGAGCCTGATTTTATCGTTTTTTGTCCGGGCCGGGGCATACACTGGTAAAAAAATAAACGGGTCGGGCCGAATTTTTCGATTTCATACCGGGCCCTCAAAATTTCAGCCAGTGCAATCCTATACTGTCATATTAAAATTCACGGGATGACAGCGCCACCCAGTGAGCGATAGACTCCCAAATGTAATCAGTACCAATTTAAGCCATGGTTCAACTAAATACCAAATTTTGTTAAATTCCGTTCATCGGTTTGCGAGATACAATCCACAAAATTTTGAATACGCACAGCATTTTCTAAAAAGTGGTCTAATCGTGTTCAGGACATCTCAAATTGTGTAAATCCAGCGAAAACATACGATCGAAAATGTTCACGAATCCAATTATCAACGAAAATTAAAAGAAAAAAAAAAGGAACCTAAAGGTGTTTATGAAAGCATTAATGAGATTTAAGATCTACAGCAAAAGGAAATTTTCCATACAAATCACGGCAAGGAAAAAGAATTCAACGGGCTTCTCAACCGTATAAACACGTCACTTTCAATAAAAATGCCATGTGAACTGAGAAGGGTAGATTATCAAATATAAAGGAATAAATCTATCATAAAAGCAAACAAAATTCTTCTCCTTGTTTTATACTTCAGATAAGTTTTATGATAACAAGCGCAGCCAACAAAGAAATGGGACAAGCAAAGCAAAGAAGAAATAGAATATCAAGTTACGGATTTAAAAAAAAAAAAAAAAAAATGTAATAGAGAGAAAGGGAAAGTAAAAACTATTATATTTATATTCAAATAAAATTCACTGACAATTTAATTTCTACTACATAATATATAGTAATGTTGGAATAAGTTTAATAATCTCAGAGCAATGCATAATTTTCCTTAACTATAAAACTAGTTACTGTTTGGTAAATGATAATTTTTGCTAAAAGACAATTTTTTAAGATAGCTTTTGTTTTCCTAGACAGGAATAAATAATTATTCTCGGTAAATTATTTCATCTATTCATAACTTTTAAATGCGAAATTTCGTCATTGCGCGTTGCCTTATTTGAAATAATATGCTTTTCAAAATAAATAAATAAAATTAATGTTTCTTGCGGCATTAGGGCATTTTTTGAATGTTAAATTGTATTTTGATACAGAAAATGTGTTTTTGCTCAGTGTTATTCTTATTCAAAAAAGCGGGGCGAATTAAAAAAAATTATTGATATGCATTAAGTTTGCAATAGAAATTTCTATGAAAAAAATTTGCATTTTTGTTTTCCTCTGATACACACAAAAGAATCTGGTTGTTTTGATCTATAGGCAGTAACTGTACTATACTTAAATATTTTAGTGTAGAATAAAAAGGACGTTAAATGAACGTTTAATGAAATGCTGGATTATGTAAAGAGATAATTACAATAAAACAGTGGAGACGCAGACGGGAGGAAGAAAAATATTAAAACGATTTTCTTTAAAAACGCTTTTAACAGACTATAAGATTCTTTCATTAAACATAAAGAAAATCTAGAATAAAACACATTATGCTTTTTTTTTTTTTTTTTTTTAATTAAATTGCAATTCTATAGATCGCAGGCAGAGACAAACACATAGAACAACAACAATAACAAAAAGCGAGATTTTCTAAACATATAGAAAATAATTGTTTCCAATAATATCCATAACATAAAATAACATAACATAACATAAAGCTAAATATAAAATGGCTGTAACTGGTTTCCGGCTTCTTCCATGCCATTCTTCCGGTATGCTGAATACATACAATGATAGAAATCATAACACAGAAAATACGTTTTATAACAAGTTTCACAGGGAACTCCATGAATGCAGGTAGTTTATATACCCGCGATACATGTATGGGTCAATGAAACATAAAAATGAAAAGATCAATAAAAAAGTTAGTAGACTTACCCATGAATCCTAGATCAAAACTAGTATGTTGCGGCCATTACAAAAATTTCTTCTACCTTTTTCTATACAAATTCATGTAGTACAAATTATTTATGAAAATTATTTTCCATGATGAAATCAGACGATTTTCCTCTCAGTATAAAACTTAATGTCGAAAGTCAATTTTGTGCTTTAAAGACAACACATCAAAATCCCCCCCTCCCCTCTCTAATAGAATTTTTTATTATTTATTTTTTACGAAAAAAATACATACCATTATTTTTAATTATCAGAGATTTATGGTCCAACCACTCGTTTTAAAGGTATTGATGAGCTTTTTGAAACATTTATATTGAAAATTTACGAGTTCCAGAAGGGGAGGGAGAAGCAATGCTCCTACATTAAAAAATAAAATAAAATTCCTAGTTCATTATTACTATCAGAAATAATTGTTTTTAATTCCACAATGATTCGTTAAATATATTTCTCATTGCGCACATTTATACGAAATTTTGTCCTGTACTGCCACATTAAAAATTATGGAAAATCAGTATGGTAAAGACACCTGTCGGACGATTTTCCCCAAATGTTGATAGGTACTAAGTAATATATGTCAAGGTGCAATTACATATAAATTTATATGAAACTCTGTGCATTAGTTCTTGAGCTTAAAAAATAAAATAAAATAAAAAAATGTCTCGCATACACGCAGACATTTCGTAATAATAATGGTCAAATCGTGTTTTGGACCTTTCAAATCGTACAAATCCATCGAAATCCGGAAGTTGAAATCACGAAATCAAGCAAACAAATTCAAATATTTTCTTTTTCTGAATACAGAAAAAGTAATTAACTTTTTTCTTGGTTCACTTTGTATTGATAATCATTACCAATAGATATTAAATATTAAAATTAATATATCAATTGCTATTAATATATCAATTTCTTTAAAATATAATTGTGTCGAGAACAGACTTATCATTATCACAATGGAAATCTTTGGAAACTAGCCAGTTCATAAACGGAGAAACGCAACTATAAATTACAAAAATTTAATTACTAAATAGTTATTCATTTAAAACTAATCAATCAAAAAGAAAAGAAAATTTATTCAGTTATTAATTCAATTATTTTCTATTTAATAAATTGTTAAATTATTTACCGAAAAGAAAAACATTTTCTTTCATATATATATTTTCTCCGCCAAGATAAGGAACTGCTCCTCTCAACAGAAAAAGTAAAATCTCGTGTGAAACAAACCACACGACTTTTATTACACCACTATTATATTAAATTAACATTTTGGAGATAATTTGATCAGAAGACATAAAATTGACATGTGAAATTAGACACTTAACAAATTTCCTGTAATAAAAAGCTGATACATGTATAAAGACATAAAACATAGTTTACATAGCGAATTAAAAAAAAAAAAAAAAAAAAAAAGGTAAAGCCGTTTTTTGAAATACCTATTTCCGAGATCTAAAACTGATCAACCTAGTCAGGATAACTGTTAATTTTCCTGTAATAGTCACGTAATACATGAGAAAGGATATCTAAAATGGGTTTATGTAGCAATTTTCAAGAAAATCATTAGAGTCGCCTTTGAGATATCAAGTTTCAGAAAAACTTGGCATAGTAACAACAATTGCATACGAAAGAGTATCTAATAGAGAGTTAAATATGGCGAGTTTGAAATAACTCCGTACAGCCGTTTTTAAAAGAACGCACTTGCGAGACCTGAAATCGAGCTACTTATGCAGGACGCCTGTCAATTTTCCTGAACTAACCAACTAATTCATACGAAAGGACATCTAATAGAGTATTTATATAGCAACTTTGAAGAAAATCGTTACAGCCGTTTTTGAAGTACGGACTTCCGGTTTTCCCATTTTCACCAAAAGTTGGGAAAATTCGTCTGTACTCCAAACCTGTCGATTCTAACGTTTCGTCGTTCTACCTTTGGTAGTTTCGGAGATATGAGAGTCAGAAGATCCCCCCCCCCCCCACCTCCATACACGCTGACCAATTGCCAAAAACCACTTTTTTGGACTCAGGAGACCTTAAAACGTGTAAATCAGGTGAAAACTCGATATCCATTTTTTGACCGAATACAATACTCTCATTACATACGGCAGTCAGATAACTGAAGTAAAAAGGTACGTAAAATAGTGCAATTTTTTCCGAAATTCCCAATGCGTGAAAACTCGTAGGAACTTCGAAATTGATGAATTTAGAAGATTATACAATGAATTTAGTAGACTACTTTTAATTTACTGGGAATAATTGCCGAAACTTAACAAATACCACAGTCGGAAGCTTACATTTTTAAAATGGAAATTTCCTTTTTAAACTTATCGTCGAAGTTTTTACACAAATAGTTTCATCCAATCATGAATTAATTAATATTTTAAAATAGTTTGTCCAAACCAAATTCAAGATTTTTTCACGTTAATAATTTTCTTTTTTATAATTATATTTGCTGTAAATACATTAATGTAACAATGTGCACCAAATGAATAGATGTTATATTTGTTGAAACCCTTCATGCAAAGTAGTAACCACAAAATTTTGCAGACAATTGAAAATTTGTGAGTTATTCCTCAACGTTTTCTGACTGAAGCTTGAAAAAAGTTTTCTGGCGACGGCCTTGCCTTCAGGTCCTAAATTATAATAAAAACAAAAAAATTATTTCAAACGTATTTCTACTTTCTTCAGTAGAAGAAAGTGTTGCTTCGCAAAGTTTTCGATGTACAGTGAAACCTCTCAAGTTGGACACCCCTCTAAGTTGGACGCTTTTTCTCGGAACGGAATGTATCCATTAACATTATGTCTAACCCCTATAAGTTGGACACTTTTTCTTGGAACCGTAGGTGTCCAACTTAGAGAGGTTTTACTGTATTTAGACTTAAGAGGTCTAGAACAGCGATCGCCAACCTTTTCGACTTCACGGACCACTAGAATCAAGTTTTAAAATCCCGCGGACCACTAATATGATTGATTAAGAAACAAATATATTTTAAATATATTTTTTAAACAATGATCAGAAAACACCCACTTTATAAATATGAGATAAACCTATTTAAATACACTGTCTGGCCAAAGTATGACCACCTGACACTTTCAGACGTTTTGTCAAATATCTCAAAAGGTACCGAAAAAATCATCTTGAAACTTCAGGAGTGTACTGAACATGTTGTACCTCATATATAATTTAATTAAAGTTTTGCCCCGAAAGCAAAAGAAGGACCAGAAAAAAATAAAGGAAAATTAAAATTTTTGGGATCACCCTTTAAAAACAAATGCTTGAAATGCGTTCTGGCTGAGCCACTCAGCATGTGATTAGGCGGCTTCTTTGTATTACATGTATAAATTTTTATGAGGATACAACATGCATTCATAGATATATAGCGTTTTCTTTAAAAAAAAAAAAAAAAAAAATTACTTTTTGATAGGTATTAAATATAGTGCAAAGCCATTTTCAGAAAACTCGACACACAACGTTAGGCACAGTATACTGCAATCAGAATGCAAAAATATTCAATATCTAATATAAACATAAGAATTTTTTAACTACGCATGCTCAAATTTTAACGAAATTTCATTTACATAATTTAATACCCCAGTGTTTAGCAACCTATAAGAAAACCCCAAATAAATACCGGGTAAATTCAAAACGTTGTATTCTTCGACCACATTTCATGAAACCATGGAAGCATCTGTGCAAGTGCTAACTCAACGAGTCCAATGCTAAAATAGGGGTGGCAGTCATCTGACTCAGAGAAAAAGAGCAATAACAGAGCGCGGAATGGATGGTTTCTAAATTTCAAACTGTCGGTCAAGCTGACATCCCTCCAACATTTTGAACGCGTCCTCACTGCTAGTTAGTTCCCCCATCATACTATAGGTATGGAAAACTTAGGTAATCGTGAAAAATTTCGACCTCAGTTTTTTTACTTTTTTATACGTTTTCAGGTGTGAGGAATCCGAAAATGACAAAATTTGTATGGTGTCTGTCTGTAGGGTGTCTGTTTGTCAGTCCGTTAGTGTGTTAGTCCGTTAGACTTTACACGATATGGATATCTCACGAACAAATGATCGCAGAGAGGTCAGATCAGTTTTTAAAATATTACTTTCGATACTGTCAAGAACCCTACTCATTTGCAACTATAAATATGCTACTTTGAAAATTTCGCAAGTTATTGGAAATTTACGAATTTCTTAACATGGCAGTATAGGGCAAAATTTCACATAAACGTCACTTTTTAGAGATATTTTCATTGTAAAGATGTCAGACTACTTTTGAAATATTATTTAGGACACTGGCATGAATATTAATGACTATGAATTTTCTAATATAAAAATTTCGTAAGTTATTGGAAATTTACGAATTTCTTAACATGGCAGAATAGAGTAAAATTTCACATAAACGTCAATCTTGAGGGATCTTTTCATCGTAAAGATGTCAAACCACTTTCGAAATATTATTTAGGATACTGGCATGAATATCATAGACTATGGTTTTTCCAATTTAAAAAATTCGTAAGTTATTTGAATTTACAATTTACATAACATGTCAGAATAAGGCAAAATTGAGCATAAACTTCCATTTTGAGGACCATAAAACGTTAGACAACTTCAAAATTACATTTATGATATTTGTTTGAACATGATTGAATACAAATATTCTAATAGGAAAATTTCGTAAATTATTCGTAATTTACGATTTTATCAACATAGCGAAATTGTAAATTTTTCATGTAAATATGAATTTTGAGGATTATTGCATTGGAAATTGTAGCATGAAAACTAAACAACGGAATCGACCCTGATAAAATAAATTAATAGACTAGAATAATATAAATATATCGAAGTGAACGGTGGATAGCCTATTAGGAGGCGAATTCATTCTGTCACTGTATCAAGCGTTGGTCAAATTAATTTCTTTTAACATGATTATAATATGTCTCGCACTAGAAATTTATGAGAACCTATATATGATGGGGAACTGAGCAGAGTCCACCTATGCCAACTAGTTTTAGGGAATGTGGCCGCACTGTACGTAATAGTACAGTGGTGTCAGATGATTGGTGATTTTGTCCCCATTTTGGGACTTTTTGAGGCTTCTGGGGACAATTTTGGGGACCAAATGTTTGTGGGGACTTTTTTGAGGAATTCTAAAATTTTTGGGGACAAATCTGGGGAGTTCAACTTTCTGTCAATGTTGGCAACGTTATCTACGACTAGAGACTTTCAATAGTTTTATTGTTCTTTGGGGATTTTTTTCAAAAATTGCCTTCATTTGAGGAAAAATCTGAGCTTAAATCATAGAAAAATCTACTTGATATATGTGTATATATATATATATATATATATATATATATATATATTTTTTTTTTCCCTTTTTAATAAAAACAAAGTTCGGGATTTTTTCGAAAAGAAAGAAACCCTGATTTAGAGAAATTTGAAGAGCTCTTTGGGGAAATAATTTTCGGCCATCTATCTGGCATCACTGACGTAATATTATGAACTGAATTTCAGTTCCTCTGAAAAATAAAGAAAATAAGGACTGTTTATCAAAATTTATTTAGATTTAAATTGAATATAATAAATAAAAGTGTGAGTAAAAGTTTAGCTCTTTTTTATTTATTTATTTTCTGAGAGGAATTGAATATCACTTCATTCTGTTATTCACTAAAACATTTTGAATTTAAATGATATTTGTTTGGGGTTTTCAAATAAGTAGCTGAATACTTTTGGCTATTAAATTATGCAAATGAAATTTCGTTAAAGCTTGCTTTTAATTAATAAAAATTCTCGTTTTCATTAGACATTTAATATTTTTGCATTCTGATTGCAGTTTGCTGTGTCTAATGTAGTATGTCTATGTGAAGTTTTCTTTGCCCTGGGTTTAATACCTTAAGTATTATAATTAAAAAAGTGTGTAGCGCGCCTATGCTACGTAACCTCAGCGCCCCCTAGCGACCCGTTTGGCAACACTGCCAAGAAGAGAACATTCAGAGACCCCCAGGCTTCCAGAGAAGGAAGTGCATGCAACGTGTGGTCGGTGTTTAGCCGAAATGGCCCACGATCACAAAGTAACAGATATTGTAGGGTGTCGGACTCATTATTTCTACAATTTCAACTTACCCCTTTAACTTACCCCTGTAAATAGTAACTTTTTGTGTTGTATATTTAGTGTGTAACTTTAAATGTAAATAATAAATAATGTTACCCTAGTTTAGCTTCATTTTTGAGTTCCGCACGCTACAAAATTGGCGCCCAACGAAAAATGTGTCATGGATTTCCCGTTAAACGTTCTATTATAGTTGTATGGGGCCATTATAACAAAATTGGCGCCCACATGAAAATTTTCCGTCGTGAATTTTTTTTAAAATAAATTCCTTCGAGTCTGGCACCTGCTGGACACACATAACATCCGCATCCGCTGGAAAAAAGATAAAGAGTCCTCATCCACTGGACTCAGTCAGGTAAAGTCCGCATCCGCTGGACATCCACAGGATAATACAGGTAAGTGCATTTCACTTTCCGTTTTGTGTTAATACGTTATTGTTTTTCTTGTTCTGAAAATTCTGTCATTCAGTAATTTTGAAAACGTAACTTTTTTTGTTTGAACGTAATTTTATCCTTTAATACTTTTATACTTTAAACGTAATTTTATACTTTATAAATTATTTCGATTTCGTATTGCTATAATAAAAAATAAAATTTTTATCTATTCATTTAGGAATAATGTGCACATTTTTATTCATCTGAGAACAGATTCTGTGCACAATTTTTTTCATTTGAGAACAACTTTGGTTTTCGATACCAATATTTTGATAGTAAAAGTAATACATTACCCTATGTATTAAGAATCAGGTTTATTTATTTATATCCTATTATGGAATAAAGATTTTTTTTTTCTTTCAATATTAAGAGAATTCAAAGTTATGGTTTTAATTATAATTACTTCGGTATTGAGAATTCCAGTAATCTAGTATAATAATATAAAGTAAGGGCAGACTTAACTTTCGGATGCTTGTTATTTAACGAGGTAAGATATTTTACTTTATTCGAATAAACTATATGTTTTAACATTTAATTGTATTCTTTCTCTTATTGTGTCTATTCTAAACCAAAACAAAAATTTTATTCTGACACAATCTCTTAAACTGATATATATATGTTTTTTTTTTTCCTTCTGGCGATTAGTTGGAAGAAAAGGATAATTATATAGATGTGTGACTCATTTTGATAAAATTGCTTGAAAGAGATTTATTTTTTTTTTTCTTCTTTCTTTTATCAATTGCTTTGCAGATTTTTTTTTTATTTACTTTTGTTTTCGAGTATAAAGTGAAAGAGTCATTTATTTGTTTTGTTTATTATTTTATTACTTGTCTACAGAAAATGAGTGTTTAATAAAATAAATAGAGGAAAAGATATATGTATATATTAATAAGTTACTTTTATATTATAATTACTTGGAATGTGTGTGCTTTAAGCAAGCCACCTCTTTTTTTCTTCTCTTCTTTTATTTGAAACATAATGCTGATTTATTTTATTTGATGAATAAATTCATGTGCCATTAGTTTATTTTATTTTATTTATTTAAAAGCATTGGCATATTTATATAAACATCCAGTTAAAGGAAATATTTAATTTTAATTGGTTGTTTTCTGTTTCACATATAATAGTAAATTGTTATTTACGGATAGAATTTTTTTTTTTCCTTATATCAGCAGTATTTACAAATATATATTTGTTTAATTTTGTTTTAGGCAGAATTTGCTTTGCTTACTTTTTTCAATAAATCATTTAACCCTTTAATGATATTTGGTAAAATGGAAAGATTAAATTTTAAAATTATCTGTTCTATTTTATAGATTTTATAATTACATTTGGTTACTATTATTTTTTTTTAAATAAACTATTTTCAGAGTTCATTAACGTTAAAATAAATAACTGAATTAAAAGGAATTTTTTTTTTATCAACTAAAAATTTTTTTTTTCTTTTAATTACAATTGTTCAAGTATAATAAAGATATACTATTTACTTTTGATTCATTAATTCTAAAATTTTTTTTTATTCTAAAACTTTAACTGAACTCTGACATAAATATTTAGTTATTATTATTTTTTTTTTTTAAACAAAATTTCGGAAAGCAAACAAAAATGGCTTTCCTGGGCAAGGGTAGAAAAACCGATCTACTGAAACTGTGCCAAGAAATAGGCATTGCAGTGACTTCTGATACAAAATTATATGAAATAAAAGATTTAATTATTAAATCTGCCAACTACGACGAAGATTTCTGTAGCGCGCCTATGCTACGTAACCTCAGCGCCCCCTAGCGACCCGTTTGGCAACACTGCCAAGAAGAGAACATTCAGAGACCCCCAGGCTTCCAGAGAAGGAAGTGCATGCAACGTGTGGTCGGTGTTTAGCCGAAATGGCCCACGATCACAAAGTAACAGATATTGTAGGGTGTCGGACTCATTATTTCTACAATTTCAACTTACCCCTTTAACTTACCCCTGTAAATAGTAACTTTTTGTGTTGTATATTTAGTGTGTAACTTTAAATGTAAATAATAAATAATGTTACCCTAGTTTAGCTTCATTTTTGAGTTCCGCACGCTACAAGTGGTAATTTTTTTTGTGCAACTTTTTAAAGAAAGCATTATACTTCATGAATATATGTGGTAGCTTCATACAAATGGATACAGATAATACGAAGAAGCCAAATAATCACATTCTATAGCCAGAACGCATTTCAAGAGTTAGTTTTTACAGGGTGATCCCAAATATTTTCATTTTTCTGTACATTTTTAGTGGTTCCCCTTTTGTTTTCGGAGCAAAAAGTTTATTGAAATGTATGAAGTATAACATGTTCAGAACACTCCTGAAGTTTCAAAATGATTCGTTCAGCACTTTTTGAGGTATTTGACATAACATCTAAAAATGTAAGGCGGTCATAATGATTTGGCCACTCAGTGTAAAACATTATAAATTCTTTTTTAAAAATATTCAGTCACATAAGTTATGCTTCAATGTTGTTTGATGACAATAAAATAGTCATAGAGGAAAACAAACACATTTTTATTGCTTATATATTGTTAAGAAAGTCGGATAAAATATGTAACTACCGTGAATATGTTATATTTTTAGTTTCTATAAATAAAAAGTATTTACAAAATCTAATAATGTAGTTAAATGATTAAAATCTAGTGAGAAATTCTATTTATTATAAGATTTAATGAACTGAAATATTATTACAAATTTAGAACAATTCTATCTAAGTATTAAAGCAGATCAGAAATTCAAAGCGATTATTGAGATAATCAAGATTAAATTAGTTATTATACTAGCTTTAAAAATATTTTATTTATCTTCTCTCTTATCCAAAAAATTCTGAAGTCCAATGCTGTGACAATGTGAATGTTTCATAAAATCCTAAAGTTAAATTATCATCAGCATAATCTGTATAAATACAGCAAACAGTTTTTTCGGCGGACCACTCCTATTTTTGACTGGTCTAGACTTAACTACTTTGGTGTTATGAAAGTTGGCCATGTTTTTTAATAAAAATTGATGAATTTTTTAAAAAGATACTGCATAGATGTTATACTTGCTCTGAAAACTGTTCATTTTTTGTGAGGACAGGACACTATATAAATCAAGTTATTAGATTTAAAAATATTACGTTACAAAATTTCACAACGCGATATCATTCGATTGCTTTTATCGTAAAATAAGAGTATAATATTAAACAAACTAGTTGGCATAGGTGGACTCTGCTCAGTTCCCCATCATATTTATGCTCTCATAAATTTCTAGTGCGAGACATATTATAATCATGTTAAAAGAAACGAATTTGACCAAAGCTTGATACAGGTGACAGAATGAAATCCCCGCCTAATAGGCTATCAACCGTTCACTTCGATATATTTATCTTATTGTAATCTATTAATTTATTTTATCGGGGTCAATTCCGTTGTTTAGTTTTCATGCTACTATTTCCAATGCAATAATCCTCAAAATTAATATTTTTATGAAAAATTTACAATTTCGCTATGTTGATAAAATCGTAAATTACGAATAATTTACGAAATTTTCCTATTAGAATATTTGCATTCAATCATGTTCAAACAAATATCATAAATGTAATTTTGAAGTTGTCTAACGTTTTATGATCCTCAAAATGGAAGTTTATGCTCAATTTTGTCTTATTCTGACATGTTATGTAAATCGTAAATTCAAATAACTTACGAATTTTTTAAATTGGAAAAATCATAGTCTATGATATTCATGCCAGTATCCTAAATAATATTTCGAAAGTAGTTTGACATCTTTACGATGAAAAGATCCCTCAAGATTGACGTTTATGTGAAATTTTACTCTATTCTGCCATGTTAAGAAATTCGTAAATTCCAAATAACTTACGAAATTTTTATATTGGAAAATTCATAGTCATTAATATTCATGTCAGTGTCCTAAATAATATTTCAAAAGTAGTCTGACATCTTTACGATGAAAATCTCTCTCAAAATTAACGTTTACGTGAAATTTTGCCCTATACTGCAATGTTTAGAAATTTGAAAATTTCGCAAGTTATTGGAAATTTACGAAGTAGCATATTTATAGTTACTGATGCTCATACCGGCATCAAAACTGATATTTTAAAACTGCTCTGACATTTTTACAGTAAAAAGTTTCAATTTAATGCACGTTTAAGTGAATTTTTGTCCTATTCTCCCATGTTCAGAAAATCGCAAATTTCTAATAACTTACGAAGTTTTTTAATTCGAATGTTGCAAATGAATGAGGTTCTTGCCAGTATCGAAAGTAATATTTTAAAAACTGATCTGACCTCTCTGCGATCATTTGTTCGTGAGATATCGTGTAAACAGACTAACAAACTAACGGACTGACACTCTAACAGACACCCTACAGACAGATACAAATTTTGTCATTTTCGGATTCCTCACACATGAAAACGTATAAAAAAGTAAAAAAAACTGAGGTCGAAAATTTTCACGATTACTTAAGTTCCCCATTCCTATAGTATGATGGGGAACTGAAAACAGTCTAATATTAGAGAATAATGAATAACTTTTTAAAAATTACCAGTTTTGAAGTTTTAAGAGCTGCAATTTTTAAATTACAGCGTACTTATTTCCTATACATAATCCATTAAAATTGTAAACAATTGTTGATTCATTCTTGAGAATCATTCACATAAGACCATAGAGCATTGTTGCAAAACGAGTGCAAAACGGAAGAAATTTTTTATTTAATTTGTAATATGTTGTTTTGACTTTTTGACCTTAAAAGGAATTTTTAATTATGTTACAAAGCTTAAAATATGATATAAAAAACAAATACTGATTGAATTCTTTTAAAAATTCATTTAAATTTAGCGACTAGCGAAGCGGGCGTAGTCTGCTAGTTTCTAATAAAACATTAAAAAATGCAAATAATGTTAAAATTTTTTGGTTAAGACCACTTCTGGTCCATGGATCACCGGTTGGCGACCACTGGTCTAGAACACGATTTGACCATTCTCAGAAAATGTCTGATTGTGTGTGTGTGTGTGTGTGTGTGTCTGTCTGTCTGTGTGCGTGCATGTGTCAGGGGTGATTGTGAATTTATGAAAAAATGCCTGAAATTTTAGCGAGAAAAAGTGTTCGTAAGGGAAGAGGACATAATTTATTGTAGGGGAAGTCCAATCTTCTTATTAAGAAAAATATTGTTTAACAGTCAAAACAAAATTGGCATTTGTTTTATTTTATAAATTTCACTAGCAGAAAAAATGGCTTTTTTTTTTTTTTTTTTTTTTTTTAATGAAACAAATACCTAACTTGAAATCAGGTAAATTACCTGAACACAATCCCCTCTGATATGCGTGACAAACAAATTGCTGCAACTGTATCTCTAGAATTACAGCACAGAATTTTATGCAAATTGGTATGTAGTTGCAACTTACCATAAACTAGTGTCTATTAACTTTTGGTGAAAATTGCGCAAAAAGTTGCCATCCCATAAAAAAACTGACAAAAATTGACAATAATTTATGCAATGATAATTATTTTTGATTTGACGAATGATTGTGAAGTTAATAAAAATTATTGATAATAGTAATAGTAAACAAGAAAAAAACCTGTCTGTGTGCATGGCTCCCCTCGCCCCTTCGGGAGAAGTATTCCCGCGGGGAGGGGTGTGTGTGTAAATTTTCAATAGAGGTATCGTATACCAATACTTTCATAAAACGAATGGCGCCAATGATTTGCGATAAGTTAAAATAAAGTTTTTTTTTTTTTTTCATTTTTCACATGCACACAACATAAATAAATAAAAACCTTTGGACCCCCCCCCCCTCCAAAAAAAAAAAAAAAAAGAAAAAGAAAAAAAAGAGCACAATTTTTAAGATATCGTTAATAGAGCACAAAATCGACTTTCTTTCGACATTTAGTGTTTATTTCTATGAGAAAATAATTTCATCACGGAAAATACTTTTGATGAGTTACTTGTACTGAGTGAATTTGTACAGTAAATACAGAAAAAAGTTTTGTGATAGCCACAACATACTATTTTTATTTTTATTTATTTTTTATTAAACTAGATCTGATAATTTTAATTAATTACAATAATTGTTTATTACAATCATTTCCCCACGTTTGATTCTTTGAACACTTATCACTACATTTACATTTCAACTTACATTTCATGATTAATTAAGGCTTTATTAAATGTATTACTTTAGAGCAATTGCAAACGTTGCACAAAAGTATTCAGCATTTCTAGAATGTTTCTCTTTTTGTTTGCTTTTCCAAAGCTTCTATATGACTACAGCTGGTTTCAACCGCATTTATGCAATTCATATGCCCAGTTAAACAATTGGAAAATTTCTTTGAAGGGGTCAATGGCCAAAAAAGTTTGATGATTCCAGATCTATGATAATATTACGTGTTTATGCATGATTCTGTGAACGATTTATGCCATAGAATCGGTGGCAATAAAACAGCACAATTCAGCTAGGGACAGGGAACTGTCACGGAAGATTTGACTATAAAACTGAAAGCGCAATTACTTTTCATCATCGGTTGGATTTCATTAAAAAAAATGTATTTTTCCTCCAAGTCCAAAGTGTTGCCATCGAATTTAATTACTTTCTCTTTTAACATTATTTTTCTTACTCATTTATTTATTTTTTAATGATAGTATTCTCTTAATCACAACTATGCTAATGTTCTGTCCAGCAATGAAATTCTAATACAAATGTTGTCTAGATCCCAATATTATTTCCCTATTAACGGGTATATAAGGAGTGCAAATGCAAAGCATACATGGTCGGCACAACATTTGATCAGAACACTTTTCATGGGGCATGAAGTAACAAAACTAATAAAATGGACGAACTAGTCTATATGACAAGATTATATAATACATTTTTCATCATAAAGGGGGAAAAAAATCCCCAATCTTATATCAAAAGTTAGTTTTAATACGGTAGATGATTTTCTCACTTTTCTGTTACATTTCCGCAGCTCATTTGTCTAAAAGCACATTTTTTTTTTTTTTTTTTTTTTTTTTTTTGGGGGGGGGGGGGGAATGACAAAGTTAAATAAGTACTTCGTTGTAGTGCTGCACCGAGTAGCACTTTGGCCGAGTACCGAGTACTCGGCCTTTTACTACTTGGCCGAGTACCGAGTAAGTTGTTTGAAAGAATAATTGAAATTGACGTATATATAAAGAATTTTGCACATCTTGAAATTTAAAAAAGGCTTTTTGAACACAAAATTAAGTTAAATGGCAAACAGCATGTTTACATGAAACGTTTCAGAACTTTAGTAGTGTACATACACAATTAGGTTCATTGTTATATTTGATACTTCCAGCTTAGTGGATTATTAAAACCATAATAACTGATAACTTCATTCTTTATTATATAGTCTTTCTCAGATGCGAATCATTCTCAGATAATTCTTAGAGAATATAAAAGTTCTTTATACACTCAAGCTTAATTTAAGATGCATGAAATTTACATATGAAATGAGAACATTAAAATAAATATTTTATCATCATTTCAAACATGATAGACTTCATTAATATTCAAATTCTAGAAGAGTAAAAAGGTAGGTGGTTTCGGGCCATAATTTGCAGAACAACAAATATGATAATATATTTTTAATAACATTTTAGTGTATTTACCCTTTTCATAATTATTATTTTTTAAATTAAAAATCAATCTTTTTTTTTTTTTTACAGTTTTAAAAGTGTCTTACTTTTATTTGCACAAATACGTAACTAAACTCTAAAGTTTTATCTACTATAGTAGTATTATATAAGGGGTTCTTTTTTCTAAAATATTTTATTTTTGTCTGTTTTATAGATACAATTTTATGTACAAAGTTTTTGTTTAAAAAAAAAAAAAAAAAAAAAAAAAAATGCATATTACACACATACAAGATGGTTATACTTAAATTCTAACTAAAATGGATAAGCTCAAATCGTGAATCGTCTCTATATCGAGTTTAGTGGCAATCTACTTGCCCGTTTTAACTGCAGAAAGCTGTTTGCAGCAAAAGTTTAATGACTATGTTTATATTTTAATATTTTTTTTTTTTTAGTTTAGTTATTAATAAACAACTCTTATGAATACATTTCTTTCAATAATACATAAAAATAATGAAATTCTTACAACTACTCGGTATTGGCCGAATACTTAGTCCAAATTTGGCCGAGTACCGAGTACTCTGCAAACTGGCCGCGTAGGCCGAGTACCGAGTATATAACGAGTACTCGGTACAGCTCTACTTCGTTGTTATATCAATATAATGAATAGATATGAATATGTTGTTTGACTACTACTTTTCAATTTACACACACACACAAAAAAAAAAGGGGGGGGGGGGTTATTTCCATAAAAATGTTTATGTCCATAAAAATTCATATGTTAACATCTTTCTGTGTTTATTCCACATTTCAAATAACTCAAACCTAAGATGTCTCCCTGAATCCTTTGTCTTTTTATTATTTTAGACTAAGAAATTAATCTACAAAATTATGTAGTAAAACTTCTAATATTTATTTATTAAGACATCAAAATTATTCCAGCACTAATAATTACTAATTTCAATACTTTTAAAACAAAAATGTTTACTATACATACCGCTGGTTGGCTTCTTGTTCATTCAATTTGAATGTCATCAAGAATTAATATCCATTTTTATTTGAATAAAAAATCCTACAAAGATAAAATAAAGATAACTTTAAAAAATAAATGCAATAAAAAATAAAACTAAGAAATATTAAAAATAAAATGCCAGTAGTATATAACATTACAAAACTAACACAACAGTAGAGATGTAAAATTCTCGTTAATAATCTTGGAAAATCGAGAATATTCTTATCAAGGAAAATATTATTTATATTAATCATATCACTTTAAAAATATTTACATTTGATAACATTTTTTTTTTTTTTTTTTTTTTTAATGAATTTTTATTTGACACCCACTCAATGTTCCAGTAACTGACACTGCAGTTTTTCCTTTTATTAGTAATTGGCACGCGACACTGCTAGTTATTCATTTTACCAGTTATTAGCACCCTATGCTCCAGTGTTTGACATAAAATGTTAAATTCTTATATGTAAAATATATGATTTTATTATTTTTCATTTGGGATTTTTCTGCAAGATATAATATAACAATCAGTATGGTTGCTAATGCATTTTTTTTTTTTTTTTTTTTTTGGACAAAATTTTGCTAGAACATCTATTATTATCTCGATTCTTTAACAAAGAAAATAAAGTTGCATTTAAAATATTACGAAAAAGAAAAAAAATCTGGTGTGAAACAACCACACGACTTCTATTACCCACTATTACACGTATTATATGCATTTTTCTGAGATAATGTGATCAGAAAAACATAAAAGCGATCTAAAGTAGAAACCTAAAATTTTTCCTTAACTTTATACACATACAAAGACATAAAACGAAGCTTACATATAGCGAGGTAAAAAATAAGAGAAGAAAATGATAGTTATTTTTTTAAACACAAATTTCCGAGATCTGAAGATGACCTACCTAAGCAGTGTGACTGTTAATTTTCCTCTAATAACAACGTAATACATGAGAAAGAAATGGATTTATATATAACAATTTTGAAGAAAATCGTTAGAGCCGTTTTTGAGATACCAACTTTTACAAAAAATCAATTATTGACCGGAAAACAATAATTATATACAAAAGGATATTTAAAAATGAGTTAATGTGGCAAGTTTGAAAAAAATCCGTACAGCCGTTTTTGAAAGGAACGCGCTTTGCGAGACCTGAAATTGAGCTATTTATACAGGACGCCTATCAATTTTCCTGAACTAACCAACTATATCATTCGAAAGGACATCAAATAGAGTGTTTATATAGCAAATTTGAAGAAAATCGTTAAAGCCGTTTTTGAGATATGGACTAACGGTCCTACTTCCGGTTTTTTTATTTTCACCAAATTATGGATAATTCATCTGTACACCAGACCTGTCTCAATTCTGAAGCTTTGTAGTTCTACCCTTGTTAGTTTCGGAGATATGACAGCCAGGAGATTCCGCACATACATACACACACACATACTGACCAATTGCCAAAAACCACTTTTTTGGACTCAGGGGACCTTAAAAGTGAAAATCAGGGTTGGAGTTTAGGACGTCCGAAAGTGCTTTTGGACAGGACAGGTGGTTTTTACCATCCAAAAGTGTCCTAAACTGTCCAAAAGTGTCTTAAACTGTCTAAAACCTAAAATTATGAGAAATTCTGTTTTGTAATTCCTTTATTCTTAGCACAATTATAATTAGTAATTAAAGGCATTTTACACTGAAAACTTAGCTAATTTTTAAAATACTTTTTATAAGTGAATAGAAATTTAAAATTTAACATAGCTTTATAAAATAAAAATTTCAATACACTTAAAATTTTTCTTGCAATAAAAAATATGCGATAATATATTCAATCAATTTATTTTTATTCATTTTTTTTTTTTCCATAACTTACTTATCCATTATTTGACAGAAATTCTATTTAAAAATTGTTTTATTAAAAAAAAAAAACTTCTTTAAAAAGAATATAGATTAAAAGTTACTGAAAATAAACTTAAATTAAAATATAAAATCATAGTTAGGCAATGAAGTCTATTCATTTTAATGATGGCACATATGTAAAAAATATAAAATATGTATTTAAGAAATGTAAAAATTCTACAATATATATTTTCTTCTTCATTGGAATGAATATATATACGATTTCTTTTAAATATTTATTTCGCGATGATTTTTTTTTAAACATATTTCAAAAAAAATTATAATAATTAAAGATATTTTAAAGCAAATGCAATATTTATTCATATTGCTTAATGTGTGTATATCTATAAATATTACAAATGTCAATATTTGAGACACAATTATCTACTTTTTTTTCATTAAAGCTTCAGTAATAAATATTTTTTTACCGTTTTATATTTTAATTGTTCTTTCACTATATATATTATCAAAATTAAAACAATGACAAATACTGGAAAAAGTTACAAAAAAAAAAAAAAATAATAATAATAATAATAATAATAATAATATATGTATATGCACACATTTATAATAACTATTTTATAAACTTTTTGAATATCTGCATCATTTTTAATAAAATATAATTCTATTGAAAACTATAGTTTTGGACGGTTTAGGACAATAGGGTTTTGGACAAGACGGTAAAAACCATGGTTTATACCATAGTGTCCGAAACCTTGCCAATCCTGGTGTAAATTAGGTGAAATCTCGATATCGAATTTTTGGACTAAATACAATACTTCCATTACCTACGGTAATAGGGTAATGGAAGTAAAAATGTAGCATTGTGCCAGATTTATTATGCAACTAATACTTTGTATCTTGTATTTTAACAGAAGAGCAAATAAATGGATCATAATTCAGCCAAAAAACATTTAAGCTTTTCAAAGCCAGAAAATAAAACCAACGTTGCTGAGTTGCAAAAATATGCAATACAAAGTTTACTGGGAGCAAAAGTTTTACATTAAATCTTCAACGATAATTTAAGTTTTCAGCTATATAAGATTTTGTCTGACAAATTTTAAAACGTTGCAGTTTGTTCCTCGTTAATAAAATGTTTAAGAATCATGTTTCAATGAAAATTCCCAAAATAAAAACTATTATCTATTGTATTTCGAGCATACCTACATATAATATTTTTGCCAGCGTTTTCACAATGATGAATCAATTCCCTAATCCCCATAAACAAAATTTATATGGCCCAACATTGAAACAACGGTGGGTTTTATGTTGGCCAACGCTTATAAATGGCCAATGGCTATTTTCTTTGAAGTTACGCAATGGTTAGAAATGAGCCATTATATGCAAATTTAACACATTAGTTATTGTTGGACTCATAAAGTTGTTCATTATGGTGGGCCAAACATACCTACCGCCAACAAATAAAATGCCAACGGTGGGGATAAAAAAAAAAAAGAAAAAAAAATGGTACGCCAACTGCAAATATCCCAATTAACCAAGTACCAAGCACGCGAACAATTATCTGCTGATGGGAAAACGATTCATTTTTGCAGGGTTATATTTCATATATTAGTACAATTTATACGGTTTTATCAATTTATGAATGAGAAAAATTCTCGATACTCTAAATTTCAGCTACAGGAGAATATTCTCAGAGTATACGCGTTCTCTGAGGTCATATCTCTACACAACAAATTACAATACGCGAAAGTTGTACATTAAAATTTCAAAACATCATCAGTGCCTTTTTCTTAAGAAAAAAAAAAAAAAAAATCGGTTTACGTTTTTTGTAAACCGAATTTAATTTAGTATAAAAGAACTCATTTTAATCTATTCTTCCATGTAAAGGCATGCAGTAACTGCATATAACCCGCAATAACTGTATTTCATTCCCTAGCATCGGTTACTACATTAATTTCTTAAAATTATTTTGATTTAGCTTTATTTTTGGAGCACCTAGGCGGCTTTTAAAAATTTTATTCTCATTTCGGCGATAAATTAAAATGGCTATCGCATTTGCATAAGTAAAAACCTTGGCGAGAAATATCCGAGCTAATTCGGTGCCAAATTTCCAGTTTCGCTATGAGGTTCTATACTGAAGCTGTTCCATTTCTTTAGTGCGATTTCTCTCAAATCCATTTTAATTTTTTAATTATAAAAAAAAAAAAGAAAAGAAAAGAAAGAAAAAAGAAAGAAAAGAAGGAGAAAAAAATGTTTACACCCCCCCCCCCCTCATAAAAAAGAAATATATTCAGTTATTTTTTTTATCATATATTGGGTTTCATTTGAAAACCCCCACAATTTTGCCCACTTTTGAGTTTCTCTACTTTTATATAGGACTTTCCTCGATAAAAAAAGCAAAATACTAAGGAACTGAAACTTAATTTTTTCATCCATAACAAATCTGTACAGTTCGTGCGATAGTGATCTACAACACAACAATTATATATATTTTCAGCTCAATCGGATGAGGCGTTTTGAGGCTATCACACTTTAAATAATTTGAGCTCATAAGGCCACAATGATAATTTTTTCTTTGTATCCCTGTAAAAAGACTATGTGCTAGATTCTCCAAAATTTATTAACTTCGTGCAACAGTGACTCATAGCATGTGTATAAATTTTCAGCTCAGTCGAATAAGGCATTTAGGCGCTATCGCAGTTAAAATTTGGGCCTATAGACCATAATGCTAAAGAATCTTTCTTTGTGTCACTAAAAAGAAAAAGAAAAAACTATAAGTATTGGATTCACCAAAATCAATAGAGTTCGTGCTATGGTGACCTACAACATACGTACCAACTTTTAGCTTATTCGAACAAAGCGTTTAGACGCTATCATGTTCACTCACTCAATAATTTTGCTGCTTCAATAATTTTGCTGCCGATTGTACATCACTATTGAAAATGAAGTGTTCATAAATGAATAAACGGACCTATTCATTTCAGAATGAGTAGTTTTGTTTTAAAAAGGAAAGCATGCATGTCTCATTTATGAAAACTCATGTTTTACAATTGATAGCTGTTCACTACAAAATTTGCCATAAATATGTTGAAGTAAAAGAAGTTTTTTTAATAGAGTATTTACATATTTAAACAGAAAAAGTTCAAAAACAAAATTTATTCCATCAAATCTTCAAAACTATATTTTGTGGCGGTTATATACAGTTATGTGGAAGAATGCATCAATAAGAATCTATTTTGGGGATAATGGTATTCACGATGGTCCACACCATTTTTGAGCATGTCAATATACTCAATAATGAGATCACATTTTTCATATATGAGTATATATGTTTCGGAGCTATTTTGAGTTCGGAAGAGGAAGTAACAATAAGTTATACAAACAAAATGAAAATTACATAAAAATTCTGCATGATAATAAGTGATAAAATTTTCATTTTTTTTCCCCGGAAAATTTTTAAAGCCAAAAAAGCAATTTTTTTAATTAATAATAACAGAATGTCAGATACAGTGTTAAAAACAAGAAATTTTGATGAAAGACATTTTTTAAAAAGCTACCAGATATATGCCAGTTTTGAACAGCTTGCATGAGAAGGTACAGAGATCTATAGTTGCTAATAAGAATTTTGAATGTCCCTTCAACAACCTTGTGTAAATATAAGGCATTTGGTAATATAAAATAACTAACATTAAATAACTAACGGTTGTATAAACAGAGTAAAAGATGTCATTAAAAGAGAAAATTATAATAAGGTATAAAAGCATTTTTTTCTATGTGATATGTTCTTTAAAATTTAAATTAACGCTATTGTTCTTCAAATATTCTGAACATAGATCATAATGATAAAGATATTTTCGTTGTGTCCCTGTAAAAATATATAAATGCTACACTCACTAAAACCTATACAGTTCGTGCGACGGTCACCTATAACAATTATATAAATTTTCAGCTGAATTGAATGAAGCGTTCAGACGCTATCGCACTTTAAATAATTTGAGCCCATAAGCCACAGTGATAAAGAATTTTTATTTGTGTTACTGTAAAGAGACTATAAGTGCTAGATTCTACAAAATCCATACAGCTCGTTTGAAGGTGATCTATAACATGCATATAAATTTTCAGCTCAATCGGATATAGCGTTTAGACTCTATTGAACGAATTTGAGCCCATAGGGAATAATGATAAGAATTTTTCGTTGTGTCCCTGTAAAAAAAAATTATACGTACTAGATTCACCAAAATCCGTGTAGTTCGTGTAACGGTGACCTATATAACATGAGTATAAATTTTCAGCTCAATCGAATAAGACGTTTAGATGCTATCCAATTAAAAAAATTTGGGCCCATAGACCATAATGATAAAGAAATTTTCGTTGTGACCCTGTAAAAATCTATAAGTGCTAGACTACCGAAATTTATGCAGTTTCTGCGACAGTGACGTGTAATATGTATTTAAATCTTCAACTCAATCGGATGAGGCGTTTAGACGCTATCGCATTTTAAATAAAGCCCGTAAGGTATAATGATTCTTTTCTTTGCGTGTCTCTAAATAAAAAACTGTAGTGCTACATGGTCCAACATAGATATAGTGAGTGTGACGGCGATCTATAACATGTATATGAATTTTCAGCTCAATGCGATATGGCGTTTAGACGTTATCGCACTTTAAAGAATTGAGCCCACAGGGCTTAATGATAAAAAAATTTTCGTTGTCACCTGTAAAAGATTTACATTGAAAGATACGTGCTAGATTCACCAAAATTTATTCACTTCGTGCAACGGTAACTTATAGCATGTGTATAAATTTTCAGCTCAATTGAATAAGGTGTTTAGATGCTATCGCAGTTAAAAGAATTTGGGCCATATAGACCATGACGATAAAGAATTTTTCTTTGTGTCCCTGTAAATAAACATATAAAAGCTAGATTCACCAAAATTTACATAGTTCGTGCAACGGTGACTCATAACATGTGTATAAATTTTCAGCTCAGTTGAATAAAGCACTTAGATGCTATCGCACTTTAAAAAATTTGGGCCCATAGACCATAATGATAAAGAATTTTTCTTTGTGACCCTGTAAAAAAAAAATATCAGTACTGGATTTACCAAAATCAATAGGGTTCGTGCTATGGTGACCAGTTACATATGTACCAACTTTCAGCTCATACGAACAAAGCGTTTAGGCACTATCGTGTTCACTCACATACATACACTTAATCGTAAAAATGGTAAATATGAATTCAGGGAACCTCAAAACGTGTAGGAACACCAAAATCTCAAATTCGGATTTTTGACATAATTACAATACATTCCTAGCTACAGTGTTCGGAAAGTAAAAAAATGGGTATATTTTGATAAATTAATACCCTGCTGAGCTTGTATCTGTTTTTCAAAATATTCATTTGATAAATGATGACAGGGCGATGTTTCAAACTCATGCAGGAATTCTGATTTAGATCACCTCATGGTCTCTGGTTCTGAAAGTTACTCAGAAAGGGCATCGTCATAATCTTGGCTTTAAAATATTCAATGGAAAAAAATTCCTCAGTCACAAAATTGCCATTATTGAAAATTTTAGAGAAAAACCTTATATAAAAACATAACTTTATTTTTTAAATCACTTTCTAAAACTGAATTTCTAAAGTGAACAACAAAAAAAAAGAAAAATCCTCCTTTTTTTTTTTTTTTCTTAATCAAGTAACAGGAAATACAGTTAATTGCCTTATTAAACAAAAAGTTCCAATTTGAATAAAATTTAAGGAAATTTATGAATGACATCATAATTTGAAACTGGAGGTCTGAAGGTTCACTTGAAAGAAAATAGTAATTTTTACTTTCTCTTACCCATAGGTTCGAGAAAGTATTGTGTTAGGGTCAAATTTTCGAACGTGAGTTTTTGTTATATTTACATGTTCTGAGGTCCTCTGAATACGAAAATCATGTTTTTAGTGAATGCTCTGTGTGTCTGTCTGTCATCAGCATATCTCAAGAATAAAAAGTAGCAGAAATTCCAAACTCGGTATTCTAAATGTGTATCATATAGGGATGCTACAGTAAGCTTTTCGTTGAGATGAAGCAAATGGTTCGTATACAGGGACACTCAAAAGTATTCAAATACATTACGTCTATGGGGGAAATTGCAGGTACGTAGAGTTTAACATCTACAGACTGCACTAAACCAAATGAAACGAATATATATTTTTTGTAATAGAGATAGTCAACTGGGATTTTTTATTATTATTTTTTTTTTTTTTTTTGTGTGTATGTAGGAGCCTTGGCTCCCCCCCCCGTGGGGGGGACGTCCCCCCCTCGACGGGAGTAAATTTTCATGATGTGTATCTTTCAAAAGAGCTCGCCAATACCTTTAAAACGAATTGTTGAACCACCGATCTGCGATAATTTAAAATAAAGTTATTATTATTTTTTTTTTCATTTTTAACGAAAAAAAAATTTTTCTTTTTAAATGTAATATTGAGAATAAATTCAACTTATATATATATATATATATATATATATATATATTTAGAGTTATACTACTTCTCTAATATGGAAATCGTCTGAATTATCATAAAAGATAATTTTTTTTTAAATAATTTTAATAAATAATTTTTAAAAAACAGAATTATTTTTTTAATAACCGAATTAAGTTCTATATAAATGTAGGTGCATTAATGAAACGGTACTCAAGACAGGTTTACATAACAATACTCGTTATCTTACTTCTTAATCTGCAACATGTATTTATAGTATTAAATTTCAGGGTAAGAGAAAGTCGTGTGAGTGACACACCAGATTATTTATTTGCTTAAAATACCTATAACTGAATAGTACTCGAAAAACCTGATAGTTTATGTTCATTTTTTTTTTTTTTTTTAAGTTTTTATATTTATAGTTTTTTAATATATATACACATATAAATTCGCCTCAAAACCTCCGGATATATATATATTTTTTTTTTTTTTTTTTTTCGTTCTCTTTTTTTTTTTTTTTTTTTCCTTTTTTGAATAGAGGATTACAGTAATTATCCAATGCTACCAACTGTTAAAAATTATGATTTTGTGTTTGCAAGGTATGCTTAAAACTTGAACAAATAAAAAAAAAGTAAAAAGTATAAATTAAAAGAATTTTAATGAAATGAACGATTACATGGTCTGAGCCATACCTTGCGCGACTTATCTGTCACTGGTAACCAAACCCCAAGTTATTCTATGGAGAAATGTGTTACTCTTAATATGATTTTAATTATGTGTTTAATTGTTATTTAATTGTTATTATTATTTTTTTTTTTTGTGTTTTTTGAAAGTTATTATTATTATGTTGTTGTTGTTATTATTATCAACATTTTATTTTGAATCCAAAATGAAGTATTAAAAATTAAATAAGTTTTGGGAAAAAACACAGACAAATTTAATTTTTCTGGATTTTTTGATTACGAAAAAAAAAAAAAAAAAAAAAAAAAAAGAGTAATTTTCATAACGATTTTCTCTATATAAAACAGAATTTGGCTGCTGGCAATCATGTGTAAAAAGTCTTCGAGAGCTACAGAACGCACGCACACTTTATTTGTATATTACTCAACCATTACACACGCATAACACTTATTAAAAATCATTATAACTTTCTAGCTTTATACATTTTAAAACCATTAAACCATAATTTCTGTGTTTTGCTTATTAATTTATTTTTTAATTGAATAATTATTTAAATTTTTCTTTGAATAGTTTTTTTACCTGTAGCCTTTAATGTATTAGTTTTATTTTACAAAACCTTCATAATTAGAGACTCTTTTCCGTTTCAAAATTTTCTGGAAAACCCACAATTCTAATGATAATATGCAGTGATGAGGATGGAGTATAATCACACACAAACACTATACAATAACTATAAAATTTCTTAATTTTCCTCAATTTAATATTTTAAATTACAACCGGAGAAATAAAACATAGAATAATTAAAAATCTTTAAAATGAGCTGTAATTAGTTGAATAGTATTACTGAAGAGATAATCGAATTATAACTGCTGAAGGACTGAAAGGATAAATCGAGACAAAAATGGACTGTCATAATTATTTATTCATAGATTCTACATTTATCTATTTACCCTTACAATATCCCACTCATAATAAATATTTAAGTTATTTCAATTTCAATTATCCTCATTCTACTAACGAATTAAATCAATATTTAATTATCATAACTTCGAAAAACACTTGGCCAGGTACACATTTGTCATTCAAACATCATACTAGAGCTAATAAAAACACAGAACTCACTTTCTCTTCGCGTGATGCAAGGTTTTATGCATTTCATGTTTTGGAACCAAGATGGCTATCAGTACGCGCCTTTTTGTCTGCACGATATATTTTAATTCTGTTCTCATATGATGAATGCAGCCATAGTTTGTCATTTAAACAAGACAGTTTCTAAGCATTAGAAAAGTAATGAAATGATTACAAAAAAAAAAAAAAAAAAAAAAAAAAAATAGCACCGCGTAAGATAACTCAGTTTTACGGTAAAAAATACCGAAAATGTACACGTTGCTCTCCAATCTACTTGTTACGCCTGATGACTGATTGTGTTAAATTATTTCAATTCATAACAGTTTTTGCAAAGGTTTTTATTTTCTTTCCCTAACTCAATACTCGTATTTAATACGACGAACAGGTCACCATGTTGACTGAAATTTTGATAATTTAAACATTTTGAGGTCCCGTGAGGACGTGAATCCGAAAATCAGCTTTTTATTATTTGGCTTGTATATCTGTTTATATATATATGTATGTGTGTGTGTGTGTATTTATATTAGAACGAAGTCCAAACTGAGTATTCTAAATCTGTATCATATGGAAATGCTACTTGAAACTTTGTTAAATTCAACAAGCAGTTTGTGTATAGGGACATTCAAGAGAATTCAAATACATTGCGTCTAAGGACAAAATTTTGGTGGGTACAGTTTAACATCTTAAGATTACATTAAACAAAATAAAATAAAACAGTTCCTTAAATATATATATATATAAAGAGATTTTACACGAATTTTTTAATTTTTATTTTGATTCAATTAGTGGTAATAATGTGTTCGTTGATTGTAAATAAACTTTGATACCCCCCTCCCCCCTTTTTTTTTTCTGAGAGAGAAACTAAAATTTAGTTCATTCTACACATTTGAATTTTCACAAACTTTGCTTGGGATTTTCATATAAGTTCCCAAGCTATCATATAAGCGCAGTTGAATACATTTCGCGAATAAACTGTGCATTAAATTTTGTTAACGCTTGCGCATGAGCAGTTAAAAATTCAGGAAAAATGCGATGAACATGTACGCTAGTCTCATACAAACGAATACAGATAATTAAAAAGCTTCATAACCACATGTTACAGTTATAACGAATTTCACGCGTTACTCTTTACAGAGTGATCCCAAACAGTTTTTTTTTTTTTTTAATCTTTTATTGGTCCCCATTTTGCTTTCTTGACAAAATTTCCGCTGCAATATGTGAAGTATAACACATTTTCTACATTCTAGATGTTTAAAAACAACTCATAAAGTATCTTTTGAAACATTTGACAAAATGTTTGAAATCAAAAGCATCCGGTTATTTATTGTAGATGTTTAGAACAGTGTATTATATATCTAATTCGCCACTTGGGGAAAAAGAAAAGGGGGAGGGGATCAGATCAATTGCCAATGACCCCATCTAAAAAATTAAGGTAAATTCACTGATCAACTCTGGTTCGAATCGAGTATTTCTGAAGATACCATGATGATACATTTTCCATTATAGATAAATAAACTGAAAGATTGAAATACACCGATTTCTAAAGAAATCAGCCAATAATCGTAAAAGAAAACTGTCTTATCATCATGTTTTACTTACACGTGAGAGTCGTTGAAATTAAATTCTTTATTAATGTTTTAATCGGATCAGTCAACCAATACTGCAATTAATTCATCAATCAAACGATTACTTCCTGCAGCCATACATTCACCCAGAGATAAGATTGAGGAAATCTGAAAAAACTATAAAGAGGAAAATATGTGTGACGATGAAATTTGCGTGACGTTTTATTTATCAATAAAGATGATTAAAGAATAAATTCGGATAAATATCATTAAAGGTATGAATAATTTAGAGATTTCATATCTTGGTCATGTTGTGCTTAAAATTCTATTTTACATTAAAAAAGAAGTATATTGTGTAAACCACGAGATTTTCTTCTATACTTTCCTATACAAATTCACGCAGGTCAATTTTTTTTTATTAAAATTGTTTTCCTTAATGAATGTAGAATTTTCATACCAGAGAAGTATAACCCTAAATGTCGAAACAAAATCCATTTTGTGCTCTCTCTGTCTCATCTAAAGATTTCTCCCCCCCCCCCTTAAGAATTTTACAAATTGATTAATTTACTTTAAATTATCATCACAGATCTACGGTTTAACCATTCGTTTTAAAGGCACTGACGAGAAGTGAGAAGAGTGTTAATAACCTTCCAAAAACTGATAATTCATCGAGAAAAGTCTATCTCTCGAAATCCTCATGTCGATGAAAAAATAGTGAATCAGGCAGTTGCTCGTCAATCGGTTCAACTTATAGCCCAAAGTGGAACTGAACCTTTATCCTCACAAACTCAAACAAGCGCAATTTTTCATCGATGAAAACATATGACTGCGGCTCGAAAATGCAAGAAGCTGCTGAAGAGCGTGACAACAATGGAATCGAATCCTGGTTCCAGTGGAATAATCAAGCAATCGTCAGAATGATCGACAATTTCTCTAGGCAAGTACTCCTCGATCTAAAAAACTTTGACTGAATACAATACTTTCATCACCTACCGTAGTCTGGTAATGTAAAATAATAATAATAATAACGTGACTTGTTTATTTATTTAGTTGTAAATGGTACCTAATTGTTTTATAAGTACACTGGTCTACAGTAGTTCGGTAACAACGGTCAAATTATTATTTTTATTATTAATTCCAATTTTTATTTAAATATCTGCAAGCAAAAAAGTCCCACCACGTCACATTTTTCTGTTAGAGTATCAGAAAATGACAATTTTGAGGAATTTTTTATCATTTTCACAGTATCACAGGTTGTAACCCTTCCTGCTGGCAACCCAGAGTCCCGGTAACCATGTTTGTTCCATTTTTTTGTTTAAATATCAGAAAATGGCAAATTTCATTTTTTTTTTTTTTTTTATAATACAGTCGACAGCAAAAGTATCCCAGCACTAGCAAATAATTCCAATATTAAAAAAGTACATTTAATACTATTTTGTTAAATAAATCCTTATCCAATCATTTTCTTAGACTAACTAAGAACATGACTCGACAAGGATTTATTTAACAAAGCAGTATTAAGTGTACTTTTTTTTAAACAGGGATTATTGCTTCCAGTACAGATTAAATAATCGTAACAAAAAATCTGCACGTGTTACAGATTTTTCGCTATTATTTTTTAATTCTGCACTACAAAATTAGTTGAAAATAGCTAATTTCATTTTTGTTACCCTCCAAAAAAATTTTTTTGTCGACTAGTGTTATTATTGATTTAGCTCCCCCCCTCCCCTAATAATAATAATAAATAACAGAAATAAATAATAAAAACGCTGATTTAACAACTTTATACAAACACTAATTCATTTATTATTGATACGAACCACTTTTGATAAATAAGATTATTTTCCCATGAAAAGAAATGGAATGATTTGTTATTCACTTTGTAAACTGTACTCAATGGCTCGATTTGTTTTTGCGCATTTACTAAACTACTTACTCTCCAGAGTACTGTGACCCACGCATCATCTTCATGCTCAGTTACCCCTGAAAAAGAAGTCACTAGAGCTTTAAAACAAATCATTTTTACACGCTTCTCAAGTCTCACTAAAGAGTCTAAATTCTAATAAAGATGGGATAATCGTCCCAAATGCGGGATTTTCATTTTCTAAAGTAATCGACAATGTTTTAACAAAACTAAAAGGATATATTGTATGTGTACATTTAAATATATATGTAAACGCAAAATGGCGCGGTAAAGAAAATAACTTTTGATTTATCTATAATTTAAATTACATCATTGGTATAAAAAATAAACATTTTAATTATCGGCTGCAACATTAAAAATGTTCTTTGCTTTAACAGTTTGCGGCGCAAGGTAATTAGGATAATTTAAACATAGCCTCCTTAACTAGATGCCTGTCGCGGAGCTCGAAAACCAGGCAACAGTTGAAGCGGTAGATAGCGCCACCTGGTACAGATTGCGCGACTTTTTTTTTTTTTTTCAACAGCCACCAAAAATTCTTTAAAAATGGGATATGATATACGTAAAAGGCGAATAGACTCGAAGAAACGTCGATTTTATATATCATGTATCACTTCTTTGAATTATTGGTGAGAGTTGAATAAAAAAAGTCCTATAATCTGTACTAGGTGGCGCTCTCTACCTCTTCCACTGTTGCCTAGTTTCCGAGCTACGCGACAGGCATCTAGTTAAGGAGGCTATGATTTAAATTACACTGTCACCGGAATTCAACAACAAATTTAAAAAAAAAAAAAAAAAAAAAAAAAAAAAAAAATGAAATTGACGACCTTTTCCGCTATGTTATAAAAGTAGAATTTTGCTAAAAAATTCCGAGATGAGTTTTCGCGGTTGAAAATTAAAATTAGGTGATGCTGTAGTGGCATCACCGCCCCTAAAAGGGTTAAAAAGTCACTGGAAAAATAAACTATGAAACGATGGCTACGTTGATAGCAGGCTTTTTCTGCTCACCGGTCACTCTATCTAAAATAATTTTCAGAAGAAAAATAAAATCTTTATATATATATATATAGTGTAGGTGCTCCAGTGATTGGCATGCTCCAGTAATTGACATCTATCCAGAAATAATTAATAAATAAGAAAAAAAATAAAATCATATTTTATATATAAGAATTTTAACATTTTATGTCAAACACTGGAGCATAGGGTGCTAATAACTGGTAAAATAAATAACTAGCAGTGTCAAACACTGAAACATAGAGTGCCAATTACTGATAAAAGGAAAAACTGGCAGTGTCAATTATTGGAACATTGAGTGGGTGTCAAATAAAAATTCATTAAAAAAAATAATTGTTATCAAATGTATATATTTTAACATATATGTGGTTCTGAATGTCTTTCATGCCATATGTATTAACTTAAGATTTCAAAAAAAAATTTCTGATGACTAGAACATTAAAAACATCAGAGATTGCTCTAAAGTGTCAATCACTGGTGCACTTACCCTATATCACTTTATTTTAAAATTAAAAAGAATTGAAATCGCTCAAAATCTTGTTTCTGGTCGATGAGGTCGAGGTGCATACCCATATGGTCCAACCTATTCCTCTACCAAGTTTTGTATCTCTGTGATCAACTTCTTGAGCACCAACGCGCACACAGACATACTGACTAAATACCTCTCTTTATACAGATTTTGCGAAATGAAATTTCATTTTTTGTGTAGCAAATTTGAAAACAATTTTTGGATTGTTTAAAATACCGAATTTCAATTTCCTTACCAGATTTCCAATTTCCACCAAAACTTAAATTCATCTGTACAATGGACTTAAATTATACCATAAAAATTTGTTGTTCTCTTACTTTTCGTTTTGTAGATGTGATAGACGGACGCCTTGTACTTTATTATAATTGTTTCATCTTTTCAAGGGCGGTGGGATATATTATTCCGACCTAATTTTGATTCCGAACTGCAAGACTTCATCCCACATTTTTTCGACAGAATTTTACTTTTATAACTTAATGAATATATATATATGTATATATAAATAATAGATAACGTAATAAAATTTAATCTTAAAATTTAGCAATTAATAGAACTAAAACAATAACAGAACACTAAAATATAGAACTGAATTTAACATAGAGGAAAGAATGACACAAAAAGTTGCGATGATGAACCAATGAGTTACCATATTAACTTAAAATACTTACGCCGACCTGAAGGATAATAAAAAAGGGACCATTAAACTTGTGAAAGAGAAAAAAGATAATAAACCACATAATCAATTGGATATATAAATGCTTAAAAGTAGAAATATACTTTTCAAGGGGCGCATATTTCATAAAGCAGAGAAAGCTGCAATGATTTCGTAAAACGATATTGCTAATCATAGCAATTTATATCATCTCACGCCCCGATCAATGCAGCAAAAAACCATAATGAATGAGAAAAAAGTGAAAAATTCAATTAAAACAAAGGATAAATAAATATTAATTAAAATCTTAAAGGAAACCACATTAATAACATGAAATAAGCAGAGTAACCACATGAAAACAATTAACACAAACTGGAAAAAAGGGTGATGCCAAAACCTAAATTGAAGTTAAAATAATAGCTCAACAGATATCGATTAATCGAAAAAACTTCAGAACAATAACAATTACATTAAAGATAAAATACAAAGAGTAAATATTAAATGATAATGTTAAAATTAATACTAGTAGAGTTAAATTAAATCGTACCAAAAATATTAATAATTAAATCGTTTAAGATAAGGACTGAAGAATGAAGGTTAAGGACTACTAAGTACAAGCGCCATCTTTCGGTTAGCTATAACAACATTAAGTCAGTTATATAAGATGTATTGACTGAAAGATTAAGATAATTTAGAAGTATTAACAGCAAGATTAAGATAATTTTTAAGATTTTTATTTAAGATGTAATGACTGAAAGATTAATATAATTTAGAAGTATTAACAGTTATATAAGATGTATTGACTGAAAGATTAAGATAATTTAGAAGTATTAACAGCAAGATTAAGATAATTTTTAAGATTTTTATTTAAGATGTAATGACTGAAAGATTAATATAATTTAGAAGTATTAACAGCAAGATTTAAATAATTTTTAAGATTTTTTTTTTTTTTTTTTTTTTTTTTTTTAAGTCAAATTATTAAGTGTTAAGTTTTAAGAAGACATAATTACAAGCAAATAATGCCAAAGTGCACAACTATAAGGATAAGCAATGTAATGCGGTCATCATAAATTAAAATTAAAAATTAAAATTTAAAAGATTTTTTTTTTTTTTTATTTATTTATTAATATTTATAAGATTTTATTTTTGTTATGCAAATAGATGGATTGTTCAAAGTTAACAAGGGATGCCTCAAATAGCCAGAAGCACAGTAAAAGTTAATGATAAAAGAGTTCAAAATACATAGTATCAACCAGAAAAAATAAAAGAGTAAGTTCAAAATTCATAGAATCCACCAGAAAAAATAATAATGTAACTTACAGCAGTCCCCCACGTTTTTTTTTTTTTTTTTTTTTTTTTTTTAATAAATTTTATTCAGCATCAAACCCACCCAGCCAACCAGCCAAACAACACCACCCTTCCTCCTTAATCAAACTTCTGCCCACCCATCCACCTGTTTTTTTTTTTTTTTTTTTTTTTTAATTTTTAATTAAACCTTAGGTTTTTTTTTTTTTTTTTTTTTTTTGTGTGTGTGTGTTAGACAGAGACCCTTTTGATAAACAAGTGAATAAATAAATTTTTTAGGATATCCCATTTTTGTAGCAACATTAATTATGTGAGAGATATTTTTGTTTTTAAACCTATCTGAACAAAGATTATGTATACGAAAGAGGTGATTGAGAATAATATTTCTGTATACAGAGATATGAAGACAAGAGGTAAATTGTGTAAATAAATTTACTTTGAAACTAAAATCTTGTCTTTTGTCATAAATATCGGTATAAATTTTACTACCATCAAGTTTAAGTTTTAAATCTAAGAAACTAATACAGTTATTTTTGAGATGATTATAAGTTAAGGTAAGGTGAGAAGGATATTCAAATTTAAATAAATTAGGCGAAAAATTATTGACATAAAAAATTATAATGTCATCAATGTATCGGTAAAAATAGACATTTTCAATACATAATCCCTGTTCATAATGGTAAAGGTATAAGTCAGCTAACATACTCGAGCTACATCCTCCTTGTGGAATACCGACCTTTTGAAGATCTTATTACAGTGTAGAATGTAATTGTTATGAATAATAAAATTTAAAAGTGTCTTAAATGAATTTGCCGAAAAGCATTTTGGTAAAGAGATTTGACTTTTAAATTTTTCAAAAAGGTTAAAGATGATACGATGAAGATCTGTTAAATTGATATTATTAAATAGGTCAGCAAAATCATAAGTCATGATATCAGTCACATTATTCATAGATAAGACATTGGCTTTAAGTTGATAACTATTTTTAAGGCAAAAGAAATTTTTTGATTTACTAATTAAGTCATAGATTTGTTTGAGAATATCAAGGAGAATTTTGTTAGCATTGTTGTTGTAAGTATTACACCCTACAGTGACAGTTCTGAATTTAATAGGATTTTTGTGAAATTTAGGGATAAGTACAATATAAGGATATTTAAAATTATTAAATGGAAGCTTTAGCAATTTATAAAAGCAGTGAATTTTGCGGTTATTGATTTTAAGATCATTATTGATAGTATGAAAGTTAGTACTATTAGATATAGATGAACTGAGTAAAGAAAGATAATAATGTTTACAGATTATTGCATAATTATTAGGAGATTTATCGACATAAGTAATAACAAAGTTTTGTTGCAATTCTTTGATAGATTTAAAGAGATTTGATTTATTGTAATGTGTGAGATTTGATCTATGTTGAATTAATTCAGCTTTAAGTTTTGAAATTACTAAAAATTTCCATTGATTGAAATATTCAATAGGTTTATTATAAGAGATGGAGAGTTTATAAATAAACAAATCAATATCATAAGAAAACTGTTGTATGATCTTTGAAATATTAGTTTTTGAAGGGAGTCGATATTTAGTACCATATTCCATAAATTTCTTTAAATTTGAGTCATTAATAATATTAAGATCACCAGTGATAATATGTGCATGATCTCTGTCAACATATTTTACATTTGAGGGATGAGCACAACTACAAGTCACATGAGAAGATAAATTAGACTTAGAGACTGAATTATAGTTAAAAAGCAGGCGACCAAGTGTAATAGGATATTTAAAGGTACGAGAAATATGAATGTCTTTAATAGGAAACATGCATGATTTATCATTAAGAATAGATGAAATATTAATGCTATTAAATATTTGATTAGAATAATTTAGAATAAGCTGTGAATTTGATTGGATTTTGTGAGGTTTTTTAGAGATATTTAAATTGAAGAGTTTAATTCTGTATAATATTAAATCATAGAAAATATCAGAAAAATGTTGATTATAGGATATATATACATATTTATAATTTTGCTTCTAATCCTGCTCACAAATCCTGATGTTTTTCGATATTGGATGAGCGTGATTCAATTTCCCATAAAAAGTTTTTAAAAAATCTGGAGTGACTCCACTCGACTTTCCGAACATTATGTAATTAACTGTTGTATAAATAAATTACAGTAAGAGAAGTTTTTAAAGAAATAACAGAGAAACTCATAATAGGGTGTTTGAGTATTTTTCTTTATATAGTACGTTGTTTAATTTAATGCTAGTGGCCTTCAAATAATTTGAACCCATACATCATAAAGAAATTTTCGTTGTGTCCCTGTAAAAATCTATAAATGCTAGACTCACCAAAATCTATACAATTCGTGCGACGGTAACCTATACCATGTATATAAATTTTCAAATCAATCGGTTAAGGCGCTTAGGCGCTATCACACTTTAAATAATTTGAGCCCATAAGCCACAATGATAAAGGATTTTTCTTTGTGTCCCTGTGAAAAAACTATAAGTGCGAGATTAGTGATGTGGATGTGGAGTGGACAAATACCCAATGGGTTTATGAATTAGTGATAAATTTTTATTTCAAAAATAAAAAGTATATGTATATTGCGTACAATAATTTAATTAATGCCCCCAAAATGTGTTGATCATTGTATTGCTTTTATCGTTCAAAATGAAATTTGTTTATTTTCTAAGTAATTGGCTAATTACGTGGGTTTTTTTTTTTTTTTTTTTTTTTTTTTTTTGGTGGGGGTGGGGTGGGGGTTAAAAAACAGCGTAAGTCAGGGAAAATGCTTTAAAAAAAAAAAAAAAAAAAAAAAAAGGCATCGAAAAGTCGAGAAATTTGAAAAAGTTCTAATGTTAGTCACCCTGAATATTAGATCAATTTTTTGTTCCTGTGATATTTTACACTTTTTTTCTCTGACATGTTTGAAAAAATGTTCATATATATATATATACACATATATTTTAACATAGTTCATAATAATTGTTTTTAAATTAAAAGTTTTAATTATTTAAAAAAATTCTATCAGCATTCATAATAAAATATTCTAAAATGTAAGTGAGATTGCAGCATAATTTAATTTCCGTAGTGTAAAAAGAATAATATTTTTAACTTTGTATAGCATAGATGGTACCAGAGTAGCTTGTCATTCTTAATTTTCTCACTGTACCATGCTACAAGTCAGTTTTGGTTTTGATTTTATGAACAGTGTGTCTCCACTTTGTATTAATATTACTTTAAATTGTATGCTAAAAAAAAAAAAAAAGGATGGGGGAAGAAAAAGGTTGGTTGGTTGTAGGATTTAAGGCCGATTGACTCCTGATATGTCCTAGGCCTAGAGGGGGAATGCCCTCCGTGGGGGTCTTTCTAAGGGGTCCTAGCCCGTATTTACGCAAGTTTCGGAGGAAACCACGGAAAACTCCGAACGGCTAGGTCGATGAGCGCGACCTGGGATCGAACCCGGCACCTCCCATCTACCAGCTTTGAGCGCAGAACCGCTCGGCCGCTGGTGGGCGGGAAGAAAAAGGACTTGCTAGGAACTTTTTTAATGTTAAAGGGGTTCTACTTATTGTTACTAAAAGCCAAAACAAATATTATTATATGGAGAATTTTGCACTATTATAACTCATTATTTCGTTTTCACTTTCAGAAAATTCATAACACTATTAAATTGTTTATCATTTGCTAAAAATTAACTTTTTTACTTTTTAATATTTTATTTTGAATCTATAAAATGCAAAATATCACAATCAAAATTTTCAGTATACCTGTAATATATTTTATTTTTCAACTTATTACAGAACTTATATTTTGTTACTTTCAGAAAAATAGCTATAAGCATTTTAAGTAGGTAAAAACTTTTTTTTTAATGTTACTCTGGGGTTATTTTAATTTTAATAAGGTTATTAACAACCCTGCAATAATTCATAAGGATTTTTTAAAATAGTATCGCAATTACCACCTGTAAATGTAGCTATCTTTCAATTTTTTGTGTTTTTATTTATTTCAAAACCAAACTCAACATCTTCCTTCAGTTAAATTAATAAATATTGCTTTTAAAAACTCAGTAAATACATGATATATATCTAACTATATATCGGTAAATACCTTGGGTATTTACCCTTAAAAATAAATGTCCGGGTATTTTACATCACTATGCGAGATCCTCTAAAATTCACAAAATTCGTGTGACAGCGATCTATACATGAATATAATATACATGAATATAAATTTTCAGCTCAATCGGATAATGTGTCTAGACACTATCGAACTTTAAAGAATTTGAGCCCATAAGACATAACGATAAAGAACTTTTCGTTGTGTCCGTCCCTGTAAAAAAAAAAAAAAAAAAAAAAAACTGTATGTGCTAAATATTATACACACCAAATTCTATTCAATTCATGCTACAGTGACCTAAAGTATTGTATAACTCTTCAGCTGAATCGTTTGGACGCTAACGCACTTGGAAAATTTTGAGCCCATAGACCATAATGGTAAGGATTTTTTTATTTTTTTTGGTGTGTGTGTGTATGTCTAAAAAAACCATAAGAGCTCTAGATTCATGAAAATCTATACAGTTTGTGTGATGATGATTTATAACATGAGTATAACTTTTCAACTCAATCGAATAAGGCATTTAGACGCTGTCGAACTTTAAAACTATAAATGCTAGATTAACCAAAATTAATAGGGTTCGTGCTACGGCGACTTATAATATACTAGCAGGGTACGCCCGCTTCGCTGGTCACTATTTTTAAATGAATCATTATGATTGATGAATTCTCAAAATTGCATTAATTTTTATCATGTGTGAAAAAAAAAGGAAAGAAAAACTCTGATCGTGGTCGGGAAAAATGTCGCACCAGGTCCCCACTGCCTTCGGCAGCGTAGTCCCGTGCGCGATGCGCACGCGCGAATGCATATATATGAGAGCTGCGCGCGCGTATTCCTTCACCACACTTATGATTTCTCAAAATTCCATGTTATTACTCAAACTTTTATTCTTAGAAAAAGAATTTAAAAAAAAAAATCATCTCTGATCGGGTAGACTCACACCGGGTCCCCGCTGCCTTCATCTCACGAATTCATATGTACGCTCGCTGCGCGCGCGTATTCTTTCACCACCCTTACTGTCCCTCCTTAATTTTACACTTTCGAAAATATCCTCATTCGACTCGTAGACGCCCAAAACATATATATACCAATTTTGACCGGTCTAACTGAATTATAATTTTTTGCCCCCCTTTAGGACACCTTAAAACATATAAATCATGTGAAATCTCGAATAATTGCGATTAGCGCCCTCTATTGGATAAATTTGATGTAGGTTATTCGATAATATAAAAGAACTTTAAATTATCTTTCGAACGACGTATTAAAAATAATTTAATCATATTTAGAACTCGAAATATTGATATTTTAAAATATTGCAGCGCCATCTGGTGGTAGAAATTTCTGTAATCTACTATTCAATTCAAAATCAAAAAAGCTTTAAAATGATGTATTACTTATGAAATGATTTTAATTAGTAGCTGAGATACAAAAGAAAACCTAATCAAGACACCTTAAAACGTGTAAATCTGGTGAAATCTCGAATTCCACTTTCGATAATATAAAAGTACTTCAAAATATCTTTCGAATGATGTATTAAAAATAATTTAATCATATTCAGAATTTGAAATATTGAAATTTAAAACTATTACAGCGCCATCTGGTGGTAGAAAATTCTGTAATCTACTGTTCAATTCCAAATCAACAAAGCTTTCAAGTAATGTATTACTTATATAATTATTTTAATTAGTAGCTGAGATACAAAAGAAAAACCTAATCAGGACACCTTAAAACGTGTAAATCAAGTGAAATCTCGAATTCCATTACTTACGGTAGTCGGTTAATGAAAGGTGACAAATTTGTGGCGTCTACTCTTGAAATTCAATTCAAATAAGTTTCAAAATGACATATTACTTTTGAAATTATGCTGATTAGAAGCTGAGATACAAAAATGATATAAACACTATTATAAAACGATTTATGTCTGACTTTTTCGTGGTTTTCTCCGAAACTTGCGTAATTCCGGGCTAAATACTGTTAAAAATCCATAGTATGAAATGTGAAAGGAGTATCAGAATTCGAAACTCTGCAAAGTATAAAATAATAAATGCGTTCTGGGTTTTTCCGTTGATTTCTCCGAAACAACCGTTCCTTTTCTATGTTTTTGCCCCCCCCCCTTTCCGTCCCTTCTAATAATTTTACACTTGAAAATATCCGCAATCGATTTATCTTTCCTCAAAACCAAAAATACCAATTTCAAACGCTGTAACTCTTTTTTTTTTTTTTTTTTTTTGCCCCTTCGCTCCCCCTCAAGCCCTTCCTAATAATTCTACACTTTTAAAAATATTCAGAATCGAATTATCGGGCATTAAAACCAAATATTACGAAATTTCAACGGCATATCTCAATTTAAAATAGTGCAAAATATAAAACAAAATTTAATCTAATTTTTTTGTTTATTCACATATTTTCATGAAAATTGAACAGTAGCTTTATAGTATGCTGTCTAGGCCAAATATTAATTCAAATATAACGTGAATGAAAATGAAGTCACAGTTGCACCAACTGTATAGATTTTGGTGAATTACAGTTTTTTTACAGGGACACAAAGAAAAATGCCTTATCATTATGGCCTACGGGACCAAATTTTTAAACGTGCGATAGCATCTAAACACCTTATTTAATTGAGCTAAAAATTTATATGAATATTATAAATCACCGTTGCACTAACTATAATCATTTTGGTGAATCTAGAATTTATAGGTTTTTACAGGGACACAACGAAAAATACTTTATCATTATGATCTATGGGCTCAAAGTTCAGTAGCGTTAAATAAAACATCGTGTAATATAAGGAGAAAAATACTCAAACACTCTATTATGGTTTTCTCTCTTTTGTTTGTTTAACAACTCCTCTTTCTTTACTTTATCTACAAAACTGTTAATTACTCAATGTTCGGAAAGTCGAGTGGAGTCACACCAGATTTTTTTTTTTTTTTTAATAAGGTGCTCTATACAGTTGAGTCTCAAACTATGTGAAAGTTTTTTTTTTTTTTTCTTTAGTCCGCGCAAGCGCAGTAATAAATTATTTACTACAACTGTCATATTTCTTTGAATATTAAATGTATTTGTTTTAAACTATAGTATAATGATTTAGGCATATACTTTGTCATGTTTTTCGGACAGTTTCACAAAATTTGTAGGAAAACTTTTGGAGTTATGAAGTAAAAATTTGCGAAAAAGTTTTGCATTTTTTAATAAAATATTAAACCCCTTAAACATTCAAGATATTCTCACAAAATTATACACACGTATAAGATATAACAATTATAACGATATCTAAAATTTGCAAATGAATGGACGCTTTTCCAGTTACAGGGTAATCACAATGGGATTTTCGTTGCTTCATTTTATAAGACTAATTCAAAAAGGAAATTTTTCGAATTCCGTTTTTTGAATATTACCCTTTGATTATGTCACCTTTTAGCTCAGTGAGCAATTTTTTGAAAAAATAAATTTACATATTTCGTTTAGAGATCCAAACTTAACAGTCCTAAATTCATTTAGTGAAACAAAATATTTAAATTATTATTATTTTAATTACTCACTAAGGTAAAAGGCGACATTTTCAAAGAGTAACATTCAAAAAATAGAATTCGAAAAACTTCATTTTTGAAAGAGATGTCAAAAAAAAAAACGAAGCAACGAAAATCCCATACGATAGCATGGGAAAGTGTGCTGTACAGCCTTCATCACAAATTCTTTGCTGAAAAATATTTGAAAAGACATGTTTTATTTATTCCCAAAATTCAAGACCACATTAAGTATTTTCAAAATATTCCACAAAACGTAAAAAAGTGAAAGTGTTTTTATTATTTTGTACAACACGTGCACGTCATTGTAAAAATAGCAAAAATGAACTCAGGGGACCTGAAAACTTGCAGAAACACCAAAATCTCAAAGTCAGATTTTTGACGTGATTACAATACTTACTTACATATGTATGTTCAGAAAGTAAAAATCAGCAAGATGTAAGCAAAACTCAATTATAGCTAAAGTATTACAAAAGCAATAAACGCTTTATAGTCAGGGCCTGATTACCCAACTGACTCGGGAAGCACAAGCTTCCCCTTTAAAATTTAAGAGGGGGCCACAAAATAGCTAATAACAGTGTCTTCAATTTTCTGTTTCATATTTTCACACTGAATTTGAATTTTTTCTGAGAAAGTTTGCCTAAAGCAAGATAAAATACTCACTATTTCGGGAAAAATCTATTATTTAACCGCAAAAAATCTGAATGTTCTTAATTAGTTATACTGTAGCGCGCCTATGCTACGTAACCTCAGCGCCCCCTAGCGACCCGTTTGGCAACACTGCCAAGAAGAGAACATTCAGAGACCCCCAGGCTTCCAGAGAAGGAAGTGCATGCAACGTGTGGTCGGTGTTTAGCCGAAATGGCCCACGATCACAAAGTAACAGATATTGTAGGGTGTCGGACTCATTATTTCTACAATTTCAACTTACCCCTTTAACTTACCCCTGTAAATAGTAACTTTATGTGTTGTATATTTAGTGTGTAACTTTAAATGTAAATAATAAATAATGTTACCCTAATTTAGCTTCATTTTTGAGTTCCGCACGCTACAAAATTGGCGCCCCACAACTAAATATTTATGTCAGAGTTCAGTTAAAGTTTTAGAATAAAAAAAATTTTTAGAATTAATGAATCAAAAGTATATCTTTATTATACTTGAACAATTGTAATTAAAAGAAAGAAAAAACAGAGACTTAAAACCTCGTTTAGCAATGATGGTTGGTAACAATCATTCTTCCTGGGCTGAACAGTTGCCAGCTATTCGATTTTCAATGAACACTGCAAAATGTGAAACTACAGGTCACACACCAGCATACCTAAGTTTTGCTAGAGAACTCAGAACAGTAGATGACGTCACTACTGATTTTCGTTCTGTAATTCAAAACGACAATTTTGTACCAGAAATCACACCTTATTTGAAACGTTTTGAAAAATATATGTCACAAATTAAAGAAAACATTGAGAAAAATCAAGATCGTCGAAAAGAGTATGCTGATAAATCACGTAGAAAAAGTCCAAAATACAAACCAGGTGATTTGGTCTGGGTAAAACTTCACGCATTAAGCAACGCCAACCAAGCTAAGACTGCAAAGTTCATGCCACGACAAGATGGACCTTATATTATAAGATCACAAAAATCACCAAATAGCTTCGAAATAGCCACCTCTGAGAAGCCTAATCAACCTCTAGGAGTCTACCATGTGTCAGCTCTAACTCCATTTCAAAATATAACATGTACTAATTCTCCTATGGTACCCATAAGAAGAAGAGGTAGACCAAGAAAACAACTTCCTGGCTCCTCGCCGAGTCGTCGTCAGAGCCAGAGGGGGAGATTGTAGCGCGCCTATGCTACGTAACCTCAGCGCCCCCTAGCGACCCGTTTGGCAACACTGCCAAGAAGAGAACATTCAGAGACCCCCAGGCTTCCAGAGAAGGAAGTGCATGCAACGTGTGGTCGGTGTTTAGCCGAAATGGCCCACGATCACAAAGTAACAGATATTGTAGGGTGTCGGACTCATTATTTCTACAATTTCAACTTACCCCTTTAACTTACCCCTGTAAATAGTAACTTTATGTGTTGTATATTTAGTGTGTAACTTTAAATGTAAATAATAAATAATGTTACCCTAATTTAGCTTCATTTTTGAGTTCCGCACGCTACAAAATTGGCGCCCCACAACTAAATATTTATGTCAGAGTTCAGTTAAAGTTTTAGAATAAAAAAAATTTTTAGAATTAATGAATCAAAAGTATATCTTTATTATACTTGAACAATTGTAATTAAAAGAAAGAAAAAACAGAGACTTAAAACCTCGTTTAGCAATGATGGTTGGTAACAATCATTCTTCCTGGGCTGAACAGTTGCCAGCTATTTGATTTTCAATGAACACTGCAAAATGTGAAACTACAGGTCACACACCAGCATACCTAAGTTTTGCTAGAGAACTCAGAACAGTAGATGACGTCACTACTGATTTTCGTTCTGTAATTCAAAACGACAATTTTGTACCAGAAATCACACCTTATTTGAAACGTTTTGAAAAATATATGTCACAAATTAAAGAAAACATTGAGAAAAATCAAGATCGTCGAAAAGAGTATGCTGATAAATCACGTAGAAAAAGTCCAAAATACAAACCAGGTGATTTGGTCTGGGTAAAACTTCACGCATTAAGCAACGCCAACCAAGCTAAGACTGCAAAGTTCATGCCACGACAAGATGGACCTTATATTATAAGATCACAAAAATCACCAAATAGCTTCGAAATAGCCACCTCTGAGAAGCCTAATCAACCTCTAGGAGTCTACCATGTGTCAGCTCTAACTCCATTTCAAAATATAACATGTACTAATTCTCCTATGGTACCCATAAGAAGAAGAGGTAGACCAAGAAAACAACTTCCTGGCTCCTCGCCGAGTCGTCGTCAGAGCCAGAGGGGGAGATTGTAGCGCGCCTATGCTACGTAACCTCAGCGCCCCCTAGCGACCCGTTTGGCAACACTGCCAAGAAGAGAACATTCAGAGACCCCCAGGCTTCCAGAGAAGGAAGTGCATGCAACGTGTGGTCGGTGTTTAGCCGAAATGGCCCACGATCACAAAGTAACAGATATTGTAGGGTGTCGGACTCATTATTTCTACAATTTCAACTTACCCCTTTAACTTACCCCTGTAAATAGTAACTTTATGTGTTGTATATTTAGTGTGTAACTTTAAATGTAAATAATAAATAATGTTACCCTAATTTAGCTTCATTTTTGAGTTCCGCACGCTACAAAATTGGCGCCCCACAACTAAATATTTATGTCAGAGTTCAGTTAAAGTTTTAGAATAAAAAAAATTTTTAGAATTAATGAATCAAAAGTATATCTTTATTATACTTGAACAATTGTAATTAAAAGAAAGAAAAAACAGAGACTTAAAACCTCGTTTAGCAATGATGGTTGGTAACAATCATTCTTCCTGGGCTGAACAGTTGCCAGCTATTCGATTTTCAATGAACACTGCAAAATGTGAAACTACAGGTCACACACCAGCATACCTAAGTTTTGCTAGAGAACTCAGAACAGTAGATGACGTCACTACTGATTTTCGTTCTGTAATTCAAAACGACAATTTTGTACCAGAAATCACACCTTATTTGAAACGTTTTGAAAAATATATGTCACAAATTAAAGAAAACATTGAGAAAAATCAAGATCGTCGAAAAGAGTATGCTGATAAATCACGTAGAAAAAGTCCAAAATACAAACCAGGTGATTTGGTCTGGGTAAAACTTCACGCATTAAGCAACGCCAACCAAGCTAAGACTGCAAAGTTCATGCCACGACAAGATGGACCTTATATTATAAGATCACAAAAATCACCAAATAGCTTCGAAATAGCCACCTCTGAGAAGCCTAATCAACCTCTAGGAGTCTACCATGTGTCAGCTCTAACTCCATTTCAAAATATAACATGTACTAATTCTCCTATGGTACCCATAAGAAGAAGAGGTAGACCAAGAAAACAACTTCCTGGCTCCTCGCCGAGTCGTCGTCAGAGCCAGAGGGGGAGATTGTAGCGCGCCTATGCTACGTAACCTCAGCGCCCCCTAGCGACCCGTTTGGCAACACTGCCAAGAAGAGAACATTCAGAGACCCCCAGGCTTCCAGAGAAGGAAGTGCATGCAACGTGTGGTCGGTGTTTAGCCGAAATGGCCCACGATCACAAAGTAACAGATATTGTAGGGTGTCGGACTCATTATTTCTACAATTTCAACTTACCCCTTTAACTTACCCCTGTAAATAGTAACTTTATGTGTTGTATATTTAGTGTGTAACTTTAAATGTAAATAATAAATAATGTTACCCTAATTTAGCTTCATTTTTGAGTTCCGCACGCTACAATACGATTTTAATGTTGTGTGTAGAAACCACCCAAATATATGAATGAAAAAAAAAAAAAAAAAAAAAAAAAAAAACTATGAAGACACACTAATTTTTGGTCTACAGCATTTTTATATTGCAATATGTAACAGGAAAACAAGATTTTCCAAAATGAAAGGGGGCCCCGAAATTATACTGAGCTTCCCCTAGCTTCAAAGCTTAATCAGGCCCTATTTATAGTTAATTTTATTCATGAGAATTTAAAAAAAAAAGAAAGAAAAAAATAGTTTTTTCGAGCATATAAAAATATTCTGAAAATATGATGTTAAGGAGAAGCAAGGAAGGAACAAAGAGAGAGAAAAAAAAAAGTACGTTAAGGTTGTCTTCAGATTATAGTTAACCGACATGAATCAAGGCTTGCCTCAATACGTCAATACGGTTAATTTTTTTCTTTTGTCGGCGAAAGTTAAAACTATTTTACTCTCACTATATCAGTCTTTAACCTAGTGAACGTCTTTTCACACACGTGTGCTGAGAACACAGGGAAAAGAAATAGCAAGTGAAGTAGAATTTGCTCTCATTCTTAGGGTACACTTGGAAACTACAATCGTGACACTATGCCAAAATTACTTTTGTCTGTAATCTTGGTAAAAATAAAACATAAAAACTATTTAAACTTAAATGTAAAGTTTAATGACCCCTTTTTAAAAAGAGATGCCGTAAAATCTCGTACGTTTTTTATGTTCTTAAACGATGGAATATGCTATATTACTTAGTTCCATTGTGATATACAACAGTATCGCTAACGTGAAAAGTTATTTTCCTTTTGTGGGTGTCTATTGCACCCTGGAAGAAAAGTGACACGAGAAAAAAATAACAATTTTGAATATATGTCATTAAAAAAATATGTATGAAGTGCCCTAACGTACACGGAAAGTATATCTCTATCATGGAATTCATCCACCTGAGAGGTAGTTGTGTCAGTTTTGTTGTAGGCTAGTTAATGTTTTATAGTATTCTCTAAGTTGATTTTTCTCAAATACCGCATTTCTTAGTTCTGTCACTGTCACTTTTATTTCGGGGCTGCACTCACATATGATATATGGCCAGGGGCTTGAGATAGGTGAGCTTCCATGGATATCATGAAATTTCCTTTTAATGGCCAACTGAAGGGAGTATCCTAAATAAAATGTTCACTTACATCTTTTTTTTTTTTTTTAATTTATATTAATAAATGATAAAATAAAAATATATTGATATTTAACTATAAATCGAATTTCTTGAAAAAAAAAAAAAAAAAAAGATTTTTGAATTGCAGCAATGGAAATTGTTTGCCGTGTGTAACACGTGGCCATCTACATAGCCAGACTAGAAGAAGTGAGCTGAAAACAAAATCAGCCATAATTTTCACTAAAAAAGAAATAAATTGATGAAGCCCTTCCGTGTTCATTTTTTTAAAGCCGACAAAGTTATCAAGCAGAGTTTCCCCCAGGCATCAGGAGGGTGCTGCGCCCTACCTACCCTTTGGTTGAAAAAATAGTATCCTTCTTCTCCTATCATGCTTAAAATGATAAAATATTTTAATGTTCTCATTTCATACATAAATTTCGTGCATCTTAAATTAAATCTCACTGTATAGAAAGTTTTATATTCTTTTAAAAAAATTTCTGAGGATGATATTTACACATCTTAAAAAGATAAGAGTAAAGCTATCAATTATTATGGTTTAAACAATCTACTAACCCAGAAGTATAAAATACAGCAATGAATTTAATCGTGTACATAACCATACAGCTTATTACAGAAGTTCTAAAATATTTCATGAAAATATATTGTTTGTAATTTACCAAATTTTGTGGCTCAAACTGCTTTTATTTTATTTGTTTATTTTTCTCTACAACAAGCAAAATTATTCACATGATATGCATGATGCATCAATTATTCTATCTTGGAACTCGGCTGAGTAGTAAATGGCCGAGTACCACTCAGTACAGCACTAATTCTTATGTCAATTCCATATGTCTCAAAAATCATTCATGTCTTCATAATTTAACCTTATGATGTCGATCGCATGTTTTAACGAGCTGTAGAAGATGTTGAAGAAATGTTCTCTTTCCTTCCCTCTTAATCCAATTTCATGGGTCGTCTGGCATTTTACTCGCAACTTCTGCGTAAATCTCTTCCCATACACGACAATCCTTTAATTCGTATTCCTAGGTCACCCGTGCGTAGCCAGTATTTTTAGGCGTCATCATTTCGTAGGATGCTTGCACTTTCTTCCGATTATTCCTAAGATGAGATGGGCTGCGTCAACTGTATGCGTCACTTTATGATACTTATATTTGTATCTCCTCAATTTTACACTTTAATGAACTACTTTTATAAAATTATCTATGTTTTCTTTTTCTTTCTTTTCTTCAAGTATGAGGCTAAAAAATTTTTTCTCATTCTCACTTCTCACTGTTTTTTTGTTCATTATGATGCTTAGAATTTCAGAATTGATGCTCATGTGTCGCCTATAGATAACCGAAATCAGAGATCAACCAGTGCATCATATTATAATTAAGCCGATAAGCAAACCCGTAGCCATAAAAAAAAAAAGAACAGAAAGGAAGAAAGAAAAGGCGAGTTCAAGCATAATATTAAATGTTAAAAATGATTTATAACTCGAAATGTTTTCTACAAATTCGCAAAATTTCTCTTCGCTGAACGTTCAAACACCTTTGAAAATTCTGACTGTAGCAAATCGCTGCTCGGTGGAATCCCCGTCTCCCTCATCTGCCCGTGCCCCCTAATAATTTTGCACTTCAAAAATCTGTGCAATAGAATCATCACCCCTCAAAACCTTACTACACGAATTTCCAAGGCTGTAGCTCTCTCTTTATAGTTTTTTAAATATTTCTGGCCATTTGACGCTTCTTAAACGCTTTTAAAACTCAGGATTGACTCTTTTTTAAACGGCATACGTTGACGTTTTAATTAATATCTCCGCATAGGGTAAGTGCACCAGTGATTGACACTTTTAGAGCAATCTCTGATGTTTTTATAATGTTCTAGCCATCAGAAAATATTTTTAGAAATCTTATACATATGGTATGAAAGACACTCAGAACCACATATATGTTGAAATATATACATTTGATAACAATTATTTTTTTTCATGAATTTTTATTTGACACCCACTCAATATCCCACTCACTGCCAGTTTTTCATTTTATCAGTAATTTGCCCCCTATGTTCCAGTGTTTGACACTGATAGCTATTCATTTTACCAGTTATTAGCACCCTATGCTCCAGTGTTTGACATAAAATGTTAAAATTCTTATATTTAAAATATATGATTTTATTATTTTTCTTATTTATTAATTATTTCGGGATAGATGTCAATTACTGGAGCATGCCAATCACTGGAGCACCTACCCTAATTATTATTTTTTCCCCCACCATCCCCTCGGTCAGGTTTTTATGCATTCATACGTCAATTTTTGTATCATTAAAAAGCATTCAACTTGGGGCGAAAGAAAAACACCAATTATGATTTTCCCCTTTGTATATTAAATGCGTAATGCTAATAAACAAAGATTATTTTATATTTACATTAAAAAAATATATATATAACAGTAAGAAAACTAAAGTGAAGAATGCATTTCTTATTAAGAGCAACAGCAAAATCACATGCAAGTTATATGAAAGATGACTGAAAAAGGGAAAAAATGATTTTGCAAAACATTAAGAAACATTTGCGTCGGCAGGAGGAAATATTATATGAGTAATTGTAATAATGCCATATTTAAAGTTCGGAAAACAAACAGCTGTCTATGGACAAAAAATGGAATTGATACTTGAACGTTTCTTTCAAATGGTAAGCAAGCAAAACCCGAAAATCCAAACTCTGACGTCAATGAAAATATCGAATTTAATTGTTATCTTATTTATAAACATTCTTTTAAATAGAAGCTATGTGATTTAAAGGAATAATTAAATGTCATACTTCGGGTTCACTTAATATTTAGCGTTCGGTAATCAATCCATTACGGCAAACGATACCGAATATTTTGAAATCGAATAGAAAGGAGGGGAGACAAATTTTAATGTCAAATTATATAAAAATATATTATTTCTTAATTATGTAAAATTAATATGAACTAAAAGAAATATTTATTTATAAACGTTATATATATGATGTTGATTTATAAGATATTACAATATCTACAATTCTTTGCAACTTTGATATAGACTGTCTTTAATTCATAATACATTTCTAAATAATCAAAATTTTGTTATATCAATTATTCAGATATTTGTTTAAATATTTTTTATGTCTAATTGTGAATATTGTTTTTCAAAGCTAAAATGGATGAATTGAAATTTCAAGAAATATAATAAAAATATAGTGGGACTATATTTTAAAATTGCTGGAAGTACATTTCCAGTTATGCTGTTAATTATTAATGTACACTCATGACCAAATTTATCGTTACATACCCAAAAATAATGATATTCAATGAAATATCCAACCAATGTGAGGTAAGTGTGGAGGATCCGCATTTCATCACCATTTTTATTGTTTCATGCTATGATGTGCTTATTTTATTTTATTAATATTATCGATTTATGTGTAATAATGTTATGTATCATTCTAGAAAAATTCAGAAAATTATAGTTCACAGTTTCTGAAATATCTGTTATTTTATGCATGTAAAGATAATTTTAGACATGAGTGTAGAATGCCTCATACCCATACCGTAAATAAATTACTCAATCTAAATAATTTTCAGCGCTTACTTTTGTGTCATTACGGGTTTTGAGGTTTCATAAATACAAACTTCTGGAGAGTAAATAAATAGGTTTTTATAGTTTTTGAAACGGTATTTCCCGTCTAAAATTTCGGATAAAAACTGTTTTGAGCATAGATATAGTAATAAAACATAGATTGATCTTTGGGGGGGGGGGGGGCAAGGAATGATTCCTTTTTACTCGGAGAAAAGTCCACAATATGGCCGTCTTTCTCCGAGTGACACACAGATAATTTAGAAAATAAAATAATTTATGTACTAAAGGCAGGGCCCGAAATTTCAACCCATCTTACACTCGCCGAAAAAAAGTTTTACTCGCCACAAAATAGGGCTGTATTTTTTTTTTCTTTTTTACGCATTTCGGGTTTTTTATTTTTCCTAAATATTTGAAATGCTTTTACAAATATGCCTAAAATTATATATATTAAAAGTATGTCATCATGTCTCATAATTATTTATAATCAAAAATCATTATCATTTGAGATTTGAAAAAGATTAAAGTACCTATAAATGCAAAGAATCATTATTTATTTCACTTTTTACATGAGAAATGTCTTTTTCGTCCATTTTATTTTTGTAATCAGACGAAATGTCGATGAGTATAACTTGTTCATTGTTGTCATTTGAAATAGCCATTTCGGAATTACTTTTTCGATAAAATCATTGATTACAAATTATAACAGTGGGCTTGTCTATTCTCGCTCTGCTTGAAGAAATCACAAAGGAAGAAACGAAACTGCCCGAAGAGATTAAAACTTTTATGCATGCACTAAGCATTTTTCCTTTTCCAGGCTGGGGCGATCGCCGAGCAGCGCGCACACAGACTCGCCACTTCGGGAAGAGAAAAAGGTTAAATATGAGGTTATAAGATGGCAAGATTTTGCCATATATAAATCTATAAAAAGAACATTTTGCCACCTTATCGTGTGAGAATTCTATCTATAACTAGACCAAATTTTTACTCGCCATAGTAAAAATTTCACTCGCCAATGGCGAGTTGGCGAGCAGAAATTTCGCGCCCTGCTAAAGGTGAATGAAAAACTGCAGATACAATTTCAAATTCATTTTTCTTTCTTTCTTTTTTTTTTTTTTTTTTTTAACTATGTCTATTAATTTAGTTAATATTTAAAGTTAAACACTTTTTATATTCTAAAACTAATGTTCTTCACCTACGCCGCTGCAAACTATATTTAAAAGAATTTTGAAAATTCTATATTACTTACTAATATAAAATCTTAAAAAATATCAAACTTTAAAAAACCAAACGTATTCCATTAAAAATCAAACCAGTTTTTATTTCATAATAATAACAAAGCAGCTGATTATAAAAATTATATTTTTCATAATTTAGTCAAATATAATTTAGTTTTATGATAACTTATCCATTTCTTTTCATAAATTTATTAGAAGAATTAAAAGACGTAATATTTCGACATTTTGAAAATTCATCAACATTCTATTCGTTCTATTCTATTACAATTGCTGAGTTTCAATGGTTTCAATACCACTATATGGCTGATGCCAAAAAAATTTTTCGGCATGAAAAACTTTTGCATGATAACAATGGGATGATAGATCTATATACATTACTATATCTATGGTTTTGAGACGCACAAGAATTTACTCATTACGAATACTTAAAAATATATTTCACGAATTTGAGTTATACAAAGTGTTCAGTACATCATATTTTGGATTAAGGGGATAAAAGATAAGACTGCTAGCTACTTATAATTTAAAAAAAAAGCAAATTTTAAGGATTTTTAAAGTGTCTCACAGACTTCTTTTACGTCGTAAGACAAATAGGATTAAATAATACGTCAAGAAAAAACAATTTATTTGTCTACTTCACACAACATGAACCAAAGAATAAAATTCTTTACTTTTACTATACATTAGTTATATACCATTTATTTAGATTATTACAAAATTTCAGTAAAAGGCATATCGTTGAACAATCAATAACTGGCGATACAACATTTTTCAAAAGCATAAAGCTGGGGCAATAAGATCTAATTTTATTTACTTTATAAATAAGAAAATAAATAAAATTAAAGATAAATTACTTGAGGTAATACACCTTTCTTCCATTCACCTAGCCATCTCATTTTTTCACAATTCTTTAAGAAAATTTATAATAACAAATTCATTCAAGTATAAAAATTTATTCAAACGTATCAGTTCCCAGATAAAACATTTGCTAAAAGCCAGCAGTAAATAGGCATTAAATTTCACATGGTGTCGAGGTACTTCCGCACACAGGTTTTCCGCACAAACACAGACTCGCCAACTCCTCTTTCCTGTGTGCCTGAACAAATACACAAATAAAAAAAATTTCATTTTGATTGGAAAACTTCCTTTCTTTGATATTGATGTTATTTTTGTAGTACATATTTGTATCATGTACGGATTCTAAACAGTAAATGTTATCATTAATTATTTCTTCTCGAATAACTTTATACACAGACACCTTTGATATTTTTTTTTTTTTTTTTTTTTTTAAATTCTGAATTTTTACATAGTCATCTATATTTCAATTATATTCGGCATGGAAGAATGGCATGTTAAATCATTCTAATCATTCCTTTTCATTTTAAAAATTTTATCACTCAAACATGAATTCCGTCCTGATGAACATCTAATATTGATCAAGTTTTTAATTTTATTTATTCATTCATTCCATTACTAAGAATATATATATATATATATATATATATATATATATATATATATATATATATATATATATATAACAAAAAATAAGTTAAAAGAAATAAATTAAAAGAAAGAACCTGAGAAATAAAACTACAGTACAATTAGTACAAATTACATGTTTTTAATATTCTATTTTTTAATTAACATGGATGAGATTAACAAAAAGACAAAATAGGTCGATTTCTAAAGAAATCAACCTAAAAGCTGAAATTATACTTAAAGCAAGACGTTGAAATGAAATGTTAGAATTTTGATGGCAAAATTGCTATATATATTACTTAATAAATATATTTGTTAAACTTTAATCTATAAAAAAGATAAAGAAATGATTATACTTTACTATTTAGTCTTTGGCATGGATGGATAAGTTTTACTTAATTAGCCGAAAAGAAAAGAAAGAGAGAAAAGAAGAGTAGAAGCAAGAGGGCTGGAGTTGATTTTTTTTTTTTTTTTTTTTTTTTTTTTTAACGCGTGTTTTGTCACCATTATTTTTTAAAGAAATTTCTCTTAAATGTTTTAGAGCTATAATATTTTAAAAATTACTGTTCTGAAATAGTGGTGAAACATAATATAACGCACTTGAAAAAAAAAAAAAAAAAAAAAAAAAAAAAACCGCTGCAATCCCTGAAGAAAAGTTGAAAAGCTAAATCTACAAAAAGCTGACTTCAACTAAAAAATCGCATTCCTGAAATTAAAAGAAGGGTGTCAAACTATAATGGACATTCAAAAAACGAAGTCAAGCGGCGTGTAGAAATTCCACTACGTAGAACTACCATGAGCGAATCTCCCTCGTAACCAGTGTTAACATTTTAATAACGTGGCAATTTCTTTAAATGAAACAGCTTTAAAAATAACAATAAATTAGTATAAAAATTCATATTCGCCTCAAATTCTCGAACAGCAAGCATATAAAAATGATGAGAAACACAGGATATTAAATTAAAAGCAAGGCTCTATGTACTTATTAATAAAATATATTGTTTGTACTTTGCTTGGCACGCAGCCTTGTATATAAATTTTTCAGATGCAAATGAAAGAAAAATGGAGCTCCTATAAGTAGTAAAACTAATTAAAGGTCAATATTTCCTCAAAAAACTATTTGCAACATGAATTACACACAAATTGCATAAATTAACATGCTAGTTAGTCTATAATGGAAGTTATTTTCTTGGAATTTCCAAATTATAAGTGAAGAAGAGGGATGAAATAGCTGGGCGATACACGAAATTTAAACACTACACTACTACCCTTGCCTGAAAAAAAATGAATAATTCTCCCGTTACTTAAAAGAGATGGAAAGGGGCCAAGATGAGTAAAAAAAAAAAAAAGCTTCTGAAGTACAGATGTCAGCTATACATAGTACCAGTGAGGGGAGAAAACATCGATATTCACCGAGTCGGTGCATCTACTTGGCAGTTTTATCGCCTGCCCCCCTTTCAAACAAGATAGAAGGTAAGATATAGGTGTATATTTTGGACACAATAAGTATCAAAGTTTATCTCAATACATGCTAAAAGCTGACATAGCTTAAACAGCCAAATATAAAACAGATTTCTTCATTTTCATTTTTTTTTTTTTTTTTTTTTGGGGGGGGGGGGCAGCTTTGCACTTACTTTACAGGAAAATTTAATTACTTTACAAGATCAGATTAAAAGTATAATTATTTTAATCTCTATTTGAAGAAAACAAAGATTCTTAAAATGTGAATAAAAAATCTGGATTGACTCCACTCGACTTTATGAACATTAAATAATTAATGGGTGCATAAATAAAATAGATTAAAGTAAGAGAAGTTATTAAATAAACAAAAGAGAAAATTATAATAGAATGTTTGAGTCTCTTTCTCCGTATAGTTTGTTATTTAATTCAACGCTATTGCCCTTCAAATAATTTGAACTCATATACCATTAAAAAAAAAAAAAAGCTTCGTTGCGTCCCTGTAAAAATCTAAGTGCTAGACTCACCAAAATCTATACAGTTCGTGTGACGGTGACCTATACCATATATATAAAGTTTCAGATCATCGGTTGAGGCGTTTAGACTTTATCACACTTTAAATCATTTGAGCCCATAACCCACAACTAATAACGAATTTTTCTTCATTTTTTTTTTTTTTTTTTTTAATTATATATGCTAGATTCCTCAAAATCTATACAGTTCATGCGACAGTTACCTATATATGTATATACATTTTCAGCTCAATCAGATAAGACATTTAGACGCTATCGCATTTTAAAGAATTTGAGCCCATAGGCCATAGTTAAAAAAAAAAAAAAAAAAGTACTAGATTCACCAAAATCAATAGAGTTCGTGCTACAATGACTTATAACATGCGTACTAACTTTCAGCTCAATCGATCAAAGCGTTTAGACGCGATCTTGTTCACTCACATACATACATACATCACCTTTAACAGTAAAAGTGAAAGGGGACCTCAAAACGTATAGGAACACCAAAATTTCAGTCGAATTTTTGTCATGATTACAATATTTTCCTTCCCTAGAAAGTCTTTGGCCCATCAGAAGATGATAATTCGCGCGGTTGGCACTTGGTTAGTTGTGATAGTTACAGGTGGCCCAACGTCTTTATTTTGTCCCCTCCAGTGGCATTTTATTTGTTGGGGTATTTGCCCACCATAATGGACAACGTTATGAGTCCAACAATAATTGATGTGTTAAATTTGCATATAACAGTTCATTTCTAATCATTGCGTAACTTCAAAGAAAATATATAATTTTATTACACGCATTAAATTATTGTCGAGGATGTTGATTATTCGCAAGAAAGTATAAAAATAGCAAACAAATATCAAAATGTATTGCCAAAGTAAAATACTGCATATGGTCAACAAATTTTCAACGATTGGGCCATTAATCTAGCCAACAGCCATTTATAACCGTTGGCTAACGAAAAACCGACTGCTGTTTCAATGTTGGCCTATATAAATTTTATTTGTGAGTTTACATTGTGTATTTGGAAAGTAAAAATATCCTATTTTCGCTACGTGATGATACCTATGTAAATAAATATACCTTATTTTTACTTTTATAACATTCATTCAAATAATCCTTTTTAAAACACTGCACAATTTAGTGATTATTATTATTATTATTATGTAGAATTTCGTACACGGACACGTGTTTATATCTTTACATTTTGGTATATTTCATCGATGTTAAAATTTAAGACAAAATGGTTGAACTTTGTTTAAAAAATAAATTAGAAAATTAAAAGCAGCTCCGATTATGAAATAATAATTTGAGATTAATTCACAATCCTCTTTCTTCTACTGTGAAATATATGTCAATTAAGAAGCGATAATATGATTATTGTACTTTATAAAGTCTCATCATTTTTAATTTTATCAATGTTTTTAGCTACCACGAGAGTGCGGGAGGAAGGGAAAAAATGAAAGAAAAAGAAAAATCATTCCCACGCATAACTGCTATAAACGACTTTTGATTTTCAAATGATAATTCAAGCAAGCAACTACTGTTATCTGTACGTGAAAAACTATTTTGAGATCATCAGATTTATTAGACAAGTAATTTTGCACCCACTTTAGCAGTAAAACTAGTTGGCATAGGTGGACTCTGCTCAGTTCCCGATCATATTTATGTTCTCATAAATTTCTAGTGCGAGACATATAATCATGTTCAAAGAAATGAATTTGACAAAAGCTTGATACAGTGACAGAATGAAATCCCCGCCTAATAGGCTATCCACCGTTCACTTCGATATATTTATCTTATTATAATCTATTAATTTATTTTATCAGGATCAATTTCGTTGTTTAGTTTTCATGCTACTATTTCCAATGCAATAATCCTCAAAATTCATATTTATATGAAAAATTTACAATTTCGATATGTTGATAAAATCGTAAATAACGAATAATTTACGAGATTTTCCTATTAGAATATTTGTATTCAATCATGTTCAAACAAATATCATAAATGTAATTTTGAAGTTGTCTAATATATTTATGATCCTCAAAATGGAAGTTTATGCTCAATTTTGCCTTATTCTGACATGTTAAGTAAATCGTAAATTCCAAATAATTTACGAAATTTTTATATTGGAGAATTCATAGTCATTAATATTCATGCCAGTGTCCTAAATAATATTTCAAAAGTAGTCTGACATCTTTACGATGAAAATATATCTAAAAATTGACGTTTATGTGAAATTTTGCCCTATACTGCCATGTTAAGAAATTCGTAAATTTCCAATAACTTGCGAAATTTTCAAAGTAGCATATTTATAGTTACTGATGTTCATTCCGGCATCAAAACTGATATTTTAAAACTGGTCTGACATTTTTATAATAAAAAGTTTCCATTTAATGCACGTTTAAGTGAATTTTTGTCCTATTCTCCAATGTTAAGAAAATCGTAAATTTCTCATAACTTACGAAGTTTTTAAATTCGAATGTTGCAAATGAATAGGGTTCTTGCCAGTGTCGAAAGTAATATTTTAAAACTGATCTGAACTCTCTGCGACAATTTGTTCGTGAGATATCGTGTACACAGACTAACAAACTAACGGACTAACACACTAACAGACACCCTACAAATTTTGTCATTTTCGGATTCCTCACACCTGAACACGTGTAAAAAAGTCAAAAAACCGAGGTCGAAAATTTTCACGATTACCTAAGTTCCCCATACCTATAGTATGAGGGGAACTAAAAACTAGTTGGCATAGGTGGACTCTGCTCAGTTCCCCACCATATTTATGGTCTCATAAATTTCTAGTGCGAGACATATTATAATGTTAAAAAAAATGGATTTGACCAAAGCTTGATACAGTGACAGAAAGAAATCCCCGTCTAATAGGCTATCCATCGTTCACTTCGATATATTTATCTTATTCTAATATATTAATTTATTTTATGAGGGTCAATTCCGTTGTTTATGTTTCATGTTACTATTTCCAATGCAATTATCCTCAAAATTCATATTTATATGAAAAAATTACAATTTCGCTATGTTGATAAAATCGTAAATTACGAATAATTTACGAAATTTTCCTATTAGAATATTTGTATTCAATCATGTTCAAAAAAATATCATAAATGTAATTTTGAAGTTGTCTAATGTATTTATGATCCTCAAAATGGAAGTTTATGCTCAATTTTGCCTTATTCTGACATGTTAAGTAAATCGTAAATTCCAAATAACTTACGAATTTTTTAAATTGGAAAAATCATAGTCTATGATATTCATGCCAGTATCCAAAATAATATTTACAAAGTGGTTTGACATCTTTACGATGAAAATATCCCTCAAGATTGACGTTTATGTGAAATTTTGCTCTATTCTGCCATGTTAAGAAATTCGTAAGTTTCCAATAACTTACGAAATTTTTTTATTGGAAAATTCATAGTCATTAATATCCATGCCAATGTTCTAAATAATATTTCAAAAGTAGTCTGACGTCTTTACGATGAAAATATCTCTCTAAATTGACGTTTATGTGAAATTTTGCCCTATACTGCCATGTTAAGAAATTCGTAAATTTCCAATAACTTACAAAAATTTTCACTCAATTTTCAAAGTAGCATATTTATAGTTACTGATGTTCATTCCGGCATCAAAACTGATATTTTAAAACTGGTCTGACATTTTTACAGTAAAAAGTTTCCATTTAATGCACGTTTAAGTGAATTTTTGTCCTATTCTCCCATGTTAAGAAAATCGTAAATTTCTAATAACATACGAAGTTTTTAAATTCGAATGTTGCAAATGAATAGGGTTCTTGCCAGTGTCGAAAGTAATATTTTAAAACTGATCTGAACTCTCTGCGACAGTTTGTTCGTAAGATATCGTGTACACAGACTAACAAACTAACGGACTAACACACTAACCCACTAACACACTAACAGACACCATACAGACAGACACCATACAAATTTTGTCATTTTCGGATTCCTCACACCTGAAAACGTATAAAAAAGTCAAAAAACCGAGGTCGAAATTTTTCACGATTACGTAAGTCCCCCATACCTATAGTATGATGGGGAACTAAAAAGTAAGTTTTCTTTTAAAAGGAATTAAATACATGAAAAACTAATAAATTTTAATCAGTTTAATCCTTTCTGCTATAATACTACATTTTTTCTCCAATAAATATTATTTTAAAAAAAAAAAAAAAAAAAGAAGGATTTTTATTTTAAAGGAATTAATTTAAAATGAAAAATAAAAAGTTGTTACGCGTCTTATATTTGTTACTATAAAAATCATACATAAACGTAACAATTTAGTTCTATTGCATTACCATTTGATTTTCAATAAATATAATAAAAAAAAAAAAGAGAGAGAGAGAGAGATTTCGCCTTCAAATGAATGTAATAAATAAAAATAAATTGTGTAATAGCCGTTGCTAAGATACGCAGACGATTACAATGGAAGAATAAATTCATGAAAAATGAATCATGAAAGCCGATATTTAAAATTGAAAATAAATAAATAAATAAAATAATAATAATTAAAAGAGTTAAAATTCGAAAAAAATCTCGATGAGGTGCACACCTACAGGGTCCCAGGTACCTGTCTGCCAAATTTTGTAGCTCTACGATTAGTAGTGTGAGCACCAGAGCTCATACACACACACTTCTCTTTATTTATACATATAAATATAACAACAACAAAAAAAAAAAAAATCGCCTTCAAATGAATGTATTAAATAAAAAATAAATTGTGTAATAGCCGTGTCTAAGATACGCATACGATTACAATGGAAGAATAAATTCATGAAAAATGAAACATAAGAGCCAATATTTAAAATTGAAAAAAAAAAAAAAAAATAATTAAAAAAATCAAATTCGAAAAAATCCGTGGGTCCCAGGTACCCATCTGCCAAGTTTTGTAGCTCTGCGATCGGTAGTGTGAGCAGCAGAGCGCAGACAGACAAACACTTCTCTTTATTTGTATAGAGGATTAAGAGCACTTTTCAGTTCTCAATCGATTATGAACATGAAGTACGGATTACTTCATAATGAATTTTTTATAAGTCTAAAGTTTTGTTTTATATTAATTAATCAAAATGTCTCTAAAAACTATAATATGTTTACTTTTTAAAATATATTTATAAATAGAATTTTATTAAAAACAACTAAATTTTTAACTTATACTATATTAAGCATAGTTACAAATAAATTTCGTAGTAATATATGAAGGTATCGCAGCATATTTTGAATGAACATAACAATAATTCATAATGAAATTTTAAAAGTCTGAAATTTTGTTTTTGTATGAGTCAAAATATTATAACAATGCATTTTTCAAAGAACATCAATCAATCTATTTTTCAAACTATCTTTATAAACTATATTATATTAAACTAAATTTTTATCTGACAAATTATATATATTTTTTGACATTTTTGACAAGGAGGTCGGTCAAAAACCTGCCAAACCATACACCTAACAATTTCCTTGTTAGAGGCGAAGTAATACATGCGTTCTAATTAAAAAAAAAAAAAAAAAAGAAAGAAAGAAAGAAAAAGAAAAATATATACATAGTTAAATTACGGAAAAAAAAAAAAAAAAAAAAAAAAAGGGTAGAGCCATTTTTTGAAATGCCCATTTCCAAGATTTAAAACAAACTGACTTATCTAAATAGGACGCCAAACAGTTTTCCCTATAGTAACCAGCAATAATGTGAAAAGACATTTAAAAAGGGGTTTATATAGCAAATTTGATGAAAATCGTGATAGCCGTTTTTGAAATAACCAACTTTCGGTCCCACTTCAGATTTTCACCAAAACGTGGCCACCGAAAACCAACAATTACATACGGAAGGACATCTAAAAGGGAATTAATATGGCGAGTTTGAAGAAAATCTGTAGAACACATTTTTGATAAACACACCTGCGAAACCTAAAATTGACCTACTTATATAGAACGTCTATCAATTTTCTTTAAGTAAACAACTAATACATACGAAAGGGCATCTAAAAGGGAATTTATATAGCAACTCTGAAGGGAAAAAAAGTCGTTAGAGTATTGCCGTTTTTGAGATATTGACTTACGGTCCCACTTCCGGTTTTATAATTTTCACCAAAAGTTGGCAAAATCATGTGTGTACCAGACCTGTCTTAATTCTGAAGTTTCATCGTTCTTTTTTTAGGTTTTTGGAAATATTGTAGTCGGAAGTTTCTCCACAAACACACACACACAACTCACTGAAAATTGCCAAATAGCTACTTTTTTTGGAGTCATGATTCCTTAAAACACGCAAATCAGATGAAACCTCAATATGAAAGCTTTTGACCAAAGTGGATTGATAAAGGGTGATTATGCGATGATGATATATACCTCTAAGCCTTGCGCTTGTGTAAATCTGTATGGTTCTTGCGATAACAACTTACAACATACCTACCAATTTATATTTTAATAGAATGAAGAGTTTAGACGCTGGCGCAATTCCAATAATTCGAGTCTATAAGTCCAACACTCATCAAATTTATACAAGTCGAGCGACGGTGACATACCAATCAACTTATGTGGATAAGCCGTTTAGACGCTGTCACACTTTAAATAGAGTCTATTGCCCCTAATGATAACGATTTTTTTTTCCCTGTGTGTGTCCCTGTAAAAGAACTATAATCATACACTCATCAAAATCCATACAAATCGTGCAAAGGTAACCAATAACACTCCTACCAATTTTCAGCTCAATCGGAAAAAGCGTTAATATGTTATTGTGTTCCCATACGCATACATCACTGTAAGAATAGCAAACATGAACTCGGGGGAACCTAAAAAAAATATATAGATATAGATATACCAAACTCTCATCATAACTGAATTTTTTCATGATTGCAATACGTTTCTTGCATACTGTACATTCAGAAAGTAAAAAAATCTGCAAAATTTTGAATGTTAGGAGGACAGTATATTTAGAACAATACACAGTAATTATTAACATCATTAGTACATTGTTAAAGTAACGTTAAAAAAAATGGATTAATAAAAATATTTTTAAATTTAGTACTAATTACATTCACGGTAACTATACACTTTATTAATGATTAAAACTGATGGAATAACTATTTTTAATAGGGATAAAATAATCATTTAAATGCGAACCTAAATAATTAAAGCCAAATTATTTTAATTAATTGTTATCTCTGTACAATATTACACACTTTAAAGGATTCGATGCAAAATAAATCGCAAATTTTAAAGCATCTGGAGTGACTCTACTCGATTTTCAGAACATTACTTTATCTATAAACAGTTAATTACTTAAAGTAAGAAAATTCGTTAAATAAGCAAAAGAGAAAATTATAATAAGGTGTTTTAGTATTTTTCTCCATACGGTATGACGTTTAATTTAACGCCTTATTGTACTTTAAATAATTTGAGCCCATAAATCATAATGATAAAGAATTTTTCTTTGTGGCCCTATAAAAATCTATAAATGCAAGATTCACCAAAAATCCATACAGTTCGTGCAACAGTGATTTATAATATGCATATAAATTTTCACTCCATCGGATAAAACATTCAGACGCTATCGCACTCTAAAGTTTGAGCCCATAAGCCATAAGGATAAAGAAATTTATCTTCGTTGTATCCGTCCCTGTAAAAAAGGGGAAAAAAAAAACTACAGTGCTAGATTCTCTAAAATCCATACAGTTCGTGTGACGGTGACCTATAACATGTACAGTCGGTAACAAAAGTGTCCGAACACTAGCAAAAATTTCTATGTAAAAAAAGTACACTTCATACGGCTTTGTTAAATAAATCCTTGTCGAATCCTGTTCTTAGTCAGTGTAAGAACATGATTCGATAGGGATTTATTTAACAAAACCGTATGAAGTGTACTTTTTTTACATAGAAATTTTTGCTAGTGTTCGGACACTTTTTTGTTACCGACTGTACATAATTTTTTAGTTCATTTAAATAAGGCACTTTAAATAAATGCACTTTAAATAATTTGAGCCTATAGACCCATAATGATGAAGAATTTTTCATTGAGCCCCTGTAAAAATCTATACGTGCTAGAATCACCAAAATCTATATAGTTTATGTGATGTGACCTATATAACATGTATGTAAATTTTCAGCTCAAACGGAGTAAAGCATTTAGATGCTACCGCACTTTAAATAATTTCAGCCCATAGGTCATAATGATAAAAAAAATGTTCTCTGTGTCCCTGTTAAAAAACTGTAAGTGCTAGATTCACCAAAAGCAATAGGATTCGTGCTACGGTAAATTACAACATATGTGTACAAACTTTCAGCTCATCCGAACAAAGCGTTTACACGCTAGCGTGTTCACATACACATCACAGTAAAAATAGCGAAAACGAATTTAGGGACCTCAAAACATATAGATACATAAAAATCTCAAAGTCGAATTTTTGACATATTTATAATCCTTTTCTTACATAGTATGTTTGGAAAGTAAAAATGCTTCAAGTTTTATGCTACATAAGAAGACATTGAGAAAAAGAAATCTTTACTTATTTTCCGGAATAGAAATTTAGACGGACATGGGATAGCGAATTTCATTACGAGATTAAATATAATACTAAGAGTAAAATGACACGAAAAATGAAAGGAAACAAGATCATCGTAAATTTGTGATGTATAAATAATGCTACGTTTTTCAAATTGAATCTCAAGTACGTAGAAACTGGAACAGACTACAAATTATATTACACTTTATTAATTTTACAGACTGACACTTCTGATGGGAAATTTCGATAACATTTAATTCTCTATGAATTTTAATAGTTGAAGCTTCCGTTTTTATAGTTTAATGCGTAGAGATTTAATAAACTGTTAGACTGCTGATATGATATCAATTTAAATTAGTTTACAAGAGTATATTTAACAATCTTTAAATATCGAAAAGACTCCTAATATCTGCAATATTTTTATAATCCAGCGACATTTGCTGCATCTATCAAAATTGTTATACTTTTAAATTGTACATTGTTCAAAAAACTTTTGTACGGGTCAGTCCATATAAATTCAAAGAAGTGTGTTGCTCGACTATTTTTGTTTCTTTTGATACATGTGTCCCTTATAAGCACATATGAGAGATGTTCAATACAATACACATAGTATACATAATACTTTAATAGATTAATAAACTGGCAAAGATTTTTATTATTATTATCTCCTTTTGGTTTAGAGGTCTTAAAATGTCATCTTCCTGACATTTCGGGGACCTGAAAAATGTAAAGGGTTTTAAACCACACAGTTACAACTAAATTTTCTCATTAGTTTGATTCCAGAGATTAATTTTTGTGGATTTGTTCCCTAGAAAAGTTATATAGAAGTCAATATCGAAATTGACAAAAATTTTATGTTTGACCTTGAACTTTGACCTATTATAATTCAGGGTACGCCGATTTAAATCAGCTTGATTAAAATCATGATTAAAATCACTGCTTTGATTTTTTTTAAAAAATCATTGATTTTAAATCAAAAATAAAATTTTACAATTTTGGGTCAATATGTAGTTTTATATATTTATTACTTCTTATATGTGTTCACATTTAAATTTAAAAAAAGTTTTCATGCTTAATTTCTTAACATTTATTTTTAGTCGAATAATGTAAATAAAACAAAAAAAATTGATTTAAATCAAAAAAATCTGATTTTTTTTTATTTTTTTTTTTAAATCATGATTTTTTCACACCCTGTTATAATTACTTTAGCCTTTACCTTATGTACTTAGATACTAATATTTAAAATTAGCACTCATAAATTTAATTCAAAGAGATTTGTGCCAAACTATAAAGGTCTAACAATCCCATTTTTTACCAGGATAACGACTCTTGATGACCTGTATAAAATCCCAGGATTATAGTCGAGAAAAAATAAGTTATTTTGAACGTCTCCTTATACGTGTCTACAAGTACACAAGTATCAAAATAAATAAAAATAATCGAGCAACACACTTCCTTGAATTTATATGGAATGATCTGTATGCAATGTTAATAAATAATGAAAGACAAATAATAACATTTATTTAACTATAAGCCAGTTTTACACACCGCACATTAAAAAGAAAAGTAACACAAGTCAAAACATAGCAATTTTGAGTTTGTGTCATTAAGAGAATGTGTATCAAGTGCCCCCAACCTGCACGAAAAGCATCATATCTCTATCTCGCAATGTATCCGACTGAGAAGTAGTTGTCGGTTTTATTGTAGGCTAGTTAATATTCATAATATCTTTTAAGTTGATTTTTTTCCCAAATACTGCATTTCTAAATTGTGTAACTTTTCTTGCCGAAGTTCGATATAAAGTAAATCGTAATAAAGGGATCGATCGGTAATAAAGGTAATAAATCGGAATAAAGGTAATCGTATAAGGATTCGATATAAAGTAAATCGAATCCTGAGTAGTCTCTCAGGATTCGATTTAGCGCATGCAATTTTGTGACTGAAACTCGACTGAATTGCGGTGAGACATGGGAAAGATTATGTGCATTGCAGATACTGCAATATATTACGATATGGAACATATCAAAGCTTATTCGATGTCGTAACGATATTATCCAAATTTGACTCCTCCAAAATAAGAAATATTTTAAACTGGTAAACTAAAGCGATTTCTTCTATTTTTAACACGCTTTTATTAGCTTCATCTGTATGTATGTTTGTATGTATGATTGTAACCGCTCTGGGAGCAAACAAAAAATCTATATCGTAAAAAACGACTTTCCTTACGTGAACGCTGTGGTGAGGTAAAGCTCCGGGCTACGAACCTAAAGGTCTAACGTTCGAGCCCAGTCAGGGGAGATTTTTTAAAAATGGTTTTTGTTTAATTCTAAATTATTTATTAATTCACATTTCAATAAAAGCGTGTTCTTTAATTTTTTAAAAATATATTTTTATTAATTTTTATTAATTTATTTTATTTTTAACCTTTAAAACTATGTCATTATTATTATTATTAATATATATATATATATCTGTGCTTAAATTTTTGTTAATTGCATATTTTAACGGATAAATAAAACGTACAGAGTTGTTAACGCAATAGATAATTTTAACAAAATTTGAAATGTAACACTAACATGACTCCTCAGAAATTTTAATAAATCATAAAGAGGTAATCTTGGCGGAAGGATAAGCCACAGGAAACAGCAACAGCAACCCTGACAGCAAACATTCATGTACCTGAGGGAGGGACAGGTAGGGAGCAAATCACAATAGCTGCTTTTTCCTACAACGTGCTCCGTGTAACGAACTCCTGTGTTATTTACTTGCATCACATAAACGCAACATAACGAGCGGAAATGAATACAAAAACGAAAATTATTTAAATAATAACGTACAAAGTTTGTTCGTGGATATGCATATACTATCAGAAACAGAGAGTCTATATTTAAAAAAGAAAAATTATTTGTGAATTCAGAAAAAATTAAAGTTCCAGTTAACTTTTTTTTAAGTATGTTTAAAATCAGAAATATAGACAGACAATACTTTAAAAATCATATCGAAAATTAACATTGAAACATTTTTAATGATTATCGTTGAAGTAGAAGAGAATTTAAAAAATAATAATAATATGTAAAATATAAGGACAGGAAAAAATTAAAAATATTGACGACAATTTAGTTTCTTTTTATTCTATCGTAAGAGGACGGGAATTTTTTCTTAAAAAGTGTTGTAGAATAAACACAAAATTAATCAACAATTAAAATAGCGATATCTTCTAAATTGATATTAAATAAATAGATAAATAAAAATTTAAATGAATTAGATTTAAATATATAAAGCATACTACGCATAATATTGTTACGAAAATTGTAAATAATTGTGTTTATTTTTGTATAAATTCTTTCAAAGAGGCTTAGTAAGTTGATAAAGTGCTAATTTTGTGCATTTCTAGTCGTTTTAGCGTTGAAATAGCCTTATTTTCCCTTAAAAACGCATTAAAAAGCCCCAGTAATGCACGTAATGGATTTGGCGCCAAATTTGGCGACTTTTTCCCACCTTGGCGATTTTTTTGGCGACCTTGGCGAGAAAATCCTTATATGGGATATACCAAATATGGAAGCTGTAAGTTGATTGGTTGACCACTTTCTAGAGTTTTCTCGAAAAATCTGGGCTCCATGGAACAGCATATAAGGAGCGCTTCCTCGCCAAAGTCAGAGTCAGTTCAGTTCAGATCTCAGCGAGCTTCGCTAGTGCTTGCATTGCTCTTGAGCCTCTTTGAGAGAGACTTGCTTCAAGTGTTATTGGTATACAGTTTGTACTGTGGATTTGTTATTGACAGCTGTTGTTTAAGCTGTGTTTACTGTTTGAATTGAAGCTGATACTTGGTTTATAGACCTGCATTTTTCTGGAATTTTCTGTGAATAAATTACTGAATTTTTGTACGTTTGGCCTTTCATTCTCAGACAACTCACGAACCCCCAAGTACGCAACATTTCTGGTGTCAGGAGTGGGGTTGTCTGTGAATGGTGATAACGAGGGCTATGGAGCAAGAGATGAAAAAACTTCTAGAAGCCTTAGCTACCCAGATAAATGAAATGAAAGCCGGACAGGAAAAGATGGAAACCGGATTGATAGAGAAAATGGAAACAGGACTGGAAAAGATGGAAACTGGACAAAGAGAGTTGAAAGACGGTTTGACTGAAGAAATGAAGGTAGCACAAGAGAAAATGGAAACATCGCAAAGAGAGTTGAAAGACAGTTTGACCGAAGAAATTAAATCTAATCAAGACGAGATGAAGAGAGAACTTTCGACAGTAAAGGAAGTGATTGAAAGTAAATTATCGGATATGGAAAACAGAATGGATGGAATAGAAGAGAAAGTTATAAAGATAGAAGAAAATTTTGAAGAGAAAGTTTTGAAAGTGGAAAAGAATTTTGAAGAGAGATTTATGAAGATAGAAGAGAATTTTGAGGAGAAATTTAAAGAAAACTTTGATCAAGAGCTGAAAAGAAGGTTTTCAGAGATAGAAAGCAGGTTTAAGAGAATGGAGGAAGATCTTGAAAGAAAAATGAAAGAAGAGTGGAACAGAGAAGTAATAGGGAATGAACTGCTGAGCAAGATTCGGAACCTCGAAGAAAAGTTAGAATCCATGCCTCAGGAAACTGAAAAGAAAGAGAGAAGAATCCAGAATCAGGAATTGATTAAGCTACCTACCTACGACGGCAGTTCCTCCTGGCATGTATATAAGACGCAGTTTTCCATCGTAGCTGAAGCTAACGGCTGGGACTCTGTTGTAAAGACGGCTCATCTGGTAGGGTCGTTGCGGGGCGACGCCGCATGTATTTTGGAGACCCTTTCGAAGGAACAGCGATATGACTTCGAAGCTGTAACCAGAGCACTAGAGCTACGTTTTGGAGCGAAATGGTCTAAAGAATATAGTCGACTCCAGCTAAGGTCCCGTCGTCAGAGACCAGGGGAAAGCTTACAGGAACTGGCATCAAACATCCAGAGGCTTTCACATTTGGCTTTCTCAGACTGTCATCCTGAAACACGCAATGATCTGGCTCTAGAATATTTCATTGATGCTGTCGGAGATCCAGATATTCAAAAAGCCCTCAGACTCTCCGGCGTGAAAGATGTGGAGTCAGCCTTGGTGTATGCCCTAAAGCTCGAGACAGCCCAACAAGCCTGCTGTAAACATCGCCAGAACAGCACAGCAGACAAAGTGAACGGTTCTCAAGATGATTTTAAAGAAATTCAGAACATGATTCCAGATATTAATAGAAGACTACGCATTCTTGAGAGTAAGGGAAAAGGGAAGACTCCAACAACTAAATGCTGGGGCTGTGGAAAAAATGGGCATATCAAACGAAGCTGCCCAGTAAGAACACCTAGTGAAGCAACCAAGAATGTCTCTGAAGTATGCCACCCAAAAGGAGCTCTTCGGGAAAATTCAGATGCATTCTTGCGGAAGCCTCCATCTGAAGATCATAAATACATCTCTAAAGCCGAGGATAAACACCAAAGAATAAAGCCAGTTGTTCGCCAAGTTACTGTCGCAACACCATCAGAACAAGATCCCGACCCATGGAGTGACGAAGAATTTAGAAAAGCCCAGTTGGAAGATCCTGACGTAAAGCCAATATTACAGCTGAAGGAGACGACCAGCAACAGACCTACCTGGCAGGGCATTTCCAGATTTAGTCCCATTACGAAAAGTTATTGGGCACTTTGGGACTCTCTTCATATCAGAAACGGCGTATTATGCAGAAAGTGGGAATCTGATGATGGGAAAAGCTTCAGATGGCAGATTTTATTACCAAGATCAAAAATTCCAGCTGTTTTAGAACAACTGCATAGTAGCTCTACCGGAGGCCATTTTGGGGTAATGAAGACTCTGCAGAAAGTTCGGGAACGCTTCTACTGGTGCAAGGCAAAGGAGGATGTGGAGAAATGGTGTAAATCCTGTGATGCTTGTGCGGCACGTAAAGGCCCGCAGAAACGAAGTCGAGGGAGACTGCAACGGTATAACGTGGGAGCACCATTTGAACGGATTGCAATCGACATCTTGGGTCCTTTGCCACGGACCTCCAGTGGAAATAAATACATCCTCGTCGTGATGGACTATTTCACCAAGTGGCCTGAGGCATATCCCATTCCAAATCAAGAGGCATGCACAGTCGCAGAAGTCCTAGTGCAGCAATGGGTGTCAAGGTACGGCACGCCCCTACAACTTCATACCGACCAAGGTAGGAACTTTACCTCTGATGTTTTCAAAGGACTGTGTGAACTACTCGGCATAGACAAAACCCGGACAACACCCTTACATCCCCAGTCGGACGGCATGGTCGAGAGGTTCAATCGTACCATCCTGAATAACCTCTCCCTTCTAGTGTCAAGGAACCAGCAAGATTGGGACTTGAAGTTGCCATTGTTCCTGCTGGCTTATCGAAGTGCTGTCCATGAAACCACCGGCTATACTCCAGCCCAGATGCTGTTTGGACGTGAACTTCGTCTCCCTTGTGATCTCCTGTTTGGTTGTCCACCCGATGCGCCTTCATCGCCCGAGGAGTACATCCAAGATCTCCAGGCACGATTTGAGGACGTTCACAACTTTGCTCGGGAGCGAATTCACGTTGCATCAGAGAAAATGAAGACAAGGTACGATCTAAAGGCTACGCAACATGAGTTTCAGGAAGGAGAGAAGGTCTGGTTGTGGAATCCTGTTCGACGCAAAGGACTCTCTCCCAAGCTACAGTGCAACTGGGACGGACCATACACAGTCTTAAAAAGGCTGAATGATGTAGTGGTGCGGATCACTAAAACACCTTCATCAAAACCGAAGGTGGTGCACTATAATAGGCTAGCCAAGTACCACAAGTAACGGTAAAATTAAAATTTAAAATGTAAATACTTGTAAAATTTGCGCATGCGCACTGTAAATACTTGTATATAAATATTTGTACATATTTGTGAATTTTGTAAATATTTTCCACTTAATTTATATTTCTATGTTATCTTTATGTGCAACTTAGTTTTTGTGTTTTAGATTGTGTAAATTTGTTTAGTTTCGCCTCTTGACCAAGGGTTGCACTGCCCGGGACGTGCAGTCCTTGGGAGGGGGGCAGTGTTACGAAAATTGTAAATAATTGTGTTTATTTTTGTATAAATTCTTTCAAAGAGGCTTAGTAAGTTGATAAAGTGCTAATTTTGTGCATTTCTAGTCGTTTTAGCGTTGAAATAGCCTTATTTTCCCTTAAAAACGCATTAAAAAGCCCCAGTAATGCACGTAATGGATTTGGCGCCAAATTTGGCGACTTTTTCCCACCTTGGCGATTTTTTTGGCGACCTTGGCGAGAAAATCCTTATATGGGATATACCAAATATGGAAGCTGTAAGTTGATTGGTTGACCACTTTCTAGAGTTTTCTCGAAAAATCTGGGCTCCATGGAACAGCATATAAGGAGCGCTTCCTCGCCAAAGTCAGAGTCAGTTCAGTTCAGATCTCAGCGAGCTTCGCTAGTGCTTGCATTGCTCTTGAGCCTCTTTGAGAGAGACTTGCTTCAAGTGTTATTGGTATACAGTTTGTACTGTGGATTTGTTATTGACAGCTGTTGTTTAAGCTGTGTTTACTGTTTGAATTGAAGCTGATACTTGGTTTATAGACCTGCATTTTTCTGGAATTTTCTGTGAATAAATTACTGAATTTTTGTACGTTTGGCCTTTCATTCTCAGACAACTCACGAACCCCCAAGTACGCAACATTATACATAATATCGCACGAGATTTCAATCCAATTTCTGCAATAGTTGTAGATTGATGTTTTGTACGTTCGAAGTCGTTGAAAATCGGTCTTAGAATTATGACAGTTTGCATCAATATTAAATATATAAAAATTTCTCAAAAGCTATAAAAATTTTTCAAAAATATTTATTTATTTATAATTTATTATTATTATTTATTTATTTTTGACAGTTTTTAAAATATTCAAGGCTAATGAGTTTTTAAATACTCCCTCGATTTCATATTATTATAGTTCACTTAACATATATTTGTGGCTTAATTTGTCGATTGATTGATAGGTTAATTTAAAAAAAAAAAAATATGTTTAAATGTTCAAAATTTCAGGAAAATTTTTAACATTCAAACATAAAAATGTTATTTAAAAATTAATCCACAGATTAATGCAGAAATATATTTAGAATATATCAATGAATTATAATAATATAAAATCAAGGAAAATTTTTAAAAACTCATTAGCCTAAAGCATTTAAAAAATTCTCAAGAAAAAAAAAGTAAAGAAAAGTAAAGTAAAATTTTTAATTTAAAATTTTTGTAATGTAATACTTTTCGAGAAATTTTAATATGTTTGATATCGATACATTTCAATGCACATGTATGCAAACTTTTGTAATTCTAAGACAGTAATTTCAAACACCGATTTTCAACGTCCATCATCCCCTTAAGAATTCGTAATTAATGCAAGTCATATTACAACAATATAAGACACAACCAAAGATGTTTTAAATATGTGAAAGAATGAAATTACGAATGAATTATTTTGAGTTAGGATAACTTTGTACAAAAAAAAAAAAAAAAAAAAAAAAAAAACGTTGTTTTAGTATTCTTAAAACAACAATTATAAAAACTAAATTTTTAAATTTAAAGCAAACGACTCAAATGCAAGAACACGCAGATTAAATAAAATTTAAGATAATGAAACATAAAAATAAGTAACATAACTTTCAACTAGAATTCTGCACGGGTCAGGTTTTACTAGACTCGAACTTGACAGATGAATTTTAAAACAACCCGTACTCGACAAAAAAATTTTCATTGACCCGACTCGAAATAAAGAATTTTATCAACCCGCACCAGACCCGAGCCAGATTTATTTTATACTTGAATCCGACCCGAAACCCGAGTACTTTATACCCGATCCGAAACACGAAAATTAAATTAACAATTGTTCTAAAAATCATGCAAAATTTCCTTAAGTTATAAAAATAAAGTAAATTTTTATTATCCTAAGTTGGTAAATCATTTTAAAGCAGGGTTTCGATATATTAAGGGCTATAATTGGAAATCGCTTGAATTACTTCTTCAGTTGTACTAAGGAAGCGCTTTTAACATTTTCCAACAATGTTAGAGTGATTATGATTTCAATTAGTCATGTCCACATTCTAATTACCGTTAATACTTACAGAATGCCTTGAAATTAATTTGTTATTCATGTTTATTATAACATGATGTTCTCTAATGAAAATGGTATAGTTAGCACAATTGGTTTGTACACATGGCCTCTCGAAAAATTTCCGCTGTATTTTATTTTATAAGCGGTATATTTTTAAGGAATATCTAAATATCTTTATGCAACATACAACATAACGAATTTAATATATATTAAGATTAAAAACAAGAAAAGAATAACATGCGAAAATTTCACAAGGGTTTTCCAGTAGCAAATATATATTTTATAAAAAAAATTGGAATTCCTGGGTTACATTTTGTTACATTTTCTGTAAGCGAATTTTTTTTTTTTTTTTTTAACTTAATCCGAATTAAAAAATAAAATAAAATCCTTTAGAGCTATAATGACGTTTATTTTACCCTGCAAGTTTAATTTTTCACAAAGTTTTAATTCAATTTTAATATTTACGCTTGAATTTCTTTTTATTAAAAAAAAAAAAAAAAAAAATTAAATCAACTCGTAAACTTTTTTGGCAACAATTAAAAATTAAAATAAGTTATGTATTTTTGTCTAAAAAAGGGCTTCATCGACTTTTTCAAAACTGTCCGTTTTGATACTGATTATTATTAATTTTTTTTTCTCTCCCAAACCCCCCCCCCCAAAAAAAAAAAAAAAAAAAAAAGATTTTGATGAAATTCTGGCAAAAGCAGAAATTTAGTTCAGTACGGAAGACTATTAGATTTTTTTTTTTTTTTTTTTTTTTTTCAAATTATAACATCGTTTTCAAATTATTCAATTATATTTCCGATTTCGATAACTGTCCAACCATCGTAAAACTTGCTACAACGTTTTATCCGTTGATTGAGACTAATAGTCATAAGTCATCCGTACTAAAAACATTTTCCTATAAAATAAGGCATAACTAGTGTAGCTGATCATTACACAAAGCCCAACAAAGTGGTTCTGATTTATTAATAATATGAAGAAATTATTCAATGTAAATTTTCAAAGTTGTGAGGATTTTTTTTTTTTTTTTTTAAATACATAATATGGTGAGTATGCAAAATTTAAGACTATATACTACAGGGCTACATAAATCATAATTTTTATAATGTTTTCTATATTAAAAAAAATCAAAACAAAGATAAACATTTATAAGACACTACTACAAAGTTAAATTAAAGACACTACTGCATAGTTAAATAGTTACTGCACTTTTGTAGACTTGCTGTTTCTAATCAATACATTAAAAGGGGCATTACTATGTGAGCGCCACACAAAAGCAATTTATTGAACGATTTTTCTTAATAAATAAAAAAGTTTTTTTTTTTTTTTCCTTGTTTAATTTTGTTCCTTTATAATCGAAAACAAAATGCTTTTTAAGGTGGCAACACGGTGGCAAAATACATTGAAGATTAAACGATGCAACAAGTGCGAACAGTTAAAAAGTCACTTTTTCAGGAAATAATAAGATTTAGTTCGAAATATGTAAAGTAGCACATGATGCAATCTAACAAACAAACAAAACAATTTAATAATGTTAACTGCAGTTTAATAAGAAATATTTTCTTCACAAAGTAGAAGTTGTAAAATACACGTACGTAAATGAAATTTAATTAATTACGGTGAGCTTTTTAATTCAGTCTAATCAATATAACTCGTTTAAAATTATCTATTATTATTTCTGTTTCTTAACAGAAAGTTTCGGTGTTTTTTTTTTTTTTTTTTTTCTTTTAAATCTAATTTAATCATTTACTTTTTACCTCCAAGTTTACGCATTTGGTTTTATTATTTTCTTTTTTGCTTGCCTTTTTTCCGTATCGAGAAGAAATAGTATTACAATGCTGATCATTATCTTAACCTTAATTTTTGACATTACGCAGAGACTTCAAATTAAATTTATTTTCTAAAGTACTAATAATACATTGATGTTAATGTTTGGTGCGCACACTCCAAAAACTGTCTGGGCGAAACCCTGTCTAAAAAAAGTGCTTTTTTTTTTTTTTTTTAGTACGGAGGACTATTAGTCTCAATCTACGGATAAAATGTTGTCAGTTTTACGATGGTTGGACATTATCGAAATAGAAAATATAATTCAATAATTTGAAAACGATGTTGTAATTTGAAAAAAAAAAAAAAAAAAAAAAAAACTAATAGTCTTCCGCACTAAACTAAATTCTACTTTTGCCAGAATTTCATTTTTTTTTTTTTTTTTTTTTCTTCTTTTGATTGAAAAGAAAATTAATAATAATCAATATCGAAACGAACAACATAGAAAAAGTTTAAGAAGCTCTTTTTCAGACAAAAATACATAATTCATTTTAATTTTTAATAGTTGCTAAAAAAGTTTACGAGTTGATTTTAATTTTTTTTTTTTTTCCCAATGAAAAGAAATTCACCCGTAAATATTAAAATTGATATATAACTTTGTGAAAAATTAAACTTGCAGGGTAAAATTGACGTCATTATAGCTATCGAGGTTTTTATTATTAATATGTATATATAGAGAGATAGATAGTTGTGTCACTTTTCTTGCCGGGGTGCGTTTGAATTGAAAATAAAGTCTTCCTCAAAAATCTAAAACTGCATTAAATTTCATTGAAATCAATCTTTTTTTTCTTTATGTTATACAGTAGAAATAAAAGAAAATTTTAAACAAAATAATTTAAAATATTGAAAGTTTTTTTTTTTTTTTTTTCCCATACAATTATAAATAACAAATCTCAGCACATCATTTTTTCCTCTCCCATTATCAATTAAAATGTAATGCAATGAATTGTGATAATAATTATAAGATAAATTTCTTTTTATAAACCATGCGTTTAAATTTTCTGTTGAATCATAGCTGTAGAACTACATTAACACTTTATCAATGCGTATAAATTTTAGTGATAATGACGTCAAATTTTGTGAGATGCATAATTTAACTTTTTACAATTTTTTAACGTTCACGTTTAATTGAATGTATTTATTTTTTTTGTCGAAAGAGAATAAACTCGGTAATTATTATTATTGTTGCAACAATTAAAAGCTAATATTTTAATGGCTATTTTTATAGCTATTATGAGGTTATTATTTTCATATTTTAATTAAAAGAAAACTAATCAAAAATTCGAAAATCGGGTTTCGAAGTATTGTGTTGTCACTGGGTTCTGAGCTATTCTGAAAGTTCAAATGTCTAGCTAGTAGGGAAGTTAGTTAAAAATCGATTGCAAGATTTGTACCGGACAAACACACAACAATCGAAGTTAATAAAAATGATAATGGTGATCAATAATTAACCTTTCATTTTTAACAAATTAGAAGAAATTTATACGACATGCAATAATAAAACTTTTAAATCAGCAGGTAAAATAGGACAGAATGCCGACCGGAAGTGAGAACGCATAATTTTTGTGTATCTAACAATTTGTATATACATTATACTTTTATCTCAAAAGCATTTTAAGTTTTATTTATTGAAAAGAAAAGAAAAAAGAAGAGAAAGCTAAGTTGCCGATGAATTTTCCTATTTAACTGGAAAGGATTTGAATTTTGAATGGCATGCCCTACGTTAATCCAATACAAAAGAAAGTATTCCATGCTTGACTGGTCACACAATTCTCGTTCACACGCAACATTTTCGAAATGCGACATTTGACATCACTCTCGCCTAGCTTTGTCTTTTTTTTTTTTTTTTTTTTTTTTCTGATTAGAAATGATTCACTCACGCGTTTTAATAACGTATGTTGTTAATATACAGGGGGCAAAGTGTTGTCATTAGACGGCTTTTATTTTCGCAACGGTTCGTCAAAAGGAGAAATTTCCAGTTATGAAATGACTATGTCATGCCGCAGAAATAACCATTACCAATTTTGGGAAAATTACAAAAACTAAAATTTTATATGGTCCCCGTTATATTGCACTAAAATCTTGATGCCCTATAACATGGAAAACGGAAAAAGAAACATACTGCTGCGATTAAAATTGACAAAGTTATTTAATTTCAAAACTTGCCATCTTTAAGATGTTTTTTGGTTTTAAATATGGGGTCAGCTAAAAAAATATTTTATACTAAGTTATTTTGCTATTTAATTTTAATATCTTTTTCATAGTTTTGTATACGATTTCGAAAAGTCAATTCAGATTTTAAGATGAAATATCTGTCAAGTTTAAAAGTAGAAAGATTTTTTGCTAAATTTAATTATAGGGATCTAGAGATTTAAAAACTGATATTTTTATTACTTTTACATGATGGATTTTTCCATAGCATGGTATCATTGTTACTTACAACACTTAAAACATTTTAAAAACTAGAAGTATTTTCTATTGAACGGTTGTGAAAATAAACGACGTCTAATGATAACATTTTGCACCCTGTATATATACGTTACTAACATATAAAAGATATATTTCAAAATATCATATAAACATACTCAAAAATTTCCCATGAAAAAAAATATATAAATAAATACATAAATAATTTTATCTTATTGAAATACAATAAAAAATAAAAGCAAGGAAAAACAGAGTTGTTTGTCAATATAAAGAAAATTAGGGGACTTGAGGAATGCAAAATATAAATAAATCAAAATCAAAATTTAAAAAATTTCTGAAAACTTTAACAGTGCAACACTGTTAAGTAATGTAGAGGGATAATAATTAAAACTATTTTATAGTAATCTATTCAATACGAAAAATTTAATGAAGACTAAATAATTATTAAAATCTAGTTTTTTGTTGTAAAGCGCAGATAAACAGAATTGTAGAATAATAAGAGTACAATTATTTAATTTTAAAAAGGTTTTTTATAACTTAATCATAAAAAGACTAGAAGTTTTAAAATTAAATTTTTTAAATTTTGATTTTAATGAATAATTAAAATTTATTTTTTTAAATTGTCCTATTATGAATAACATACTTAATGTTGAAAAACGGAAAGAAAGAAAATATTCTTGAAAATTCTGATAAACCCCCAAAATACTGTGGGGAAAAAAAAAATACTCCATTCGTTAAAAATAAATAATAATAAACTGAATAATTTTAACAGCAGCTAGGCCATAACTAACAAAAATTTTAAACAATAAAAAGTCGACCAATTTTTGAAAGTTAAAAATGCACAATGAAAATAGATACAAAGAAAAGTACAGTACAAACTTAAATATTTTTTCTGATTATTCGATAACACAGCCGAAAATAATTTATATAAATTCAAATTACGTGTTAAAAGTTAGAGACAATTTATAACAATAATTTTGTGTATGCACGAATGTGAATAAGCATAATTTAAAATTATTACACAAACATTGGTAACTGTTACAAAATTTGAAAATAAAGGTAGAGAACATATCTTATAAAAACATTTGTAGTATTGTGTACATTTTTCCCTAATGGCCGTTTTCTGCTATTATACACAATAGAGGCTGAGATATAGTCTTCGCGCAAATCGGAAAGGTCGCACCACAGTAGCGCCATCCGTTGGACGATATGCATCAAAACTTGGTAATGAAATTTGAATAAAATCACTTTTATAAAAATTAGTTCTTGAACAAGAGCTGTCAGAAAAACATTGTCACGCACACAGACAATTCTGTCTTTTTCTCGATTACAATTAATTTTACAAAGCTATACGTAGTGTAAAATGCACCAAAAATTGTACTGTTTTGGCATACATCTCTGCCAAAGATTCATTTTTTTTTTTTAACCCTTTGTTTAAGCATTATGTTCTATTTTGAAGAAGAGTGTAAAATTCCAATAAATTCGATGCATTAGCTTTAGAGAAATTTTAATAAAAATTTTATGCCGTATTGTTTAAATGTTGCCTTTTTATACGCCCAAAATTTTAAATTTAAATCTATACATATATCTATAATATTATAAAAAATAAAGTTTTTTTTTTTTCTTTTCTTCTTATCCTTCTAAATCCATGTAACCCCTTAACAAAGGAAATTGACACAACAAATTTTAAAAAAATTTCCACGATATTCCTTACATCAAAACTTCAGTAATCAGGATTATTAACGTATCTAAACCAGAATTACTAGAAAGTTTAAAAGAAAAAAAAGAAGAAAAACTTACAACGGATTAGTCTAACTTCAAGGCTTTAAAAACTGAAAACAATCCTTTTCAATTGAATTACGTAATTAGTCCTGCTTACTAACGGTGTTCTAATGATTGTACTTTTGTCGTTAATGAAGGACAAGGGACGTGTTCTATGCATGAGTGCGTAACCATGTAATCACCTGCATGCAAAAGAGAAAAAATGGCAACACATACCTTTCTCATTAGGTTTTATCGCTAAAGATGCACCGCTATTAAAACAAGTAAATAAAAATAAAATATTATGGGAAAATCATATCAACTTAATTAACTGGGAAAATGCAAAAGTTTTTATTAAAAATTAAAGTAGCAGAAGATTTTTGATAATTGTATCGTTATTTATTTATTTATTTATTTATTTTTTTTTTTTTTGGGGGGGGGGGGGTGAAAATTATAATTATAAAAAATGTCAATTTACAAAATTTTAGTTTTCTTTCGAATGCATGGAATAATTCAAGAAATATAATTCCACTTATTGTTAGTGTAATCTTTAATTCCTTAACAGCAGTTTGAAGGATTTTATTTATTTCAGGATTTTCAGATTTGCTGAAGAATTTTTCATAATATTATAAACGTCTTTAAACATATTAAATACGCCTTTTTACAATATGGGTTTGAAATATTCAAGTGGTTGCCACTTGAAAATAAAAAGTCGGAGCAACTTGGTAAACGAATTCATCCAAGATAATTCATAGATCAGTTCGCTGTCCAAATTTGGTTCGATTTGGAGTATTATTTCGGGAGTTATCGTGATAACAAAATTTTTATTATACATATATATACATATTATATATATATATATATATAGAGAGAGAGAGAGAGAGATGAAGTGAATGCAATAGGTCGATTTCTAAAGAAATCAACCTAAAAAAGAAGAAGGAAGAAGAATACAATATGCTAAAGATCACTTTAGAAAATTACAGTCTTTATTTTACAGACGTGTGAAAATTATTTGAATAGTTGTGAATTATTATTATTTTTTAATGAAAATAATTTCACTTGCTCATATAATTTATATTTATTCTTTAAAAATAATTTGACGGACACTTTTTCACTATGACATAGGGAAAGTGCTCAAAATTTTTTCCGATGGGGTAAAAATTTTCCCGATGGGGTATAAAATTTCAGTACATAATTGTTGAATGTTGAAAATGAAGTATAACTTTAAAAAAAATCGACTAACTTGCTGCAAAATATGCTATTTGTTCGTCAGTCGGTCTGTCCGCGTTTTCATTTCCATAAATATTTTTAGAATTCCAAAACACTTTTTAAATGTCACATATTACATTGCTTATAATGTGACCGAGTGATGTGAAACTCAGTATTTACCCTACATAAATACTTCCAATATCATTGGGAAGTGCAGAAAAAACAAAACACAACTGAAAATGTACCTGCCCCGTAATGAAACAGAATATTTTTGCGTAGCCCTGTAAATGAATCATTATGTTTCTGAAGTTCTCTTACAAGATCTTTTATACTACAGATGAGAAACGTATATTGATTTAGTATGTTTAGCGCAGTACAATAATATCACTTGAAATGAGCTTATAAGTACCTTAGTAATTAGACCGTATTGTATGTGAATTATTTTTTAAGTCCGTGTGCATAAATGAGCTGTGAAACATGTAAGATTTTTTTATAGGACATATTCAACATTAAATCTAAAAATCCTGAAAAACTAATCTCAGTTTGAACTGAATTCTAAAAATATTTACGGCAAGAAATTAAAACGCCAAAGTCATGAACATAGTTAAAATTGTTGGAAAATGTTAAAAGATATTCTTCAAAACTATTTTTAAAGAATAAAAGAAAATTATAACAATGAGCGAAATTGCTTTTATTGTATTGCTGCTTGCATTAAGGAAACCTGGGGGGTAGGGGGAGATATTTTAAGCTTTAAAAAAAAAGTTAACATTTAGAATAATTCTGTATAATTTTCCAGGGGACGTTCTTTCCTAATACATTTTAGTTACTAACAAAATTGTAAATGACATGTTAAAATTGAACTTTATTACATTTCGAAACTTTAATGATTATTTTCTAAAAAGCGACCACCCCTACTATCTGCAAAATTTTGAAAAAAATAAATAAATAAATAAATAAATAGATAAAGAAAGAAAGAAATTTTGTGGCGACTGTTTCTCAGGTACTACTGCACAGAATGTCATACAAATTGGTAGTAGTTACACATTGACATAAATTAGTGCCTATCAACTTTTGGTAAAAATTGTCCAACAGCTTGTGTTGCCACCCCGCTTTTTCTAATTTTTTAACATGGTGGTATAGGACAAAATTTTGTATAAATGTGCATAAAGCGAATTTTTTAATAATCATTATGAAAAAAAAATAAATGTAATAGAGATAGTCAACTGGGAAAAAAAAAATGTGTACGTAGGAGCCTCGCCTTCCCCCCTGGGGGGGGAGTCCCCCCCCCCGAAGGGAGTAAATTTTCATGATGGGTATCTTTCAAAAGAACTCACCAATACCTTTAAAACTAATGGTTGAACCATCGATCTGCGATAATTTAAAATAAAGTTATCTATTTCTTCATTAAAAAAAATAAATGTAATATTGAGAATTTTTTTTTTTTGGGGGGGGGGGGGGGGGGGTTATTTAGTGTTATACTACCTCTCTAATAAGGAAATCGTCTGCATTATCATGATAGATAATTTTTTTAAATAATAATTCTAATAAATTATTTTTACTGAGTGAATTTATATAAGAAAATATAGAAGAAAGTCATGTGTTGGCTACAACACACTAGTTTTCTTTAGTCATAACTCTCTAGACCATAGGACCCCCCCCCCCCCCAAAAAAAAAAAAAAAAAAAAAAAAAAAAAAATATATATATATATATATATATATATATATATATATATATAGAAAGAGAGAGAGAGAGAGAGAGAGAAATAATTAATTAAAATAATAATACTAATAATAAAACAAAGAAAAATAAAAATTCGCAATTATTCTAATACTTTTCACACGACTATATATCTGTAAGTAAGTATTATTTGTTTCTAATCTAACTTTCTGCTTTTGAATATTCGATATTAAAAATGAGATTTTTTAAAAAAGGGGAGTAATGGAAACCTTTTAATTAACAGATAAAAAAGCTTTTCGATTCCAAACGCGTTGCGAATTGCGATGTGTCTCCTTTAGGTACAAACACGAAAGAACCAGTTCTTTGGAGTGCAAAGAAAAGGTGAACGCAAACAATAATAAAAAGCTGAGAAGAATGCATGTTCCGTTTTCAAAGAAACTTGTGAACGCCAAAGGTTAGAGTCATTTATAAGGCGCCTCAGATTAAAAAAAAGGATGCCTTATCACCATGATACTAACTTTATCTTTTCAAAATATTTTAATTGAACAAAAAGAGACTTCTACAATTATACTTAAAAAAAAAAAAAAATCTCTCAGAACAACGGAAAACGCTAGAAAAATTGTCTGAAGGATAACATTTTAATAAACAATAGAATTCTGATTTCTGAATATACCTGTTTAATATTGAACTTTTTTCAGTTATAAAAGAAAATTTCCTCTTCTTATTTTTTTATTATCATTTTAACTTCTATAGCTAGCTGCCGTTGACGTAAATTCACGTCTTTTCAGATTCTATTTCGGGTTACCGCAGACGTGAATTCACGTCATTTCAAGAATTTCTATGGAAACAATACTTTCGATAGTATTATTAGGGTATTAATTCTTTGATCGTATAGGTTCGTTCTAATATTATATGACTAATCTTCATTCTAAGCTTCAGGTAATTACAAGTGTAACATTTCAAAGCATTATGTCTAATTTTTATCCACGTTTAAACATCAAAAGTTTGCGGTAACTAGCTTGAGTTTACTTCAATATTCCCCGGCAATATATATATTTTTTATATAATAAATTATAATAAAATTTCGCACTAGAAAAGATAAGAAAATTTCATACGATCAAATAAGAAAATAAATATAAATTCAAATAACTTACGAGCTATTCCTCGTTTTCTAAATGTGGTAGCAATACGAGACTTAGATTACAATATTAATTGCTAGACAACCACAACTTCATACATTTACTATAGATATTCACTTTTCCAAAGATTTTACATTTTAAAAATTATCAATATTTAAACAAAAGATAATTTTGAAATAATTGTACCAAATAGAATTTAATTTAGTACTCGCGCCTTTTTTTTTTTTCAATAAAACTTTTCCTTACGTATTTGTAAACGGTGGTAACAGAATACTGTTTCTTATTCTGCAAAAATCAAGGAGGTTTACATCAAATGATGTGGTGGCGCTTTTTTATTTACCTTGTCTGAAATAGAACTCCGGTTCTAAAATTCGCTCTCTCCCCCTCCCCCTTTTTCTATAATATATCTACGTGTCTACAAGTTTCTGTAATTATGTCACACATTTTGGTTCTTTATATGTAATAGGATCGATCGACTTTTAAGTTTTTTTTTTTTTTTTTTTTTAAGGGAAAAAAGTTAAATTGTCTATTAATTACCGTGAAAAAAATAAAAAACCTTTAATTATAATAGCATAGCCATATATATTATTTTATGTTTAATATTAAGCTAATAATTACTTTTTCTTACCCAAAATATGGTACAGAAAGTATTGTTTTAGGGTTAAATTTTCGAAATTGAGTTTCTGTTATATTTACACCTTTTCAGGTTCCCTGAATCAAAAACATGTTTTTAGCGGTTGGTCTGTGTGTGTGAGTCTGTTACCAGCATATCTCAAGAACGAATAATAGCAGGAAGTTCAAACTTATTATCCCAATTCTACATCATATAGGAATGCTACACTAACCATTTCGTTGAGATCAAGCAAATAGTTCATGTACAGCGGCAATCAAGAGAATATACATCACATCTATGGTAGAAACTGCAGATAAGTAGAGCTTAATATCTATAGACTGCACTAAACCAAATGAAATGAATTTTGCATGCGTAAAAGCAGGTTTCATGTAGAATATGGAATAAAATCATTCTCCGTTCGTTTACAGAGCTGCACAAAAGAAATAGAATATAGTGGGACAATACTTGAAAATTGATAGAAGTATATTTCAGGTTGTGCTGTGTGTTATTAATATAGGATTATATTTATGTGCACCATGTGGTGTGTACACAGTTTTTAGAATATATACAGGTCTTCGAATAATTAAGCGAAACCATTCTTTTTTAATGAATGTAATTTTAGTGAAAGTGCTTTACTCGTAATATTTTACGATGTCCATGAAAACTGCTCAGGAATTACCCATCCGGTAAATAAAATATTTTTTAAAGCTTAATATTCGTCAATTATTTTTTGTATATTTACACGTTTTGAGATTTACTGAACACCGAAGTCAAGTTTAAGCATTTGATCTTTGTCTCTCTCTCTCTTATCACAGTAACTTAAAATTCTTTGTCAAATAAAGCTGATACGATGGTTAATTTAAATTGTTTGTAATGTATGTTTATGTAACGGTACTCTTTATCTTACCCCTTAATCTTCAATCTCTATCTAGTAATTATATTATTAAATTTCAGAGTGAGAGAAAGTCATGTGAGTGTCACACCAGTTTATTTTTACTTTCTTCTATATTCAACACAAGAAAGTATTAGATTCGTAAAAATTTTCGACATTGGGTTTTTCATGGATTTACACGTTTTGATAGCTGTAGAACACGATTTGACCATTTTTAGAAAATGTCTGTCTGTGTGACAAAATTTTGTGGCGACTGTATCTCAGGTACTACTGCACGAAATTTCATACAAATTCGTATGTAGTTACACATTGACATAAATTAGTGCCTATCAACTTTTGGTAAAACTTGTCCAACAGCTTGCGTTTCCATCCCACTTTTTCTAAAATTTTAACATGGTGATATAGGACAAAATTTTGTATAAATGTGCATAAAGAGAGTTATTTTTTAATAATCATTATGAAATTTAAAAGAATTATTTGTAATAGAGATAGCCAACAGGGTGAAAAAAAATTGTGTATGTAGGAACCTCGCCTTCCCCCCCCCCCTGGAGTTGAAGTCCCCCCTCGGATGATGGGTATCTAGGTATCTTTCAAAAGAGCTCGCCAATACCTTTAAAACGAATGGTTGAACCATCGATCTGCGATAACTTAAAATAAAGTTATCGATTTTTTTAATGTAATATTGAGAATAAAATTTACTTTTTTTTTAATACATTTAGTGTACTACTACTTCTCTAATATGGAAATCGTTTGTATAGGAAAATATGGAAGAAAGTCATGTGGTGGCCACAACATACAAGTTTTATTGGCCTATGTTTACTAAAAAAAATTATGAACGGATTCGAGCATGAAAAAACTATTATTCTTATAAAATGAAATTTTTTTAAAAGGGGGAATTTCAGCTTTGAGAAGTGCCTTTTTTTTTTACTTTCCAAACATATGTAAGGAAAGTATTGTAATCATGTCAAAAATCTTACTTTGAGACTTTGCTGTTTCTATACGTTTTGAGATGCCCTGAGTTATTTTTTGCTATTTTTACAATGATATTTGTGTGTGTGTGCGAACATGATAGCGTAGTGCCTAAACGCTTTGTTCAAATAAGCTGAAATTTGGTACATATGTTGTATGTCGCTATAGCAAGAACCTTATTGATTTTGGTGAATCTAGCACTTATAGTTTTTTTTACAGAGACACAAAGAAAAATTCTTTATCATTCTTCTTTTTCTTTGGACCCATAGTCCATAAGACCTATGGGGCCAAATTTTTCAAAGTGCGATAGCGTCTAAACTCCTTATTCGTTTGAGATAAAAATTTATACACATGTTATAAATCACCGTCGCACGAAGTATATAGAGTTTGGTGAATCTAGCATTTATAGTTTTTCTTTTACAGGGACACAAAAAAAAAATTCTTCATTATGGTCTATGGCCCAAAATATTTTTAAGTGCGATAGCGTTTAAACGCCGTATTCGATTGAGCTGAAAAATTATACACATGTTATATATTACTGCCGCACGAACTGTGTAGATTTTGGTGAATCTAGCTCATATATTTTTACCGGGACGCAACAAAAAATTCCATACCATTATGATCTATGAGCTAAAATTATATGAAGTGCAATAGCGTAAAATTAAACAATGGGGAAAAATACTCAAATCCCCTACTATATTTTTCACTTTTGCTTATTTAACTACTTGTGTTATCTTATTTGTTTACACAACCGTTCATTACTTAATGTTCGGAAAGTCGAGTGGAGCCACTCCAGATTTTTTAATATAAAGATTGAATTTTGTCAAATTGCTAAAATTTTTGCCTCGATCAACTGCTGCATCCTTTATGCATTTTTACTTCCTTCTATATTCAAAAGAAGAAAGTATTGGATTCGTAAAAATTTTCGACCTCGGGTTTTTGATAGATTTACGCGTTTTGAGAGCTGTAGTACACGATTTGACCATTTTTACTTTCTTCTATATGTAATATAGAGAAAGTATTGGATTTGTGAAAATTTTCGAACTCCGGTGTATTGCGTCGTTCCATTTTGTAAATCGGAGTCGCCGTGAAAATATAAGTTTTCACGGTTTCATATTTCAAGACAAGGTATGTAAACTGCATAAGTAATTAATGCAAAATTACCAACCCTCCGGATTTTTTAATATCAATAATATTTTTCACAAAAAACATTATTTTTATTTATTATCGTAAATTCTGTGATTAAGACGAAGATAAATTTAAAAGAAATTATGATATAAAAATTCGAAGGGTTGACACTTGACACCTCTGTTAGTAAGTTAGATTTAACAAATAAAATAGTTATGCTTATTACAAAATGAAATGAAATTTTTATTTATTGATGTAGGAATACAGAAAAATAACTTGTTCTTAGTTACTTTGAAGTAACTCCATATTGTAGTATTTTATAGTTTTATTCATAAATTACATTAGTAACTTATGAATAAAACTATAAAATACTCCAATATAGGAACAAGATTGATTTATATTTTTTTAATACCACTGTTTTTTAAAGACTTGTGTAAATGCGTATAAAAATTTGATTATTTCAGTTAAATCGATACAAAAGTGTTGGGAATATTGAAAAGAAAAAATAGAACATTTTTATTTCTACTTTTGTTCTTTTTAAAAATATTAAGTTTTAAGATTCATAACATTACTTTTATTAACCTTTTACCACACAAATGGAATATGGAATTAAAAATTCATGTAAAAATTAAATATCATGATTACTGATTCGAAAAATTATCAGGTATAACAGAAAGATGACTTGATTTTTTGAAATAGAAATTCTCCACATCCATACACTCACATACACACACACACACACACATATATACTGGCTAATTGCCAAAAACTACTTTTTTTGGACTCATGAGACCTTAAATATATAAATCAGGGGAAAACTCGATATCGAATTTTTGGACCGAACACAATACTTTCATTACCTACGGTAGTAGGGTAATGGAAGTAAAAATATTTCAAGGATGTTATTAATTTATCCTTAAATTTGCCAATCTTTATCAATTTTTTCAAATTGAAACCTAATACGAGTTTTAAAATACAATTGTGAATTTTCTGCATTTGTTTGTTTTTAAGTTATTCTGATAATAAATATGCATATAAATCAATCACTAAAAACAGAAAAAAAAATGCTTTTTGTATTCAGAGAACCCCAAAACGTGACTTTATTCAAAAACCTGAGTTGAAAATAGAACTTCAAAAAAATACTTTGTTTACATTATAGGTTCGAAAAATTAATTTTCCTTCTTCAACAGTATTCGTCGACATAAAAAAAGTGTAGCAAAGCACTTTCGTCAATTACATTCTATAGAAAAGAACGTTTAGCTTAATTTTGAATAGCCCTGTATGTTTTCAATAAACTATGTGCACATCAGATTGTGCATTTAAATTTAATCTTATATGAAAAACATCTAACACAAAATGAAATACACTTTCAGCATTTTCCAAGTATATCCGAGATAGACAAACCGACGCGCACAGACCAACCGCTAAAAACATTATTTTTCGTTTCAGGAGACCTCAAAACATGTAAACATAACACAACTTTATTTCGAAACTGTCTATCAGTTTCGAAAGCATACACTCTCGGAACTGGTAAAGCTAATAAAATCTTGAAAAAAAAAAAAAAAAACTTCGTGCGAGAGAAAACTTATACTCAAGAAATCCTTAATTTTAAAAATTTAAATCTTAATGGTTATTTATTTATTTTTTGTGACGGACTAGACAACAGATTGTTTTCTTCTCCAATTTTTATTACTAAATGTTAACTTATCTCATTAATGTGCTGGTCTATTTTTCTTATATAAATAATATAAAATTCTCGATTTAAGAAAAATAATTCACACCTAATAAGGTAAAAATGTAACGTAAAGGACATGACCAAGAAAAAGAAAAAAAAGACATGATTTTAATAATTTATCATTATAAATTATTCATTCTAAACTGAAACTCATTTAAAGTTCAGAGATTTTAATTTATATAAACAAAACTTTCATCTGATATCTAAATTTAAAAAAAAATTGAAATTTTTATTGAATAAATATATAAAAAATAATTTAATCGCGTGATAGACATGCCATGTTTTTGCTTATTTAATTTTAAATTTCGTTTTTTAATTAATAATATATTTTAAAAAAAGGTGTTATTTATTAGATTCAATTAGTTGAAAAGCTAAAATAGGTCTTGTCCACTTCCGAAGAAAATTAAACCCTATACTTTTTTAAATATAAATATTTGAATATTTTTTTGAAAATATTTACGATAAAGCACTTTCACATCATTTTTTCAAATTAAAAGAAAAAAATAATACAATTTTGGACTTTAAATTGAAATTAATAGCTAGATTTTTATATGAAAAATATAACTTATCTATGAAAGAGAAGAAAATTGTTGCTCTGCGTAGGTGCTGTCACCTTGCGTTAGTTTTGTTTTTTAAATGTTGCCTAATTTAACATTGGAATTCTCTGCGCATGGAAGGCATCTACTTAAGGAGGCTCTGGATTTACACGTTTTGATAGTTTCGGGGGTGATTGTGACTCAAAGGTAAAAACCCTGAAATTTAGAGCCTCAAATTAAAAAAAAACCCCAAATATCACATAATACTCAAACTGTTTAGGCCAGAAGCCCTTAATCCTTTTACATTTCATTCACATATCACCTGGATAACAAATGAACAACCAATGAAAGCAAAAAAATAACTTTATAGGAAATATGAAGATACAGATGGGTTGAGTAAAAAACCCTGAAATCAGGGGTAAACACTGAACACAAACACCCCTGTTTTAGAAAATGTCTGTCTGTATGTATCAAGAATTTTGTGGACGCTGTATCTCACGAACCAATGAATGAAATTTAACCAAACTTGGTATTTAGTTGGACCCTGACATAAACTGCCGCTGATTAGATTTCGGGATCAATCGCTCAACAGGTGGCGCTGTAATCGCATTTTTTCTGAATTTTTAACATGGCAGTATAGGACAAAATTTCGTATAGATGCACATAATGAGAGTTATTTTTAACTTGTGATTGTAAAATTAATATGAATTATTGATAATAGTAGTAGTTAACTAGGGTATTTTTTTGTGCATGTTGGGGCATCGCTTCCCCCCATGGGGAAGTAAATTTTCAAGACGGGTATCTTTCGAAAGGTCTCCTCAATACCTTTAAAACGAATGGTTGAACCATCGATCTGCGATAATTTAAAATAAAGTTATCAATTTTTTTTTAATGTAATATTGAGAATCAATTTCTTTCTTTTTTTTTTTTTTTTTTTTTTTTTTTTACTGTTATACTATTTCTCTAATATGGAAATCGTCTGCATAATCATGAAAGATAATTTTTTTAAATAATTTTACTAAATTATTTTTACTGGGTGAATTCGTATAGGAAAATACAGAAGAAAGTCATCTGGTGGCCACAACATACTAGTTTTAACTGCATTTAACTCCTACTCCCCTCTCTCACACACACACATTGATGGTGATTTAAATAGGCAATTATTGTACAACTAATTGAGAAAATTTGCAATTATTTTTCACTGACAGTGATTTAATTTTTTTCCCCCTTTTTAGAGGTTATAATCCCTGTTTCATCGACAAAGCTCTATATAAATTCAAAATCCTAATCCTCCTGTTTCCAAATCGAACGATCACTGTCTCAGCCTGATAGTTTTACTCTTTTAGCCATCATTTTCTTTTAAAATTCTTTCACCGTTTGGTATTAAAGTCATTTACAAATCCGTCAAAAAAATTAAATTATCTTTTCTTAAAAATCCCATTCCTACTGAAAACTGATCTGGCATTTACTTAATTCCTTGTTCCTCATGTAATTTAACCCAATCAAGTTATCGTGGGTTGTTGAAGACCCGAGCCATTTTTCTTTTTCTCAAACCTAAGCATCCATATATAGAAGAAATAACTATCCATCGTGTCCATGATTTTTTCCGTTAAAATACCATTTTTAAATTTTATTATGCAATCTGAATTTTTCAAATATCTCAATTTGTTCAAAAGTTATGAATAGAAGACCCATGATAAACTGACAAGGTGTCGAAAAAAGCGATAACCTGATCGGGTTAAGTTATATATTGGTCAAACTAGGAGATGTTTGAAATATAGAATAAATGAGCACTGTCGGAATGTTTGTAATGAAGAGATTTCCAAATTTTCTACTTGTTCCCACTGCTGGGATTATGCTCATTGTTTTGAGTTTTCCAAAACTAACTAGGGGGCTCTGCCCCCTGCTCGCTCCAATCACTAACTTGAAGGCTTCGCTCCTCCCGGCTCGGATCACTTATTAACCCCCTGCGAGGCTCTGCCCGCTTATTTGCTGCTTTGCTTTTCACTGAATGGGAATATTAATAGCACATAACACTAGACAAAAGCAGAAAAATGTTATAGAAATTCTCATATTCAATGTCAAATTGATACACGCGATATTTAATACTTTTTTAAAAATGAAATATTATGCTTAAAATCAGTAATTTTTCTTTTAGACTAGAAAGAAATTCGTAATATGTGGACGATTTTGCGTTAAAGCTTTAGTATATGACTCCCTTGGCGACTTTTAAATTTTTGTCACTATTTGGTGATGAATTTTTTGGTATAACTGCTTGTTAAAAAAAAAAAAAAAAAAAGCCAATCCTTAAGCATTTAAGAAAGAGTAATTGTTTCAAAACATTTCGAGTTATATAAAAAAATAATTATAAGATAAAAAAAAACTTTTTATATACCATGTTTTAAAATTTCTGATGAATCACAGAGCTCTATCAATATGCATAAAATTTTTAAAATGATAATGGCGTCAAATTTTGTGAGATGCATAATTTAACTTTTTATAATTTTTTAACGTTCACGTTTAATTAAATGTATTTATTTTTATGTCGAGAGAAAATAAATTCATATTTTTTTTTTTTTTGGCAGCAATTAAATTATAGCTAATATTTCAATGGCTATTTTATTGCTATCAGGATGTTCATGTTATTATTTTCATATTTTAATTAATTATAAGAAAACTAATAAAAAAAATCCGAAAATCGGACTTCGAAGTATTGTGTTGTCACCGGGTTTCTCAGCTACTGTGGAAGTTTCAAATGTCAGGGAAGTTAGTTAAAATAAAAGTGTAGCTCCATAATAAATGTAACATTTATTTTATCAAATCCATAATAACATATTATACATGAACTTTAAATTTTAAAAATAAAATAAATCTAAGTTACAAATGAATTTTTAATCCATGAATCCATTGTTGTTGTCCATAAAAGTTTGTTTGACGAGATTTGCGCTGGTGAAATGGAAAATTACCAATCTTTTTCTTGCCATAATTAGAAATATGAAATGTATCATAGAAATGTCTATTCTGTAATGTTAAAAAAATTATCAGTGCGAAATTAGAAGTTTTATAAATGAGTTTCAATCTGACTATTTTTTTATACCAAAATCATAGCTATAGAACTAACTACATTAGCACTTTATCAATGCGTATTGTTACGAAATTGTAAATAATTGTATTTGTTTTTGTATAAATTCTTTCAAAGAGGCTTATTAAGTTGATAAAATGTCAATTTTCTGCATTTCCAGCTCTTTTTTGCGTTAAAATTGCTTAATTTTCCCTTTAAAATACATTAAAAGCTCCAATAGGCAATGGATTTGGCGACTTTTGGCGAGAAATTCCTTATTATCGATATTATTCCAAAGATGGATGTTCTAATGTGATTGGTTAAAGAGTTATGAAAAATTTGAATAATAATAAAAAAAGTTGGTTTTAAAAATAAAATATTAATCCTTTCAGAACAACATATATTTGCATCATGAACTACATTAGCACTTTATCAATGTGTAGAAAATCTTTAAAGTGATAATGACGGCAATCTTTGCCAGATGCATAATTTAACTTTTTACAATTTTTTAACGCTCACGTTTAATTAAATGTATTCATTTTTATGTTGAAAGAAAATGAACTCGTAATTTTTTTTTTTTTTTTGGTAACAATTAAATTATAGCTAATATTTTAATGACTATTTTTATTGCTATTAGGAGCTTATTATTTTCATATTTTAATTAATTAAAAGAAAACTATTCGAAAATCTAACTTCGAAGTATTGTGTTGTCACCGGGTTCTGAGCTACTGTGAAAGTTTCAAATGTCTAGCTAGTAGGGAAGTTAGCTAAAAATAGATTGCAAGATTTGTACCGGACAAACACACAAACAAGAATTGAAGTTAATAAAAACATGGGAAAAATAAATAAAAGATAAATACACTTTAAAGACAAAAAGAAATGCAGTCAATTACATAGCCATTATTCACAAAAAAAAAAAAAAAAAAAAAAAAAACAGAAAAGAAAAGAAAAAGAACTTATTAAAAAAAAAAAAAAACATATGAGAATGCTAGTAAGAAAATTAATTTTCTAAAAGTAGAAAAAAAAAAAAAAGACTAATTTTTTTTTTTTTACATTGACATTTATTTCATTTTTTTTACACCATGTATCACATGTTAATTTTCCTGTGAAAATGACATCATGACAGAAAAACTTCATAAGAGATGAGAAACTTTTTTCAAGGTGGCAAATACAGTACCTTTATAAACCCGAGGTTTTTAGCTAATAACGTTATTAAAAATTATACAAATTTCTAAGCAGTGTAGATGTCTTTCTTGGAGTATTCTGCAACCATTGACACCTCTCAATATGCGATTATTATTATTGATTGTATAAATATTTGTATTTTGTACATGTTTATAGCATGGACTATTGATGTTTTAGGAATAAGGCTGATTGACTACTCTAGTGTCTTAGGCCTAAGGGCGAGTGCCCTCCGTGGGGGTCTTTCTAAAGGGTCCTAGCCCGCATTTATACCAGTTTTGGAGAAAACCATGAAAAACCCTGAACGGCTAGGCTGGCGACGACGAGCATGCCCTGGGAGCAAACCCAGCACCTCACGTCTACCAGCTTTGAGCATAGAACCGCTTGGCCACTGGTGGGTCCTACAGCTTAGACTAATAAATTTTTAAAAAAATCTATATGAATAAATATTAAATTTATTACAATTTATACATGACCAGAAAGCATTCATATTTTTTTTTTTGTCTCGCAGTAATTATTAGAATTTCAGATGCAATTCAAGCTTGTTTAACATTCAGAATTATTGCTTTTTCTTAAAAACTTACAATATCAGCAGTCATTTAAAAAAATAAAGTTATATTTTTCTATAAAATATTTAAATACAAAATATTAGGCTATGCATTTTTATTTTACCGGTTGAATACATAATACTAAAAGAATGAAATATTCGATGTTGTATTTCAAATAAAATGATTTGTCAATCAAAATGATCTATCAATGATTTATAAATCATGAATTTTTAGAAGCCTAAACTTTTGTTTTTATATCAATCAAAATGTCATAATACTGTTTCTCCAAAAACATTAATATGTTAACCTTTTAAAACATACTTATAAATAATATCTTATTGAAAACAACTACCTATATTTTTAAAGTATCACATAACTAAGTTTAACATATACTATATTAAGCATAGTCTTAAATAAATTTCGTAATAATAGATAAAAGTATCACAGCATATTTCAAATAAACATAGAAATAATTCATAATAAAATTTTAAAAGCCTAAAGTTTTGTTTTTTTTATATTAATCCTCGCTTTCCCAAGATCAAGGTGCTACTGCAGAAAAATTGCTTTCAGGTGCCGCTTGGCACGTTTGGCGAAAATCACCAGCACCATACCTTTTTGTATTGTTTAGAAGTTGCAACATTCCACTGGCTACACTTGCTATCTCTGGCGAATTAGCGTACTTTTTGCATGAGGTGGGCTTAATTAAATTTCAACTACAAAATGGGGTCAAAATGATCCCATCTTGGGAAAGCGAGGGTTAATCAAGAACAAAATGTTGTAACAATGTGTTTTTCAAAGAACATCAATCTATTTATTTTCAAATAATAATAATCTTTATGCCTGATCGGTAAGAGCAGCGAGTTCGTGATCGAAAGATTGCGGGTTCGGTCCTCGAGCCGGCCGAAGACCGTCGTGTACGCTAATGGCGACTGGTGCACGTTAAATCCGTCGTGGTCGCAAAGTCCTCCAAGTTCCCATCAAAAATTATACCTCTGGGGGTTACCGGAGCATGGGTTTAAACTCAGCCTTGTCCCGGATCAAAATTCGAGTTCCTGCTGGTGCTGCCATCTATCGCCAGCTTCTGGAGCTAAGACGTACTTCCTCCCTATAATGGGCGCTCCTCTGTTAAACGGAATGACGCACCCCTCCTGCCTTAAACCCGGTTAGTTCCACTACCGGGGCTCGGAATTTCCGAGTGGCATAAGTAACAACAACAACAACATAAACTATATTTTATTAAACTAAGTTTTTATATGACAATTAAATTATAAATATAGGTTTTTGCCATTTTTGACATGACGGATTTAACCACGGTTTAAACTGTCAAAAGCTGTCACGTGTCAAAAACCTGCCAACCCTGCATAATTATAAATGACTTTTTATTGTATCTCTGTAAAAAAAAAAAAAAAAAAAAAAAAATAAGTGCTAGGTTCACCAAAATATATACTGTTTGTGCGACAGTGATCTATAACATGTACAGTAGACTCCCAGAAATCCGCAATCCTAAAATCTGCAAACTCCGGAAATCCGCACATCATAACCAATGTAAAAAATGAATTTATAGTAAAGTTTTCAAAGAAAAAAAATCATGACAGAACTTATTTTAATAATGATATTTTATAAACTGAATCTAATGAGATAAGCAAAGTTAATTATAAGCAAGGTCCAGGTTTTGGAGATAAGTACCTAAATTCTTTTTAACCAACAGTGTGTACTTGGACAAAAGAGGGTTTTATAGACTGAAAAAAAAAAAAGCAAATACATAAATAAAATTATTTGTCTTTACCTATAATTCTAAACTGCAATAATAATATTAAAAAAAAAAAAAAATGTAAATTTATAATATAAGTTACTATTGTATCATATGTTTATTGTATATCCTTAAATATTGTATTTTGCTTTTTGGAACAATTTTTTTTATTTGGCAAATGAAAAGAGAAATACTTTTATAAAATTTTATACATATATTTTTTGTTATACTCTTTACTTGCCTTCTTTTATTTATTTTTTATTTAATATTCATATATATTTTATACTTACTTATATGTATTCACTATCATTTTTATAGCATTAAAATTCTAATTTAAAAATGCCAATAAAAAAAATACTTAAAATCCCCACAGTCTCTGGTCCCAAGCTGTGTGGATTTCTGGGAGTGTACTGTATATAAATTTTCAGCTTAAACAATAAAGCGTTTAGATGCTATCGAACTTTAAATAATGGGAACCCATAGACCAGGGTTAGAAATAAGTGGTCGTTAGTCGCATTTTGCGACCAGTTTTTTCATTTTGACACCTGAATTTTTTCTTCATCAGATTATTTATAAGTTGATGCTTTATTATTATTATTATTATTATTTTAATATACATATTTAATTATAGATGGCACCTAGATTTTTCATTTTGACGCCCAAAAAATTTAATCCAGGCATCATTTTGACGCCTAGTTTCAAAATTCTTATTTCTAACACTGCCATAGACCATTATGATAGGAATTTTTCATTGTGTTCATGTAAAAATCTATAAGTGCTAGTCACCAAAATTTATACTGTTTGTGCAACAGAGGCATATAAAATACATAAATTTTCAGCTCAATTGTTTAGTTTCAATATGAATTTTACTGATTCACACTTCCCTAGTCAAACAGAAAAGTACCATTTTTTTGTTTTTATTATAGTCAAACCTCATTAACATGAATCTGAAGGGGGATAAAAAAATTTGTTCATGTTATCAGCAGGGGTGCAGAAAATGTTCAAACCTCGGAAATTTCCCCCAAACACAGTATAAATTTCCCTCAATAATGCAAAAATCTACTTTGCTATACAAAGTCATTTGTTCTATGTAATAAATCTTTAAGAGAATAAGTATACAGTGTAACATAAAAATATCGCTGTTAGTGTATAAGCACTAAATTGTTATTTTTGATTTACATTTTTATTTTCTCTTAAAAAAATATTCAAAATTTCCCCAGTCAGTTTAAATTTCCCCCGAATCTCGTTCGGGCGTTCGGACATATTCTGCACCCCTGGTTATCAGTAGTTCATGCTATTAGTAACTAATCTTCATTTTCATGGGGATTGTGGAAACAGTTCATGTTAAAAGTAATTCACATTAACGAGGTTTGACTTGTACACGATTTACAGAGTTTTTTTAAAAACGGTTTATTTTTCATTTAACATATTTAGAGGTTTTATATAAATATAAAATATAGAGTATAACATTACTTTTATGTTCTCAGAATTTACATTTTCCCTACAATTTACAATTTTTTTTTAGATCCCAGTATCAATCCTATGTTTGCAATGAATTTCAATTTTTCAATCCCTACTTTTATGTTAACAAAATTTTAAATTCTCCACCATTTACACACATATATATATACTAGTGCTAACTGTAGGCAAATTTGGCAGGGTGCTCCACCTAACGCCCCCTTTTAAAAACATTTTAATACCAAGTGGTCTTTTCTAACATTTTAAATGTTCAGAGGCCTTTAGATACTTTTTCTTTCATACGTGTAACTTTCTAGCAATAGTTTTACAGCATTTCTGGAAGTATAAGTGCATATAGTCTACATATATACAAGTAAAATTAGTAATTTACTTTAATCACATACAGAAATCACAACATAGAAGACCACAGTTTATGCAAATGCCTTTTTTGAAAATAGGTTGCCCTTTTCATTGAGTTCCCCCAGCGGTCCTTTTATTCTAGAGTCAGCATTATACACAGCAAATATAACAAGGAAATATATACTGTGATTTAATTTTAAAAAGTAATAAAAAACCTTTAGGAGATTAACTTAATCAAAGCAGCTTATAAGAAATATTCTTTACTATCAACTCGAGAACAAATAAACAATACACCAAAATTGCAATTCGAAAATGATCTACCAATCTACACTCAGAGTAACAGTGCGAAAGCAGGTGTCTAACTGTGAATCATATCTGTGAGCTAATTTCTTGTTTCTTTTTAAATTACAGGAAGAAATATATATACATATATATATATATATCCATAATGTTCGTAAACATATTTGCTCTTAACTTTTTTTTTTAACTGTTGGATACTCAAGACATTTAAATAGTTATTTCTAAGTAGTCATTTTCAAATTTAATTAGTTGTCTAAAATACAATAAATTTATATCAATAACAAACTTTCCTGATGCTTTTATTATTTTTGTCAATTGTATGTAAAAAAAAAAAAAAAATATTTTCCACCAATACAGATTTTTACAATTTTTCCTTTTCATGTTATATGTCCTTTAAAAAGTGTAAAAAGTAGAGTTACACTGTATATAGTTTATATTTATAGGTGTTGTGCAAATTACAACACGGGCTAGAAATAGAATTTTCATAAATCCATTTCATATTTTAGAACTTCTTTCTTTTATTTATCCCCTTAAATTTATACTCAACTATTTGAATTAATTTTATTGATAATTACGATTTACCTTCCACATCCAATATGACTGGCAGAATAATTATTTCCCAAAAGCTTTGCCAAAGTTAATATTTTATTTTCATGAGAACTGAGTGGTGATTGGATAAAAAGTCTCAAAATATACTAACAGGAATGAAAAAAAGATTTTTGTAATCGGTGATTTTACAACAAAAGGGAAAACATGTGTAAAAGGATATTGTTTAAGGAAAAAACATGATAACGGGGGGAAGTAAATAATGAGCTTAAATAATTATTAAAATAAGTTTACTATTACATAAAAGTTTCCAAAAAGTCAAATTCCTACTGAAGTCATAAAAATCGCATCCCTGTTTTCATTGATCAGATTTATTTTCATTTGGCAATTTGATGCATATTTAACACTAAACTATTTGTGAATAAATGGTTAAAAGGCAATCATTCATATTACACAAAATATATATATACTTGAAAACAAGTATAACATTGGCCTATCTTTATGAACAAGATAACATTAACAAAATATCATGTACAGAATCAGAAAATTCACATATAACTGATTTTAAAAGCCCAAAATAATGTTCTTTACTGAATAATAGTAGAGAAATACAGCAGTAATATCTATAATATGAAAGAATTTTAGATATTACTGATCTGTAATAAAATAATATCATTAATTTTCTAAACGTCTGCATTAAAAAAAAAAAAAAAAAAAAAAAAAACTTTACAAATAAAATTACACATGTATTTTACAAACTTTACAGCCTACATTTAAAAATATTTTATCTCTACCTATCCTTTTTCTGTAAAATAAATAAATCTAGTAAATGTTAACACAGAATGTTTCAAAGTTGCAATAAAAATATAACTATCATATATATATATATATATATATAACCTATTTTTAGACAATTAAAACATAATATATAGAGCAAATTATTTTCTGGATTAAATCTAAATATACAGAGTAATTTCTTTTCTGAATTAGATCTAAATATAAATAACAATTTCTTTTCTAAATTAGATCTAAATATAAGGAACATTTTCTGAATTAGATCTAAGTTTTATTCTCATATGCATAGTCTACCACAGAATTTTTAATTACCATGATTCTTTTTTTTTTTTTTTTTTTTAACTCAAGAAATTATAAAGACTATTTAATTTGTTGATTTATTTACATACATAAACTAACCAAGGCTAACTAATGTTGGACATTTGAATGTCTCCTTAATAAATTGAGAGAATTTAACTTTTAAATTAATATACAAATATTAATAAATTAGTATACAAATTGGTAAAATTAAAATTTTTGTCATATTGAAATCATATTCCATCTATAGGTTTCTCATTAATAATTTTATATTAAAAAAATAAAAATAATAAATTACTATTTATTTTTACTTATGATTATTATTATGATTATTACTATAATAATTACTTATGTAAAGGAAAAATATCTCTTAAAAATACATTATATTGACAAACTCTGAAAATAATAAATCACAAAACTAAAATAATTATATCGGTTTGCAGAATAAGAATTTTTAGTTGCATGTTGCAGATAAAATTTTTTACCATTACTTAGAATTCGAAAAGGAAACAAAAACAATCAAATTTATCTTATTGATCCTAAAATCTTTTTATTGATTTGATCTTCACAACGAAGAAACGTGTTAAACTTTACACTGTAAAATTTATGAATAACATTACATTTCATCAATTTAGTTCAACCACTAATGTTTAAAATAATCCAAAACTGTTTTGAAAATAAAATTAATTTCGTTAATATTACTATAAAACAAATACTACAAATATAATTACCAAAAAAAAGTCTCTCCACAAATAGTTCAGAAAAAGCAATTTCTTAACTTCTAGATAACAGCTATATAATGATGATGAACATAACAATTTCAATAAAAAAATACATCAGATACTGTTAAAATTTATCTTAAAATGTCTAATGAAGTTACATGCAGGTACATATATGTAAATAATAAGTAAATTGTGTGGAAAAATAAATAAATCCGCAGCATCCCTATTCAAAATATAGTTTGCAAGAGAAAAAAAAAAGGAATAATTTTAATGCTAATTGCGGCAACTTCAAAGAAATTAAACATACTATTTTAACTTACGAAATCTGATGAAATCCAATGAATAATCCAAAATAAACCAACAGCTCTTTAACACAGTTTAAAACACTTCGGACACAGCACTAAACAATTTCGCCACCACCCACTATCTCCAAATAAACTACAATATTTTCAGCCCGACACCTGACCCAGCTGAATTCGTTGTCGTCGCTGTGGAAACAAATATGCATTAATTGATGCATTTCGATAGCGATGATCATTTCGATTATTTCTTAGGAAATTGGAAGAAGCATACAGCTGAAACGATCACAGCGATCGTAGACCACAGGATTATATCACAGTGGTAAACTACATACAGATGAAACGACATCGGCCATATTGGATTGCAAAATCCTTATTTTGATAGTTCTGTTTAAAATTTATACAGTCGGCATCAAAAGTATCCGAGCACTAGCAAAAATTCCTATGTAAAAAATATACACTTAATACTGTTTTGTTAAATAAATCCTTGTCGAATCATGTTTTTAGATTGACAAAGAACAGGATTTGTCAAGGATTTATTTAGCAAAACTGTATAAAGTGCACTTTTTAACATAGGAATTTTTGCCAGTGCTCGGATACTTTTGCTGCCGACTGCATTTTCCTTTAAAAAATTAAATTGTTTTGTATGTAAAACATATTTTAACGTAAGCAATAGTGATTAGGTTGTCTGTAAAAGGCTGTAAAGGAAGTTATGTCAAAGGAGGATCTACACATTTTACTGGTAATATTTTTTATATTTTGTTATTTCATACTTTTTAAATAATTATTTTTGTATAAGGCTTTTACATAACTGCTACACAGTCGACAATAAAATTATTGAAACATACATCCACATTCTTCATTTTTTTTTTTTTTAATCACTAATTTTTATCATCAACTTACATTTTTAAAACAGCATGCTGACCACGATCGGGACTCGACAAATATTTCCTTAACAAAACAGTATTAATTTGTACATCTTTTAATATGTATTATTGCTAGCGCTTCAATAATGTTGCTGCCCACTGTGCTTAATTCTTTCTCTATATATTAAAAATAATCTGGTGTGCCACTCACACGACTTTCTCTTACCCTGAAATTTAATACTATGAATACAGGTTGCAGATTAGAAGGTAAGATAACGAGTATTGTTATGTAAACCTGTGTTAAACAATTCATATTAGGCTTCTGAAGAGTTTTATATGATAATTAGTTCTGTGTGAGGGGGGCTACCACCCCCCTTAACCCTCCGCAGGGCCGGCTCTAACGTTTTTGCCGCCGTAGGCAAACCTCAAAAGTGCCGCCCCACCCCCTCCCCCAAGCTTTAAAAACATTCAAATTAAAAAAAAAAAAAAAAAATGTCACATAAATGATCTAATAGAATGGAGCTAAGTAAATAATACTCATATAAATATAATATTTACTACTATTTCTTTTTTCTTTCTCTTTTTTTTTTAAGTTAAAAACACAAAATCTTTGGAAGTAATACTAGTACAGTACAGACAATACTTTCTAAACAGCGAAGAATAAAGAATGCTAGTACAGTATACAAAATTTAAACCTGAATAAAATAATCTCTTTCAAACCTTTTTTTGTGCAAATCTCGAATAACTTCTTATCTAATTTGTTAAATTCTTATCTAATTCAAATTCAATGTCCAACATTGCTAAACCATTGAGTCGATTTTGACTAGATATGGTTTTAAAATATTTTTTTGTCATTTTTACTTTCTCTTATTACTTTCTCTTACCCGTAAGATAGAGAAAGTATTGTTTTAGGGTCAAATTTTCGAATCTGAATTTTTGTTACATTTACACGTTTTAAGGTCCCCTGAATCCGAAAATCATGTTTTTAGCGATTGGTCTGTGTGTATGTCTGTGTGTCTGTATGTCTTATCAGCATACCTCAAGAAAAAAATTGTTGCAGAAAGTCCAAACTTGGTATTCTAAATGTGTATGGTATGGGGATGCTATACACTAAGCTTTTTGTTGAGATGACCCATATAGTTCGTGTACAGAGATACCCAAGAGAATTCAAATACATTACGTCTATGGGGGAAATTGCAGGGGAGTAGAGTTTAACATCAATAGACTGCACTAAACCAAAATGAAATGAATATATATTTTTTATATGCATAAAAACATGTCTCATGTAAAATATGGTAAGGAAATCCTTCACTGTTCATTTACAGGGCTACACAAAAGAACTTGATTATAGTGCGACAATAGCTGAAAATTGATGGAACTGTACTTCAGGTTGTGCCGTGTATGTGTATCACTGCTATAGGATTATATTTAGGTGCACCATGTGGTCTGTACATAATCTTCAAAGGATATACAGGGCTGCAAATATTATGCGATAACATTCTTTTTCTATGTTAGTGGAAGTTCTTTACTGTAACATTTTACCATTTCCACCAAAGCTGCTCAGAAATTGAAATGAATTCCTCACATACATGATAAATAATGTATGTTTTTAAGCTAAATATGCATCTCTTGTTTTTTTTTTTTTTTTTTTTTTTTGTATATTTACACGTTTTAAGGCTTCCTGAATGTCGAAATAAAGTTTTTTAACGTTTGATTTTTGTCTGTGTCTCTTAGAGTAACTTACAAACGAATAATTTCAGGAGATCCAAAAGTTGTATTTTCAAGTTAATATAAGTTTGTTGCTGGAAAAGTTTCAAGGAATGTTACGCGTGAAAATTTTAAGCGAACTTTTAATTTTAATAACAGATTTCAATTCTATATAAATGTAGGTGCAGTAATGAAACGGGGGTGTTGAGGGGGCGGTAGCCCCCCCTCACATAGAACTAATTGTCACATAAAACTTTTCCGAAGCCAAATTTGAATTGTTTTAACATAAGTTTACATAACACCAGATTATTAGTTTAGAAAAATATCTTTCTCCGTTAGCAAAATTTATGGGCAAGGTTAACAAAATTTTTAAAGCAGTGCTTAAATTCGTCCCAATGTTAAGGAAGGTAATGAAATTAAAGACGTCAAAACTGGACATTCTTTTTTTTTTCAAAAGTGAAGAAAATAAAGTATATTTTACCAGCCAATTTTAAAATGTTGAGATTTAAACGACTTAACAGAGGAATCGCCATCTGTTAAGTCGTTTCCCAGATCTTTACAGTGTGTTAGTCTCAGTAATTCCTTTTTGCATGTGTCTTTAAGTTTGTGGACATTTCATAAAAATTCAAAAGAATGATTATGATTATTCAATAAATTTAATCTTAGCTTCAGTGCACTGATCGCCTGATCGCTGAAAAGAAAAAAAAATCTATTTTATATTTCTCTTTTGAATTTTCTATAGATTCGTCTACACTTTCATAAGAAAAATTTCATTTTTAAGATTGAACATGATGGCGTGGTGTAGTCAATTCAAAGTTTTTTCTACGTCTATTACATTAGCTAATTTTTAAGCTTCTAAGATAAAGTTTTCAAAGGATTCAACTGATCATAATTCTTAAAATAATAATAATAATAATAATAATAATAATAATGAGCTATTAAATAAATTAATGGCTTGGTATAAATCAAAAACTTTTGTTTCACATAGCTTACTTAATCGGATTAATATAATTAAAAATTCTGTGTCAAATCACGGTCAAACATAAAAAACTTTAATTGTTTTATTGTACAGTCAGCAGAAAAAATACTGAAGCGCACATCTACATTTTCCATATACATGAAAATGTGGATGTGTGCTTCAGTAATTTTTCTGCTGACTGTACAATATATATATATTTAGTTTGGTCACTTCTTTTTATCATCAACTTACTTTTTTATAAACAGTATAAGACTAAGATCATGACTCGACAAATATTTACTTAACAAAACAGTATTAGGTGCCCATCTTTTAAGTAGGAATTATTGCTAGTGCTTCAATAATGTTACTGCCGACTGTAATCAATAAAAAACTGCCTCATTTTGAATCATATTATCTAACTCTACATTTTTGTAATTGCTTAATAAAGCATCATGAATATTTTCTAAATTAAGAAATAAAGATATTAGGGAATCTACACATTTTTTCCAACTTCGCAGTAATTCATTCACTACTAAGTTTAATAAATGGCTACTGCAATGTGCGTGAAATGCTCTGGAATTTAAAATTGTAATCCGAATTTGTCACCTCTCATATTTGAGAAATTTTCATAATCTTGACCTCTCATATTTCCTAATTTTAACCCTTTTTTTTTCAACTCTTTTAATAAAACTTTAGGCAGTTCCTTACCACCAGATCTTTCAACAGGAAGAAAACCTTAAAAATGTTCATTGAATTTGCACTGAAAATTGGCCAATGGAAACATACCTTCATCAAAAATTTATCCCCCCCCCCCATCCAATGAATCTGGTGGACGGTATTGCATAAATAAAGCATTGTTTTAAATCTGACATCACTGTTGCCAATTCAAACTCAAATTTTGCCGTGTTTTTACAGCCAACTCAAAATGTCCCTATCTTATGGCTGAGGATGTCCTAGGACGTTCTTTCATACTTGGGATACACTGATAATGTCCTGTTGAGAAAGGGTACCTCCAAATAATTCCTACATGCTGAAGAACCTTGCTGAAAGTCCCTACAATTGGCAAACTCTTGACTTTCTTTAATTAGAAGGCAAAAATATCTTGGTAAAATCAGCGGCGAGTGTGCATTTCTCCCTTCGCGTCGCGGCTGCGCATACAATACATAATGTATAGAACTTGCAAGTTTGTCTATTCTTGTCTGCATTTCAAATTATAGGAATGGGCAGAGAAGCCTGTAAATTCTTGTTATGCTTATTTACTTACTTTTTTACTTATTTATTTTCTACATTCAATAATCGAAGTATTTTATTTATTTATTTTTTGTAGTTCAACTGATTTTGCCGCCCCTAAATTTTGCCGCCGTAGGCAGTTGCCTACCTTGCCTACCGCCTAGAGCCGGCCCTGCCCTCCGTTTCATTAATGCACCTACATTTATATAGAATTTAATTCGGTTATTAAAAAATAATTTATTAACATTATAATTTAAAAAATATATCTTTTATGATAATGCAGACTATTTCCATATTAGAGAAGTAGTATAACACTAAATATCCAAAAAAAGTCCATTTTATACTCAATATATTAAAAAAAAAAAAAAATTCTAAGTTTTTTTTGTTAAAAGTACAAAAAAATCAATAACTTTCTTTTAAATTATCGCAGATCGATGGTTCAACCATTCATTTTAAAGGCATTGTCGAGCTCTTTTGAAAGATACCCATCATGAAAATTTACTCCCCTCGAGGGGGGACTTCCCCCCCAGGGGGGAGGCGAGGCTCCTACATACACAAAAAAAAATTTCCCAGTTAACTACCTCTATTACAAAAAATATATATTCGTTTCATTTGGTTTAGTGCAGTCTATAGACATTAAACTCTACTTACCTGCAATTTCCCCCATAGACGTAATGTATTAGAATTCTCTTGATTGTCCCTGTACACGAACCATTTGCTTGATCTTAACGAAAAGCTTACTGTAGCATCCCTATATGATACACATTTAGAATACCAAGTTTGAACTTTCTGCCATCATTTGTTTTTGAGATATGCTGATAACACACACACACACAGACCATTTGCTAAAAACATGATTTTCGTATTCAGGGGACCTCAAAACGTGTAAATATAACAAAATCTCGCGTTCGAAAATTTGACCCAAAAACAATACTTTCTCTACCTTATGGGTAAGAGAAAGTAAAAAGTTATTGTCGCTGGCGTCAAATTTTTTTGTCTGTGACCGCATCTCCTCGCAGGAGGCAGTGTCCTTCGCTTCATGAGAGGTATGAAAGTTTGCAGAATTCTCCAAGGAAGATATTACAGTTGCTTAGAAATTTCTATAATCTTAATTGACAAAGTTATTAATTAAAATAGTCGGGTTAATAAAAGTACTCTATTTGCTATTTCGAAAAAAGTTTCTCTTATGACGTTGTTTTCTGTCATTACGTTATTTTCCACGGTAAAATTAAAATGTGACCCATGGTGTAAAAAAAGAAAAAAAAAAAAAATATCAGTGTTGTTGTAACAAAGGAATTTTTCGCTATGAAATAAATAAAAAGCATTATCTTAGATATTTTTAATGAAAAAAATGAATTTAGGACTATAATTTGTCGGGTCCAAATATCTCCCCCCCCCCTACATTTAGAAAATTAATTTTCTTACTGGCAATCTCTTATGTTGGTTATATATTTTGCTTGTGTGTGTGTGTGTGTGTAAATAATGAAATAATGTCGTGTCTGTATAATTGACTGCATTTCTTTTTGTCTTTAATATGTATTTATCTTTTTTTTTTTTTTTTTTAAACATATTTTAAAATACTTCGGTTATATTTTGGTAGAGTCTGTGATGTACCGAGTGTTGACACTTGAGAACAGAAAATTTCCTCTTGTATAAAATTAGCTCTTTAATTAATTAATATTAAATTAAACATGAAGATGAATATATACAGTGAGAAATTTATATACATATGAGTACCCATGTACTCATGTAATAATAAGAATAAACCTACGGAATAAATCCGTGACTCGGGCGCGCCAATTGCACCCTACGTTTCAGGCCGAAGGCCAAAGTCTCTCTCTCTGCGAAAATACCTTCTCCCGTTCACGGCGGCTTCCAAGGTTGGTTGGTTGCATAAAATGAACTTAGGAGTGGTTGGTTGCATGACACCCCCCAACTAAGATTGAGATACGCCAAGCGTATGAAAATCTGATAATTATTAGTAACCAACTGACACATAAATATTTAAACACATGAAAATAAAAACAATGCCAAATAAATACTTGACAACAGAAGTGTACAGAAGTCTTGGTACAATACCGGAACAAATATAGATATTTCAACACAAGAAATAAATGCAAAAATAAAATAGACAATTCACAACAGACGTAAAGAAGTCTTGATATAATACCGGAACAAATATTTATAATACTAAACTCACACAAAAAATACTAAATTACTAAATAGAACCAAAGTTATTTGTGAATACAAAACTTATTATTGGCATAGTCTCGACAATCCATCAGCGTTTTTCAGTTTTGCACCAGGGCAATGCGATATGTAAATATCATATCTTTGTAAAGATAGTGCCCATCTTTGGAGTCTAGCAGCTTGAGGTGCAGTTTTTTGTAAATAAACAAGAGGATTATGGTCCGTTATAATCTCAATACGAGTTCCGAAAACATAATTTTCAAATTTCTTTATAGACCATACTACAGCATAGGCCTCACGTTCTATAGTAGACCAATTACACTGTACATTAGTGAGCTTTTGACTAATAAAACTAATTGGACGTAGATTACCTTCATTATCTCTTTGCGAAAGACACGCACCGACACCATAGGAACTGGCATCACATTGAATGGTAAAGGGTTTATTTGGATCTGGAGTATAAAGCTTAGGAGCTTCGCACAACATTTCTTTAAGTTGTCGAAATGCTATCTCTTCCGTCTGTGTCCACGGTAAATTTTCCGGAACCTTCTTTTTAGTTAAATCGGTCAACGGTTTGGCAATTTCAGCATAGTCTTTAATGTAACTTCTATAAAAGTTAAAAAGACCAAGAGCGCTTTTTAAAGCTGTTTTAGTTTTCGGCGATTCAATATTTTCAATAGCAAGTAACTTTTCAGGATCAGGTTGATGTCCAGATCCTATTACATGGCCTAGATATTTAATCTCTGATCTGCACAATACACATTTTGTAACATTTACGGTAAATTTTAGTTCAGTTAGCTTAGTTAAAATTGCATCTAAATGTATAAGATGTGATTTCCAATCATTAGAAAAAATCGCGATATCATCGAGGTTGGTTGGTTGGTTGGGTTTTACGTCGCACTAGTGCTACGCATATGGACAATTACGCGATATCATCGAGATATGCTTTGCAATATTCGCGATGTTCATTCAGAGCTTCATTCATTATTTTCTGAAAACTTGCAGCCGCATTTCGTAATCCGAAGGGCATTACCTTCCAGCGATATTGAGAACGGTGTGTCTTGAAAGACGTAAAATCACGACTTTTCTCTTCTAAGGGAATTTCCCAATATCCTTTTAACACATCTAAACAAGTAATAACATGTGCACGACCGACTTCATTAATTAAGTCTGTAATGTTCTCCATAGGGTAATCAAAAGGTTTGGTTATCGAATTGAGCAAACGAAAATCTATACATAATCGTACACTTCCATCCTTCTTAGCTACGCACACTACTGGATAAGCTATTTCGGCTTCACTCGGCTCAATAAGACCTAAGCTTTCTAATTCTTCTATTTGTCTGTCAACTTCAGGTTTAAGTGATTCGGGTATTCTATACACATAAGGCTTTTTTCTTTCAGTACCTGGCATTAGACGAATTTTATGTTCGCCAACATTAGCAACTTGAACTTTACCCGAAAATAATGGTACATGCTTATGTAAAAGTTCGAGCAATTTTGTTTGTTTCTCCTTTCCTAAATGACTAATGTCCACATCAAAGTCAGTTTTATTTTCCTTAATAGGGGTTGGGTGGATTTCTCCGAATTCACAGTCATCTTCAAAAATTACACCTACCGTTTGTGCTCTAACATGGAATTTTCTTATCTTATTTACATGTACGTGTCGTATATTACCGTCAGGTAACTTAACTTTATACGAGTGAGGTTTAATTCTTTCTAAAATCTCACCAGGACCTGTCCATCTCGCATACAGTTTATTAGTAGAATCCGGAATTAGTAAGTATACTAATTCTCCAATTTTGAATTCTTTCATTTCTTTGCGACGATTAAAATAATGAGCATAAGCTTCTTGCTTTTCCGCAGCAGTTAAAGATGCTAAATCGGCAGCTTTCTCTAAGTTAATTTTTAATTCTTGTAAATAATCTACAGCTGTATTACTTAAATTGAGAGGTAAAGGGATTTCTCCTGACCACGTTGATTTTAATACTGCTAATGGACCTCTAGCTTCGCGCCCATACATAAGCTTAAATGGAGAAACTCCTGTTGTACAGTTAGGAACTTCGCGATACGCGAAAAGTAAATACGGAATGTGTCTATCCCAATTTACAGGGTCAGTTCGTATTACATGATGAAGCATTTGTTTAAATACACGGTTAAATTTTTCAACAAGCCCATTCGAGGCAGGGTAAGCTGGAGTTGAGAAACGAGGACTTACTCCTAATCTTTTCTCAAACTCTTGTGTTAATTGAGACGTAAAATTAGTGCCTTGATCACTACATATCATTTCTGGGATTCCTGTACGCATAAATATTTCTAAAAGTGCATCACACGTGACCTTAGCCGAAAGGCTTCTTAAAGGTATGACTTCGGGCCATCTCGAATGTTGGTCAATTAGACAAAGACAATACTTATGTTTTCTACCTGAGGGTGGCGCAATCTCTCCAATTAAATCGACACTTACTGTATGAAAAGGATAAGGAGGACGTACCACAGGCGTTATAGGTATTTTATCGGACGTTTTTTCCGGACTCCTCAACTGACATTTTTCGCATGTTTTACAGAAATTTTGTACATCTCTTATTAGGTTAGGCCAATAAAATGATAGTTTTATTCTCTCTTTTGTTTTCCGCATCCCTAAATGATTCCCAAAGATTGAGTCATGAGCTAATTTTAAAACACTTTCTCGATAACTCAACGGTAAGACCAATTGATCTACTGTTTTTCCACATATTTTATCTTTATGGAATAATAAATCGTATTTAAGAAAATAATTATTTTTCTTTAACTCCGCTTCTTTAAAAGCAGTTTGTAACGATAAGCATTCTCGCTGCTTTTCCCTAAATGTACTAGCATCAGATAAATTATTAACATTGTTTTGTGAGCTCTCCTGTCGCCTATTTTCAATTTGATTATCTTTTGGTAAGTTAATCACTTTTTCTTTATTCGAAATCAAATAAACAGCTGCCTCTGAATCGCTATTATTTATTGAAGAAACAATGTTTTTTTTATTTATCAATTGCGATGGATAATTATGTGAACTAGTTTCTTTTTTATTAATCAAATCTTGCATTTCGTTTGACCTCGAAAAACCATCACTCTTAAATAATGTATTATCCTCTCCCGAAATTATTTTTTGATTACTACATTCATTTTCGATATGTAACAGCGATGACTCATTTAAATTACTTTCATTTCCTGCCTCATAAACATTTTGCGGCGCCAACAGCGTATTAGAATTTTCTGAGATAAACAAATCATTTAATATTTCTTTCTGATTTACTAATGTATCATAGAAGTGTGGAGTGATTAAACATGGAACATTTAATTTGTCAGTTATTGCAAATAATGAATCCGCGTGTGTAAATATACAACTGTTAGGATTTTTATAATAGACTGGAATTACAGCTAATCTCGCCTCAACTATTTCTCGAAATGCAGATTCTAACAGAATTTTGCCTTTGCTTTCAATATGAAAATCAGGAATTAGGGCGCTATTTAGAATACAAATCTCAGTACCTGAGTCAATAATTGAAGGAATCTGTTTACCTGCGATATAAATATTAACCTTTTGTAAGGGGTATAAATTAAGTTTTTCCGATTTTTCCGATTTCTGTAAATGTTTCGACATTACGTGGGTCACTACAGATTTTTTCTCTGTCGCTTGTGCGTTACTTTTAGATTTTTTTATTTCCTCACTTTGTTTGTTAATTTTATCGAATCTGTTTCTACGATTCGGACAATCTTTAGCTACATGAGAAATATCAGAGCAAATATAACACTCCCGCTTAAAAGAATATTTACTCTCATTATTAGAAGAATATTTTCTCAATGGAGGTGGGACGTATTTTTTATGGTTTTCTATGACTGTTTCACGATAGACGCGTTTTTCATATTTTGTTTCATCAAATGATCTACCTTTGGCAGTAAAATAAATATCACACGTCTTAGCTTATTGTTCTGGGCGTAACCAATCTTCACCCTGTGTGACTGCAGCATGCATTGCCAGATCCTTATCTAGATTTTCAAATATTTTATCAGATATAATCAAATCTACTAAAGACTCAAAATCATTTACATTTCGAATTTTACAATAATGGAGCCAACTGGACCTTAAACGAGGAGCAAACTGCTGGTGTGTCTCCCCAGATATTCTTGTAGCTTTCTTAAAATTTTCTAAACAAGTGAAAGGGGATGGTGCATATTCTTTTAGAATTAATGACTTAATTTTCTCATAGTTCTTTAATTCTTCTTCGCTTACATAAATCAGAATATTCGCGGCTTTATCGCCAATTACTTTCAGTAAAATCTCCGATTTATATTCTTTAGGTACATTTTTATGCTTAAAAGCTCTTTCAATAGAATCGAAAAAAAGATTCCATGGTTCATTCTTTTTAGGTACTGGTATTACCAAAGTTAATATAGCTTTCAAAAGCTTATCTAATGATAATATATTTTCTGAGTTACTAGAATTATGCAACACATCATCGTTACTTTCGGTTTGCTTTAACAAACTCAAACGATTTATTTCTTCCGATTCCTTTCTTTGCGCAACTGTGGTTGCTAAAAATTCACTCACAAATTCTTTATCTTTAATGTATTCTTTAGATTTTAACAATAAATCTTTTAATTCCACTACCTTTAAATTAGAGTCAGCTTGTTCCCCTAACTCTTGCAAAACGGCAAGTAGATCGGCCTTCGTAACACTTTTAAACATTGCTATTTAAAATGTTAATTCCTATCCTATCACCATAAAATAACATGAATTTCTCACCTTTATATATTGCGTCCATGGAATTTATATTATCCTTTCTGAGAACACTATACTCTGGTTCGACGTTTGCAGAGCGTGCTGTGATGTACCGAGTGTTGACACTTGAGAACAGAAAATTTCCTCTTGTATAAAATTAGCTCTTTAATTAATTAATATTAAATTAAACATGAAGATGAATATATACAGTGAGAAATTTATATACATATGAGTACCCATGTACTCATGTAATAATAAGAATAAACCTACGGAATAAATCCGTGACTCGGGCGCGCCAATTGCACCCTACGTTTCAGGCCGAAGGCCAAAGTCTCTCTCTCTGCGAAAATACCTTCTCCCGTTCACGGCGGCTTCCAAGGTTGGTTGGTTGCATAAAATGAACTTAGGAGTGGTTGGTTGCATGACAGAGTCAAATTCATATATAAATGACTCATATAATTCATTATAACTACAGTCGGCCGCAAAATTATTGAAGCGCACAACTGCATTTTCCATATTTTTTTTTTTTCTTAGTTCGATTGCTAATTTTTATCATCAATTCACTTTCTTATAAACAGCATAAGACTAAGATCATGACTCGACAAATACTTACTTAACAAAATAGTATTAGGTCAACATCTTTAAGGTACGAATTACTGCTAGTTCTTCAATAATTTTGCTGCCGACTGTAAACTCATTTTCTAATTTCAAACTGAAAATTTTTTAACATTACAGAATTAGACATTTCTATGATAGGTTTTATATTCCTAATTATGTCAAGAAAGAAATTCATCACCTAAAACTCTTAGAGAGAATCGAGTACATTTTGTTCTTTGTTATTTTAAGAAGTAGGTAGGAAAGAATTAAAAAATGAAGCTGTAGGAGGTTTTTCAAATTCAAATAATTATAATAACATTAAATTTTTTTCTTTTCCGATATTTTCGAATATGTAAATTTATTACCTATCAGTACATTAGAAACACATATAGAATATTATATACCGCCCTAAATTAACCATAAAATTCAATAGTAAAAAGTATAGGTATAAGAAAAAATATGTACTAGATATTTTTTAACAAGCAATTATACCAAAAAATTCATTGCCAAATAGTATCAGAAATTTAAAAGTCGCCAAAGGGGTCATATACTAAAGCTGTAACGTAAAATGGTCTAGATATTACGAATTTCTTTCTATTCTTATATATATGTATATATGTGTGTGTGTGTATGTATACTGATTTTTACCATAATATTTCTTTTTTTCATATAAATAATCTGGTGTGTCACTCACACGACTTTCTCTTACCCTGAAATTTAATACTATAAATACAGGTTGGAGATTAAGAGGAAAGATAACAAGAACTGTTATGTAAACCAATGTTAAACAATTCAAATTAGGCTTCGGAAGAGTTTTATATGATAATTAGTTCTGTGTGAGGGGGCTGCCGCCCCCTCAACCCCCCGTTTCATTAACACACCTACATTTATATAGAATTTAATTCTGTTATTAAAATTAAAAGTTTACTTAAAATTTTACAGACCATTTTCACACGCAACATTCATTGAAACTTATCAATCTTGATCAAACTTTTCCAGCAACTAACTTATATTAACTTTAAAATACAACATTTAGATCTCCTAAAATTATTCGTTATAAAGTTACTCTAAGAGACACAGAGCAAGATCAAACGTTAAAAAATTGACTACGGTAATCAGGAAGCCACAAAACGTGTAAATATACAAAAAACAAGCGGTAAATATTTAGTTTAAAACATACATTATTTACCATATCTCTATGAGGGTTTTATTTCAATTCCCGAACAGCTTTCCTGGAAATGATAAAATATTATTAGTAAAGCACATCCACTAAAAACAAATAACTAGTGTGTTGTGGCCACCACACGACTTTCTTCTATATTTTCCTATACAAATTCACTCAATAAATATAATTTATTAAAATTATTATTTAAAAAGATTATCTTCAATGATAATGCAGACGATTTCCATATTAGAGAAGTAGTATAACACATCAAAAAAAAAAAAAAAAAAAAAAAAAAAAAAAGATGAATTTATTCTCTATATTACATTATTATTATTATTATTATTATTTTATTATTATTTTTTAATGAAAAAAATCGATAACTTTATTTTAAATTATCGCCGATCGATGGTTCAACCATTCGTTTTAAAGGTATTGGCGAGCTCTTTTGAAAGATGCCCATCATGAAAATTTACTACCCTCGAGGGGGGGGGGGGTAGGCGTGGCTCCTACTTACACACAAATTTTTTCCCAGTTGACTATCTCTATTACAATATATATATATTCGTTTCATTTTGTTTAGTGCAGTCTATAGATGTTAAATTCTACTTACCTGCAATTTCCCCTAAAGATGTAATGTATTTGAATAATTTTGAGTGTCCCTGTACACGAACCATTTGCTTCATCTCAACGGAAAGCTTAGTGTAGCATCCCTGTATGAAACACATTTAGCATACCGAGTTTGGAATTTCTGCTACTATTTGTTCTTGAGATATGCTAACCCACACACAGACCATTCGCTAAAAGCAGGATTTTCGTATTCAGGGGACCTCAGAACATGAAAATTTAACAAAAACTCACGTTCGAAAATTTGACCCTAAAACAATACTTTTTCGACCCAAAGGGTAAGAGAAAGTAAATAATCTGGTGTGTCACTCACACGACTTTCTCTCACCCTGAAATTTATACTATAAATACAGGTTGGAGATTAAGAGGTAAGATAACGAGTACCTTTATGTAAACCTATGTTAAACAATTCAAATTAGGCTTCGGAAGAGTTTTATATGATAATTAGTTCTGTGTGAGGGGGCCTACCGCCCACCTCAACCCCCCGTTTCACTAATGCACCCACATTTATATAGAATGTAATTCAGTTATTAAAAAATAATTCTGTTTTTAAAAAATAATTTATCAAAATTATTATTTAAACAAATTATCTTTTATGATAATGCAGACGATTTCCACATTAGAGAAGTAGTATAACACTAAATATCCAAAAAAAAAAAAAGTTGAATTTATTCTCAATATTACATTAAAAAAAAATTGGGGTGGGGGAGGGGGTTAAAAATGAAAAAAATCGATAACATTATTTTAAATTATCGCCGATAGATGGTTCAACCATTCGTTTTAAAGGTATTGACGAGCTCTTTTGAAAGATACCCATCATGAAAATTTACTCCCCTCGAGAGGGAGGCAAGGCTCCTACATACACAAAAAAAATTTTCCCAGTTAACTATCTCTATTACAAAAAATATATATTCGTTTCATTTGGTTTAGTGTAGTCTATAGATATTAAACTCTACTTACCTGCAATTTTCCCCATAGACGTAATGTATTTGAATAATTTTGAGTGTCCCTGTACACGAACCATTTGCTTCATCTTAACGCAATGCCCCTATATGATACACATTTAGCATACTGAGTTTGGAATTTCTGCTACTATTTGTTCTTGAGATATGCTGATAACACACACACAGACAGACGCACAGACCATTCGCTAAAAACATGATTTTCGTATTCAGGGGCGCCTCAGAACATGTAAATATAACAAAAACTCACGTCCGAAACTTTTACCCTAAAACAATACTTTCTCGACCCTATGGGTAAGAGAAAGTAAAAAGTTATTAAATATTTTGTATTTCAATTTGACATTGAATATAGGGATTTCTTTAATATTGTTCTGTTTTTGTCGTGTGTTATTCACTAATAATATTCTTATTCAGTAAAAGACGAAGCAGCGACTTGGAGAGCAGAGCCCAGAAGGGGTTAAGAAGTGAAGAGGGTCGGGGATAAGCGGAGCGAGCAGGCTGCAGAACCCTCCTGTAAGTAAAGAAAAACTAGTTGGCATAGGTAGACTCTGCTCAGTTCCCCATCATATTTTGTTCTCATAAATTTCTAGTGCGAGACATATTATAATCATGTTAAAAGAAACGAATTTGACCAAAGCTTGATACAGGTGACAGAATGAAATCCCCGCCTAATAGGCTATCCACCGTTCACTTCGATATATTTACCTCATTCTAATCTATTAATTTATTTTATCAGGGTCGATTCCGTTGTTTAGATTTCATGGTACTGTTTCCAATGCATTAATCCTCAAAATTCAGATTTATATGAAAAATTTACAATTTCGCTATGTTGATAAAATCGTAAATTACGAATAATTTACGAAAATTTCCTATTTTAAAGAAATGTATTTTCAGACAAAAAAAAAAAAAAAAATGCAGTATTGTTTTTATAATAATAATTTAACTTAAATAATAACTTAATATAAACAATAACTTAATATAAATAAAAACTTAATATACAAAATGAAAATGGTTTTAAATTCTACGAAGACAATGATCCATACATACTGCTCATAATGTTCCACTGTGGCTGCTGTATAATTGCTAGATGTAATTAACACCGCACCACAATCTCTAGACTTTAACCCTATCGAGCACAGTTGGAAAAACCTAGAATCCAAAATTCAAAAACAAGCAATTTCTTCAAAGCAACAGCTAAAATCAGTAATACAAGATGAGTGGAATAAAATAAGTCTAGAAGTAACCAAAAGAAAAAAAAAAACTAGTACAGTCCAAGCCAAAAAGTTTAAATGCAGATTTAAAATTGAAAGGAAACCCAACAAAATATTAGGAATTAATTTCAATGTAAATTTCTGTCTTTTTTTAGTTCCCCATCATACTATATGTATGGGAAACTTGGGTAATCGTGAAAATTTTCGACCTAGGTTTTTTGACTTTTTTACACGTTTTCAGGTATAAGGAATCCGAAAAAGACAAAATTTGTATGGTGTCTGACTGTAGGGTGTCTGTTGGTGTGTTAGTCCGTTAGTTTGTTAGTCTGTTTACACGATATCTCACGAACAAATGATCGCAGAATGGTCAGATTAGTCTTACAATATTACTTTCGACACTGGCAAGAACCCTATTTATTTGCAACATTCGAATTAAAAAACTTCGTAAGTTATATGAAATTTACGATTTTCTTAACATGGGAGAAGAGGGCAGAATTTCACTTAAACTTACATTAAATGAAAAATTTTTGCTGTAAAAATGTCAGACCACTTTTAAAATATCAGTTTTGATGCCGGAATGAACATCAGTTTCTATAAACATGCTACTTTAAAAATTTCGCAAATTATTGGATATTTACGAATTTCTTAACATGGCAGAATGGGACAAAATTTCACATAAACGTCAATTTTGAGGGATATTAGTTCCCCATCATACTATAGGTATGGGGAACTTAGGCAATCGTGAAAAATTTCGACCTCGGTTTTTTGACTTTTTTATACGTTTTCAGGTGTGAGGAATCCGAAAATGACAAAATTTGTATGGTGTCTGTTAGTGTGCCAGTCCGTTAATGTGTTAGTCCGTTAGTTTGTTAATCTGTTTATACGTTTATTAAAATATTATTTTCGATACTGGCAAGAACCATACTCATTTGCAACATTCGAATTAAAAAACTTCGTAAGTTATTAGAAATTTACGATTTTCTTAACATGGGAGAATAGGTGAAAAATTCACTTAAACGTGCATTAAATGGAAAATTTTTACTGTAAAAATGTCTGACCAGTTTTAAAATATCAGTTTTGATGCCGGAATGAACATCATTTACTATAAATATGCTACTTTGAAAATTTCGCAAGTTATTGGAAATTTACGAATTTCTTAACATGGCAGTATAAAGACGTCACTCATTGCAAGCGTTACAAATAAATGTGTATTTACGAACTCCTTGCAAAATTTTCTTTTGTTATTTCCAAAGATTTTTTTGCAAGTGTTACGTTTGCATGTAACCAATAAGATACAGTTGGCAGCAAAATTATTCGAGCGTTAGCAATAATTCCTATGTAAAAAAATACACTTAATACTGTTTTATTAAATAAATCCTTTTCGAATCCGGTTTCTAGACAGCACGGAGTAGAAAGAATAGGAGGGGAAAGTCCAATGGTGCCCAGCCTTTGAAAGTGGAAGACGATATTTTTGTAAATATTGAGGGCGCTGTAGTCTACTTTCTCCCGGTTTTCCTTGACAGGAATTTTCGGTTTTCGACTGCTTTTGCTGCTATAAACTATTATTATTACTAAAAGATATTTTAATCGACGCAATTTTATTGTTTTCTCTTTCAACTTTTTTTTCTTTCTTGCTTATATGTTACGATCTTTTCTTTTCGTTTATTTATCAAACTCAAAGTCCCTTTTTTAATATTTTGCCAAATAGTATATACGTTTTCCATAAAAATTCAAAATAAAGTTTTTTTTTTTTTTTTTTTTCTTTCTTGTTGTGTTGGTTTTAAGCATCTGCAACTTTCTTTCATTTTAATTCTTCCTGTATTTGGATTATTATTATTTTAATTCTTGCTGTATTTGACTTAAGGATTTTTTTTCAAACTCTAATATATATATATTATACTAGCAGGCTTTGCCCGCTTCGCTGGTCACTAAATTTAAAGGAAACTCTTTTCTATATAGCTTTATAAAAATAAAATAAAATACTAAAATTGCTCAAAAGCTCGCTTCGGATCCCTGCTGCCTTCGGTAGCGATTTGGTCATCCGCTAAAACTCGGGCGCTTGTCCCTATTACCTGAGACAATGGTTTACCAATAGGCTTGCATTAAGTCCTTATTAGATAACAGTTTCGAAATAGATAGTATCGAAAAAAAAATGAAGTATCCCCTTTATATTTGAATCCCAGTTACATATGAACAACACTATACGTGGTGCACATAATATTTGCTTTTACGTTATTTCCTATGTTTATTTTGTTTATCCCCGATCAACCATAAAAATGATAACAATTTCACGCTAAATATTATAATATGCTATGACCGGCTACGTCTGTTGCATGAGACAATTAATTTTTTGTGGTTATTAGTATTCATGGTTTGTAAGCATGATCATAGTACCGCCTTAATATAGCTCTCTTTGGCGACTTTTGAATTTTTGTCACCATTTTAGATTTTATCCCTTGTAAAAATAAGACTTAATACCTTGTAACAATATGCTATGAGCGCTATTTCTGACATATTTTAGACAACTAAACTTTTAATGGTTATATATATTTCCCATTAAGCATATTTTTATTTTCATTTATTTATTTAAATATTGATGAAATTTGAACTTCAATTTGGTCTAGTGTTGTACAGGCTGTATACTACACGTTTGTGTTTGTGAAAGAAAATTTATAAAATACATACATTAGTTAATTTTAAAAAATCTAATTGTCCGATCGATAAGCTGTTTAATCCGTTGGATTCACAAAAATTGCATCTTTCATTTGGTATCTTATTTGTAACGATACGACTGATATTTCTAATTTTTTTTAATTTACTTTCCTCATTTTAAATACATGTAATTTTTATTGTTCACGTTTTTTTTTTTTTTTTTTTCCGTCGAAAAAATAATGATAATTTTTTTGGCAACAATTAAATTAAGGAATAAAATTAAATATTTTAAATAAATGTAATTTTTATTGTTCACGTTTTTTTTTTTTCTTTTTTTCTGTCCAAAAAAGAATAATTTTTTTTGGCAACAATTAAATTAAGGATTAAAATTAAATGGCCAATTTATCAGTTATTAGAAGGTTTTTATTTTAACATTTTAATTAATTAAAAGAAAACTAAAACAAAATTCGAAAATCCGGCTTCGAGGTGCATCAGGGGAGGTCATTACGAATCAACATGCAAATTTTTGTAGCTCAGCCATCAGCCGTTAGGAACACACCTAAACTTTATTGAATAGCAATAAAGTTCAAATTGACTCTAGAAAACGTTTGTATGGGAAATAGAAAAGGGCTGTTTTTAGGGTTTTCCCGGAAATTATTCGATTTTTTCTCGCCTTTTAAACCTTCCCTAGACCTCCACGAACATTTCAAGACTAAGATAAGATAAATCCGTTCAGCCGTTCTCGAATTTTAGTGAGACTAACGAACAGCAATTCATTTATATATATATAGATTAATAAATGCTCATACAGTATCGGAATTTTTCGTAATGTGTGAAACTGGATAATAAATCAATAAATATTTTTCAAAATTGTTTAGATTTTCTTTCTTTCATCAAAAATATGTTATCTTAAAATAAATTAAAAAGATTTTTTAATTTATGTCTTTTCTTGTAACATTGAAAGCCATGACAATGAAAGAAACTTGCGACATTTATTTTAAGATCATTTATGTCTTTCTCTCACTTATTTTCTTCATAGAATTTGCTAATGATTTTAAGCTCAATGATAAGTTATTATTATTCAAAAGTGCAGATCACTTGGTAATGTATTTAAAAAAGGAAAGAAAGAAAAGGAAAAAAAAAAAAAAAGAAAAGAAAATGGGAAAAAAAATCGTAAATTAAATTTGATTTTAATCAAATAAAATTTTCAGAGATTACATTTTAAAAATTGCAAAAAACATTTTTTTACGTCGTTTCCCCTTTACTTTTAAATTCTTGCCATACCTGTGGTGGAGAGATTCTGCTATCTCGAAGCTGGTAGACCAAAAGTGCGTTCAATTTGGCCGATCGAAGTTTTCCGTGGTTTTCTCTGAAACTCGCACAAATACACAGGCTTGGAGACCTTAACCCTCCGTCGGGCGCACCCTGCCTGAGAGGCCCGTTCTGGTTTTTTTTCTCTAAATATCCTACACATGATTTTTAATTCAAAAACACCCATATGGTGACCTTATTAGGAGTGAATAGAAAGTAATAGCGAACATTTGATGAATAAGTACGAATTTATTGATTGTAGTACAAGTATTTTAACAATATAAAGTATTTACCTGGCCTCTCAGGCTGGGTGCGCCCGATTTTGTTCGTCCTAAGGATGCGCCTGACGTAGGGTCAAAAAGATTTTCACGGAGGGCACATTATTCAGGCCTAGAATCCTCGTGTAATCAATTAACTTCTAAGCCCCCCCCCTCCACACACACACACACACACACCCAAAAAAGAGAAAAAAAAATTAGTAACTTTCTTTCAGCATATAACGGGTGATGATTAAACAATTGACAGATTAAAAAAAAAAAAGTAAGTAAACACCACAAAGTACTAGAGAAAAAAAAATGTTTGTACGTTTAAATTATTTTTCTTTCTTTTTTCTTTTCTTTTTTAGATAAAAAATGTATTAGGTATTTATTTATATAAAATAATATATTATATAATGGTAATATACTGTATAATGTAATATATTTAAATAATGTTATTGATAATTATATTTATTTATAAAATGTCAAAATTTTTACCGATTTGACCTAATATTACTTTCTTCTATATTTAATAGAAGAAAGTATTGGATTTGTAAAAATTTTCGACCTCGGGTTTTTCATGGATTTACACGTTTTGAGGGCTGTAGAACACGATTTCACCATTTTTAGAAAATGTCTGTCTGTCTGTCTGTGTGTGTGTGTGACAAAATTTTGTGGCAACTGTATCTCAGGAACTACTGCACAGAATTTCATACAAATTGGTATGTAGTTGCACAGTGACATAAATTAGTGCCTATCAACCTTTGGTAAAAATTGTCTTACAGGTTGCGTTGCTATCTCACTTTTTCTAAATTTTTAGCATGGTGATATGGAGCAAAATTTTGTATAAAAGTGCATAAAGGGAATTATTTTTTAGTAATCATTATCAAATTTATTACACAATTTTATTTATTAATCATTATTTGAAGAATTATTTATAATAGAGATAGTCAACTGGGAAAAAAATGTTGTATGTGTAGGAGCCTCCCCCCCCCCTCGAGGGGAGTAAATTTTCATGATGGGTATCTTTCAAAAGAGCTCGTCAATACCTGCAAAACGAATGGTTGAACCATCGATCTGCTATAATTTAAAATAAAGTTATCGATTTTTTCATTTTTACCAAAAAAAAAAAAAAAATTAATTGTAATATTGACAATAAAATTGACTTTTTTTTTGGATATTTAGTATTATACTACTTCTATAGTATGGAAATCGTCTGCATTATCATGGAAGATAATTTTTTTTAAAATAATAATTTTAATAAATTATTGTTACTGAGTGAATTTGTATAGGAAAATATAGAATAAAGTCATGTGATGGCCACAACATACTAGTTTTAAGATAGTTTAGAAAATTAAGTGGTAAAATTGGATATTGGCAGATATCCTGGCATATATATGTGGTGGAACACAAACTCGGCGATAATGCAAAATCGCAGATTTAAAGAAATAGTCCTGCCGTACCAAAAAGCATTTTCCTGTAATTTATTAAACAAAAATAAATTTAATTATATCTACATATAATTTTAAAAAAATTCGTTCAGTAACGTACATTATCAGGATTTTTTCGTTACTATAATCGCAATTAAAAAAAAAATGGTATTATACATACCTTTTGGAACACGAGAAATGCCGGGTTCGAACCCAAGTCGCATTAGTCATTTCAATCGTTTGGAATTTTTAATTGTTTTCACCAAATCTTACATGGATATAGGCTAGGCGTTCTTGGTTTCTTAGAAAGATCTCGACAGAGGATATTCTCCCCACGCCTAGCTCCTTCGTGTAGGCAATCTAGCTTAACCAGCACACCACTCCTCTATATATTTTAAAAATCTTAATAGAATTAATACACAGATACAAAGTTATAATATAAATCAAAATATTTAATATTTGAAACAATAATTAAATCAATTAAATCACGTAGATTGAATTAGACCTGAAGAAATCCACTTTCAACACTCGCCACATGGCGACTTAAAAATTGAGAAAATCGCCATTTCCCTCTTCCCAACTTTCATAAGCATGAATTTTTTTAATCGATTATGTGGTTGAGAGGTTCAGCTCTCAAAGCAGGAAAACAGGAAGTGCCGCGTTCATCGCAGGTTGCGCTCATTAGCCAAGCCGTTCAAAGTTTTCTATGGTTTTCCCCGAAAGTAGCGTAAATACGCATTAGTACACCTTAAAAAGATCCCCACAGAAGTCTTCCCTAGTAACTATAGAAAAATACGAATGGTTTCGTCGAATAACGTAACCTGTATTCAAACCCGGCACTTCCCTGTCTACCAGCTCTGAGCGCAGAACCGCTCGGACACTGTTGATAAGGTGGTGGTGGTGTGAAGGTTAAGGCCAATAGACTGGACGAGGTTCTTAGGCCTGGGTGGTGTGCCCTATGAGGGGTGTCTTTTTGAGGGTACTAGCCCGTATTTATTCAAGTTTGGGCAAAAACCACGGAAAACTCCGAGCAGCTAAATTAAAGAGCGCGACCTGGTATCAAGCTCGGCGCTTCACATCTACCAGTTTTGGACGCAGAAACATTCGGCCACTGCTTAATAAGATGGTGGTGTTACTGTGTGAAGGTTAAGGCCAATTGACTACACGAGGGTCCTAGGTCTTGGTGGTGTGCCCTCTGTGGTGGTCTTTCTAAGGTGGTGCCAGTCTGTATTTACGTGTGTTTCGGCGAAAATCACGGAAAACTCTGAGCAGCTAGGTTGACGAGCGCAACCTGGTATCGAACCAGGCACTTCCCGTCTATCAGCTTTGAACGCCAAACTGTTCGCCTACTGTTTAACAAGGTGGTGGTGGGGGTGGTGATGTGAAAGTTAAGGCTGATTGACTACCCGAGGATCCTAGGGCTAGGTAGTCTGCCCGCCGTTTTGGTCATTCTTAGGAGTCAAAGCCCATATTTACTCGAGTTTTGGGGGGGAAAAACACCGAAAACTCTAAGCGACTAGGTCACCGAGCGCGACCTGGCAACGAACCCAACACTTCCCGTCTACCAGATTTTAATGAGAACCTCTCGGCCGGGTTTTGAATAAAGATAATTAACGTTTTTAATAAAGATAACTAACTTAGCGAGACATATGTAAATTAAAATAGTTTTAAAAATTTTTAACATTAAAAAAATATTGATAATTCAGTCAGATATTTACATATAGCACATTCGTTAAAGATGAATGAGTTTTAAAATAAAAATAATACATAGTTTAAAAAAATCATATTATCCTATATAGTAAAAAGAGGTGAGGATGAATTTCCCTGTCATTTGTTGAAATGAAAATAAATTTAAATATATATCTCCATACAATTTCTAAAATACCTCAAGTCACAGAAACTATCATAATTTTTTTTTTATTTATATTTAAATACATATAAATTATATTACCTTAAAAAAATTAATAAGTTCGTTAACTTTCTGTATTATAAATAAATCAAAATAATTCTTATTAAATTTAAAAGTTTGAAAAGTAAATGGAAAAAGTACAACAGATTTTATTTAATCATTTATTAATAATTTTCTTTTCTTTCTTTCTTTATTAATAATTTTCGTCTATTTATTTATTTTTTCTTTCTTTCCTTAATTTTTAATATTCCTTATTAATGACATTTTTTACTTTGTATCACAGATTATTCGTACAGTACTGAAAAATTTTAAATGTCTTTTATTCTGATTTTAATCAATACGATCTCGTATTTTGTATAACCTCTCACAAAGTAATTAAAAGTCCCACCGTTATAAAAAAAAATATATGTTATTAGGAAGACCTTATATAGCATTATTTCTGTTCACTTGATTTTGTTAAAGTTAAAACTTTCCATAAAAAAATTAAATTAAATGACGTTTTTTGCTATTGAAAATCATTACGGGAGCTTTTGGAAAGGGAGGTCCTCGACTGTGGCGCCATCTGTTGTGGTAAGATAAAAAAAAGCCAGATTTGGAAGCCTCTTTCGCATCCTTTTCTATTAATCCGTGCTAGACAGTAAGAACATGATTCGACAAGGATTTATTTAACAAAATAGTAGTGTACTCTTTTTACATAGGAATGGATTAATTTTGCTGCCGACGGTATCTTTCTTCCTCCAAGGTGTTTATCTGCTGTTTGTAAGTTTGTTTAGTAGTATGGCAACGTAACGCTCAAGGATTTGTTTTTATCCCCCCTTGTATGTGAGAGTTTTAGTTTGATATTTAGTAAAAATCTCTGAAATTAAGGTTATCAAATGTTTATTTTGTGTGTATTTTATTAGAAATCAGCGAAATATAAAATTTAGAAGTTTTATTTTTCTCATGGTATGTAAGAAATCAAATCTATGGCTAAGATTTCTATAATCATGTTTCTTTTTTTTTTCCAAATCGTGGAATAATGAATCATGTTTAAAATATTTCAGATTTATTAAGATTCTTTTTAATAGTAAATCATAATAATGTCTACCGATTTAAGATGTTACAAATTTTTCTTACATATTTGTTTCATTATTGTGTCGAATATAATAAAATATTTTTGGATATGAACGATTAACATCAAATAACTAATTAAGGAAAAAAAAAAGTAATTATGATTACTTTTGCTATAAAATAAATTGTGAAAATAAATGAATGTTGTTTAGTTATTAATTGAATCTTAACTTACTTTTTATTCAGCTTTTCTTTATGCACCTAAGCCTAATATTCGTTATTCATTTGTGTGAGCTCATAGTTTATTTTCAGTTTTGGCATTCTTTTTTGATGAGTTGAAGAATCGTTGCTTACATAGCCTAGTCGTGTCGTAGGTGTGAACGATGTTGCACTCAAAAGTTAAATGTATTTGCTTCTATTTTTTCATTGTAGATAGTTATTTTATGGTAAAAGCCAGTGAGTGACCTTTTATCATCAGGGGCGATAGTGAGTACCGCAAATTTCAATTTATCCTTTTCTGACGAACTTTATTCTTTTTGAGTCTTTTTTTTGAACTAGCAAAGGGTTTAGTTTCTTTTTGTTAAACTACTTATAGCTCTTTTGTATGCTACAATACAGATCCTTTTAGTACTTTTTATTATGTTAATTGTGTCTCTTTGAATGTTGGTAAAAAAAAAGAAAAAAAAGTGAATTTTGTTTTTGCTTTATTTTTTATTGAATGTACTCAGTAATAAAATAAATAATATCTGAATCCGAAGCTTTGTTTTTCATATCTTTGAAAATTTGTTAGCATATTAAAAGTGTGTTTGTTTACATTTGTTTATTTATTTATTTATTTTTTTAATTTCAGGTTTGAAGTGTAGTGTAACTTTGTTACAGGCGATTTTAGTAAAAAAATGTAAGTGATTTTTAATTCTTAAATTTATGATTGTTGTGTTGTTTCTAGAATTAAAAGGCAACAAGGGGAAATTTAATATTAAAGGGCCTTTTTTTTTTTTTCTTTTAATGTCAGGGATGAGATTTTTCAGCTGATTTGAGCTTTTTTGTAAATCTTAGTTTTTCAGCTTTTTTTGTGTTTCTGATGTGCTTTTGTTACATCAGCTAATCAAATGATACTTAATTGAATACTAAAGCATATTCATTTATTCTTTATATATGGGTTGAAGATTAAAAAGCATATTTATTTCTCTAATATAAATAATAGATTTTGTCATCAAAATTCTAAAATATCATTTCAACATCTTGCCTTTGTGTACATTTTTAGCACTTTTTTTTTTTTTTTTCTCTAATCTCATCCCTGAAATGTCTATTTGCTTACACCTTTTTATATCTGAGACCTTTTTTTTTCATATTTGATGCCATTTATGTTGTAATTTTTGTATATGTCAAAAGTAATTTACTACTTTTAATTGTATTATGAATGTAGGCCTGCTGCTAGTCATTAAGCAACTTAGGCTATGCTTAAAGGGTGGCGTATATCTAAAGGCAGCACAAGAAAAGAAAAAAAGTAAAAATATTAATTTTTTAAAAGGGAGTGGGAGAGACTATCTTTAAACAATAAAATTTAAAATGAGTGGGAAGAAACTTAATAAAATTCAATCAAGAAAATTTTTTAAAAACATAGAACAGAATGTATAAAATGAACATCAGGAAAACAGACCTTAAATGCGTTAGATATCCTTTCCAATGTTTTGAACTAGTTTGTGTTCCGTGCTTGCTTAGATAGATATATCGGTAGAAACTTCTAATTGGGAGCACACAACTACGTACAGAAAAGCTAATCCTTACTCAGTATTGCTTAAGTGAATAGGAAAATGATAAAAGAGAGTCATACTGTTGATCTTTAGGAATGTGGCAAATTTTAAGGAACTATGCCTTAATTGTTAATTTTAAAATCAAATAGGGTAGCATTAAAAAGGATGCAAAATTGCTTGTAAAGTGTAAAATACAATAATCAAGGGAAAAATATTTGGATATATGAATTTTAAATTGAAAAATATGAATTTGAGAAGAGGAAAGTAAACAAGTTTCAATACTAGAGTCATTCTATATAAAAAATCAATGCATCCTCCCCCCTCCGCTCCCCAAGCCCCCTTTCATACCTCAGACTTGTGTCAAAGATCTTGCAGTTATGGAAACAAGCATAGTCTTTTAATGTTGTTAATTTCAAAACTATTATGACAATCAAGGTATATTTCTTTAAAATTTGCCCCATTTTGATTTATATAAAGTTTTCTGAAGAATTAAACCTGCACTCAAGTACTTTGGAAGACTAAGAGAGTAGAAGATAGAAAAGATTGTGTAATTATTATGCACTAAATTAGAGGAAAAAAAAAAGTGGTATGTAGTAGAGGTCAAGACTTAAAATTTTTAGAAGTGGCCACTGGACATAAGGAACTCAGTGGCCACTCATGAGTCGTCTTCATTATACATTGGATTCATACACATAATATATATGTATATGATATATAAGTGTATGTGCATAAAATCATAAAACACAAATGATATGGTTGGAAAATTAAATTAAGAAATAGTGGTCTTTATTGTATTATTTTAATAATAATACAATAGTCATTATTATTAAATGACTATTGTATTATTAGTCATTTAATAATACAATAAACGTGTATATATAATATATGTGTGTATTTGTGCCAATAAAAAAATAAATAAATAGGTATTATTTGAAAAAAAGATTATTATTTTTAAAAACTTACGCACTTCTCAAGTTTAAATTTTTCAATATCTGAAATGAAAGGAGGTAGGAGGAAGATAAAATAGATTGAGTAATTGAATCATTGAAAAGTGATTCGGCTTTTGAGGGAAGATATGACTTTGTTTGAACTTCCACTGAATGCTTATGATTTTATTCTTGTTAGTGTTATTTTAAGAGTGAGTTCTATAAGCATGTAGTTATAATAGCATGTAATCCAGCTTTTTTTAAATGCTATTAATAACTATAGTACTTAGAAAGAAGACTTTAAAATTCAAAGTTTAGTAATGAGGGAAAATATATGGACTTTCATAGATAAATATTAATACATGCATTTTACTACGGAAAACAGCAGGCTATAATGATGATATGATCTGACAATGTGATTTCTCATACACAATTTGTGTTTTACAAGAATTTTTATTTTATGCCCATTGCCAAAAAAAAAAAAAAAAAAAAATTTGATTCATTTAATAAATTTCACCTATAGTCCGTTCAAGTTAAAGTGATACCCGAAGTAAACAAATGGGTTACAAAGGTATTCCACATTTGTGCCTTTCTCGCGGAAATGGCAACTTTTGTTATTCATGAAAAGAACCAAACCCTCTCCAAACAAAAAATAGCTCATTAAAAGATAAAACTATCCCCCACCACTTCTTTTTGTATTTTGGAGTTTATGACAAAAACTTGTACCTTACAAGACGTACAACAATGAAAAGACCCATTAAAGTAAGAAAAAGTGTTAAGGTAACAAAAGAAGAGGTGGGAAAATTCTAACAAAAGAAGGGGAGAAATGAGTGACCTTGGCTAGTGCCAACAGTGACAGTAACATTATCCATGTCGCCAAACAACATGTGGTTTTGTTTAGTTTCGGTATCAGTTAAAGTTGAACAGACTATAGTCTGGCACTTTCATCTGCAAATGGAAAATAATTATGATCAGAATTAGAGGAAAACAAAATTATTTTGAGTATGAGGAAGGGGTGGGGAGGCAAAGAATCTGTACTAGCCTATTATCAGAGGTTTAATTTTATTAACTGGCATGTGATTGCTAAAATTAGAAATTTGCTGAAAATATTCTCTAAACATGATTGCTTGGATATTATTAGCATCACTTTCAATAAATTGACTACCTAAACAGTTATATATAGCTTTTATTTACTTTAAACATTTTCAGAATTATTTCATTAATAAAAAAAAATTTCTTTAATATAACTGCAGTTACTTTTATATCCACATAAAACCTTATAAAAATTTCATACCATCAGAAAAACAAATTTTTCAAACATATACAGAATAAAATTTTTATGTATGTACATTAATCATACATTAATATATATATATAGTATTTAATTATCCGTTTTAAACACATAGGAAATCAACTGAGCATTAATTTTCTTAAACTGATTTAGAAACAATTTTCATACCTAAACATCCGTTTTTCATCCCCCCCCCCCTGTTTACACATTTGGTATAGATATGAAATATAAATATATAATTTAATTGAGAAGAAATAAATATATTCATCAAGTTATTAAGCACTTCTACCGCTTTATTGTTTCTAGAATTGATCATTTATCACTATCTAGAAATGGGGAAAGGGGGGGGGGATTAAAAAAATAATTACATTAATAAGAAATATTAAATTCTCAATTGTACTTCTAGAATCTAATGAAGCAAGTTTAAATTTAATATTGCCATTTATATAATGGATGAAGAAAGACTGAGAAACAAGTGCAGAACATTTGATCGTAAAGGGCAAAATTAACGGTCGCCACTGGCCACATGGCGACTAAATAAAAAAAGATGGCGATTAAAAATTATGCATCGATCGCCACTAAAGTCGCCACTTTTTGTGATCATTAAAAGATTCTAAAAATCGAGTGACAATAGGTAATCGAAGCCATGTGATTTCCAATCTTTTTCCATCCATGGCATAAATGTCAATGTTCATTTTAAACTTGCTTTATTATATTCTACAACCTATAAAGAAGTAGAATTGTTTAATATATCTCACTCATATAATTTTTTGAACACCCCCCTTTCCCTCCCCCTAACTATCTGTGATCACACAGCTTACAGAAAGCTTTATAATTTCTAATCGTTCTCCATTTGGCGCAAAAATATAAATATCTATTTTAAACTTACTTTATTAGATTCTAGAATCTGTAAAGAAGTAGAATTGTTTAATATCTCTTACTCATAATTCTTGTAATCCCCCCCCCCCCCCCCCACACACACATGTGTGCTTCATTTCAACAGTTAATGATCAAATGTCCTGCAAAGCAGAATCTTTTTCCATTATTATCTCCATAGTATTTAGTGTATATTTAACCCATTTAAGATATTTGACAAATGTGTGTGTCAAAATTTGATTTGGCTTAAATGTGTATTATTCAAAAATTTTTGTATTTGCTTTCTTTTGAGTAGAAATCTTCCTTTTTCCTTCCCATTTTAAAGTAGAAATCTCCCTATTTTTAAAGCTACAAATTTGGCATCTAAGTTTCCATATCTATACTTTTTAAGAGGAAATATTTTAACTCTATTGAAATAAAATCATTTAAAAAAGTGTGTCTTTAGAAATAAGAAAAAATAATAAAACTGCTAACTGTATTTACACATGGCCATGTAGAAGGTTGTGATGATGATGAATCAGCTGATTCATTTACTAGAAAATATCAATGTGAACTGTGAATAACAGCTTATTTCACTTAAATAAATTGAAAAAAAAAAAAAGTACTACTGAATTATCTGAAACATAAAAACTTTTGCTGTTATTATTACAGCCCTAAGCAGATTTTAATTTAGGATTTTTAACACGTTAATCGCCATGTCAGTCATATGTGCCTGACACATTTTTAACACGCATTTTTAAATAGGAAATAAAATAACCCTAAAAGGAATAGGATATACGCCGAGTAATTATTAACACGTTAATCGCCATGTCAGTCATATGTGCCTGATGCATTTTTAACACGCATTTTTAACTAAATTGTCTAATAAAGTTACCATGGCCCATGTGAAAAATTTTCTGATATTATCGTGGCGATTAACATGTTAAAAAGAGTGTAATTATAATTTCAGTGTCCCTGTGTTAATTTTATTATTATATGTATTTCTTATTTTCATATTTTTCTTGTGGTGATTATACTGCAAAATGGTGACAATGCTTTTTGCAGTCTGAAAGAAATAGTCTTATCATGTGAAAAGTGGCCACTAACTTAAATAAGTGGCTACTAATGAAACTGACAGTACCGGCCACTGGCCACTAATGAATTTTCCCAGTTTTGCCCTTTATTTGATCAGCGATCGCTAGTTGGAAATAAGAAAAGGGGGAGAGAGGCAAAAAATAATTACACAAACAAGAAATATTTAACAATTCTATTTCTTTCTAGATTCTAGAATCTCATAAGCAAGTTTTAAATGAATATTGACATTTATGTTGTGTATGGAGAAAGATTGGAAATCGGAAGGCGTGATCATCATCGAAATCCAATTAACAATCGCCGATCGTTAATGGGATTTCTTTTTTTTTAAACGAACGATATCTGCGAATTTTTGAAAACGAAAGAAATATTTTCGCGAATTCGCGGAAAAAATGGCGATCATACTAATTTTTTCTGATCGCCACTTTTTCAAATTAAGTTGCCACGCGGCGAGTGGCGACTGTGAGTCTTGACCTCTTGTATGTAGTGTGTAACAACCACTTAACTTTCATTACCTACTATACTACAAATCAGATGCCTAACAATTTTCCTGTTGTAAGTTGTAACAAACTAATACATAGGGATGGAACGGATAGTGATTTTGCCAGCTCTATTGGATATCCAAAGCTCCTTTGCTGCCAGATACAGATATCCAGCACTAGTTTTGTTTTTTGTTGTGTTGTACCTATTATTTCTTTTCCTTATTTTAAAACAATAAGTTATAAACATGTCTCACACACTATACTTAAAAAAATATATATATATAATTTACAAAAACTTTTATTTAAATAAAAGTATCTTATATTAATAACTAGCAGGCTACGCCCGCTTCGCTGGTCACTATTTTTAAATGAATCACAATAATTAATGAATTCTCAAAATTGCATTAATTTTTATCATGTGATAAAATAAGAGAAAAAAATTTCTCATCGGGAAAAATGTCGCACTGGGTCCCCACTGCCTTCGGCAGCGTAGACCCGTGCGCTACGCGCACGTACTCCTTCACCATCCTTATGACATCTCAAAATTCCACGTTATTAATCATAAAATTTCATTCTTAAGAAAAGGAATTAAAAAATATATCATTTAGCATCGGGTAAAAACTCACACCGAGACCCCACTGCCTTTGGCAGCGCAGATCCATGCGCGCTGCGCGCGCACGTTTGAGGATATGCGTGGGCTGTACTCGCATGTTCCTTCTCAACTCAAACTTTTATTATTAAGAAATTAAAATTAAAAAAAAAAATATTTTATCATCGGGTAAAAACTCACACCGGGTCCCAAACCCATGCGCGCTGCGCGCCAATTCCTTCCCCACCCTTCCAGCCCCTCCTAATTAACTTACATATACCAATTTTGGACGGTCTTACTCAATTAGCTGAGATGCAAAAGAAAACCTGATCAGGACACCTTAAATTTGTAAATCAGATGAAATCTCGAATTCAAATTTCGATAATATAACAGAACTTTAAAATATCTTTCGAATGATGTATTAGAAATAATTTAATCATAATTAGAATGGGAAATATTGAAATTTAAAAAAATTACAGCGCCATCTGGCGGTAGAAATTTCTGTAATCTATTGTTCCATTCCAGATCAACAAAGTTTTCAAATGGTGTATTACTCATGAAATTATTTTAATTAGTAGATGAGATACAAAAGAAAACCTAATCAGGACACCTCAAAACGTGTAAATCGGGGGAAATCTCGAATTCCATTTTCGATAATGTAAAAGTACTTTAAAATATGTATCAACTAAAATAAGCTTTCAAATGATGTATTACTTATGAATTTTTTTTTAATTAATAACTGATATACAAAAAATAAAAAACTGATTCAGGACACCTCAAAACGTGTAAATTTGGTGAAAACTTTCGATAATTTAAAAGAACTTTAAAATATCTTCCGAATGATGTATTAAAAATAGTTTAATCATAATTAGAAATTGAAATATTGAAATTTTAAAATATTACAGCGCCATCTGGCGGTACAAATTTCTGTATTCCACTGTTCGATTCCAAATCAAAAAAGCTTTCTAATGATGTATTACTTATGAAATTATTTTAATTAGTAGCTGAGATACAAAAGAAAACTAATTCAGGAGACCTCAAAACGTGTAAATCTGGTGAAAACTTTCGATAATATAAAAAACTTAAAAATATCTTTTGAATGACGTATTAAAAATAATTTAATCATAATTAGAAATTGAATTATTGAAATTTTAAAATATTACAGCGCCATCTGGCGGTAGAAATTTCTGTAATCAACTGTTCAATTCCAAATCAAAAAAGCTTTCTAATGATGTATTACTTATGAAAATATTTTAATTAGTAGCTGATATAAAAAAGAAAACCTAATCAGGAGACCTCAAAACGTGTAAATCGGGTGAAATCCCGAATTCTATTTTCAATAATGTAAAAGTACTTTAAAATGTGTATCAACTCAACAAAGCTTACAAATGATGTATTACTTATGAAATTTCTTTAATTAATAACTGAGATATAAAAGAAAACTGATTCAGGACTCCTCAAAACGTGTAAATCTGGTGAAAACTTTCGATAATTTAAAAGAACTTTAAAATATCTTTCGAATGATGTGTTAAAATTAATTTAATCATAATAAGAAATTGAAATATTGAAATTTTAAAATATTACAGCGCCATCTGACGGTACAAATTTCTGTATTCCACTGTTCGATTCCAAATCAAAAAAGCTTTCTAATGATGTATTACTTATGAAAATATTTTAATTAGTAGCTGATATACAAAAGAAAACCTAATCAGGAGACCTCAAAACGTGTAAATCGGGTGAAATCCCGAATTCCATTTTCGATAATGTAAAAGTACTTTAAAATGTGTATCAAATAAAATAAGCTTTCAAATGATGTATTACTTATGATATTTTTTTAATTAATAACTGATATACAAAAAATCAAAAACTGATTCAGGAGACCTCAAAACGTGTAAATATGGTGAAAACTTTCGATAATTTAAAAGTACTTTAAAATATCTTCCGAATGATGTATTAAAAATAATTTAATCATAATTAGAAATTGAAATATGGAAATTTTAAAATATTACAGCGCCATCTGGCGGTACAAATTTCTGTATTCCACTGTTCGATTCCAAATCAAAAAAGCTTTCAAGTGATGTATTACTTATGAAATTATTTTAATTAGTAGCTAAGATACAAAAAAAAACTAATTCAGGAGACCTCAAAACATGTAAATCTGGTGAAAACTTTCGATAATATAAAAAAACTTTAAAATATCTTTCGAATGATGTATTAAAAATAATTTAATCATAATTAGAAATTGAAATATTGAAATTTTAAAATATTACAGCTCCATCTGGCGGTAGAAATTTCTGTAATCAACTGTTCAATTCCAAATCAAAAAAGCTTTCTAATTATGTATTCTTTTTGAAAATATTTTAATTAGTAGCTGATATACAAAAGAAAACCTAATCAGGAGACCTCAAAACGTGTAAATCGGGTGCAATCCCGAATTCCATTTTCGATAATGTATAAGTACTCTAAAATGTGTATCAACTCAACAAATCTTTCAAATGATGTATTACTTATGAAATTTTTTTAAATTAATAACTGAGATATAAAAGAAAACTGATTCAGGACACCTCAAAACGTGTAAATCTGGTGAAAACTTTCGATAATTTAAAAGTACTTTAAAATATCTCTCGAATGATGTATTAAAATTAATTTAATCATAATTAGAAATTGAAATATTGAAATTTTAAAATATTACAGCGCCATCTGGCGGTACAAATTTCTGTATTCCACTGTTCGATTCCAAATCAAAAAAGCTTTCTAATGATGTATTACTTATGAAATTATTTTAATTAGTAGCTTATATACAAAAGAAAACCTAATCAGGTGACCTCAAAACGTGTAAATCGGGTAAAATCCCGAATTCCATTTTCGATAATTTAAAAGTACTTTAAAATGTGTATCAACTAAAATAAGCTTTCAAATGATGTATTACTTATGAAATTTTTTAAATTAATAACTGATATACAAAAAATAAAAAACTGATTCAGGAGACCTCAAAATGTGTAAATATGGTGAAAACTTTCGATAATTTAAAAGAACTTTAAAATATCTTTCGAATGATGCATTAAAAATAATTTAATTAGAATTTGAAATATCGAAATTTTAAAATATCTGGCGGTAGAAATTTCTGTAATCTACTGTTCAATTCCAAATCAACAAAGCTTTCAAATAATGTGTTACTTATGAAATTATTTTAATTAGTAGCTGAGATAACAAAAGAAAACCTAATCAGGACAATCCCAAAACCTATATATACCACGGTAATCGGGTAACGGAAGTAAAAAGAAAAAGTATTTTTTAGTTCCTTCAAATGTATTTTGTTGCTATGGAAACTTCTATTGCCTATTGAAAGATAGATTACGTGTTGGAATAAATTTTAACTTGCAATTAAAATGTAACTGCTTTGTTTATTAATGAAAATTGATGAAATTTTAACGGCAGGTTGGTTTTGTGCTGAATAGGTTGTATATTAAGTGTTGTCTACGAAAAAGAAAATTTGAAGCAGTTTGAAATTTGCAATTTTTAACCCCAGTTAAAGATCATGTGACATTAATGAGTTTCACATGTTTTGTTCCCGTTAGAGACAGCTGTTAAAATCGTCTGCTGAATGCTGATAGAATGCCGCTTTTGAAGCAATAAGGATTTTTGGTCATTTTTGCGATCAACATTTTAATTAATATCTCCGAAACTAATTAAGATTTTTAAATTCTGTTTCGAACAAAACATGGGAAAGGCTCCAGAGCATCCGTATGTCAATTCTTGTACTTCTGCGTTCAATAGGGGCTGAACGTATAAAAGAACAGACAGACAGACAGACAGACAGACAGATAGACAGACAGACAGACAGACAGACAGACAAACCTTTCCATTTATTATTATAGATGTTGCATAAAATATATAATAATTTAAACATTAAAGTTTTCTGTTTATTTGTGCAATATTACTATAAAAAGTAAAACTTTAAGCCTATTGTACTCATTACTTGAAAATTGTCACAAAAAGATAGGTTTTGTTTAAAGTTATAAATTATGATTTATTTATGTTTTACAGTATAGCATTTAAAAAAATAAAGCAACCTAAAATATTTTATTAATACACCCATAGTTGAAGAGTTATTTGTCATAAAAAAAAAAAAAAAAAAAGCTCATTCCTTTAATTATTTAATGCTGTTTAACTTTGAGTCACATTTAGAATTTAATTGTCTGAGATATTCATAAGACGCACAAAAATCAAAGGTTCAAATTATTGTGTTGTAACCATCACAAAGCTTTCTTTTATATTACTCTACATAACAGCACTACATTCTCTTTAACATGCAAAAAAACTTAATCATAGCTTCTCCTTTCAATAAAACTTGTAGATATGGAGTTTGGTGCAATTTTAATCAATAGATGTTGAGATGTATATACATGTGTAGAATTACAGAAGGTGAGAAATTGCAGCATCACTTGTTGGCTGGTATACACCTAAGTTAAACTAGCCTTCGTTTTCATAAAAATGATTATCTTGCATATCAAGTTTAGTGCAATTAAATGCTGAGAGATATTGAGATTTAGCTCTCCTATTCAGAGAGTAAATTGCAGCATAGCAGCACCACTATCTGTTTGCTGGTATCGACTCGAATCATTATCATCATCAATTTCTAGTGTTCATGTTATGCATTTTTCAAAGGGTGTCGTGCTCTACCCTTTTTTGAAGTGAAAAATGCACCCTGTCCTTTTTTTCAAGGGAAAATGCACCTTTCACTTTTTACTTTCTTCTATATTCAATAGAAGAAAGTATTGGATTCGTAAAAATTTTCGACCTCAGGTTTTTGATGGATTTGCACGTTTTGAGAGCTGTAGAACACAATTAATTTGACCATTTTTAGAAAACATCTGTCTGTCTGTGTGTGTGTGACAAAATTTTGTGGCAACTGTATCTCAGGAACTACTGCACAGAACTTCATACAAATTGGTATGTAGTTGCACCTTGACATAAATTAGTGCCTATCAACTTTTGGTAAAAATTGTCTTACAGGTTGTTTTCCCATCCCGCTTTTTCTAAATTTTTAACATGGTGATATAGGACAAAATTTTGTATAAATGTGCATAAAGAGAATTATTTTCTAGTAATCATTATGAAATTTACAGGAATAATTTATAATAGAGATAGTGTTAGGGAAAATTTTTTTGTATGTGTAGGAGTCTCGCCCCCCCCCCCTGGGGGGGATGTCCCCCCTCGAGGGGAGTAAATTTTCAAGATGGGTATCTTTTGAAAGGTCTCGTCAATACCTTTAAAACGAATGGTTGAACTATAAATCTGTGATAATTTAAAACAAAGTTATAGATTTTTTTTTACATTTAATAAAAAAAAACTTGGAATTTTTTTTTTTTACGAAATTTAACCAAACTTTGTATTTAGTTGGCCCCTGACATAAACTGGTGCTGATTACATTTGGGGATCAATCGCTCAACAGGTGGCGCTGTGATTGTATATTTTCTAAATTTTTAACATGGCAGTATAGGATAAAATTTCGTATAAATGTACATTAATGAGAGTTATTCTTAACCTGTGATTGTAAAATTAATATAAATTATGAATAATAGTAGTAGTTTTTAGGAAAAAAATTCTGTGCATGTGGGGGCATCGCTTCCAACCTGCGGGGGGGGGGGGGGTACATTTTCAAGATGGGTATCTTTCGAAAGGTCTCGTCAATACCTTTAAAACGAATGGTTGATCTATAAATATGTGATAATTTTAAACAAAGTTATCAATTTTTTTTTTTTACTTTTAACAAAAAAAAAAAAAAAAAAAAAAAAAAACGGGGGAAAAAAATCGTAATTTTTTTTTTTTTAATATTGTTACTGAGTGAATTTGTATAGGATAATATAGAAGAAAGTCTTGTGATGGCCACAACATACTAGTTTTAAATGAAATTGTGCCCTGTATTTTCCCATCTGCTATATTGCTATTTTTACTTTCTCCTATATGTAATATAGAGAAAGTATTGGATTCGCGAAAATTTTCGACCTCCATTTTTTGACGGATCTACACCTTTTGGGATGTCCTGATCCTGAACATGAATTGATAATTTTTAAAAAATGTCTGTCTGTGGTTTCTTGTTTTCACCGTATCTCACGAACCAATGAATGAAATTCAACCAAACTTGGTATATAGTTGGTCCCTGGTGGGGCATTGTGCTGATTAGATTTGGGGATCAATCGCCCAGCAGGTGGCGCTGTGATCGCATTTTATGTAAACTTTTAACATGGCAGTATAGGACAAAATTTCGTATTTTTCGCCGTATCTCACGAACCAATGAATGAAATTCAACCAAACTTGGTATATAGTTGGAACCTGACGGGGCACGGTGCTGATTAGATTTGGGGATCAATCGCCCAGCAGGTGGCACTGTGATCGCAAAATTTCGTATTTTTCACCGTATCTCACGAACCAATGAATGAAATTGAACCAAACTTGGTATACAGTTGGACCCTGACATGGAATGGTGCTGATTAGATTTTGGGATCAATCGCCCAGCAGATGGCGCTGTGATTGCATTTTATGTAAACTTTTAACATGGCAGTATAGGACAAAATTTCGTATAAATGTGCATAATAAGAGTTATTTTAAACTTGTGATTGTAAAACTAATATGAATTATTGATAATAGTACTAGTAGTTAACTAGGAAAAAAAATTTGTGCATGTTGGGGCATCGCTTCCCCCCCTGGGGGTGGGGGTAAATTTTCAAGATGGGTATCTTTCGAAAGATCTCGTCAATACCTTTAAAACAAATGGTTGACCTATAAATCTGTGATAATTTAAAACAAAGTTATCGATTTTTTTTTACTTTTAACAACAACAACAAAAAAAACTATTTTATTTTTTTAACGAAATTTAACCAAACTTGGTATTTAGTTGGTCCCCGACATAAACTGGTGCTGATTACATTTGGGGATCAATAGCTCAACAGGTGGCGCTGTGATCGCATTTTTTCTAAATTTTTAACATGGCAATATAGAACAAGATTTCGTATAAATGTACATAATGAGAGTTATTTTTAACTTGTGATTGTAAAATTAATATGAGTTATTGATAATAGTAATAGTTAACTAGGAAACATTTCTGTGCATGTGGGGGCATCGCTTCCCCCCCTGGGGTGGTGGGGGTGGTGGTGAATTTTCAAGTTGGGTATCTTTCGAAAGATCTCGTCAAAACCTTTAAAACGAATGGTTGAAATATAAATATAATAAAAATTAAACTAAAAAACCTCCTTACATACTTCGATGGCAATGATGCAGCAGGGCTCGACGGACAGTGGTACCACATCAGGGGTTAATCCAGAACGAATTTAGTGCCGCTTTGCGCAGGGTTGGGTTTCTTCCGGAAGAAACTAGTTTCTTCCAGGACAGTGGAAGAAACTGGAAAAAACCGGAAGAAACTGGAAGAAATGGAAGAAACCGGAAGAAATGGAAGAAACCAACCAAAAGACAAAACAGATGTTCAAAATTAAAATTTATGAACTATATAAACTCAAAGTATAAATATAATGCCAAATCTAAACTATAATTCAATTAATATTAAAAATATCTTTAGAAAAATAAGTTATTTGGTAACAAACACTAAATATATACAGGTGTTGGGTTTTTACTTTTCAGTGCTAATATTTTTAGAACTTTTTGCATAGATACTATCTCATAATATTATACATTCACATAGTACAAGTGATAATAATTATGGAATTTTTAGCCATAATATTTGCACTTTTTTTTTTTTTTTTTTTTTTTTTTTAGGATACCAATTTTTTGTATAAACTCGAAGCTGGTACCCAATGAATTGTATCAATAAGTCAGATACCTACTTTTCTTTCCTGCTAGCTCTCTAGGATAAAAGAAAAAAAAAAAAAATCCGTAGTTTGTATTTATCTATTTTAAGTTGAAAAATAAAGTGCAGTATTGAACTACGAAAAAACTTTTCATTTGTTTTACAGTCAACTCCCTCTAACTCTCAAAAGTTTTGTCCAGAGGTTGTGCAGATAACAAGAATTTGCAAATTAGATATCATTGCCTTTGTTTCAGTTTTCTTTTGCAGATACAAAGTCAGTTATTATTAATTAGACATCAAAACGGAAAGAGGATTTTTAATAAATTTTAGAATAAATATATCTTCAATATTAATAAAACTAATCTATCACATTCATATATGATGGTAAATAATTTAAGCAAATTCAAATAATAGGTACCTATAAAATGTAAACAAACATATTTAAAAAATACGAAACAAAATATTTTTGAAAGTCTGGAAATAATATTCATCGCTGATTAATTTTGTTAAACATTCATGTAATAGTGGTTTATTTTCAGCGCTAGTCTGTATGAATTGCAGGATAATAAATATAAGAATGTTACTCCCCCCCCCCCACCCCATTTGTGTTTCAAAGTAAGAATTATGCTAAAAGTTTGATAAAAAATAATTATAATATTAAAAAAAAAAAAAAAAAAAACTTTTTATATACCATATTTTTAAATTTTCTGATGAGTCGTTAATAAAATATGTGAGGCTAAAAAATAATAGTTAAGCACGCAGAATCAGTTCAATGAAATAATAATAATAGTGTAAAAAAAAAGTTGGTTTTAAAAATAAAATATTACTCCTTTTTGAACAACGTATATTAGCATCGTACATTAGCACTTGTCAATGTGTATAAAATTTTTAAATTGATAATGACGTCAAATTTTGTGAAATGCATAATTTAACTTTTTATAATTTTTTCATATTCACGTTGAATTAAATGTATTTATTTTTATGTTAAAAGAAAATGAACTCGCAATTTTTTTTTTTTTTTTTTTTTTTGGCAACAATTAAATTATAGCTAATTTTTTAATGGCTATTTTATTGCTATTAAGAGCTTATTATTTTCATATTTTAATTAATTGAAAGAAAACTATTCGAAAAATCAAAAATCTGACTTCGAAGTATTGTGTTGTCACTGGGTTCTGAGTTACTGTGAAAGTTTCAAATGTCTAGCTAGTAGGGAAATTAGTTAAAAATAGATTGCAAGATTTGTACCAAACAAACATACAAACAAACAAGAATCGAAGTTAATAAAAACATGGTAATAAAAAGTATAAATGTGAGAGATAGAGATGTGATTTTTTTTGAAATATGAGATGTAAATTTCTTTTAGATAAAAAAATCAATTACGGATTAGAAGGATTTGCAGATTATAAATCTGCAGATTAGAGGGAGTTGACTGTACTGTATGTGACTATAAGGAAAATAAAGTTTTTGATGACATTTTGTAATACAGTAAAAGTAATTATTGCATACTTGTTCTTTTAATTAACTGGATTACGTTAAGAGCTGTTTTATCAGAAAGTATAAGCAAGTGATCCAAATTATTATTTATTACCAGTTAAAGAAATAAAATTGTATAAATTAAAATTGATTTTTTTACTGGATTTTGAGTATTTTGGAAAGTGATCATCAGTTATCGAGGCTCATTAGCTCATTTTTATTTAAAAAAAAAAAACTCATAATTATTAACTAAATATGTTATTAAATTTGTATAGGCATATTTAAAGTTACTTGTTGTTTGTAAAATCAATGCATCCATTGTATCTTACAAATCTGCAATTTATAGGATAAATTTTTAAGAAAAACAGTTTCTTCCATTTCTTCCACTTGGAAGAAACCTATTTCTTCCGGCCGGTTTTTTCCATGGTTTTTTTCCGCGGTTTTTTCCACCTTGGAAGAAACTTGCCAACCCTGGCTTTGCGGCACTTTCACAAAATCAATTTTCGGCCATGTGGTACTGTCACAAGTAAATTTTCAGCAAAACGGCACTTTCACAAAGTACATTCTTGGTGACAAAAAAAAAAATTCTTTCTTAAAACTTATATTTTCCTTATATTTTTGGAACATCTCGCTCTGAAGAAGAAAAATCAAAAATCCTTTGTAACCCTTTTCTGCTGTAAAGAAAAAGAATCAATCCTGTGCGATGAACATGATCGTTTGGCTCGAAAACAAAAACAAAGTTCCGAGACGTGAAAGCGTAGTTCCGATTCCCATACAAATAGATTACTAGTAAAAAGTGTCGCATAACTGAATGTCATCATTCAATCACATCACTGCGTAACGAATTGCCAAAGCATGTCCTGTATCGAAGCTCAGCTCTCAGCTGAAATACGAAATTTGGAAAATGGTCGAAAAACCCCATTCTTTCTAAAAATCAAAAAGTATTTCTCTCCAATGTGATAAACGTACACAGGCGACTAACGCCCCACCCCCCACCCCCCCCAAAAAAAACTCTGTTTCTATACTCGGGGCAAACCTAACTTGAGCACACTGTCAAAGCTACAGGAGCCAGTTTACTCCCTTTTCCCTGTATTCATACAAATAAGAGGTAGGAGGGTTACTAGATTTGGCTGTTTATCCTTACTTTTTGTGGGGGGAAATTGCGCATTGTGTTTAAATTATTCAAAAATTATTATTGAAAGAATTGGTGTTGAATTAAAAGAAAAGAAAAGAATTACATGTTGAAAAAAACGTTAAAATATTATTTCAAAGAATAGTATGTGTGTGCGTTTATATAAATACAGATACAATACTGAATGGACTCAAAATAACTTAATACAATTTTTTAAACTTATAAATTTACAATCATAATTTAATCTATCAAAATATTAATTTAATTTTTATATATTTTCAGAAATCTGAATTTAATGAAAAGATTTTCTACTAATATTATTGTAAATAATAATAATAATAATAATAATAATAAATAAATAAATAAATAAATAAATAAATAAAAAGCATTCATTTAGTATTACACGTGTTTTAAATTGCATGCATATAGCTAAATTTAATGTTTTTGAAACAACTCTCATTAAAATTTAGAAAATATTTATGACGTCAGTTCATCTCTCTAGTATTCTGTACATGTTTTACAATGCCTTGAAATTTATATATGTTGCTTATGTCTACTGTGGCATGATTTCTATTGAAAACGATGCGATTATAATTATTGCCTTGTTAACAAGTTTTCACTAGAGGATTCGGATACATTATGGTCGATAAGTTGTATTTTTAAAACCATTTTTAATTTTTTTATATATCACAAAGCATAATGAAAGTAACATACATTATTTAGATGCAAAAGGCATGTTTCTCATTGAGTATAGCATGTTTAGTATTAATGACTGGTTTACAGGGCTATGCAAAAATATTCAGATGCGTCAGATGCGCGATTTTATTTATAACCCAGTTAAAAACAAAATGTCTCTAGCAATATTTTAAATGATATCCATTTCCCCCCCCCCCCCCATGTAACTTTTTTTCTTCTTTTTTTTAGAATATTATATAATGCGTATGCAATTTCAAACAATTTTCAGGGCTACAAAAAGTATTTTATGATTTCTTTTTAAAAAGAAACAAATTTTAAGGTGCTATCACTTTGGTAAAATACATTGAAGGTGAACTAATTTTTAATGGAAAAATGAAGTTGGAAAAGCTGTATAATGCAGTAAAACCTCTTTGAAAGTCCACCTCTATTTATGAGCCAGCTTTTTCCAGTTCCCAATTTTTTCAAGAAGACTTAATACTAATTTACCTCTATTACAGGAGGGAAGAGGGACACACTTTGGTAGATTTCACAGTGGCCTAAATGGCCTAGCCTGTATTCATGCGAGTTTCGAAAAAATCCGCAAGAATCACCGAATGGCTAAACCGACGATTGTGAATTTTGAGCTAGGCACCTTTTATCTACCAGCTTTGAGAGTAGAATGAATTATCTTTCTTTAACAGGTTGGTTGGTTGTAGGGATTGAATATGTTAGGGTCCTAGGCCTTTAGCTGGAATGGCCTCCGTGGGAGTATTTCTAAGGGGTCCTAGCCCGTATTTACGCGAGTTTCGAAGAAAACAACGGAAAACTCCAAACGGGTAGTAGTGCGCAACCAAAAATCGAACCCGGCACTTCCCATCTTCCACCTTTGAGCGCAGCACCGCTCGGCTGCTGGTGGGCTTTGTTTTACAGGTAACAATGTGTAATTCTCACTCCACTAAAATAAAGCAATGTTATCCAGTCATATTTTTGTTATCCATAAATGCATGGTTATAAATCCATTATATTTTATTTTACACTTTATTGTTATACAGATTTGTTTAATTTACTCGAAATTTTTTTTATACAAGAATAATAATAATAAAGTTTTAACTCTCTAACCACTCAATTTTATATGAGTTATTTATTTATTTTTTTTACGCTAAAATAATTATTTTTTATAAAAAGAAAAGAAAAAAAAGGAAACTGGAATTTGCAGAAGATGTGAAATTTAGCAAATGATATATCTATTTTCCCAAGAGAAAAAAATATTGCGTAAAATTTGAATTTTTTTGTATTAAAATTTTTGGTAAAAGCGGTGAAATCAGAAAAGTAGTCGAGGTAAATTGATTGAAAAAGAATAAAGTACAAATAGGAGTAGATTAAATAATGAATGATCGATTTAGTGTTTAAATCTACACATATACACACACACACACACACAAAAAAAAAAAAAAAAGAGAGATAAAAAGAAAAAAAAGGTTTCAGAACTTCGTTGCTTCAAAGTATTATTTTTCAACAAATAGGCAATTTTTCAGTGAAAAATGAATGACTGTGGTATGGCCAAATGACTGTACGAGTGCCAAGTTATGGATGGAATGCCTTTTAAGAGGGAAGGGAGGGATTCCAGGATACCTAGCCCGTATTTAAATGGGTTTTGGAGAAAACTACGAAACACACTGATCAGCTAGGTAGCCGAGTACGAACTGGGTTCGAACCCGGTACCGCCCCTCTCCCAGTTTTAAAAGAACCTCTCAATTCCTGGCGGAGAGAAAAATGAATGAGGGAAATGGGGGAGGGCGATAAAAAAAAAAAAAAAAAAAAAAAAAAGTACTGTGTTAAGGATTTAAAATTTTAGTATCTAGAGTTGAAAATTGAAAATATAGGCTTTACTTATGAAATCTTAAAAAGGCTTAATATTTATTTATTTCATTTATTTTTAATATATTTCATTTTACTCATTATCATTATTATTATTATTTTATTGTTGTTTAAGGGAGGGGTAATTGAAAAAGACAATTGAGTAATTTGTGTTCAAAATTCTTAGTATAATTAATCTTTCTATCTTTTAATTTTTAGCCTTTCACAAGGCTTTGTCCTCGAAAGGACTTATTTTTTAGTTCTGAAAAGAACTTTTTTTTGTTAGTTCTGAAAAGAACTTTTTTATGTTAGTTCTGAAAAGAACTTTTTTTAGCCTTGAAAAAAATATTCTTATTCGTCTAATGGCTCGATTCCGCTAAGGCTATCATCATTATCCGTTGACTGCTCAGAGTCACCCGAAGAACTATCAATATTAAAACTCATGGTTTCAACAATCTGTTCTTCCAAACCATCTAATAACCACATTCTTTTTTCTCTATTTCATTTTTGAAGAAAAAAGAATGCACTTTTCTTCGAATAGCTGTTTTTGTAAAGTCATCATATCTCTGCATCCTTGTACTTGTGTTAACTTTCAAAGGACGTTTCTTTCCTGGAGTCGAAAGTTTCCCACTCGTCTTTTTTTCAGCTTTTATTCTGTTTATAGATGATCGGGAAATTCCTGTCAATTCAGAACACATCTCAGTAATTTCATTTTCCGATTTCAAGGGATTTTGTTCTCTGAGTTTAATAAAAACGTTTAAGATGATAACCTTAGCAGAACTTTGCAAAGCTTTCCCCTTTCTCTGAGGTTGAAAAGTAAACGGGGATCCAACTGAAGGAGATGCCATTGAAACGATAAGATAAGACCAGAGGAGAAAGAGGGTAAAAGAAAAGCAAGCGTCAATTCCGGAGTCCGAGAAAAGAATGACCCCACGAAAAATTCCAGGGTTTGAGGGTTGCCGGAATTTCGTTCTTCTGAGTAAATCGCCAAACAAAGGAAGCTTTTGACTGGATAAGTAGACAGTGACGTATAACTTATTATTTTTAAAAAGAATTCCTTAATCATTAAAATATACATTTTTAGCTGAGTATATAGATTTAGCTAATATTACTGAATCTAATACGGATATTTAATGTTAAATTAAGTATACTTTTAATAACATAAATAAGTATTTTAAAGGAACTATATATCACTTGCGGAATCACACAGGCTCAGCCTTTGACAGTGTGCTCAAGTTAGGTTTGCCCCGAGATTAGACGAGAAAAGAAAGTTCCGATTCAAAAGGTTACAGTAAAAAGTGTTGATACTCCGAATCACATCCTCACGTCATGAATTGCCAACAGAAGCTCTGTTTCAAAGCTTAGTCTCTGTCGTTTCTGCTGCGTTCTAAGTTCATTGGAAGAAATAAAATGGTTGAGCAAATGTGATTACAGTAACATATTATTGTCTGTATATACAATTCAAGAATCTTTATAAAGGGTCTAAATCCATAAAGAATTTCATTAAGATTTTACTGTTCTATTGCTTTTTGAAAACATAAAATTTAAAATAAATGATGACATTTTCTTTTGGTTAAAAAATATTTTTACAGATGTTTAATAAGGTTGAAAACTGTCAATAATGCAATTTTGACCAGTCCTATCTTGTGTGCGTTTAAGTTTTTACTTTTTAAAAATATAATTTATTTATATATTTATTCTAGCTTTTAACAATTTATTTTAACATTTTCTGGATCAGCATATATGCAATTTCTTAGTCTCTTACTGTAATGAAGTTTATTACAAATAAAAAATGAGGTATAAAAGAAGTTAGTATGGAGTAAATTAATGCTGCGGATGTGCTATAGTAGCGCGTAAATTGCGCAAAAAATATCAAAGGCGGGAAGCAAAATATACTGATATGGTGCCTAGGGGACGCTCAATAATATTCAACCTCAAACGAAAGAAAGATTTTTTTTTTTTTTTTTTTTGTGGGATGAGCGTTCTGTAAAATCGTTCACATGCGTTTGAAAATGGCTTTTAATTTTTTTTTTTTTTTTTAATGCTATTTCGATTTTACGATAACAATTACTTAGATTATAAATGATTTTTGCAAGACAATTGAAAATTCCACGGTGACTTCCGAAAACACGTGCTCATTTGTCCAATATTTAATCATAGTAAAAATATCTATTATATTTATTTAATAATAAAATCACTGAAGTGCTGGTATAAAATAAATAAATAACACTCAATATTCCGTTATCTCTTGATTGAATTGGCTAAATGATAATAAACACACTCCTCCAAGATCCTAACAGAATCCAGGGTTCCCCTTTGAGCCTTTGAGAAGGGCGTCGCGCCCTGCCTGCCCTTTAAATTTTTATGAGCGCCCTAACTGCCCTTTAAAGTAAAAAAATGCGCCCTCCTTGCCCAAAAAACGCACCCTTTATGCCCGAAAATCGCGCCCTTCTTGCTCCCAAATTTAACCACCACGACCCAAAATAGCGCATTTTTTCTCCTTTTTAAATATTCTTAGTGCTTTATTAATACAAATTTTCTTTCTAGAAGCTTTTTCACTTTTCTGTGTGTTCTACTTATTGCAAAAGCGAGTTGACACTTAGCAGGTGTATAAACTATTTATCAGCGTAAACATAGTTGCCGTCGAACTTCTTTAAATGACCCTGCAGCCTGCAGGCTATAAGGGTGGGGTGGGGAACAGACAAATAAGTGCCTCCCCGGTGTTAGCAAAAAAAGAACGGGAAAATATGGAAGATATTGCTCTTTTCTTATATTCCAATAATCCTTTTGCATCATACATCATGTTTTTTTTTTTGTTTTTTTTAATCTTTAAAATCACGTTAACAAAAATAGCAAATCTAATTACTTTTATGATCTAGCTGAAGAACCACAAAAATCATCGTTAAGTTCAATCTCATAAATAAGTTAAAAAAAAAAAAAAAAAAATGACTCAGGAAAGAGAAGTGTTTGTTTACATTAGATGAAAAACCACAATCAATTAGAATCAAAAGCTGAAAGAAGGGGGAATGAAAAGGAAATCTAGATTGTGCAGTGCTTTGGTTTTTATTTACACGATAACCACAGACAAGGATATTCTTTTTATCTGTGACAATAACAAAAGTTCATTTATTTTAATGATATTTTGAAATTTGTGTAAAAATGCTCTCGCATTTCGGTAATTAGTCACAAAATTATTACAAATATCACAAATCATTAAAAAAAAAAAAAAAAAAAAAACTAATTACATCGATTAGCGTAAAATTAAAGCCTATCTTAGGTATTGCTATTAAACATAAATTTTGATAATTAACGGCAAAATGATTAAATACTTCCGCTATCGGCTAAAAAAAATATTGTGAATTTAGAAAGTCAGCTTTTTATAAAAGTACGGATTTTATTAACATCGGAATAATAAAGTATTTCATAAATAGTTGCAATTAAACGTAAATTTTTGAAAGTTAGCGGTGAAATCGAAATGATCCTGTATTTCCGAAATCGGCTGCAAAATTACTGCATATTTTGAGATTAAACTATAAAAATAACTCAAATTTTATCGATTAATGACGGAATAGATAATTATTTGGAAATTTAGCTTTGAAAACAATGTGATTTTAATCTTAGCAGCAAAATAATAGAGTATTTCGATTCTTACAGTTTCCTTTTTACTTTCTTCTATATTTAATAGAAGAAAGTACTGGATTCGTAAAAATTTTCGACTTCCGGTTTTCGACGGATTTACACGTTTTGAGAGGTCTAGAACATGATTTGACCATTTTTAGACAATGTCTGTCTGTGTGTGTATGTGTGATAAAAATTTTGTGGCAACTGTATCTCTGGAACTACAGCTCAGATTTGTATATAAATTTATATGTCGATACACCTTGACCTAAATTAGTACCTATCAACTTTTGGTGAAAATCGCTCAACAGGTGGCGCTGCTATACAGTGATTTCCGAAATTTAAAGGAGGCTATATCTCAGGTTCTATTGCATATAATCGAACAAAACTTGATTTTTAAGGTCTTTATGAGACATTATGATGATTCAATGTAAATGTTTATCGGCCAACAGGTGGCGCTGCTATACATCAATTTCTGCAATTTATGGGAAGACTTTCAGGAACTACTGCACAAAATTGCATATAAATTTATATGTAGATGCACCTTGACATAAATTAGTATCTATCAACTTTTAGTGTCAACCACTCAACAGGTAGCGCTGCTGCACAGTGTTTTCTGCAATTTAAGGAAAGGCTATATCTCAGGTTCTATTGTGTATAATCAAACAAAACTTGACATGTGCAAAGGCCATTATCAGACATTATGCTGATTCAAATTGGATGCTTTCAACCAATAGATGGCGCTGCTACACTGGAAATTTCCTCGATAACGGGAAGGCTATATCTCAGTTTGTATGGCATATAACTGTACAAAATGTGATATGTGAGATACTCATTATAAAAGCATATTTTTAAGATGTTATTTATAGACAATAAAACTTTCTCTGGATATTTAGTGTTAGCTTTCTCTAAGATGAAAATCATTTGCATTCATCATGTTAGATAATTTTAATAAATAATAGTTTTAATAAATTATTTGCCCTTAGTGAATTTGTATAGGAAAATATAGAAGAAAGTCTTGTGGTGACCACAACATACTATCCCCCCCCCCCCACAGAATAAATATATTAACCTGTGATACTCTTTGATGGTTAGATAATGCAGAGTTCAAAATTTAACAACCTCTGATTTTCATGCTAGTTATTTTGTTTTTATAGAAACTTCTCATTTTGGGTGTTAAATTTGCCTTATATGTATAAGAACTTTATAAATTTAACTCATTATAGGTACAAATAAGTACTTTTAATAATAACCTATATAAGTAATCCATCCTCCATTATTCATTCTACAGCCAAGTAGTAACAGTTTCCAGGGATTTTGCATGTTGGGTAGTTTCATCCCTAATAGTTGTAGGAGCTACATTTTTAGAGATCAAATTTCAAAAGAATATTTCATTTACCATTATTGAAATTCAGCAAACAAAGTGAGTAAATTCCAAGGATATATTAAATTTACTAACTGATTGTAACATTAGAAATTAGCAATAATACATAAAAAATTGGAAACTATTAAAAAAAATATCATTAATTAATTAAATCGAACTTTTTATCAAACTATTTGATTAGAATGTTTAATATTTTTCTTTAATAATCACTAAAAAAGGTCTTTGGTTTTCATTTTAAGAAATTTGCGAAAATCTTATTAAAGATAATTTTTATTATAGTTCTTTACTTTCATTTCAACATTTATAAGATTTTCAAGAGCTTTTTACATATTTCTCAGGAAGCAATTTTAATACTTTTTATTAGGTTTAATAGAACTATAGTTAAAGATGAAAGAATGTGAAAAAATAAATTTATTTATTTAATTTTTGCTGACTAATTTGTACATTTAGTGGGGGGGGGGGGGGGGGGGAAAGGGCAAAATTAACGGTCGCCACCGGCCACATGGCGACTAAATAAAAAAAGATGGCGATTAAAAATTTTGCATCGATCGCCACTAAAGTCGCCACTTTTTGGGATCATTAAAAGATTCTAAAAATCGAGCGACGATAGGCAATCGAAGCCTTGTGATTTCCAATCTTTTTCCATCCATGGTATAAATCTCAATGTTCATTTTAAACTTGCTTTTTTATGTTCTACAATCTATAAAGAAGTAGAATTGTTTAATATATCTCACTCATATAATTTTTTGGACCCCCCCCCCCTTTCCCTCCCCCTAACGATCTGTGATCACACAGCTTAGAGAAAGCTTCATAATTTCTAATCATTCTCAGTTTGCTGCAAAAACATAAATATCTATTTTAAACTTACTTTATTAGATTCTAGAATCTGTAAAGAAATAGAATTGTTTATCTCCTACTCATAATTCTTATAATCCCCCCCCCCCCTCCAACGATTGGCAACCACATGCTCCACTGAAGTCTTGTGATTTACAATCTTTCTCCATCCATAACATAAATGTAAATATTCATTTTAAACTTTATTTATTAGATTCTAGAACCTATAAAGAAGTATATAGATGTATTCCCCCCCCCCCCACACACACGTGCACTCCATTTCAACTAGCAGTTAATGATCAAATGTCCTGCAAAGCACAATCTTTTTCCATTATTATCTCTATAGTATTTAGTGTATATTTAACCCATTTAAGATACTTGACAAATATGTGTATCAAAATTTGATTTGGCTTAAATGTGTATTTTTCAAAAATTTTTGTATTTGCTTACTTTTGAGTAGAAATCTTCCTTTTATCCTTCCCATTTTAATGTAGAAATCTCCCTATTTTTAAAGCTACAAATTTGGCAGCTAAGTAAATTATTTTTAATGAAGCAGCTAAGTTTCCATATCTATACTTTTTAAGAGGAAATATTTTAACTCTATTGAAATAAAATCATTTAAAAAAGTGTGTCTTTAGAAATAAGAAAAAATAATAAAATTGCTAACTGTATTTACACATGACCATGTAAAAGGTTGTGATGATGATGAATCAGCTGATTCATTTACTAGAAAATATCAATGTGAACTGTGAATGATAACAGCTTATTTCACTTAAATAAATTGAAAAAAAAAAAAAAAAAAAAAAAAGTACTACTGAATTATCTGAAAGATAAAAATTTTTGCTGTTATTATTACAGTCCTAAGCAGATTTTAATTTAGGATGTGCAATTTAGGATTTTTAAAAAGAGCGTAATTACAAATTACAATTTCAGTGTCCCTGTGTTAATTTTATTATTATATGTATTTCTTATTTTCATATTTTTCTTGTGGTAATTATACCGCAAAATGGGGACAATGCTTTTTGCAGTTTGAAAGAAATAGTCTTATGATGTGAAAAGTGGCCACTAACATTAAAAAAGTGGCTACTAATGAAACTGGCAGTACCGGCCACTGGCCACTAATGAATTTTCCCAGTTTTGCCCTTTAGGGGGGGGGGGAATTGCTGATTGCTTAGCAACTGCATTTATAAATATAATAAAATTGTTTGTAATTTTGGAGGCTATTTTTTGCGAAGCGATATGCCCTTTTTATAAAATGTGCCCTTTTTCATTCTCCACAAATGTGCCCTCTTTTTATAGCACCCTCCTGCCCCTTTTTCCTTGGTAGCAGCACCCTGCCCTTTTTCAAACCTAGGGGGAACTCTGCAGAATCGCTGACCTACTTCTAACACAACATGTTGCTCTTTGACCTTGAAGCAGGCCGCAGGCAGACTAACGTAACTCTCATCTGTATATCTTTATTTCTTTTGAGAGCTAAGAACTAACTATTTATAAAAAGGAATTATATTAAAATTTATTGACATTATACAAAATCATAGAATATTTATCTGTCTTCTTTTAATAATTCCCCCCACTCCCCAAAAAACTGAAAAATACAGGTTTTAATAAAATTCCAGAGTGCATTTCTGTTATTTTATTATTTAATTTGCCAAATTAAGTACAATTTGCTTTTAAAGAGTAAAAACAGCATGTGGCATGTTTCTTATATTATCAAAAACTAATTTTCACAAATCTGTGAAATTCAAAATTGCCGCGATCCTTGCAATTCCGTATTTAAGTGAAACAAGTGAATTACAAAGTTGAAGACTATCACCGATTTAGTACAAAAAGATAGTTTAGACAATCATGCTAGCGTTCCTATCTCTGAAACGGTTCAAGACAGGGGGGAAAAGTGAATTATAAAATTGCAGAGCATCATCGATTTAGTACAAAAAGATAGTTTAGACATTGATGCTAAAAATGCAATGCTAAAAACGTGCATTTGTTTGTTCGCAATTTCTTATACTATGCACATTTGAGCTACATTGCACATGCTGTAGCGTAGCTGGTGAGACATACATTATATAGTTCAAAATACGGTTACTTGATACTTTTTGTTTTGTTAAGATCTTGGTCTGAAGTAGGTCCCATTGTAATATCTTTACAATCTAAAGAAAATAAAGCACCATCTGGTGAAAAACAGCAGAATTAGCGCTCCTATCTCAAAAACGGTTTAAGATGGGAGAAAAGTTAATTACGAAGTTGTAGAGCATGATCGACTTACTACAAAAAGACAGTTTTTAGACATTATTGCTAAAAATAGAATGCTTGGTTGGCAAACTGGGCCCAGCCCAGAAAAACCCGCCCGGGATTTTTTGGGCAGGCCCACCAACAAAAACCGGCTGGGTTTTTGCAAATAAGTGGGTTTTTGTTAAAAATTATTTATAATTTATAAATCCCATCTATAAAGTAAAGTATAGATTCTTATTTTTATTTTCTAGAAAATAGTATTAAACTTAAAAAGTAACTGCAGTTATAAATATAATAAAAGCAAGTTTATCTTCTATAATAGGCTCTTCCCAGCGCCGTCTGCTCAATCACGTGATGTGTGAATAACGTAAAATGGGATTCAATTAAATATTGTTCTTAAGAACAAAAGTGTTAATATTTAATATAAAAGTGAATAGGAAATAGGAATTTAGGAATGTTGGCCACACTCCCCACCTTTCCTGTAATCCTGCTGGTTGAACTAAATTAGGTCCCTCTCCAACGAGCACTTCTCCAGATTCAGAATTTTTTTTGCACTGAAGAGCTAAAGGTTACTGAAACAGCTGTATGCATCTCAAATATTTTTCTTTGGTGTTTCTGACATAGTAGTTTATTCGGGTTTTAATTTTCCAACGCCAAGTCTCCTGTTATTAATTTAAAAAAAATATTTTGTCTGTTAACCTAAGTCCACTATTCAGTGATTTACCTGAATAGTGGGATTCCATTGGGACTCCTGCCCTCCTCCTTTTTTTTTTTTCTTTTTTTCTTTTTTTTTTTTTTTTGGGGGGGGGGGGGGTAACATTTGTTTTTAAATCTAAAATAATTTTCATTGAGAATTAAGTTGTTTGCTGCTATGCTATTAACTTGTTGTGCTGATTTAGTGAGAAATGAAAAAGAAAGTAAAGAAATGAAATATATTTCTTTTTTTCATTATTTCATTTCATTTATAATTTTTTTAATGTTTGTTGATGGGAACAATTTAATGCCATCAAAATTCACAATAGTGTTATTTTCATTAACTTTAATTTCTCTTAGTTTTCTTATAAAGTTGCCGGTGGGACTTAGGCTATTGTTTGAAGGGAGGAGGATTTCACGGTAAATGTCTTTCATATATATTCTGAAGGAAAGTTGGACTTTCTCTTTTATTTACTACTTAGTAAAATTTCGGGTAATTCTTATGATGTTTAATTTTTTAACTTTTTATTTTCCTTCTGTTAGTTTCTTTTTATTTCGTAAACTATCACACAAGCATTGAGGGCAACCAGGTCCCTGGCCAGAATGCTTCAGTGTAAACCTTCAAATAAAGCTTATAATTTAATTAAAACATGTTTTACTTGCCATTCAAACTTTTGTAGACATATACTTTTTAATTATTTCCAAAAGTTCATGACAGTTACATACAGCATAATTATTGCTATCCATGCAAAATACAAGCTGAAGCATGTGTTGCAATTGTACAAAAATGAATTTTAAAGCAGACAGCCACACCAATTGTTGAAATATTCTTTTCTCAAAGATGGGGGAGGAGAAATTCTGGATTCGTACTCAGGTCACACCATGAGCCTAGCTATTTGAAAATTTCTGTGGTTTTCTGAAAAACTTGCATAAATATAGGCTAACAAATCTTTGAGAAGATCCCCATGAAGGAGGGGGTGGGGCACACACATTCCTGCACAACACACTTACAAGGGAAGTGTGAATTAGTAAAATCGCTATTGAAACCATACCAACCTTAAAATAAAGAGCATGATCGAAAACATTGGGTACCGTACAAATTTGTTGCAACAACTCCCATGGGGGTGAGATATGACATCTATTAGTTTTAGTTATTTCTATAAAAGCCAACAAAACACACAGCGTAGTGTGAACAGATGGTGCAGTGCTAGCGTGCTTGACTACGGATACGGAGGTAGTGGGATCGAGTCCCCGCAAGGGCGTTTTGTATTTTATTTTTTTATTTCAACTGAAATATTTATTTTTAACAATTTTAATTAAATTAAATCCTTATTTTAAGAGAAAATGTTAATTATATTAAAACAAGATTTTTTTTTTTTTTTTTTTTTTTCAGCGCGGACAATTTAATATATATATATATATATATTTTATTTTTAACCAATTTATTTATTTATTTATTTATTTATTAAATTTAAAGAAATTAATAATTTAACGGGAAATACTTTTATATTATATTTAGGTAAGATTTTGTTAATGGTTACATTCAGATAAAATTTTGTTAATGATTGTTTTATATAAATTATTAATTACTATTTTTTAACGACGACATTAATAGCAAGAGTTAATCGTCTGCTCTCGATTGTATTATTTATTCAGGCAATTTTTTGCATGAAAAATCCTGAATGATGAACAGCTGTTGCTTAACCATTCGACGTCGCATTTAACTTTTATTTCAAATATTTCATTATACAACTGTCAAATTTAGTGGTGTCGGAAGTACTGACAATTATATTGAAGACAATGACAAATTTTTCAAAAGGATTTTTACTAATTTATAATTAATTTACATCTAAAAAAATTCAAAATCTGGGTAAATATGAATTTTATAAATCAAGTAATCTCGACGAAAAGCCAAATATTTGACAAAATTTTTGTGATGAACAATAATTGACAGTGAACAAAATTGAAATTCAAGTAATTGTGATCAATCTTTTTATATTTCTTGTTCTAATTGTGAAAAATACTTATGGTTTCATGATTTTTCTACTTTTAATCATAATTGTTATAAATTAGAAACTATATTCGTAGCTTTAAACACGGTTTTCCTTTTTATAAATAAAAAAATGCATTTCTTAAATTCATTCTCAATACTTTATTAATTGGAATACTCAAAAAAAAAAAAAAAATCTTAATGTAATAAATATTTTCTCTTAAATTTATAATTTAATTTAATTAAAAACGTATAGAAAAAAAAATTAAAAAAATTACAAAACGCCCTTGCGGGGACTCGATCCCACGACCTCCGTATCGGAAGTCAAGCACGCTAGCACTGCACCATCTGTTCACACTACGATGCGTGTTTTGTTGGCTTTTATAGAAATAACTAAAACTAATAGAGGGCATATCTCACCCCCATGGGAGTTGTTGCAGCAAATTTGTACGGTACCCAAAGTTTTCGACCATGCTCTTTAATTTAAGGTTGGTTTGGTTTGAATAGCGATTTTACTAATTCACACTTCCCTTGTTAGAATAGCAAATTTTGAGGACAATTCATTATTCATTCATTGACAGATAAAAATTCATTTAAACGTAAAATTTGACATTTTTTCATTTTTCTTTTCAAAGAGCAGTAAAAGTGATCTTTAAAGTAAAATCTTTAAAGTTACTAGAGATGAATGGGCCCACCAAGCCCCACCTTATGGTATATCTTATCTTAAGGTATTCAGCAAAACCGAAAGAGTATGACACTGGCTCTGTATATTTTTAAATTATTTGATTTCAGGTATTACTCAGGTTACACATGATAGGGAATCATATAAAAATAAAAATAAAAATAAATAAATAAATATTGATTGATTTTTTTTTTTTCAATATATATATATATTCCAGACAGTGTTGTGCAAGTTCACGAAAAAAACGAGCTAGTTCAAACTCAAGTTCATCGTGTAAAAAACGAGCTAGTTCGCGCTCAAACTCCTGTCTGAAAAAAATGAACGCGTTCAACTCAAGTTCATTTTTAAAAAGGAGCGAAGTTCATTAAAAGTTCATTTTTGAGTATTTTTTTTTCTCTAAATAGATCTTCTCGGTGACTCGGTGAACACTTTCATAGGTAATTTACATTTATTAAAATTGTCAGTTACCATGAAAATTATTCTTAATTTAGTGTTTAATTAAACTTATAAACATTTAATTCTCAATTATAACTTATTCATTTAATAGTAGTAGAAATTTATTTAGAGGACACTTCTGAATAGTGAACCCACTGTTTTTGTGTATTTTTTTATTCTCAAATTTCCAATACTTTTGTTTATGCACACAGTGGCGCAACCAGAAATAAATTGTGGAAGAGGCCTGAGTTGAAGAATAAAAAATACTATATATATATATGTACTCAAAGCAATTCCAATCCTATGCCAGTATTTCTGAATATAAATTTTTGCTTTAGTTAAAGCAGAAATTACAAGAAAGTTTCTACAAATATTTAAGAAATATGGTACAGTAGGACAACTTTATATGCAAGTGAATGTGGTATTTATCAAAATAGCAAATATAAACATGTATATGTCGATCCTTGTTCTATAAAATCATTTCCAAATAGAAATTTTTATTTTAGCTTAAAGCAGAAAACTTTCCAAAAGTTTCTCCAAAGATTAATTTTTAAAAGTTATGAAAGAAAACGGGTGTGAAATTATGAGTATATATACAATGTTTATTTTGAAGTATGATGCGTCATGGTCAATATCAAACAAGTCTTTGAAAGTCTGTCATTTCTAGATAAACGAAATTTTTTGAAAGATTTAAAATAATGGAATTATAATCAAAATAATTTTTAAACATTATATATAAGTTATACACTTTAAAAATATTTTTACTTCCAAAAATATCTAAATAAAATAACATTTAAAAATGTAAATTTAAATTAGATTTTTAAGTTATTTTTGAAATAATTTACTTTGACAATATTTTTAATCTTTTGTTCTATGCAGCTTACTAATTGCTTCAATTAGAACTATGACAAGATTTTTCTTACTCTAACATGTTTGCTCAAGAGCCAGTTTGCTTAAATTAAGAGTTATTTATTTATTTTTGATAACGAAACTAGTATAATATAACATTTTCAAATGACAAATAATAATAATAATAGAAAGAAAAAGAAACTGAAAATATCCTACCCTGTCATTTTTAATTTATAAAGCAGGTTGAGTTTTTATTGATTATCAATAGCATGATATTAAATATGATAAAGAAATTAGTATGATTTAAAATTTAATAATAATAAAAAAAAAAATCAAAAGAAAAGAAAAAAATCAAAAGAAAAGAAAAAAATCAAAAGAAAGAAAAAAAGAAAACAAAAATGGAAGAAAAAGAAAAGAAATTTAAAATGTAAAAGAATATAACATACACTATTATCATTTTTAATTTATAAGCAATACGTAAAATTTCATGAAAAATGTAAAAAAAAAAAAAAAAAAATGATAATAATAATAATAATAATAATAACAAGAGTAAGCAGGAATCATTTTACATTTTGCTTAATATAATACATAACATCTCTATTGTATGCAAAGAAAAATCTATATTTAATATATGTTTTTTAAAGAAAAATATTTACTTCTATTTTTATTTCTAAAGCAGGCTGCGCTTTTATTGATTTGGTATATAAATATGATAAAAAAAATTAGTCAATTTATTACTTTCCGAACAAACGTATGAAAGGAAAGTATTGTAATCATGTCAAAAATCCGAATTCGAGATTTTGGTGTTTCAATACGTACGCTAGCGTCTAAAAACACTTTGCTCGAATGCGCTGTAAGTTGGTACGCATATTGCATGTCACTGTAGCACGAACCCTATTGATTTTGGTGAATCTGGCCCTTACAGTTTTTTTACAGGGACACAAAGAAAAATTCTTTATCACTATGGCCTGTGGGACCAAAATCTTAAAAGTGCGATAGCATCTAAACGCCTCATTCAATTGAGTAAAAATTTTATACATATAAGGTCACAGTTACTCAATCTGTATAGATTTTGGAAAATCTGAAACGAGCAAACAATTTATACACATATTATAGGTAATAGTTGCAAGTACTCTAAACGCCTTATTCAATTGAACAAAAAAATTATACACATATTACAGGTCACAATTTCACGAACTGTATAGGTTTTGGTGAATCTAACACTTCTATTTTTTTTTTTTTTTTTTTTTTTTTTACAGCACAGCAAATAATTCTGTATCATTATGGCCTATGGGGTGAAATTATTTAAAGTGCGACAGCATCTAAATGCCTTATCCGTTTGAGTGGAAAATTTATATACGAGTCATATCACACAAACTGAGGTCACCATCACACAAACTGTAGGGGAGAGGGGGGCACATATGGACGTTTTTTGTTTTATTAAAAAATCTAACCTTTTTCATCTTTTTTTTTTCATTTTTTTTTTACTAACCATAATCTTACATCTAATCTCTTCAAATACATGTACTTAAATATTAGGAAATGTGACAAAATTATTTTTAAAAAAATATTTAAAAATATGCAAAATTTGTCCACATCTGCCCCTACAAGGGGTACATTTGGACATGCTTGGGGGCACATTTGGACAAGTAAATATAGCATTATCAACAGTTTAAAATAACAAAAACAAATGACTTGAATACATATATACTGGAAATATCCACTTCTGTTGCTATAAATAAGGGCAATAAAATATTTTAATTATATTTATAATCTTTAAAAAAGGACTTTTAAAGAAAATATATATATTCTAGTGATGTTCTATGATCTTCACGATTTGAGTCGCAGTTTTTTACCTAATCAAAAATAAATTTGCTTTAAATTATGGTGAACATTTTAATAACTAAAACAAATAAATTGAAAATAATCAAATACACATTAATATGGGGAAAAAAAAAACTTTATTCCTATTTCACTTTATAAGACTCTAAATTGACCATAAATCTTAAGTTTGCTGCTGCATGTTCAGTTCCTCCTATTATAATGCTGGAAGAAAGACTTCATCACTGAAAACTAGTCTGTTAACAGCCCATATTCCAGCATTCTTGAACGAACTGCTGATATTTCTTGGAGTGAAAGAATTAAGATTTAAGATATGCATTTGATGACAGTTCTGCTATTTCATATATAGTGATGGTCTTTCCTGGATTAGAAGCCATCCAATCATTAAAAGCTATTTTTACTTTATCTTTGAAAGAATAAACGCCAACATCTAGTGGCTGCATGCGATGGGAACAGTGAGGGGGAAATGATGAAACAACAATTCAATTTTTTCTTGCATACATAATAGCTTCTATTGATGTGTGGGTATCATGGTTGTCCAGCAGTAAGAGTATTGGGTTAAATTAAACATTATATTTTTAGCCCACATCAGATTTTTTTTTTATTATTTAGCTTTAGATTAAATCCTGATAAGTTGTGAATAAAACTACACTGTAAAAAAATAACTATTACCAGCTGCAAGAAACTCTCTGTGATTGGAGAAAATAATTATTTTCTCCAATCACAGAGAGTTTCTTGCAGCTGGTAATAGTTATTTTTTTGCAGTGTATACAATTACGCTTAACTATAATAGCAAAGATTAAAAGCTACAGTCTTTGTTATTTAAAAAATCATTTTAAGCACCTTATTGCTTTAATTTTGTGTTATAAATTCTAAATATAACACATTAGGGGCACATTTGGACAGTCCACATGTGCCCCCAAAACAATATCCAAATGTGCCCCACAGTCACATGTTTAGAATTTTGTTAAGCCTAGCTTAGCAGAAATTTTTTTTGACAAATATGATTAATAAATCATTATGTTCATCAAACAAGCTATCTAGTTTTATATAATTAATTTTCATGATGCAATATAAATATGTATAATTAAGATTGTACAAATAAAGCATAACTTTACTTTTAAGCTTCAAAACTGCTTGGTTGACATAACTGGAAAACTTTCACAGCCAATTGCTTTAAATTTTCCTGGGAAATGCATCATAGTGTTGCCAACAAAATATAATTATTTCATAATTTTCACATTTATTTAAGTTAGGGAAATTTAAGTTGTCCATATGTGCCCCTGTCCAAATGTGCCCCCCTCTCCCCTATAGATTTTCGCGACTAAAAATTGTTCATCATATTAAATTATTTAAAGTGTGATAGCTAGTAAATGCCTTATTCAAACGAACTGAAAATTTATATACATGTTATACGTCACCGTCACACGAACTTTATGAACTTTAGAGAATCTAGAATTTATGATTATTTTTACAGGGACGAAATGCAAATTTCTTTATCATTGTGGTATATAGGCTCAAATTTTAAAGTGCGATAGCGTCTAAATGCCTTATCCGATAAAGCTGAAAATTTATAAGTCACTGTTGCACTAACTATAAGCATTTTGGTGAATCTAGCAATTGTAGGTTTTTACAGGGACACAACGAAATATTCTTTATCATTATGATCTACGTGTTCGGTAAGACAACGTTAAATTAAACTTCGTATACTATATAAAGAAAAATACTCAAACTACCTAATATAATTTTCTCTTTTGTTTATTTAACAACTCCTCTTACTTTACTTTATCTACAAAACCGTTAATTACTCAATTTTTGGAATGTCGAGTGGAGTCACTCCAGATTTTTTTTTTTTTTTTAATAATGACCAAAAAATAAAAGAAGAGAAGAAAAAACATTAGATAAAGGAAAGAATATATTATATTTCAAATAAATAAGAAATCAAAAACCTCATCGCTTTTGACTTATAAAGAATGTAAAATTTTATTAAAAATGAAAAATAAATAAATGAATAATATAGGTAGAAATCATTTTATATTTTGCTTAAATTAATAAATAAATTTCATCATTTTATATATTTTTAATAATAAAAGCTGTATATAGTCTCTAAAGAAAATTGTGTTTTCAATATCTATTTATAGATAAACATGCAATTTTCTATTCTTAAAGCACGCTGTTGATCTTATCGAATTTCGAGATAGTTAATTATGAAAAAGAAATTTGAATAATTATGATTTAAACATAATAATGATATAAACACTCATATATATGTTCTTTTTTAAATTCTTAATAATTATCATCTCATCAAGGTTTTACTTCCTGGTTTCTATGTATTAGAATGAATGATGAAATAATATAGCAATTTTACATATTTTTAATATGTTGATTAAAGTAATAAATACTCTCTTATTTTCTTTTTAATTATTATTATTTTTTTTTAATAATAAATACTTGTATTTGAATCACACTCGAAAGTAAATATTCCTTAAAAATTATATTAAGAATGACGTTCACGTTCTAATTAATAACATATTTTTAATTTTAGTTCATAGAGAAGCATAGAAATTAATATTTTTTGTTGGCTGTTATGTGCTTTTATAAAATTTTGAGGTATTTAAATGTGATAAAAAATATTTTGATTTAAAATTTAACAATAATAAATAATACATAATCAATAATAATTCTTAAGAAACATGTAAGCAAAATTAATTGAAATTTATAAAGAGTATTGTGTTTCATTTAAAAAGTATAATAAAAAATATCGCTAACAATGTTTCAACAACTATTTTTAAATTGTTATCGAATTTCGAAGAATTTAAAACTGATATATATATTTAAATATAGCAATGTAAATATAATATTTTGTAAATGAAAATTAAAATGATAATAATAATATATTCCACATATTTTATATAAAAATGAAATATAATATAGAAATTATATATTATAATTTTTGGAAATTTTTCAAATCTTATATGGATTTTGCTTTTCTAAAATTCATTTTCTGTTGATTAACGAAAAAAAAAAAAAAAAAAAATCTAAAATTTTATTAAAAATGAAATTATATGCTATTCTTATTTTTTCTTTTAATATTTTTTTTTTTTTTTAATTAAAATTGAAATGAAATATCAAAATAGTAATAGTTTAATACACCTTTTCTTTATCTTTTAGAAAGACTGCTTTCCATTATAGTTTTTCATTAGCTTGAAGAAAAATTTTATATATTGATATTTTTCACATGGTCTTACTTTCTCAGAGAAATTTCAGATATATTTGCAAATGACTACGACGGAATGTAAAAAGTGTTAAAAGTGATAGTGAATGACTGAGAAATGAGAATACTCTACTAAAACGATCCCCGTTTTTCTCCCCCATTTCTTTTTCTTCCTTGAAAATAAATCGAACAGAGAAACATACATTCACTATCCTATCAAAAGAGTGAGATGCTATCTGAGCTGTAACCAATTTCTGGTTATAAATTTTAGCTTTTTTGTGTGTGTTATAGCTAAACACTATAACACACACAAAAAAAAGAGAAAGAAAAGAAAGATTCGCTTTTCCTAGTGTCCCCCTCTCTTTATTTTATTTTGAATGAGGGTATTTAAAAGTCGAAAGTGGTCACCAATACCCAGTGGCTCCAACATCTGGATATCTGATTATAGCCATCAGATAACAATTATTCAAGTTTCAACCAACAAAGATCGGTAAGCCCCCTGTTTCCTGTTTTTACGACTTCACTCAATAGGTGGTCTCAGTCGCTTTAGGGAAGAGTTTTGTTTACATTCTTCTAATAAGTTCAAAGAATGCCGTTTTATATCAGAAAGAAAGGAAGTAAAAATCTGACTGTGAATATGAGAGGGAGTAAAGTTTTAAAATGTTGAAAAACAACAAGTCTATATTCGAAAAGTATCGTAAAAAAGAAATTCTTATTCATATTTAGATTTATTCTTCGCGTTTATTTATTTTTATTTTATGTCTAAAAACTTAAAGTGTGCGAAATTGGTGCTTTTATTATTTATAATACATTTTTTTTATTTAAAACACTTTCTAAATTAACTTAAATTGTCGTATAAATAAACTATTTGTAATAGTTGAACTCTGCTCAGATCCCCATCATATATTTGTTCTCATTCATTTCTACTTTAGCTCATACTATGTACATGTTAAAAGATATGAAGTCTGTTTATCATTTGGCTCGATTGTAGAATGTAGTTCCTCAACTATTAGGATACCCTCCCGCCTTCCGCTTCAATATATTTATCTTATCCTAATTTGTTATTTAATTTTGTTTAGGTCAGTTTTATATTTCAGTTTTCATGCAATAATCTTCATATAGCAAGTGTTTGGGAAATATTGTCTTATTCTGCCATGTTTAGAAATTCGCAAATTTTGAATAATTTAGAAAGATTTCGAAGTGGAATGTCTATAGTCAAAAATGTTCATGATAGTGTCATAAATGATATTTTAAAGCTGGTCAGATAACTTTACGATTAAAATAATCCTCGTAATACACGTTTAATCGGTCGTTGTCGCAATATTTAAAATATAGCGTACTTATTTCCTATACATAATCCATTAAATTTGTAAACAATTGTTGATCCATTTTTGAGAATCATTCACATAAGATCATAGAGCATTGTTGCAAAATGAGTGCGAAACGAAAGAAATATATACATATTTTTAATTTAATTTGTAATATGTTATTTTAAGTTTTTGACATTAAAAAGAATTTTTAATTATATTACAAAGCTCAAAATGTGACATAAAAAAGAAATAGTGAAAATCCCCCCCTTGCCTCCCTTCAACTATATATCATTTACTATAATTTTAACAAAGATTATGTTATATTTATACACAGTTCCAAAGAAATAGTTCACATGGTGATATAAAAACAATCATTTCGCCCCTTTGCCCCCCACCCTCCAAGATATGTGTAACACTTTTGTAATTTTATTTCAATCTATAATAGAGTGGTATAAAAAATTCTCTTTTGCATCTACACAAACCCCTTGTCCCCTAAGCTATATATAACACTTATTATGATTTTCGTAAAGAATAAGTGATAGTTATAATACGGAATATCGTTAAAATCGGTAACAAGATGATATTAAAAAGAAAAAAAAATTTCAGATCCCGAAGTATGTGTGACACTGCATTTTTTGTCATAAACAGCAAGTGACTATTAGACAAAATTTCATTAAAATCAGTAAGAAGGAGATATAAAAACAATTATTCTCTTTCAATATGCTCCTGGACTCCCCCCCCCGCTTCCTCCAAGTATATACTAAGTGAAAGTGGTACCAATTTAATAGATTGAAATTTCTAAAAATATGTTATGAAAATCATTCTTAAAATTCATTAGTTGATGTTTATGGTTTTTGCGATTTGCAAATATCAAAAGTACCCTTTCTTCCGGTGCCCTTTTTTCCAGGTGCCTTTTTTTCTGGGCGCCCTTTTATCTGGTGCCCTTTTTACCAGTGCCTTTTATTACAAATGCCCTTTTTTCTGAGATCCATTTTTCCGAGTTATTTTCTTTTCTGTCCTTTTCTTCTTCTACTTTCCTTTTCATATTTCAGACAAATATTTAATATGAGTTTGAGCTTGAGTTGCTTTTTCACGCTCAAGTTCGTGTAAAAAACGAACTACGCTCAACTCAAGTTCATAATTTAAAAAACGAGCGAAGTTCAACTCAAAACTCAAAATTTTTGAGCTACGCTCACGAACGCGTTCAAATGAACGCGTTCGTGCACAACACTGATTCCAGAACACATAAAATAAATAGATCCCCTGTTTTTTTAAATTTTGGTCTCTAAAGTCCCTTAATTTTTGAGAGAGTTGTGCTAAATGCCCTGGTATTGCTGAATTATGGAGGCTAAATAATTGCACATGTTTTCAGCAAAATAACATCTATTTTAGCAATTAGTTGTAATTATGGAAATTTTTATAATTAGCAATGAAGTTCCGTATTTTGGTAAATGGCCATAAAATTATTGCATATATTGCAAACCATCTTAAAAAATAAATAAGAATTTCACTGATTAGCATCAAAATAAAGCCTACATCAGCAGTTAATTCTCATTAAATATAAATTTTGTTAATTATCAGAAATGATTGCATATTTTCACTAACGGCTATAAAAATATCACAATTTACAAAAATAAACTTTTAAAGTATCATAATCTTTACTGATTAACAGCTAAATAATAGCATATTAAATGTAAATTTTTGACTTCAGCTTTCAAAAGAATGTGATTTTCATCGATTAGTAGCTAAATAATAGCAAATTATTTAGCCGATTATGGCTAATTGCAGAAAATCTGCAATTGAATTGCATAGTAATTGTGTATTTTAGGAATCAGTTTTGAAAAAAGTGTAATTATTATCGATTAGCAAGGAAATATTAGTTTGGTTGTGAATAAACATAAATGTTGGATAATTATCGGTGAAATGGCCTGGTATTTTTATTTTCATTTCCAAAAGTATTGCATAATTTGGGATGTGTGACTTTCAATGAAAGTGCAACATTCATCGATTAGTGGCAAAGATTTTCAGTATTTGAGAATTCAGCTTTGCAAAAGGCACAAATTTCATTGATTAGCAGCCAGATAATTGCATATTTTGATAATTGATCACATAAATATCACAAATTTCAGGAATCAACTTTTGAAAAAAGCATTATATAAATTATTGGTGAATATCGCTAAATTATAGTGTATATTAGCAATTAATAGATAACTAGACTTGACACAGAACAGAAATATCAATATTTACACAACATTAAAAATGCCAAAATAAAAATTGTTCATTCTGCACTGATAATGGTACGCTTTACACTACCGAAATTCCAGTCTGCACTTAACAATTTTTACATTAGCGTTTTTAACGTTGTGTAAATATTGATATTTTTATATTAGCAATTTTTCATGATTAAATGTAGATTTTTTTTAATTTCTAGCGAAATAATTACATATTTCAACCATTGGCTGTAAAAATATTGCGAATTTTCATAATCAGTTTTTAAAAAAGTGAGAATTTTATCGATTGACCGTGAAAATAACATATTTAAGTAGTTAATGATAATTAAGCATAAAAATAATTCATATTTCAGCAATTGTCTGTAAATTTAACGCATATTTCGTTAATCAATTTAAAAAAGTACAAGCTGTATAGATTAGCAGCTAAATAATAGCCTTTAAAAAAAATTAATTGCAATTAAACATAAATTTTGCCAGTTAGCAGTGAAATTGTTTGTTCTCGAGATCTATAATGTGTTTGGGCTTATTAATTTATTTTACATTTAAAAATAGTTTTCTCCAATATTTTTTTATTTATTTTTTCCTCTTATATTTCCCCCCCTTTTTTTTAAAGGGGAAAAAAAAACTTTTACTGCCCATTTTTCCCATTATTTTTTCACCAAAGTTCACTTTAATCTGCAAATTTAATACAGCAAAATTTATTTAAAAAACCCATTTGGGTATTACTTTGTGTATTCATTGATATATTTTTATGTTTGAATAATAAAAATTTGCACTAAACTTTTAAAGAATATTTTTGTTAACCCTCTGTAACTCATGACCTTTAATATTTTTGTGTTTATTTGTTTCGTAATAATTGGAAAAAAATAAAATACACGTGTTTCAGGTTTTTTTTTTTATTTCTCATAAATTTCGAAAAAACAAACAAAAACACCTACAGGCAACAAACACTTTTTAGCATAAAATCCTATAAAATACGTGAAATTGGGTCAAAATCAATATTATACAATGAATTTGAAACACTTACCTCTTCACTGTTTCAATATAAAACACAAAACACACGACAAACTATTTTTTATTATTTTTTGAATCAGAGCCGGTTTGCACTTGTCGTTAGTTACCCACTGTCGAGTAATGAACTTCAACTTACGACATACGGCGCCATCCAGTTGTGTTTCTAGATACTAGATTCTCTAACTGTGAGTGTATACGACAGGCTACAGTGCGTGATTACGTTGTGGAACAGATTCTTTGAATTTGAACCACGATCGAACGGTATGTTGCCTACAGTCTACAGTATGGTGCAGAGGGTTAATTAAAACATTTCATACCTTAACTATCATATTATTTTTTCATTTAATTTGTTTCTACAACAGTAATTAAAATAAGGTCAGGGTGTTTCATTAAATTAGGAAGCTATTACTTTAAAATATGATTTACTTTTTCATATTATTGTTATCTATTTAAAAGATTACAAATTATAACAAAATTAAATAGAGAAAATAGCTCTTCGCTGTTTCTTCAGAAATTTTAGCTGCAGGTAAGTGACATTTTCTTGTGCTAATGTTTTAATTCCTGTCTTCCTATGAATATGAATCATTTTATTTATTCAGTTAATTTTAATTTTCGTAACTGTTGGTTCGTAAAGATTATAATCCTTTTATTTATTGTTCTTTAATTTAAAAAAATTACTTTTTACCAAAAATTAATATGAGGTTAAAAAGTTTTTAATAAAGTTCATACAGATTTGATATTAATATAAGCATTTTTAGAAACAAAAAAGGTTGTGTTATTGCTGGTTCTAGTAATGCACATATTTATTATTGAATAATATCGTTTCGCAGAAAGAAATTAGATCTAGTGAGGTTTGTCGCAGAAAGCAGGAAAAAATTCTGCCACAGAGTATATACATTTAGATACAGTGGAGCCCCTTTTATACGTTTCTCATTTATACATTTTTCCGCTTTGGTCCCAAATCATTCCATTGAATTCTAATGTTAAAATATTTCGTTTATACGTCACGAATAAATTCTTAATTTCACTTATACGTTTTTTTTTCTCCTTGTAGAATCCCAAGTTTGAATTTCATTCCAGGATTTAAAAAAAAAAAAGATGTGCTTTTTATCTTTATGTTTTATTCTTATCTTTTTCAATTATTTTTTCTTAGATTTATGGTAACAAAGTGTGGCTATAGAACAAATTGCGACCTGCATCGATCTATGGCATCGATAGCCTGGGTCAAGGGGGGTGTTTTTCAGCAGTTGGCGACTGGGTGCAATGGTAGGTATACAAGTAGGCAGTGACCAATTGAAGACCTCCCACTTACTCTTTTAATTGACTCCAGGGATGGGATATCAAAGGGAAAAAAAACACAACTTTATAGGCATTTTGTAAATTTGAAGATTTATTAATCACTTCCGTTGGGCGAGTACAATTGCAGAAACAAGCATTTTTTCCCCTTTCTTTTAATCGTTTGCAAAACTGCCATCTTCATTTAGAGAACAAAAGGCTTTGTCTTTAAAGGTTAAAATCGAAATCTTGAGAAAATTTTCTGAATTTCTGTATTTTTAATTATCATTTAATTTTTATTCTACCTTTTAAAAATATTTTTAATTTAATTAAAAGTATATCTTATTCGAATAAATATAAAGGAAATCATGAAAATTGATTAGACTTTTATCTATAATAATAATTACTAATATGACACTTTATTGTGTATTAATGTTAAAACGAATTTTCAGTTGTACGTTTTTTTCAGTTATACGTTTTTTAGGAACGGTCCCTTGAAAAACGTATAAACGGTGCTCCACTGTATAACAAAATGTAATCTTGCATGTGTAAAATATTAACTTGCAGTGAAGAAAATTATTTTTCCCCAAAACCAAGGTCTCTTAATAAAACAGGGTTGACTGGGTTGGACCCAATCAGATCGGACCAAATAGGTTTTTTCTAAAAAAACCATTTGAAAACCCCCACAATTTTGCCCACTTTTTTCTTCTTCAAATTTATGACTTTCTTCGATAAAGTAAATGGAGCAAGATAATAATTAATTGAAACTTATTTTTTTCATTTATTTACAAAACAGACAGTTTACATAAAGAATGAATTTAATTTTGAGTTATAATTTTTAAAAATAAAAGCTTTAGCATTATATTCAGATGCTTACTAAAATAGTGCTACAATTAAAAACTCGCTGGCACAGGTAATATTTTCTCAGTTCTTCATTATACTTGTATGTTCACTCTCATAAATATTTACTATATTTAAGATTAAAGAAATGAACTCTGCTGATGGCCATTTTCCTGTCACAAACACCACCAACTAGGCTACCCTTCACTCACTGAAACACATATACCTTACACTGATTTGTTGCTTAATCTTGTAGATGTCAGTTTTGTATTTAACTTATCAGGCAATAATTCTCTTAATGCACATTTATATGAAATTTTGTCCTATTCAGCTATGTTAAGAAATTTTTTACAAAGTTTACTAATTAGAACATTGAAATTGGGATTCTGGCCAGTATCATAAGTGATACTATTTTAAAACTGTCTTAATTTTTTAACTATCGTTTATTCTTAAGATAATGTCTACACAAACTTACAATAAACTGAGTAACCTAAATACGGACATTACATCTTTTTTAGGGATTTTAGGATTCCTCGTACTAGAGGTCTGTACAGGCTGAAATTTTGAGGCCCGGCCCGTTTATTTTTTAACAGTGTATGGCCCTGCCCGGACAAAAAAGATAAAATCAGGCCCGATCCAGCCCGGCTCGATTCAAAAATATGTAAAATAACAACAACAAAAAAAGCATGCCTTTCTATGAAAAAGATTTTTAGTATGTGTTTTGCAGAGGTTTTATATAACCACTCAATAGTATGTTCTTTAACAAAACTGCTGAATTTTTACAAGATAATTATATATAAACAGAAATTCATTATTATAGGCAAGGCACAAAGACAAACAGAAAGTCAAATCGAAAATATTAGCATTCATCAAACAATATAGGAAGGTATTTAAAATGGTTAATAATAATACTACTAAAAATGCACTTTCAACCATTTCCTCTTATATACCGTAATGTATCCGAATCTTTCATGTGATCTGGTAAACAAAACTTTAATGTTGATCCAACCATATTCAGTAGAAAAGTTGCTTTTACCCAAGATAAAAATGTTGCTACATTCATTCACTGGAGAAAAGAAAAAGGAGCCTTAGAGAAAAAGTTACAGTGGAAGGATTTTTATAGCCTTCATACAGCCTAAACTCAACAGATCATAGGAAACAAAGCCTTATACAGAGTAACATATCTAATTTCTTTTGTTATGTACATGTACGCAAACTGGCAGTTACATACATCCTATTTTGAATAGGAAACCATCTAATATTACTTTAAATAAAATATATTAATTTTGAGGCATGCTAAAAGTCATATTTCGAACATACAGTCTGGTAGACAATTAAATTTAAGTTACAGATATTTTTTAACAAGATAAAACTTTGTGACATACCAGTCTGTAAAATTAAATAAAATAAATGACTATATTTTATCATTTTCCTTTTTCGTTGATTAACGAGGAAACCAGAAAAAAGATTCGGGCCAACACGGCCCGGAGGAAATTTCATTCAGGCCCGGCCCGAGAGCAAATTGAAAAATTTGGCCTGAACCTGGCTTGACGGTCGGGCACAGGCTGTAAGCCTGGCCCGTGCAGACCTCTACCTCATACCTCAAAATTTTAAAAATGTCAAAAATTGAGGTTTAAAATTTCTATGAATACCTAAGTTTCCCCATGCATGTAGCCCAGTAGCAGAATTTTTTCTTTCAAGATAGCTGTTTAAGCATTAAAAAATAATCTGCAGCTTAATTTGATAATAAGTAATGGGGAAAAAAGCTTGTGGTATTCATTAAGCATATGTTTATTACAAGTTTGCATTTATCTAATGTTAGTTAATCATGGTAGTTAGTTAATAATGTTAATTTATCAATTTGAGAAAGATTTGAAATTACAAGACTTCTACAAAGCATTTGTTCACTAACTGTTAGCAGGAGAGGTTGGGTCACAAAAAAATCATACGTGTGAGAAGATATTCAACCATTCTATTTCTTTTATAAATTCTAGAATCTAAAAAGTAAGTTATAAAAGAACTTTGACATTCATGTTATGAATGGATAAAGATCAGAAATCACGACGCGTCTGCGGGGTCAGGGTGTTTGGTCGCCAATCATTAGAAAGAGAATGGGGGGGGGGGGGGGGGGGTAAAGAAAACTCAACCCACTTGTGTTTTTGCCAACCCTGTAATAAAACCTGCCTGGACTGTTCCTTTTTATAAACTATTGTTGTCTTTGAACACAAATTTATTTTCTGCAAAATATTCTAGATTAATTTAAAATGAGCGTTATCTTTTACTTGAACTATGCATGATGCAAAAAGATGGTCTAATGCTAAAAAGGTTAAACAATTAAAAAAAAAAAAAAAATAGAAAAACAGAATTGTGTTTATATAAGTCTCAGTAAGCGTTTTATTTTAATTTCATTAAATATTTATCTGTATACATTTATTTCTTTTAGGTTTTAAACAAAGATGTTCTTAATATTTGAATTTCAAAGTTGATTTCTGTTTGCTCTGAAGAATGGCTGGAATGTATAATGATGATGAAAGCACTGATGATGAATATGGCATGAATTTAGCTGAAAGATTAAGCATCAACAAAGGGGAGAATAGTAATTTTGCAGAAGATAGATTTGAAACTAGTAAAGATTTTAAACAATATTGTAACATGAGGAGGAAGAAATTTTCCCAAGAAGGCCAATCTAGTTCATCATCTAGTGTAGAAATACCAAATGACAATCCATCTTCAGCTTGGTACGTGCCTTTTTTTTTTTTTTTTCCCAAGAAGTTTTACAGGGTTGCCATGATTTAGGAAAAATTTTGAAAAATCTGGGAATTTGAAATTAGCAAAAAATTCCGGGAAAATATTGTTCAAGACCAGGGAATCTTACGAGTCCTATCACAGAGGGCATTCCAGCCAGGCCTAAGTCTCTAATATAGACAGTTAGCCTTGCCCCTACATTAGCACCACTAAAGAATACACAAAGAAATTACAGAATCTAAAAGGAAGATTTTGTCAATATACTGAAATATTGCTTTTTGTTTTGCCTAGTAAATCAAATTCATACTAAAATTGTTTTTGATATGTACATTCACTGAATCATAGAGTTCATTACAGAATAGTTTGTAAATAAGTGAAATTTCTCAGCACATTTTCTGTCAGCTGAATCCAAATTTAATTTAATCCCCCCCCCCCCCCCCCTAAGCAGTGTAAAAGAAAAAAAAAAATATTTCCATTTTAGAAATATAGAATGTCCTTTGAGTATTTAAGTTTTTCCAAAATCATATATATATATATATATGGCAGGCTGGGGGAGTGTTGCCGGCGTAAAACTAGTGTAACCCCACAGGCAAGTCACAAGTCTTGCCGCCTGCCTCCTTCTTCCTATCTTGTGTTTCTTGGGTTGTTTTTTCATTAATTTTGATAAATTTATGGTTTTAAGTTAAGATTTGTTGTTTTATTTTATTGATTCGTTTGTTTTACAGACTGTTAATTAATAGATCTGGTTTCTTTACATTAATGTATTTCATCCACTGATGATTTTTTTAATCTTATTGGTCATTAGTGTTTCAGTGATCTTGTATCTGTTGCTTGGCTTCTACTATGCTTAATAGATCATCTTTATTATATATATATATATATATATATAAATGATAGATAATGTAATAAAATTTAATCTTAAAATTTAGCAATTAATAGAACTAAAACAATAACAACACACAAAAATATAGAACTGAATTTAACATAGAGGAAAGACTGACACAAAATGTTGCAATATATATTAAGAACCAATGAGTTACAATAATAACTTAAAATACTTACGCCAACATGAATGATAACAAGAAAGAAAAATCATGCAGTAAGCATTGATTAATAACACTTTCCAACTGTATGCAATTGTATCGAATAACTTTTAATATTCTTTGCCTACTTTATCACACAACAGACACAACGACTGAAAAACATGCAGATAGACTAATTCATTTTAAAATTACTCTTAGGCATTTTGGAAAGTGTTAAAAAGGCTTAACGCAAAAGAAAACACAGCCGTTAGATTATAATAACAGCTTTTAATCTCTGAATATTTTAGTGTAGCCCTGTAAATCTGAAAGTTAATCATACCATGTTCTATAAAAAACAATATTTTAGAATATTAATAATGCATGTCAATGTTTCTATGATTTTTATAGTAGAAATATTTTTAAATATAATTTTTAAAAAATTCTGTCCTAAAACGTAATACATTGTTTTTTTTTTTTTATTGTTGTTGTTGTTGTCCCTGTAAACAAACTAGTTGTACAGGACCTATTAATGGTATTTTAAATAGGGAACATTCCATAGGGAACTTGAGTGTATAATTTTTTAAAAATTCTCAAAGTATTCACGGATGATAGGAGCCGGAGACAAACAGATAGAAAGGTAGACAATCGGATAGACAGATGCACAAATTGAAATCATATTCTCACTAAAATTATAAGAAAGTTTTAAAACGCTCATGTAAACAAAAGTGCAATTCCAAATTTTTATTTATAGCTCTTAATGTAACTGATTATTTTTGTGTGGCCCTATAAATCTAATGCTAACCATACTATATTACAGAGAAGGCACTCTTTTGTGCATACGAATAATATATTTCAATTGCGGAGAATAAAATTATTAAAATTTGGTTTATAAAAATAACTCTCATGCAACACAATGCTTTGATATGCTTTCAAGTGCCCCTGTACACAAACCAGTAAGAAATGAGCTCTATTTTACATAGGAAACATCCGATAGGGAATTGAATAATATATTAAAATTTCGTTGAAGTTTCTATACATTAAAGGTATTAAAATATGGTTTATAGAAACTCCTCCCATAGAACACAATGCTTTCGAATACTTTTGGGTGTCCCTGTACACAAACCAGAAGAGGTATTCCCTCCATTTTCAATAGGGAACATCCGATAGTCAACTTGAATAAAATATATCGGTTTAAAGGATTTCCATAAATATTTACGGGAATTAGAGCGCAGTAAAACAGACAGAGAGACAGACAGACGGACAGAAGAACAGTCAGACAGATACAGAGATTGAAATTATATTCACACTAAAAAAATTATAGAAAGTTTCAAAAATGCATAAAGTAAACGAAAGTACAATTCTAGCAATTTTTTATTAATAGCTCTTAATATAACTGAATATTTTTGTGTCACCCTGTAATTCTAATGATAACCATGCTATATTCTAAGCAAAGCACTCTTTTGTGCATATAAATAACATATTTTAATTTCCTAAAACTTCGTGGAAAGTAAAGATATTAAAATTTGATTTATAGAAATATCTCGCATAGAACGCAATGCTTTGGAATACTTTTAAGTGTCCCTGTACATAAATCAGTAGTGGTATTTGCTCCATTTTATACAGGAAATATCCATTAGGGAATCTGAATAATATATTTCAATTTAATTGGGATATGTCTACAGTAAAAGTCAGAAAATATGGTTTATCGAAATACCTCTCATAGAACATAATGTTTTGAAATACTTTCGGGTGTACCTGTACACAAACCAGTAGAGGTACAAACTCCATTTTCAATAGGGAACATCCGATCGTAAACTTCAATAACATATATCAGTTTCAAGAAATTCCATAAATATTTACGGGGGTTAGAGCTCGGACAGACAGACAGGCAGACAGAATGACGAACAGGCAGATACACAAAACTGAAATCATATTCACACTTAAAAAATGTTAGAAAGTGTTAAAAACGCTTAACGTAAACGAAAGTACAATTCTAGCAATTGTTTATTAATAGCTCTTAATGTAACTGGATATTTTTGTGCCACCCTGTAAATTAATGATAATCATGCTATATTCTGTGCAAAGCATTCTTTTGTGCATATAAATAACATATTTCAATTTCCAAAAACTTCGTGGAAAGTAAAGTTATTTAAATTTGATTTATAGAAATATCTCTCATAGAACGCAATGCTTCGGAATACTTTTGAGTATCCCTGTACATAAACCGATGGTGGTAATTCCTCCATTTTATACAGGAAACATCCAATAGTGAACTTAAATAACATATTTCAATTTCATTCAGATATGTCTACAGTAAAGGTATGAAAATATGGTTTATAGAAATACCTCTCATAGAACACAATGCTTTGAAATAATTTCGGGTGTCCCTGTACACAAACTAGTTGAGGTATAAACTCCATTTTCAATAGGGAACGTCCGATAGTGAACTTGAATAACATATATCAGTTTCAAGAAATTCCATAAATATTTACGGGAGTTAGAGCGCGGACAGGCAGGCAGACAGACAGACAGACAGACAAACCGAAGTCATAAATACTTTTCAACCTTGTTGGAAAGTGTTTAAAATGTTAGATAGTGTTAAAAACGCTTAACGTAAATGAAAGTACATATGTAGCAATTTTTTTTATTAATAGCTCTTAATTTATCTGGATATTTTTGTGCCACCCTGTAAATACAATGCTTATCATGCTATATTCTATGTAAAGCATTCTTTTGTGCATATAAATAACATATTTCAATTCCCTAAAATTTCGTGGAAACTAAAGTTATTAAGATTTGATTTATAGAAATATCTCTCATAGTACGCAATGATTTGGAAAATTTTGAGTGTCCCTGTGTATAACCCGGTGGTGGTATTCCCTCCATTTTATACAGGAAACATCCAATAGTGAATTTGAATAACATATTTCAATTTCATTAAGATATGTCTACAGTAAAGGTATTTAAATATCAGGGTTGTTGATTTTTTTGATTTTTTTCAAAAAAATCGATTTTTTTGATTTAAATCGGATTTTTTTTTTGATTTAAATCAAGATTTATTTGATTTTAATGATTTTTATTATGTAATCATACGTTATTGTACAACATTTGTATTTTATTATGTGTATATGTGTGTGTGTATATATATATGCACAATATACACACTATCAATTATTTTACTTAAATTATAAAAAATATAAATAGTATTCTATTCCCATAGAAAAAATCCATGTAGGCATTTATTACCAATATTTTTATTCAACATGGTATCTTCATAATAAGTGTAATTTTGTGGCAATCATAAATGTGGTAGTATGAGCCACTCAACTTGTAACTTTGACTTGTAGCTACAATAATGTATTGAAATAAAGTAAAATCTTACCCACAGTATTGAACACTTAAAATAACTTTGGAAAAGGATAATTCAATAGGAAAAATGACATAAAACTGAAGCAATGGATTAAGAAAAAGAAATTTTTACTCATAGTTTCTAATCAAAATAAAAAGAATAGGGAATTAAAGGGAGAAAAAAATATATCCCAAAAAATTCTTAAGTTTAACAAATATCATTTGAATCAAGAAAATTTTTTCACACGTTACCCATTAACAGAATTCACATTTTCATTACCGTCTTAATACTTTCACTTATTCTTTTATCTTTTTTTATGTTTCAGGGGTCTGTTTAGAGGCAAACCTGGGTCCATTAAAGGACCTTTCACAAAATTTTATATCTTAAAAAAGGACTCTTCACAAAATTATTTATCCCAAAACAGGACCCTTCACAAATTTTTTATCATAAAACAGAACCACTCACAAAAATTTTTAGCCTAAAAAAGATCCCTTCACAAAATTTTTCTCCTTAGACCTTTGATAAATCTCTCATTTTCAAAATTAATCTTCAGTGGAACGAACATAGACTTCCTGAATAATCGGATGTTTTTGTTGTATTTCTCCCGAAAAGCTGATACTCAGTTTCTAATTTATAAAGGACTTCTGTGCATATGTATGAGTTTAGTTCTATAAAACTGAACTGTCATTGTCAAAAATTAAATCCTAATTGTAATTTTATTTTGCAAAATTCACAGTTTCACAAAAAGAAAACCCTAGCCAAAAGTTTGTGAAGAACATAATTTTCACACTAAATTTAGATTTACAAAATTACGTGTAGAAATTTTCACAATTTCACAAAAACAGGACCCTGTTTGAAAAGTCTGGACAGACTCCTGTATTTAGAGGGTACAATTCATTAAACAAGCAGTGAGAGCAGCCTCGAATTATAGTTAACTGGTTGTATGTTGTTAAATTAAAAGGTTATGATGTTTTTAAAACTTTTTGGAGCCTTCAGGGCTTTTTAAACACTACAATGTAAAATATGCTATTATTTTTAAAATATCATATGAGACATTGTTAAATGACATAAACTGGTATGAGAGCTAAATAAACAAGGAAATATTTTTTTTTAAATATCACCCACAAGGTGGGCAAAGGCAAACTGGAATATATGTATAACATCAATTAATGAATTGTATACTAATTAAATATTTACAATTCATACATCAGTGCTTGTATAAATAATTAAAATATAATGAATTATTAAAATATATAATAATATGTATAAAAATAATTTTAAAAAATTAAGGTATAATTTATTTTTGTGTTTATTAATGTTGCTTAGTAGAGATGAATCTAAAGTTAAGAAATGAGAAATATTAGTTCATCTAATGAAATATTTTGTTATATTTTACAAACTTTTTTTTAAAAATTTACATAAGAAATAATTAAAAATCTCATTTTTTAAAGTTAGATAAACAATTTCATTCCATTAAATCCAATAACTTTGGCATTCTAAAAAAAGTGATTTAAATCAGTGATTTTTTTCAAAAAAAAATCAATTGATTTAAATCATGATTTAAATCAGCGATTTAAATCAATTGATTTAAATCTCTACAACCCTGTTAAATATGATTTATAAAAATACCTCTTATAGAACACAATGCTTTGAAATACTTTCGGGTATCCCTGTACACAAACCAGTAGAGGTACAAACTCCATTTTCAATAGGGAACGTCCGATAGTGAACTTGAATAACATATTTCAATTTCATTAAGATATGTCTACACTAAAGGTATGAAAATATGATTTACAGAAATACATCTCATAGAACACAATGCTTTGAAATACTTTCGGGTGTCCCTGTACACAAACCAGTACAGGTATAAACTCCATTTTCAATAGGGAACGTCCGATAGTGAACTTGAATAACATATTTCAATTTCATTAAGGTGAGTCTACAGTAAAGGTATGAAAATATGGTTTGTAGAAATACCTGTCATAGAACACAATGCTTTGAAATACTTTCGGGTGTCCCTGTACACAAACCAGTAGCGGTATAAACACCATTTTCAATAGGGACCGTCCGATAGTGAATTTGAATAACATATATCAGTTTCAAGAAATTCCATAAATATTTACGGGAGTTAGAGCGCGGACAGACAGACAGACAGACAGACAAACCAAAGTCATAAACACTTTTCAACCTTGTTGCGTTGGAAAGTGTTAATAAAAAAGGACCATTAAACTAATGACAGAGAGAAAACAAATAATTAACCACAGAATTAATTGGATATAAATGCTTATTGTAATTAGAAGTATACTCATCAGGGGGCGAGTACTTCATAAAGCTGTGGAAGCTGCATATATATATATTAATTGCATGCATTGTACAATAAATTTTCCAATAAAGATGTATATTATTTGTCTTTGCCTTTTTTTACATTTTATTAAGATTAAATGTTTCATTGTATTTTAAAAGAATAGTTCAGGGATGATTGTTTTATGGTAATTTACCTGATTTTAGTTGTTTTTTTCATCTTCAGTACCAGAATTTCAAAGTTTAAAATACCAGATTCATCTGACTGCTAAACCTCATTATAAATTAATAATTTCATAATGAGGGGATTAGATCTTCCTGCAGTAAATTATATATTCTCTACTGATACAAAAACTTTTTCTTGCAGAAATTTCAGGTAATTTTCATAAATTCACTATCACCTGACAATTTCAGTTTATTTTGTAGCATTTTGTTTATTGGTAATAATACCAGTGTACAAAATACTTATGATAAATAAATTTCAGTCATCAATATTGAATGCAAAATTCATTTACATTTATTGCAAAAAGACTAGCTATCTTTTATGTTGTGTCATGGAATCTTTGCTCAGTGGCCGCAAATCTTCCTGTTAAGACACAAAATTTTTTTGGGTTCGGTCGTTCTGTGTGTGTGTGTGTACCAAGATAGTGGCCACAAATATCACCTGATTGACTTGCAAATTTTTTGCATTTTTTTTTTAATGAGCCACACATAATTTGCTGTGCATTTTGTTAGTAGCTCGTGTACTGAGATACCAAAGTTTTTTTTAATCATTACGGCCTTTATGGATAGAATTTGTATGTACCACGATAGTGGCTGCAAAAATCACCTGATTTACTTGCAAACTGGTAGACATGTTCATGTGCCATACAAAAATAACCTATATTTTTTGCTGTCTTTATTGTTTGTGGTTCGTGTACAGGGACCATGGTTGGGTTTTTGATGTCAAAAAGTGGTTTTGGACATGACAAGGGTTTAAACCTGGTTTAAACCGTCAAAAACCCATCAGAAACCTCTACCGTCAAAAACCTGCATTGTCTAAATGAGCTAGAACCTGGTTAGAAATAGGATTTAGTAATATTTGCCATATACAAGTGAATATCTAAATATTTTGCTGTTTATAAATTAACGAATCTTAAAACAATTTGTAGATAATTTATAAAAATTTAGGTAAATATACTGGTTTATAACCTAAAATATATATATACAAAGTATGCATAGATATATTTTGTGTGTTTATGTTTATTAATATTTATGAAATTCTAAAATTCCAAAGTTACTTATGAATTTTCACATAAGCCATAAAAACACAGGAATACTGGAATTTTTTTTTTTTTTTTTTTTTTTTTTTTTTTTTAAGTAAAACATAATATATGTGGGTAGAAAATTAATATCAATTTGAAAATAATTACATTTATAATCTATATTTATTACACTTATCATTTATTAAAATTTTTTTTATCTATTTATTATTATTATTGATTGTATAAATAATTGTACCCAGTGTTAGAAATAAGAATTTTGAAACTAGGCGTCAAAATGACGCCTGGATTAAACTTTTTGGGTGTCAAAATGAAAAATCTAGGTGCCATCTATTAGTAAATATGTATATTAAAAAAAAGTAATAATAATAAAGCATAAACTTGTAAATAATACATGCTAGATTATATAAAACATAGTTATGTGATGAATGTAATTACATTGACAATATTAAATGCACATATTTAAAATCGCAAATTCATTCTTCACCCAGAAGATACATCATTCCCCCACAATTTAATAGCATTTTCTGGGCAGAAATCTTCCAATTTAGGGCTGTTTAATTTAATCATTAACAAATCGTCAACTACTTTCATAGAGATATGATTTTTTAAATCAGTTTTTATTAGGTTCAATTAATTGACTGAAATAGACTTGTTTACAGTCTGATGGGATTGGGAAAATTATTAGGTATGATGAGGAAAAAATACAGGCGTCAAATATGGCACCTATGATTGGAATTCTAGGCGTCAAAATGAAAAAACTGGTCGCAAAATGCGACTGACGACTGCTTATTTCTAACCCTGATTGTACCTGTTTATAGCTTGGATTTTGGTGTTTGGTATTTTGGGAGTAAGGCTGATTGACTACTCTAGTGTCTTAGGCCTAAGGGGAAGTGCCCTCCGTGGGGGGTCTTTCTAAAGGGTCCTAGCCCATATTTATAAAAGTTTCAAAGAAAACCACAAAAAACTCTGAACAGCTAGGCCAACAAGCACGCTCTGGGATCGAACCCGGCACCTCACCTCTACCAACTTTGAGCATAGAACTGCTTGGCCTTTGATAGGCCCTACAGCTTAGACTAATAATTTCCTTTTTTAATCTGTACGAGTAAATATTAAATTTATTACGATTTATACATGTCCAGAAAAGAAAGCATTCATATTTCTCTTGTCTCACGGTAATTATAAGAATTTCAGACGCAATTCAATTCAAGCTTGTTTAACATTCAGAATTATTGCTTTTTCATAAAAAGTTGCAATATCAGCAGTCATTTAAAAAAAAAAAAAAAAAAAAAAGTTATATTTTTCTATAAAATATTTAAATACAAAATATTAGGCTATGCATTTTTATTTTATTGGTTAAATACATAATACTAAAAGCACAATACAAAAAAAAATTAAAATATACAATGTTGTATTGCAAATAACATGATTTATCAATGATTTATAAATCATAATTTTTTAGAAAGGTTTTGTTTTTATATTAATCAAAATGTTATAACGTTTCTTCAAAAACATTAACATGTTTACCTTTTAAAACATACTTATAAATAATATGTTATTGAAAACAACTATATTTTTGAAGTATCACATAACTAAGTTTAACATATACCATATTAAGCATAGTTATAAATAAATTTCATAATAATATATAAAGTATCACAGCAAACTATATTTTATTAAACTAAGTTTTTTTATGACAATTAAATTATAAATACAGGTTTATGACAGTTTTTGACGTGACGGTTTTAACCATGGTTTAAACCGTCAGAAACTGTCACGTGTCAAAAACCTGCCAACCCTGACAGGGACATACCAAAGTATTTCTTATCCTTACAAGCCTATTGACTAATTATGTTCTAAGATTTAGAGCAAAAAAATTATAAAATTAAACAAAACTATCAAATAGGTACAACAACAAACTCAAGCAAACTAACACACACACACACACACATATGCATATATGTTTGTAAGTGTGCCATTCATTTGAAATTTTGATTAATGATGAAATAAAGGCTAAATAAAATACATTTGTTCTTATTGTAAAACACAGTAAATACTTTTTAAATATAACTTCATAAATTGTTCTTTAAGTATAATTTTACTAATTTAAATATGTTATTTATAAAACTATTAATGTTAAAAAAAAAAAAAAAATAATAATAATAATTGTGTCAGGTGGAGTAAAATAGGTCAAAAACAGCATATTTTACGTTTGCACGTAAACAGCAGAAAACGTATTGGTTCCATTTGTTAAAAAATTGCACAAAATATGCAAATGATTATTCCTCATGACATTTTAAGCGAAATATCTCTGAAAAAAACAAAAAATTTGTACTGAAAAATAAATTTTGAAATATGCTGTTTGTGACTTATTTTACCCCATGGGTTGGGGTAAAATAAGTCATCCTTTAAAACTATTTTAAATTTTAATACAATTTACTTCATGCAGATAAAATTACAAATACAAATACACATTCCTTTTTTTGATAAAAACTTGATTTTGTGTTCTCTCGAGAAAAAAAAATGTCTGTATGGTCCATCATTAGTTCGGGAAGAACATTTGGAATGTACGATGCATCTACATCAGAAATATCTTTCTCTGGAAAATCCAATAGGAGCTTCCATTTAAACTTTTTTTTATCCCTTCAAAGTTTTCAGAATATTCATGATTGTGTGAAAGAATGATGCCATGAAATATTTTCTTTGATCTTTTCCCAGGAAATTCTACTTTAACACATTTTCCAACTTTTACGAATTGATTAATATTAATGCTGTCCAAATTTTCTTATTGAGAAAGACTTTTTTTTTTTTGTTTCTTTTACAGTTGATGTTTCTGTGATTTTAGCATCTCTGTTGATTTTTTTTGTCATACAATCAATTGAAAAATAAAATGGTTGTTAAAATTACTCATGTTTTCTGTTGTGTATGGGTTCTTTTTCTGTGCGCATTTTTCAAAGCTTCTTTAGAAGACAATGTTTGATTGGGTGATAAAGTGTTTATAATAGCAGATTTTATGTACTTAAAAGGAGAATATATAAATATTATCCTTTTCCATGACTGTTGAAGTTGCACTAGAATTAATTTGTCAAATTGGTAATTGATGATCTAGTTTCATCCACTCTTGCATTTGAAGTTGATGCTAAACTGCAGAGTTTCACTCAGACAGTTTCAGGAGAATGTTGTGTCCTGCCTGCCCTTAGTATGAAAAATTGGCACCCTTCTTAAATAAGCTTAAATTAAACAACTTTTTGAATTTCATCTACATACTAAATGTTTTGATTCAGCTTTAATATGTACCGTCTTTTTTTTTTTTTTCTCTTAACATTAAATTATATAATATCTATGTGTATGAAATAGCTCCAGAACAATATATAGCTTAATTTTAAACTAATATTAAAAGAGTACATATCGAATTATTTAAAACACACACACACACAAAAAAAAAAGTAATTAGTTACTTAATGATAATGTTTGCTAAACCTAACATGATTCAACACCTGACCTATTTTACTCCACATGTGTTCTTTTACTCCAAAATATTAATATTTTATTTTTTTTTCACAAAAGTTTAGGAAATTCATCTTAAGAATGTGCTTTTTGAAATATGATAAGAAAATACTGTAAAATTTGCTTTTGAATTAGTTAAAAACCAAAGTTTTTCTAGCAACACATTCAAGTTACTAATACGAAACGCACAAATAATTAGTGGCTGTAACTAAAAAGTATCAGTTACAGTTAATTTTGCATACAAAATGAAGACTAATATAAATAATATATAAAACCAGCAAAATTGGTATTTAAAAAATGTTTGGATGTTTTTTTAAAGAGTTTTTTTGAAAGTGACCTATTTTACCCCCTGACTTATTTTACCCTACCTGACCCTAATAATTTTATATAACTAAAAAATACGATAAAGGTAATTTAATTTTTAATTATAATTAATTACTGTTATTTTGTAATAAGTTTTCTTTTAGTCTAATATTGTTCTCTTTTGAAATAAAACTTAAAATTCAAATTCAGTATTGTTATTCTAGATTTAATATGAAAAAAACCCAAGAAACCCCACCCAGGTTGGGCTTAAAAGGAAAACTAGGTTTTTAAAACTCTGATCCAATTAAAAAAATTTTCCCATAAAAAATTAAACTTCCATTTTTTTTTTTTTTTTTTTTTTTTTTTTTTAACTTTTTGCATTGGAAATGTCTTTTTTGTCAAATTTATTTTTCCAATTAGACAAAATGCCTATGTGCTTAACTTGTTCATTGTTGACATTTGAAATGACTATTTCCAAATAATTTTTCTTGAGAAGATCCTTGCTTACTAACTACATCATTGGAAGCACAAATCATTGGCCTTTTAGCAAAAAACTGGGAAAGTGTTGACTGTTTTTTGGTGTTTACTTGACACAATAAACATTGGCAGTAACTGAGAAAGCATTCAAGCTCATTCTTTTTCCTTTCCATGCTCACCTGAATCATGCACCAATAATGTATGCACAAAATTTTTGCATTTCTTTTCTCTCCAATGGTAGGAGGTTGGTAGATAGAGCGAGGGGCAAACAGGCTTTCATTTCTTATATTCTCTCCCTGCTTGGAAAAATGAAACTGCTAAAGAGATTAGAACTTTTATGCATGCGCTAAACATTTTTCTCTCCCTGTATTTTGAGGCAGGGGAAGAGGCTGAGGTGATTGTTAGGCAGCACACATAGAGACTTGGGCAGTCTGCAGACTGAAAAAGGAGAAATTAAACATGAGGTTATTGCCTGGGATCAGGCAAGATTTTGCTATTTTTAAATCAATAATAAAAAAATTTCGGCGCTACCATACAGTGTAATAATTCCATCTATAACTACACCAAATTTTCAATTGCCATGGTAAAAATTTTGATTGCCAGTGGCGAGCTGACAAGCAGAAAATTTGAGCTCTGATGTATAGTAAATTATCAGGATTAATATGGTACCTGAAATTCAGGGGAAGCCTGGAAAACTCAAGAAATTTGAAAAATCCATTAAAAAAACAGGGAAAATTTTTGGAAAAGCATTTTTACAATAAAGTTTTACTTTTTCAGCATCTAATTTTATAGTTTGAAAAAAGGTCTTTATATATACTACTATATATATTACTCTTTAATGAAGAAAATATGCTAATTATATGATTTTTGGCTACTATAGTAAGTTAATTAAATTAAAATGTACCTTATTTAAAAATCTATTTTTTTTTTAAAGAAAAGTATTGATGAGTTTTTATGAAAAGTACTCAGATTGAAAGTTGATATATATATATATTGACATTTTATCCTGTACTGCTATATTAAAAATTATGAAAATATATTATAATAGTATCTGTCAGGTGAGCCACACCATAAGTTGATAGGCACTAATTTATGTCAAGGTGTAACTTTAACAAATTTGTAAGAAATTTTGTGCATTGGACTTCAAGCTAGAATTTTCAGAAATTTTTGTTATACACACAGAGACAGATAGATGAAATATACAGACATTTTCTAAAATTAGTCAAATCATGATCTGGACCACTTTAAAATGTGTAAATCCATTGAAAACTGGAAGTCGAAAATTTTTATAAATTAAATATTTTCTTCTATTAAATATAGAAGAAAGTAAAAAAGAAGATATTAAACACTTTATGTAATTTTTACAATTGTTTTACTATTTGCAAATCTGTAATTCGCAAAAAAAGGCGAAAAAAAGTATATACATTATTACATGCACACACATATATGTAACATATGAAAACTATGTGTAACAGGGGCAAAATGAAACTATCAAACAGAAATAACATAGCAAATAAAGATTAATCCAAAGTAATACAGAAAATTGGAGAATTAATTTGAATTACTTTCTCTCAACATAGTTTTCATGTGGGGTGGGAGTGGGGGATACTTAAGATGTTTCTGAAAAAATCATTGCATTAAAAAAAAATCCCAAATATCACTAAATTTGCCGGACATCTAGTAAAATCAGCAATAAGAGCTAAACAAAAAATAATTACTACTAAAAGAATAATGAAACATTGCAATATTAAACAAAAAAGGTGAATAAATATGCAATTATAGTCAGTAAATATATATGAAAACCTTTTCAAACATAACATAGGAAGTAATGAATAAGTAATAAACTCATGAATTGAGAAAGCCTATAACAATTGACAATAAATAATGCCTGTGGAAGGATACAAGGGAATAACACGCAATTCAATAAGGCATGAATTAATATGAATACTTATAAGAATGTTGTTAAGTAAAATATGAAGGAAAGGGAAATTTTACCATGTTTTTATTAACTTCGATTCTTGTTTGTTTGTCCAGTACAAATCTTGCAATCCACTTTTATCTAACTTAACGACTAGCTAGACATTTGAAACTTTCAGAATAGTTCAGAACACGGTGAAAATGCATTTTTAAAATACTTTTAACCAACCGTTTCGGGTTCCTGCTGCCTTCAGCAGCATTACCAGTACAAATCTTGCAATTGATTTTTAACTAACTTCCCGACTAGCTAGGCATTTGAAACTTTCAGATAGCTCAGAACACGGTGATAATACATTTTTTAAATACTTTTAGTCAATTGTTTCGGGTCCCTACTGCCTTCAGCAGCGTTTATATGATTCAACAGAAAATCTGTTTAACTAACTCCTTGACTAGAGACATTTGAAACTTTCAGAATACGGTGAAAATGCATTTTTTAAATACTTTTAACCAACTGTTTTGGGTCCCTGCTGCCTTCGGCAGCGTTACCAGTACAAAACTTGCAAACAATTTTTAACTAACTTCCCCAGCTAGCTATTTGAAAATTTAATAATAGCTCAAAACATGATAACAAGGAATTTTTTAAATACTTTTAGCCAATTGTTCCAGGTTCCCGCTGCCTTCAGTAGTGTTTATATGATTCAACAGAAAATTTGAAAACATGGTATATAAAAAGTTCTTTTTATCTTGTAATTATTTTTATTAAGAAATTGTAATTAAATACAGAAATATAAGACAAATTGTGCATGAGCACTTAGTCAAGTCATATCAATAATCTAAATTATATGAGGTATTAATAGCTATTCAGTACATCTATAGGTAGAATATTGTATGCAAAAATTATATTTAATTGAAAAAAAAAAAAAAATTGAGTGATTCTACTCGACTTCCTGAACATTAAGTAATTAATGGTTGTTTAAATAAATTAAAGTCGCTAAATAAATAAAAAAGAAAATGATAATAGGTTTTCTGAGTATTTTAGATTACAATTCTAATTTTAAAGATATTATGATTTTTTTTCTTTTTTTGGTCAGTATTTATTATTTGAAAAAATTATGGAACATATTTCTTTCACTTTCTAGTAGAAAAATCTTCAACAGTTGATTAAAGATTTCTATTCAACAGTTTTATAGTTTAAATTTTGTAATATTTTCTGTAACACAAGTGGTTTTGTCCAGGGGTGCAGAAAATGTTCAGCCCTCTGAAATTTTCCCGAAACACATTCTGAATTTCCCTCAATATCGTAATAATCTATTTTGTTATACAAAATCTTCTATGTAATAAGTGGATAATAAGTAACACTATAACATAAAGATACAGGTGTTACATACATTATATTTTAAGTACCACAAAGTTTGGGTTTTTTCTAGCAGATTGTTATTTAGGCTTACATCTTTATTTTCTCTAAAGAAAATATTCAAAATTTCCCCCAGACAGCTGTAATTTCTCCCGAACCTCATTTGGGTATTCTGACATTCTACACCCCTGGTTTTGTATAGACTATTTGTGTTTTTACAGAAATATCGCTTTTATGGTAATTACAAACAGTGACGTATCCAGAGGGGGGGGGGGGGCTCTGGGGGCTCGAGCCCCCCTCCCCCCCCCCCAAAATTGTCTGAGACAATTTTTTTCATGTTCTACTGACCAGAAAAAAAATTGTAAAAAAATTAATTTTTTCTCCACAATATCTTTTTTTTGTTAGTTTGTTTGCTTGTGAAACCTTATTTATTAGCAATTTTCTGTCTTGTAAAGTCCAAATTACCGAAATGCATATTAGCTCTTTGTAAAAAACACTAAAAAGAGATCTTTATGGTGCTTATTGTTGAACACTGTAATGTGTCTCCTTTCTTTTAAACACTTCTCTTGCCAGAAATAGCATTTTAATTCCATGTGAGACAAAAGATAAGTCATTAACAAAGATCACAGTTGCATATGGAACTTCTAAGTTTTGTTAGTTATGCACATAGTATACCTTCCATAGAGTATATATATATATATATATATATATATATATATAAAAAAACAGCCAATATAAAGTCTACTTTACAGAAAGACATGTGATGAAAGATGGTACTATCTAATCCAACTTAAAGCAAAAATGCCAGTAATCACATCATAAAGTATAGCATTCAGTATTCGTATTTGCAGCGAGGCAGACTTTCAGAAGAATGTCCAGATTCCCAAACCAGACTCAGCTTTGAGTGGACCAGACTCTAGTGGGTACATGCAGTTCACAGCTTATCCGTCAAAGAAATTCCGTATCAATTTTCCTTGTTTTCCAAAAGGAAACCGAAGTGTTAAACCCACTTGCGGAAAAAGCTACCATATGTGGCCAAGTGTCATCAGCATTGTTCAAACTATTACACTACACTACTACCGTCATCCGTCGCCATGCACCTATAACTAAATAACATTTGCATAAGAAATCAGAAGGATTACCACAACGAATCTCTCAGGGAGAAAAAATCGCATGCGATTGTATAGCCCCAAGCATTACAACAATTATTGGTCAACACAAAGTCAGAAAAGTATTTGTAGCTCTCTGCGCTCGAAAGAAGAAGTAAGGTATTGTACCTACATTGGTATGAACCACAGCTCACCCCCTAGGCCAAGTGAAAGGGAAGAGGTAAAACTTAATATATATATACACATAATGTTGGAGCTAAGGCTCCCTGAGTTCGAAAAACCTCTGAAGAGATCTAAGACGGTCCTAAAACGAAAGTGGGTGTGAGCTGCGATGCAAGTAGAATAAGTGGCTCTGCTATCTACTGCCCTGACAGGCCTTAAAAAACCAACATGTTATGTAAACATTTTTGTTACGATCGTCACAAAGCAGACATATCTGAGTCTGATGTAGAACACGATGATGGGCCATCGCTTCACTGTTCAATTTCTAAACGATAATCACTAATGACGTGCATCCACAATTGAAGATACGCTGTGTCACATGAGACACCTGGTTGATACACACCCTGGTTACATATAGAAGCGCTAGATAGTTCGATACGTATGCCATGCCAGAAGATTTTCAGCAACTACAATGCGTATAAGCATGGCCCCAGGGTCTGTAGAAGACACGTTTACCCACGCTAAACAATAAGCCATATGAGAAGACGTCAATGTGTTCACTAAACCTAGACATGTAATATGTCTAGGTTTAGTGGACGCCTGCACACAGGTCCTCATGTTTCCGGTAATATGATCTAAAGCAAGCATTATTATCTAATTAGAAAAACCACACATATATATATATATATTATTTTCTTCTACACACATAACAAGAGAAAAAAGTATTGGATACGGAAACTTTTAGACTTCCAGTTTTCAGTGTATTTACATGTTTTTAGATGCATTGAACACTATTAGACTATTTTTTGAAACTTATATATAAATTTTTTGTTGATTAGATTTTTGGGTATATCGCCCAGCAGGTAGCTTAGCTGCACTAGATTTCCCTTTTTATAGGAAAGATATATCTCAGCTGTATAAAAAAAGAAGCTATATCTCAAAAAACGAAAAGTATTTGATACATGGTTGTTTCGAACATAAATCATGCGCTATACCATTGAATTAGGGCGTCAGCCAGTTTTTGGTATGTTGAATTTCAATGGACTTAACATTGCACTAAAGCTAGACAGACAGCATATCAACGGTCTAGAATTCATTTCTAGGGTAATCGTACATCACAATTTAAAACCTCCACGGAGGAGATGTTTCCCCAACTTCAGTATACCTGCGCTATTACATTTACAAAACATGGAGGACACAACGGATTTTACGTGCACCAGATACCATTAATCTACATGAGTCTTTAAATGGCTCCAGCATCGATCGCTGAATCTTTCAATTACGAACTCGACTCCTTATTAACCGGACTACCGTAAGTCCAGTTTTTGGGGATTTTCTTCGTTCGTCAGCGGTTTATAACATCACGGATTAAAGAACTCTCTAGCAGAGACTTGTGCATTATAAAAAGACTAGTTCCATCAGTTTTAGGCCCAAGGCACTTTTTAGAATTATTATTATTATTAAATCTTTTCTTGCCATTTCAGATTTTAGGAATATTAATATTAATTCCATTGTTTGCCGCCATGCGGCGTTGTAACCGATCTTATTTATAGCACATAACCATTTTACTATGCCTAGATACGAATTTTAAGGCAATAACTTATATTTGTTTTAAAGTTAAGGTGATTGGGGGGGGGGGACAAACTTTAATGCACACGCTCTTGGTGTACATATGTGTGGGTGCACGACCAACATCTGAGTGAAAGTTGGGCCCCCTCCGAAATTTTTTTCTGGATACGGCCTTGATTACAAACAGGCTTTAAAAAATATTATAATTTCATCATCATGCACACAGCAGAAGGCTGCAAGCCTGGTTCGGCCTCAATCCATCGTTTACGTGGCCTTCCTATGTCTCTTCTCCCTTTTGGCCTATATTCCAGGGCTAATTTTAGTATATGGTCAGTACCCATTTGTTCTAAATGTTCTCTCCATTTATTTCTGGAGTTCACTATAGTGTTATTTATCGGCTTAATTTTTAATTTTCCCCTGATGTCGTCATTTCTTATTTTATCCATTATAGAACAGGAGTGGCCAACCTGTGGAATGTGGTCCGCAGTGTAATTTTGTTTGGCCCTCGAGGAGAATAATTCAAAGTTTGGACATTTTGGTTAACATATTAAAAATTAATAAATCCTTTTTGACTTTTCAAAGTGAAAGTACCTTTCAATGATAAATGTAGCTCTAAAGAATCACACTATTGTAATGAAATATTATTAGATCAATTATTCATTCTTTTTGTTATAGTTATTAATGAATAGTCAAAAATTTTTCATGATTCTATTGTTAGTTTATGAATGAAAATAATTTAAATTAATGTATTTTTCTCAGTCTTTACCCTACCCTTCCCCCAAAAAAGTATATAGTGGAGAGTGGGGATGAACGGGACATTTTTCATGTTTTTACTGATAACGTTTACCATATGTAATTCAGAATTTTGTAACATTGCTCCATAAGTACACTTCAGTAATCAGTAACATATAAACATACTAACTTTAATAAAAAGTTATCATTTTTAATTAATAATAATTTTTTTTACATGCATGTGTATTGTCCTATTCATCCCCACCTATGAGGATGAATGGGACAGGACTGGAGTTAACAAAGAAAATAAAACAAAATGGAAAGTAAATAAATTTTTAAAGTTAAATTGGTTTATGTGATTTTATTACACACTATGAATTTACTGAAATTAACATAAACTGATATATTGACTAGGATTAACATCAAAAGGCAAAAGTCCTTTGGTTCGCACAGTTCCCAGTGCTCTAGGCTTTGGTAATTTAATCTAATAAAATCTAATAAAATCTAATCTAAAAATAAATAAATAAATAAGATACTAGAAAGAGATAAATCATTATAATAGAGTACAAATTATCCAGATAAATTTTTGTTTCCAACTGGAAAAAATCAGCATTCTATTCTGTATTACATTAATAATCACCAGGATTTATTTAATTAGCTTGATTGAAATTGTGATTTTAATCAAATTATTATTAGTTTATTTATTTATTTTTAATTATTTATTTAAGTTGCATTGAATATTCTAACTTGTAATTTTTTTAATCATAGTTATTATAAATGAAAATTAGAACAATTAATTTCAATCTATTTTTCTCTAAATCCATGCTACTTTTATGATTCCATGTTATAACTACTGAACCACAGGTTATAAAAATATTGAAAATTAATTCTTGTGTACAATTTTAAATTAGCACATAGTTGGGAATGTCCCATTCATCCCAACCAGCACATGATCATATAAAACAAGAAATAGGTTTAATGAACAATTGTCAACATTCTTCTTGAATATCATAAACACAATAAAAGATTATGCCTTTTCACCATATAAGAGTTATATTAACCTTAAGCAAATAGTTAATGTCTTAATTACTACCTAATTGAATCAGTAAAAACCTACTTTGGCACCTGAAAAAGACTCTAATTTTTTTTCTGCTCTTCTATGGAAAGCACAATTCTGAAACTACACTTGATGAATGACCTCACTACTGCCATATGTCGGAAAAATTGTCAAGTTTCTAGTGCTTGCAAAACATAAAAATTTTGCTATTGTCCCATTCATCCTAGAGGTCAAGGCTTACAATTTTTGTAAGTGGCCAGTGGCCACTGAACATGATTAACTCAGTGGCCACTCGCGAGTCGATGTTATACCTGATATTCACACACATAATTTAAAAAATATATATCTATATACATATAAAGGCATAAAACACAGATGATACGGTCGGGGAAATAAGAAATAGTGGCCTTTATTGTATTATTTTAATAATAAAAATAATAATAATAAATTATGTACTTCCACAGATTAAAAAAAAAAAAAAAAAAATCCTTAAATATTGTTTGAATATAAATATTTTTTTAAAAACTTTCATACTTCTCGAGCTTAAAATTTTTAATATCTGAAATGAAAGCAGCTGGGATAAAGACAAAATTGGCTGAGAAATCAAATCATTGAAAAATGATTCGACTTTTGAGAGAAGATATGATCTCGTTTGAATTTCCTTTGAGTGTTTATGATTTTATTCTTATTAGTATTTTAAGAGTGAGTTTTATAAACATATAGGGTAGTTATAGTAGCAAATAATGCAACTTTCAAATGCTATTAATAACTATAGTATTAGAAAGAAGATTTTAAAGTTTTAGTAATGAGGAGAAATATATGGACTTTCATAGTTAAGTATTAATTTCATTTCGATACAGAAAACAGCAGGCTATAATGATGACTCACTAACAAAATAATGTTATTTCCAGGGTTCATACGCCTCAGGGAGAACCTGAAAATCAGGGAAAACTCAGGGGAAAAAAATCTGTCATAAAATCTCAGGGAAACCTCAGGGAAACTTTCAAAACAAGCACCAAAACCTGGAAAAACAGGGATCCACTCTGGAAAAAGCTGGTACTCGTGCATTTCCGTGACGTCATTATGGAAATCCGATAAGACATGCCTACTAACATCATGCTGATCCAATGAAAAACTGGGCATGTTTTTTGCATTATGAACAATCCAATCGTGAAATTAGACACACCTTTCCTCTCTCTAAGAAATTCATTAGCTTGATTTTTCTCCATGGTTAATTTGTTTTAATTCGATAATTGGCATCTGGTAGCAGCTTTAAATATTTCGTTTGTTATTTAGTCTTACTGATGCAGTGTGCACATGCTTAGCTTAGTTATTTTATTAGCTTAGACATTTTATTTCATTTTTTTTTTTTTTTTTTTTTTTTTAGATGGATAGAATTATAATTAAAAAGTAATTATTATCATGAGTTGGAAAACATCAATTAATCTGAACTAGACAGATAAAAACTTAAATCCACAGTTTGCATTTTAGGTTGAAAGTGTAGATAGTGACCCTTACAAAGCACAATGTCGTTTAATAATCATTGGCTAATCAAATTTTTTTAAGCATTTAGTTTAAGGGCAAATTTTTATGTAAGGTAATTAAGTTTCCAAGAGTTTGTTATATATATATATATACACATTTCCAATTCTGATTAATATTTTATTTTGTCTGAAAAGGATTTTAAAATTAATTTAAAGTAAGTTATTCAGATCCAAAACATTCTAGGCAATTAGTTTGCTAATAGTTATTATTTTTTTCTTTTTAGAAAGGGGGGGGGGAGTGGATTAAAATAAACATCACTAGTTGTCGATATGGAAAAATTATTGATTCTGGGAACTAACTCAGGGAAAACTCAGGGAATTTTTTTTCTGAAAATGAGTATGAACCCTGTATTTCTCATACACAATTAGTGTTTTGCAAGAATATTTACTTTGTCTTATTGAAAGAGAAATACAAAAATTTGATTCATTTAATAAATTTCACCTAGTGTGACATATCCATACGGAAAACAGATGTGATTAGCATTAGAAGAAAATAAAATTATTTTGAGTCTGGGGGGAAGGGGGGGGGACAAAAAATCTTTTTGGCATATTATCTGAGATTTAATTATATTAACAGACATGTGATTGCTAAAATTAGAAATTAGCTGAATTTTTTTTACTAGTATGATTGTTTGGTTAATTGATTGAACATTGATAATGTCACTTTTAATAAATTAACTACCTATCTACCTAAACAGTTATATATATTTATAGCTTTCTATCTACATTAAAAATTTCAGGATTTTTTTTATTAGTACAAAACAATTCTATAATATTGCAATAAGCTTTATATCCACATAAAACCTTATTAAAATTCCATGTCAACAAGGGGAAAAAAATCAAACAAATATAAAATATGATTTTTATTTATGTACATTAATCATACATATTTAAAAAAGCTACAGTAGTTAATTATCAGTTTCTAATATGCATAAAACCAACTGAGTATTAATTTTATTAAATCGGTTTAGAAAAAATTTTCCTACCTGAAAAATTTAGTCTACATTTTCCCCCTTGTTTAAGCATTTCGAATAGATATTAAATATAAATATTTAATTTGAGAAAAAAATAAGTAGATTTATTAAGTTCAGTAATGAAGTTTAAAAATAATTACATATGTGAGAAATATTGAGCACTTCTATCTCTTTATTGTTTCTAGAATTGATCACTGATCACTATCTGGAGATGTTGGGGGGGGGGGGGGGAGGAGTAAAAATTAATTACATGAGCAAGAAATATTTAACTATTCTATTTGTTTATAGGTTCTAGAATCTCATTAAGCAAGTTTAAAATGAATATTGACATTTATGTTGTGAATGGAGAAAGATTATGAATTGGGTGACTTTCGTAGCGAATTTAATCGCCGATCATTATTGGGGTTTCTTTTTTTAAAATGGACGATATACGCGATTTTTTTTAAAAGCAGAAGAAGTCAATTCGCAAAATTCTGCAAATTAGGGGGGGGGGGGGGGGGAAGCGCAGATTTCCGCGAAATCGAGAAAAAAACAAATGTCTGATTGGCGATTACAGCAATTTTTTTGGGTCGCCACGTGGGTAGTGGCGACCGCGAATCTTGACCTGTAATTCATCCTGCACCCCATTCATCCCCACTCTCCCCTACATTATGTGATTCATACACTCAGAAACATATATACACATGCACATATATATATATATATATATACACACATAGTGCAGCCTGCTTAAATAAAATAGATGTCCAATGCGGCCCACCATGTATTTTGGGTTGACAGGCCTGTTATAAAAGCATCCCTTTCACACTTAGAAATTTTATCTCTGAAGATTGTATTTCTCTTTCATCACTCTTTTTGAGCATCCAAGTCTTGTTTTCATATAGTAGAGTTGGTATTGTCATTGTTTTGAAAAATTTTATTCTATTATCTTTTTTTGTATTTCTTAATATTCTTATAGTCACGCAGATGTATTGAAACTTATTTAACTTGTTCTGTACCCTAAGACAGAATATTTTTATGCTTTCTGCGACAAGCCTTGTTTGTGCAAACCTTTTCTGCAAGACAATATGGACATATTTTCTTATTTACACATGATATAAAGAAAACAATATTTTTAGAAAACTGTTGAAGAATTTTTAAATACAAGATACGAGTTTCTATTTTCTACTGAAATTTAGGGATAGCTTTTATTTTTAGGGTAAAATCTTTCTGCAAGTGACAATTTTTTTTCTACGACAATGTCGCTGTGTAGCCTAAATTCTGCCACAGGGGTTCTGTATATCATTGTTGTAATTGTAAGATATGTCACATCCTAAATAATTAAAATGTGATATTTGTTCAGTTGGTTTATTTTCTAAGATGATCCCCAGTGGCAGAAACACCGCGACACGGCAACATAGTCGCGGACACAGAAAAACGGCTTGTGGACAATCTTTGCACTAATAAAACAAAATTGCTCACAACTTTCGGATAGACTTTGTCTGCAGTCATAAAAAAAATTGTCTGCAATTTACGGACATTTTTCACCCACGACAATGCGCTACCGATGTATGACGTCTTAGACATAATTAAATAATTTTAATTATGGAAAATGCCTCCCTTAGTCTTGTAGATTGAGTGATAGCTATGTGTCAAACTTTCTTGTTTTTCTGTAATTTCTTTGCAAAGAGTTTCATGAAAACAGTAAGTTTACTGATGTTTTGTTCTGTGTGGTGTAGTGATTGCTACATTACTAAATTTTACTGTGTTTCTAAAAATTGTTGCATACTGAGTTTCATGCATCCAGTGACTTTTTGGTTTTAGAAAATGAAAATGTGAAGTATTAATATGTGTTTATAGTAATATTATTTATAATGGTTACCTCATTACTAAATTATCGTATTAGTAATACATTTATTATTTATAATTATTTATATTGTGTTGTGTAAAACATTGCTATGAAATATTTAATTGAATGAGTTCAACTTATTTTTGTATAATTGTTTATACTATATTGTTCTGTAGTAAAACTGTATTTGTGTATTGTTGCACAAAATCACCACTTTTGTTAAGCTCCCCCCTCTTCAAGATTGCTGCTATCAGCTTTCGGGCTTTTTGATTGTAAGCCATTTTCACCCCTGATTACATGCAAATTTTTCAGACAGATTGTGAAATATTAAAAGCCTGTCGCAGACAGCTACAACACTTTCTGCCACTGGGAGATGATTTTACTTTGTTCTTACAGGTTCTTCACCTTCAAAAGCCATCTGCTTTATTTTACTCTTCAAAATCTTTAAGTTATAATTGCTTCCAATTTTGGTTAGAGTGAAAATTGCACATTTCAAATTTCAAATTATCCTCACTATCTTGAAACAGACTTAAGTTGCTAGCTAATAGCATATTGTTAAAAAAAATCTTCCCGAGACCTATTCCTGTTTCGATTTTGTTTTTCCATATTCTGATGATATAATCAATAAAAATGTTAAATAGATGTGACAATAAGCTGCATTCCCTGTCGATTTATTATTACTTTATTGGAAGTTTTATAATCTAGGTCTGAAACAATGGAATTCTCTTTATATAGGTTTTTAATACTTAGATGAGTTTCTAAATTTGCAACTTTTTCGAAGAGTTGTTTCGGGGTAAATACACTGTCTATGCAGGATCTTCCCTTCCGAAAACCATTTTGTTCTTCTAATAATAGTGCATGTGAAATTATTTTTAGTCTGTATACTATAATTTATTATAAATGAATAGATTGAAGTTTTTATTTTTTAATGTATCTGTGTCTTTTGTTTTTCAGTCCTGATATTTACCATAATAAGAAAAGGCAAAATGGAGATAAAAATACTGAGCAATTAGCAAATCCTAAACGCACATGTTTAAGTGATAGATTTCATAGAACACCTGATTGGAAAGAACTAAAGAAAAGATCCAATCATATTCATCATGATTCTGAACATTCTATGTTGCCTGATTCATTATATTTGCAATCTAGAACCTCGCCAGATTTATTTCCAGATAAAAGAAAAGGAAAACAAATGATCAATATGATAAATGATGATGATGAGGATTCAGATTTTGAAATTCCAGTTAAAATTAATAGACGCACTAAAACAGAAAATGGGGAGAGTTCAAGATCTAATAATCATTCATCTCCAACTTCTAAACAAGTACAAAATTTTGAAAGTAAACCCTCAACAAGTTACTTAAAAAAAATTTTTGACAGTAGTAGTGATGATGAATCAAAATGTGTTTTAAAAAATGGTGCTTTAAAAGGTGGACGACAAGATTCTAGTGCTGATCACAATTATTATTCTCCAAAAAAATTATTTGCTCGTAAGCTGAATAAAAAATTGCTTGATAGTGATGAATCTGAAGATGATTCTGCTACAACATATCGATCTAGACCTTTAGTCTTTTCTTCATCAGATAGTGAAGATTTTAGGCAAAATAGTACCAAAACTGAACATACTGCAACATCATCTAATGGTTTTGTTGATCATTCTTGTTTGTATGATGATGGCTGCTTCGATAAAAACATTGGCAACCATTCTAGACAGCGTAAATCTTTCAGACCTAATCAAAAATATTCCAAAAAGACTTTTTGCTCTCCTCCTAATGTGGCAGAAAATACTGAAGCATGCGATCGACAGTTCCTTTCTACTGATTTTCAACGTAAAAATGTACCACATAGAAATTGTAGATTTCGTAGAAGTCCTAGGATGAATATGACATCTAATTTATCACCTAATGTCTTTACCAGCAGTAACAGCAGTGGTCCTTCTCGGGGAAGAAGAAGTACTGTTAATGAAAGGGCAGGACGAAGATCTGGATCTCCTCATCCTAGAAGTAATCGTTATCAGCATGAAGAAAATAATAAGTGTCGAGGTAGATCTATCAGTGCTTCTCGGACCCATAGAGAAATTCCTAGTTATGCTGCTAGATTTCCTGATGTATTTGATGCTGAAGAAAGTGAGAATGAATATTTCACTGCTAATTCTTATTCTGATACTGAAGCAAGCACAGAATCTCTTGGTGGTTTGACTATTAATGCTACCTTTCCACACAATACCCGCTCAATATCATGCACATTAAATTGTAAAGATAGATATGTTGAAAGTAGTACTGATGATGAAATTAGTGTTGTGTTTTCAAGTGAATCATTTGGAAGAAATAATGAATCAAATGGAGGTGCTGCAGGTAGAGCAGAAGATGGAATTAGCATTGGATTTTCTGCTAATTCTTTTGGAAGTAATACTGAAACTAGTCGAAATACGGGTAGAGCTGATGAAGAAATCAGTGTTGTATTTTCAACTACTCCTAATGGAAGGAATAATGATTCAAGACGAGGTATTTCTAGAACTTTAGGTAAATTTAATCATATTTTTAGCTTTTTTTTTTTTTTTTTTTTTTATTCTATTAATTTATACATTTAATTTTTGTACTGTAATTTACGGCATGTAATCCTACAAGTAAGATATGTCATTTCTCTACCAGGAATTTTAATTAACAGAAAAAAATATATTTTTTCAAAGAAACAGCTCGTTTAAATATAATTTTACCTGTTAAACAAAATTTCTGGTGCAGAACTGACTTATCTGACCTGCTGGAAATTATGGTAATTATACACATCAGGGGTGAGGAATTTTTAGAAATTTTTACCAGCCAAGGATTTTTTTTATCTCCAGCTATATACAATACATAATTGGTGATCTTTACAACAAAATTTACACGTTTGTAAGGTCAATTGGCCGTTTAGAAGGATTCTTTCATGTTCCCTTTCTTAAAATAGTGTTCAGTATTGAATAATAATAGTTTAAAATCAGGGTTTAAGCTGAGTAAAAATTTTCTTTAGCAATAAAGCTAAAATCAGAAAAAATGCTTTAGCAAAATGCTAAAATGCCAGAAATAGTAGAAAAAGATGAATATCAGTGTACACATTATTCTAAACGCCTTGATATGTTTGATTTTCATTTGTCATTTAAACTTAAAAGTTTTTAATCAGGTCTTTAAAAAGTTATACACAGAAGGTAATTTTTTTTTAAATTTGAAATGAAAAACAAAAAAGTAAGACTGTAACCAGATCAATTTGAATATAGTACAAGCATATATTTTAACTCATTTATTGGCAGACATGAAAAATATTAAACTTTTTAGATTATTACTTTATATTGTAAACTTTTTTAAAGCAATATGAACGTCTTAGATACGACTTATATTCTTTTTCTGGAGATATAATTATCACTATAGCATGTAAAACTACATTAAGTTTATACTGTATCTGAAAACAAAAACATAACTTACAAAAATAAAAAAAATAGAAAGTAATATAAGTGAAATTTGTTTATTACTATTCAAAGCTTTTTGGTTTACAATTTATAATTTTTCTTTCATTCATATTAGACCACTTTACAAATGCCTCATGTTTATTTACAAGTTGATTTCCTGTATGCGATTCTTATGTGTAGTTCAGTGTTTGACTTTCTTTATATGCATGAACCAATGAATTTTTCTTGATCAATGTTGCGATTTTTTTCCCATGAAAGGTTCGTTATAATATTTTCGCTGAAGATTTTATTTTTTTTTTTTCAATTTGTGTTTAGTAAGATGCTTTAATAAAAAAGGAAAACATGTTATTTCATTTGCACATTTTGGATAAGTCTTTTAGCATTTCGCGAAAAATGCTACCGTAGCAGAAACACTGTTTAAAATGCAATAAAAATCTAAAGTAGTTGTTTATTCAGACACTGTTTTATGCTGCCACACTGCTGTTTTACATGGTTTTTGGCTGTTTGAAAATAATACATCTGGGAATTTCAGTATTTTTACCAATATCTGGAAAAGTCAAGGAATTTCATAAATTTTTGTGATAATTACCAACCAAGTGAACTTTGTAGCAAAGTTTGGAAATGAGATATTGCACTAATCACAATGTGACTCATAACCATATTTTTGTAGACAGAATCTGATTAACAAATGGTCCACCTTGACTTGGAAGCTCAAAATTTTATTTTTAGTTAAATTTCAGTTATTTTTTAATTTTTATTTATTTATTTATTTATTTAAACGCTTAAGATGTTTTTGAAAACATTCATGTTCATGAAAATTTTACATCTAAAACTAAAATGACAATTCATACAAGGGGAATATTTTACTTAAATATGCATTTTTAAGTAAAACAGTAAAAAAAATGTAATATATATAAGCAAGTGGTAAAAACTATGGAAAAATGTTTTTGTATATGTGCTAAAAAACGTACAACCTGTACTGATTTATAATTCTTATATAATGTATTTTAATTCACCAAAAATGTTTAATGTTTTTCTTTTGGCAAGGATATAACAAAAAGGAGGCTGTAAGAGCAAAATTTTGCAGATTTGTCCCCCCTCCCAGCCTAATCTAACTAATTTGAATACAGTGGAGTTTAGTGAATACTAATAGTTTTCATGTTTATAAAAAGTAAATATGTATGTTCAGCTTAGTCCTGTATCTGAATCTGGCTAATTTAAAACCGATCAGACCCAAATTCTTATAAGAGATGCTAATTGTCCTGAATCTGATTCGATTGAAACTTTAAAAAGGGAAAAGAAAATTAATAATTGAGAAGAATCAAAATGATTTTCTCTGAAAATAAAAAAAGTGAACTTTTTGAGTGAGTAAAGACCTGCTTATGCCAGTTTTATGATTCTTTTAAACATGCTCTCAAATTGACATTGACTCAACGTGATCAAAACTAAACTCTATCCACGGAGTGGAGGGTAAATATCCAAACACAAACCACGTTACACACACACAAAAAAAAAAGAAAAGAAAAATTAGCTATCCCAATCTGTAAGAAATAAAAAATCAGTTTTTATTTTCCATATTAATTATGTACTATACTAAAGTTTGAACCCCTTCCTTTTTTTTTTTTTTTTCTGTCTAAACCCAAGTAAAATTAATATTTTTCATAGTGAAAAGATTTGGTCATCCTGCAATAAATGTTTTCTCTCCATACAAAAAATAAAATAAAATAATACTAAATAAAAACATGATGTCAATTTATAAATAATGCGCTTCCAAGGGGGCAGAATATGTTCAAATGCATCTACAAGTTTCAGAGGAGAAATTTCAGTGGATTGGGGAAAATTCAAACATTTATTTTCTTAGAAGAAAAGGCTACTGAAAAAACAAAACAAAACTTTCTGATATTAAACAATAACCAAGCAGCTGTATTCTTTTTTTGTGTACTTTTTTCTTTTGAACACTTATTATATGCAATAAATGGCTTAGTAAAATATAAATTAATTCTTAGATTATTTTGGAGGAAATTTGGAATGTGTTTTAAGTCTGAATGTTTTCTGCACTCTTATCAACCTACCTATATTTTTTCAAGAAAATAAAGCTTATCCTCTTATTAGCTGGAATGAACACAATCAAACTAGTGAAAATGAATATGTAAAGCAGCAAGAAGAAAAGACTATTGCAACAAATACAACATTTGATAGCATAAAAAAAAAAAAAAAAAGTATATATTTTACTTCATCCAAGGTTCCTATGCCATCATTCGACATTATTGAAAAATTGACTGATTCAAATGTAACTGATTAACAATGAGTGACAACTAGATTCATAAAAAAAAAAAAAAAAAAAAAAAAGTGCAATTTCACTATTTTAGCTTGTTAAAAACGAAGCATAATTTCAATGAATTTAATAAGTTACCTTATCTTGCTTCATTCTTTGCGTGAGCAGCTTTCGGCTCGGGGCCCCGAACCTTCCTCAGACGTTGCTCGAGTGGCAAGTGGTCGCTCCTCTTGATCTTCCTCTTCACCTGTAATTAGGCGGCGCCACTGTGTGTCTATTCCGATTCTCGATTCATGGTCATTAATCGAATTGCGCTCTTTAATGATTTCTACGGTTTCGCGATAGTATGCATACTATCGATAGTTTGCATACTATCTACGGTTTCGCGATAGTTTGCATACTATCGCGAAACCGTAGAAATCATTAAAGTGCGCAATTCGATTAATGACCATGAATCGAGAATCGGAATAGACACACAGTAGCGCCGCCTAATTACAGGTGAAGAGGAAGATCAAGAGGAGTGACCACTTGCCACTCGAGCAACGTCTGAGGAAGGTTCGGGGCCCCGAGCCAAAAGCTGCTCACGCAAAGAATGAAGCAAGATAAGGTAACTTATTAAATTCAGTGCAATTTCACTTTTTTGTTAATTTAGTTTTGCTTTTACTATTTGTATTAAAAATTTAAATGATAATGTTTAATTCATCATTAAATAATAACTTTCTATTAAATTTAAATTTGTTTAAGTAATTGAGTATTCCAAAGTTCACATATAATTAATATTTTTAACTGTTTTTTGTTTTTAGTTTTATTGGGATTCAGTAATAAAGTTTTTTGATGACCACAGGGGTCGTAATGTTCCTACATTTTTACGATCATTTTATTATACTGTCACCACAATTTGGAAAAAGATAATTGTCTTGAAGGTTTTAATGCTACAATAGATAGAACTAAAGTTTTCATGAAAATTTTCTTTTTGAAAATTGTGGTGAAATTATAATAAAACAATCGTAAAAATATAGGAATGCTGCGACTCCTGTGACCGCAACATACTATTTTCTTCCATGCATATGATTAGTTGATCATATATATATATATATATATTGTAAAACTACTAGTTTATTTACTTATTTTTTATTCATTCATTTATTTATTATTATTTTTTTTTTTTGTAAAATTTGTAAATTACTGTAGGTCGAAGACATAATAGAGGAACTCATAGGCAACTCCAGAATGCAAGGGACTTTCTATCTTTATCTCCTGATCCAGTAGAACAAGTTCGACAGATGGAAGAAGATGAACGGATGGCTAGGATGCTTCAGGTGAAAATAAGTTACTGTTTAAGTGTACAATTTTTTTTTTTTTTTTTTGGCAACTTGGAAAGTCAGGAATAGTTAGACATGTCTATGATGAAAATCACACATTTTTTAACTTCTATTTCACAAAATATGAAAATACAAGTATTTTTATATGGATTTGAAAACAAAACATTTTGCAGGATTATCTTTAAATCTGTAGTGTTTTTGTTTTTGTATGAAAATGTTAAGTGACAAAAGCCTACATGAAAAAGCCTACATGAAAAGCCTACATGCTGTAGCCAGAAAAATATTTTAGAAAGTAGAGGCAGAAATTAAATTCAATTTTTAATACCTTGTATTAAGGCTAAAAGGAAAAATATGTTGTATTCCTCCGAGTATCATATGGTTTAGACAAGTAAGGCAAATTTACTTAAATGAGTAGAAATTTTTCGTCTAGGAGCCAAACAATAAACTTATTGGGAAAGAATTAAGGTTTTTCTACCCCACCCTCCCAGTCAAAGGTGTCCACTCCCCTTAAGAATTTTGAATTTACATCATGCTGCAAAAATAGGCAGTTTCACTCTGTATACATTGTGAGATTTTTACAGATTCTGGTAGATATTACTACTGGCCCCATAGCAGAAAATGCGAGATGCGCGACGTACGCCGCAGATTTTTTTTTAGTCTGCAGATTATTTCCAAATCAGCATTATGCAGAAATTCCAAATCTCCCGATTTTGGCAGGAAAGATAGCGATTTTCTTTTTCCATCCACAACACAAATGTCAATATTCATTTTAAACATGCTTTATTGATTTCTAGAATCTATAGAGAGGTAGAACTGTTTAATATTTCTCACTCATATAAATTTTTTGTGACCCCTCCCCCTTACCCCCTGTTAACGATCGACTATCATATAGATCGCGAAATCCTTGTGATTTCCATTTTTTTCCCCCCATCAGTAACATAAATATCAATATTATTTTTTAAAACTTACTTAATTAGATTTAAGAACTTATAAAGAAGTAGAATTGTTCAATATCTCACTTATATTTGTTTTACTCTCCCCCCCCCCCCCCCCCCCCCCACCTCTTCCCGCTAACGATCGATGATTAAACGTTCCACAAAATCAAAGCGTTGTAATTTTTAAGCTTTCGTTATCCACAGCATAAATGTCAATATTCATTTGAAACATGCTTTATTAGATTCTACAACCTATAAGGAAGTAAAATAATTCAATATATCTTATTCATGTAATTTTTTGTGCCCCCCACCCACAAACGATCGACAACCAAACGTCTAGCGGAATTCTTATGATTTAAAATCTTCTCCATCTGCAACATAAATCTCAATGTTCTTTTTAAACTTATTTACTTAGATTCCAAAACCTAAAAAAAAGTATTGCTTACTATCTCTCACTCGTATATTTGCTTCCCCCCCCCCCCCCTCTCCACTAACGATCAGCAATCAAACGCTCCATAGAAGCATTGTAATTTCCAATCTTCTTCCATCCAGAGCATAAATGCCAATGTTCATTTTAAGCTTACTTTATTAGATTCTGAAACCTATAAAGAAATAGAAATGTTCAATATCTTTCATCTATATAATTTTTTGGGACCCCCCCCCCCCCCCTAGCATTTGCTATCGATCGGTAATGAAATTCCCTGCAGAAGATTCCCATTCTTTCTCCACGTGCAGCATAACTGTCAATATTCTGTTTAAGTTTGCTTCATTAAATTGCAGAACCTCTTTAGACGTAGAATTGTTCAATATCACTCCCTACTCATGTAATTTTTGTTATTGCACCTTTGAATATATACTAGATTTTGTATCGATTTCAAAATTTGATGATCTTGACACACTTTTGCTTGAATACCAGTATTTTTATAAATGGATCGCTAGCAGCTAGCACTATAAAAAAAAGAAATTGGATCTGAAAGGATCACAGGTTTTATTTGAAAGTCTTTTATTGAGCTGTCAAAGAAAATACCTGTGCTTATTAAGTTACTTTAACTCATTGATGTTACATAACCAATTAAGTTACTTAACCCTGCTATATGAATCTCACTCAAAAATTTTGCATTTTCGTACGCTTTGGTTACAAAATGCATTCCTAATCATATATAATTTAAATAATAATAATAATAATAATAATTAAAAAAAAAACAGTTATTTTGTTCAAAGGTATGATATACACCGTGACCAATAAGTTCTCATACAACTTTTGAAGCACGTTAAAAAGTTGTACATGTGTGTTGCTGTAGTCCCAATTATTTTGCAGGCAATTCAGTGTAAGGTATAAAGCTATTGCATGTGTTAATGTTGTACTAATTATTATTTTTCTTTACCTACAGAAAACAAAGAAATTGAGAGAAATTGTGATAAATAAATTCATCAAAGGAGAGAAGCCAGGTGAAACTTTCAGAGACTTGAAAGCCCTGGGGGTGAAGAGAGATTTCATTTACAGAACTATCGGAAGGTATAATGAGACGCCCTCTGTCCATGACAGAAAAAGATCTGGCAGACCGACGTCCGTTCGGACAAAAGAGACTTTTAAATGGGTCAGGGAAAGGATGCGGCGAAACGGATAAAGATCTGCTAGAAAACTAGCACGAGAGCTCAAAATATCGAGGAGATCAATGTTAAACATTCTGAAAAAGGACGTTAGGTGAAAGGCTTATAGAAAATGCAAAATTCATGGAGTTTTGGTGTCTGCTAAGATGAAAAGGAAGCAAAGTGTGGAAGAAATTCTTGCTTGGCACGTTGGGGATGAATTTGTCTTTTCAGACGAGAAACTATTCATTTTTCAGCAAAGTATCAACCCCTAAAATGACAGAGTGTGGTCAGTTTCTATTGATAACATCCCTGAGAGCCAGCATTAGGTTCCGCGTTATCAAAATGTTTCGTCTCTGATGGTTTGGGCCGCTATTTTCAGAAGTGGAAAACTCTCGTTAGTCTTCATTGATAAGAGGGTAAAAATCAATGCCTAATATTATAAAACTGAGGTTTTGGAAAAAGTTTTACTCTCAAATGTCCAGAGTATGTTTGGGGCGGAATATTTCTGCTTCCAACAAGTTGGTGCCCCTTCTCATACCATACGTGTGGTTAAGGAGTGATGCAGTCAAAATTTAACTGACTTTTTGCCGAAGAACGAATGTCCTCCCAACTCCCCGATCTGAAACCGCTTGATTATTTTGTGTGGTCATATATGCTCTCCCAACTGAATAACTATAAAAATAACTGATTTGAGCAAATTCAAAAATGTAATTCAAAAGATATAGCAGGAAATGTCAAAGGAAGCCGTGCATGCCGCATGTGATGGATTTGAAAAGAGACTTAAGCTCGTTAAGAAACTAAATGGCGGAATTATTCCAAAGTATTTATTGCAAAGATACTCAATGATTGCTTCTTTAATTTGATGCAAAAAGTTTTTGTATGATTTATTTGGTATTAATGTAATAAAAATTTGAAAGTGTATGAGAACTTATTGGTCACGGTGTAGTTCCAAAATAGGAGACATGGCACCTAATGGAGATAGAATAGATGTTGATAAATTGCATAACTTTTTTAAATTTTCTTGATCCCTGTTATAATTTAAGAAACGAATTTTTTAATTAATATCCATCATTTTAGTGATTTTCTCTTCTTATGCAGTAGAAACAGATGATTTTGTTTAATTAAATAAATAAATAAAAATACAATTTGCATTATAAACTTTTTGAAAAAATTGCAAGTGAAGCTATGCACTTCAATGTTCAATGTAAAAAATAAAAATATATATTCATCTTAATTATTGTAAAGAAAAAAATTCGTAATTAAATGTTCCTGCAGCGGGCGTTTTGGCACCTAATGGATTAAATACAGTTTCAATTCCAGTATTACAAGTTTTCTGTGAAAGTTGGGGCTCTGACATTGAAAAGGTGACAGTGGCAGATCTAGGGGGGGGGGGGGGGGCTAGGGTGCTGAAGCCCCAGCCAAAAGTACCGACATTCACAATTGAATATTACAGTTGTAACCTTTTCATTGATCTGGAATAACATCTTGAAAAATCTCCCCCCCCCCCCCCCCCCCAAAAAAAAAAAAAAAAAAAAAAAAAGTTCTGGATCCGCCATTGGAAGGGAAGCAAAATGCAATTAAGATGCACAGGTGGCAATGACAAACAAACTGTAATTGCATTTATAAGAGAAAGTTTAAATGTCTTAATGTCCCTCCATCTGGTTACACAGGAACCAGAAAATTTTAGAAAGTTGCATTAATTTCAATGTTTAGAGTCTCCTGCAAGTATTTTACTAGTCAGTTTGAGCAAAATCATAAACAAAATAGTAGTTCTTATACAATATGAAAGATAATTGTTAATGCTAATGGCCATATCACACGGGAGCATATATACTCAACGTCAACACAACATTATACGCAACATGTTGACTATGCTGAACGAACGAGAAACCAGTCAGCTGTCCGTAGGGTTCCCCCGAATTGATAGTGTGATGTATTCCCTTCTCTAAAGGTATTCCAGGAAAAAATCCTGTTTATTCCTCCTATTGGTCAATTTTGATCAGCACGCTCAACATACTCAGCTTTTTCTAAACGGTTTCGTAAAAGTTGATCATCCGAAAACTTGCTGTCCTCGAACAAAATCAGGCTGAGTATGTTGGGTATAATGCTGTGTTTAGTAAAATGCTGAACGAAAGTCTCTCGTGTGATATGGCCATAACTCTTTATCTAGTTATATGTTATGGAAATTCTGTAACTACAATGCTTTGACATACCTGACAGATTAATAACGTTAGATAAATGCAAACTTGTGATAAAAATATGCTTACTGAATCCGGTATTATTATTATTATTTTTTTTTTTTCCCCATATCTCATTGTGAAATTATGCTTCAGATTATTTTCTAATGATTAAATAGTTGTCGTAGATTGACAGAAAAATTTCTGCTGCTGGGACTACTGGGATGATCATTTTGACACCCATCATGTGGGGTTTGTAAAATTAGTTTTAACACAGTGACTTTTTAAAAGTTGTTTTTTAAACTATTTAATTTTTCTCTGTGAGAGGAATATTATATTGCTTAAACTATAAACAAACAGTATTTGAATTTAATTTTTATTTTAGGATATGATGACCGTTGATGAGTGTTTCAAATTTTAATTTTCAGCTATAATTCTTTCAGAGGGACTATTACCCTATGTTGGATATTTAATTTCAAATATTGATAGTTATTGGAATCCATTGATATCTCACACTGTATACCCAGTGGTAAACTATAAAAATTCAATACGACATTTCAATAATTAACTGAACTATAAGAATTTTGTTTCAATATTTTAATAAAATTAGATTCAGGCATGTGATTTTTCTGTGAATTATTTTTTTCCAAGTTCGCAGAATTCCGCAAATTAATTTCTTCCACTTTTAAAAAAAGTCTCTGATATTGTTTGTAAAGTTGGTAGATGGGAAGTGCCGGGTTTGATCCCAAATTGCGCTCATCGGCCTAGCTGTTCTGAGGTTTCCGTGGTTTTCTCTCATATAAATACAGGCTAGGACCCCTTAGAAAGACCCTTACGGAGGGTATTCCATCTATAGGCTTAGGATGTTATGTTATTACTATTAATTAAAACACATTTTAGATGAAATATATTTATTTCATAAATCATAAATTAAAATAAGCAGTTCAAAATTATGCGTTGACAACACAGTTCTTAGCATACAGGCAAGCCAGCAGACATGCAAAAACTAACTATAAATAATAGCTGCCAAGTAGAGTTGAGTTGTATGAATCACATTAGAGTTGAGCTGTTTAAATCACATGACATCCCCCTTTGAGATGTAAAACTTTTTATGATAACATTCAAAAAGGTACACAGCCAATTACAAATATACAAAATTACTATTCAATCAAATACAAATTTATAAAGTTACTACACATCTTAAAAATTCACATTATATTTAAACAAGAAACTTTACACAAACAGTCACTGAAGTTATACATACAAGTTTATACATAATCACTTAAATATTTCGGTCTTCGAGAAATTCTTCTACTTCTAGTCACAATTACATCTGAATTACCTACAGTAGTATATATTTACCTTGATCTAGTATATTATTGCTAACTGAACTATCAGACAAAGAATTTTCATTATAATCAAATTTTTCATTAAATCTACCATGTGACTTAATTAGGTATTTTTTATTTCTTATAAATATTTTGCCAGATTCACTTTTAACAGTGTACAATCTCAAATTTGGATCAACAGATTTTTTTCTGAGGAGATTCCCAAGTTTTATTTTTTATGTTCTGCATACGCACATTATCTCCTGGGCTCAATTTACTCAAAGATTTTGCTGTATGATCATGAAACCATTTTTGAATTTGTTGTCGTTTAGTCAACAGGCCTTTAACATTATGAAATAATTCTGAATTAAGCAATTTATTTGTTACAGGCAATTTTGTTCACAGTCTTCTATTAAACATTAACTGAGCGGGAGAGAGACCAAATCCTGAAATGGGTGTGCTTCTATATTCCATTAGACCAACAAAATAATCCACATTATCTGCTTTTGCCTTTTTCATTATCATTTTTACTATACCCACCCCCCTTTCAACCTGGCCATTACTTTCATGGTGATGTGGGCTAGAAAAATTATATTCAAAGTCCCAAGCTTTAGCAAAATCTATGTACAAATGGCTATTGAATGGTACATTATCAGAAACAACGAAGTTTGGAACCCCGTACCTTGAAAAAGTCTCTTTAAGAACTCTAATGACTTCAGTAGCAGTTTTATTAACTAGCTCTGAAACTTCAATCCATTTAGAGTAATAGTCCATAATTACCAAATAATATAAATTTCCACATTCCATTATATCCACCCCTAACTTTTCAAATGGTCTATCAGGAATTAAGTGAGGTTGCAAAGGCTCTTTAGTGTTAGAACGCCTAAACTTTTCATATATCTCACACTGTGCGACTATTGTTTCAATGTCTCTGTTTATGCCTGGCCAATACATTAGTTTCCTAGCTCGTTGTTTGCATTTTTCCATACCAAAGTGACCCTCATGAATTAATGTTAACATTTGATTTCTTAATTTGTTAGGGACAACAATCTTATCATTCATAAACAACAATCCTTCATTTGTATGCAGGTCACTCTGCAATTTAAAATATTCTTTCAATTCCTGTGACATATTTTTGATTGTTTTTGGCCAACCCTCCTTAACAAATTTAATTACAGTTTTTAACTCATTGTCCTGATCTGTTTTATATTTAAATTGGATCAATCTACTTTTACTCATTGGCAAATACTTGGTTATACTATGCACAATATTACTCATTTCGGGGTCATCTTTAATCTGGGTATCAATCTTAAATGCTCGTGACAGTGTATCTGCTAAATACATTTTGTTTCCAGGTGTATACTGAATTTCATAATCATACTTTAAAAGTTTCAATAACATTCGTTGTAACCTAGATGATATTTTAGACATGGGTTTATTAACAATCGATGTAAGAGGTTTGTGATCACTTTACACCGTGACCAATAAGTTCTCATACACTTTAAAATTTTTATTACAATAACGCAAAATAAATCATACGAAAACTTTTTGCATCAATTTAAAGTACCAATATTTGAGTATCTTTACATTAAATGCTTTTGAAAAATTCCGCGTTTTAGTATATTAACGAGCCTAAGTTTCTTTTCAAATCCATCACATGCGGCACGCACAGCTTCCATTGACATTTCCTTCCATATCTTTTGAATTATATTTTTGAATTTGCTCAAATAGGTGATTTTATAGTTATTCAGTTGGGAGAGCATATATGACCACACAAATTAATCAAGTGGGTTCAGATCGGGGGAGTTGGGGGCCATTCGTTCTTTGGCAAAATATCAGCTAAATTTTGACTCCAGTACTTCTGAACCACACGTGCGGTATGAGAAGGGGCACAATCTTGTTGGAAGCAGAAACATTCTGCTCCGTACACACTTTAGACGTTTGGGAGAAAAACCTTTTCCAAAATTTCAGTTTTATAATATTGGGCATTGATTTTTACCCCCTTATCAATGAAGACTAACGGGAGAGTTTTCCTCTTTTGGAATTAGCGGCCCAAAACATCAAACACGAAGCATTTTGGTAACGCGGAACGTAATGCTGGCTCTCAGGGATGTTATCAATAGAAACTGACCATACTCTGTCATTTTGGGGGTTGACACTCTGCTGTAAAATGAATAGTTTCTCGTCTGAAAAAACAAATTCATCCCCAGCGTGTCAAGCAAGAATTTCTTCCACCCTTTGCTTCCTTTTCATCTTATCAGACTCCGAAACTCCATGAATTTTACTTTTTCTATAAGCCTAGCATTCAAGGTCCTTTTCTAGAATATTTAACATTGATCACCTCGTTATTTTGAGCTCTCGTGCTAGTTTCCTATAGTGGATCTTTGTTCGCTTTGTCGAATTCTTTCCCTGACCCTTTCCACAGCCTGTTTTGTCCGAACGGACCTGGGTCTGCCAGATCTTTTTCTATCATCGACAGAGGACATCTCATTATACCTTTTGGTAGTTCTGTAAATGAAATCTCTCTTCACCACCAGGGCTTTCAAGTCTCTGAAAATGTCACCCGGCTGCTCGCCTTTGATCAATTTATTTATCATAATTTCTCTCAATTTCTTCATTCTACCTAGGTAAGGAAAAATTATAATTAGTGCAACATTTTGCACATGCAATAGCTTTATACCTTACACTAAATTGCCTGCAAATTAATTGGGACTACAGTAACACATATGCAAAAGTTTTTAACGTGCTTCAAAAGTTGTATGAGAACTTATTGGTCACGGTGTACATAATTACATGTCGACCATACACAAGGTTATGATACTTTTCAAATGAGAAAACTATTGCCAAAAGTTCCTTCTCTATCTGAGCATAATTTTTTTCACATTCTGTCAGACTCCTAGACAGAAAAGAAACTGGCTGCCCATTTTGTATCAGGCAAGTACCCAAACCATTTTTTGAGCTATCACACTGTATAATGATTTTCTCAGACCCATTAAATACCTTTAATACTAGGGCACAACTAAGTAGATTCTTAATCAGATTAAATGACACAGTATGTTCATTTTCCCATCTAAACTCAACGTTTTGTTTTATCAACTCCCTTAATGATGCTGTTATTTGAGATAAGTTTGGTATAAACTTAGATAAAAAGTTCACCATGCCTAGTAATCGTCTCACCTCACTTTTTGAATTGGGGATAGGCATATCTATTATACCTTTAATGTATCCTGGATCAGCTTTTACTCCTTTATCTGAAATTATCTGACCCATATATTTTATCTCTGACATTCTAAACTGCAACTTATCAGCATTAAATTTAATGTTAAGAGCTTCAGCTCTTTTAAGAACCTCAATTAAAGCTACATCATGTGAAACTTTATCAATTCCTGTTACAATTATGTCATCAAAGTATATTTGCACCCCATCTATGTCCCCAAACAATCTTTCATTTCTCTTTTGAAACAACTCTGGGGCTGAAGCAATCCCAAAAGGCATAACATTGAATTTATAACGTCCGTATGGTGTGTTAAAAGTACACAAATATGAGCTTTCATTATCTAAAGGAACCTGCCCAAATCCATCTTTAAGATCCAAAACAGTGAATAATTTTTTTCTCTCAAGTCTACTAATTATGTTTTCTGCTGATGGTATTAGATGGTATTCCCTTTTAATAACCCTATTCAGGTCCCTGGGATCTAAATATAAACGCAAAAGACCATTTGGTTTCTCTAAATCACCAAACTCTGGACCCAATCTGTCGGTTTGTTTACTTTTGATATGATTCCATTAGCCTCTAACCTACTCAATGTTTCTTTTAAACGATTCTGTAATGCTTGTGGGACTCTCCTAGGTGGGTGTATTACTGGTTTTGCATTAGGTTTTAATTCTATATGATATTCCTCACCTGGAAATCTACCAAGGTCTACAAAAATAGTTTCATATAACTTCAAAATATCCAATTTACTTTCAATGCATATACAGTACAATCCCTCTTAACCAGCAACATTGGCACCGAGCTGTTGCCGGAAAAGAGAATTTTCCAGATAATTGAATATTTACCTATTCATATTCTGTATATGAATTTTGATGTCAAAATTTTTCGTTCTCCCGGCCTCAATTAAATAAACACAATATCGGAAACATCGCCGATTTTTTAAAGCAAAAACACATACCACCGTAAGTATATATATATATATTTTTTTTTAAAGATATTTTACGGCCGCGAGATCGAAATACATAAACACAATATCAAAAATATCACAGATTAATTAAAATAATAATTAAAAAAAGCAAGCAAAGCAACAATAGCGGAGCGGCAATGAGCAAGCGAGCAGTGAACAAGAGATGAGATATCCTTCCTAGGGTTGCCGGCGTTGTATTATCACTAATTCTCCTTGGAGATAATACAACTACGCCGGCAATCCTGGCAATGAGGTGACTTCCCTGTTTCGTCTCGCGGCCGCGGGCGCAAGGTGCGGTAACTAATGTAATGGACGTTTCCGGGCAGAAAAAAAAGTAAGAAAGAAAAACTCTTCGCGTGTGAAAGTTCCGCGGAGGGGGAGAGGACTAGAGAAAGTGCCGTTATTTTGAGATTGCCGGTTAATTGAGTGCCGGTTATGGGAGATTTTACTGTATTATCTACTCTTTGTATTAAATTTAATTTCATGCAAGCATTTAGTCCTAATATTGGTGTTGAATACTTTTCAATAACAAAAAATTCAATAGGAATAGCATTATTAGGATTTACATAACATTCAAACATTAATTTACCCATAGGCTAAATCTTAAAATTACCATATGCAATTAATATAGTTTCAGTATTAATTAAATCAACATTAAAACTAGAGATGTAACGTATAGTGATTTGGCGGAATAGCCGAATACCAAATATTCAGCCAAATTTTAGGCCGAATGCTGAATGGTTAGCTTTTAAAACAAGTTTCACTTTTGTTTGTAATTAAAACAATTTTTCAATTTTAAACACAATCTAAAAAAAAAAAAAATGCTTTTTAATTATTAATATTTATAATTTATTAATTATAATTAATTAATAAATTGATATTTATTAATATATTAATATTTATTAATTTATTAATTATATTATTTATGTAATTTATTATTTATAATTTGTTATTAATATTTATAATTTATTTATTTATTATTAATGTTTTCTGTGTTTTTTGTTGGGATAACTGAATATGCGATAACTTAGTTTTTATAGTGCGTGGGTGATTCTAAGAAATTTTCAGATCTGAAAATGGGACTTTCACAAAAATCGTCGGATTTAAAATGGATTCATCACAAAAATAGCACAAGAAAATTGCATATTTTATAAATCAGCCGCAAAAGATGACATTATTTCAATAATCAAATGAAAAAATAAAAAAAGCTGGTTTATGATTAAATAATTACACATTTTTAGAAAAATAACACCTATTTTAGCAATTAGTTTACGATTAAGTAATTTTAAAAATTAGCTATAAAATCATTCCGTATTTCTATAATTTGAAAAAAGGGTGTATTTCATTGATTAACAGCAAAATTGCTTGGAATTTGAGGAATGTAGCTTTGAAAAGGGCTCAAATTTCATTGATTGGCAGCCAGATAATTGTATATTTCGTTAATAATTGACCACAAAATATCGCGAACTTTAGGAATCAGCTTTGAAAGAAGAGTGAATTTTATCAATTAATGGCAAAATTGTAGTATATATTAGCAATTATTTGCTATTAAATGTAGTTTTTGTAAATTTGCAGTGAAATAATTACGAATTTCGGCAATTGGTCGCAAAAATTGCATATTTATTTAATTAATGGTAAAAATGTAATTCAACCCCCCCCCCCTGATTTTTGAGGTATATTTAGCAATATTCTTAAAAAAGAAAGAAAGAAAAAAAAAAAATCAGAAAAGTTCATGACTGTCAGTTTGCACTAAAATTGAATTTAATGTTGTACAATTTCAATCCTTTTCCATCCTTAATAACAATGATTATTTTATTGTAGATTCAGTTTTATTACATTTTCTATATCTGAACGATTAAAATTGTCCATTATTTTGAGTTTATTATTACTCCAAAAATTTAAGATTTTGTTTTAAAAAAATCCAATTTTTGTATCAGTTTGAAGTATAGCATTGAAATTATTTTCGCATGTATGGTGGTACAAGTTTAAGAAATTTCCCTCACTCATTTCTGCTGAAATTTTTCAAAGTGTATTTTATTATGCATGTGGGAAAATAGCTAAAATTTTTTGCAGAATTTTTAGTTTTTAAATACACAAAGACCCACAGATTATTCTGGTCAATGTGGTCCAGATTCAAAATAAATTTACTCCATATCCATAATTATTTTGCTCCAATATGCTCCAAATCCATAATTATTCTGCTCCAATATGCTCCAAAATAGATATTTAGCTGCTCTAAAAAGGTATTTTAAGTTCTCCAAGGTGGTGATGAAGCTGCTCCATCCCTGTTTTATTTGAAATAATTATGCATTTATTTTATCACTAGCAGGCTACGCCCGCTTCGCTGGTCACTATTTTTAAATGAATCACAAAAATTAATGAATTCTCAAAATTGCATTAATTTTTATCATGTGATAAAAAAAGAGAAAAAAAAATTCTGATCAGGAAAAATGTCGCTCCGGGTCCCCACTGCCTTCGGCAGCGTAGACGCGTGCGCTGCGCGCACGTATTCCCTCACCATCCTTATAACGTCTCAAAATTCCATGTTATTACTCATAAACTTTCATTCTTAAGAAAAGGAATTAAAAAATATATCATTTAGCATCGGGTAAAAACTCACACCGGGACGCCACTGCCGTCGGCAGCGCAGACCAATGCGCGCTGTGCGCGCACGTTTGAGGATATACGTGCGCTGTACACGCATATTCCTTCTCAACTCAAACTTTTATTATTAAGAAAATAAAATTTAAAAAAAAAAATCTTTTATCAACGGGTAAAAACTCGCACCGGGTCCGAAACCCATGCGCGCCTATTCCTTCCCCACCGTTCCAGCCCCTCCTAATTAACTTGCATATAGCAATTTTGAACGGTCTTACTCAATTAGCTGAGATGCAAAAGAAAACCTGATCAGGACACTTTAAATTGTAAATCAGGTGAAATCTCGAATTCCACTTTCGATAATGTAAAAGAACTTTAAAATATCTTTCGAATGATGTATTAGAAATAATTTAATCATAATTAGAATATGAAATATTGAAATTTAAAAATATTACAGCGCCATCTGGCTGTAGAAATTTCTGTAATCTATTGTTCCATTCCAGATCAACAAAGCTTTCAAATGATGTATTACTCATGAAATTATTTTAATTAGTAGATGAGATACAAAAGAAAACCTAATCAGGAGACCTCAAAACGTGTAAATCGGGTGAAATCTCCAATTCCATTTTCGATAATGTAAATGTACTTTAAAATGTGTATCAACTAAAATAAGCTTTCAAATGATGTTTTACTTATGAACTTTTTTTAATTAATAACTGAGATACAAAAAAAAAAAAAAAAAAAAAAAAAACTGATTCAGGACACCTCAAAACGTGTAAATCTGGTGAAAACTTTCGATAATTTAAAAAACTTTAAAATATCTTTCGAATGATGTATTACAAATAATTTAATCATAATTAGAAATTGAAATATTGAAATTTTAATATGTTACAGCGCCATCTGGCGGTACAAATTTCTGTATTCCACTGTTCGATTGATTTACTTATGAAATTATTTTAATTAGTAGCTGAGATACAAAAGAAAACTAATTCAGGAGACCTCAAAACGTGTAAATCTGGTGAAAACTGTCGATAATATAAAAGAACTTTAAAATATCTTTCGAATGATGCATTAAAAATAATTTAATCATAATTAGAAATTGAAATATTGAAAGTTAAAAAAATTACAGCGCCATCGGGCGGTAGAAATTTCTGTAATCTATTGTTCCATTCCAGATAAACAAAGCTTTCAAATGATGCATCACTCATGAAATTATTTTAATTAGTAGATGAGATGCAAAAGAAAACCTAATTAGGAGACCTCAAAACGTGTAAATCGGGTGAAATCTCGAATTTCATTTTCGATAATGTAAAAGTACTTTAAAATGTGTATCAACTAAAATAAGCTTTCAAATGATGTATTACTTATGAACTTTTTTTAATTAATAACTGAGATACAAAAAAAAAACTGATTCAGGACACCTCAAAACATGTAAATCTGGTGAAAACTTTCGATAATTTAAAAGAACTTTAAAATATCTTTCAATTGATATATTAAAAATAATTTAATCATAATTAGAAATTGAAATATTGAAATTTTAAAATATTATAGCGCCATCTGGCGGTACAAATTTTTGTATTCCACTGTTCGATTCCAAATCAACAAATCTTTCAAATGATGTATTACTTATGAAATTATTTTAATTAGTACCTGAGATACAAAAGAAAACCGATTCAGGAGACCTCAAAACGTGTAAATTAGGTGAAATCTCGAATCCCACTTTCGATAGTATAAAAGTACTTTAAAATATCTTTCGAATGATGTATTAAAAATAATTTAATCATATTCAGAATTCGAAATATTGAAATTTAAAAATATTACAGCGCCATCTGGCGGTAGAAAATTCTGTAATCTACTGTTCAATTCTAAATCAATAAAGCTTTCAAATAATGTATTACTTATAAAATTATTTTAATTAGTAGCTGAGATACAAAAGAAAACCTAATCAGGAAACCTTAAAACGTGTAAATCACGTGAAATTTCAAATTCCATTATTTATGATAGTCGGTTAATGGAAGGTGACAGAAATTTGTGGCGTCTACTCTTGACATTCCATTCAAATAAGTTTCAAAATGACATATTACTTTTGAAATTATGCTAATTAGAAGCTGAGATACAAAAATGATATAAACACTATTATAAAACGATTTATGTCTGACTTTTTCGTGGTTTTCTCCGAAACTTGGGTAATTCCGGGCTAAATACTGTTTAAAATCCATAGTATGAAATGTGAAAGGAGTATCAGAATTCGAAATTCTGAAAAATATAAAATAATAAAGGCGTTCTGGGTTTTCCGTTGTTTTCTCCGAAACAACCGTTCCTTTTCTACGTTTTTGCCCCTTCCCCCCCTTTCCGTCCCTTCTAATAATTTTACACTTGAAAATATCCGCAATCGATTTATCTTTCCTTGAAACCTAATAATAACAATTTCAAACGCTGTAACTCTTTTTATTTATTTATTTTTATTTTTATTTTTATTTATTTATTTTTTTTTCTGGCCGTTTGCTTGCCCCCCCCCCCCCCCCCCCCCCAACGTGTATATCTGGTGAAAACTTTCGATAATTTAAAAGAAATTTAAAATATCTTTCGAATGATGTATTAAAAATAATTTAATCATAATTAGAAATTGAAATATTGAAATTTTAATATATTACAGCGCCATCTGGCGGTACAAATTTCTGTATTCCACTGTTCGATTCCAAATCAAAAAAGCTTTCTAATGATGTATTACTTATGAAATTACTTTAATTAGTAGCTGAGATACAAAAGAAAACTGATTCAGGACACCTCAAAACGTTTAAATCTGGTGAAAACTTTCGATAATTTAAAAGAACTTTAAAATATCTTTCGAATGATGTATTAAAAATAATTTAATCATAATTAGAAATTGAAGTATTGAAATTTTAAAATATTACAGCGCCATCTGGTGGTACAAATTTCTGTATTCCACTGTTCGATTCCAAATCAAGAAAGCTTTCTAATGATGTATTACTTATGAAATTATTTTAATTAGTAGCTGAAATACAAAAGAAAACCTAATCAGGACACCTCAAAACGTGTAAATCGTGTGAAATCTCAAATTCCATTTTCGATAATGTAAAAGTACTATAAAATGTGTATCAACTCAACAAAGCTTTCAAATGATGTATTACTTATGAACATTTTTTAATTAATAACAGAGATATAAAAGAAAACTGATTCAGGAGACCTCAAAACGTGTAAATCTGGCGAAAACTTTCGATAATTTAAAAGAACTTTAAAATATCTTTCGAATGATGTATTAAAAATAATTTAATCATAATTAGAAATTGAAATATTGAAATATTAAAATATTACAGCGCCATCTGGCGGTACAAATTTCTGTATTCCACTGTTCGATTCCAAATCAAAAAGCTTTCTAATGATGTATTACTTATGAAATTATTTTAATTAGTAGATGAGATACAAAAGAAAACCTACTCAGGACACCTCAAAACGTGTAAATCGGGTGAAATCTCGAATTCCATTTTCGATAATGTAAAAGTACTTTAAAATGTGTATCAACTCAACAAAGCTTTCAAATGATGTATTACTTATGAACATTTTTTAATTAATAACAGAGATATAAAAGAAAACTGATTCAGGAGACCTCAAAACGTGTAAATCTGGTGAAAACTTTCGATAATTTAAAAGAACTTTAAAATATTTTTCGAATGATGTATTAAAAATAATTTAATCATAATTAGAAATTGAAATATTTAAATTTTAAAATATTACAGCGCCATCTGGCGGTACAAATTTCTGTATTCCACTGTTCAATTCCAAATCAAAAAAGCTTTCTAATAATGTATTACTTATGAAATTATTTTAATTAGTAGCTGAGATACAAAAGAAAACTGATTCAGGAGACCTCAAAACGTGTAACTCTGGTGAAAACTTTCGATATAATAAGAATTTGAAATATCGAAATTTTAAAATATCTGGCGGTAGAAATTTCTGTAATCTACTGTTCAATTCCAAATCAACAAAGCTTTCAAATAATGTGTTACTTATGAAATTATTTTAATTATTAGCTGAGATACAAAAAAAAAACCTAATCAGGAACAATCCCAAAACCTATATATACCACGGTAGTCCGGTAATGGAAGTAAAAAGAAAAAGAAAAAGCATTTTTTAGTTCCTTCAAATGTATTTTGTTGCTATGGAAACTCCTATCGTCTATTGAAAGATAGATTACGTGTTAGAATAAATTTTAATTAGCAATTAAAATGTAACTGCTTTGTTTATTAATGAAATTTGATGAAACTTTAACTGCAGGTTGTTTTTGTGCTGAATAGGTTGTATATTAAGTGCTGTGTACGAAAAAGAAAATTTGAAGCACTTTGAAATTTGCAGTTTTTAACCCCAGTTAAAGATCACGTGACATTAATGACTTGCACATGATTTTTTTCCATTAGAGACAGCCGTTAAAATCGTCTGCTGAATGCTGATAGAATGCCTCTTTTTAAGCAATAAGGATTTTTGGTCATTTTCGCGATCGATATGGGTCAGCATTTTAATTAATATCTCCGAAACTAATTAAGATTTTTAAATTCTGTTTCGAGGAAAACATCGGAAAGGCTCCAGAGCATCCGTATGTCAATTCTTGTACTTCTGCGTTCAATAGGGGCTGAACGTATAAAAGAACAGACAGACAGACAGACAGACAGACAGACAGACAGACAGACAGACAGACAGACAGATAGACAGACAGACAGACAGACAGACAGACAGACAAACCTTTCCATTTATTATTATAGATAGATTCACTTAAAGCATTAATGATTTATTTTAACTTCATTTGTATCTGGTAGGGGAGGGAGGGGGGAAGTGAACAAATTATGACCAGTAATCTACAAAATTCTAAAGTTTACAAAACATTTGGTCCCCTGCTATGCAGATTAGAGGGAGTTGACTCAGAGATGAGAAGATTTCGTCTTTAGATTTTTATGTGATAGTATAATAATTATTTTGACATTCATAAAAATTGTTGGAATTTTAAATTTTTTTCCCCCCTTCGTGCTTTCTTTTCTTCCTTTCTTTCTTTTTTATGTAACTGAATAATCTTTCATATATTGTCCTTATTTATGTATGGAAAATGCCATCGTGCAGAAAACAAATTACTTTTGGGTTTTAAGCTTATATTCAGACATAATCATTTCCCATTCTTATCTCTCTTCACTGTTTTGATAAATATATTTGATTATCAATAAATATTTCTTGATTTCATATGATTATTGTTAATTTATTTTTGTTAGTTTCTTTCTTTTTTTTTTTCTTTTGTACTTTTTAAATTTTTAAAACTGCTCCTCAAAGTAGCCGAAATGCTCCTCAAAATTTCCCTGAATACTCCTCAAACTGTTTTTGAAAAGTTGGCAACCCTGTGATTACGTCCACACTTTTTACAGTCATAAGTTAATTCACTGAAATTGTTCTTTTTTATAAGTCATTTTAGATTTAGATGCTTTAACTGCGTTTATACCACTGCTGCTGGCCCTCATTGACTGGAACTGTTCTCTGCTTGTTTCTGCTGCTCGCACAAATTCTGCTGCTTTCTGTAACATCAAAGATGGCTCCCGAAGCATTTTTTCCTGCAGACTAGAATCATGGATACCTAATACAATTCTATCAGAAATTAGACTTTCTTCCTGAACGCCGAATTCACACGTAGTTGCCAGTGTTTTCAGTTCCGTTAAGTAATTGTGAAATGATTGACCTTCACGCTGTTTACACGAAAAAAATTTGTATCTTTTAAATACAACGTTTTGATGGGGATTACAATGTTCTTCAAAACTTGCTAGCACATCGTCAAGTTTTTCTCCTTCAGTCTTTTTAAAGGTGTTATAAATAGCAACACCTTCATCTCCTAAGAGATTAAGTAAAATTGCAATCTTGACATTGTCGTATTTTGTATTTTTCTCAGATGCTAGCATAAAATTATGGAACTTCTGGACTCATCTTTTCCAATTTTCTGCCACATTTCCTATGGTAAACCGCATTTCACCTGGAGGCTTGAAAGTATCCATGTTGCACAAGCGACAGCAGTACAGCATGTGGTCATCCCTACATTCACTTATATGTGAATTATTTACTTCAAACTTTCATTATTTTACAGTCCTGACACCATGTCATGTTATTACTATTAATTAAAACACATTACAAATGAAATATATTTATTTCATAAATCATAAATTAAAATAAGCAGTTCAAAATTATACGTCGACATCAGAGTTCATAGCGTACAGGCAAGCCAGCTGACATGCAAAAACTAACTATAAATAATAGCTGCCAAGTAGAGTTGAGTTGTATGAATCGCGTTAGAGTTGAGCTGTTTAAATGACATGACATAGGATCCTAGCGTAGTTAATTGGCTTTTAATCCAACAACAACTGATATCGTTCATTTAATAAAAAGAAACCCCATTAACAATCGGTGGTCAAATGTTCTACGAATGCCTCCCAATTTCCAGTCCATCCATCCACAACATAAAGATAAATATTCACTTTAAACTTGCTGTATGAGGTTCTAGAACCTATGAAAAAATAGAATTGTTAAGTATTTCTTGCTCATGTTTTATTTTTTGCCCCCCCCCCCCCCCCCCAAAAAAAAAAAAAAATATATATATATATATATTTATTTTAAACTTGTTTTATCCTTGATCGAGATAGTGATCAGTGATCAATTCTAGAAACAACAAGAAAGAAAAATCATGCATTATGCATTGATTAGTAACACTTTCCAACTGTACGTATTTATTGTATTGAATAACTTTTAATATTCTTTCCCTACGTTATCGCACAACAGACAGAAGGACTGAAAAATATATAGATAGACTAATTGCCTTTAAAATTACTCTTAGTCATTTTGGAAAGTGTTAAAAAGGCTTAACGCAAAAGAAAATGCAGCCATTAGATTATAATTACAGCTTTTGATCTCTCTGAATATTTTAGTGTAGCCCTGTAAATCAGAAAGTTAATCATATCACATTCTATAAGAAACATTATTTTACAATATAAAATATTTTAGAATACATTTCAAAATTTTTATGATTTTTTCAGTAGAAAGACTTTTAAGTAAAACTTTCAAAAAATTCTGTCCTAAAACGTAATGCATTGACATTTATTTATTTTTTTTTTTTTTCCTTGTAAATAAACTAGTTGTACAGGAACTATTAATGTCATTTTAAATGGGGAACATTCTTTACGGAAAATATTTATAAAAATAACACTCATAGAACACAATGCTTTCGAATGCTTTTGGGTGATGTACACAAACCTGAAGAGATATTTACTCCATTTTCAATATTGAACATCCGATAATGAACTTCAATAAAATATATCAGTTTCGAGAAATTCCATAAATGTTTACAGGAGTTAGAGCGTGGGCAGACAGATAGACAGACAGATGGATAGATACACAAACTGTAATCATATTCACACTTAAAAATGTTAGAAATTGTTAAAAACGCTTAATGTAAACGGAAGTACAATTCTAGCATTTTTTTTATTAATAGCTCTTAATATAAATGGATATTTTTATGTCATCCTGTAAATCTAATGCTAATCATGCTACATTGTATGCAAAGAATTTTGTTGTGCATTTAAATAACATATTTCAATTTCCTAAAACATCATGGGAAGTAAAGTTATTAAAATTTTATTTATAGAAAGATCTCTCATTGAACGCAATGCTTTGGAATACTTTTGAGTGTTCCTGTATATAAATCAGTGGTGGTATTTCCTCCATTTTATACAGGACACATCCAATAGGGAATTGGAAAACATATTTCAATTTCATTAAGATATGTCTACAGTAAAGGTATGAAAATATGGTTTATAGAAATAAATCTCATAGAACACAATGCTTTGAAATACTTTCGGGTGTCCCTGTACACAAACCAGTAGAGGTAGAAACTCCATTTTCAATAGGGAGCATCCGATAGTGAACTTGAATAACATATATCAGTTTCAAGAAATTCCATAAATATTTACGGGAGTTAGAGCTCGGATAAACAGACAGGCAGATAGACGGACATGCAGATACACAAAACTGAAATCATATTCACACTTAAAAAATGCTAGAAAGTGTTAAAAACGCTTAATGTAAACGGAAGTACAATTCTAGCATTTTTTTTATTAATAGCTCTTAATATAACTGGATATTTTTGTGCCTCCCTGTAAATCTAATGCTAATCCTGCTATATTCTATGCAAAGCATTCTTTTGTTCATATAAATAACATATTTCAATTTCCTAAAACATCATGGGAAGTAAAGTTATTAAAATTAGATTTATAGAAATATCTCTCATAGAACGCAATGCTTTGAAATACTTTTGAGTGCCCCTGTAAATTAACAGGTGGTGATATTCTCCTCCAACTCATACAGGAAACATCCAATAGTGAACTTGAATAACATATTTCAATTTCATTAAGATATGTCTACAGTAAAGGTATGAAAATATGGTTTATAGAAATAAATCTCATAGAACACAATGCATTGAAATACTTTTGGGTGTCCCTATACACAAACCAGTAGAGGTATAAACTTCATTTTCAATAGGAAAGGTCCGATAGTAAACTTAAATAACCTATATCAGTTTCAAGATATTCCATAAATATTTACGGTAGTTAGAGCACGGACAGACAGACAGACAGATACACAAAACTGAAATCATATTCACACTTAAAAAATGTTAGAAAGTGTTAAAAACTCTCAACGTAAACGAAAGTACAATTCTAGCAATTTTTTATTAATAGCTCTTAATATAACTGGATATTTTTGTGCCACCCTGTAAATATAATGCTAATCATGCTATATTCTATATAAAGCTTTCTTTTGTGCATATAAATAACATATTTCAATTTCCTAAAACTTCGTAGAAAGTAAAGTTATTAAAATTTGATTTATAGAAATATCTCTCTTAGAACGCAATGTTTTGGAATACTTTTGAGTGTCTCTGTGTATAACCCGATGGTGGTATTTCCTCCATTTTATATAGGAAACATCCAATAGTGAACTTGAATAACATATTTCAATTTCATTAAGATATGTCTACAGTAAAGGTATGAAAAAATGGTTTATAGAAATATCTCTCATAGAACACAATGCTTTGAAATACTTTCGGGTGTCCCTGTACCCAAACCAGTAGATGTATAAACTCCATTTTCAATAGGAAACGTCCGATAGTGAACTTGAATAACATATTTCAATTTCATTAAGATATGTCTACAGTAAAGGTAGGAAAATATGATTTATAGAAATACCTCTCATAAAGATTACATATATTTTATGAATATTTGATTTTGCATAAATTATGTCAGTTGTATTGGATTAAAATTAGATCAGTATTTCATATCTAACTTTGTTATGTATTGATATATTGTAATGGTCTTTTTATAAAATAGTATACACATTCATAAAAATATTTACAAATTTCTTTCTTAGGCTCAGTTTGATGCAGAAGTCGATCCAGATTATACTCCTGTAAATCATCCAATTTTGGACCATGATGATAGTTTTGATGATGATGATGAGGATGAAGAAGATATAATTGATCCTGTGGGTTTTTCTGACTCTGATGATTCAGCAAATCCTGTTGTAAATCCATTTCAACAAACAACTGTAAGCCGTAGAGGATTTGGAATGAATCGATTTACATCTAGATCTGATTCACCTCTTGCTTTATTTTTGGTAATAGAAACATATCTTTTGTTTATGAGAAAAGATCTATGATTTATTTATTTTTTATGTGTCTTAAAATTTTATTCATAAGATCATTATAAATATTAACATTTACTAGCAGACCCGGCCACGCGTTGCTGTGACTAAGTTATACGTTGAATTATACGGCTGTAAACTATTTAGTACAGTCAAATTATTATTTACGAACAAAGACGAAAACGTTGCAGCCGATGTAAAAACCCACAGGGTTGAGATTTGAAACTTAGGTCAAAATTTGGAAGCGATTGATAAAAATTTTCGTAGTGTTGATATTAAGCACAAATTAATTTTATTGTAGGGTCCTATAAATTTTAATGGAGAAGTGATATATATTATTTCCAATGCTACTTTGGATAAAATTGCTAAAATGACTAATATATAAATTAAATTCTATTAAAATTCTATTAAAATAAAACTATAAAAGAAACAGACGATTTTAAAATCAATTTTTATGGAGGAGTGAAATATAATATATGCTATAATGGATAATTTTACTATAAAATGACCTCATCATTTTGAATATTTTAAAGAGGGCAACAGCTGTAGTTATAAAAAGGAAAACAATAAGGCTAAACCAGAAAAATAAGTAAATTTGATAAATATTTTAAAACTTTAAAATTGGAAATCTTATGAAATATTGGACATTTAAAGTAAATACATGTATCATTTTAAATAGAAAAAGATTTTGGAAAAGTTTAGTGTATTTTAACGAAGTGATGAGAAGTTTTTGAGTATGTTAAAATTTTAATAGTAAATTCAAGTTAATAAAGATGGGAAACATTGAGGATTAAGATAAGAATAATTATAAGATTAAAAAAAAAAAAAAAAACTTTTTATATACCATGCTTTTCAATTTTAATATACTAATAATATACTAATTAAAAAGAAAATGATAAATATTCTATCATAGTTTGAAGTCAAATTTGTTTTCAAATGTCTAAATAAAATATCTGATGTAAGATACTAATATTTTGCAGCGGAATAGATTTCATTTCTGTCATCCTTGGCGAAAACAAAAGAATATCGCCAAATTATCTGGCGAAAATATTTAATTCCTTTCAAAAATCATGGTTATTTTAACAACTTATATTAAAAGAGTAATGAATAATATGAAACAGTATTTCGTACAATACATATTACATGTCATACATACGTACAATGAATAATACATATTACATTTCGTACAATGCATACATCTGGCATGTATATTTTCGTGTTACGCTTTTGATCGCCAAATAATAATAATAATAATAATAAAAGCCAAGGGCGACAGAGTTTTGAAATTTAAAATTAAAATTTTGTCAATTTGACAGCAAAATAATTCAATCTAACACCCGCGATAACTAATACATATCTATACCCAAATATAAGGATTAAAATCGGGAAATAAATTTCCTCGATTTTTAATAATTTCTTACAAAAAATCCAGTGGGCAATTAACATAGGAAATCTTTTTCTTGGCTGCACAGACGGTCAGTGAGTCACACTTCGCTTGCGTATAGAACTCATAGATATAGTATAGCATATATAGAATAGAGTGATCATTGGGGAGAAAAAAGTTATTCCTTTTCATTTGGGAAAAGACGACGTTTTTACCAAAATATGGCCGTCTTTCCCCGAGTGAATACACACGGGAATACATACTAATATTTTAGCAAATAAAATTTATGAATAATTTATTTGCTAAAGGGGAATGGAAGACTCCAGATACAGTTTCAAATTCATATTTCTTTCTTTCTTTTCTTTTCTTATTTTTTTTCAATACCACTTAATGGCTGTTTCTAAAGCTTTTATTTATTTTTTTTTTCGGCATCAAAAATCTTTGTACGATAACATGGGGATGAGAGATCTATATATATTACTATATCTATGATAGAACTACATTAGCACTTTATCAATGTGTATAAAATCTTTAAATTGATTATGACGTCAATTTTCGTGAGATGCATAATTTAACTTTTTATAATTTTTTAACGTTCACGTTTGATTAAATGTATTTATTTTTATGTCGAAAGAAAATGGACTCGTATTTTTTTTTTTTTTTTTTGTGGCAACAATTAAATTAATGGAACTCACAGATATTTTGGAGCAACTTTAATAAAGGTCTATAATTAACAAATAATTGCAATAAAACAATATTGTGACAATAAATTGAGATTAAAAACTATCCTATCTCTCAAGTTGGACCAAACTGCACACAGTGTGCGAAATTTCATTAAAATCGGTTCCTTAGTTTAGGAGTTTACCCCGGACAAACATCGTGACACGTAATTTATATATATATACAGATGAAGCACAAATAAGTAAAAAACAGAATTAATTTCACTGTATTATCTTCATTATAATATGAATTCAATTTACACTTCAGTCTAAGTAACACGTGGCCGGCTATGCTAACACCAAAAATTTAAAAAGTGGAAATAATTGAATTATACGAAATTTATTAATAGGTTAAAAAGTTGAAGATTCTTTGTGTAGATGGCAGCACCAAATATATTTCAGCTTTCATTTTCATATGAAACAGAGTAATTGCTCCACGCTCTACTTTCCCCATTTCATTTTTGAAAGGAAATATGAAAGTTGAAAGTAATCTGTTACAAATAAAGACTGTAAATATTTTGAGGAGAATTTTATAGCGTCAACAACACGTGGTAATTATGCTGTTAAAATGTAGCTTATATGACACGTTCGTAGATTTACCATAGCAGCGCCATCTGTTAGAATCATTTGGAGTTAACAGATAATTGTGACTGTCAAATAATAACAGACAAATAATTAGCAATAAATTAAAATTGCGACTATAATTTGAGATTTAAACTATCCTATCTCTCAAGTTGGATCGAACTGCACATGGTGTGCGAATTTTATTATAATCGGTTAAGTGGTTTAGGAGTCCATTGAGGACAAACATTGTGACACGAGATTTATATATATTAAGATAAGATAATATAAATTATTGAAAATTTTAAAGTAAAATTCTTTGATCATATTTGAAGTAACATTTAAATAATATCAAGCAAAGATAAAGTAATCCTTCTCAAAAGTTTTGCAAGCTTTACAAACAAAATTATTTTTTATATTTTTATTAAAAAAATCAATTTTATAAAACAAAATCTTTTGAAGGGCTGTTTTATGGATTTGAATTTTGTGAAGTGGCTTTCTTTTTTTAATGTGAAATTTTGTAAAGAGCAGCAAAAGGACCCCCATTTTTGGCTGTGTCAACCTCTGAATGTGAATAGTTTTTTAAAATACCATGTAGTTTCACAAAAATGTATTGCCAGATCAATAGGCATCAAAGTCGTATATAAGAATCAAGTTAAGGTGTCACTAAGCCTGTAAATAAATAAATCATTTGATAAAATTACTATCGCAGATTGTTGTGTAAAAATGTCTTTTTATTTCATGAAGAATTTCATACTTTTAGTCTAGTTTATTATCATAGGCGTCTTTGTAGAAAGAACTTTTCTGCTAGTAAGGTACAATGTTTTGTATAGTTTTCATGTTTATATTCATATATGTGTATGCAAGCAGGGGTGCAGAAAATGTTCAAACCTTGGAAATTTCCCCCAAACACAGTATAAATTTCCCTCAATAATGCAAAAATCTACTTTGCTATACAAAGTCATTTGTTCTATGTAATAAATCTTTAAGAGAATAAGTATACAGTGTAACATAAAAATATCGCTGTTAGTGTATAAACGCTTCAAAGTAGCAAATTGTTATTTTTGATTTACATTTTTATTTTCTCTTTAAAAAATATTCAAAATTTCCCTAGTCAGTTTAAATTTCCCCCCGAACCTTGTTCGGGCGTTCGGACATGTTCTGCACCCCTGTAGTATAAAACATTTAAAATTTTACTAGAATTTGTGATCTGATGTTCATCATATCATTTTCTAGAATACTGCTACTCCAAGAATTGTCTCTAGGAATCAAAGAAGAGCTCCTTTCCTAGTAACTAGGCATATGACTCGAGTTCAAAACATCCTTGGTATTGGTCTAGATGTATTTAATGAAGAGGATGACTATGAGGTATTTTATTTTGTAGAAAATATTTTTTTTAGGTGTGTCTAAAAAGTAGTTGCTGGGAATCAATAGCTCAAAAAATAAACAGTAGTTATTAGCATTAAGTAAATATATATATATATATATATATATAAACACCATAAATAGCAAAAAACATGCAGCAGTTATCTTTGGTAGCCACTTTATTTGTTGCATTCATGCCTACTTTATCTACCTAACAAAGGGTCATGGTATTATTATTTCAACCTGTAACAGTAGTGTTGTGAAATTTTTGCTATTTATGGTGTTTATATAAAGTTTTTTACTTATTAATTTTCAAGGTCAGTTCTCTGGTGCATTTCTTACTACATTCATTAGCATATTTACATTTATCTAAAAGCTTTAAAACTTACTTTTTAAAACAATCACCATCAGCTTTTTTCATACAATTTTTCCTTCTTTACATTTGATTAGAAAAACAAAAATTAAATTCTGGCTGCTGCTGTAAAATAATTTGTCAGTATGTCAATAGTAGCCACTTTAATTTCTTCTAAATATTCACATCTTTTGCCTTCCAACTCCCTTTTTATCTTGTCAAATAAAAAAGAAATTATGTGGGTCTATATTGGATGAATATGGAGAGTGTAGTATGGCTGTCTTTTATCTTGACCAGAATTTGACTGATATTGCTGCTATATATATATATATATGTGTATGTGGGTTGTTATGAAGTAGAAGAAATTCAGTTCAGGCTCAAACATTGATTTCTTTCTTATGTATTATCCAAAATAAATAAATAAATAATAATGGTTCATTATTCCTAACAGTAGGTTTGGCCATCTGCTATTTGTAAATCTGAAAAAAGGCAAAAGTAAAATAAAAAATAGTTATTTTAAAAAGTGATAAAAATTTGGTTTTATCTTTAATGTTTTGATAAATGTAGTGACAATAATATTTTCTTAATAATATCTTTTCAATTTCACAGCAGTTATTGTATCACTACTTTTTAGACATATCTTGTACTTCGTATGAAATTTTGCAAGAATTAAAAAGAACTGCCTTTAATTAAATTTCTACCAATTTGTTATTTCTTTAAATTTTCTTTGTTCACTAAATTGTAAAGGTCATAAATGACTTTCTCAGAGTTTCAAAACATGGCATTAATATCAGAATTCCTGAGTTCTTTGGTTATTTGGTAATACGTGATCAATGGCTTCTGATGAACTGTCTAAACACTCATGCTCCTTGTCTGCATTCAAATGAAGATCTTAAACTCACGCAAGTTGTGCTTCTTTTTATCTAGTTATTTACTTGTAACTTTTGATAAAAGAATTACACTGGTGTCCAAAAGTTAAGCGTAATTGATGTTTATGTGAATATTCAAGGAAATCTAAGTCAGAATGGCAAGAAATGTGGTATGCAAGTGTAATATGGTAATACAATAAGTAAACAAAGCAAAAGAAAGATATTAATAATTCATATTATCCAAAGTAACAGTTTGTAAGAAAGTGCTAATTAACAGTTTATACTTTAGTGAAAAAAAGTAAATAAAAAGGTTGTTTGGCAGTTTAATATATAAGGTGTGTGGTTGCATCTGGTTACTATGCATGTTGCAATGACGATTACCCATGTGTGCTATAAGAGTGGATGAGTTGTGGCCTAAAAGAGTTCCAAGCATTACAGAGAGTTCTTTTCAGTTCTGGAACGTAGTTTGGCGGGAGCAGAAGGGCTAAAATTTTTCTGCTCAATAAAATTAAGATCAGGAGAGTGAGTGAATCACTGGATATTTTCACTTTCAAGGAAGTTGTTAACCAGGATCACATAGTGAGAAAATGTGTTTTCATCTCTGAATATGAATTCAGGACCGACAACACCTAAAAACTAGTATGATGTGGCCAGCTCATGACTTTCTTCTATATAATTTTACACAAAATTTATTCAATACAAATTATTTATTAAATTATCAAATTATTTTCCATTATAAATGCAGACGATTTTTATCTGACAGTATTATATTATCACTAAACGCCGAAAGATGTCAATTTTTTTGCAAATCAAAAGAAATGATTTTTTTTGTTAAAAAATAAAAAAAATTGATAACTTTGTTTTAAATTATCACAGATCTATAGTTCAACCATTCGTTTTAAAGGTATTGACAAGATCTTTTGAAAGATACCCATGTTGAAAATTTACTCCCCCCCCCCCCTCCCATGGGGGTGGGGGAGGTTGGGAAGCGATGCTTCCACATACACAAATTTTTTTCCCTAGTTAACTACTACTATTATCAATAATTCATATTAATTTTGCAATCACAAGTTAAAAATAACTCTTATCTTATGTACATTTATACGAAATTTTGTCCTATACTGCCATGTTAAAAATTTAGAAAAAATGCGATCACAGCGCCAACTGTTGAGCAATTGCTCCACAAATCTAATCAGCACCAGTTTATGTTAGGGTCCAACTAAATACCAATTTTGGTTAAATTTTGTTCATTGGTTTGTGAAATACAGCATCCACAAAATTTGCGATACACACACACACAGACATTTTCTAAAAACAGCCAAATCATATTCAGGACATCCCAAAACGTGTAAATCCATCGAAAACTGGAGTTCAAAAATTTTCACGAATCCAATACTTTCTCTATATATACATATAGAAGAAAGTTTTTAGAAGAAAGTAGTATATAGAAGAAAGTAGTAATTTTTCCAAATTTTATATCTGCAATGTGTTCTTTAATGTGGTTCACGATCTTTCGCTTAGTCATGCCGACATAGTAACCAGTGTTTTTATTTTCATTTGTAAATGGGATGCTATCGATACCAGAAGTTTCGAGAGGATTAATTTTATCTTTTTCGTTACGTATTGATTGATAAATAAATTGATAAATTTGATCACATTAACTTTTTGTTATCTCTCCCCACCATATTCTGAATGAAATCTCCCTTCCTCCACTCACACACACACACATAGAGAAAGAAACAAAAATATATTTTTTTGTTTTCTGAGGGAGGCCAAAAGCTTGTTTTGAGTGTTTACATTATACAGAACTTGGATGACAATGTATTTTCATCCTTTTTTGCCTCCCAATTTCTTATGAAACAAAGATAAGAGAGAAAATTCAAGAGTTAATGCTTCTTAATAAATTTTAAATCCACACATATATATATATATTTTCAAAGTGACATATATGTAAGGGGAGGGAATGAATAAAAAATATATAAAGATGCTTTCTTGTAGCCATTCTTTGTGTATATTTTTTCTCTTGCACCAAGTAACCCCTTTTTCATTTTATTTTAGGCTTTACTTAGTCTTGATTTAGATAATGAAATATATCCTAGAGGATTGCATACTAGTGACATTAACAGACTTCCTACTCGAAAGTATGTTCATCCTAATTCTTCTAGTGCATGTGGTAGTAATTCTGAAATGACCCACAAAAGGACTGAATTAAATAAGGAATGTCAAGTATGTTTGACTGATTATGAGACTGGAGATGTGCTGAGGATACTGCCATGTTTCCACGAATTTCATACTCCATGCATTGATCCATGGTTATCGGTAAATAAATTTTTGAATTGCTATTTTTTTTTTTTTTTTTTAAGTAACATTGTTTGAAAATTACTCTTTTTAAATATTAACTATAATCTTATTGTTATTTAATTTAGTTTAAGTAGAATGTATATTACATATTTTTAAAGTAATGAGATTCATTTTTAGCATTGGAAAAGTAAAGAACAGTTACTAATTTAAATTTAATATATTTAAAAGTTTCGATATATCCATAAGTACTTTTACTCGAGGCCCAGAGCATCTTCTGAACTGTTAATACTCTTGGAATTTCATTCTCAAGAAATCCTAAGAGCAACAACAATCTTTGTCCTGTGGTGCTTCCAAACAAATAGACAGATTTCAGTTTTGTTTCTTTTTTTATTATTATCATTATTTTAAATTATTAAAACACTAATTTAATTAAGATGGTTCTTAGCTGTGTTTGAAGAAAATCTATTGATACATTTTTTAAAACTAATTAAAATATATTTTTTCAAGCCATTTTGCAATATTTTAAAAATTGCGAGCTAACAATCATCCAGTCTTCAAATCATTTTAGATAGTATCTGCAAGTTGGCAATCTTCCAACTTTTAAAACATGTTAGAACTTCCAATTCCTGTTGGTTGGATGTATTATAAAGTGGTTGTGTGGGCAGATGTTTGATTACAGAGGATGGGTGGTGGTGTTTGGCTGGATGGTTGGGTGGGATTGCAAAATTAAATTTTAAAAAAGGCAGAAGGCTTGTTGCATTTACTTTGTATTAATTTGCAATCTTTCTTTTTCCATTAAATTTTCAGTTTCTTCATTGTTGAATTGTCAACTATTCTTAAAATTTCTAATCATACTATTAAACACATAGTAATCAATCTATAAATTTCATTGTTGCTTCATAGTTTCATTATTCTTTATCTGCTATGAAATTTTGCTTTTTTAATCCATATGACTCTCTGGTCTTGGCAGGCTGGGGAGTGTTGCCGGCATGAAACTAGTTTAACCCCACAGGCAAGTCACAAGTCTTGCCACATGCCTCCTTCTTTCCTTTCTTAAGTTTCTTAAATTAATTTATCATAAATTTTGATTTAGTTTGTTTTTCTGTTAAGTTTTTGTTGAGTTAGTTTATTGTTTCATTTGTTATGCAGCCTGTTAAATAAAAAAATTTGGTTTATTTAAATATGTGTATTTCATCCCCTGATGAATTTTTTTCACCTTTCTGAGCTTCTACAAAAGAAATTTTTCATTCTTATTGGTCTTTGTGGTTTCAGTGATCTTGTATCTGTTGCTTGGCTTCTACTACGCTTAATAAATAATCATTATTATATATATATATATATATATTAATTGCAAAACTTAAACTGATTTTGACAAAAATTAAAAATTTTTCTGTAAATAGTAATTATGAGTTCCCAATCCAAAAATATCTGAATTTGGTTGACAATTAGAAATTTTACAGAATTTTTTTTAAATCACTTAAAATGCGATATTTTTTTTTCCCCCGAAGGCTACTTTGATAGCTTGCAAATTTTAAAATATCAATGCTTTCTTTCAACTTCCAATTCAAGTTACTTAAGTATATATATATTTTTTTTTAATTATAATAAGAAAAAACGTTTTACATACTTCATGATAAGCTGTAACGCGTTTTCACCAGGGTATCCTGGCTTGCTCACCAGCATTTGTGGCGTCAGAAGCCTTGCATTTGAGTTTCTGTTTACTGTTCTCTTAAGCATGCCTCTCCACTGGTCATCAAGCCCCGCCGCATCGTTGCCATTGCAAGAATTACTGAAATAAATAATCTTTACAGCTTCGTGGTATGCAGCATAATTATGATTGTGGTAATTCGTAGTTTTAGTAACGTTTTCAAAATGAATATTTATATTGTCTTCTTGGTTAGCTTTCGTTAACACGGTTGTGATTTTGTTTGTGGCTATGTCATGGCTGTGTTCCTTGATCATAGTTTTTATATTTCTTTTTGATTTACCGATATAGCATTTATTATTGTCTTGGCTGTCAATGTATTGTATTTTATATATTCTGGCTGTTTCTAAAGGATGGATGGGGTCTTTGTCATTTCTTATGATTTGGTATATATTAGGATTGGGTTTTATCGGGATTTTAAGATTAAGATTATTTTATATTGCCGTTAAAAATAAAATCCCCATAAAACCCAATCCAACCACAAACAAAATCACAACTGCGTTAACGAAAGCTAATCAAGAAGACAATATAAATTTAAATATTCATTTTGAAAACGTTACTAAAATTGCAAATTACCACAATCATAATTATGCTGCATACCGCGAAGCTATAGAGGTTATTTATCCAGTAATTCTTGCAATGGCAACGATGCAGCGGAGCTTGGTGACCAGTGGAGAGGCATGCTTAAAAGAACAGTAAACAGGAACTACAAGTGCAAGGCTTCTGATGCCGCAAATGCTGGTGAGGAAGCCGGGGTACCCCGTTGAAAACGCGCTACTGCTTATCATGAAGTATGTAAAAGGTTTTTTCTTATTGTAATTAATTTAAATCTTCATGTAAAATAAAGAATTTATCTTTTTTTTTTTTTTTTTTTTTTCAATAAAAGTGTGTGTGAAGAAAATTGCAGATAAAAAAAAAAAAAAAAAAAAATTCAAGGTTATTTTATTTTTATTTATTTTTTTAAATATAGCTAGTTTTACACTTATTACTATATTTTTTGAAGGTTGGATTTTTCAGATTTTGACTGCTCTTGAAATTACATTTTGCTGTCAAATATGGATAAAAAGAAGTGAAATGTAGTACAAATTTGTAAATATATTTCATGAAATAATATATATTTTTTTGGTATTCAGTTTTTAAATATTAATTGTGATAATTGATTTTATGCTGTTTTTAGTGTTGTTGCATAACAATACCACGAAAACAACAACATATTGATTGTCGAACAAATTGAGCAAAGAGAAAGATAAGAGGAAAGAAAAAAGCAGCAGCAATATAAATGAAAAAGTAAATTACATTTGTTACTGTCACCTGCCCGCTACTGAACCATCTCGACAACGCCATGAAACAACTAAGTAAGTTAAGTGAAAATTAGATAATTAAGGCAAATTTTATCATGTACTGGTAAAAATGACTGACCTGAGAAGAAGTCACACGTAGGTGAATCAATTTCATCAGTTTGTAACACTCATATTGCATTTCTGTATAATTTTGGTGTTGAATATAACTTCTGCCTGGTTGTTGTAGCTGAACATATGAATAATTTTCGCATATTACAATGCACTGCAATATAATATTAATAATAATAAAGAACATCTAAAATATGTTGGATTGAGTGGTAAAGTTAAATTACTAGTATTGAATACACCACTGCCATTGTTCTCATCGATTATAGATGTTACAACAAAAAGTAAGCATTTAAAAAAATAGTATATGATATAACACATACTTTTAAATGACTTTATTTGATTAATAAACTTTGAGATTAACAAAGTTTTAAAAATTGTGAAGCTAAAAAAGCTATAAAAAGAAAAATAGTTGCGTTATTGCAAAATTTTTAAATGAATACAATGAACTGACTGAACAAACACCTGTTGGGTAATATGCAAGAAGATTTGAGGCTCTAACAATTTAGGAAGTGGTAATAATTATTGCTGAAGAATAGCATTGCATAACAGAATACTTCAGCAAAGCAATTGTTTTCAATGTGTTGCAGAAGCCAACATTTTTTTATGATGCTTTGAAATATCCAGTATTTCTTGGGAAGGAGATGGATGATAGGTATTATTTTAACAACAAAAGATAATTTCAGCAAATGGTAATAAATTCATTTATTAATATTAAATTTTTACAAATAGAAATAATTATGCTAGCAAATTTAAGCCTTTTTTCTTTTAAATTCTAGGTGAAGAAACAAACAAATTAGTGAATTCTATGCATTATTATTAATATAAATTGACAATTTGTGAGCATGAAGAAAATCACATTTGAAAATGTTATCAATTATTTTGTCAATACATTCTAAGCATGCATGCAAAGATTAAAACTGACCATTTGTTATATATTGTCATGACTTAGAAAAAATTGCATTCTGAAGCATGCATGAATTTACGAGATACAACAATGTTAGTAATGTCAATAATATTGGGAGAGATGCAATATTACCTTGTGGCAGACTTTAGAAGTAACATGGTGATATTGTAGCAAAAAATATTTTTTTTTTTTTTTTTTCCCCAGAGATTTGTATATAAAATTTATAGACATTCCTAGATTTCAGTAGCGAACAGAAGTGGTATTTTATTTTATCTGCAGTAAATAATATTAATAGCATTATAGTTAAATGTACATGCTGTATGGAAGTTAGATGAAATGTTATTTTATTTTAAGCAATATTGTTTTTCAGAAAATGTTTGCACTACTGAGGCTTGTCACAGAAAGCATAAAAACATTCTGCCATAGGGCAATGTTATGTGTTCATCAATATAGACACAGTGTCAGGATTTGTTCATTACGTTCATGTATTCAACATGAATTGAGATTAAAGAGATAAATATGGTTAATTATCAGATCATGCCATTACTGCACATATTTCAGCAAAAAGTAAAATCATTAATAAATTTCCTCATCAGTAATATTATCATGTAATCAGTGAGATATGTTATAGCATATGTTCTGAGATTGATAATGTGATTTAAGGTGAAATTTCTACTTCAACTGTCAATCCTGAGCTGTTTGAAAAACTGTCACAAAAAATATTATTCAAGAACTATATGATATTCACAACATGCATTTACCATCTGTGATTGATAGAAGGAGAGTGCACATAACATTATCTGAGAGACTTTAAACTATCTTGTTTTCAGAAACTATTTCTAGCAATGATAATTATCTTCAATACCATTGTTGATGAACTGATCTAAATGATAAATTAATAATATTACAAGTCAGCAATCTAAACATTGAAGTTGATAACTGCTGAAGTTACTAGAGCTGCTTGTGGTAACCAGCTGGTTCTAGATCCTGAAAATTATTTTAGCAAATTCCCACACCTTTGATGTTTTTATTATTATTTTTTATTTTTTAATAATTTTGACCATGACCACCAGGTTATTTGCAAGATGAATTAGACAAATGCAGAAAACAGGGGATATATTATACAAATGCAGAGAACAAAAGACTATTCAAAGAAACAGAGTTTTTCTGCAAAGTTTCAGCATGATATTACATTCCTAGCATAAGTATCAGCTAATTTAGAAATGTTTCTGTAGGAAGAATTTTTTGAAGGAATTTGTGAGAAATGCAATAAAGAATTAAATTCTGATTCTTCAGTTTCTGTGTCACAAATGCTTTTCTTACCAAAAAAAGAAAAAAAAAAGGCAATTGAGCAAGTGTTTGTGCACTTTCATCTTTATACAGCCATAATCTTTCTTGACATAATTTCCTTTTACTAATGAAAAAGCTGACTAAAAAATAGGAAATAAACAGCAATAAGTAAACAACTATGTTTTTGTTGTGATGCATAGTAGAGTCCTGATTGTCTGAATTAATGTGGACCAACTCAGATAACTGAAAAAGTCGGTCAAAGCAAAAATTGAAAATAAATAAATTTTGTAGGAATAATACAAAAGTTTTGCAGATATACCACGTGCAATTTATACTGTTACAATAATTAAAGAGCTCTTTAAAAAAGTCCTTAATTGTTTTTTGTTTTACGTTAATATGGAGTTTTTCTGCAGCAATATTTCACCATTTTTATAAGGATAACAGGTCTGTTGGTGTCACTTCTTCTTATTTTATTCATTCACACTCGATAGTGTTTAGTTCATCTGTATGAAAGATTTCCATATGTCGGTTTTCATTGCCACTGTCTTCATCACAGGAGCTAATTTAATTTTTATTATTGGCAATATTGACGATCATTTGATTTGTAATTTCTTGTTATTTATCAGTGTTTGTCCTGTTATGTATCCTGTTCGTTGAAAGGCTCAGATAATGGGAATCTCATGACTAAATCTTAAACCTTCATTGGACTTTCCATGGCGGTCAAGATTCTGTGAATCAGTTTTCCTCCATCACTTCATTATGATGGCTGATTTTACTTCATCCCATGCCTTAATTATCCAGTAGACAACATCCTTTAGATTAGAACTTTTAAGTAAAAAAAAAAAAAAAAAACCTAGAAATATTTGATAGCTTGCTTAAAGTGCGAACTCTGATAATCAGGGTTTTATTGTACTGTATAATTTTGTAAGTACTCGTCTATTTTCAGGTAAGAATATAATATTTACATAGCTACTGACACTCCCAATTTTTTGACATTATTATTTCAAAATAGTTATCTTTATGTCATTTAATTGCAGAAATTTAGTCTTTAAATAATATACATACTTGCACACTTTTGCAATTTTCCCGGACGACTTCTGGTTTACCTATCTTCCGGTCTTCCGGAAAGATGATGAAATCTTTCGTTTTTAAAAAAGTTGCAGATATCGCTCATTTAAAAGAAAGAAACCCCATGGAGCGATTGGCGGTCACAAAAGCTCCCTATTCCCAATCAACATAAATGTTAATATTCATTTAAAACTTGATTTATGAGATTCTAGAACCTGTAAAGAAATAGAATTGTTAAATATTTCTTGCCCCCCCCCCCCCCCCCCCCCCCCCCCCCCAAAAAAAAAAAAAAAAAAAAAAAAAAAATCTCTAACTAGTGATCAACAATAAAATGTTCTGCAGAAGTCTTGTTTCCTAATCTTTATCCATTTGCAACATAAATGATAATATTTATTTTAAACTTGCTTCATTAGATTCTAGAAGTAGAGTTGAAAGAATTTAATATATCTTACTCTGTAATTATTTTGTCTGTATTAAGGTTCAACAAACTTTATTATTAAGAAAACCTAAGTATTAAAAAAAAAAAATGTAATATGTTTGCTAACCAAAAAAAAAAAAAATATATATATATATATGTATTATCCATATGGCCTAAATTCCGAATACTTTAGTAAAACTATTAAAGCATATTCTAACATCAACCCTCTACATGATTATTCGACTATTTATGCACAACTCAATCACAAAATTAACAATAAAACTTCTAGAACTAAACGAGGTAGTAAAAAAACAGATTTAATCTTTTCTAAAAGTGCCATTATTAAACTCATTTCAGATCTACAGACTAATTACTTATCTAACTATAACTGGTTCATTATTCGAAAATTTATTTTTGCAATTAAAAAGAAATACTTAGTAAACTTTCTGAATGTCTTTCATAGCCAATCCTATAATAAACATTTTTCAGACATTTTTTATGATATTATAATGTACAAAATCAAACAATTTAATTTAAAAATTAATAAAAAGCCCAACAAATTTAAAACAAATATTCAATTAATTGTGAATTTTACAAATCAAATATTGAACAGTATTAACATTACGTCTATCATTAATGACAAAGAATGTATGTTTCCGATTAAAGATTTAAATCTATCTCGTACCTTCAAATATCCTCTTCCTCTTGGAAGAAAGATATTCAATTATAATTCTGTATCTAAGTCTACCTCTTTTACTAACACTGTAACCTGTAAATGCAATGATCCTTCTTTCTCAAAATTTATTGACAGAGACCATGGACACATTATCACAGGTAATCTCAATATTATTGACAATTATCAATTAAAAAAATTCATGAAATTTGGCACCAAATTTAGACTTCCAGTTAAAACTAGCATTCCACAAATCTTACAACAGTTTTCTTATGACCTAGATTTATTTATTTATAAAATATCTATTACTCATAATAAACCTATTGCCTACTTCACTCAATGGAAAGTTTTAGTGTTACAAAAAATCAAAACTGCATTATTTATCAATTTTTCAAATCTGGTGTTATTTAAAAAATCTGTACTTCTTAACTCAATCAAATCACTACAGGATGACTTTGTGATCACTTATGTTGACAAATCACCTAATAATTATGCCATTATTTGTAAATCCTACTATCTCTCTATTTTAAACTCTTCAATCAATAATAGTAACATCTTCAGTTTAACTAATAATAACCTTATTATTAATAACCGAAAAATACATAATTACTATAAACTACTTCAACTTCCCTTCAATAACTTTAATTATCCTTATATAGTTCTCATACCTAAGTTTCACAAATCTCCAATTAAATTTCGTACTGTCACTGTTGGGTGTAACACTTATAACAACAATGCTAATAAAGCTCTACTGGATATTCTAAAACAAATTTACAAATGTACTTGCAAAGTTGATAATTTACACTGTCTTAAAAATAGCTTTCAATTAATTCAATACATCAAATCGCTCGACTCAATAGACAATATTATGACTTTTGACTTTCAAGATCTTTTCAATAATATTGAGTTATCAGATCTTAGTAATATCATTTACAGTCTTTTTCAAGAATATAAAGCTCAAATTAATCTTCCTTACAATTTTAAAGAAGAAAAATTTAAAACACTTCTTAACTTTGTTATCCATAATAATTATATCTTCTACAACAACGATATCTATTTGCAACAATTAGGCATTCCACAAGGAGGTTGTAGCTCCAGTATTTTGGCAGATCTCTATCTTTATTATTATGAAAAGCAAATTTGCAATGATGATGTTCGATTTTATCGTTACATCGATGATATTATTGTATTTTATCTCAACAAGAACTCACAAAATGGCTTTTCCTTCAATTATCCACCTAATTTAAAGCTAACTCAAAATACTCTGACTAATCAATCTATTAACTTTTTAGATCTCAAAATAATCATCGATGGTAATAAACTTTACACAGATATCTATGACAAACGGCAAGATTTTTGTTTTAATGTAAACTTATTTACACATTTTAATTCATGTCTGCATCTTTCGGTATTTAGAAACATCATCATTAACCATTTATTTCGAATTAATAATTTATGCTCTGCAAAGTTTAAAAACAAGAATATTAATAAACTGATCACAGCCACTGTTAAAATGGGTTTTCCTAAAAACTTTGTATTTTCTATTTTATATCCTTAACCATGTCTCTGTCAGTACAAAAAAAAAAGCTGTGTACACTCTTGTGTATATCAACAAAAAAATTATAAAATAATAAAAGACAATAAAAAAGGTGGCGGTTGGGTGGGCAGATGTTTGATTACGGAGGTGGGGTGGTGTTGTAAGGCTGGATGGTTGGGTGGGTTTGTGAAATTAAATTAAAAAAAAAAGTAGAAGGCTTGTTGCATTTGCTTTGTATTACTATGCAAACTTTCATTTTCCATTAAAATTTCAGTTTTTTCCTTTTTGAGTTGTCAACTATATTTAATGTTCTAATTATACTGTTAAACACAGTGTGATCAATCGGTGAATTTCATTGTGGCTTCGAGGTTTCATTATTGTTCATCTGCTCTGAAATTTGCATTTTTAAATCCATATGGTTCCTGTTCTGGTTGTGGCAGGCTGGGGGAGTGTTGCCGGCATAAAACTAGTGTAACCCCACAGGCAAGTCACAAGTCTTGCCGCCTGCCTCCTTCTTCCTACCTTGTGTTTCTTAGGTTGTTTTTTCATTAATTTTGATAAGTTTATGGTTTTAAGTTAAGATTTGTTGTTTTACTTTATTGATTCGTTTGTTTTGCAGGCTGTTAATTAATAGATATGGTTTCTTTACATTAGTGTATTTCATCCACTGATGATTTTTTTTTTTTTTTTTTTTCTTCTCTTATTGGTCATTGGTGTTTCAGTGATCTTGTATCTGTTGCTTGGCTTCTACTATGCTTAATAGATCATCTTTATTATATATATATATATATATTTCTAGAATGCCAGAATATTATTATTATAGTAGTTCCTTTTACCGATAAGTAAGTACACTTCTTTTACTTTTTTCTCTAATGCATTATTTAAGTTATCAGTACAGTTTATTGGTAAGTTATTTTGTGGTTAAAGGTGAGTGGGGGAATGGGGGTAGCATTTGCAGATGTAATATTTCCGTTTTTGGCAGGGGCCGATATCCAGAAAATTCAGATAACTGGAATCAGGTCGGTCCTGCAATTGCCAGATAATACATCCTGTACTGTATTTGAAGTAGAACGTATAACTAAATTTTATAATCAATCTGCTTATAGCAAAACTCCTCCTTTCTCCCCCCTCCCCCAAAAAAGTTAAAAAAAAAAAAAACTTTTTTCTTATTTTGTTCTTTTAATGCTGATAATTCCAAGTACTTATTAAAAATGTTTCTAGTTTAAAATAATAATAATAATAAACTATTATACTATATTTTCTCTTATTAATTTTTTTTCCCTGGTTCCAGAGCACGTTGAGCTAAAAGTTTTCAGTCCTTTCTCAACAAAACCACATCCTACATAATATTAATTTTAAGACAATCTCAAAAATAGCTCATTAAAAATTCATAAAGACCTGTTTTTCATCTACAATAACATAAAATTTTAATTTATATCTTTAATGTATAAATTTTTTTTATGTGGGGACCCATTTTTTTGCAAAAAGAACCCAGACTTTTGGAACTCTTGTGTCCCAGGGATCCAGGATTTTGAAAGACTAGCTTGTATCACTGATATAGATTAGTGCAGTTGAAGCTTCGGAACAGACTCAAAAATGAAAAAGCATCTGAACTTGTTTTTACTAATAAATCACTTAACAACACTGTCACTAAATACAAAAATGAGTTGTAAAATTTTCTTTAAAAGTAAAAATTATTGCAGTAAAAATTAGTAAATTTTATAATTTTATTTCATTAAAAATAAAATTATAAAAACTGTTTCTTTTTATTAAATACATAATTATGCATTGTGGTTTAAGGTATAAAATGTCTAAAATAACAGTAAACATCCTTTATTTAAATTATGATTATAGATAATTGAAAAGTAAGTATTAAAACAAGCAGAAAACCCTTATTGTAAGTAATTATTTTTACTGATTTATGAATTATACTTTTATATGTATTTTTAATTGTATGTAAAAAATATTTTGCATATATTAATTTGGACTTCTAATTTAATTTGGTACCGAATTCGTAACGATAGGTCTGATATTTCTAATTTATTTTCCCCTTTTTAACCCGGATTTGGCAGAAGGTTTATGACACCGAAAGTAAACTGAAAAAAAGTGTTTAACGGCCCTCTTCACTTACCGTCGCCGGAAGCCCGAGCCAATGTTATTCTATGGGGAAATTTTCTTTACAAATAACTTATTAACTAATACATATTTTTAAATTCTGTTTTCACATTCAGAAAATTCCCAACTGTTAAATTGACGGACCTTTTTCAAAAAATGTATTTTTTTAATTTTTAATATTTTATTTTGAAATTGCAAAATGAAAGAATTTCAGGTATTGAAAATTCATATTTTGCAGCTTTAAAATAAAATATAAAAAATTAAAAAAATAATTTTTTGAAAAAGGTCCGCCAATTTAACAGCTGGGAATTTTCAGAATGTGAAAACAGAATTTAAAAATATGTATTAGGTAATAAGTTATTTGTAAAGAAAAATTTCCCATAGAATAGCATTAGCTTTGGCTTCCGGCAGCGGTAAGTGAAGAGGGCCCTTAAGAAGAAAGTGACCATGCATATGTTAAAACCAAAGTTAAGTTATTATAAGCAAATTGTGTGAACATTGAAGTGTGTGAATATGATTGAACATGAAAAATATTATCGAGACATGATGATATAACTTAGATTGCCACAACTGAATTCAACTATATATAATATCTTAAATGCATTTGTGATGTATGTAATTTACATTTAAAATGCTTTGTATATTCAAGTTATTTTTTTTCTTTCTTATAGATCAATCATACTTGTCCTGTATGCAGAGTAACAGTGGATTTGAGTGCTTAAATAAAAAAAATTGTAGCAAGTAAAAGGGATTCCATATTTGACCATTCCAAAGTTTTTTGGGAAAAATAAAATGTTAAATAAATAATAACTGACACTAAAAAAATATATATTAAGGAAAAAAAAAAAAAAAAAAAAAAGTGAAAATGAGTGGAATTTATGTTATTTATTTCGAACTTGTACTATTTTCTTTTTTATAATTTTAAGTTGTTTTTTTAATTGAACTTTTGAATTTCTTCTTAGCCTTTTTTTTTTTTTTTTTTTTTTTCTGTATTTGGTTTTCATAGTAGACAGTGTATATGTATAAAATTATAATATATTTAAGGGAAAAAAAGTGTTATTTTTTTGCTCCTTCAGATATCAGAGATTACTGTTATCAGTGATGATTATATTGATGTATGAAAATAAATATAACTGTATTAATAAAATGATTTTTTTATGCTGAGTAGTCATAATTTTTTCTTGTAATTATTTACTCTTTTAATAAATATACACAATGCTATAATTTTATTTATTATTATTATTATTTATAATAGGTTCAACTCATGTAATCAACTTTTGAGACACACAATATAGTACTTAATTTTTACTTCTGACAGTGAACTGATTTCTCCATGAAAAACTGTTGTGCATAATGTCGAAGAAATTCATTTTACATCCTCAAAATTAAGTTTACATTTTAAGGCTGCTCTCGACCTCTTATAATAACAATTTCTCTGTTGTTGACTGTCAAATTCCATATTATTCCATGGATAAACTTGTTAACAAAATTACTCATTATTTAATGCATTTATTAAATTTCATTTTGACATTAAGACAATTCACAACTGTTAAAATTTATTCTTGTTTTCTTGTTCTTAATTCTTTTAATTTGTAGTATTTGATGCTGTAAGTGCGAAAAATGCATTTAGTTCATTTTTCAAAATATTTAGCTTAAAATTGAACCATTAAAAATTTACAAAATTACATGAAAAAATTAAAACCACTATATGAAGTTAACTCTAAATTTTTTTAGCCAGAGCCCCAGCCATCATCAGTACTTGTGTGATGTGAAGTGTGGCTTTGTTCTTTATCTTCAACCTGAGCAGGTAGCTTCATCTTTGATGTTTTTATTGGATTCGACATCATTAGAACTGCACTCATGGCTAAAATTTTTGTTGTTTTGTGGGCTATTGCATAGTTATGATTATTATAGTTAGCTAACTTTCTGACTTTTTAAAATCTATATTTATTTCTTATTCTTTATTAATTTTAATTAAAGCTGTAGTAGTTCTGTTGTTATTTAATATTGTTTTAAAGTTTTTTTTAACCACTTTTGGATCACAATCCAAAACAAATAAAATAATATAGAAATGATAGTTGGTTTAATTTTGCCATTGTATAAATTATAGTAGTTTTTATGTCCCTTTACAGATAGCATAAATCAAGTTTTTAGAAAGTGAGCAGTGAACCCATTCATCGCATGAACTGTGAAGATGACAGTGACTCCTTTCTTCTGCGATTCTGTAGTGGGAATTTTCTTTCAACCGTTCTTCTCCTGAGCTGTGCTCTAAGGTGCAACGCCAGTTACCATTGACATTTTGCGCTGGGTTGTTGCCATTCCACGAATTTAAATTGCATAAAATTTCTTTTGTTTGCCGGTAGAGTGCATAGGTTTCATTGTTAAAATTTGCTAACTTGAGAACTTTTCCAAAATCTATCTTAATATTTTGAGCTGTGTTTGTTTTGCTAAGTGTGGTGGTTAGTTTACCAAATTTTATATCTGAAATGTGTTCTTTTATTCTATTTTTAATTTTGCCTTTGGTCATCCCTATATAACTACCCATTGAATTATCTGCTTTTTCAAAAGAAATTTCGTATACACCTGAATTTAGGCATATATAAAATTCCATTTGAAAAAGCAGATAATTATTTTTGGATTAAATTTTGAAATTGGACTTTTGTTATATTTACATATTTTGTACGCCGTAAAAACAGCAAAAATGAACTCAGGAGACTTTAAAATGTATGGCTCTATACATTCCAAAATCTCGTAGCAGTATTTTTTCGTGATTGCAATACTTTTCTTACACTATGTATGATACAGGGATGGAACATTGGTGCAGATCTTGTATCACAATAAATAAAACAAAATTTCCTTTTTCTTAAATTAACGATTTTATAGGTAGTGACAGTTTTTAAATAAATGCTGGTTTGAGTTGTTGGCCAATGTTCAATCCCTGATGTTTGGAAAGTAAAAAGATCAAACTTAAAACACATGCTCAGATTTTTTAACTTTTTGCATAGATAACACGATAGGATGTATATGTTTTTAAAATGATTGCCTCTCAAACCAAAACTATTTCATTAACCATGTTCAAAAAATTCTTTGATTTCTTTTCAACTGATCTCAGTTTTAAAATAACATGAGTCATAACTGGAAATTTTATGAGTAGAAATACATGAATATAGATTATTTTCAATTTCAATGCACATAACAATTTAGTATCTGCATATAGTATGCAGATACTAATTTATTTTTCTTATATATAAATAAAGCAAAGAGTCTGTCGGCGGAACGCATCTGAGAGCAATGGTTTTATGGGTGGTAGATAGAGCAGTAGAGGATTTATTGAATTTTATGTTGGAGAAGTGTTCTTTTTCGCGATCGTTAATACAACATTTTGTCATGCCAATGTAGCAACCTCTTTTATTATTTTCATGTTTAAAATCAATTTTATAAATACCTGAAGTGTTTTTTGGGTCAATTTGATCTTTTTCGTTACGGAGTCGTTCAAATTGACCCCAAAAAACACTTCAGGTATTTATAAAATTGATTTTAAACATGAAAATAATAAAAGAGGTTGCTACTTTGGCATGACAAAACGTTGTATTAATGATCGCGAAAAAGAACACTTCTCCGACATAAAATTCAATAGATCCTCTACTGTTCTATCTACCACCCATGAAACTAAACCAATTAATCTTAATACTGTTAATACCCAAAAAATAGCTCCCTATAATAACCACCGTTGTGCTCTCAAAAGAGAAGCCATTGAAATAGTTATTAACAATCTATCTATTAATGATCGTGAGCACAGCATACCATCTGTATGGCAGCACCTAATTAAAAGAAAAAGACCATTTGAAGTGAAGAGAATTGAAGATCAAGAGGAGGAAACAAACCAAAACAGGAGTATCACTATAATGCACTGATGATGGTGACACGATGGTTGTCCAAAATATATTTGTTTTGAATAAGCCGTAAAAGGATATTATTTAGGTATATATTTTTAAAGTAAATGTAATTTAATCCTTTTTTGAAAATAAGTTAATATGCATCAGAGATTGCTTTAAAAGTGTCAATCACTGGTGCACTTATTACCCTATAATATTTTTAAGCATTCAACAATTTTTTAAATTTATAAATATATCTATTATACTGATTTGAAATTGCTCATAAGTAATATTTTTGTATTTCTAGATAAAAATTTCATATTGAATAAACTAAAAAAAAAAAAAAAAAAAAAAACCTGCTCTCCACCCAAAATGCAACATTAAAAAGGAATGCAAATATCAGAATGATATTTATTGGGCACATACATTTTAGTACGAAGAACAATTGATTACATTTTCAGGAAATTTAGAATATATTCGGAGAAAACAGTACATAAAGCAGCGACCTCTGTGATCAATAACAGCACTTCTCTGCCTAGGCATTGAATCAAACAGCGATTGAATGACATGTACTGGTAGAGCACTTCATGAAACTTCAACAAGATGCCACAGTTCTTTGATTGCAGTTACTGGTGAATGGTGGCATCCCAGTCACTTTTCAACGATTAAACAGTCATTTTCATCCGGATGCAGGACTCTCCTTTCAGACAAATCACAATCCTGTTTACAGCATCAAGAGTGCCTCATCTGTATTTAACGGCATTGTAAATAATCAGGGTTCATACGCCTCATTGAGAATCTGGAAAACTCAGGGGAAAAAAAAAAAAAAAAAGGTCATAAAATCTCACAGAAACTTTCAAAATAAACACCAAAACCTGGAAAAATAGGGATCTACTCTGGATAAAGCTGGTACTCATGCGTTTCTGTGATGTCATTAGGGAAACCCGATAAGACACGCCTACTAACATTATGCCGATCCAATGAAAAACAGCATGCCCTTTGCATCATGCATAATCCAATCACGAAATTATACACACCTTTCTTCTCTCTAAGAGATTCTTTAGCTTGATTTTTCTCCATGATTAATTTGTTTTCACTCGGTAATTGGCATCTGGCAGCAGCTTTAAATATTTCGTTTGTTATTTTGTTCTTACTGATGCAGTGTGCACATGCTTAGCTTAGTTATTTTATTAGCTTAGGCATTTTATTTCTTTTTTTCGTGAGATGGATTGAATTATAATAATTAAAAAGTAATTATTATCATGAGTTGGAAAACATCATTTAATCTGGACTTCACAGATAAAAACTTAAATCCACAGTTTACATTTTGGGTTGAAAGTGTAGATAGTGACCTGACCCTTACAAAGCACGATGTCGTTTAATAATCATTGGCTAATCAAATTTTTTGAAGCATTTGGTTTAAGGGCAAATTTTTATGTAAGGTAATTAAGTTTCCAAGAGTTTGTTATGTATATACACATTTCCCATTCTGATTAATATTTTATTTTGTCTGAAAATGATTTTAAAATTAATTAAAAGTTTAATTAATTTAAAATGAGTTATCCAGATCCAAAGCATTCTAGGCAATTGGTTCGCTACTTTTTTTTTTTTCTTTTTAGAAAGAGGGGGGAGGGGAAGAGAGTGGATTAAAATAAACTTCACTAGTTGTCGATGTGGAAAAATTATTGATTCTGGGAACTAACTCAGGGAATTTTTTTTCTGAAAATGAGTATGAACCCTCATAATGCACATAACCAGCTATCATACTGTCTATCATCTGCAGCGACGGTATGGGGTCCCATTGCATACACGTCTCGATCACTTCTTATTTGCATTTCCAGCACTCTGAAAAATGACCAGTAAATTTCTGATGAGTTAAGACCCGCCACTCTGCCCTATATTTAAGGCTTCTATAGTGGAACAGTTAAGCAGGACAATGAACGACCAAGTTGTCTGTATTGCCCCAACCTTCCTTGATATAAGATGTGTTTGACTGTTGCTCTGGCTAGCACAATTTCCCTGATCTCGCACCAATGAAAGTGACTGTTTAATCATTGAAAAGTGACTGGCATGCCACCATTCACCAGTAACTGAAATCAAAGAACTGTGGCATCTTGTTGAAGTTTCATGAAGTGCTCTACCCGTACATGTCATCCAATCGCTGTTTGATTCAATGCCTTGGCAGATAAGTGCTGTTATTGATCACAGAGGTCGCACACCCGGATGCAGGTTTGTCTTTGATCACACATTAAAGGCACCCATATTGGTGATGCAGCTTTTAGCATTTGTCAGAGTTTTGGTAGCCGCATACTGGGTAACCACCTGGAGTGATAGTATGTGTTACCATTGATTGGATACACGTCTCTATCATCTCTTGTTTTTATTCCCGGCACTCTGAATAGCAGCCATTACATTTCTGACGAGTCAAGGCCTCCGTAGCATAACAGTTAAACAGGACAATGCATGACTGCAAGTCTGTGTTGTTCGGACCTTCCTTGATGTAGAATGTATTCGATTGTTGCTCTGGCCAGCACGTTCTCCTGATTTCGCACCTATGAAAATGACTGTTTAATTTCAATTCAGAAATTTAATTCATCAACCTGGAAATTAATTTTAGATAGAATGGAGTAGAAGGCTGATTTTTTACCAACTATGTGAAAAATACCAGAGCCGGGAATCGAACCCGGGCCTTCCGCGCGTTATGCGGAAGGCCCGGGTTCGATTCCCGGCTCTGGTATTTTTCACATAGTTGGTAAAAAATCAGCCTTCTACTCCATTCTATCTAAAATGACTGTTTAATTGTTGAAAAGCGACTGGCATGCCACCATTCACCAGTAACTGCAATCAAAGAACTGTGGCATCTTGTTGAAGTTTGATGAAGTGCTCTATTCATACATGTCATCCAATCGCTGTTTGATTCAATGCCTAGGCAAATAAGTGCTGTTATTGATCACAGAGGTCGATGCTTTATGTATTGTTTTCTCAGTATATATTACTCCAAATTTCCTGAAATTTTAATCAATTGTTCTTCCTTTTATAAGTGACCAATAAATATCATTCTGATATTTGCATTCCTTCTTGGTGTTATATTTTAGATGGCCAGCAGTGTATATGTGCACTAAGCAACCAAAAAAGAAGCCACACTTGGATATTTTCCTTTTCACCTTCTACAACCGCCAATTTCATCATTTAAAAAGCAAATTTTCGAACAGATTTTATTATGTTGTCCTCCACATACACTTTAGCGTTGAGTCCAGTGTTAAAAACAAAATGCAATTGACAGAAAAACTGTAATTTTAGAAATTATTTCAAAAAGGGTAAAAATAAGGCAGTTAACAATGCCACAAAAAGTATTAACTTTTGAATGAAAATCAAAAAATATTTTAATACGTGAGATGGCAAAATAATTAAATGTTAACGAAATATTGGTAAAATTGTTTTTAGCAAAATATAGATTTTTTTGGCCGTTTAAACTGGAAATTTGGCTTTAGGCGGCCACGTTGCTCATCCAAGCAAGATAACTACAAGTTAAAAAGCAAATGTTTAAAAAATCAAATTGTATCATGTTCAGAACTTAAAAGATTAAAAAAGGTATATAGCAAAGTACTTTCTTCAAAAATAGTCCATGAGTAATAAAACATGGCATGTTAAAAACCAGAAGATCTGCAAAAAAGCCATTATTAAGGACAAATAATAAAAAAGATAAAGACATCAGTTGACCAAAAAAAAAAAAAAATTAGTTAATTATCGGGCTGAACTGACTTTCTCTGATGAGTCAAGTTTAATTTATTTCGAGCTGATGAAGAAACCTACTAGAACAGTAAAAATGGACTGACTTAATGAAAACTGCTCTCTTAAAACAGTGACACATTCTCCATACATTATGGTATGGAGGTGGATACCTTTTCAAAGAATCGGACAAATTTTCATGCTCAAGGGATCGATTAACTCAAAGTAAAACACGATGATTATAAAAGTGGCACCTGACCGACTATTTTGGAGGTATTTCAGGCTTTTCAAGATGATAATGCATCTTGCTGCACGGCGTCTGTGGTATGTCAATTTGAATCAAATTGTTAAAATTACCTATTCATTCCCATGAGCACCTATAATTCTGTAAGTAGTAATATCTTTTTTCACTCTAAGTTAAATTCCACAAAGAATATTGTAGAATTTCTTCTTTATTGGACTTGGAAACAGTCCTAATCTCAATTCGCTCGAAAATGTTTAGTCATAAAAAGGTGCGAGCAGAGAGAGGAGGATTCGAAATTTGCAGCCTACAACTTTGCAAGAACTAGAAAAATTATTTACTATATTTAGTACAGTGAAATGTTTGAGATTTATATCAAAAAACGGTATAATACTATGCCACTGCGCATTAAAGTAGTAATTCCATATAATGGTGGAATTAACCCAATGCAGAATACATTTTTTTTTTATTAAAAAACTGCTTAGATGTAACAAATAAATAGTTTTATTTCATATAATAAATCATAATAGAATACAAAGTGTATGGTTATTGCATTATGTTTAAAAAGCAAGTTTTATGTAGATTTTTATAAAGTACTTCGTAGATAGTAATAAAGCGAATTATTAAATGAAAAATGTACATAGGTATCATTTAAGCCCTTTGATATTATGCAGGTATAGCAGTTTCATTTATTTCAACCATTAATTTTAAAGTTATTAAAAATGAAAAAGGTATAAGTGATTTTTTTCTGCAGTGCGGCTTTTTTTTTTTGTTGCTTAGTGTATATATATGTATTTCAATACAGAGAAATATATATATTTCTTTGTATTGAAAAAAAGTTACTGTCGCTGGTGTCAAATTTTTTTGTCTGTGACTGTGACTGCATCTTCTTGCGAACAACTGTATCCTCTGCATTGTGAGAGGTATCAATGTGTGCTGAATACTTCAAGAAAGGCATTTCTGTCAGTTAGAAATTTCTATTATCTTAATTAACCAAGTTATTAATTAAAAACGTTGTGTTAAAAAAGGGTACTCTCTTTGCCATCTTGCAAAAAGTTCCTCCAAATCACTGTTCTTTCAATCTTATGATATCATTTTACATAGGAAAATTAAAATGTGATCAATGGTGTAAAAAAAAATTAAATGTCAATGTTGCTATTAGTAACAAAGAAATTGATTGTCTGTAAATACATAAAATGCGTTGTCTTGGATATTTTCAATGAAAAAGTGAATTTAGAATTGTAATTTATTGTCTGCAGGTAAGTTTTCTTCTACTTTTAGAAAATTAAATGTAAAAAGAAAAAGGGAAAAGAAAGAAAATAATCTGGTGTGTCACTCACAAGACTTTCTCTTACCTTGTATTTTAAGATAGGAGATTAAGTCGTGATATCAATAAGGTAGGATAATAAATTTCAATCTGCTTTAAAAATAATCTAAAGTAGATTTAGGAACAGTTTTATTTTACATATAATTCTGTGTGAAGGGGGCAACAGCCTTCTCCCCCCCCTCCTCCCCCTTCAGTTACAGTACCTACATTTATTTATATATAAAAAAAAATAAGACAGTTATTAATTTGCTTTCAAACTTTCCAATCTTTATCAAATGTTTCAAATAACAGCCTAATACGAACCTCAAAGTACCAAATTTGTATTTCCTGCAATTGTTTGCTTTTCAGTTATGCTGATAACAGATACATACAGATCAAGTGCTAAAAATTGAATTTCATATTCAGGGAACCTCAAAAAGTGATATTACACAAAAAACTAGAATTAAAAATAGAACATAAAAAATTACTTTATTTATTGTCTAAAATTGTAGGCCCATGCTGACCTCAAAAACTGGAATCCTTCAAAGTTTAGATGGGGAGGGGTAATTACTCCCATTAGTTCCTCTATTCTTTTTAATCGAATGGAACTTTAAACAAGTCTCGCTGGAACATAAATAGTTTAAGAATCTATCATCTGCGAAAAAGTTAGCAGTTGATATTGGCTTCAGAAATTTCCATCAGTAACACCTCAAACAATCAGAAATGTTCTCCAAGACATTGGTTTAAAATGTACAATATCCAGAAAATAATCTTATATATATACAGTAGAAGATCTTTATAACGCAATTCTATATAATGCAATTCTCTATATAACGCAAAATTTCTTGGATATAAACAATAAATTTTGCAGTTAAGAAATACTTCCTAAAAAACTGTTACTTTGTTGAGAAGTAAGTGTGATACATTTGTCTTTCTTTATCTGCTTAATTCAGAGATTTTTAATGAAAAAATTGCTATCATTAATTTTTTTTTTAAGTGAGCAGTATAATAAATGATTTTGTACAGGCATGTATGAACTACCTTTATAAAGTAAATTTTAGAATGAAAGTTATTATCCACCCAATTTTTTGTTCCAAGAAATGTAACTTTAAAATGTCCTACTCTGTTTTGATATGTTTCAGACATATTTGGCCATGTTTACAAGGTAAGTTTGACGATGTGTGAAATGTGATCTATATAATGCAAAATTCTATATAACGCAAAACCTTGTGTTTTTAGCTTTGCGTTATAAAGATCTTCTACTGTATTTATATTTATGAAAATCTCAAACACTGCAGAATATGAAACAATGTATCGCATGAAATAAAAGTACGAATAATTTTAATGAAGGCATGCAACATAAAATGCTTTTTCAAGAGCTCTAAATGAATGTTGCATGCAAATAGGTGTTATTTCTGTCATACTGTATGTATTTGCCAAAAATTTACAGTATGCAGAGCCTGATAACACCTAAAAGGATGCGTAAATAACTGCAAATTCAAGATTAAAAAAGGAAAAAATCAAACATTCATTTAAAAACTTCATATAAAAATAATAATAAATATTCTTAAGAAAAATATTAAAGCCAAAATTATTACTTAACAAACTACAGACGTTAAAGTTTTCCTCAAACTTTCAGGGCATGGCTCCCTGCGATTCAATAGCTGCTGTTCAGACGCGAACTTGAACAATAGAAACACCGTACAAGGCATAGTTACTCTCTTCTCAGTTTGGTGAGCTAGTTACGCGTCTCGTTGTTACGATATGTACTTGCTTGCACACGAAGTTTTTTGACAATTTAACGAATTATTTTTATTACAACTGTCTTGTAATGCACAAAACTGTTTGTTATAAATGCAGAGTGTTTTAAGAAGATTATTTGTAGATAAATAATTATTTATTTCTACATTTATTCCAGAAAGTTCAGCTATTTAAAATTTTTCTACTAAAAATGTTTTAACAAATTAAAAAAAAAAAAAAAGATGTATTTCTTTTTTATAAAAAAAAAAAAAAAAAAAAAGTCACTAATTATAGACATAAAAATCTCTTTGAAATAAGCCAAATAATAATAATAATAGGAGGGAACTGTATGTAAGGAATATTTAATAATTATGCTTGAAAAAACAAACCCATATTCGAAATCATTTTAAGTATTTATTACATTAGTATCTGAAATATTTTTTATTTTATTTTATTTTTTAATAATATCTACATTTTGTACGCACATTAAAAATTTTCTTTATGTAAATTTTTATTTATTTATTTATTTTTTTTTAAATAATTGTCTTAGATATTTTTATTATACATTATGCAGTGAAAATCACTAATAATTATTATATTGACACTTCTTGAAAATTATTTAAAAAAAATTAAATAATTAAAAAGTTTTGAAGCTCCCTGCTAATTAATTCTTAATAATTTTCCCTTATCTTTTTGCTCCATTTGAGGCCGAAAGGTTCTGTTCTCTAAGCTGGTAGAGGGGAGATGCCGGGTTCAAAGCCATGTTGCGATCGTCGATCCAGCCATTCTGATTTATTCGCGATCTTTTCCAATACTTGCATAAATACGGGATAGAAAAAATTTTATATTTTTATATCCCTACTAGTTAAAACAGTTTTTATTATTTTTATTTTTTTTTTATATATCTGCACTTTGTACTCAAACTAAAAATTTCCTTTACAAAAATTATAATTTTTTTTTCTTTCTTTTTTTTCTTTGTGATTACTGTTCTACACATACACACATGTATATAATCTATACATCTGCAATGAAATATAGTAATCAGATAAAATATTTAAATGCTATTGTGTTCACTCCGACACATACACATATCTTTATAAAAACAGAAAAATGAATTTAGGAAGCCACAAAACGTATAAATATGCCAAAAACCTACAGTGATTTTTGTTCTTTTTTTTCTTTCTTTTCTCTTTCTTTCTTTCTTTTCTTTTTTTTTTTTCATGGGTACAATATTTCCCTTACATAGTATATGTTTGGAAATGAAAAATGAATTCAGGAGATCTTAAAATGTACAGATGTGCCAAATTCTCATAGTTAGATTTTCTTTATAATTAAAAACATTTTCTAACATAGTTTTACATAACTTTTTTAACTTCTCAACATATACTAGAATGATAAATCTTTATTTGGGAATAACAATCCTAAAATAGTACACAAATGAAAAAGGCAAATTATGGACATTATAATAATTTTTACTTTTCGTACATACATATTTGAGGAAAATATTGTAATCATGTCAAAAATCCGACTTTGAAATTTTAATGCTTCTATGTGTTTTGAGGTCCCCTAAATTCAGCCACTATAGATTTATTTATTTATTTTTATTTTTTTTTTTTCATAGTCTCAGAATTATAAAAAATCTGTATGCATTGGCATTACAATGAAACAATATTACGTATATTAAAATTTTACTAGGACTATTTTAATAAAATTTAAAATTTTTAATATTTTAAAAATGTTTCCTACTAACAAATTTTTCTTTACTTTCTTCGGTTTTAAAGTATTGCAGTTTAAAATTATGTGGTTATGTGGCTTAGTGTTGATTAATACAGTTGAGTCCTAGGCCTTCGTAGTTGTCTTTGTAGGGGGGGGGGGGAGCAGCCCCGTAATTATGTTAGTTTAAAGAGAAAACCACGGAAAACTCCTAACGGGTCCTGGGGAAACTGAAGCCTGGGTCGAACCTGACACATACTATCTACCACAATTTAATAATATAATCTAAATATGGTGTATTCATCAATAAGTTTTTTTTTTTTTTTTTTTTTTAATGTTTGAATGTTAAAGATTTGAATTAAATTTCAGCATTCAAGCATTCAATTACATAAAAAAAAAGAATTCACAAAGTAATATCAAAGTATGTTTAGAATATATTGTTAAAAACTGTAATAATGTAAAATCCTGTGAAAAAAAAAAAAAATAATAATAATAATAAACAGACAGCATTAAAAAAAAAAATAATATATATATATATATAATTTTTCATTTAGATAGTTTTCAAGAAATTTTCATACACTTATGCAAATTTTCATAACTGTAATGCAGTAAATAACAAACATATATATTTAAAACATTTACTATCACCATAAAATTGTGTCAGATCTTTCAAGATTCTCATATTTTGACACGATTAAAAAAAAAATCCCTTGCCTTTACAGAAAAATACTAAAATGCACTCTATTTCATCATTATATATATATATATATAGTACTTTCGAATTTAATTCGTTTATTACTAAGGAATGGTTCTAAAAAATTATTATTAGGCATTAGTATTTCAAATCATCATTAAAGAGCGCGAATATCACGATGAATAAACGATCTTTTTATTGTATTTTTTATGATGAAAACTGTATAATTCTACATGCATTGATATAATTATTATGCCCATTCAAAAAAGTTTTCGACATTTTAAGGAGATTCCAGCGTGAACTCCAAATGCATATATAAAATGTTATTCTTATGACCGGACCTTTAAATTAGCGATGAAGAAACGATTTTTTTTATTATATTTTTTGTGGTGAAAACATTCTGACAAACGAACATATAATTCTACATGCCCTGATATTAATTATTATGCATATTCAAATAAATTTTCGGCATTTTAATGAGTTTACAGCGTTGATTACAAATGCTTCTGTATAATGTTATTCCTATGGCTAGACCTTTAAATCAGGTGAAACCGAGACTTGTAAACAGCGCCAGTTGCTGGGTGGCGGTAAAATATGTAAGTTCTTGCTGTACGCTCTTTTCGCCTTGTCTGAACAGCCGTTATTGAATCGCAGGGAGCCATGTTCAGGGAAGCCACGATGCTCAAAACAGTTAATCTTGCAGTTAGATTTAGAAACTTAATATAATTCTATACTAAGATTATAAATAAAATTTAACTAATTATTAATTTAACAACTGAACAATTAAAATTGAAATTTAATTAAATTTTAATCCAAAAGTTCGTAATTATTCAAAACTACTAGTTTCATAAATAAATGAGTATGAATTAGCATTTTCAGGTGAATAAGAATTTGCATTTATAAGGCTGAATTACATTCAAAAATGAATTGAGTAGTGGCACCTTCTATTAGACCATTGACAAATTATTCTTAATTTTAAAAGACAAAATAAGTGAAGTAATATCAACGAGATATATAAAGTAGAGTGATAAATGGTAACCCTTGAGAAGGTCCAAGATGAGTCATGTGACATGCTCCCCTTGCACCTGTGTATTCGATGGTTCCCTTGGTTACAGCTAGCTTATTTCCCAAACATTCTATGGAAGAACACAGTTTTTAAAGTTATGAAACTCTTTCGAAAAGAATTAATTTTGTTATAAAAATAAATCGGTAGGTGCTGACCAATAGCTTTTCACAGGTGAATTATAATTGCTTTATTTTGTATGTTTTAATACATAATATTTGTTATTTTTCTTTCAATTATTCGACGACGGCTATTCGGAAGTAAATCATGTGCTGAAAATAATTCATTTTATGAAAGATCGTACACTTTAATTATTTATTTATTGCTTCGATAATATTTTTATTAATCATTTGAAAAAAAAATTCTGACTATTTGCATTCATTTTAGTATATTTCGGATAAATCGAGATAATATTGTAAATGGCGCCGCTTGGCAAACCCAGCCAACAATTGTCGCCAAAGATTCTGTTTGTTTACGTTCTATGATTTATACGCATGCTTTTATTTTTATTTTCAAGTTCACTTTTGTCCTTATTTTATGTTGTTTTTTAATGGCGTGTAGCAGTTATATCACATATTTATTAAAGTCATCATATCAATTTAAAATCATTCTGTAGTTAGATAAAATAGAGTCTTTCGTGGACAGTCGCCAAAATAGCGATAAAACGCCAAACATAGGAACCTATTGGAGCATGTCACGTGATTCATCTTGAACCACGGAAAACTAATCCTTCATTCATTGAATCAGCACTCTAATTTATATATCTCGTTGAGTAATATAAGTAAATACCCTCTTATAAAGAGACAGTAAAAAAAGCAGACCTCCCTCAACTTTTTTTTTTTGAATAATTGTTTTGCTGATGTAATCCTCTACTACTAGTTTCGTAAATTAAATGAGTATGGATTAGCATTTTCAGGTGAATAAGAATTTGCATTTATAAGGCTGAATTACATTCAAAAATGAATTGAGTAGTGGCACCTTCTATTAGACCATTGACAAATTATTCTTAATTTTAAAAGCCAAAATAAGTGAAGTAATATAAATAAATACCCTCTTATAAAGAGACATAGTAAAAAAAGCTTCAGTCTAATCTATATAAATAAAGAGAAGTGTCACTCTGTGTGTGTCTGTCTGCGCTCTGGTGCTCACACTATTGATCGCAGAGCTTCCAAATTTGGCATATGGGTACCTGGGATCCTGCAGGTGTGCACCTCATCGAGATTTTTTCGGAATTTGAATTTTTTAAATTAATCTTTTTTAGATTTTAAATATTGGTTTTAATGCTTCATTTTTCATAAATTTAATTATTTGATTGTAATAGTCTGCGTATCTTAGCAATGGTTATTTCACTATTTATTTTTTATTTAATACATTCATTTGAAGGCGAAATTCTTTTCTTTTCTTTCTTTTTTTTTTTTTTATTATATTTATTGAAAATCAAATGGTAATGCAATAAAAATAAATTGTTATGTTTATGTATAATTTTTATAGTATAACAACTTTTTATTTTTCATTTTAAATTAATTCCTTTAAAATAAAAATCCTTTTTTTTTTTTAAATTTATAATATGTATTGGAGGAAAAAATGGTAGTATTTAGTGGAAAAGGATTAAACTGATTAAAATTTATTTGTTTTTCATGCATTTAATTCCTTTTAAAAGAAAATCTACTTTTTATTTTATTTTGTTATAATGGTCGGAATCAAATCGTAATACAGTGTAAATAACAGGGGCTATAAAACACATGGCTCAAAAACAAAGACATATAATAGATGCTGAGATACAGTCATCTTTAAAATCATAGTTCTTAAATAACAGAAGATCCACATGTCGTCGATAAATACCCAGATTAAAGTTGTGACGAACGAAATGTCGTCATCATGTTCATTTAACTTTCGATTGAAGCTGAAACTTAATTACTTAATTAAATTTATGAAGTAATGACAAAGTCAGATTTATAAAATAAATGAGCTTTTATTTGAGCTTAATAGAAAGGTGGACGTTGGACTATAATTATATTTAATAACTTACTACTTAAGATGGCAGCCTTCTTAAATACTTTAACATCAATAAATAACCACCATTTATCTCAATTACTTTATTTAAATTCATTAACTCTTACTGCTTAGTAATCTTTCGTATGTGGGAGGATTCCCTAATGCCACAATACTACTCGACTTACTATCTTCAACTATCCTACTCTAAGCAGCTACCCCAACAGCCCTCTTACTCTAAACCGCCTTCTAAGCCGCTAACATCTAACTCCACTTCATCTCGGCTACCTCTCAACTATCTCTACTCCAACTAACCCTTACTATGAAATACATCGCCTTTTATCCATCTCATTTTCCAAACTTATTAGCATATGACCAATTATGATTTTAATTTAGGATGAGAACTAACTCTATTAATCTACTGAATCCTAAATTCTGCACATTCATGTTTTACTCGTAAAGTGCGAATTTTAATTGTAGCTAACTTTGCTATACCTCACAAAGTGCCCGGGAAAGACCTTTTTGCAGGCAGTGGGAACATGGACCCCCCCGATGCAGCACGGGAGGAAAAAAGATCTGTGTAGCAGCGGGTACTCGAAGCAAAGTCTAGAGCAATTTCAATGTTTGTTTATTGGTCATATGTATAAATTATTATTTTTATTTATTAAGTTTTTATTAATAATGTGATGTAAAAAATAAATACTGATCCAATTCTTTTGAAAATTCATTTAAATATAATGACCAGCGAAGCGGGCGTAGTCTGCTAGTGGTTAATAAAAGAAGTAAATAAAAACACTTTACTAAAAGTACCTTAATTTAATCAAATTATTGCAAAGTTGGTATTGCTGATTTTAACTTAATTATTTTTGAATAACTGAAAAAAAAATGATAAATTTTAGTTTAATGCAAAGAAAAAAGAATTAAAACTTCGTAATAGTTTAAAAATTAAATAAGAATTATAAAAAAATTTTAGAAGTTAAGATTTGTTTAATATTATACAGAAGATAATTTTAATTAATAAAATGTAAATTAAATTGAAAAGAATAAAAAAGAAAAAGAGCATTTAAAAAATAAATAAATAAAATTAAATAAATACATAAATTGAAAAAAATTTCAAAAAGCAAAATTTTTTTTTTTTTTTTTTTGGTAATATATGTAAACAGCTCAACAGGGATTAGAATGCATTAAAAATATGATTTCAATATAGAATTTACTAGATATTTAGAACAATCAGAAAGTTTAGCCTGAAAATAGAAAAAAATGATGTTTTTACTTTTACATTTATCAAAGATATTTTATTCTATATAAAAAATTAATTAGAATATTTTTATAAATAATTTTATGTAAACATGATTTAAAATGAATAAATAAATTTACTTTAAATGAAAATTCTTTTCTTTTATCAAAAATATCAAATACTAAATTTCCATTGTCATTATGCGTTTTTGGAGAAAGTTTATTTCATTATTAATCAAATCATTTTTTATTAAAAGAAGACAATTAAGATAATTATCTATGAAGGAGTATTTTTACTATCATTAATAAAAAACAAATATGTTATAAAATCTAGCAATTAATAGATACGTGGTTAATACCAACAACACTAAAATAAAAGTTATTTTAATTCAATTTAAATGTTAGTACTTAAATTACTCACGCTAATGTTTGCAGTTAGGACCATAACACTAAGGCTTACAAGATGTGATTTTTATCATGTGTTATTCAAGAAAGTTACCAAACAGAAACCAAGAAATATAAATATATGAAAAAAAGATAACTGGAAATGAGAATTGGAATTGGAAATGCTCAAAAATAGAAGGATTCACAAATCAGGGAACACATCCTTTACTGTCACAAAGAGGGAAAGAACTACACCGATAATTTAAACTAACAATTGGATTAATTTACAGTGAAGCCATTCGCAACTGCACAAGACAGATCTTGCCCACAACTGGTGACACTCAGCTTTTATATACATTTAGATTTACACTCTCTGGGGGTCCCAAACCATGAGGTTATATTAGGTAATAAGATCCCGCAGGAGGAGACTGGATGTCAGTGGTCCGGCCGAAGTTCGACCACTGACTACTTAAAAGTTAACCACTCCAAGGCAATGGCCTTGGAGCAAGTTTTTTGATAATCTCAAAAGTTTACTTTTTTTTTTTTCAATGATATTTTAGAGAAAATGTCATCAATATATGTGAATTGTGATGTTTACATTTGTGCATACGTGCTCCTTAAATAAACATAAGAAAGTTTAAATAAAGTAATATAAAGTTATTTAAATGCTTATATGAGTCAAATATCCAATCTGAATATTAAAGAGATATTTAGAATCATTCAGAATTTTGATAAACAATAAAACTGCTGGGGCTGGGTTTCAAACTGAGGACGGAGAGATCTGCAGTCCAGTGCTCAGTCAGTCAAATTAGGACAGATGCTGCTTATTCTTCTTTATGCCGCATTGCTGCCCTCTTAAAAAGACAGCGTCTTGCTGAATATGTTATGGGTCCTTTGTAAGCATCTTGCTTTCCAGGAATACCATTTCATTTATCTTCAATATCAAATTGCTTAGCTGGATTGTGGTATGATTTCATACGTAATACATGGACTTTGTTTTCTTCTTTGGGAGGAAGGATCAAAATCTTCCACCTCATAGATCACATGTGATAAAGGGCTTAACACCTGATATGGTCCAAAATACTTTCTTAAATTTTCTTGGAGAGTCGACTTTTCAGACTGGGCTATAAAGCCATACGAGATCTCCATGAGCATTAAGACACCATTCTTTGTTTCGAGTCGTGACGTTGAAAGTCTTTATCTTGAGCTTTCAGAGTTTACGTTCTGGCTAGCAGTCTTGATTCTTCAGCTCTGGAAATCATTTTGGCGATGTAATCATCACGACAGGATAGTACCTCGTGTTCAGTGTCGTTTCAGCTTCAGGCCTATGAAGTAAATAGAAAGGCATCCGTCTTCTATTTAGCGGTATTGCAAGCAAATGTAACAAATGGTAAAAAAAAAATTCCAAATTTTCTGCTCTGTATCAACATACATGGACAGCATGTCGGCCAAAGTTTTATTAAAGCACTCCTTCAATCTGTTTGATGGTGATATGCTGTCGTCACGCAATGATCAATATAATACGGTTCGACGAGAATGGAAACAAGCCTGGATTGGAAGATGGCTTCACGGTCTGTGATAATTACTCTAGGAGCTCCATGTCTTAAAAAAATTTCTTTGAGCAAGATATGGTCCAAACTTAGTCACATCTTCGGCTTCAGATATTGGTAAAGCTTTAGTTACTGCACATCGTGTCAAGTAATCCGTACAGATTAAGGTCCATTTCATTTGTTTCCACAAGCGGATTTTAGAAATCTACCAAGATTCCAATGCAATGGAAAAGTGTTATACACTGTAAAAAAAAAAAAAAAAACGGAAGCTTTTACAGCAAAATGCGCTGTTACCCATATTGCCAGCACATTCTGCTGTTAAATATGGCAATTTACAGCCGAAGCATCTGTAAAAAAAAAGATTCTTTTATGGCTGTTTCTACTGTAAATTACTTCTTTTTTACTTCCTCCCCCCTCCATGCACCCATATTGCCAGCATATTATGCTGTAAATCTACCGTTTTTTGTTTTACAGTATACCTGGAGTGATGGAAACTATGTCGGTAACTAAGTAATGGAAACTGTGGTTGTTGAACACAGATTGTCTTTAGCATTCCCGACAGGGCATGACATACAAAAGTACATTTCGGTACATCCCCGGCTAATAAAATCTTTTGTCGATTCTGTCATATGTTTTCGTAAAACCGAGATGTCCTGTGGTAGGAGTGTCGAGAAAGTGTCTAAGTATGTCTGCTCAAAGATGTTTGGGAATTAATGATAATCATGTCTTTCCAACTGGATTGAAATTCTTTTTGCATAGAATTCCGTCAATTAATTCAAATTATTTCTTATTTGAGCAGGTTTCTGAAAATTTATTTTTGGCGAGGTCTGGGTATTTCTTCTGTTCTACAGCGAGGTTCATACTCGTAGTGACAGCTGGTAATTTGTCTGGTATTAGTTTTTTCTACTGAATTTCTTGAGCGAGTATCAGCATCCCTTATACCTCATACCGGTTTTATATTTTACTGAAAAATAATCTTGAAGTCTAAGGGTCCATCTTGCCACTCTTCCAGAAGGATTCTTTAGACTCATAAGCCAACATAATGAATGATGATCTGTCACGACAGTAAAATGTTTTCCAAATAGGTATGGCTGAAATTTGTTGATAGCCCATACAACTGCAAGGCATTCCCATTCTGTAGTAGAATAATTTCTTTCAACTTTTGTCAAAGTTCTAGAGACGTTTTCTATAACATTTCAACCTCATCCTAAATTTGTACCTGGACTACTCCAATACCATATCCACTGGCATCTGTATGAATTTTTGTGGTCGAGTTTTTGTCGTATATTCCTAATACTGGTTCAGAAATAAGTGCTTTTTTCAGATTATTAAAAGTTTCTGCCCCTTTAGGACCCCAATAAAATTTTGCATTGCCTATTAACAGCAACTGTAAGGGTTCAGCGAAATAATAAAAGCCCTTGGTAAACTTTTGGAAGTGTGAGCAGAGTCCAAGAAAGCTTAACAAAAGTCTCCGAACACTAGCAAAAATTCCTGTATAAAAAAAGTACACTTAATTCAGTTTTGTTAAATAAATCCTTGTCGAATCCTGGTCTTAGTTAGTCTAAGAACAGGATTCGACAAGGATTTATTAAACAAAACTGTATTAAGTGTACTTTTTTTATACAGGAGTTTTTGCTAGTGTTCGGAGACTGTTGTTACCGACTGTATATCATGTGCAGTCGGCAAAAAAAAAAAAAAAAAAACCACTTAACTAATTTTGACGTAAATTATCGTAGAAACATGCGGCTGGTGCCGATCGATTTCTAATAACGTCTAGTTCATAAAGGTATAGTTAGTTTTTGCTTAGGGGTCATCTACATATAAACACTGGAGTCAATTTCAATTTTTTTCAATGATAAACCCAATTTATGATTTTTTTTTTTTTGAATTCTTTGGATCAAATTGACTTGGAAAATGATATAGTTTATACATTTCTCTCAATTTTTCATAGAATTATAAGCTGTCAAAATATGGGGATGGACGAATGTGACGAATATCAATTCATCTCTTCCTGAAAAATTATTATATTCAAATTTCATTTTTTATGCGTTAGAATGAAGTGACCCAAACATATTCTATGCATATTTTTGGAACAGTCTGTACATTGTAATGAATAACATTGTTAAATGGTTCCCTAGAGAACATAAGAGATTATATAATCCCTAAAAGGCCTTAACGATCTCTTTATCAACTCATTTAATTTACTAGATAAATTATGTACAATTATACTTTCTAATTGTATTCATAGCAATATTAGTACAAAACTGTATAGATATTTAGCTAGAAGTAACTGGTTTTCGAAAACATTGATATTAGGATAAAGGCCTATTAACTGCACAAGGGTCCTAGGCCTGAAGAGGAGTGCCCTCTACAGGGATTTTTCTAAGTGGTCCTAGTCCGTATTTACGCAAGTTTCGGAAAGAAACTACGGAAAACTCCGAAAAGCTAGGCCTACAAATGCGACCTGGGATCGGACCCGGCACCCACCCGTCTACCAGCTTCGAGGACAAAACCCCGCTGATGGGCCGATTTTCGAAGGTAATAAACTGTCTGAGATTTCATTGCAAGTTACGCTTTGTGATAAATGTTAACAAGTTTAAATATCAATTTTATAGGAGAATGCGTCTAAGAAGGAAAAAAAAAAAAAAAAAAAAAAAAAAAAAAAATCCAGAATACTATAATATTTTCTTGGAAAAAATAAAAATCCTTACTCGAAAGTAAAACGTCTAAATTTAATGCTGATGTTATTTGCATTGAAGACACTTTAATTTTGTAAGTAACAATTTTTGCTAAACATGTTGGAAGTAGTGAGAGAATGTGCGTTCTGCAACAAGAGGTGGGGAGGTAGGATGTGGTGATGTTGCGATGTGCTGATATGCTGATGTTGTAATGTGCTGATATGCTAATGGAACGCAACATTCCCATTCACTACTACCATTTCGACAGATACAAGCTTGAAAGTAACCTTCTATAGTATATATCACAGCAATTTTTGGTATTGCATCATATTTTAGTATTTAAAAATAATTTTAAAAAACTTATAATCAGTTATAAAGTTTGTAATATTTGAATTGAGTCATACAAGTACTTTTTCTAATATATTTTTTCCGCTAAAATTTTCATAAATCAATTTCCCCTTTCCTTTTTTTCTTTTTATGATATTTCAAAATAATTCACACACATTCTAAAAAATGCTGACTTTGAAATAAAACAGACACAGTTTACAGCTAATAAAAAACCATTATTTTTACAATATTTACAAGTATTTTACATCTAATAAGTTACATCCTAATTTCATTCAATATAATTAAGTTTTCAATATTAAATCTTAATCAATTTCGCAATGTCCATATGCTAAACTTGTTATTCCATCTTCAGCAATGTATCGTTTGTCATCAAACGGACTGAGACTGATTTTATTTTGACAGATTGTATATAGTTTATGTTTTTCTTGGCCTATTTTTAATTGTTTTTCTATGCTTGTTTTCTGTTGCAGTAAGCACTGTAAATAGTCTTCATGACTAATTTTATGTCTAACAACCCTGGTTGACACACCTTTAGCTCTCTTTTTTTCACTTTTACTTGATTTGATAGAGTACATTTTTGCCTTCAGTCCTACAAATTCCAATGCTATTTCACCACTCAATTCATCTTTAAATTTCCCTATAACTTTATTATCATCGGAATAAAGCGGGTGAGTTTTGGGATAGTCAGAAAAGTCAAATTCAGATGAATAATTTTTCATGTCTTTATATATATCATCGGTAGTAATATGGTATGTAAGCGAGTCTGTATCTGTAAATAACAGTACAGCATGGTTGTTATACATTGGTTTTATATAATTATAATGAAAATTATACATTAGGAGTTTTGATAATTCGAGTATTGTAAACCCAACGTAAATAGGTCGGTTCATCAGAATGCTTGTTTTAAGTCTTTCTACAGCGGTTAAATCTTCATCGTACGTTTTAAACGATTTAAAAGTAGGTGATGCTATCAATTTTAATGCTCTCTTAGAGGTATTACAACAAAGTTCTATATTACGTCTTTTTCGCAAGTTTTCCATAGTCTTGCCATATACACTATTATTAAGGAGTTTAAAAAAGTCCTTTTCAAAGGATGATGTTGCTTCTTTCCTTTTATTGGTGTTAAATAGTATATACTTTTTCAACCATGGTGCTTGATTAAATTGAATGGCTTTATGCACTGCTGTAACTTTTAATCCCAGTTGCAGATAAAGTTTTAAATTTCTGTAATGCACAACATAATTCTTTTTATTACATAAGTTAGGTATTAACTTGGGTGTACCAACATATTTTCTGTTTTGCAGCATACTTTTAGCATAAGGCGATAGCATTTCTTCATTCAAGGTTAATCTTTCAGGGGCAAGTGGATAATCGTTATGTAATGTATGAAGGTGGGTAGGATAATGCAGATCAATTTCAAATATATACCCTATATCTGATTCATCATCAAGGGATAATATCCATTCTTCATTAATATTATGTATATCAACCCATTCAAAGTTGCCATAAGGTAGGTACTGAGACATAGCCCAACCGTAAAGGTTGTTCGCATCCCAATACATGATATAACTATTAGGCTCACTTGGGTTATAGTCGTTCATATAGGGGTTATTTGCTCTAGCCAGTCTTCGACTAATCATGCTAATACCACCTCTTATCCCTTTTTCTATAAGCAGCAACATGTTAATATCTGTTAAGAGCTCTAAAGGTGTTTCACTCATTTTTAGGCACGCTTGCCATGCAAGTCCTGGAGTTGTAAAAAGATGCGCGCAATCAATTTCGTAGTATTGCTGACATAAAGTTCTAAAATTTTGAAATACATCCGCGAGTAACAAAACATCAGTTTTTACGTATAAATTATGATAATCACCCAATGTCTTCATATTAAACATGTTCCAAATAGTTTTGGCGTGTTGGTAATCGTCATCATCGATAATTTCATCATTCAATGTATTATAAAAGGCACATGCTGGAGGTAGTTCGGTTTCTTCAAACTTATCAAAAGAAGTAAAGTATTCATAGGGATAGACTCCTTTCCTCGTTAGCATATTCAACGGTGTATTAACAGGGAAATTCTCTTTCAAAATATTAAACTGGGATGAATCAAGATTTTTTACTAGTTTTTCTAGCGATGTAGGTAGGAATTGAAAGCTGTCTAAAAAGACTAATTGTACATGATCCTTAGGTTTCTTCAATCTGAATGTAATATAGTTTTCCAAACTTGTAGCAATAACCTCTATCTGATGATTGTTATACTTGCCTAGTTTCGTCATGATGTGATGTCCATCGTAGTTTTTTAAATTATGAAAGATAATCGGTATTTTTTTAGATAATTTGAAATTCAAGTTGCAGGCGTTATGGGCTGCACCCCTAAATTCTCCTGAAATGTGACAATGATCTCTTCGACGATCCTCAGCTAACTGTTTATGGCATATATAACATACTTTAGCTTCTTGAAACTCCTTTTCCTGTGCTTCCGTTAAGACTATAGGCTTGATTTGTGATAAAATCTTGGTAAGTTCTTCCTTTTCAGTCATCATCTTTTCTAAAAAGTGTTCCACAGCGTCTTCTCCTCTATATACTTGAATTGGTTTAACGGAGCGTCCATCTGGCCCGATAATAACATATGCATATCCACAAGGTACATGATAGGCAATTTTTTCACTATGTGAATTATCAGATGACGGTGAAACCGAACTAACAGGAACAAGAAGGCTTTCGAAATCTGCATAAATACAGTAAGCGACAGGTTGTTGTAAGTGCGTACCTGTAAATTTTAAAATGTTATCTTCCTCAGAAGGCATTTTAACAACTTGCACTTCATGTTCTTGACAGTACTGAATGTGGGTTTTCAATAAATCCTCTCTGCTAAATCGGTGTAGACATCTGAAACAGTAATGGGCTTTTAAACGATGTTGGGTTAAATCACCAAGTAGACGCGAAAAGTTTCGAATCAAGCAATAATGTTGCCTTTCTTCATCAGAAATTAATAATAAGCTGATAACATCACAATCATTTTTTGGCGAAATATAGAGTGGGCACACTTCATTGTCTTCAAAGCCAAAGACATTGATCCGTAGATCATTTAATTTTTCAATAAGGGGTATCTTTGTTAATGGCACGGGACATGTCACATTACCCAGTTTAATGGTATTTTCATATGGCAGGTAGTGAGATACACGATGGGGTTGCTGATTACGATTTATATTCAGTTTATAGGCGATCAAACACCAAACAAGGCATTTTTTATCTTCGTTTTTGATATTTAGCACAGCCTTTTTCAAAGCAAGTTTCTGTGGTAGTTTAATATAGCTACTAGCAGCTAACGGATGGTATTTGGCCATTTTTAGTTCCAGATAATGAATTTTCTTAAAAATCCATCCAGATCCTCTTTGGATAAATTCATCTAGGGACTTATTAATCTTTGCATATCCTTCACGAATATGATGTTCAATAGTATTATCTAAAAGGTCAGTAAAACAACAACTTCTAAAAAAAGTTTGAATTTCTTCCATTTCGTCATTACCTCTTTTACGCTCCAAGCTCACTTTCATGACCATATACCACTTCAAAGCATTTTTTTCACGTATCTCATTCAAAAGTTTTTCATTTAATGCACCCTGTATATAGGTTTGAAATACTTCCATATCACATTCATTGCTTTCGTTTGGATAAAAAAGCTCTGTATTAAACGCATTTGAAGTGTTAATCTGTTTTTTAACTCTTTTAGATTTTACGACAGGTGCAGCTATCTTCCGTTTTCCAGTAACAAGTTCATGCTCTTGTCGCTTATGGCATGTTAATTCTGCTTTCATATCAAACATTTTATCACATTCACTGCATGAATATCGAAAACTTTGATGAAATTTTAAGTGCCTCTGCAAGTTATCCTCGCGCGTAAATACTTGCTCACAATGCTGACACTTTATCGATGTTACTTCATCTTTACTACGATGCATTAACATATGTCGATTCAGTAACCATTTCTGTGAAAATTCCTTTTTACAAGAAGTGCAATAAAAACTTTCTGACACTCTCTTATCATTCATTTCAACAGATGAGGATTGATTTTTACGATTATGAATCATCGTATGCCGAATTAAGTTTGATTTTAACCCAAAGGCTTTTCCACAGTCATCACACTTGAATAACTTTTCATCCGAATGGCTCATCAAATGACGATTCAGTAACCATTTCTGTGAAAATTCCTTATTACAAGAAGCGCAATAAAAACTTTCTGACACTCTCTTATCATTCATTTCAACAGATGAGGATTGATTTTTACGATTATGAATCATCGTATGCCGAATTAAGTTTGATTTTAACCCAAAGGCTTTTCCACAGTCATCACACTTAAATAACTTTTCATCCGAATGGCTCATCAAATGACGATTCAGTAACCATTTCTGTGAAAATTCCTTATTACATGTAGAACATCTAAAAACACTAATCATTTTCTTATCTAACGGTTCCATAACTTGACTCATTTTTTAAGAACAAGAGATAATCCAGACAACATTCATAAAATTTTTCATGCAAATGACTTGAAATTACAATCACCTTCAATTTATAGCATCGGAGTAAATACTTACTATTCTCTCATTGGCTAATTAAAGCTTCAATAAAAATCAGAGCTTTTGATTGGCTAATGAAATTCACATAACTTTAAAAATATTTGCATCTCCAACGCGCTTAATTTCATAACGTTAATAGTATGAATTAATGCTTCAATAAAATCAACGTTGTGATTGGTTGAAAAAAATCACGTGACCTCGAAAAATATTCGCATTCATAAAATTCTTAATTTCATAATGCTAATACTATTAATTTAATTTTTAAAAAATCATTGCTTCTGATTGAATAAAAAATGTCTACATAAAATGTCTACATGAGTAAAAAATGTCTACATGTAAAACTTTCTAAAAAATAAATAAAAATAAAATTCATATAATCTCAAATAAAATTCATGACACCTCGAAAGTATCTGTATAAAAAACATTTAATTTTATAATGATAATATTAGGAATTCAAATCTCCCACATGAAAAACTTTCTAAAAATAAATAAAAATAAAAATAAAGACACCTTAAAAGTATTTGTATATAAAAACACTTAATTTTATAATGATAATATTAGGAATTTAAGTTTCAGCTCTCTCACATACATAAGAATAATGAAAAATGTTAGTTTTCGTTACATCAGAAGGTTCTATCAGCATATGATAAAACAATAGATAACTGTTATCTATCATTTTACCCTGGCTCGAGTGCAATAGAAAGACGTGGTGCATCTACTCTAAAGGCAAGTCTTTTTAAAGTCTTATTAAACATATAGTATTTATTAAACATACATTATTTATTAAAATTCGGAATATAGTATCAAGATATTAATTTAAATATGCTTTATTTATCATCCATTCTACACATCAAAATAAAAAATTTCCATCAAGCGCTTCGTTAATTAGCTTAATTAATTTATTTATTCAACAAATCATTAACTTAAACAATCATACTATTAAACTTTCTACACATTGAATTATATCACAATTTTTCTTTAAAAAATATTAATAAACTGCAAATTCATTACTTAATTACTTTAATCATGCGCTTAAGCAATCATGTTATTAAACTTTCTACATATTATATCACAATTTTTCATTAAAATTACTAATGAAACACCAAAAATAATGCTTAATCATATGGAAAAATACTTAAGCACCTTACTTGAACATAACTAACATAAAAAACCTCTATGAAATTAACCTTCTATAGTATATACCACAGCAATTTTAGGTATCGCATCATATTTTACTGTTAAAAATAATTTTTAAAAACTTATAATCAATTATAAAAATTCATAAAATTACTTTTCCTAATATATTTTCCCGCTAAAATTTTTACAAAAAAACTCATAAGAATGTATATATATATATATATATTTCATTACCACCTTTGTTAATATTTCATCACACTTGAAACAAAAACATATATTAAATTTTCTTAATATTTTAAATTTAATCTAATTTCATTAATGTTTCATCTTATATGTACCCATTCTCTATACGAGTGTTCGATGTTCAAAGATGGTATACATTAAAAGTTTTCCAAGGTTTTCTCCAAAACTTGTGTAAATACAAACTTGAATCACTTAGAAGACCCAACGCATCCTCAAATTAATGATCTCACACAAGAAAATCATTTATTTTTGCGAACGCTGAAAAACAAAATTTTTGAAAAAAAGAAGTTCAATAATTTCTCAATAGATGTCAGCACCAAACATATCCAGTAGAGGAAGAAGGAGAATACTGCGGCAGCGGAGGGACGGAGGGACCGGAAGTGAGGATCCCTCGCGTTCGCCGGCAGCTGGATTCGAACTGAGGTCCTATGTTTCAGCAAGCGAATGCTCTGACCGTTGAGCAAGCCAGACTTGTGAATGGGATTCTTGAATATTCAGTGTATCGTATTCAGACTTGCAGTCGATTACAGAATCCTTAAAAGATTACAATTACGATTATTTTTAATCTTCAAATGCCGATTACGAATACGTTTAGATTACGATTACAGTTTTGATTACGTTTTGATTAGACTCTAGAATACGATTACATTCAGATTACGATTACAGTTTTGATTACGTTTTGATTAGACTCTAGAATACGATTACATTCAGATTACGATTACAGTTTTGATTACGTTTTGATTATACTGTAGAATACGATTACATTCAGATTACGATTGCAGTTTTGATTACGTTTTGATTATACTCTAGAATACGATTACATTCAGATTACGATTACAGTTTTGATTACATTTTGATTAGACTCTAGATTACATTCAGATTACGATTACATGAAAAATCGATTACAATTAAACTTCAACTATACAGATTTCTGAATCTCGATGTGATGAATATCGCTTGTCTATAATCTTTCTTAGATATTTCTTCACATATATCCTTAAATATATCTTGTATATATATCCTCTCCTTATATATATTCTCTATATATTCTTTATTTTGATTGCTTTCAGATTAAGCTTTTAATATCACAGCAAGCAGATTAAAATTATCATATCAAGTAATTTATCATCTAAAGCGAGAGAAATTTTATATTTACACAAAACTCTATATTTTGACCATCAAAGAAATGTAATCATTAAAATATTGAAAGAAGTTTTATCTCAAATATCTGTCACAAATTTCACTTCTTTATAATAACTTAGTAAACCAAAATTTATTTTCAAATCGACCGCTAGTTCCGAAGCATGAAATTCGTTTTATATTACTTTTGCATTTTCAGTGGAAAAGAAAGATTAAATATATATATATATATATATATATATATATATATATTATTTAGTAAAACATAAAAAGGAAAGAAGTAGAAGCTATGTAAATTTGGAGAACCCCTTAAATTATAACATATGTAAGTATGCACACTCATTGAATTACATTGGTAGCAATGTGTAAAGGTATAAGTAAGAAGTCTAAATGAAAATGCAATCAATTTAATTAAAAAAGAAGCTGCAAACATTCGCATTTGATTTAAATAAAACTGTCAGTTAAAAATGCATTTTTTTTTTTTTTCAAAGGAGAAATATCATATTGATATAAATTTAAAAATTGCAAATTAGATGTACAATTCTGTTGCCTATAATAAATAATGAGTTTAGTTATCTTTATACCTTCATAGATTATGATGACACCTGTATTAATTAAATGTTTTTATTAAATGGTCTAGATAATTATATTTACGTTTCTCAAATGAATATTAATAAAAAAAATATTTCTCGTCTGTAAAATTGAGCACTACTACCCCCCCCCCTCCCAATAAATAAATAAAATCAATTAATAATCCAAAAAATTTTATTTTTTATTACTTCTGAACATTGAACTTCATACATATACAAATAGAATGTAGGAGAGATTTAAAATTCTTTTAAACATTTTTATTTAATTTAATCAAAATTAAATTTTTTAGTAGTTTCCCGCTTTTAGTAGAGTGTGGGAACTCGTATAGAATTTTCCAGCGATACTGAATAACTTCTTTACGGGTGCTGAAGATGCACAGATAGAGAGAGATTTTGAACTAATTTTTGCAATTTTTGGATATCTTTTGTCATTTTCCTTCAAAAAATTTAGAGGGCAAATATCTTCTCCTTTCAATGGCTCTTTTAAATACTCCGTTATTTCCGATTTTGCTATATAATTCTTGGCAAGTTTACTTAATCGTTTCCCGTCCAAAAAAGCAAACATTTTGGTCTTTTTTTTTTTTTTTTTTTTTTTTCTTTTAGGTTCAGTTGCGGATTTTTTTTCTGCTTCTGTTACTTCTTCGACAAGAAAGTGATTCTTCATTTCTTTAATTATTATTTCACACACTTGCTCATTCGTCAAGTCCAGGCAACTATTCTTGAATCGTGGATCCAAAATGGTTGATATAATAAATGGTATACTTTCCACATATTTTTTCATCCTTTTTTCTAAGGAAAATTTCAAAGCTTGGATGAGAAATCTTTCTTATAGATTTTAAATTATTTTACAACAATAAAATACAATAAATACAAATATATTAAAAATAATTTATTAGGCCCCATAAATAACAACGGTAATCATTACAGAAATATGTTTGAAAAGAGAAATACACCTATTTCGCAATATTTCGGCAATCAGAATGTTTTACTTAAATTTACTAGAGCATACGCAAATAGATAAATGAACGGAGAGACAGAAGAGGAAAAGACAATCAAAAATTAAATTTAAAATATTTCAAGAAATTAAATTAAAATTTCGTAAGTTCAAAAAATTATGAAATCATTAAAGCATATCTAAACTTTAAAGTTGCTTTTTAGTGGACAACTTAAGTTTTAAGACGGGTGAGTAACAATCATATTTCAGAGATTTCTTTTACTTTTTAATGGCAAAGCATCTTATTAAGTGGATTGTTAACATGTTTAATTTTGTGATTAAGCAAAACTCTTTATTCCCATAAAAATATTTTCGATTTGTTTGTTAACTTTTATTTTTATTTTTAAATTTCAATAAAGCGTTCTACTAAATATTTTTTGTAAATAAAACCCCTTTAAAAGGTTTATTAAAAAAAAAAAAAATACACCAATAAGTTCATATAAATTTGTAGATATAGAAAATGAAATAATCATTCTAAACAATAATCACTCTATAACTTTGCTAGGAAGTATTAAAAATGATAAAGGCAAACGAAAATGCAATTCCAGCAATTTTCAATTATAACCGTTATTGAAAGTGAAAATTTTTGTGTTGCTCTCTAAATCTTATTGCTAATGACATTATATTCTGCAGGAAGCATTTTCTTGCGCATATGTATTGCTAATGTCGACTGCATTATGGTTTGTGCGAAATAAAAGTTAAAATGTGATCTATAGAAATACTTTTGATAGGTCGCAATGCTTTGAAATTCCTTCAAATTTCCCTGTAGACAAACCAGTGGTAATATTTACCATATTTTTAAAAGGGAACAATTCCATAGTGAACTTGAAGAACATAATATATATTAGTTTCAAAAAATTCCATAAATATTTAAGGGAATTAGAGCGCGCGCGAAAAGACGAACCGAAGTCTTAAGCATAATGATAAAGAATTTTTCGTTGTGTCCCTGTAAAAACCCACAAATGCTAGATTCACCAAAATGCTTATATTTAGTGCAACAGTGATTTATAATATTCATATAAATTTTCAGCTCAATTGAATAAAGCGTTTAGATGCTATCGCACTTTTAAAAATTTGGTCCCATAGGCCATAATGATAAAGAATTTTTCTTTGTGTCCCTGTAAAAAAACTATGAGTGCTAGATTCACCAAAATCTATAGGGTTCGTATTATGGTGACTTACAATATACGTACCAACTTCAGCTTATTCGAACAAAGCGTTTAGACGCTACGTGTTCACTCACAGACATACATACATACATACATACATCATCGTAAAAACAGTGGAAACGGACTCAGGGCACCTAGAAACGTATAGAAACATCAAAATCTCAAATTCGGATTTTTGACATGATTACAATACTTTCCTCACTATAGTGTTCGGAAAGTAAAAATTAAAAATAATAAACATACACTATTTTTTTGGTCTATAGCATTTTTATATCACAATACGTTACAGGAAAATAAGATTTTCCGAAATGAAAGGTGGCCCCGAAATGATGCTGAGTTTCCCTTAGCTTCAAAGCTTAATCGGGCCCTGAAAACATGACCTCTGAAATCTTCCAGGGTGAGTAGGTAAGTTCAAAAATTAGCTTGTGAAGCTAGAAAATTTTGAAAAAGGGATAACAAAAAATATAAATAGAGTAAAAATGGCAGCAAAGAAAAAAAAAAATATAGTGCAATCTTATTTTAGAGATAGATTACGTTTACATTGCTTCACGATACAGATTATTCTCTAGAAAAATATAATGAGATTACGATTAGATTACGATCAGATTACGATTAGATTACGATTATAATTTAAATATTTTTTTTGATTACGATTAGATTACGATTACAATTTAAATATTTTTTTTTGATTACGATTAGATTACGATTACAATTTACATATTTTTTTTGATTACGATTAGATTACGATTACAATTTAAATATTTTTTTTGATTACGATTAGATTACGATTACAATTTAAATATTTTTTTTGATTACGATTAGATTACGATTATAATTTAAATATTTTATTTTGATTACGATTAATCAGCGATTACGTTGCTTTTGTAATCGATTACAATCGATTACGATTACGCGATTAAGACTACTACAAGTCTGATCGTATTCCGTTGAACTTTGATTTTAAAGGCTATTTATTTAGAGATTAAGATGAAATTGGCTTTAAATGCAAGTTATTTTAGAGATGAATGTTTTAATTGGGATTTTATGAGACATAATTGATTAAAACTTGTAATTTTTAAAAAGTTAGTATTTATTTAGTTGATTTCAAATGTAATTTATTTTATGATTTCGTAATAAATGTATTTTTTATTTCTATAAAATTGAGTACCGTATTAAGATGAGATGAGATGAATGTTTTAATTAGGATTTTATGAGATATAATTGCTTGAAAACTTGTAATTTTTAAAAAGGTATTTAGTATTTATTTAGTTGATTTTAAATGTAATTTATTTTATGATTTCGTAATAAATGTATTTCTTATTTCTATAAAATTGTGTACGGTCTTAAGATGAAATTGGTTTTAAATGGAAGTTATTTTGAGTGCTGTAATTAATATCAATTAGGATTTTTGAAAAAATTAGTGAAATAATTGCTTAAAAGATAGATAAATGTAGTTTTTTAGTGTATAATTAATATTTTAATTAACATTTTTAATGATAATTTGCGATGAAAATAATAAGAAAAATCTGTGGAAAATAGATTTTTTTCTAATGTGAAAATATTTGCAAAAATGTGCTGCCATCTGTCCCGAGAATTTAGAACTATATCTTGAAATTTTTTTTATTTTAAAGATTAAAATTTTGTTTTTTCTTAATTAAGGTGTTGTTTAAGAGCTATATTTAATATTAATTAAGGAAATTAATTAGTATTTAAAATAAGAAATGGAGTTATAATTCGGATATGTAAAATGTTTAATTGCAGTTTTCAGACAATTAAGCGATGTATTATTAATATTTAAATGTTTAATGAACTAAACTGATTAAAGCAATTAACTATTTTTCAGATATTTAAGTAATGAATTTAATGAAAAAACAAATCTTTTTCGTAGATTTTTAGTGCGTAATTAAGGAAATTAATTATTTTTCAGATGATTAAGTAATGATTTTAATGAAAAAACAAATCTTTTTCGTAGATTTTTAGTGCATAATTAAGGAAATTAATTATTTTCAGATGATTAACGAAGTGGTTGATGGAAAATTTTTATTTTGATGAGTAGAATGGATGCATGTATGATAAAAATATTAATCTAATTTCATTTTTAATAAAACGAAATGATTAAAATTTGTATTTTTTATTTATTTAATGAAATAAATTATTATCATTTTTTGTTTAAAGTGTCTCACATTAATAAAATCGATAAAAATAAATGATTTTCTTGTGTGAGATCATTAATTTGAGGATGCGTTGGGTCTTCTAAGTGATTCAAGTTTGTATTTACACAAGTTTTGGAGAAAACCTTGGAAAACTTTTAATGTATACCATCTTTGAACATCGAACACTCGTATAGAGAATGGGTACATATAAGATGAAACATTAATGAAATTAGATTAAATTTAAAATATTAAGAAAATTTAATATATGTTTTTGTTTCAAGTGTGATGAAATATTAACAAAGGTGGTAATGAAATATATATATATATATATACATTCTTATGAGTTTTTTTGTAAAAATTTTAGCGGGAAAATATATTAGGAAAAGTAATTTTATGAATTTTTATAATTGATTATAAGTTTTTAAAAATTATTTTTAACAGTAAAATATGATGCGATACCTAAAATTGCTGTGGTATATACTATAGAAGGTTAATTTCATAGAGGTTTTTTATGTTAGTTATGTTCAAGTAAGGTGCTTAAGTATTTTTCCATATGATTAAGCATTATTTTTGGTGTTTCATTAGTAATTTTAATGAAAAATTGTGATATAATATGTAGAAAGTTTAATAACATGATTGCTTAAGCGCATGATTAAAGTAATTAAGTAATGAATTTGCAGTTTATTAATATTTTTTAAAGAAAAATTGTGATATAATTCAATGTGTAGAAAGTTTAATAGTATGATTGTTTAAGTTAATGATTTGTTGAATAAATAAATTAATTAAGCTAATTAACGAAGCGCTTGATGGAAATTTTTTATTTTGATGTGTAGAATGGATGATAAATAAAGCATATTTAAATTAATATCTTGATACTATATTCCGAATTTTAATAAATAATGTATGTTTAATAAATACTATATGTTTAATAAGACTTTAAAAAGACTTGCCTTTAGAGTAGATGCACCACGTCTTTCTATTGCACTCGAGCCAGGGTAAAATGATAGATAACAGTTATCTATTGTTTTATCATATGCTGATAGAACCTTCTGATGTAACGAAAACTAACATTTTTCATTATTCTTATGTATGTGAGAGAGCTGAAACTTAAATTCCTAATATTATCATTATAAAATTAAGTGTTTTTATATACAGATACTTTTAAGGTGTCTTTATTTTTATTTTTATTTTTATTTATTTTTAGAAAGTTTTTCATGTGGGAGATTTGAATTCCTAATATTATCATTATAAAATTAAAAGTGTTTTTTATACAGATACTTTCGTGGTGTCATGAATTTTATTTGAGATTATATGAATTTTATTTTTATTTATTTTTTAGAAAGTTTTACATGTAGACATTTTTTACTCATGTAGACATTTTATGTAGACATTTTTTATTCAATCAGAAGCAATGATTTTTTAAAAATTAAATTAATAGTATTAGCATTATGAAATTAAGAATTTTATGAATGCGAATATTTTTCGAGGTCACGTGATTTTTTTCAACCAATCACAACGTTGATTTTATTGAAGCATTAATTCATACTATTAACGTTATGAAATTAAGCGCGTTGGAGATGCAAATATTTTTAAAGTTATGTGAATTTCATTAGCCAATCAAAAGCTCTGATTTTTATTGAAGCTTTAATTAGCCAATGAGAGAATAGTAAGTATTTACTCCGATGCTATAAATTGAAGGTGATTGTAATTTCAAGTCATTTGCATGAAAAATTTTATGAATGTTGTCTGGATTATCTCTTGTTCTTAAAAAATGAGTCAAGTTATGGAACCGTTAGATAAGAAAATGATTAGTGTTTTTAGATGTTCTACATGTAATAAGGAATTTTCACAGAAATGGTTACTGAATCGTCATTTGATGAGCCATTCGGATGAAAAGTTATTTAAGTGTGATGACTGTGGAAAAGCCTTTGGGTTAAAATCAAACTTAATTCGGCATACGATGATTCATAATCGTAAAAATCAATCCTCATCTGTTGAAATGAATGATAAGAGAGTGTCAGAAAGTTTTTATTGCGCTTCTTGTAATAAGGAATTTTCACAGAAATGGTTACTGAATCGTCATTTGATGAGCCATTCGGATGAAAAGTTATTCAAGTGTGATGACTGTGGAAAAGCCTTTGGGTTAAAATCAAACTTAATTCGGCATACGATGATTCATAATCGTAAAAATCAATCCTCATCTGTTGAAATGAATGATAAGAGAGTGTCAGAAAGTTTTTATTGCACTTCTTGTAAAAAGGAATTTTCACAGAAATGGTTACTGAATCGACATATGTTAATGCATCGTAGTAAAGATGAAGTAACATCGATAAAGTGTCAGCATTGTGAGCAAGTATTTACGCGCGAGGATAACTTGCAGAGGCACTTAAAATTTCATCAAAGTTTTCGATATTCATGCAGTGAATGTGATAAAATGTTTGATATGAAAGCAGAATTAACATGCCATAAGCGACAAGAGCATGAACTTGTTACTGGAAAACGGAAGATAGCTGCACCTGTCGTAAAATCTAAAAGAGTTAAAAAACAGATTAACACTTCAAATGCGTTTAATACAGAGCTTTTTTATCCAAACGAAAGCAATGAATGTGATATGGAAGTATTTCAAACCTATATACAGGGTGCATTAAATGAAAAACTTTTGAATGAGATACGTGAAAAAAATGCTTTGAAGTGGTATATGGTCATGAAAGTGAGCTTGGAGCGTAAAAGAGGTAATGACGAAATGTAAGAAATTCAAACTTTTTTTAGAAGTTGTTGTTTTACTGACCTTTTAGATAATACTATTGAACATCATATTCGTGAAGGATATGCAAAGATTAATAAGTCCCTAGATGAATTTATCCAAAGAGGATCTGGATGGATTTTTAAGAAAATTCATTATCTGGAACTAAAAATGGCCAAATACCATCCGTTAGCTGCTAGTAGCTATATTAAACTACCACAGAAACTTGCTTTGAAAAAGGCTGTGCTAAATATCAAAAACGAAGATAAAAAATGCCTTGTTTGGTGTTTGATCGCCTATAAACTGAATATAGATCGTAATCAGCAACCCCATCGTGTATCTCACCACCTGCCATATGAAAATACCATTAAACTGGGTAATGTGACATGTCCCGTGCCATTAACAAAGATACCCCTTATTGAAAAATTAAATGATCTACGGATCAATGTCTTTGGCTTTGAAGACAATGAAGTGTGCCCACTCTATATTTCGCCAAAAAATGATTGTGATGTTATCAGCTTATTATTAATTTCTGATGAAGAAAGGCAACATTATTGCTTGATTCGAAACTTTTCGCGTCTACTTGGTGATTTAACCCAACATCGTTTAAAAGCCCATTACTGTTTCAGATGTCTACACCGATTTAGCAGAGAGGATTTATTGAAAACCCACATTCAGTACTGTCAAGAACATGAAGTGCAAGTTGTTAAAATGCCTTCTGAGGAAGATAACATTTTAAAATTTACAGGTACGCACTTACAACATCCTGTCGCTTACTGTATTTATGCAGATTTCGAAAGCCTTCTTGTTCCTGTTAGTTCGGTTTCACCGTCATCTGATAATTCACATAGTGAAAAAATTGCCTATCATGTACCTTGTGGATATGCATATGTTATTATCGGGCCAGATGGACGCTCCGTTAAACCAATTCAAGTATATAGAGGAGAAGACGCTGTGGAACACTTTTTAGAAAAGATGATGACTGAAAAGGAAGAACTTACCAAGATTTTATCACAAATCAAGCCTATAGTCTTAACGGAAGCACAGGAAAAGGAGTTTCAAGAAGCTAAAGTATGTTATATATGCCATAAACAGTTAGCTGAGGATCGTCGAAGAGATCATTGTCACATTTCAGGAGAATTTAGGGGTGCAGCCCATAACGCCTGCAACTTGAATTTCAAATTATCTAAAAAAATACCGATTATCTTTCATAATTTAAAAAACTACGATGGACATCACATCATGACGAAACTAGGCAAGTATAACAATCATCAGATAGAGGTTATTGCTACAAGTTTGGAAAACTATATTACATTCAGATTGAAGAAACCTAAGGATCATGTACAATTAGTCTTTTTAGACAGCTTTCAATTCCTACCTACATCGCTAGAAAAACTAGTAAAAAATCTTGATTCATCCCAGTTTAATATTTTGAAAGAGAATTTCCCTGTTAATACACCGTTGAATATGCTAACGAGGAAAGGAGTCTATCCCTATGAATACTTTACTTCTTTTGATAAGTTTGAAGAAACCGAACTACCTCCAGCATGTGCCTTTTATAATACATTGAATGATGAAATTATCGATGATGACGATTACCAACACGCCAAAACTATTTGGAACATGTTTAATATGAAGACATTGGGTGATTATCATAATTTATACGTAAAAACTGATGTTTTGTTACTCGCGGATGTATTTCAAAATTTTAGAACTTTATGTCAGCAATACTACGAAATTGATTGCGCGCATCTTTTTACAACTCCAGGACTTGCATGGCAAGCGTGCCTAAAAATGAGTGAAACACCTTTAGAGCTCTTAACAGATATTAACATGTTGCTGCTTATAGAAAAAGGGATAAGAGGTGGTATTAGCATGATTAGTCGAAGACTGGCTAGAGCAAATAACCCCTATATGAACGACTATAACCCAAGTGAGCCTAATAGTTATATCATGTATTGGGATGCGAACAACCTTTACGGTTGGGCTATGTCTCAGTACCTACCTTATGGCAACTTTGAATGGGTTGATATACATAATATTAATGAAGAATGGATATTATCCCTTGATGATGAATCAGATATAGGGTATATATTTGAAATTGATCTGCATTATCCTACCCACCTTCATACATTACATAACGATTATCCACTTGCCCCTGAAAGATTAACCTTGAATGAAGAAATGCTATCGCCTTATGCTAAAAGTATGCTGCAAAACAGAAAATATGTTGGTACACCCAAGTTAATACCTAACTTATGTAATAAAAAGAATTATGTTGTGCATTACAGAAATTTAAAACTTTATCTGCAACTGGGATTAAAAGTTACAGCAGTGCATAAAGCCATTCAATTTAATCAAGCACCATGGTTGAAAAAGTATATACTATTTAACACCAATAAAAGGAAAGAAGCAACATCATCCTTTGAAAAGGACTTTTTTAAACTCCTTAATAATAGTGTATATGGCAAGACTATGGAAAACTTGCGAAAAAGACGTAATATAGAACTTTGTTGTAATACCTCTAAGAGAGCATTAAAATTGATAGCATCACCTACTTTTAAATCGTTTAAAACGTACGATGAAGATTTAACCGCTGTAGAAAGACTTAAAACAAGCATTCTGATGAACCGACCTATTTACGTTGGGTTTACAATACTCGAATTATCAAAACTCCTAATGTATAATTTTCATTATAATTATATAAAACCAATGTATAACAACCATGCTGTACTGTTATTTACAGATACAGACTCGCTTACATACCATATTACTACCGATGATATATATAAAGACATGAAAAATTATTCATCTGAATTTGACTTTTCTGACTATCCCAAAACTCACCCGCTTTATTCCGATGATAATAAAAAAGTTATAGGGAAATTTAAAGATGAATTGAGTGGTGAAATAGCATTGGAATTTGTAGGACTGAAGGCAAAAATGTACTCTATCAAATCAAGTAAAAGTGAAAAAAAGAGAGCTAAAGGTGTGTCAACCAGGGTTGTTAGACATAAAATTAGTCATGAAGACTATTTACAGTGCTTACTGCAACAGAAAACAAGCATAGAAAAACAATTAAAAATAGGCCAAGAAAAACATAAACTATATACAATCTGTCAAAATAAAATCAGTCTCAGTCCGTTTGATGACAAACGATACATTGCTGAAGATGGAATAACAAGTTTAGCATATGGACATTGCGAAATTGATTAAGATTTAATATTGAAAACTTAATTATATTGAATGAAATTAGGATGTAACTTATTAGATGTAAAATACTTGTAAATATTGTAAAAATAATGGTTTTTTATTAGCTGTAAACTGTGTCTGTTTTATTTCAAAGTCAGCATTTTTTAGAATGTGTGTGAATTATTTTGAAATATCATAAAAAGAAAAAAAGGAAAGGGGAAATTGATTTATGAAAATTTTAGCGGAAAAAATATATTAGAAAAAGTACTTGTATGACTCAATTCAAATATTACAAACTTTATAACTGATTATAAGTTTTTTAAAATTATTTTTAAATACTAAAATATGATGCAATACCAAAAATTGCTGTGATATATACTATAGAAGGTTACTTTCAAGCTTGTATCTGTCGAAATGGTAGTAGTGAATGGGAATGTTGCGTTCCATTAGCATATCAGCACATTACAACATCAGCATATCAGCACATCGCAACATCACCACATCCTACCTCCCCACCTCTTGTTGCAGAACGCACATTCTCTCACTACTGTTGGATTTTATAATAGATCAAAAACTTTATAATGTATGAGAGAGTCTATTAGATAATGTGAAACCTTTTCTTTCTTTTTTTCATTTTTATTAGAAAAGCGAGGGAAATGATAAATACAACTAAATCAACTGACGTTTTAAAGCTCGCAATTCCGCTCTTTTTGAATTGTATAAAATTTTCTAGAGTAAAGCTGCTTTACATTTTTCTCCCCAGTAAATTTGAAACTAATGTGTAACAACCATGACAGCTTACGACTTCATCCAGTTTGGATAATAAAAGGCTAAAAAACCCGCTATGTATTTATGGTAATTCGCATTTTACTTTTTTTTCTCGTCCGGAGTAAATTCTGAAATGGTTTGGGTAAAGGAGTTAGAAGCAAAACATGTAAGCAGTATGACAAATAAGTCATAAAATCTCATTATTTTAACATATGCTTTTATTTTGAAAAAATTCTTTCTTGCGAATATCCTTGAGAAAAAATTAGTATAAAAGAGTTTTGTCGAAAGCTCTTCATAGATGGTGTATTTGTTACAAAATCTAATCATGCAAAATTTGCTGTGTTAGTTCATCAGTTATTTTTCTTTTTACGAGCTAAAATGAAAATGCTTAAAATTCAATTACTTTATACATAAAACTAAGTTCGTTTATAAAGTTTTTATTTTTTAACCAACTTCAAAAAAGGAGGAGGTTCTCAATTAAAACTGTATGTATTTTATTTATTTACTTTTTGTCAATTGATAACTTCTTAACGAATAGTCCGATTTTGATACTTTTTTTTGTTGAAAAGGTTTTGGCTTGAAAAAAGGTCCCATTATGACACGATTAAGATCTAAACAAAACACAGGGTGCCTGTCCTGGTGGATATAATCCATGTAGACAATAATTTTTTAGATCTATTGACGAATGATTTGTACATTGCGAAATAAAAAATAAACTTCTTTCTGAAATAACAGAGAGGCGAATTCTTCTTGAATATATAGAATATTTATTGAAAATTATTATCAATATTATTATTTAAAATATAAAGCAATAACCATCAATTATTCAGGTTCCTTACAGAATCGGAAACCGTTAAAAGTTGCGGGAGAGAGAGCAAAACCGATTACATGCTATCTAGTCGAACAATTCCAGTAAGAGTGGCCAGAAGACCAAGATTCATTTCGTCTTTTTAATAGCCAAATCTAGCAGCCCTATAAAATATCAGCGCAGAGCGCCAAATAAAATCTCTTTGTCTTAATGTTAATTCAATGTTAATTTTTAAATCTAGAAAAGACGGTTAGAAAAAGAGCAACCCTAACCTGGCATACATCACTGCGCCAAAATAATGGTTACAAACAGGTGCAGATAATCCTGAAATTCTAGCGACTTGATGTCTAAACGATGACTCATTTAGATCATCTCAAACCGCAAATTAATTATTATATGTATTTGGAGTTAAATAAAAAAATGAAAAAAAATATATAACGGAAATTGCTTAATGGATTTTTTACAGCTATAAATATAAATAGATTTATTGAGAAACGCAGTGAAATAGAAATAACAAAATAATTCTTTTCAGGGAGAATAAAATTAAATTGTGTTTAAGATCCCCAATATATATATTGCCTTATGCTAAAAAGGAGATCAATGGATTTATTACTGAATTCTTTCAAAAACTACAAAAGATTATATATTTTAATTTCCAACAAAGAATTTAATAAATTTGAAATAAATCTGACATATATAAAGAGGATTATGAATAGTTAATAATTTTAATTATGAAATAAATCTGATGAAATAAAGACATATGGGAGCAACTCGCTCACAGTGCCCACTAAAGCTCATTACCATTCTTTGAGTAGCTGAACGACTGTAGTTGCAGTCATAAAAGTGGAATGTAGGTAAAGTAAAGTGGCTATGAGATGCGACCACTTACAGTGCCACCTGGTAGAAAATCACAGAGTTAGGGTTCTTATTTCGAAAACGATACGAGATAGGAGAAAAAAGTGAATCACAAAGTTGTAGAGAATCATCGATTTAGCACGAAAAATAATCTGTAGACATGAATGCTAAAAACTGAAGTGCATTTGTTTGTTCACGATTTTCTACACTGTGATATTCCGAAGCGATCTTAGGAAAAAAAAAAAATATATATATTCATCACCAAATGGCTTTATTTGCGATGTTAAAATTTCTCTTCGTAAGCTGCATTGCTCATTTGTACCCTTATTTGAACTTTACGTTGTACATGTTGTAGCGTTGTAAATGAAATATTTAAGAAGCATCAACTTAATGGTAACGCATTCGCATTGACTCGCATTATAAGAAAACTGACACACAGCCTCTTAGTCGGATGTTTTTTGAGAAAGAGATGTAACCTTTTTTTGTGCATATTGGGTCACTTCATACACATTTTTCAGAGACATAAATTCAAAATTTTCATGTTTTGAATTGTGTCAGTTTTCTTGCCGGGGTACGACATGTGAAGTTGCTTTCGGATGTCTTCCCATGTTCTTTAGTATGAACATATTCTTATTGAAAAAAATGAATAATTAAAACAAACTTCAAAAAACAATTATGATTATTATTCAGACTACTATAAATAAATCAAAAAGTGACATAAATGTAATCGTAAACTGCGCTTAAAAGTATACATTCCTTCACCAGATAACACGAATATTATCATTAATAACAACTTTTAAAGTCAACGCAAAATTAAATAAAAATTGATGCATCTGATTATTTATATTATACAATACACAAATTCAATTCAATTCAAAATATACATCTAACTTTGGCACTTGCAAAAAACAAGAAAAATGTACTTAGATTCAAATGAAACAATTAAGATTTCACAAGCAGTAAATGTTCCCAACGAAAACTCTAGTAATTTCGTAAGAACAGAAATCGAATTGCGAAAGATGCTGTCTGCTCTATGTGGATGTTTCTAATGGATCAATTGCTTACGGAGTAATAACAATCTATATAATATTTCCCTAACGTGGACCAGTTTCAATTATTTTTTGTCGAAACGATACGATACGCAAGGATAAAAAAAATAATACTTATACATGAACAATATTTAAGCACGTGGACTTAGCTCAATGGACTAGTAAGAAAAAAAGACGACATTTGTCTGATGAGATTATTTTACGAAAAAAATGTATTTTTAACAGTTGTTTCTTCAGAATCTTTGCAAGTGTCATTTTAAACCTATCAGTATTTTAAAGATATACCCAGAATATGAATTTTTGTGTCATAAATTGACTAAAAAACACAATCATAAAAAATATAATCAAAATAGGAATTATTTAATTTAATTAATTTATTTATTTATTAAAAAAAAATAATAATAAAAAGTCATCGCCAACATGACGACAAAAATTTAAAAGGCGTCGTGGGAATCCTATATTACAATTGTACTACCTATGGAAGTAGGAAAATTGGGTGGTGAACCATGAATTTATTTGGAAACCTTTCTTTGAATGATTTGGGTTTCACTATTGTACATATTAACTTGGTTTTATTAATAATTTGGTTTCTGGTAAATTAAAATTTTAATTAGGTGGTGAAATTGGTATAACATTTATGAGTTTCAAATTTTAAAGGTAAATAAGAAAAGAAATAAAATGCGAATATTTCGCACGGGTTTGCTAGTAATAATAATAAAAATCATCTATGAAGATCATTCGAGACAACAGCGTTTGCAGATATCAGTCTCAAAGCAAATCTGTAAAAAAAATAGATTTTATTTACTTTTGCACAGACGTGAAAAATTACGATTAGTAGTAATTTTTATATTGTCTGGCGAAAAAATTTGTTTTATACTTTTAGGCGCAATTTATGGTTGTTGTGGTTTCGGGGATTAAGGTCGATTTACTGCATTAGGGTCCTAGGCCTGAGGGGGGGTGCCCTGCGTGGAGGGTCTTTCTATGGTATCCTAGCCCATATTCACGCAAGTTTCTCACAATTTATGATTCCCTTTTATGTCAATTTTAAATTTATTTTTAGTTGTTTGAGTAATAATTAAAATTGCTTCTTGGAGTCGGTTCTATCTTTTCTAAAGTTTTTATTGAAACTTTCACACGTTAAATTTTAACGAATACAATAAAAAATATAACATACTTATACATATCAATGAATTCATGCATTAAATAGGTGCATTATCAGATTTTCCGAACTAATCTTCTTAATAATTAAAACTCAAGTTTCCCGAAACGAACGCTGAAAATGATGTCATAGCTAAACAATGAGTTGGAATAAATTTCGGTAACATATCCATATTTTTTATGCGTGGATTTCAATTGAACAACATAATGAAAAGTTTGGTGGGACTTCACTCAACTCTCCGAATATTACGAAGTTAACGATTTTTTAAATAAATTAAAGTAAGAGAAGTCGTTAAATAAACAAAAGAGAAAATTATAATAAGGTGCTTAAATATTGTTTTCCATGTTTTTTAATTTAATGCTATTGTACTTAAAATAATTTGAGCCCGCAGGTCATAATGATAAAGAATTTTTCGTTGTGTCCCTGTGAAAATCTATAAGTGCTAGATTTGCCAAATCTAAACAGTTCATGTGACAGTGCCTTATAACGTGTATACAAATTTTCAGCTCAATTGGAATAGGCGTTTAGATGCGATCACCCTTTAAATAATTTGAGCCAGTAGGTCAATGATAAAGAACTTCTCTTTGTACCCTCGTAAAAAATAAAGAAAAGAAAAAGAAAGGAATCGGTAAGTGCTAGATTCGCCAAAATCAATAGAATTGTGCTTCGGTGACCTATAAGATACGTACCAACTTGCAGCTCATTCGAGCAAAACGTTTAGACTTATCATGTTCACTCACAAACATACACACACACACATACGTACGTTAGTGTAAAAATAGCAAAAATGAACTGAGGAACCTCAAAACGCATACCGTAAAATCCCGAAAGTAACCCCCCCCCTTTTTTCTCGCTGAAAGTGAAATGTCTCCGATATCGTGAACATAACCCCCCCCCCCTCTTTTTTTTTTCTCCATCCAACAAAGCTACATCCAATCTTCGGGCACACTTACGGTACGTCGGCATTGCAAGTTAAGTTTGGCATTGAATTAAGTTTTAATATTTATATATTATTTTTAATTTAACTAATTTTTCATAAAGTGTCGGATGCACGTTATCAATGGAATCATTACGCAGTTTTTTTTTTACCTTTAGTGTAAGAAATTATAGCCTTTAATATTTCCTTTTAAGTAAGTACCATAAAATCCTGAAAGTACCCCCTCCATCGAATATAACCTCCCCTCCCTTTTCTTCATTTTTTCTTTTTGATACTTTTTTTTAAAGAATCTTGATTATAACCCCCCCCCCACACACACACATACACCTGAAATTTATCCGTTTTGCTTTTCAAAAAAAAAAAGGGGGGGGGGTGTTACTTTCGGGATTTTACGGTAGATACATCAAAATGTCGAAGTCGATTTTTTTTTTCATGATTACAATACTTTACATATGTATGTTCGAAAAGTAAAAAGGATAATTTAACGGAAAGACTTGCATCACAATAGCAACAATGTATTGAAGATAAAGAAAATGAAATTTTATCCATAGTTTGCATGGTTTTTGAAGATTCGTTCATTGATTCAAATAATGAAATAAATATGCAAAAATTATTCGCTCACTTACAGAGATTTATTTTTAAAATATGTTTTAGTATAGTGCATAATAGTTGTCAACATCGCAGTAAACAAAACTCGATAAATAGAATTCATTCCTCCATAAAACAAATCCTAAATAACACAAAACAATAACTATTTTACCATGTTACCATGTTTTTATTAACTTCGATTCTTGTGTGTTTGTCAGGGACAAATCTTGCAATCGATTTTTAACTAACTTTCCGACTAGCTAGACATTTGAAACTTTCACAGTAGCTCAGAACCCGGTGACAACACAATACTTCGAAGTCAGATTTTCGAATAGTTTTCTTTTAATTAATTAAAATGTGAAGATGATAAGCTCCTAATAGCAATAAAAATAGTCATTAAAATATTAGCTATAATTTAATTGTTGCCAAAAAAAAATTTACGAGTTCATTTTCTTTCGACCTAAAAATAAATACATTTAATTAAACGTGAGCGTTAAAAAATTGTTAAAAGTTAAATTATGCATTTGGCAAAAATTGACGTCGTTATCATTTTAAAGATTTTCTACACAATGGTAAAGTGCTAATGTAGTTCATGATGCAAATATATGTTGTTCGGAAAGGATTAATATTTTATTTTTAAAACCAACTTTTTTTTTAAATTCAAATTTCCGGTAACTCTTTAACCAATCACATTAGAACGTCCATCTTTGGAATATCGATAATAAGAATTTTCTCGCCAAAAGTCGCCAAAAAAATTCGCCATAGGGGAAAAGTCGCCAAATCCATTACCTGCGTTACTGGATCTTTTTAATGCGTTTTTAAGGAAAAATTAGGCTATTTTAATGCTAAAACAAACTAGAAATGCAGAAAACTAACATTTTATCAAATTACTAAGCCTCTTTGAAAGACTTTCTAAAAAAAAAAAAAATATTTTGAAATTTGCAACGATATCTTAGATGAGCAACTTTCTCTGCCATTTTGATCGAAGTGCCAGCCACTTAATTTTTCAACACGATGACTTTTGAGATTTTGAATTAATTCGAACTATATGTGTACAGTAGACGATTAGACTTATCTCACAAATACATTTCATATATTTGTCAACTTAACTCACCATTTTGTTTCCAAGCGCCGGTCACTTGAAAATTTTAAATTCACATAAAAAGGTATTTATGAACGATTTGCTTAAAACTCCATATGGGCATAGCCTACATCAATATTTCTATCAAGTGCATTAATAATTTGTAGCCGTCATTTTGAAACAAAATGACGGCTACTTGATACGGAAAAAGAAATCAACCTACCCTTCCGAATAAGCCGGAAGGACTTGTTTGTAATTCAATTAATAAATGTTTGAAAGTTTTTTATAATTGCTCTCTTTGTCAAATTTATATGATTCAACAGAAAATTTAAAAACATGGTATATATAATTTTTTTAAAAATCTTATAATTATTTAAACTAAATTCTTTGCGTAGCTATGCGAAATTTTAATACGTCAGTGGAAAATAATAATAATAAGTAAAATATGCAAAATTTAACTATGTCACGAGAAATTAATATTATAATTAAATAAAAAGACGCATAGTTATAAAATTTAAATTAAAGCATTACGATGTCAACTTTATTTTCTTGGAGACGTATGGACTTTAAAACATACAAATATTTTAAGATGTTAAATTAGTCTTTTGTTTAAAATATAATGTTAACCCATGTTTAGTAATCTGAGCTGGCAAGAAGAAATTTATTTGGAAATACACGTGTCAAAATCGACTAGTGCAAACCGACTAGTTAAAAAATATTTGGATGTTTTTCATCAAAAGATTTTGTAAGTCTAAGCTAAATAACCATAAATAATAATAAAGATGTCAGACTACTTTTGAAATATTATTGAGGACACTGGCATGAATATTAATGACTATGAATTTTCCAATATAAAAATTTCGTAAGTTATTGGAAATTTACGAATTTCTTAACATGGCAGAATAGAGCAAAATTTCACATAAACGTCAATCTTGAGGGATATTTTCATCGTAAAGATGTCAAACCACTTTAGAAATATTATTTAGGATACTGGCATGAATATCATTGACTATGATTTTTCCAATTTAAAAAAATTCGTAAGTTATTTGGAATTTACGATTTACTTAACTTGACAGAGTAAGGCAAAATTGAGCATAAACTTCTATTTTGAGGATCCTAAATACATTAGACAACTTCAAAATTACATTTATGATATTTGTTTGAACATGATTGAATACAAATATTCTAATAAGAAAATTTCGTAAATCATTCGTAATTTACGATTTTATCAACATAGCGAAATTGTAAATTTTTCATATAAATATGAATTTTGAGGGTTATTGCATTCGAAATAGTGGCATGGAAACTAAACAACGGAATTGACCCTGATAAATTGTGAGCAATAGATATTAATAATGATACTAACAGTGTACTTTTTCAGTTTGTATACTTACATGAAACTCATTCATTAAGCTTTCGACTTCAGAAGGATGTCAGTAATGGGAAAATGATATAAGCTTAAGCTTAATACCATTTCTTAGTAAATCTATCTCAGTCACGTAAAGTAAGTGAAGAATAAGATTAGTAAAAAAGTGAGAAGTCTTAAAGACGGAAATTTTAATAATAAGAGTTTCTTTTGATTAGTTTAATCTATTTTTTTCACCAAGCAATTAAAACTTTGCTGTCTAAATGTAAATGCGCCAAAATCGTAATGAATTGGTTCTCACAAAATCAGTTCTTAAATTTATTTGATCCTTTTTCCAGAAATTCCTTGAAAAAGGTCGTCTTTGATTTTTTTTTAATACAAACTAATATAAAACTATTATTTATCTAACATGGAAACATTCAAAAGGTGTCGTCTTCAAAAAATATTGGAAAAAAAAAAAAAAAAGATATGCAATTCTACTCTTCACAAAACACCAGGAAGTGAAAAAGTTATCGGTTGAAATGAATTACAGCGACCACAAAAAATTATCAAAATTAAGCATATTTGGCGATTTAGCGCTGTTAGGCGTTCAGTTCGCTAGTACTGAGATTGCCGTGTACGAACAGAACCGTGCTTTGTTTCTCCGCCAAGTACTCAAAATCAATCGTCTAACAATATGCTTAATTTTGGTAATTTTTTGTGGTCGCTGTAATTAATTTCAGCCGATAATTTTTTCACTTTCTGGTGTTTTAGGAAGAGTAGAATCACATATATTTTTCTCAATATTTTTTGAAGACGACACCTTTTGGATGTTTCCTTGTAAGTACGAATAGTTTTGTTCTCTTAGCACGGATCCTATATCTGTAACGGATTAATATGAGAAAATAAAACAAAATTATAAAATAATGTCTTTCATACTGCTTTGAGGATGGTTGGCAACGATTTAGGAATCACTCATAGTTGTGGTCTGGTCATACAGCTCTGGAAGGTACACCGTCCGACAAAAAAAAACGCCAAATATGGAAAATTAGTACGATTTCAAACTACATAAATTTTTAATTACTTAAATTATCCGAATAAAAAACTAAAATATATTTGTGAAACATCCTGATATTTTTTGAATTATGTAAAAATGATCGAAATTTGTGGGTGACAGCTCAGAAAAATGTATAAAGTCGTATGCTGATTACATCAATAAATAAAAACCGAGAAATCATTTCTCTTCAGTTCTAAATACGAATACGAGTTTTGTGGCTACAAAACTGTTTTATTCTACAAATTATTCTACAAATTATTCTAATTATACTTATTAAAAACTGAACAATGCACAATATTAGCTTTTACAGATGCTTGTTTCAATGGCACTAAAAGTGCATAAAACATTGATAGATCATAAAATATAGTATATAGGTATATATAGTATATATAACATTTTAGATCTGAAAACAATTTTTAATGGTAATAAAATTTACACTGATATATATGACAAGCGATAAGATTTCAGTTTTAAAGTAAACTTGTTTATACATTGGATGAGTAATTGTTTTTACACGTGTATAGATTAAATTGATAAAATATATAAACACAGTACTTTACACGTTAAAATCTAAGTCAAAAGACTTAGTTTAAAAGTTTACAATATAAAAGATAAAAAGAACATCACGACGTTTCGTCCAAGCATTGCCGCCCCGTGGACGTCTTCAGGTTTAATTCTCTTAAGGACCCTTCAGCGACTGGCTTCAACTTCGGTTTCTATTGATATCCCTTTGATGTGGGAATCGAAGCAGTGGAATTAACGCGAAGCAGCAGAGAGATTTTCTTGGCTGACAAACCTCCTACTGCGATCGAAATTGGGTCTCTTTTGTAAATTTGTCAAAAATAGTGTCTTAATGGTTTATTTTCTCATTGCTTGTTTGTATATTTTGTTTCGGGATTAGTAAGTAAAAATTAATTATTTATACAATTAAACATCAGTCTTCAAGGTAATATTAATTTGATGAACATTTATTCTTATTCATCTGTGTGGTTTCAGTGATATTGTATCTGTTGCTCGGCTTTCACAATGTTTTAAAATATTATATATGTATATATATATGGGGGAAGGTCGGGTAGTATCGAACGGCGGCTAGAAAAGGATAAGCGTCTTTCCTAATATTTGCTGCAAATGGCAGCACTTGTTAAAACACCTGCGTTTTGGGTGAAGGAAGAAAGCTGAGATGCCGCCGTATTTATAGAAGCGGCAATGTTTTTGAACCGTGGCAGAAAATTTTAATTTTTTATCAGTGTTTTGAATGAACGAAGATAACTTCGGATTGTGTCATAAAATAAGTATAAGTTGCTTTCTTGTGTATTGTTGTAAACAACGTTAGTTTTTCTTTAAGTTGTAGGCCGTAAATCTCTTTAAGCTTACTAATACGTACGTGGTAACCGATGTTTCATTCCATGATGTTCGGGTTGTATTGGACAGATTTGTTTCGGGTTATATCAGCCACAGTTTAAGGTTGATAAGAATTATAGTCTTAAGAAATTCTTTTGTTTTGCAAGACAGTATGGGTAAACTAAGTCAGAAATGGGAGGGAAATAATATGAAAGAAGCTGTAGAAAAAGTTAGAACGAAGGAAATGACAATTGAAGAAGCGAGTGGAAGATATTCTGTTCCCAAAAGCACACTAGGAGATAAAGTAAAAGGTTATGCAGAAGGTAAAGAGGTAGAAATAAAACCATGTTTGTGAAATGCTAAAATATTTCCAAGAACATTCAATGATGAACAGGAGATGGTATCATACAATCATATTAAGATCTTGGATAGCCATCTCATGCCTCTAAATAGGGAAGAGTTCTTGAAACTCGTCTATCAATATGCAGAAAAATTAAAAATAAAACACCGTTTCAATAAAACAAAACAAAAGGGCGCGAAAGACTTCTATTATGATTTTATGAAAAGACACAATGACCTGCGATTAAGGAGCGCTGAAGCTACTAGCTTGCAGAGGGCAGCAGGCTTCAGTAAGAAGCAAGTGGGTAGATTTTTTGAGAAATTAACTGAATTAATGAAGAAATGTCGCTTTAGCCCTTTGTACTTTTATTAATTTCTCAAAAGTAACTCTGTCCAGGGTTGCCACGCTATCTGGAAAACCTGGAGAACCTGAAATAGTCAGGGAATTTGAAAATTGACTATAAGAGCGAGGGAAAAGTCAGGGAATTTAAATATTTTAGCCAGAATCTGGAAAAGTCAAGGAATTTCATACAGTGATTGACAAAAGAAAAAAAAAAGGCCAATGCACGGTCATTTTTCCATTCCCCCCCCCCCCCTTAGCTTCTGCCATTTTTTTAAACACCCCCACCCTTCTTTCGTGCTCGTGTAAAAAATTTCTTATCTCGCTTATAAGCAACAAATGCTATCACTATATGCAACTTTTGCCATATGCAGATTTTGTGTTTTCAGGTGGTACCATAATTATATTGCCCTCAACACAGTCAATGCTCAATATACGGTTGGACTGGAATTTTTTTGGAATATACCTGGAAAACCTGGAAAAGTCAGGGAATTTCATTCTCCTGTTTGAGTGGCAACCCGGTCTGTCTAATAATAAAACGTTGTTTGTGTATGCAAAAGTATTTATCTTCTTGCACATTTTTTACATGTCCGATACAACCCTCCATAAATAAAATTGATAAAAAAGTAATGTCTGTAAAAAGTGTAAAAAAAGATTGAAATTTTTATTACAAAAAAAAAAAAAAAAGTGTTTCATAAGGTATTTTTATAAAACCATAAAGTTTTGTATGAAATGTAATCTGGTCCAATTGAGCTGTCAAAATATTTTATGATAGAGGAGAAGCTTAAGCGTCCGATACTACCCGAGCTTCCCTTATATATATCACGGTATAACCTGGTAAATAATTTTCTTTAGCATTTTAGCTAAAATGACCAATCCGTATTTTAGCTTTTTCGGAAGTGCTTTAGCTTTTACTTTTTTGGGAAGGTGACAGGGGAAGTGTTTTAAAAATATTTAAATATTTTAAGGGGAAAGAAAATCAAGAATCTAAAATTATGATTTGCTGCTTTTATTTTGATATACACAAATTTTACACACTCTATTTTCCTCTAATCCAAACAGGTTGTGCATTGCAGGAATATGATTGTTCTGCATGCAGGGAAAAAAAAAAAAGAAGTCTTTACTGAATTTCTTCAAAATAATTTTAAGTAAAATACATGACTTCCCCTCTAAATAAATATTGTGGATTAAAACCAGTTAGCTGCATTACAAATGTTAGAACTAAATAGGCTTATGGTACAACTGTCCTTTTAGCTTTGAAGAACAGCAAATTTTTAAAGCTTTTTGAAAATTAAATTCTTTTCCTGGAGGTCCTTCTACATTTATCATAAGTAATTGGCTTACATTCTCAATTGTTAAACGATTTCTTGTGTCTGTTTTTATCAAACTCATTTGAGAAAAAGGTTTTTCACAGTCTGATGTATGTACAAGTTTGAAGCATATTCCACTATAAAACATAATAGAAGACAGTCATCATATTTATGTATACATACACAGGGTTCGTACGGACTGGCCTTTTCCCCCTGAGTCTCACACCAGTATTTTGAAACAATAGAATTCATCTTAATTTATGGACTAATTTAAGAATTCATCTTAAATTTATGGACTTTATTTACAACGAAAGTCTTTATACAAAATTAGACTTTAGGGAACAATAAGTCCCGCACGAACCCATATATATATGTATATATAAGTTATTATAAATTTTAGCAGTTAATATGTAGATACATGATAATACCAACACCACAAAAATAAAACTGATTGTATCACAGTATAAAAGCTAGCACAGAAATTTTTACGATTCATTTTTAGTTCCATTTAAGAGACAAAACCAATTTAAATTACTTACGCCTACAGGAGTAAAATGGACCATAAAACTTTGACAGAGAAAATTGATGAAGGTTCTCATTATATGTTTATTAAAATTGAACCAGGAAATAAGAATTGAATTAAAAAGTATGAAAAAATAGACCACAGAAATTAAGAATATATATATACACGTTATTTTATACGTGAAAAATTACTCGAAATTTTCGAAAGTTTTAAACTTTAAAAAAGCATTGTAACAAAATTATTACTAAGTTTTATGCAAACACGTAAGTACAAGCCTGCTAAATTTTAAGAAGATTCAATAAAAATTAAGACAAAAGGAATTTTTTTTTTTAAATTTATTTATGATTAAATAACAAATTTTAATTATTAGTTTATTAATTAAATTTTATATCTTACGTTCAGTCTTATATTTTTCATTTATAAACAGTCCTATATTAAATAGACAATAAGACTTCTTCACGCACCATAAATTTAAGTCAGAACAACCGGTTTCGAAAGGACGTAGCTTTCCTTCATCAGGTGCAAAAAAACACGTGCTACTGACTTGGAGGCAAAAGCAAAACTGAAAGCAGGGCAAAATCCAGAGGGGGAGGAGCAACACAAACAACCAATAGGATGCATCATGCAGGACCAATCAGAGAGGAACACCCATGCACACACAAAAACAAAAGGAGGGAGGGAAGGAATAAACAATTTTTTTTTTTTAATTTAATTATTATTTTTTTTTTTCGTTTTTTTTATTTATTTTTATTTTTTTTATTTATTTTTATTTATTTTTTAATTAATATTATACTAATAAGTAAATTTAATAAAATTTATTATTATTATTTTATTATTATTATTTTTTATTTATTTATTAAGAATTATTTAATTATAACTATTATTGTGTTATAAACATAATGAAGGAAATTATTTAATTGAATTAAACAAATTTTTCCAGGCTGTAGACAGCAAAGTGGAATCAGATTTTTCATTGACAATTTTATCACGATTAAGGTAAATAGCTAAATTTTCCAAAAAATCCAGTTCGGAAACGTGTTTGGCATGAAAGATAATTTTGGCACTCTTAAAATTAAAAGTATGATCAAATTCCCAACTGTGCTTTGCAAAGCACAGTTGGGCGAGTGTTTCGCCTTTTACACATGTGTTCACATAATGAAATTTTTGAAAAATGAATAGATAAAAGTATAAATTCCTAATGTTGGAAAATGTTCGATAACACTGTGTATGCACAATTTTTCTTTCTTGTTACTATAGCTTTCTAAATAATTTTGAGTTTTTACAAAAATACATTTTACTGATTTACTAAGCCTTTTTAAAATTTTTTATTTATTTATGCTAATGCAGGATACCTTCATATATGTTACTATTTATTAAAGTTTGAAGATTATTCTGAGACAGAACTCGAGTGAGAAAAATCCAAAATTATTGTTTACTTTGCTCTCTAAATTTGGATAGCGTGGTAGAGTTCTGACGTCATAAGACAATGAAATGTTGTCACTGAACAACGGAAATCAGATTTATTGATGCTGTTAAGCAAGCACTGAAGTCAACCAGGAAAAGAAATAATACAGGTTCTTGGAAAGAAAAAGCACTTTGGAATGAAAAACGGATTACTATTTCACGGGAGATTTTTGCCAGGACTATTCCAATTTTAATAATATAACAGTCCATAACAGTTATAAAAAATATTTTTGGACAAGCTGTAAAAATCACATATTTATTTTGAATTATTTTATTTATTTATTTTTTAATTTAAAGTCTAAAACCTTTATTTTTAATTTTACTTCTTTTATGTTAGATTTATTACTGTATAGGGTTTAAATCAGAGATGAAAATTTAGTGATTCAAAAGGGCACTGATTTAGTGTTTGGAAAATATCAAATGGTAGTAAAAAATGTTACAAGTGTGCACTTAAAAAAAAAAAAAAAAATTACATCACAAATTCTTATGAAAAAGTACAAACAATTTAGCATATTCTAAACACAAATTATTAATACATTTAAACAAATAAATTATGTTAAACTGGTATTTAATAACTTGAAGTGAAATGGAAAAAAAAAAAAGAAAGAAAGAAATGTTTTTCTGGCTCATTCGGAAGGGTAGGTTGGTCTCTTTTTTTCTTATCAAGTAGCCATAATTTTGTTTCAAAATGGCGTCTATAATTTACTAATACACTTGGTGGAAATATTAATGAGGGCTATGTACAGTTAAGGAAAAAAAAAAAAAAAAAAAAAAAAAACGCAACACCCGCTGTAATTTCGTTATTAATTGACGCAGAAAAATCTAATACACATCATTCAACAGGAAATTAAATGTACTTTTTGAAAATGATAAGAAATTTTGAATAAGGTCGTCCTCTCTACATATTGGAATGAACGCCAACTTTGATTTTTTTAAAATAGCAACATCCAGTTTTTACTTCATATTTGAATTTCTGAGAGTCTGGCAGTACGGAAAAGTATACAGTTTGTATACTTTTTCTTTAGCATTCAAAGAATTATAACCAAAAATGTGTTAGGGGTTTATCTGTAAATCTAGAAAAAAAAAAAAAAAAAAAAAAAATCGTACAAGAATTAAAAAAAAAATTACTCTTTCACACCGGAAATTTTTCAAGAAAAAAAAAAAAAAAAAAAAAAGGAGAGAGAGAGAGAGAGAGAGAGAGAGAGAATTCTAAAAGTAAATGGAAAAAGAAACGTTATTATCTTAGCAGAACTTTGGCTATGTCTGATTTCACCTTTTTAGATACGTATGAACTTAAATACTTTATTAGATAATACATTTCAGATATATATAAATATAGAAAATAAAACGAACGATTTAATCAACATCTTTAATAACATTTGCAATAATTTAAAACTTAAACTCTCAACGAACAAAACGACCTCAATAGTTTTTGGCACTGGGGTTTTCGTTTCTAGAACACCAATTTTTAAATTGAACAATAAAAGCATTCCTGTTAAAAATACTCTTCAATACTTAGGCCTAACAATTGACAAATCAGTTTCCTGGATCCCTCATCTACAAGCTATAAGAGAAAAAATTTTAAACAGCACTAGTGGCCTATCATATCTAAGAAATAGAGATAGGGGTCTTCAATCAGACATCTTAAAAATCTGGTATCTAACAGTTTTTCAAAAACAAATTGAGTATGGCTTCGAGATTTGGTGGGAGGACCTAAATTGCCACGGGGTACGAAACCTCAAGTCTGCACAACGTCTCGCTCTCTTGAGCGTCATCAAACCCTTCAAAAGCATTTCAAGTGACGCCCTTTGTGTCCTGGCTGGTGTCCCTCCGATCACGATCTACATAGCAAACAAATTCAGACAATATAACATTCTCCATGGAACCTCATCTATACAAATACAAAATACAAATATTTCAAAAGAAAATTTAATGCTTCCCATCCCTACCTTCACTTTTCCGAACTACTATAAACATAACAAAATTAAAATAATAGAGAATCCACCATCTTCAGAGCTACAAATTTATACAGACGGATCAAAAATGCCTGGCGGGACCTCATGCGCTTTTGTAGTCTACTACAAAAACAATATTATTCACACATATCAAATTAAACTTCACCACCTAAATTCAATTTTTCAGGCTGAACTCTTGGCAGTAATACAGGCAATTAAATGGCTCATAAATTCATCCTACAAAAATTTAAACCCAATAATATTCACAGATAATCAATCAACAATTAAAATCCTAAATCAACCATATCCAAAATACGAACTTATTAGAGAACTATATGAAAGCATAGATCAATACAAAGAGGAAATAATCCTAACTTGGACAAAGGCGCATGTGGGAACGTCAGGCAACGAAATGGCAGATTCACTTGCAAAACAGGTTATTTCACAAAATATCTTCGATGAACAGATCTCTCTTCCTCTTCCAGCCTCACTAGTAAAATCATCCATTAATAATAAAATTATCACAGATTGCAAAGAGAATGGGGGCACAGCGACAAGGGTAGGGATACGTTTTCAGTCCTTAATAACGTAAGCAAAAATTTTATCAGTCCAAATAAAATAGTTACATATTTTATCTCAGGCCATGGCAGCTTCCCTACATTTCTATACAAAATTAAAGTATTAACATCAGATAAATGCAAATGTAACAACAGTAAAATAGGATCCCCTTTTCATTATCTCTTTGAAAAATGCAATTTAATCCCAATTAATTTCAGATTCAACAGAAACCACACAATTCGTAAAAACATGCAAACAGTTCTTTTAAACACAAACAACTACAATAAATTAAAAGATATCTACAACATTCTAATTCAAAACTTTTCCACCATCAAATATAAGATTTAGCATCGTTCACTGGCAGCTGGCTTGCCTTTTTTTTTTTTTTTTTTTTTTTTTTTTTACTTTTTAGTGTTTTGGTTTTAATATGTGTTTGATCCAAAATTTGTAAAAATTTGATTTCTAAATAAATTAGGGAACTCTTCCACTTTGATCCCCGGGCCTGTCGCCCGGGATGCGGAATCGCTAGATAGTGGCAGTCAGGTTCGCCTGCCTGCCTAAGATGCATTTTCCCCTGCGGGTAGATGTGTCTTTGCCGTGGTCACTATTGAACTCAGTGGCGACGGTAAAGACATGTCTATGGCACTAAATCGTGAGATGTGCCGCTCCGTGGTGAAAGTTTTCCTTTCCTTAAGATTAGTCTGACTCTTTGAAAATTGTGCGATATTTTTCAATTAAAAAGTGTCTATCATGGATATACAGATCGCCAATAAAACTTAAATTTTCATTCCCTTTATTTTGTAGGTGTAATATAATATATGAACTGAAATAATGTAACTCTAGACAGAAAAATACATAAATTAAATCTTTTAAGATAAATTATTGTAAAGCATCATGAAGTAAACATGCAACAATTTTATTCGTACTTACCAGTTTTGGGTCAGTTGAACTCTTTGAAACTGTACAATTTCTTTTATAATTTCTATGAAAATATAGTTTCTTAATTAAAACATATTTATAAAAGTAATTTTTAAAGACTAAAGTATCCTTAAAATAATAATCCCCTCCCCACAAAGAATAAATAAATAGAAAAAATAAAGCAATATATGAACTAAATGAATAACCTTTTGACTATGACGGTAGTTAAGAATCGATTTAACAAGTCTGCCTTGCATTCTAATTCCTTTCTTTCCTTTCTTTCTTTTTCTTTTCTTTTCTTTTTTTTTAATTGTCAATTTTTACATTTCACCTATTTTCTATTTTAAACAGTAAGCCCCGCCTATTTAGTTGATTTTTCATTGCAAGTGTTCGTTTAACGGATTCAAAATTTATCACCATTAATCGATGAGGTAAATACCAATTGCGTATATTTTTGCCAACATAAATTAAGGGGTTTAACACAAATACGAAAAGTAAATTTTTATTTTCTTTTTCAATATATTGTTTTGTTTTAGAAGAACAAGAAAGGCGGGGCTTGTTTTTTTATAAAAAACAAGAATTCTTGTTTGCTACGACTAATGTCTAAAAATCATCTTTTTTTTGTTTCATTTCTTTGTGTTTGACGTTGATGTTGGGTACAGTTTGACCCCTAAATAAAAATTAAAAATATTTTGTTTAATTTTCTCTGTTATTTTTAAAGATTTTCTTCATTATCTCATACAAAACTTTATAAGAGATGGCCCCCAAGTCTCTCCAAAAGAAAAAAAAACATTTATATCTCGAAAACTAAAAACTGAAATGAGCTGCAAATTTACCCGCCCATATTTTTGAGCATTTCGATTCATTGCATGAAAAACTTAATATAAGCCATAATTCATATTATTTTTATTTTTATTTCATAATGTGTTTGCACAATTTTTGCTATTACTTAAGCAGTTTATTAATTTTCACTAATTTTTTTAAAATACATCATTTTATAGCTGCTGTTGCGCATTTTATGTTGTATTACTACTATTATTATTATTTATAATACTATTTCAATTCTTATATCAATTCTTGTTCAGTGTATTACAATTCTCATTCAGTGTTTTACAATTTAATGATCATTTTGAACTACTTTCATCAATCATTTAGCAAGTTTCTTTACTGGTAATATTGTGTGTTTTACTACATTATTATTTGTTAGTCATCTTTTTTTTTTTTTTTTTTTTTTTTTTTTGGAGGGGTCTATATTAAATAACTTATTATTGTATATATTGTTGTATATATCATTGATGAATTTTCATCATGGCTATGACTACTTTTAGTAAATATTAATACATTTTTCATACTTTTCTACTAAAGGTTGTTTATGTATTTATACAATTTTGTGCTCCATTTATTTTAATCCAGAATTTCAAAAGAATTATTTTGTTCAAAAAATATTTATTTTACTCAAGATTCTCTAAAGTTTTAGTTTTTTTATAGGAAAACATATTTATCTATTTTTACGAATTTATCAAGCTTCTATTATAATTTTGCAAGCTTAGTTAAATTCCAATATTTCTTATAATTAATGTCTCAATTTATTATATATACAATATTTATCTTCATTATTCATTAAATGGTTGTTCTAAGTAAATTCCTAGCGCCTGGCAAAAAAGGCAAATCTTATGGTTTGTCTTGTGCTCGGTACAGAGTAATGTATAGGGATTACTCTGGATCGTCATCCTGCTACCTATATCATCCTCTTCTTCGCAATTTATTTTTCAAAAAATGTAATTCCACTAGATGTCTTACATGCCCTCTTGCTGATGCTTCTCATTTTAGAGATAGCTCTTCTCATGTTACATTTTGTAAGGCTTTTAATATTATTTACTCTCTCAAGTGCAATTTATGCAATATGGTATATATTGGACAAACTAGTAATCCATTACACAAGCGGATTAACTTACATCGCTCTGATATTAAAAAATCACGTCAATTTACCACTAATTTTGAATATATGCACTTCCATCAACATGACTTTAATAATATTACTGTGAAAATTCTTAATTTTAAGAAGAATTTGAATGAACGTCTCTTACTTGAATCACAATATATTAAATCACTGAATACTATCTATCCTTTTGGTTTAAATTCTAATGTTTATAATAAACAACATATTGTTTATTCCAAGGTTTCAAAAATTGAATTTTACAGTAATATTTATAAAACTCTAAATCACTCTTTATATAAAAAGACTACTAGAACTTCTAGGGGATCTTCTAGGTCGTCTTCCCAACATCTGGACATTTCATATATATTACAAAATCTCAAATCCTTAGAAAGTATTTTTCTTCAGTCTTATAATTGGAAAGTTATACGTAATTTTATTTTTGGAATAAAAAAGAAGTATCTTCTTAAATATTTTAAAGTATTCCATTCTCATTCTTTTGATTCACACTTCAGTGATGTATTCTTTGATATTTTACACTATAGGGCTGAGTGTTTTAATATTAAACTTGATTTAAAGTCTGGTCAAAAAATAAATAACTCTCTCTTGGTGATAAATTTTTCTCATCTGGTTTTTAATAAACTTCATATTCACAATTTACTTAATGATCCATCCAATCCTTTTCCCATCAAAAACTTCATCATTCAAAAAACTTTTAAATACAATATTACTTTAGGTAGAAAAATATTTAACTACAATAAATTTGCTAAATTTCTTACTTCTAATGATCATCCTCCATGCTATTGTTCTGATTCCAAATATAAATCTTTTTTCAATACATCTCATGGTCATATTATTACTGGTGATATCAATATTGTGGAAAATCTTACTCTTAGATCTTTGATGAAGTATGGTACTAAATTTCGGATGCCCTCAAAATTCAAATTTATTGATATCATTACTCAATTTAATTTAGACTTGGATCTCTTTATATACAAAATTGCTATTGATTATAATAAACCTGTGGAATTTTTTAATGAGTGGAAATTTAAGTTATTGGAGAAATTTAAACTTGATTTAGTTTATAATATGCACCATCTTTCTAATATCAAGTACTATGATTTCAAAGAAATTCATTCAGCAATTTTAGACTTACAGTCTAAATTTATTATTACTTATGTTGACAAGGCGGCTAATAACTATGCAATTATTTGCAAAAAGTATTATAAACAACTTCTTTTTGATACTATGGATACTAGTAATATTTTTCTTAAGATTAATGACAGTATCGATATTAAAAATAGGCATATATTTAATTATTATAAGTTGATAAAAACTAAATGTAATAACTACAATTATCCTTATTTAGTTGTAATTCCAAAATTTCATAAAGATCCTATTAAATTTCGTACTGTTTCTGTTGCCTGCAATGCCTATACTTCTAATGCTAATATTATGTTATTGAATATCCTTAAAAAATTGCATAGTCATATTGTTTCTAACAAGTGTAATTTTTTTCTAAAAAATAGTTTTCAACTCAAAAATAAAATTAAAAATCTTACTGATATTACTGGTATAAAAACTTTTGATTTCAATGATCTTTTTAATAATATTGATATTAAAGATATGTTTGATATTATAAATAAACTTTTTGTAGAAAATTTGCAGTATTTAAATCTAAATGTTAGCATAACTCCTTCAGCCTTTAAAACTCTGACTAGGTTTATCCTTTTCCATAACTATATTTTATTCAATAATTATTTATATAAACAACGTTTAGGATTGCCACAAGGTGGAATTGCTTCTAGCATATTAGCTGATCTATACTTATATTATTATGAGCGTGACATTGAGTGTACTAACTTTAAATTACTACGATACATAGATGATATAATTATATTATATTTGGATAAAAATCACACCAAACTAGACTTACCTGTCAAATTTCCTGAAAATCTGTCTCTAAGTAGTACTGATTTGGATTCTAGTGTCATTAATTTCTTAGATTTAAAAATTATTCTTAATAGTAATGGCCAATTAGAATTTGACTTATACGATAAAAAGAAAGATTTCCCCTTTAAGGTAAATTTTTTCACTAACTTTAAAACATGCTTACATAAATCTGTATTTGTCAATATTCTTCTTAATTTTAATCTAAGGATCAAATATTTAGTGTCTGACAAACATCAAAAATTACAATTTCGATTCTTTAAAAATTTAGCATTAATTAATGGCTATCCCAAACACTTAATAAAAAAATTCTTTCAATTATTTATTTAATTATTATTATTATTATTATTATTTTATTTGTTTTTTTTCTCAGCATACATTTTATTCAAATTTAAATTTACGTCTAAATATTAGGTATTATTTTTTGGTTTTCAATCAAATACATTGATTATTTGAATACTAAATTTATTTGATTGTATTTTTCCATTATTTTCATCTTATTACTCCAGATGGCAGCACTATTCATGATTCAATATTAGGAATCATCATCTGATTATTTCAGGATTTGAATCCTTACCCTACATGAATTCCACTGTGAATCCTAAAAATTACTCTATGGTCCATGCTATTTTGAACTAATTAACTGTGAATCTAACTGCTAACTGATTGTTACATTTTTACATGTGCGACGTTTATTGCTTCAATTTCATTTTGAAAGGTTAAAGTAATCTTATTCTTCTACAATTTTATGGGTTTTTTATTTTAATCTTACATTTAAATGGTTATGGTTTTTCATATTTAGGTAAAGGTTTTATTATGATTATCGTTTTATTATGATCTTCGTTTTTCGTTTTTATGTTTTGACTATGTATATTTCTTTTTGAGTTGTGTTCATATCAAATATTTTATTCAGTAAGTTGAATTTTTGTATCTTTGTATTTTTATTTTAATCCTAATTTTATATGGTTATGGTTTGTCATATTAGGTTATAGTTTTATTTTTATCTTCTTCCTTAATGGTTTGTCTATGGGTGTTTCGGGCCTGCGAACAAAGAAATTCTTAGCTTTTGCTTTCTTTGTTACAGAAAAACATCCATATTTTAGCATATTTGCATTCTACCAGGCCCTTGACAACGTTAGAATGCAAATAATGCTTTTTTTCTAATTCCAATTTCCAATATTTATTTCGATTTTTCTTTAATTATTCTTTGATTTGATATGGGTAGTCTCAGCTTGTGATCCGAGAAATTGTTTTGATACTGAAGTTGAGTCATCTTTAAATTTCATAAAAACATTTTTGCACTGATTATATTAATGTATTTCAATATATATATATATATATATATATATATATATATATATATATATATATTGAATATAAATTTATTAATATTTTTTATAATTAAAAATATTTTTCAGAATCAAAGGTGATCATGGATTATATTTGGATTTCTTCACTGTATCTCAAAAAAACAATTATATCCATCAAGTTACTTTTTGTGAAGATATTAATAAAAGTTTGAGATATGAATTTAATATTTTCATCTCCAAACTTTGAACGTTTATTACTCTATAAAAAATTAAGTGAAATATACAACTAATATAATTTTTTGCATCGCCGCGACCCCAGGAATTCAAATATAAAATAAAAATAGGGTATTGCCACTAAAAAATCAAAGTTACTGCGTGTTTTAATATGTAGACGATCCCCAATACAAAATTTCATTTCATTTTCTAAAAGTGCTCACAATTTCCTGTCGTATGATACCTATTACATTTTTGTACATCGATTAGCAATGAGGTTATGTCAAGTGTTTTTTTCCTCTACTGTACATGTGGAGTTTTAAGCAAATCGGTTCATAAATGCATTTTTTTAAAGTAAAGTTGAAATTTTCACGTGGATGGCATTTGGAAACAAGACGGCGGATCAAGCTGGCATAAACCAACATATCAAATGCATTTCTAAGATAAGTCTACTTTACAAATTTAGTTCGAATTAATTCAGTATTTTAAAAGTTATCGTGTTGAAAAATTTTCAAGTGTTCGCCACTTGGAAACAAAATGACGGAGCAAGTTGCTTCCTTAATTAATCCAAGATATTTGTAAAATAAGTACTCTATCCAACTTTGGTTCGAACAAATTCAGTATTTCAAAAGTTATTGTGATAACAAATTTTCAAGTGGCAGCGTTCAAGCGACCGCAACTTGGAAACAAAATTGCGGAGAAAGTTGCCCAGCGAAATCATTTAAGATATTTCAGCGATAAGTTTACTGTCCAACTGCGGTTCGAATTAGTTCAGTATTTCAAAAGTTATTGTGATGACAAATTTCCAAGTGGCAGCCTGATCTTAAGTTTACGCCACTTGGAAACAAAATGGAGAAACAAGTTGCTCACTAAAACAATCCAAGATATTTGTAAGTAAAGGTTACTGTCTAACTTTGGTTCGAATTAGTTCAGTATTTCAAAAGTTATTGTGATGACAATGTTTCAAGTGGCAGCCCGATGTTAAGTAGCCGCAACTTGGAAACAAAATGACGGAGTAACTTGCCTAAAGAAATTACCTAAAATAAGTTCACTGTCCAACCTTAATATCAGTATTTCAAAAGTTATTGTAATGAGGATGACAAATTTCCAAATGACAGTCTGATTTTAAGTAGCTGTAACTTGGAAATAAAATGGCAGAGCAACTTGCCCAACGAAATTACCCAAGATATTAATAAAGTAAGTTCACTGTCCAACTTTGGTTCGAATTAGTTCAATATTTCGAAAGTTATTGTGATGACAAATTTTCAAGAGGCAACCTGATTTTCAGTAGCCGCAACTTGGAAACAAAATAGCGGAGCAACTTGCCCCCCAAAAATTTCCCAAGATATTTATATGTTAAGTTCACTGTCAACTTTAGTTCGTATTAATTTAGCATTTCAAAAGTTATCGGGATAAGAAATTTTCAAGTGGCACCTTGATTTCAAGTGGCTATCACTTTTGAACAAAACAACGGACTGAGATGCTCAGCAAGCTAATCTAAGATGTTTGAATAATAAGTCCACTGCGCAAATTTGATTCAGTAAGGTAGGTAAACCAAAAATGCCACTGTTCCTAAGGTAGCCCACTCCTTGAAAAAAGGTTTTATTTAATATTTAATCACAAAATGTCTCTACTGCATTTTAAATCATATATCTCCAGGGTATGTGGCAGAATTTGAAGAGATTATCTTGATCGACCGCCACTGTATGCAGTGATTTCACTTTAGAGGAGTAGTCATTCTAATTTCCAGGTAAGAAGGTATTTTAATTTACATGTGCATAAGTTCTTAGAACTTTGTACTGTGACATGTTTTCTGAAAATTTATTTCTTTCTCTTTAACCTCATTAACTTCATTTTTAATAAATTTATCAGATTAAAAGTTTAATGCCATGAAAATGGCGATCATATGCATGTTCTCAAGGTGACTCAGATATCGGGCAACCTTAGAACACGTGAACCAACTCAGTAAATGAATACGAAAATTAATGTAATAAGGTTAACTTTCAAAATTTCTGCACAAATATCTAAAAAAAAAAAAAAAAAAAAAAAAAAAATTCTTATCATTTATTCTCCATCAATTTCCACACAATTGAGAATACCAGAGATCTTCCAAAAAAAGTTAATGAATCCCAGAATAAAAATCCTGAACTAATTTGCACAAAAGTGGTTTAAAGGTTTTTTTGTGTTAAAAAACAATCTAAAAGTGCTTTGTATATGGGCCACTTTTGAAACATTATGCGCCAAAGGTGGCTCACAAGGTACACTTTTGAAATTGTATTATAAGAATATCTAAATTTCACTTTACCAAGAAAATTATACTTGATATGTGTCAGAGATAAGTGTAGCATTTTACGATAAAAATTCATTACGATGAAAAGTGCCATATATCAGCCGATATGCACCTATATTGAAGCAGTGTAATCTTTTATAATGGCGCTTTCACATACCGAGTTTTCTTCGATTATCCTCATAAAATCTGGGATATAGCCTTCCTTTAAATCGAAGAAATCGCAGTATAGCAGTGTCACCTGTTGAGCGATTCGCACCAAAAAATGATATGCATTAATTTATGTTAATGTGGAACTACATATACATTTATATGAAATCCTGTGCAGTAATTCTAGAGATACAGTTGCCATAAAATTTCTATCACACACAGGCAAACATACATTTTTAAAAATTGTCAAATCGTGTTCTGGACCTCTCAAAACATGTAAATTTATCAAAAACTAGAAGTCAAAAATTTTTACAAATCCAATATTTTCTTCTATTCAATACAGAAGAAAGTAATAAAGTAGTAACACAACTGTAATAATAATTTAAAATTAATTTGAATAATTTTTCCCCTGAAAGAAATGGTGTTTTTTAGAGGGAATTTTTATTTTCACCAATTTGGTCAACATTGTTCATTTATAACGTCTACTTGAATATTAACAAAACAGTGTTACTTTTAAAAGTATTGATAAAAAGTTTTTCTCATCGTTATCTCATTATATTGACACCGCTTGATGCATTGGGTGAATCAATAACTTAGATGGTTACAAGCGTTCACAAATTTTGATCTGAGTTTTCGCCGAAGACGCATTTTTATGTCATTCTAGAAGTGTTGATAAAGATATATGGGACACTTTTTTTCCTATTTTGTTGAAAGTCAGTTAGATCGAAGCTAAATTAATTAGCGTGACTGTCAATAAAAGAAAAGGTGATGACGCCGCTAAGTTAAAATTATGAAGTTAATAATTTTCTGTTAAAACTGTCTTTAAATTTAATGAGATCTATAATGTTTACATTTTATATAAAAATTTGTAAATTCCTTTTCGTTTGTTTAATTAGTAAAAGAAATGTAATAATTAGTAGTGAAATAAAATTAGTAATGAATTTAATTAGTAATGAGATAAAATAAAATAAAATAAAAATATTTTGAACATTAATAACACTGTGCTGAAAAAAAAAAGCCCTGATACTATTCTTGCTGATTCTTATGTAAAATGACCTTCTGAATCTGAATATGACTACCATTTCGCCCAGTTACCCACCGTTTTCTCGGGACACCACTCCCTCCCCCAATTTTTATCACTGTTCGGTAATTTTATGGCCATGAATTTGATTTGGGGAATGAAAAAGAATTAATTTAACACTTAAAAACGAAAATATATAATGTTTAATAAATAACATTAATAATATATTAAAAAAGTATAAGAAATGCAATACATAATTTCAGTGACAAATCTCCCTTAAATTTTTCACTTGCCGCAAATGTTGATGTTTTAGAATTTTCCGACTCTGTAGCCCCTCAGAAGATATTTAACAGTTAAAATACTCCCCCCCCCCTCTCTAAAATAAAATTTTATAGCCGTAAAATTACAGAAAAGTGATAAAAATAGGGGGCTGTCCCTAAAAAGCGGTGGGCGATAGGGCAAAATGGGCATCCTATTCGGATTCAGGAGGTCATTTTACATAAGAATTTGCAAAAATGGTGTTGGGGGCAATTTTCATGCAGAGCAGGGTAATTTAGCAAATAAAATTTATGAATAACTTATGTACTAAAGGTGAATGAAAAGCTCTATAGATACAGTTTCAAATTCATTTTTTTTTTTATTTACTATAATGTCTATTAATTTAGTTAATATTTAAAGTTAAACTCTGTTTATATACTGAAACTAAATTTGTTTACATGCGCCGCTACTAAATATATTTAAAAGAATTTTGAAATTTTATATTATTTACTAATATAAAATTTTAAAAAAACATCAAACTTTAGAAAAAGTCTTCCATTAAAAATAAAACAGTATTAAAACCATAATAATAACAAAGCAACTGATTATAAAATTTATATTTTTCATAATTTAGTTAAATATAATTTACTTATGTTAACTTATTCCATTTCTTTTCATATACATATTTATTAGAACAATTAAAAGCCACGCAATACTTGGACATTTTGAAAATTCATCAACATTCTATTCTATTACTATTTCCGAGTTTTATACTCTCCATACACTCTAATGACTGATGCCAAAAGATTTTTTCGGCATGAAAAATCTTTGCTCGTTAGCATAAGGATGATAGATCTATAGGAATTTTTATGTCTATGATTTGAATACTACATTTTCTTAAAAGTAGTTTAACTAAATTTTAAGTTAATCTGTTTTCGTTTATAGATTAAATAGTGTACAAATTACTTTCGATTTTAATAAAGGTAAATTATATATACTACAAGACATTAAAAATATATTTTGACCTTAGTTTGTCTATTGTATACCCATAAATGTCATAATATTAAATCAAGGAAAGCTTATTTATGGTAAAAAACAGATCTACATGAAATATAAACACCTTTATATTAGATATTCTTGTTAATAAGATGGCAACAACGCCTAGTCAATACGAGTCATGAACAAGAATATATTACATCGAAGTCTGGAAACTAATCAGAAAAAAAAAAGGGGAAAGGGGAATCGGAATCGATTCATCTTGCTAACAATGTTCGACAGTTTCACACAGAATACTTAATGCTGTCAATTGAAAAACCTATCCTTGATACTTTTAACAGACTGTATTTTTAATAGTACTATAATATCCTAAAGAAATCAATGAAAATTTTTTTTAGTCTTTTGATGTATTTTTTTTTCTAACTTGAAATTATCAATATTCCAGTCTTCCTTTTCATATATTAATTATATTTTTATACTCTTTTTTAAATTAATTACTTCCATTATCCCACTACCGTAGGTAATGGAAGTATTGTATTCGGTTCAAAAATTCGATATCGCGATTTCACTTGATTTGCACGTTTTAAGGTCCTCTGAGTCCGAAAAAGTGGTTTTAGGCTATTGGTCAGTGTGTGTGTATGTATGTATGTATTTATGGAATCTTCTGGCTATCATATCTCCAAAACTAATAAAGATAGAACTACAAAACTTCAGAATTGAGACAGATCTGGTGTACAGATGAATTTTCCAAATTTTGGTGAAAATTGAAATACCGGAAGTGGGACATCGGAAACAGGAAGTGGGACCGTAAGTCCTTATCTCAAAAACGGCTCTAACGATTTTCTTCAAATTTGCTATATAAACACTCTGTTAGATGTCCTTTCGAATGATATAGTTGGTTAGTTCAGAAAAATTGACAGACGTCCTGTATAAATAGCTCAATTTCAGGTCTCGCAAGCGCGTTCCTTTAAAAACGGCTGTACGGATTTTTTTTTCAAACTCGCCCTATTAACTCACTTTTAAATATCCTTTTGTATATAATTATTGTTTTCCGGTCAATAATTGAGTTTTGGTGAAAGTTGGTATCTCAAAAACAGCTCTAACGATTTTTTTGAAAATTGTTATATAAATCCATTCCTTTCTCATGTATTACGTGGTTATTAGAGAAAAATCAACAGTTATCCTGCTTAGGTAGGTCAGTTTTAGACCTCGGAAATTGTTGTTTCAAAAATAACTCTACCATATTTTTTTTTCTTATTTTTTACCTCGCTATATATAAGCTTCGTTTTATATGTCTTTACATGTGTATAAAGTTTCTCTTACAGGAAAAATTTTAAATTTCTGCTTCTTTAGGTCACATTTATGTCTTCCGATCACATTATCTCCAAAAAATGCATATAATACGTGTAACAGTCGATAATGAAGCCGTGTGGTTGTTTCACACCAGATTTTTTAAAAATATAATGCATCTGAAAAATATTTTGATTTTTCTTCAAGAGCATTGCATGTAACCTATAATTTAAAAGTAATATAAAAAATATTTGCCGATCTGAACATTAAAAGAACGCACATTTTATATATAAAGAATTCGGATACAATATGAGATGTGGTCCATAATTAATTTTAGTGAGTTATACTAATAAAATGTATCCGATGAGAATATACTATATGTTAATAAGGTTCACTGATGCCTGTTCCATGTAATAAATACTGCTCATAATATTTCCAAAATTACATGCCTGCATTCGAAAACAAACGCAAACAAAAATTTTGTACATTATGTTTGTCGGTGATAATTGTTTAAAATTATATTAACTTTAACTCACCAATACTTTATGATACTAAAATATGCTGAAAATTAGTTTTCATTGTAAAAGCGAGTGCAGTTTTTTTTTGGCAAGATTTCGTAGTATTCCTATGCAGCTGAATTCATTTTTAATATTTTATATGTAGTACATGTTATTTTACTGCATATCCAAAACAAAATGTACTTTTATAGGCATGCGGGTTTTAAGCAAAATACTACAAGGGCAGTTACTATGTGAGGGCTACACAAACACAATCTATTAGATGGTTTCTCTTTAAAATAATAATAATGAAAAAAAGGTATAAAAATAATTTTTGCGAGTTTTCTTTCTTTCTAATTAAAACAAAATGTTTATTAAAGTGTTATCATGGACACAAATATAACGATGCAACGGGTATGCATACTTTTAGAAAATGTTTATTATCTATGGGAGTCGCATGATTTTTTGTTCTTGCTTGAAAATTTTAAATCTGTGTAACATTTAACTTTTACACCTTGAAACGATACCACTTGTTTGTTTATGTTCAAAGAAACAATAAATTTAAATAAATATTTTATAATATATATATATATGTATGTATGTTTAAAAAGAATATTACAAACCAGAATTATTTTTACGTGTCTTTTGTTATTTAGTAAAGATAAAAAAAAAAAAAAAAAATCATTATAAAAATAAATTTTAAAGCAACAGTAACGTTTAATGTTACATGAGAATAACATATTTTATAAAAATAAAGTTTATCCTGGAGATAATAAAGAGATTCAGCAAACAAATATTTTAATAAATGGATTTAATCAAGCTGAATATAAAATGAGATATTTAATAGTTGTTGCTATCCGCTTAGAATGAAAATTCCTCGCTAAATAAACATTATGCTATTTAAATATTAACAAAAGAAAAATGAAACAAGAAACATTTTTTATAACTTTTTTTTTTTTTATACTTATTTAACTGTAATTTGTTCAGTAATAACAAATACCTAAATAATTTGTACCTGAATAAAGGAATAGATTCTAAGTTTATTTCTTCTTCAAATATACTTATTACAATTGAAAAAAATGGTCTCTTTTTGAAAAATTATTATTATTCTATCTGGTATATTAATATTTAACGTACTTTAAATGATCGTAAATGTCTTTTTTTTTTTTTTTTTTAAATGGATTTAAATTTGTTTTTTATGTATTTAAAATTATTTAAAATTAATTATCGTGTTAAAAAATGAGTGCATAAGACATAAATGTATGATATATTTGAAACCTTTTATAAACAGCATCATTCCAGTATGAATTAGTCCATTTACCACATTATGAAAAAAGGAAAAAAAAAAAAAAAAAAAATTCAAATTGTTTTTTTCGATTATTTAAAGACATTTTTTAAGACATAAGCGATAAAAATTATGCATACCATACTATCACGCTTATTTATTAAAGACCTTTGAAATAAACTAAAATTCTTGGATTATCTTTCGTTTGTCCAATGATTTGAAGTTGTTTAGGCTCACACGTCCTATTTATTTAGTGTTGCTCTTTTGCGAAATGAACTTGATGATTTGAATCGATGTACGGACCAAAAGTTATTTCTGAATATTAGGACATGTAACATCATAAGTTATACACGTAAATCCCAGGTTTATAAAATGCTTGGCATTCTAAAATATAAAACTAGAGATTTTTCTAATCAACAAGTTCTAAAAAATTTATATTGTAGTACGCTTCACTCTAATCTTGAATATTATAGCCTTATTTGGGATCCATATTATGTCAATATAAGCAAAATTCTAGAACAAATCCAGAAAAAAATGTAAACACTATTTATTTTACAAAAATTATCATTGTAGGTCTCAGGATAGGTCTACACAGTAGCCTAGCCAGAAATTTTTTTGTAGGGAGGGTCCAAAACAAAAACATGAAAAAGCCATTTGTAAACCTATTACATATGTGATGTTTTTATTTGTTTGTTTATTAACGGAAAAAGAAGAGCTTCTCGGAAACATTTGTAGAGCATTAGCATTTCTCCCCCGGACTTCCCAAGTACATCGGAATTCGTGGATGAGGATATCCGACAGCGAGATCATATACCGCCGCATATAGCAACCTTTAGGCATGTTCTTACCAGGGCTATAGAAGAAGCTCTTTCTATAGCCCTGTGTTCTTACCAGGATCAGCACCTAGGTGCTATAAAATGGCTGCGAGATCTTCGATGGTTACTATGATCTTTTATTGCAATTTGAGCAGTGAATCAATGCCAGTCCAAGCTCCCTGAATGTTCTGCACTCCGGTGATGCAAAAACGAAGACAGGTCAACTGGTAAGCGTAAATTACAGTTGTTACGTGACGACAAACTCTCTTACATCGTGTTTCTGAATTTTATTCGTGTAATTCCTCACAAATCGCCAGAGGGCTATATTTACTATTACTATCCTATTATATATAGTTCTGTTTATGATGCTAATATTGGCGACTATTTAATGTTTTAAAACCCGAATAAACTACTACGTCAGAAACGCCAAAAGAAAAATATTTGCTATGCATACAGCTGTTTCGGTAGCCTTAAGCGTACCGTCTTCAGTGCAAAAAAAAGCTTTTCTTTTTGCATGTAACAACTGTAATTTACGCTTACCAGTTGACCTGTCTTCGTTTTTGCATCACCGGAGTGCAGAACATTCAGAGAGCTTGGACTGGCATTGATTCACTGCTCAAATTGCAAAAAGAAGCTTTTCTTTTTGCACTGAAGACGGTACACTTAAGGCTACCGAAACAGCTGTATGCATCGCAAATATTTTTCTTTTGGCGTTTCTGACGTAGTAGTTTATGCGGGTTTTAATATTCCAACGCCAAGTCTCCTGTTATTATTTATTTAATGTTTTATTTGTACCACTCTCTAACTTCATGGTACAGTCGGTAACAAAAGTCTCCGAACACTAGCAAAAATTCCTATGTAAAAAAGTACACTTAATACAGTTTTGTTAAATAAATCCTTGTCGAATCCTGTTTTTAGACTGACTAACAACAGGATTCGACAAGGATATATTTAACAAAACTGAATTAAGTGTACTTTTTTTAGATAGGAATTTTTGCTAGTGTTCGGAGACTTGTTACCGACTGTACTTTCATCATGAAATAGTATCGGGATGTATTAAAATGATACATTAATTTTTCTTCCACAAAACTGGAAAAAAATTTATTATTCAGAAAACTGAAGAAAAATTAAGATTTCGTTTACTTTCATCATAATACTACAGTCGGTAACCAAAATCTCCGAACACTAGCAAAAATTCTTATGTAAAAAAAGTATACTTAATACAGTTTTGTTAAATAAATCCTTGTCGAATACTGTTCTTAGTCAGTCTAAAGACAGGATTCGATAAGGATTTATTTAACAAAACTGTATTAAGTGTACTTTTTTTATACAGGATTTTTTGCTAGCGTTCGGAGACTTTTGTTACGGACTGTACTTCATCTAAAGTTACTTCATGTTGGGATATCCAAAATGAAGGTGCTTAAGAGCCATGTGACTTTAGGAAAAAATTAGGCAATTCACACACTGATAAACGTAAACAGTTAAATCAAATATGCTTTACATCAGTCTTGACTAAAATTAAAGTAAACAGTTATGAAATAAAATAAAATAAAATAAAATAAAATGAATAACGAAATAAAACTTTTCGCTATTTCTGCAAACTGCGAAAAATTAGAATATATTCTTTTAATATTAACTATTATTTTTTTAGCCCTAACTACAGTTGCATAAATGGAAATGTTTCATCAAAATCATAGTAATTAAAACATAATAACTTAAATTGACATTTCATGGTAGATGCTCGAAACTTAACCTTGACCCCTGTGGCAGAAATTTATTATGCTTTCTTCGACAAGCTTCATCAACACCAAAATCTTTCTGCAGGAATAGTTTGTAAAGTGAACATTTACGAATTCAAAATAAATTATTTTTAAATAGTAAATAATATTCAGTATAACTAATGTATTTAAATTTTAACTAGGCACAAATGCATATATCTGCACTATTGCAAGAAAATACTCTAAAAAAAAAGAAAGGTGAAAATAAATCTATTGAACTTAATTGCTTCAGATTTTTTGTTCACATTAATATACAATATTGTTTATAAAATATTCAATGAATTCAAACCATCAAATGCAGTAACACATCAAAAATAATCTGCAAATTTTTTTAAGGCATTTAAACCATGTAATGTCTAAATTAAACAAATGTTGCAAATACTTTTAAAATTTTATTACTTTTTTTTATATTAAATATATATATTTAAATACACAAATGCACTTATTTCATAAGGTGCAAACCAAACAACATAAAATATAATACAGAACTCAAAATTAAAATACAACAAATTAAAAGAAAAAATTAATATAGAATACTGAATATCATAATGAAATATAAATAATTTACAACATTTATAGTTTTTGACATTATTAGAAAGATGCAAGATAACATTCTAATACACAAGATTCATTTTTTATATTATATACAACTAGCATAAAGATGTGTATTTGAAATCTAAAAAATGTGATTTGACATTAAAGAATTCAGATGTATAATTATACCATCATTTAAATACATAAAGTAAAACAGAATACAAGATCTAAGTAACATAATTATAGACAAAGCATAGTCGAAATATTTTCATAAAGATTGAGGCATGTGAAATACTTAATTTTTAAGGAAATGTTGAAATGGGAAATGTAACAGATTTCATGCATAAAATCTATAATAGAAAATAATGATTACAGATGAATGAAATAAATAGAAATCAATTAAAAGTAATTGATATCTATACGAATAAGTAAATAAAAATAAATAAATAAAAGCATTTGCTGTTTAATTAGTATTTATTCAAAACAACTACTATTAGATAAAATTCCTTTTGCTTAAAAAAAAAAAAAAGTATATTCAACAAAACCTTTGGTTTGATTTTTATTCAAAATAACTATTTAATTTGCAATATTTCAATTAAAAAAAATAAACATTTTTTTTTTAAAATTCAAATGTTTAAAAAATGAAATGAACAAGCTGTAGAGACTAATGATAAGAGTATTTTTGTAAAATAAATTAATGATTTTTTTAACGACTTCTTATGCTTAAACAACAAAATTTAAAGCTAAGAATTTCAATCACAATTAAAATAATTAATAATTAGTAAAGAAAAAAAATTAGAAAAGTTACCAATTTTATAACTTAAGATTAAGATACCCATTAATATTTATTGCTAAGATCTTTTACTACATATAAAATGCTAAAAATCAGTAAAGTATTTTTAAGATTAATTTCTTAATTTTCTATTTTTTGAAGCAATGTTTGAAGCTTCATTTTTTGTTTTGCGTATAACTACAGACGTTACAAATTTCCTCATAGACTTATTTCTGTATATATTTGTGAAATGTATTGCATAGTTTGAACCAAACATTAAAATTAATGCAGCTTTTAAAAATTTACGTGTATTTACTATCACGCACGTATACACGCTTCGCATACATTAAAGAAAAAAGAATCACTACATGCAACTAATTTGTCGTGCGTAAATCAGAAAATGTATGAAAATCGGTACAACAGCAATCATACGCACTTATTAAAAAAAAAAAAATCACTGGATTCAACTATTTTGTTATGCATGAATCTGAAAATGCATGAAATATGAAATTCGGAAAATGGTCGCAAAGCCACACTCTCTCGAAAAAACATCTTTTTGCAATACAATAAATACACACGACACGAGCGGCAGGCGCGGCGCGAAAACTTAGTTTGGAGACACGAAAATGAAGTTCCGATGTGAAGAGGTTACCAGTGAAAAGTGTCGATACACCGAATCATATCACCGCATCACGAATCGCTAATGCATGCCGTATCAAAGCTAACCCAAGGGAGTTACATCCGCTTTATCTCCTCTCCTTATTCAGGTTTCCGGCGATCGTTTCTGCAGAAACGAAAACTTGTTCTGCAGAACAGTTTATAAACCATTCTTTGAGTTTCTCTCTCTGTCTTTCTCTCTCTATCTTTTTTTTTTTTTTTTACACAATGGCAATATTTATTTGACTTAAGTAAAATCTTTCTGCAAGAACATTTCTGTTTCTGCGACATTGTCGCCGTGTTTCTGCCACGGGAACCTTGACCAATAAGCAAATTGATATTTATTTCTGAGCAAGTAAAAATATTTAATATCGACTGACTGAAGGACCGTCCATTCATTACTGTCGAAGGGACAAACTATTACAAATCTTTTCTCTCAAAACTAGATATTTTGTGTTCATGGTCATCTCGGGATTTCGATTAAACTGCATGTAAATCGTTTAACGCTAAAGTTGTTAAAAACTATTTTAATAAAAGCCTTTTAGGTTTTAAATCATACAATTTTTTTTTTTAATAAGTTAGGTCCAAACTGGAGAAATGCTTTAGTTATTTTGTTTAATACTTCGAAAAAATATTATATACATAAACAAATAAATTTACTGAAAGTCATTCACACTTTATGGAAATAATTTTGAAAATTAATTTTTACGCATAAAGTAAGGTGACTATATTTTCAAATACTGATTTGAGGACAAATGCACTATTTCCGAATCGGAGTAAATTTCGAGTACATTGAAAATTATATTTGAGGACTAATAAACCAATACCAATATGCATTATTTAAAAAAAAAAAATCACTGATTTATACATTTAAAAATGTACTACAAGACCACATAAAATGATTTGGATGTGTTAGACATAAGACTGGAAATCGTTCGAAGTGCCATTTCTTGTTGCATTGTGATTTTTTTTTTTTTTTTATTAATGCTAAAATTAATTCTGCTACGTTTATAACTCATAGTAATTATATAGGACGTTTCTCAAAATTAATCGAATAAGTTCAAACATTCGTGTGAAAGAAAATTCTTCGAATAATTTCACATAAAATTTTAAAATTAATGCCCCTCCCTTTTTTTTTTTTTTTATATAATAAAAGTACTTTACTACGTCCAAACGGGTGTCTGAGGAGGCAGCGGCCTTCCCCACACAGAAATAAAAGTAAAATAAAACTGTCTTTAAATTTGTTTTAAACTGTTTTTATAGAACCTTATAAAAGTTTAAAAAAAGCATCTCACGTCTTACACATTAAACTGTAACTATACTTGTATAGAAATACTAGATAAGAGTAAGTGTGAGTGCCACTCCTGATTATTAAATAATTTGTTGTCTAGAATGACAAAATTTTACAAATTATATAGCTATTTGGTACTTAACGCTCGAGATACATGTCAAGCTTGCCCATTCTTATATATGTCCTTGAGGAACGCGATAAGACATAGATGCCAATATTTTAATTTATCCCGTAGTATTTTTAGCCCCGCCTTTATTTCGTACCACTTTATTTGTAGAAAAATGTTCTCCAATATATAACTTCAATAAAATAAGAAAAAACTATTCTTAAAAGATAAGTGGTATGAAGAAAAGGTGGGGCTAAAAATACTCCGGAATAAATTCAAATGTTGTAATATATGGATGACATGTTATAAATTATTGAGAAATTTCAATGTTTTTAAAGAATTATTGTTATACGTTTTACCTATATATTAGTAGGTTGTGCCCGTGTCGTTGGTTACTATATTATCATTTCCTTAAAAATTTGAAGTGTTATTAAATAAATGTATTTTTGTTGGCGATTATTTTCAACAAATCAAAACCATGGCTAAGTATCGTGATATACAGCTGTTAATGAAATGTAAATGACATTTAATTATTTGAGTTTTATTATGTTGATCAGAAATACGGTTAATTTAAAATAAAATAAATATATATCCATGTTAGGTAACTTCTTTAGTATAGGACCCCTTTGGCGAAATTTGAAATTTGGCACCGAAGTAGCTTGAATGTTTCTCGCCAAGGTCTTTACTTACGCAATTGCGATAGTCATTTCAATTCATCGCAAAAGTGGCAAAAAATATTAAAAGTCGCCAAGGACGTCCTATACTATCCGCGATTGTAATGATCGATAGATGGCGCTTTCTCAACACTGCAGTTGTTAGTAAACATTATAGACACGTGTGTTCCATTAGTGTTCTTTGTTATTCTACTTAATATTCGTACTATAATTTCTCCGCCATTACATCATGGAAAATTGATTGCTTTTGGAAAAAATACTTCAGTTTATTCAAAGTTCGATCGGAAGTAGATTTTTAACTGAAGTTGAACAAATATTAGTTTCAAATCATCTGATTAATTCTTTACTTCCATTAGCCGAAGCAACTGAAATTTTAAATTTATCATTTGGAAATAAATGGAAGCTCAATTCTGGATTTCTTGATCCTTTGGAGTTAGATTGTAGCACACAACAGTATGTGTCATCTTTTTTACCGTATTTATTCTTTTTTATTCAATAAATATATGTGAAACTAAATATCGGCAAGCAATGGCGGCTGTATGGAATTCGAATTAAACCATGTTTATTGTAATTTCACCTTAGCCCACCAGAGGGCGAGCATTTCATTACAATCGCGGATAGCCGTATCTACTTTACTCTGCCGACGATAAAAAAAAAAAAAAAACTATTTTAATAATTAAAATTAATAATTAAAAAATAAATAAATAAAATTTTAACGCTATTATGACGCCATTTATATCACAAAGTTTTAATGATACAGATTTAACTTTTTCTCTTTTTTTTTCTTAAATTTCGGTATAAAGAAATGTTTGTTTTTATATAAATAAATAAAATAGATAAAATAAAATATTGTGAGCATTTTATTTTTATTGGCATCAGCTTGAAATAAAAACTCACAGAAAAATGTCCGGAAAAAATGCAAAAAATCGCATAAAACATAAAATTTGAAAAATGTAATTGGAATATCGAAAAATCTATAGGTATGTTGCAAATTTGCATGTATTTCGTTATCTAGAAAAAAAAAAGTTTCAGAACTATACGTGTCATAGTTTATTCTTAGAAGGTACATAAACAGACAGAGAAACATTTTCTTTTATTAGTATAGATATAAAGGCGAAATATCACTAATTCATTGATTTCTCTTTCAACATCAAGTCCAAAGCACTAGGAAAAATCATGACATTTGGAGTGTAGGTACCTTTCATTACGTAAAAGTTGACTAAAAACGGATTTAACAAAAATTTATCCTTAAGAAGTTGAAAGCAAGGTTTAAGTTAAGTTTAAAATTTCTTTAGACAAAACCTAAAATCAGGTAAAAAGCTCTAGCAGTATGTTAAAATAATACTAGGCTTACAAATAGCGTTTGCATGCTATTCTTGCCTCTGTTTTATTTGCATTTGTCAATAAAATTTTAAAATTGAGTCTTAATAATGATTTTAAAATATTCAGTCATGTCTGTTTTAAATAATTATACAACAGCTAATGAACATTTTGAAGTAGAAAGGTAATTAACAACTATGCTTATCATTAATACAAATTTAATACAGTGCAAGCCATTCGGGAGTAAAGGAATTTTAGTAAAATTCTTTAGCAAAAAAGCGAAAGCCTCTTCTTTAATTTTAACTTTTCGGATAGACATAAAATGTGATCATAGTGAAAACACTGGTTGAAAGTATGTCGGCGCGTTTGAAACTGTACACTGTACCTGTACAGTGGTTTCTAATAGAAGCCCCACTAGTGGCTGAGCGGTTCTGAGCTCAAAGCTGGTAGATGGGAAGTGCCGTGTTCGATCCTAGGTCGCGCTCATCGATCTAGCCGTTTGAAGTTTTCCGTGGTTTTCTCCGAAACTCGCATAAATACGGGCTAGGGCCCCTTATAAAGACCCTTAATGGATGTATTCCACTATAGACCTAGAACCCTAGAGTAATCAATTGACCTTAAGCCCCACAACCAACCAACAACCAATAGAAGCTTAACTATAGCAAAATGTCTCTTTTTAGGCTTTGATTAAGGTAAAAGATAAGAATCTTCAAAAATGAAACACTAACGCTTTCAGGAGTGGTGGGACAAATTTTATACCACCTACAATTCTGAATCGAAAAAATTCATCCCAGAAAAAAAAAAAAAAATATATACTTTTTTAACTTCACAGAAAAATCTCATTTATTTATTTACTTTTAATCTTTTTCTTGAAATTCTGGTGACACATGATTTTAAACGAGCGTAAACATATTGCTCTTTTAAAGATTAAAGGGGGAAAAGGGGTGTCGAAGTGTTTAAACCTTTTCACTGTATCTCTACAGTGGTTTCTAGTAGAAGGTATGAAAAAGCTAAAAATTCAATTTTTAAATTCAATTTTCCGTGCGTTTTTAGCCTATTTTTAATAAGAGGAAGGGCTTAAAAGTAGTATTTTACGAAGGGTAAAGTAATTGTGCGTTGCATAAAAAAAAAAAAAAAAAAAAAAAAAAAAAACTTTGAAAATTTCTTTTCTTAGACAATAATTAAAGATGAAAATCTTACGAAATTCTGGGGACCTTCTGTTTTTTTTTTTTTTTCTCTACAAATTTTTATTTTTCAACAGACTTGAACCAAACTTGGTCTTCATTTGAACTCAAAAACACAATCTTGCTAACGGGTCAAATTAATTTGCTTTGGTTTAAATTTTTTTTTTACACGTGCGAAGAGCGTTTAGAACTGATAGCATAATATGTAATAAATAATTTTCTTAGCATTTTCTAAGTACTATTAACTCGATATACTTAACATAAATTTAATTAAACACTGAATTTGAACTATCTCTTTTGACAAAAGCTTGTTTTGGAACTATTTGGATTGTTTGTTGCTCATGCAAATACTGTTATTTTTCGCATAAAGTTTCTATTGGTAAAAATTTCAGCCATATGCATTATTTAGAAAAAAGTTATATGCACTTAGTTGTTACTTAGCTCAGTAGTCACTCAGTCTAATATCTGTCAGCTCTACGATATTCTATATATTTTTTTATCTGTAACATTCATTTTATTACAGCAGCACATTGAAAGGTGAAATTTTACGCATTTCATGAAAAATATTTTGTATTTTTTAAAAATTATATACTAATACAGAAACAGGAAATTTGCGTCCGTTTTTAGCCTATTTTTAATAAAAGGAGAGACTTAAAAGTAGTATTGCACGCTAGGTATGGTAAATGTGGTTTGCAGGGAAAAAAAAAAAAAAAATCTCATATGAGGATAAGAAAGCATACTAAAATACCTTTATTTTCATACGCCCTTTCATTTTATACACGTATATTTTTTGTTACTTAAAATTCCTATAGAAGAAAGTTATTAAATCAGCACGTGCAATTTTAAAAAATGCAATACAACGACTCGTAATTTAGCTTACTTTATGGATTTATTTTCCCTATTTGTTTTATTACCACGTTTTATTGACTCGCTTTCTTGTTTGTTTGTTTGCCCAGTACAAATCTTGCAATTGATTTTTAACTAACTCCCCGACTAGCTAGAGATTTGAAACTTTTAGAATAGCTCAGAAATACGATGACAATGCATTTTTTTAAATACTTTTATTCATTTAATAAGTGTTTGAAAATTTCTTATAATTTCTCTTTTTCTCTTTTTTTTTTTTTTTTTTTTTCAAATTGGTGGGATAATGCATCAAAAATTAAAAAAAAAAAAAAAATATATATTTATTAATACATAGAATTGTTAAGTTTATATGATTCAACAGAATATTTAAAAACGTGGTATATAAAAAGTTCTTTTTATCTTGTAATTATTTTTTTAATTTGTCTGCCAACAGAAATGAATACAATTTCATTATTTTCAAACTGTTGACGTATTGTTTCGATACAGACAGAGACAATAATGTTCCGATATAGACAGTAATGTTTGTTATTGAAATGCCTAGAACAAGAACTTTGATCGGTTGGATTAGGGCGCAAATAAATGGAATAGTTCATACGGACATGCATCATCATGTAAATCAGGATGCTGATAAATATTTTTTTCTTTAAGGGATAGAGTAATTATTAAAAACGTCGTTTATACGGAAATTTTTAATTTCTATATTTATTGTTTAAATACTTAAAGAAAAAAATGTTTTGACCACTGAACCATACTATTACAATAAATCTTTGAAAGAAATATATTAAAATAATATTATAATAAAGAATCACTGTTAAAATGTATTTCTGATTCTTTACTTTAAACATACACTATATACAGGGTCTCATAGAGATGGAAACATGGTTTTATTGCTTATTTATTAGGGATAAATGGACAATGCAGACTGCAAAAGTGATTAAAATAAGGTACCAAATGAGACCACATTAATAAAAATTTCTTCTGGTTACTTTTCAAAAAGTTACAGTTTTTAAATTCTTTTCAATGAGATGGAAACACGGTTTTATTGCTTATTTATTAGAGATAAATGGACAATGCAGACTTCAAAATTGATTAAAATAAGGTAACCACATTAAAATAAGGAGACCACATTAATAAAAATTTCTTCTCGCTAGTTTTCAAAATGTTGCAGTTTTTAAATTTTTATACGAACCCTCTAGAAACAAGAATCCTCATACCTGTATCTTTAAAATCGAGCGAGTTATACTTAAATAAAATTTGAACATCGAAGACAGGGACCGTATACCAAAATCAAAATGTAAATTTGCAGCCTATTATAAAAAATAATTTGCCTGAATATTTACATTAAACCAATTTTTTGCTTGGGTAGATTCACGATACCGTCCCGTATTCTAAATCGGTTTTATATTATGACTAACACTTTATTAAATATATACATATACATGTATACATATATATGTATATACATACATACAGGTATGTGGTTTATTTTAAAATTTATCACTTTTTTTTAAAAAAACTATATTCGAACAGATGAATTCACAGATATTTTATTATCGTAATTCAGTTGGTTTTAAAGATTCATATATGAGATTTTTCCTAATGGTCATATCGGGTAGAAAGTAAAAACTTTCTAATTTACCAAATTTATCTAGAAAGGACAAATAAAAATTTAAAATGTGTAACTTTTTCAAAATTAATGAGCGAAATTTTTTATTAACATAATTTTTTCTACATTATTTTGAACACCTTTTCAGTCTACATTGAGTACTTATCTCTACTAGACAAAAGTTAAAGCGCATTTCTACTTTTTTGGGACACCTTGTATAAAATGTACTTATAATTATCTCATAATTTAATCTTTAGTAATTAACGAAACACATTTTTTAGGTTAGAAATAATTTTTTTGCAGTTAAAATTTTAAATAAAATTCTATGTGATCAAATTTAGGAAAATTATTGTCATACGCACACACACACGCAAAAAAAAAAAAAAAAAAAAAAAAAAGTCAATGTAACAATACAGCTAATTTTTAGATAAAATCTAATAAATTAGTTAATTTTTTGTTTACTTAAATATATATATATATATATATATATATATACTAATTATGCGGAACTTTAATTATTAATCTCTAAAATTAGCTTTAAAAAATATAACTTTATCAATATCTCTTTTACTATGAAAGAAAATTTTTTCAGAGTTATTTAATGACATTCTGCTTACCGCCCACGAGCAATTCATTAAAATGGCTTCAGCTTTTATTTATTTATTTTTTTTTTTTGAAATTGAATGTCAGTTTCAAAATTGTTGAAGCTTAACAAATTTCGGGAAGAGATAATCGATTAAGGTAATGGATTTCCTTCATATATTAACTGAGTTATATAAAGAAGGAAAAACACATAAAAGAAGGAGTGGCGATTCTCCACCTGTAATGTTCGGAACACTGATTGAGATTTATGATCATAAACAGGAATAAAAAATGTATATTTATGGCCTATATTATTAGATTTCAATCTTTTCAAGGATTTCAAATGAAGAATTTAGAATTAATGAATGTCAAAATTAATATAAAAAATGTTTTTAAGATATGGCGATTATTATTATTATTATTATTATTTTTTTCAGACAAAATCAGTCTGAAATAAATCAAAGAAAACGAACTTTTTCCATCTCGAATCGAGTTAAATTAGTATGTTGTGCCCATCACAAAACTTTTTTCTATATTTTTGTATACAAATTCACCCAGTATAAATAATTTATTAAAATTATTAATCATTAAAAATATATTGTATGACGAATCAGACGATGTTTTTTTTCTCACAGAAATATAACACTAAATGTTCTAACAAAATGATTTTATGAGCTATTAATAATAGCTTAAAAAATGATTTTTTTTTTTTTTTAATGAAAAAATTAATAACTTTGTTTTAAACTATCATAGATGAATGGTTTAACCATTCGTTTCAAAGGTTAAGTTTTTTTAAACGATATCCATATTGAAAATATTTTCCCTTCGGAGGGAGGGGGAAGGAAGCGTTGCTCTACGTGCTCAACTATCACTATTATAAATAACTCTTTTTCATAATGATCCGTTAAAATATTCTTTAATTCTCATTGTGCACATTTATACGAAATTTTGTCTTATACCGCCATGTTAAAAACTTAGATAAAACGAGATGGCAACGCCATTTGTGGGGCAAATTTCACCAAAAGATGACAGGAATTAATTTATTTCAGAATTTAACTGCATATCAATTTATGTGAAATTTTGTGCACTAGTTCCTGAGATACGGTTGCTACAATAATTTTGTCATATACACAGAGACAGACAGGTAGATAGCCATAAAAAAAAAATAAAAAGCAGTAAAATTATACAAATCTATCGAAAATTTTTACAAAACTGGTTATTTCTTCTTTTGAATATAGAAGAAAATAATAAAATTGAGGGAAAATGTGCGAAAGAAATTTTAAGAAATTAACATAATAAGTGTTGCTAAGGGATTGAATTTCCTATTTAATATATATATATATATATATACTTTTCATTTACGCTTCTTGCATATTTAAAGCAAAAAAAAAAAAAAAAAAAAAAAAAAAAAAAAGATAACAGTTTTATTAAAATAAATAGAATAATTATATCAAATGAGTGAAAATTAAGTTATTTGAAGTAATCGTAAGCTATATATATGGAATTAATTTAGATACTTATCAAGATATAATTTAGCACAAAGCAGGAAGTTCTGCAAGATTAAGAAATTGTGAGGACACAGTTTCCAATAAATAAAGCTAAATTTATCTTCGAAATTTCTTCTGAATTTTGCATAGATATAGTAGTAAGACACAGATTGATCATCGTGGGGCAAAATATGTTTCCTTTTCATTCGGGGAAAGACGGCCATTTTATTCTCTGATGGCTGTCTTTACTGGAATGAATACCATGAATACACACGGGAATTAATTTAGCTTGTAAAATTTATGAATAATTTATGTACTAAAGGTGAAATGAAAAACTCCAAATACAGTTTCAATTTCATCTATCTCTCTCTCGAATAAATAGCAACATTTAAAGAATTGTATATCTATGAATTACTTAAGATTTATTAATGAATTTGTTAATGAATTAAAATAATTTTAATTAATTATTGGGTTGTTCGGAAAGTAATTTCGTTTTTTCCTTCGAAAATGAAAGACGATTTTCTTATATTGTATAAACATTTTAATGAATTATATATTCTCCACTTTGATCGGTTTCTTAGCGATCTCACGAATTGTTATTTGGCAGTTTTTCATAAATCAATACTTTATTTTGTCTTCATTAGCACAAACTGGTTTTCTAGAACGTTATGCATCTTCAACTCAAAATTGCCAGAACAAAATTTGGTAAACCAGTTTTGACAATAGCGTTCTTTAAATAAATTTTCTGTGCACACATCGTATAGTTTTTTCCTTGTTTGAATAGTATTTTCGCATTTTTAATAGCAAAAACAAAATATGCCGAAAATGTCGCTTCTGATTTTCTTTATTTGATAGGGCACCAATCAAAAACTATTGAGCAGAATAAAACGACCTTTTTCACAAGCAAGCCTTGCTATATCAGCTGTCACAATATGTAATGGCAATGCAACTTAAATGTGAAGAAGGTGTGAAAAAAATACAATTAATTCCTCTGCTGAGAAAAACGAAATGACTTTCCGAACAACCCAATAATTAAAATTATCTTAAAAAAATTCCCTGAAATGTAACAACAGTATTTACGTCATAATAATAACAAAACGATTGGTTATGAAAATTATACTTTAAATAAATTAATGTAATATCTCAAATACACAAAGATATGTGGCATATAACATATGTATGGAAAGTTATCCTACTTGCTTTCATAATTTTTTTCGAACAGTTAAATGCCATGCAATTTTTTTCATTCAGAATACTCATCGATTTTCGCCATAGTATTTTATTTGCCGAGTTTCATCGTTTCATACACTCTAATGGCTGAAGCCAAAACTTTTTTTTCGGTATCAAAAATCCTTGGTTGATAACATGTGCATGATAACATGGGGGATGATAAGTCTATGTGAATTACTATATCTATAGAATTTTGTATTACTTCATACAAATATGAAATTTATATAGATCTATCCTCCCCATGTTAACGAGCAAAGATTTTTGATGCCGAAAAAGTATTTTGGCATCAGCCATTAGAGAGTTAAAACTCGAAAACAGTAATAGAATAGAATGGTAATGAATTTTGAAAATGCCAAAATATTGCGCGGCTTTTAAGTGTTCTAATAAATATATGAAAAGAAATGGGGTAGCTTCCATAAATAAGTTATATGTTATATTCAAGTAATTTATAAAAAATATAATAATCAGTTGCTTTGTTATTATTATGAGATAATTACTGTTTTCATATTTAATGGAATACTTTTTTTAAATTTTAATATTTTTTAATATTTTATATTAGTAAGTAATATGGAATTCTCAAAATTCTTTTAACTGTAGCTAGCAGCCGCGAAAGTTTTAATATATAACTAGTATGTTGTGGCCACCACAAGACTTTCTTCCATATATAACCCTACACAAATTTACGCAATACAAATAATTTATTAAATTATAATTTATTAAAATTATTTTTCATGATGAATGCAGACGATTTTTATCTCAATGAAGTATAATAATAATAAATGCCGAAAGAAAGACAGTTTTGTCCAGACATGAGTATACTAGAGTATAGTGAAAATAAATAAATAAAAATAAAAGGAAAGGAAAACGAAAAGAAAGAAAGAAAGAAAAAGGAGTATATGGAGTTTTCATTCTTTTTTAGTGCATAAATTTTATTTGCTAATTTACCTATGTGTATTCCCGTGTATATTCACTCGAGAAAATACATCCATAAGAGAGTAAAATGGCCCTCTTTTCCCGATTAAAAAAAGGTATCACTTTTCCCCTCTCAATGATCAATCTATGTCTTATTACTATATCTATGTTACTTCACATTCTAACACTTGCATTGCAATACACAAAACTAACAAATATAATAGACACTCACATTTTTTTTTTTTTTTTCAAGGAAATTTTAGTTAAATTTTTGGTTTATGGATTTTATTATTAATATCCATTAAATCATATAAAGAGGAGTGGATTCTTTGAATGATATCAGATAATTTTCTGACCTTTTATTTATTTATTATTAGGCCTGAGGACTATTAGTCTCAATCTGGGAGTTTTGCGGCGTCATTTTTCGATAGTTGGGTATTTGTCGAAATCACTTTTCGATAGTTGGACATTTATCGAAATCTAAAATTTATCGAAAATATAATTGAATAATTTGAAAGCGATGTTACAATTTGAAAAAAAAAAAAAAAAAAAAAAAAAAAAAAACCCTAATAGTCCTTGGTCCTAAACTAAATACTGCTTTTGCCAGAATTTCATAAATAATCATTTTTTTTTTTTTTTTTTTGAAAGAAAAAGAAAAGAAAATTAATAATAATCACTAGCGTTACAAGCGATATCGAAAAAGTTTTTTTTAATAATTTTCAATTAGGAAATAAAAAGTGCGCGTGCAATAATATGAAATAAAAATAAGTAAAAAAAAACATGAATTTAATGATTTAATTTTTTTTTTTTTTTTTTTTTTTGGGGGGGGGGGGGGGAGAGGGGTCATAAGATGAAATAATGCTTTCACGCGAAAAATTAAAAATTATAAAATATTAAATTTGCTCATGCATATAAAAAATGCTTATTAAAATGAGTCGAAGAAGGAAGCGAAATAAGTATTGAGTTATATTACGATAAATACGATATATAATATGACACGATATATTAGACCTATCGTCCAGGGTTAGTAGGCATTTTCGTTGAAAGAAATAGTTTGTTCGTTCGGTGCAACTTGCACATTAGTCCCGTGAGGTACAACTTTCACATCAGTCCCTTGAGGTACAACTTTCACATTAGTCCCGTCAGGTACAACTTGCACATTAGTCCCATCAGGCACAACTTGTACATTAGTCCCCTTTAAATATAGTGACCAGCGAAGCTGGCAAAGCATTCGTTGATTCACTACCTTAATTGATTTCACATTCCGTCATTTTTGACGGGGTTATATACTAGTAAATAAATAAATAATTGAAACAAGTAACAGAGATCGTAAATGCTTCATCGCTTATTTATTTATTTATTTTTTTAAATACACAAAGTTATGTAAAGTTAAAATAAAGATTAAAGCACTAATTATGATATGTATGATACTCGACATGCAAAAGAGGTCGCCACCGGCACGCCAAAAAATTACAAGACATAAACAAGAAATGTTATCTTTTTCATGAATTACTAAGAGCATGTTTCGCTAATGTGCTGTAAATTTAATAATTGAAGACTGAAAAATGTATTTACAGTAATTTTGATGTATTTTGTTCATCTTCTTTCTTTCTTTCTTTTTTTTTTTTAATTGTTGTGCGTGTTAAGAGAAAGAAATAATTTACAGCAATTAACATAAATAAAACCATTTGCCTTCATTTTGAATGAATTAACAGTGCAACCATCATTGTTAATTCGTTATATCTATTTTGTCTTAGAGATCTCTAGGGGGCTTTGTCCCCTGTTCGCTCTGCTCACTAACCCTCAAGGGAGGATTCGCCTTCCGTCGACTCACCTCGCTTCTTAACCCCCGTGGGGCTCTGCCTACGTATTCGCTGCTTTACTTTTCACTAAATAGGAATATTAATAGTGTATAACACAAGACAAATGTTTAAAAATGTTATAGAAATCCCCGTATTTATTGTTAAAATAAAATATATAATATTTATTTATTTAAGTTAATATCATATTTTGGGTAGAAGACAGAAGTAAAACTTTTTTTATGCTTTTTAGAAGATATATGTTATTTGTTTTCACATAACGATCTTTATATTTATGAAATGAAATAATTACTTTCATTATCCGACAACCTTGGCAATGGATGTGTTCTATTTGAGGGAAAAAAAAAGATGTCGAGTTTTTACTTGATTTACATGTTTTAAGGTCTCCTGAGTCGAAAAATTGTTTTTTGGAAAGTAATCAAATGCGCGCTGTGAAATCCGCTTATCATACATGCAAAACGAGGAAAAAAGAAAATAGTTCGACGAAACTTCATAATTAAGACATGCCTGGTGTACAGATGATTTTGTTAACTTTTCAGGAGAATTAGAAAACTGGAAGTGGGACATGGAAAACTAGAAGTGGGATCGTAAGTTCGTATCTCAAAAATGGCTCTAACAATTTCCTTCAAAGTTGCTATATAAACACACTTTTAGATATCCTTTCATGCATATTAGTAGGTTGCTTTTGGAAAATTGTTATAGGAAGACAATTTTAAGTCTCCGAAGAGAGTTTCTTTAAAAATGGCTCGACAGATTTTCTTCAAACTCGCTATATTATCTCTCTTTAAAATGTTCTTTAGTATGTAAATGTCAGTTTTTCGTGATTAGAGGATTTTGTGCCAATTTTTGATATGTGTTCTAGGTAGGTCAATTTTAGATCTCAGAAATAGATGCTACTGAAACGACTCAACCAATTTTCTTTAAGCGCGCTATATAAACTCTCAGTTGTAAGCTTTTCGATCTATTAATTTGTTACCACAGGAAAATTATTAGGCGTCTGATTGGCTAGGTCTGTTTTATGTCTTTAGACCGTGAGACTATCTTCAAAAAGAGTTTATAATATCTATTGCAGCTGGTAATGGAAGTCGTGTTTTTTTTTTTTTTTAAATACATATTTTTAATACACCATATATATATATATATATATTAAATACACCAGATACTTTTCTTTTGCATGTGTGTGTGTGGGGGGGGGGGGTTAGGGGGGAGGGGAGTATTTGATTTTATATCCTATTTCCTAATAATTTTAGCTTTCATTTATTTATTTCTTCGCCTATTTATTTGAATTCCTTTGTTTTAAAGGTAAATTGGGTGTATAAATCTATTATACGTTAGATTTAAGCTTACAGATTTGCAGAAGTGTACCTATATTTGCATACAATAATTCAATATCGCTTTGATATTCAAAAAGGAAAATATTCTGCACTACTTTTAGGACAAATTTAAATTTTGTATTTATTTGAGCATTTTTATTCAAAAGAGCAGATAAATTACATTTGCATCTTTTAAGCGCTTCATTTTTTTGACGTTACGAACAAATGATGAGTAATTTTTAATGAAGACTTCAGATTTCTATTTTAACCGCTTATTTAGATTTCATTGTAAAGGGAACATTCTTACAAAAATTTGATATTGAAAGAACAAATGAATAGATAACCTAACAGATATGTTAATTTTAATTGTTATGAAGATTTACAGAGCCGACCGGATAACAAATTTCTTCAAACACAAAAGCATTTACTATAAACAAATATTTAAAATTCTTAGCTATGATTTTCATTGCTATACTTTCTAAAATGAGCCCCATATTCTAAGATTTGCAATTTTGAGAAAATCGAGTTTACCAAAGTCTATAAATAAGCCAATTTATGTATTTTATTCATCAATTTATTTAATGATTTTCCAGATTTCTAAATTAAACAATAAATTCCTTTATTGTTAAGTTTAAATATGAATTTTATTTATCCTTTAATGAAGCAGCTGTGCCAGTTTTATTGTAGCCTAGTTAATTTTTTATCATATTCTTTAAGCCGAATTTTTACAAATAATCATTTTTCATTTGTGTCCCCTTTCTTACCGGAGTGCGATATATAATTAAATAATCTTGATTATACACAAATAGAAATTTATTTAATGTATTATTTAATGTAGGCAAAATAATAAATAAATGACATGTATTTTTAAAAATATTTATATATGCAAAGTGTTCAAAAATTCTTAACCTTTGTTATAATTCTTTTAATATCGATGTTTGACATATGTTTTAAAGATCAAAGTTGCCTATAGAAAGGTACAGAATTTTATAAAATCTATTATAAAATTTCAGAGAAGTATACACTGTAAAAATAACCAAGTTCAAATTGTATAGTGCGACCACGTTTCCTACGACTAGCAGTGAGGCAGAGTCCAAAAGTTTGGAGGGAAGCAAAATTGCCTGAGAGATAGTTATTTGGCAAACATTCAGTTATTCGGTGTTCCCCTATAGCTTGTTTTCTCTCAGTCACCCCTATTTTAACACTGGACTCGTTCAATCCGCACTTGCGCAGAGGCTTCCATGGTCGCAAGAAATGTGGTTAAAGAATAAATGACATCCATATAAAATTGCTGATAAGTGAAATGTACTTTCTATCATACTGAGAAGATGTACTAAATTTCAGCATTATATGATAAGAAACCTAGAGGTATGTTTGAACAAAATTGTTGACGCATTAGTCGCAACTGAAATGTAAAGGTTCTTACTTGTTAATATTGTCATAATCTCCATTCGTAATTTGTGAATGACCTCTGAAACATTATTTGCACGATGCTTATAGCAGGGGGTAGAAATTAAGAAAATAATGTAACTGGTCTGCAGGACCCGTTAATTTTCAGATTTCACTGTCCGTACATACTTTGACTGGTGTGTTCTTCCATTCTGATGTATTTTGAAAAATATTTCAAAATTTGTAAACTGTTTGTTTTACTAAGACTTTGTGTGTTCATAAATTTACAAGCCAAATATGATGATTTTTTATAAATTAATTAAAAAAATGCGAATGAAGTCTTACATAAATAAAAAAAATATGTTTTAATGAACGAGTTTAATGTCACGTACTAACTGTTTAAAATTAAAAGTATAATAAAAGGTTATGAAACAGAAATTAAATGAAAAATTACAGAGAATAAGTGATATTGACAATTATAAAGAAGTATACTTACTATTGTTGTAATATACTATTCTGTGACAGATTTACTGGCAGTTTTAGAAAAAAAAAAAAAAAATGTAAGCTTTACCGGTTCGATGGACCGCTAGAATTCATATTTTGCTGGTCCGTTGAATGTTTTTGTGATCCCTGACCGACGGACCTTTGTTAATTTCGAGTCCTGCTTATAATATACCTTTGAAGAACTTATGACGAAACTATGAAGAGTTATTTAAATGAGTTTTTTGTCTTATAACATCGAAACGACGTTTTATGATATAGGAAAATTTGATGAACATGGAAACGCCATTTGAAAGTGAACTAACCATAATAAAGTATTTTAGAACATTGTGGTTTCGACTATTGCAAATTTTCAAGTGTTGTTAGCGTATTTTGATGGTTTTATGTTACAAATAACAGAGTTTACATGCAAAAGTTTTAGTTAAGGAAAAAAAGAGTTTTTTTTCGGGTAATATGGAATAGTTATGAAGGGAAATGGGAAATACCGATTACCTTAAAGGATATATTATGAAATAGAGTTGTATTTTTAAATAAAATCATGAATGATGCAATATAAACATTTTATTTTGAAATTGTTATCGAAAATAAAGAGTATTGAAAAAATTACCAATGTTTTATAAAAATTGCTAATAATATGGAGTAGTTGGTATTCCATATTACCCGAATCTCTGTCTCGAAGAATAAATCAACCTCAACCACTTATTGGTAGAAATAAGTTCATGAGAATCAGATTACTAACTAACGCAATTCCCCTACCGGAAATGACACTAGGTTTTCACTAATTTTACTGCTTCGTAAATACTTTACAGAATTCGTAATACTTACCTCCTAAAAAGCCCAAATTTTGATAAACCAACGAAGTTGTATGACACAGAAACTGCTCTTCTCACTGACACAAGGTGAACTACCGTTCATATTTGAGGCCCAATAAAGGCATCTGACGTGTTTCCGATAGGTTACAGCTCCGTACGAGAAATAACGGTAATTCATTTTACCCGACTGTTGCATATTCCCCACCGTTCTCCTAATGCTGAAATTATGTGCATATAGTGCATGGAACGAATTTAACTTATTGTTTAACTCATTGAACTCATCAATGCGTTTTTTTTTTTTTTTTTTTTTTTTTTTTTTTGTATGGTAGCCGAAAAAATTTTATTGTAATTCTTGAAATTAAATTCTCTGAAAATTTTTATTGATTTTTATAAAATTCGGCATCCTTTGTACGGAACTTTGCAATTTGTATTATATGTTTAAGATTAATTTTTAATAAACTAGAAACAAGGTCAACTTTTCCCGAATACGCACACAATGTATATAAGTATATAATAAAAAAAAAAAAAAATGAAAATATTGAAAAGAATGAGGATAAAAATAAACAGATAAATAATACCCCACAAAAGCCATTTTGGTAAAGTAAAAGGTGATTTTGTTAAAGGAAATTGTAAGAAATAATGACAAAACATGAACGATCGACCCTTCATAACACATTCTGTACTTTAGTTACGTTAATTTTAAACTAACTTGTAATTAGGATGTTAAATAATTAAATAAACTTATTTAATTCTTTTTAATATGAAGTAAATAGAATTAGAATAAGAATTAGAATTAGAATTAATACACATAATATTAGTGCAAATGCAGCTGTGAACAAAGTGTATAAATTAAAAATCATTTATTATTAGCCTTGACATGACAAATCTCTCTCTCTCTCTCTCTCTCTCTATATATATATATATATATATATAAATAAATAAATAAAATATATAGATATAATATATATATAGATATATGATTACAATTTAAAATCTCTACAATTTAATCTTTACAGAAAAAAAAAAAATCAGATTTTGAGCTCTCGATTTAAGCTTACATGTCAAAAACTACCGGAGATTTCATGAAGTAAGACGTGTGACGCATCTGACTTTGTCAGTATATGAGGAGCTTTCTAAAACCTTTTCTGAAAATTCTGTCGCCTCGAAAAAATACTAAAGAAATTTTTGTGCTTTCTTTTGCAAACCGAAATATTTTAGAGAGCTATAATGTTTACGTCTCTAAGAAGTACTTCAAAGATCACTGTAAGTAATATCTTTAAGAAGCTCCGGATACACATTTGTTGTAAAAGTTTAAAAGACTCAGCTTCTTATGCAATATTTCATTTGAAGGAGAGAGAGAGAGAGAGAGAGAGAGAGAGAGAGAGAGAGAGAGAGAGAGAGAGAGAGAGAGAGAGAGAGAGAGAGAGAGAGAGAGAGAGAGAGAGAGAGTGTTATTTGATAAAAAATGCTAGACTATTTTAATGCAAATTTTGTAAATCTTGTTATAAGAATTTAGGGAATATATATTTTCAAACCTTTCAGTTAAAATAACATGCAAAATATTAAATTAAATGTCAGTATAAATAAATAAAAAGGTTCATTCTGTTGATATATATACATTTATTACAGCGTTAAAAAAAAAAAAAAAAAAAAAAGCTTAAATGTTAACGATCTCGCAGTTTTAAAAATATTACTATATGCTTTAAAGAAATACATCTCATAGACCGTAAGGTATCCAAATTCTTTGCGAGTCCCTGTACACAAACCGGTTGTGTTATGAACTGGTATATAACGCATATCATTTCAAGGCAATCTAAAAATATTCTGAAGAATGAGAGTGTAGTCAGAAAAGATAAATGACAAAAACGAGACGGATGGACAGACAGACGGATCAAATTCATATGCATTTTTCAACTTTGTTGAAAATAATGAAAACAGAGAAACAAAAATTGGAAATATTGTGCTAACAATTTTACACATGCCAAAGTTTAATGTTTTTTGATAATGAATTAGTTAAATACATAGGTAAATGACCACTATCATTAACAAATTATAATATATTAGTTATAAATGAACATTATAACTTTCATTTAGAATCGGTTACAACGAAGTTAAAGGGAGCCTGATTCTTATATATATATATAAATTGCTTTTTCAGACTGATTTCTTTATAAAATTCTTAAACTGATTTTAAATTTATAATGATACATAAATCAGAGAAGCGGGCTACATGTCGTATCGAAACGGTCAAGATTATAAAACTTTGTGTATAACACCGTTAAGATTACGAAATTTGCGTACATGTGAATTGAAATATAACAATATTAAGTATTAAATAATAATAATAATGAAAATCCTTGTAAGAAAACGCATGCCGCTTCGTTGCTGAACTTGTGCGTACTTTATTTGCCTGACGGATGGTCGTACCATTATTTCCACCCGAAACAAATTTTGCGAGTTTGTTGCAATTTATAGTGTTTTCGCACAAAGTTTTTATTTTTTATATTTCGACACCAGCTCTCCAGTGCATATTGAAGACATATTAAATTTCTTAAAACCTATTTAAATTTTAAACTATAAAATTTCAAAATTTAATATATATATATATATAAACTTTTCAGTCTCGCTTTACTTTTCAATTTTCCTCTCAATTTTTCTCATTATTATTGTTCAAATGTATATTCTGAACATATTTGTGTATTACTTTGCAGCGTATTAACAAGTTGATTTATAAGAAATACTTTTATTTTTGATTTCTGAGATTTTTAAGCGGAGACCTGGTTTTGCCAAAACGCGGAATTATGTTTTAAAGAATAAATTAAGATGGAAACTAAGGAGAACACACATATTTATTTGAAAATCTCTAAGGAGTCTTCACTATAATTTTTATTGGATATAATGTAGAATTAAATTAAAGAAAACATTTTCAAAACATGAAATTCTAAAAAGAAAGAGGAAAATCTTTTTCTTTGTCTCTCACAATTTCCACGCCACCGGTCTCCAAATATCATGTTATAGTATGGGAAAATTTGTTAACAAAATCATTCATTACCTAACTTATTATTATTATTATTATTTATTATTATTATTATTATTTTATTTAATATGTTTTCCCATTCAGAAAATTCACAATCTTAAGTTCTTGCTAACAATTCAATATCTTTAAAATTGCTCTTGTTTTTCATATATCCACTTTTTTTTTTTTTTTTTTTAATTTTTAAATTTCAAATTTCAATTTTTTTTTTTTTAATAATTTTATTTTGAAACTATAAAGTACGATAACTGCATGCAGTTTCTCTCTCTCTCTCTCTCTTTTTTATGCTTCAAATAATATAAAATTAATATATATATATATATATGTATATATATTTGCAAAACAAGTGTTATTTTAACTATTGTAAATTTTCTGAAAGTGGAAAAAATAATAGTAATGTGTAATTCTAGTGACAATTTTTTCCTTAGAATAACATGAGATTTGATTCAGTCTACAATATTTAGAGAGTTCCTTTAAAATGTATTTTTGCACTTAAAGGGGCAAAGGGATGATTAAAATTCTCAAAATCTATGCAATTAAAAATATCCAGATAATTATTTTAAAATATATGAAGATATATAACACTTTTAAAATAGTATTCTACAGTTACTCAAACATTATTTAAAAGTTCTAAAATTTCTTTTTCTTAGATTCCAAATTTCGGGAATAATTAGTTAATTTTAATGTTCCATGCGAATTAGTTTTCATCCAATGCTGATTTTTTTTTTTTTTTTTTTTTTTTTTTTTTTTTTTGTATGTTAATCAACGTATTTCATGAAACCGGTTATTCATTTTGAAATCAAGAAATTATTACTTTTATTACTAACACTCAAATTAAATCGCAAAACAAAAATTCATGAAAAATTCAAAATTTACACATTTTTTTGTTTGTTTGTTTGTTCGTAAACCGGTTTTGTAATTAAAATGTAAAAATTTAAACATCCAGTGTGTTCAGTTATATGCAAGGAACGCATAGTGGAAAAATTGGAGATTTAAAACAATTTAGAAGCGCATGGAGCGTTTTGAAATTGGGCATGATTTTGTATTATTTTCTCCATATGAGGAATTTCCCTTTCTAGAATTATTTTACTTGAAAAATAATGATATCGAAAATTTATACCGTCGAGAAGGCGGGTGCCATGCTCCAAGATATATAAAGGTTGAGGTTCACTGATCCCTGGGGGCGGTCGCAGAACGATATGCCCCACTCATTAGGTTATCTTAAATCCGCTTCGATTCAATTGTCTTTTCCTAATTTGTTTTGTAATTTTTATTAGGGTCTGTTTCATATTTTAGTTTTCATTACAACTCCATAGTATTTCGAATCCGATATCCCCGTAATATTGTCCTATTATATCATGTTGAGAAAATCACAAAATTAGAATAAATTACGAGGTTTTTAAAATGGAATACTCATATAGGATGTTCTAAACAGTATCATAAATAATATTTTTAAACTGTTCCAATATCTGTACGGAGAAAAACAATATTCATAATATACGTTTACAGACCTGCCAACCTAATCCGGCAAATTGTTAGTACCGCCCCTTTTTCTACACCACTTAATTTTTAGAGTAATTCTCTTCAAATATATTTACGATGTATTAAGAAAACAAATTCTCTAAAAATATATTGGTGTAGAAAAAGGGGCGGTAAAAACAATTTGCCGGATTAGGTTGGCACCTCTGCGTTTATACGGTATTTCCCCTTATTCTTTAATATTAAAAAAATCGTAAACTTTCAATAATTTACGTAGTTTTTAAATTAGAATGTAAAAAAAAAAAAAAAAAATAGAATTTTTGCCACTGGTATAAGTGATATTTTAAAGCTAGTTTAAACTCTCAGCAATAATTTGTTTTTGAAATATCGTGTACAGAGGTTAACAAATTAACGCACTAATAAACTAACTCGCTGACAAACTAACAAATTGACATACTACAGACGGACACCACACAAATTATGTCATTTGAGGATTTCTTACACATCAAAACGCGTAAAAACGTACAAAAATGATGTCAGAAATTTTCACGTTTATGCCTGTAGTATGATCGGAAACTAAAATTTTTCCTTATTGATTATTAGTATTATAAAATGATTTTTTAAATTTACAATGAATGGAAATAAATAACCCTCATTGTGTGGAATTATATGAAAGTTTGTCCTAAGCTGCCCCCCCCCCCCTCAAAAAAAAAAAAAAAAAAGACGTAATTTTTTTGAGAGATATGCATTAAAATCTTATTACCACAAATTATTGTTAAGGTGAAACTCAGTGTAACATTCCACGAAACTATTCACTGAACTAGTTCTTGATCTAGATCTATCACACAATTTTTATCACGCAGATAGACATCTTTTAAAAAATTCTCTAAACGCGTTCAAAAAATCTTAAAGCGTATGAAATCATCAAAAACCAGAAGTTGAAAATTTTCACAAACATAAAATTTTCTTTTCATAAATATAGAATAAGAAAAATATTATGTGTAAAACAATTGTATTTTAAAAGAAAAATGCTAGTAATTTCTTTAGCAAAATATTTATATTTCGTCATACGCGGAATATTTTTTATAAAAGTTAGATCCAGAAAATGAATTCTTGAAAAGTAGTTTGTTAATTTTTCCTAATCTATTGAATTCTATTCAATAACTTTTTTTTTAAATAGCAGAAGAAAATTTTTTGTGGAAAAAACTAGTTACTTATTCTCTTGTTACATTTTCAAACTAGTGTTGTGACCATCATAAAACTTTCGACTACATTTTTTATTCAATTTCACGTAATTTAAACCAAAAACAGTCGCCAGTGCATTTTACTTTATAAGTAATCTGGTGTGTCACTCACACGACTTTCTTTTACCCTGAAATTTAATACTATAAATACAGATTTGAGATTAACAGGTAACATAACGAGTACTGTTATGTAAACATATGTAAAAACAATTCAAATTAGGCTTCGGAAAAGTTTTATATGATAATTAGTTCTGTATGAGAGGGCTACCGCCCCCTCAACCCCCCCATTTTAGTACTGCACCTACATTTATATACAATTTAAATCTGTTATTGAAATTAAAAGTTCACTTAAAATTATTCAGATAACTTTCACACACAACATTCCTGAGAACTTATTAGTCTTGATCAAACTTTTCCAGCAACAAATTTTTATTAATTTCAAAATACAACTTTTGGATCTCTTGAAATTATTCGTTTTTAAGTCACTCTAAGACACACAGACAAAGATCAAACGTTAAAATTCTTAACTTCGACAATCAAGAAGCCTCGAAACGTGTAACTATACAAAAAACAAGCTATGAATATTAAGCTTTAAAACATATATTACTTACAATATGTATATGAGGAATTCGTTTCAATTCCTCAGCAGCTTTCCAGGACATGATAAAATGTTATAGTAAAGCACTTTCACTAAAAATAAAAAAGAACGTTGTAGCTTAAATATTTGCAGCCCTGTATATCTTTTGAGGATTATGTACAGACCACATAGTGCACCTAAATATAATTCTGTAAAAATAACACACGGCACAACCTGAAATACACTTTCATCAATTTTCAGCTATTGTCGCACTATAATCTAGTTCTTTTGTGTAGCCCTGTAAATGAACAGTGAATGATTTTTCAACCCTATTTTACATAAGACATATTTTATGCATATAGAAAATATATATTCATTTAATTTGTTTTAGTGCTGTTAAATTCTACTTATCAGCAATTTCCCCCATGGACGTAATGCATTTGCTTCCGCTCAACGAAAAGCTTGGTGTAGCATCCCTATATCATACACATTTAGAATACCAATTCTGGATTTTCTGCTACCATTTGTTCTTGAGATATCGTGATAACAGACACACACACACACACACACACAGACACACCAACCACTAAAAATATGATCTTCGGATTCAGGCGTCTTCAAAATGTGTAAATATAACAGATACACGCTTTCGAAAATTTGACCCAAAAACAATACTTTCTGCACCTTACGGGTAAGAGAAAGTAAAAATAGAAAAATAATCTAGTGTGGCACTCACACGACTTTCTCTTGCCCTGTATTTCAATACTAGAAAGGCATATAGAGATTACAGAATAAAATAACAAATACTGTATATTAACCTACGTTAAAAAGAATTCATACCAGGCTTAAGAACAGTTTTATTTGACAAATAATTCTGTGTGAGGGGGCTACGGCCCCCCAACCCCCTTACTTAATATAGTACCTATATTTATATCGAATTCAAGGCTCTTAAAAGTTTACCCCCAAATTATTTAGACAACTTTTACCCGCACCACTGCTTGAAACTTAACAATTTTGATAAAACTTTTCAAGTAGCCACCTCATATATATTTCAAAATACAACATTTCAATTGCCTGCAATTACTTGTTTTTAAGTTACGCTGATAACAGACGTACACAAAAATAAACCATTTAAAAAACGCGTGATTATACAAAAAACAAGCACGAAAAATTTAACCTAAAAAAATTATTTATTTACCGTATGGGTACGAGGAATTAATTTTCATTTCTGAGCAGCTATCCTGCAATTTTCGAGTATAGTCTCAGTTCTTTTGGATAGCCTTGTAAGCAAATGGTACAAGATTTTCAAACCATAGTCTACTCAAAACATGCTTTTATGCATACAAAAAATAATCTGGCGTGTCACTCACATGGCTTTCTCTTACCCTCAAATTTAATACCATAAATATAGGTTGAAGATTATGAGGTAACATAACGAGAACTGATATGCAAACCTATGTTAAAACAATTCAAATTAGGCTTTGGAAGAGTTTTATATAATAATTAGTTCTGTGTGAAGGGGGCTACCGCCCCCCTCAAGCCCCCTTTCCATTACTGCACCTACATTTATATAGAATTTAAATCTGTTATTAAAATTAAAAGTTCACTTAATATTATTCAGACAACTTTTACACGCAACATTTCTTGAAACTTATCAGTTTCGATCAAACTTTTCTAGCAACAAACTTATATTAATTTGAAAATACTACATTTGGATCCCCTGAAATTATTCGTTTTTAAGTTACTCTAAGAGCCACACAAAAAGATCAAATGTTAAAAATTTGACTTCGGTAATCAGGAAGCCTCGAAACGTGTAAATATACAACAACAACAACAACAACAACAAAAAAAAGCAATGAATATTTAGCTTTAAAACATATATTATTTATCATATGTCTATGAGGAATTCCTTTCAATTCCTGGGCAGATTTCCAGGACATGATAAAATATTATAGTAAAGCACTTCCACTAACAATAAAAAATAATGTTATCGCTTAAATATTTGTAGCCCAGTATATCTTTTGAAGATTATGTACAGACCACATGGTGCACTTAAATATAATCCTATAGTAATAACACACGACACAACCTGAAATACACTTCCATAAATTTTCAGCTATTGTCGCACAATAATCTAGTTCTTTTGTGTAGCCCTGTAAATGAACAGTGAATGATTTCCCTACCATATTCTACATTTGACATGTTTTTACGCATATAGAAAATATATATTCATTTCATTTGGTTTAGTGCAGTCTATAGCTGTTAAACCCTACTTACCTGCAACTTCCCCCTTAGACGTAATACTTTTGGATTGTCGTGGGTGTCCCTGTATACGAACCATTTGCTTCATCTCAACGAAAAGTTTAGTGAAGCATCCCTATATGATACACATTTAGAATACCAAGTTTGGAATTTTTGATACCATTTGTTCTTGAGATATGCTGATAACAGACAGACAGACACATACACACAGACACACACACAGACCAACCGCTAAAAATATGATTTTCGGATTCAGGGGACCTCAAAACGTGTAAATATAACAAAAATTCGCTTTCGAAAATTTGATCCATAAACATTACATTCTCTACCTTACGGGTAAGAGAAAGTAATATATGTTTACTTCATCGTGTTTAGTGAAGCCTATAGATGTTAAACTGTGCATACCAAAAATTTCACCCGTTGACATAATGTATTTAAATTCTCTTGGATGTTTTTGTATAAGAACGATTTGCTTGATCCAAATGAAAAGTTTAGTGTTGCATCCCTATATAATACAGATTTATAATACCGAGTTTGGACTTTCTGCTACTATTTGTTTTTGAGGTATGCTGATAACAGACACTCACACAGGCAGCAATACACACAGACTAGTTGCTAAAGACATGTTTTTCTGATTAAGGAGACCTCAAAACGTGCAAGTATAACAAAAATTCAATTTTGAAAATTTGACTTAAAAACAATATTTTCTTTACGTATGGGTAAGAAAAAGTAAAAGATGCTAAAAAAAAAAAAAAAAAAAGCTATAACTTTGTTGTTAATTTATTTAATACTAGCAGGCTTTGCCCGCTTCGCTGGACATTAAACTTAAATGAGTTGTCAAAATCCCATATCTTTATTAATAACCTAAGTTCTCGCTGTGATTGGTAGAGGTTTTCTCGCTCGCAAAGTGAGGAGTCTGCGTCTCCACTGTCTTCGGCACAACTTACCCACTCCTTACTTCCCCTTCCTCAGCGGGTGAGTTCGAAGTTTTGCAAAATCACACTAATGTACATAATGCGTACACTTAATCAATATACAGTCTGAGTCCCTACTGCCTTAGGCACAACTTACCCACTTGTTACTTCCCCTTCCTCAGTGGGTGAGTTCGAAGTTTTGCAAAATCCCACTAATGTACATAACGCGTACACTTAATCAATATCCGCACACCAAAATTCGCCATTCTAAGATAATTCAAAGCGAATTCAAACGGAAAAACATGTTTTTACACATGTTTATTGGGAACGACTTCAGTATAACCCCACAACGATATTTGGCGATTTTTTTGTTGGCGATTATGGCTAAATCATAAATCTAAAAATCATAAATCATATATGATAAATGATAAAATCATAATCTAAATCATAAATCCAAAATAAGCAACATATTAGGCTGCCATATTATATCGCAAACAGTCCAGAACGACATCGTTATCCTTCAAAACGACGCCAAAGAAAAATCGCCAAATTAAGCTGTGGGGTTATACTGAAGTTATACCGTTTATTGCCCTCCGACTCCGAGAAGGGGGGGGGGATTTCGAATTTCGTGAAATCCAGTTACAATAAGTGCCGAATGCAAACAAACAATTTACGCACCAAATTTCGTGACCACAGAAGTCTTTAATAGAAAATATAAATAAATAAGCACAAAACGCACAGCTTTAGTATGGGAACCCTTTGGTGACTTTAAATATTTTAAGCCATTTTTGCGATGAACTGAATTGGTTATCTCAATTGTGCAATCAAAGACCTTGGCGAGAAACGTCCGAGCTACTTCGGTTCCGAATTTCAAATTTTGCCGAAGGGATCCAATACTAAAGCTGTTCCATACACTAAATAAATAAATAAATAAAATAAAATAAAATAAAATAAAATAAAAACTCTTTTCTGATATTTACAAAATAAAAATAAAAAATCTTAATAAAATCCAAATTATAATCATTTACAATTAAGGGAGAACATAAAAAAAACCTCATAAGGTACATAATAACAACAAAAAATTTTATTTTACTGCAGGAAAGAAAAGTACTGCTTAATTAAATAAAAATATTAAACTAATGCCAAATATCTCTATGAAAATATTTATCCACGTGCAAATGCCTCATTAAAAAAAAAAAAAAAAAAAAAAAAATCACCAACTTTTGTAGGTATTTTTCTCTCTAATTTTTATTATTATTCGCGTGAAATTAAAAATATTTCATTTTATTTCTGGAAAATAAAAATATATATAAATGCCTATATATAAATATAAAACCTTTTACCGAATCCGCGTTGAAAACGGAAAAAGGGTAAAATAAATTAGAAAGTATTAAAAATAAATTTTTCAAGTTTCACAGTGATTAGTTAAAAACAATCCTTACTGTTTATTTATACCAAATTTTGTCGTATACTGACATAATAAAGATTAGTTAAATACTAGACGACAACGTCACCTGTTGAGAAATATGCACTGAGAGCTGATAAACACCAATTTATGTCCAGGCAAAACTAAACATAAAATTTCACGGAATTCGGTTCATTAGATCTAGATCTAAGGTTGCCACAAAATTTTTGCCACACACACACCTAGGTAGACAGACGGACATTAAAAAAAAAAAAAAAAAAAAAAAAAATGGTCGAATCATGTTCTGGACATCTCTGTAGAACAAATAAATACGTTGAAAACTGGACGTCATAAATTTTTACGAACATACCACTTTTTTTTAAATTTAATATAGAAGAAAGTAAAAACAGTAATGTTTAATAATAAAAATTTAACACACACAATATATATCTATATCTCTATTTGTATAGGCATATATGAATGTATATTTAAAAATTAAATAATTCATTTTTATCGTCGAATACATCCTTTTTTTTTTTTTTTTTATTGTATGTGATAACATTGTCAGGCACTGATGGTGAATTTTTGCTTAAAGTCTGCTGAACAACAGAAACAATGTTTATAACAACATAAGAAATTACAGTATAACGATATGAGAAATTATAGCTTTTTTTTTTTTTTCATGTATATTTTCATTATTTCACGATTTTTAAGTTAAATTATGCATTTTCCAATATGTAATTTTCAATTTTTATGATTGTACTTTAAATTATTAATAATTATTATCATGATTTGTTTCCTGGTTTCTTTACATTGTCGTCATGAAATATATATATGTAATTAGTAAATTAATTATATTTGCTCCTTTATCGTGATTTTAATAAAAAAAATCTGGAGTGACTCCACTCGACTTTCCGAACATTGAGTAATTTGAGTTTTGTAGATAAAGTAAAGAAAGAGGAGTTCTTAAACAAACAAAAGAGAGAAAACCATAATAGAGTGTTTGAGTATTTTTTTTACATATATCACACGATGTTTTATTTAACGCTACTGAACTTTGAGCCCATAGATCATAATGATAAAGAATTTTTCGTTGTGTCCCTGTAAAAACTTATAAATGCTAGATTCACCAAAATGCTTATAGTTACTGCAACAGTGATTTATAATATTCATATAAATTTTCAGCTTAATTGAATAAGGCGTTTAGATGCTATCGCACTTTTAAAAATTTGTAAAAAAAACTGTAAGCGCTAGATTCACGAAAATCTATACAGTTTGTGCAACTGTGACCTATAACATGTGTAAAAATTTTTTGCTCAGATTAATAAGGCGTTTAGACGCTATCACACTTTTAAAAATTTGGCCCCATAGGCCATAATGATAAAGAATTTTTCTTTGTGTCCCTGTAAAAAATCTATAAGTGCAAGATTCTCCAAAATCTATACAGATTGAGTATCTGTGATCTATAATATGTGTATAAATTGTTTGCTCAATTGAATAAGGCGTTTAGATGCGATCGCACTTTTAAGATTTTGGTCCCTTAGGCCATAATGATAAAGATTTTTTCTTTGTGTCCCTGTAAAAAAACTATTAGTGCTAGATTCACCAAAATCTATAAGGTTCGTACTATGGTGACTTACAATATACGTACCAACTTTCAGCTTATTCGAGCAAAGCTTTTAGACGCTAACGTGTTCACTCACAGACATACATACATACACACATACATACACACACGCATACATATACCATTGCAAAAACAGTGAAAACGGACTCATTGGACCTCGAAACGTATAGAAACATCAAAATCTCAAATTCGGATTTTTGACATGGTTACAATACTTTCCTCACTATAGTGTTCGGAAAGTAAAAATTTTTTAGTTTGTAAATTGAACTGTATTTCTGCATACTTATCATTTCTATAACATTAAAACCTTTAACTACTGAAAAATAAAAATATCAGTATTATCCCGCTGTATTAGGATTGAACCTAAGTTATCTCAGAATACCGAGATTTGCTTATCTGGCGATTGTGTTTTCTAAGAGAAATATGTTTTTCTGCTACTGTTGTTGCCTTGTTAAAAAGACAGTTTTACAGGCAAATAGAAAATTGATTCATACGCACAGCGGAGAAATGCTTTTTCATTTTGCATATCTTAATGACACTAAACAATTAACCCTTTAACGTCCAAAACTTAATTTATTTAAAAAAATTACTAAACTAATTTTAAAAATTGCTTTTAGCACATAGCTGATCATAAATATTAAAAAAAAAAAAAAAAAAAAAAAAAAAATAGCATTGTTCTTTTTCTAGAAATTTTTGGTTTGAAACATCCATAAATTAACTTTATTAAATTCAAATAATATCAAACACTTTGTAAGTAAACATTATGGACCACAAAAACTCGTAAAAGTTGTTTCAGGTGAAAATAATAGTCCAGCTCTTCATTAAATGAAAAAAACCAGACGGAGTGCAGCAATTCGCACTCGCGCACACTAAGAAACTTCAAGTGACTTATGCATTTAGCTTCTTTTGAAACATTATCTGTTAAATTTTGGAATAATGCTGCTATCTACCGAACAGAAAAGGAACAAAAGTTTAAAACCTGATTAGAACAAAGGGGAAATGTTAAAAAATTGCTGCATAAAAATTGTTAAATTATGTTAAATGTTTGGTTTCGCTGCGAAACCAATGAACGTTAAAGGGTTAAATACTTTTAACTTTCTATGTGAATGATAAAATACGTAATTTTTTTTTAAATAACAGTAATGAAAACAATAATCTTAGCTAAATTAATGAGTTCGGAGGATTTTTTATAATTGCCTTATTTTTTATTTCTGTAATATATTCACAGAAAAAAGTTTTGATTCATAAAAATTTTCGATTGATTTATACATTTTGAGATGTCATAAAGTAGATTTGACACTTTTTAGAAAATCTGTGCGTTCTTGTATGTGTCAGTAAAATTTTGTGAAAGCTCTATATCAAAAACTAATGTATAAAATTTCGCAAAAATGTTTTTTAGTTGCACCTTGTGTCTATCATTTAACAAGTGGCGTTGATATACTGCGATTTTCTTCTCATTATCTGAAAGGCTATATCTCAGCTTGAAGAGTGTATAATTTCACAAAACTTGATATAAGATAGAGCCATAATAATAATAATAATAATAAAACTATGCAGATTCAATTTAGATACATATCCGCTGACAAATAGCGAGCGCTATTATGCTTCAATTTTACCAATGTTCAGAAAGGCTATATTTCAACTTCTATAGCGTGTAAATTCATCAACTTGATATATGATACAACTATTAGGTAAAAAAATATTGACTTAATTTGGGTGTATAAGTGGCCATGTGATGTATTCGGGCAAAAGGTGCGCTGGATTCTCTATATAGTGACATCTCAGCATCGACTGGTTAAAATTGCACCACACTGCAAGTGAAAAAACTTTTCTGTGAGAAAGTATGATTAAATTTTTGTGCATATTGGCCACAACATACTAGTTCTTGTGCAGTATTATAATTGATGCTCTCTCTAACCACGCCCCTCAACAAAAAATGTCTGCTTTTTACACTTATGTTTACCGTGCCTTACACATTTGTTCTGATCCGTCTAATCTTTCGAAAGAAATTAATTATTTAAAATCTCTTGCTCTCTCTCGTGGCTATAACCCATCTATCATCGATAAAGCTCTATATAAATTTAAGAATCCTAAACGTTCTGCTCCCAAATTAAACGATCACAGTCTCATCCCAGTTGTTTTACCTTTTTATTCTTCACTCTCTTTTAAAATCTCTAAAATTCTTTCACCGTTTGGTTTCAAAGTTATTTACAAACCCGTCAATAAAATTAAATTATCTTCTCTTAAGGATCCCATTCCCACCGAAAACCGTTCTGGAATTTATTTAATTCCGTGTTCGTCCTGCAACTTAGGTTATATTGGTCAAACTAGGAGGCGTTTGAAATACAGAATAAATGAGCACCGTCGGAATGTTCGTAATGAAGAGATTACCAAATCTTCTATTGCTTTCCACTGCTGGTTTCAAGGTCACCGTTTTGATTTTTCCAAAACTAACATAATTTCATATCCTGTCTGTTCCTCCCATTTGGATATTCATGAAGCATTTTACATATTTAAAAATTCGAAAAATCTTGTTAATGATATTTCTTCCACTCCTTTCTTCTCTGATGCTTGGAAATTACTCACGTAATTTAGTTTTTAGTTTAATTTTTGTTATCCTTAGATTGTTATATGTTTACTCTCACTCATTTATTTATTTCCTTGTTGTTTTGTACAATTCTACTCACACCAGTAGCTATATTTAGTTTCTACTTTATAAACTTTTTCTTTTCATTTTAAACGATTTTGTGCGTTGCCGCTTTGAATGCAGCACTCGTGCTTACTTTGTTCGCCTGATGAAGGGTCGTGTGTTTTTTGGACCCGAAACAATTGTTGCGAGTTTATTGCATTTTATGGTGTTTATTCAAAGTTTGTAAGTAATAATTTTTACAACGCCAGTTTTGTAATGCTTCTTTATTAAAAGTGTGTAGCTGGTTATTTTAATTCTTGGATTTACTTCCCTTGAATTTACTGTATCTCTATTCTCCTTCAGAAGCAATGCAAATATGTTTAAAGTTAATAAATTACGTTCACATTTGAAAGTAAATGGTCCTTTTTGTGTTTTCTATTTAAGTGACTTAAACGAACGTATGTCAATTGTTTTCTTTAAACATACACGAAACAACGTAAAAATAAACTCTTTGGTACACATAGTTTATAGATTAATAAGTTATTCAAATGTACAACTTTTATTAATACCGCCAAAAACTGTTATAAACATATTCTTTAATCGCTATTCCTTTCTTTTCTTTTATACCTTAAGGACATGACGTTAGTGTTTGCTTCAGTTTGTTTTTTCTTTTTTTCATGGAAATGCTTATTGTTCCAATATATAATTTTTATTTTACATACAGATTTATTTGTACTTTGGAAAAAACTCATAATTTATAGTTTCAAAGTGGAATTTTGCTAGATCTTCATACTTAATACAGGCAGTTATAAAACCATGGTGAAGAGCAAGTAAATAAAACATAGTTATAGAAAAAATTATATAATTATTTGAAAAATGCAAATGGTTTATCTTATATTATTGCATAATTTATTTATTTTTTTAAATAATGAATAAAGGCTAAACATAAAATTGTAGAAAAAAGTTATTTAATAATTAACTGAAAATTACATATGGTTTAACTTACGTTCTTGCATAATTCAAATTTTAATTTTTTTCTTTCTTTTCTTTCTTTCTTTTTTTTCTTTTTTTTTTTAAACGATGAATAATGACTCAAAATTGCAGAAAAACATTATATAATTAATTGAAAATTACAAATGAATGAACTTATAGTTGTATAACTGGAATTTTAATTCCTTTTTAAATGGTGAATAAAAGCTAAAGATATAAAATAAAATAAATGTAAAAAATATTTTATAGAAAAATGGGGATATTTTATAAGATAATTTAAAATGTACACACACATATATACACTGTAAATATGATATAATAAAAGTTTATATTATATTATTCATGTTTTATAACTTTTTGAAATATATACGCCGGTTGCTTTTATTTACACCTTACCCCACTTCACTGTGAAGCTTTTTATTGAGCAATGAAAATTTTGCATTAAACCATATTAAGAAGATTTATCCGCAACAAAAGATGTTTTTTCGGATGAATCCTTGATACTTTGGATAACAATTCATTCATTTAGCGCAACATATTTGATGTGGCAACCATGTATTAGCTTGCTAGAATGAAAGAATTATCGCTATTTTCTGGTTTCCATGGTAACCTAGCATCCCTGCTATTTTCTGTGTTGTCTCTCCGCTCCAGTTGTCAGTGAGATCTTTGATCCGGACGGACGACTTACAAATTACACCAATGAAGTAACAAGTTGTTAGAGAGCAATCACTTATTTTAGCGGAAATTTACCGTGAAAGAAAAATTGTAGATTATGCATTACACTTGATTTGTTGTACAGAGATTATGACAAAAGTTGTTATTAACTTGTCTGTGATGAATTTGAGAGAAAAATAATTTTTGCTTCGTGCATTTAAGAAATTAGTGTCATTTTTGGAATCACAGCAACATTTGTAAGATATAGTTTAGAGGCTCAATGTATCTGTTATAAAAAAAAAAAAAAAAAAAAAAAAAAATAGAAACAGGGTAAAAGTAAAAAATATTCGTGTATATATATATATATATATATATATATATTTATTATTATCATTAAACTAGATGAATGATAGCAAAATAAATTACACATTTTCTCATTTCTAAGATTAATTTTTTTTAAATGTACGATATTGCAATGTTGAATAAATCTAAAAAATTTTAATCATAAAAAAAGTAACAATGTACGGAAATTTTAAGAGCTTTTCGCTAAATAAAAATTTATACTTTCGTTCATGGACGCTTATTTCGCTGAGACTCATAAAGTAGCTTTCCACTATTATAAAATCAACCATCAGAACTATTAAGAAACTATTTTATTCTATAATTGAAATCGTGATTAAAACCATACTCAATGTTGAAACTTATTACTCTATATTACATTTTGATTAATTAAAATTCTAATTTTTAAATTTAAATTTCGAAATTTATAATTAATTTGTCCCAATACTTTTATGTATTTTCAAAAGAAACCATTAACTTAATAAATTAATGTCAAATTAAATTAGATGCAGACAAACACACAATACACGAATATCTATGATAGAGATTATTTCAACTATTCTTCATCACATGAAAAAGAAATAATTTTTAGTTTGCAAAACTGAAAAGAACCAGTGAGTAGTTTTAACATGTTTAATTTTATGAAACTATTTTACTCGTATTTTCACTACTTGACACATTCTTCGACTGAGCTGAGATAATTTTAAAATAACATTATAAGTGAGCTGCCTCGACATGTACGGCTTAATCTTAGAGAATTTGAGCCAGTATATAATTTCAGTTTACGGAGAATCCAAATGGATGGAAATCAGAAAACTGGCCAAAGTAGAACATACGACGTTCAGTACACATCATGTATATCCTGATAGTCTTATCCCGAGACTGACATCGAAAGCCTGTCGAGTAAGTTTCTTCTCTTCTTCTTCTTTTTTTAAATTTGATAATTTTCTGTTGTACTATAAATCACTGCTGAAAAGTCTCCTAATGCATCAGAAAGAATTATGAGTATTCGATCTAACTTATCAGATAACCACGACTCTTAAAATATTTACTCTCTCTACAGAAATTATTTCGAGAAATATGAATAAGAACTTTTAGAAAATAATAAATTTTTGATATTGATGAGGATTGTTTTAAAAGGAAAAGTTTCACTTTTCTGCATGAAAATTCTAGAAAAGTCATTTTTGTTACTTTCAGAATCTCATAAAAACCTTTTTGTCTATTTTTCTTTTTCTTTAGTATCTTATTGTCTATTATTTCTGGTTGATTTTTCACTTAAAATTTAAAGTACTGCTGAAAAGTCCCCTAATGCATCAGAAACAATTATGAGTATTCGATCTAACTTATCAGATAATCACGCCTCTTGAAATATTCACCCTCTCTAAAGGAATTATTTCGAGAAAGATAAATAAGAACTTTTAGAAAATAATAAATTTTTGATATTCATGGGGATTGTTTTGAAAGGAAAAGTTATTCTTTTCTGCATGGAAATTCTAGAAAGTCATTTTTGTTACTTTCAGAATCTTATAAATTTTTTTCTGTCTATTATTTCTTTAGTACCTTATTATCAATTATTTCAGGTTGAAAAGAAAAAAAAAAATTCTGGAATTTTATCAGCTACGAAGCTATGCTTATTTTATATTAGAAAAAAAAAAAAAAAAAAAAAAGAGCAATTTTAATAGTCTTGATAATGGGAGAAATTTTAAAAATAAAAAGCCTCTTCAAGTAAAAATAATTTTTCTCTCTTTCATTCACGTATACAAAATAATTACTTTTTTCAAGAATAATTAATTAATTATTTATCTGAACGGAATTTAGATGCACCAATAAAAATGTAAAGATATCTATTTATTACTGAAATTATAAACATTACTTTTGATTATTTCCTAGAAATGAAAAAAGTTGTTTATTCATTATATCTTTTGCCATTGATCCCCCGGTTAAAAAGATTTTAATTATTAATTTTTTAATTAATTAAAGATCGTTTATTAGAATGATATAACCTAAAGTTATTTAAAATATTTTATACGATTTTAAAAAATCTCATATCTTCGGATATTAGTATTTGATTGTTATTGTTTGTTTATATTGGAGGATTTAAATTTTCATTTCAATTTAGAATTTGTCATTCACAGAGAGAGTTCATAAAATAATCATGCATATATAAACATATTAGGAAAATGTAAAGAAATATATTCTCTCAGATTTTTAAGAATGATACACGTTCTATACTAATTAAAGTACATTTTAAAATAAGTGATTACATTAAATCTTAATATAAGTAAAAGTCATTGTATTTATATGTCTGTGTGAGTATGTCTTCTTAAAGCCAGTTTTTACACTTGAGACTCGGGCTTAAGGAGAGATGCCTTCCATTGGGGTCTTTCTAAGGGGTCTTAGCCTGTATTCAGGTTCGGAGAAAATCACAGAAAACTCCAAACGGCTAGGCCGAGGAGTGTGACCTGGAGTGCCCAGCACTTCCCGTCTATCAGCTTTGAGCAGAAAGTGGGGCCACTGGGGGGGGGGGGGGCTTTATTTACTTACGATAGAATAAGTAGTAAGAAATTGTGATCTTAACTCCAAATTATAACATAATATCAAAAGGCTTTTACATGGTAAAGATAAATATTTTTGGTCTGCATAAGAAATGCAAGCTCATTTCTTAAGAAAACAATATTTCTTTTTCTCAGAGCATAGACAGAGGACTATGCTTTACAAATGAAATATTTTAAAAATAATTAATTTGTAGCAAACGCCAAATAATTCATTTGTAGGTATTCATATTTTCGAGTCTTATTAATAGATAAAAGAGTTAATATATATATATATATATATATATATATATATACATTACTATAAAAGTGATATTAGCGAAGCAGGGAAAGCCAGCAAGTAGTGATATAAACGCATACATTAATGCACACAAAGCTACAATATAGCATCAGTAATAATTTTTTTTACTGTCATATGCCGTTTTAGGGAAAACATTGATTTTTCTGATCGCAAATAATTTTCATAAAGATAAGGTGTTTCGACATTATGTCGCAATTACCATTACCTCCTATTTTTATGTATTTGTTGTGAAAATGTCTGGTATCTCAGGCAAAATTTATAGCTTAATTTTTACTTTCTTTACCCGATTACCGTGAATAGTGAGAGTATTGTATTAGGTGAAAAATTTATATTACTAGTTTTCCCTTGATTTATATATTTTAAGATCTCCCGAGTGCAAAAATCTACTTTTTAGAAATTGGTTAACGTGTGTGTGAGAGAAGGAGGGGGTGGAGGGAGGATCATTTGACTTTTATATCTCCAAAGCAGAAAAAAAAATAATACAACAATATACTTAGTTATTAACTAAAACTTCGATGGGCAGATGATTTTGCCGACTTTTGGTGAAAATGGGACAACCGGAAATGGGACATGAAAATAGGAAGTGAGACTGTAAGCCAATTACTTAAAAACGACTCTAACGATTTTCTTCAAAAATTGCCATATCAAACTTCTTTTAGATGTCCTTTCTCATGCATTAGTTGGTTACTTCAGGAAAATCGATAGGTTTCCTGATTAAACAGACAAATTTAAGTCTCGCAAATGGGTATCTTAAAAAAAAAGTATCCACAGATTTTCTTCAAACTCGCCCTATTAACTCCATTTTAGATGTTCTTTCGTATGTATTTGCTGGTTTCCTGTGAACACATGAATTTGCCATGGTTTAATGAAAATCAGAAATGGGACTAAAAGTCGATACCTCAAAAAAGGTGGGGACTGAAAGTCGATATTTTAAGTACGACTCAAATATTTTTTTTCCAAATTTGCTACAGGAACTCCTGTTTAAAAGTGCTTTCTAATATATTACTTGGTCCCCGCAGAGAAATTAATAAGTATCCTGATAGGACATTTTTGCTCTGAGAAATTGGTGACTCAAAAAGAGCTCTACCGATTTTCCTTAAACAAGCTTTATAAACACTCCTTTATAATGTATGTATTAACTTGACAGCTATTTGGTTATCAAGAGTTGGTAGGAGTCTGATTAATTAGGTCAAATACGTCTTCTTCTGACCATACTAACAAAAAAAAAAGTTTATAATATATATAGTAGTAGTGTCTAGTGGATCTAGTGGATCGTATGTAGTTGTTACGCACGTGTTTAAAAAAAAAAAAAAAAAATAGATTTTCATTTAAAACATTTGAAACTGAAATCCTAAATTCTAAAGGTTATATATATTAAAAAAAAGTGAGAGAGAGAGTTTGTGTTATTTCAAATATTTTTTATTTCGGTATATAATTATAAAATAGATATATTAACCAAAAAAAAAAAAAAAAAAAAAAAAAAAAGATTTTGTAGACAAACAGAATAAATTTCTATATGTTACATCAGATAAGTATTAGATACTAGTTAGTTGTAGGGCGACTAAGGCACCAGTTCAAAAATGATCATTTCATTTTATTTATTTCTCATTTCAAATAATTCATTTGCTAGCAAGCCTGTGCGAAATTTTCGCACTTTATTTATCTCTTCGTTAATATTTAATATTTAATATACATATATGTATATATATATATATATGCATATATATACATTTTTTTCCCACGTGAAAGTATATTTCATTTTACGCTGGAAAAAAAAAAAAAAGGCAACAATTAAAAATTTAAATGTCTATTTTAAAGCTATTATTTTCATATTTTAATTAATTTTTAAAAAATCTAATCAAAATTCGTTACAAATAAGATACCCAATGAAAGGAGCGATTTTTCTCAATCCTTCGGATTAAACAACTTATCGATCGGACAATTAGATTTTTTAAAAATTAACTAAAGTATGAAAATTAGGTGGCAACTTGCGTTCACACACAGACAAAATCCAAGAAAATCTCTTAGCCTTTTGAAGCGTGACAGAGTCAGTCAGTCAGTGGTGAGCGTAATTGTATATGATGATGCTGTGAGCAAAAATTAAAAGATGATAATATAGAAAATATCCGGTATATTAAGTAAAGCATAACACGGTTTTATGTACTCTAGAGCAGTATTCACCAACATTTTTTACTTTAAAGATCAATATATTCATAATAAAATATCTTGCGAACTATAAAAATTCATAATATAAAATATCGCAAACCGCTAACGTTATTTTTTAAGAAACGCAAATATATATGTAGAATAGTGATCGCAGAATAGCAATTAAGAAATAAACTTATTTAATATTGTAAATTATTACAAATGCTTATTTTTATAAGAAAATTGCAAATACTTATTAATCATAAGAAAGATGTTTAAAGTTTAAAGTTTGGTTAATTGTAATAAAATAATGAAATTAGCTTAATTACTTCAAAATATTTTAAGCTTTTTTAAATATTACATATATAGTGTGGTACTTGTTTTTGTTTATTTATAATCAATTCATCAACTTTTATCTTCACAAATGTCACTTACTGCTAGATGGAAAGCGGATTATATTTTAAGTATGTTATGGTACCTTGTGTTAAAATCAGTTTTATTCAGAAATATTTCCCGTGCGTTATGTTTGAGCATGTTTTATAAGCCGCCATATGCAAAATAAAAAATTTTTAGGTATTCATATTTTTTTTTAATGCTATGTTTAACAACGAACTAAATCGAGAGTTGTATGTAATACTCATTAATTAATTAATTAATTTCAAACAGATAAGAAATTTTTTCTTTTTCTTTTTTTTTTCACTTTCTTTTATATCAAATAGAGGAAACTATTGGATTCATAAAAAATTTTCGACTTCCGGGTTTCGATTGGATTTACACGTTTTCAGAAGTTCAGAACACGATTTCACCATTTTTAGAAGATATCTGTCTCTCTGTGTATGTGAAACAAAATTTTTGTGGCAGCTCTAGCTCAAGAAATAATACACAGATTATATTATGCACAATACACAAATAATTTATAAAAATTTAAATGAACATTGACAAGTGCCTGCAAGACGCTGTCTTAGATACCGTCTAGACTCTAGACGGTATCTAAGACAGCGAGTATCTAGAGTCTAGGCTCTAGACTCTAGAGTCTTTCGAGTCCAAGCCGGTGTGTGAATCGTTCGATTTTCAATAAAAAAAAAACCTCAAAATTTCTTTGTTTTTGATAAATAGAAAATCTCATTTACGATACAAATTAAATTAAAACACAAAATGTACGTAATCAAAACGAAATTATTATAAGGAATTTTTAAATAAAGTTGCACAGAATTCCTGTTTATATCTGATTTTGAAAATGTTTCTTTTAAAAGGTAAAACCACTCTGAAATTTGAAAATCTACTCCATTATTTCAAATTGATAAAATGAAACGAATTTCTAAAAATGGGTTTATTTTCAAGCAATTATGGGAAAATATTTTTGCTTTACAAATTTTAATTGCACGTTTTCTTTTCGAAATATCATATTTATTTCTTGCGAGATCATTCCGTTTTTAAAGTTTCTGAAAGCAGTAATGAACTCTATTTACATTTAATTAAATCTTGACATCTAATTTTTAATGAAATGACACTAATAAAGGTATATTTACTATCTTTTTATTCACCGTTTTTTTTTTTTTTTCCCTCAGGGATAGAATAATTCAATTTTTCACCTTCTTTCTTGTTCCCCATCATATTATAGGCATGGAGAACCCAAGTATTCGTAAAAATTTTCGATTTCAATTTTTTTCTCACGTTTTTACATGTTTTGAGGTATGTAGAATCCGAAAGTCACAAGAAAGATGTGACGTCCATCTGTAAATTAATTAGTTTGTTAGTTCATTATCTTATACTATTAAGTGAGCAATATTTGTATATATATATACATCTATATTTCACTGTTCTCGAAAACGGTAGCTCGGACAGTCACGTAGTTTAACACAAAGGTGCCCTCCGTAGGGTCATTGTGCACATCGAAGTCAGATTTTCGAATATTTGATCAGTTTTCTTTTAATTAATAAAAATATGAAAATAAAACTTTCCATTTCAAAAATGACGCAGAATGGAGAATCTTAGGAGAGATTTGATTGGTTTATTTATTTTTCATTGATTTGAGTGAATTTTACATTGAACTATAGCTACGTTATGAGGAATTAAACCGGATTTCAATGATTTATTTGATTTTCATTGATTTGAGTGTATTTTACGTTGAACTAGAGCTACGTTATGAGGAATTGCGAGAGATTTCAATGGTTTATTTGATTTTCATTGATTTGAGTGTATTTTACGTTGAACTAGAGCTACGTTATGAGGAATTGCAAGAGATTTCAATGGTTTATTTGATTTTCATTGATTTGAGTGTATTTTACGTTGAACTAGAGCTACGTTATGAGGAATTGCGAGAGATTTGATTGGTTTATTTGATTTTCATTGATTTGAGTGTATTTTACGTTGAACTAGAGCTACGTTTAGATTTTATTTAAAAATATTTGAATTTCTAATATTTTAATATTATGTGAATTTTACAGAGAACAAATTACGATTGGCGCCGCAGGCGCCCGAGAGCATGTTTTTTGGTAAAAATTTTTATGGGTCTCTGACCAGCTAGTTGGTGGAGCCAGCTAATTTAATATTAAAAGGAGACTTTTGGCGCTAGGGAAATAGACAGAGGAAAATAATCAACGTCAAAGGAAATAATAAAACTGTAGACAGCTGTTTCGGTAGTATTTAGCGTATCGTCAACAGTGCATATAGATACCAAACAAAAGTGCTCCTATATTTAAGGAAAGAATAGGATTTTACGTCTACGTAATTAACCACTTAACTGCCCCGGGCGTGTATATCAGTCTTTCCAAAGTACGATTCTTTGTATTGTATTGCAACCAGTGAAACTACTGACATGATTTGACAATACAATAAAATATCCTTGGAAGTGAACTTTACAGTGTTTCGGAAAAATTGACTCATTTTAGAGTTAAGAGAGAACGATGGTATTGGGAAGCGAATTTCTTAAATTCTCGTCGGCAGGTAAGGGGTTAACCAATAGAATTAATTAGAATAGGGAGGATTAGTCAATAGGAAACTGAGAAATGGTAGTCCTGAAAAATGTAGAAAAAATTAAAAAAAAGTGTAGACTGAATGTAAAAACTTCAGCAATCAGATGAAGGAAGTACAGCGAAATCACAGTTAACAATCTTTTTAAGAATCTTATAGATGTAAAAAGCTTTAAAAAAAATCTAATTCAAGTATAGATTTATGCCTGCAAATTATTTTAACTGTATGAAATTTGAAGTTGTAATTTTTCTCCCAGTGATGATAGAAATGCCCTATTTGTTGTTTTTTTGTTTCTGGACGTAACTGATATGTTATTTTAAACGGAATTCGAGACTGGGTTTAGTTTGGCCAATATATGATAAACTACAATGGCAAGATATATAAATACCCCAAGAGTTATACATATCTATAGGATCTTTTAACAGAGAAAGGGTGATTTTATTGGAAAGCAAGAAAATTATTGTACAATCATACTGTTTGAGAATTTTAGCTATGGCATAACTTGATTCAGGAATATAGGATAAAACAATATTGATATTAAAAGAGACGAGGAAGCTGTAATTTTTTAATAGCTTTATTTATAACAGAAGGGTTATAACCCTTGTCACTGAAGTTCTGTAATCAAATACTTGAAATCCATTGCAATTGATAGTGGTTTTATAACCCTTTCATTATAGATACCTGTTTTAATCACTTCTGGGAGAAAAACCATAATATAAATACTGTTAAAATTATTTACTACATTCCCAAATCTACACTTGGATTCGATTTCTTTGAAGCTTTTTATATTTATAAGAATCTTAAAAAAAAAAATTTAATTGCTCTTGTAATTCTTTGTACCTTGTTTATTGGAAATTTTACACTCAATCTACACTTTCCTGATTTTTTCTACATTTTTCCCGAGTAACATTTCTGAATTTCCTATTGGCTAATCTTCCACATCCCGCTTAATTCTATTGATTGATTAAGCAGTCGTAAAATCTGATTCCTTCTTTATATATAGTAGCACATTAGTAGCACTGATAAAGGTTACGATAAATGCTTTCAAAACAGCTGTCTGCTATTTTATAATTTCCTTCGGCGTTCATGTTGTTTTTTCTGTATCAGCTCATTATTTTGTTTGTTAATTTGTGTAGACATTATATCAAGAACAAACGATCGTAAAGGGGTCGGACTAATTTTAAAATATCACTGGCGATATTGTAAAAACCTATTGATTTTTAACATTCTAAATTGAAAACTTCGTAAGTATTTGAAATTTAGGATTTCTTAAAATGAGAGAATAGCGAAAAAATTTCGTATAAACATGAATTATGAGGAATATTTTCATCGTAAAAATATCAAATCAGTTTTAAAATATTATTTATGGTACTGAAATGAACAACAACGACTATGAAAATTCAAATTTAAAAACTTCGTATGTTATTGAAAATTTAATATTTTTCTTAACATGAGAGAAGAGAGCAAAATTTTACATAAACGTGCATTATGAGAAAAGAAAATATGGAGTGGACTTTAAAGGGTTATTTGTTCGCTATGCGTTTTTGATATTTTTTCTGTGGTACAGTGCCATCTGCGAGCAAAATTTTATACTAATTTTATTATTTACTTAAACAAAACTTTTCATCGTAAGAAGCACTCTAGTAGAAACTGCACTCTCGAAAGTCAACAAAAAACTACTTAAATTAAAATTAAAAATTTGCCAGAATTTTTTACCCATTCAGTATATTTATAAAAGAACGTGCAAAATACAAGTACTTCAAAGTGACTTGTTACAAAGAATATCTTAAATGAGAGATATCATTTAAAACTGTCTAGACTTTAAAAGAATTAATTTTTACTATCTGAGAGAGTTGCAATAATATTTAACTCCAATGGCTTGATTACACAATTTTTTTTTTTTTTTTTTTTTTTTTTTTTTTTTTTAATTGTGCATATCCAATACATGTAGATTAATGCGAGCATATGTTTAATGAAATAATTTACCGTTAATCAGTATGAAAGGAAGGGAATTCACATTATATATATATATATATATATATATATATATCTTTATATATATATTTCTTTTGTGCGTGTGTATGTCACTGAACTCCTCCTAAACGGCTGGACTGAGTTTAATGAAATATTTTGTGTGTCTTCAGGTGGATTCGAGAATGGTTTAGATTTACAAATGAAAGTTGTAACTTAATTAGTTCTTTCTTAATTAATTTTTAACCAACTCTTTCAACAACTTTTCCACCTAGATGGCGTGAGTTGTCGTAAACACGATGTCAGAATTTATTTAATATTGAAATGAAAAATGAATTTTTAACCGTATCTTACGAAGTGTTTAAAATATTTTTTCAAAATTAATATTTTTAGAATCGTAACCGTATCTTACGAAGAGTTTAAAATATTTTTTCAAAGTTAATATTTTAGAATCGTAAACACGATGTCAGAATTTATTTAATGTTGAAATGAAAAATGAATTTTTAACCGTAAGTGTTTAAAGTATTTTTTCAACGTTAATATTGTTAAAATGTTAAAATTAGTTAAAATGGTGTATTCTTTTAAAAAATTCGTCAATATCCGACGGAGTTATTTTATGTTAAAATGAAAAATGAATTTTTAGGCCATTATTATTTGTGCAGATGGAAAATGTACTAAAAGTTTTCCGAAAAATTTCACGATCACAAATGTTTACGGATATCCAATATATCGTCGAAGAAATCCCGATAATGGCGGACAATCTTATCATCTATGGCGGTCATCTATGTCAACAACATAGATATTGACATTGATAACAGTTGGGTGGTCCCATATTCGCCTCTGCTGAGCAAAACATTCAATACTCATATTAATGTTCAGTTCTGCAGTTCAGTGAAGAGCATCAAATACATTTGCAAGTATGTGAATAAAGGCAGTGATATGGCTGTATTTCGAGTTGAAAATACCAATGTGAATGCTCCTCCGGTGAATAACAACGATGAAATAACACTTTACCAAATTGGCCGGTACGTCAGCTCCAATGAAGCTGTTTGGCGTATCTTTGGTTTCCCAATTCCTGAGCGGGATCCAGCAGTTCTTCATTTAGCCGTCCATCTTGAAAATGGCCAGCGCGTATATTTCACGAGCGAGACAGCGATTGATCGTGCTATAAATCCACCAAAAACTACACTCACCGAATTTTTTGAATTGTGTAATCGTGCGGATGCTTTTGGTGCTTTTGCACGGACATTACTCTATTTAGAAGTACCACGCTATTTCACATGGGCTCCAACAAAAAAATGGATGCCCCGCAAGCAAGGCACGCCGATTGATGCATGTCCCGGTTTATTCAAATCAAACACCTTGGGACGAGTATTTACAGTCAATCCAAGGCATACTGAGTGCTTTTATCTTCGACTGTTATTGGTTAATGTCATCGGCCCTTTGTAATTTCAAGATTTAAGTAAAGTGAATGGACAACAGTATCCAACGTATAAAGATGCATGCCTTGCACTCGGCTTGCTGGAAGACGACAACCAGTGGGAGTGTATGCTTGCTAAAGACGGACTGAACTGTACAGCAAAACAAATTCGTCTACTATTCGCTATAGTGTTGACTACATGTTTCCCGGCCCGAGCAGAGACATTAAGGGATAATCACAAAGATTCAATGACTGATGATATATTGCATCAACATCGTTCACGGTGCAACGATCTAACGATAGTATTCAGTGACGCTATGTACAATGAAGCATTGATTGCTATTGAAGATCTTTGCATTATCATTGCCAACTTACCACTCAGTCATTTCGGTACGCATTCAACAAATCGAAATGCATCTGATTTAATAAGCACTGAATTGAATCGTGAACTACAATACAATACTGTAGAAATGGCAGCGATTGTTGCTAGCAATGTCCCACTAATGAATGAAGAACAAAGAACCATTTACGACCGCATCATGCTCGCAGTTTTGGCAGGAAAAGGTGGATTCTTTTTTTTTTTGGGGTGCACCAGGTGGAACTGGCAAAACATTCCTTATTTCGCTAATTCTCGCCGAAATACGATCAAATAATGGCATCGCATTGGCTGTTGCATCATCTGGCATTGCGGCAACTTTATTGGATGGAGGCAGAACAGCTCATTCATTATTTAAACTGCCACTAAATATTCAAAATAACCCAGACGCAGTGTGCAACATAAAAAAAAAACAATCGTCCATGGCCACAGTGCTGAAATAGTGTAAAATTCTTATCTGGGATGAATGCACTATGGCACACAAACATTTGATTGAGGCGTCGAACAGGACATTGAAAGATGTATAAAAAAAACGACAAACTATTTGGCGGCACTCTGTTACTCTTTTCAGGTGATTTCAGACAAGCACTTCCCGTAGCGCAATAATAGAAAAGATACTCACCTATGGTGCTGGCATTTGGGGTGGTCACCTCAGAACTGATGCTATAGCTCAATTAAACTCTGCACAAAGGCCCTTCCTCTTGCAAATCGCAAGAGGATACAAAACAATTTCTACTGACGCCCTCGCCGTTATCACTGGTATTCCTCATGCCCACCTGCAGGTCTCCCAAATTTATATTAAAACTAATATTCTTCAACTTAAAGACACTGAATTAGCTTCAATAGTTTTTCCTCAGACCCCAATCCAATCTACGACCTGCAGTTGGAGTATTCATCCGGGAAAGGACGTTGCTTCCCTTCTTATCAATAATTGTAAAAATAGTTTTACTCCCTCTGCTCAGGTGGCTGTCTACACCGATGGATCTAAGACTGTTCATGGTGTGGGTGCAGCTTTCTGCACCTTCGCATCGGGTGAAATTGTCCACCGGTGGGCGGGCCGACTTGAGGACTATAACTCGGTCTTTCAGGCCGAACTCTTGGCCATTAAGAAGGCTCTGGACTGGGCACTTTCAGCCTCCCAGTACCCTGAAATTTGTATTTTTAGTGATAGTCTCTCGGGTCTGCTCGCTATTGCCCGCCACAGGAGCAGAGATCCACAAGTTTTAGAAATCAAAAAACTTTTAACGAACCAATCCATAAAAATCTCCCTGGCGCACGTTTCTGCCCACAGGGGAGTCGCCGGCAATGAGCTTGCGGACTCTCTGGCCAAAGAGGCGACCGAATTTCCAACAATCAATATCTCCCTCCCAGCTCCTCCATCATTCGTTAAAACAAAAATTAAACAAATTCTAAATCTTAAATGGCAAAACCTGTGGAATGATTCTGAAAAAGGTAGGTATACCTTTAATCTCGTTCCACAGGTTAACCACAATTCTTGGAATCTGACCCCCCCCATCACGGCGTTCCTCACTGGCCATGGTCCTTTTCCATCGTATCTTCATAGGTTTCATTGTCGACGATCTCCACTGTGTCCCTGCGGCGAAGAGGGGACTCCAAGTCATTATTATTTCCACTGTCCCTTAACTATAAATTATCATTTAAGAAACCCAAATCCTCGCCCCCCAAATTGGCTAGAGGATATAATCACAAGAAAGCCGCTAGTCCACAAACTAAACAAAATATTTGATCTATTAATGGAACTTTCCAATTTAACTAACTGAAATTTATCTAATTTTCTCAATTTGTAAATTCTTGTATTTTTATTTATTTTATTTTATTTTACTTTATTTTATTTTATCTTTATTATTGTTTTAATTTTTATTTTTAAAACTCAGTACTTGGTTGCCTGTACTGCTGCTGATTAGCAGAAAGATCTGATATCACTACAGCTGCCCCTTGTCGCGTGAGGGAATACTCCCTGGCAACTGAAGTCAACCTACTTTTTCTTGATGAACTTTTTTCACCAGTTCTTCATGCACAGCATTAACCGTAGTCAGCATGCCAACTGTCGCGTGGGACCGGCTGGGTTCGGCATGCTGACCAACTTTGTTTTGTAATTTTTTTTTTTGATCCTCCTGCGTGCAGGGGGATCTTCTCGGGACAGCCCTACGGGGACTTCGGTCCTCGTATAGCTCAACACTGCTCTGCGAGCGGTGAGCCGGGGCTGTTCCCCTGTTCAAGCACTTCCCGTTATTCCGCGTTCAACATACGCTGATGAGATCAACGCGTGCTTAAAATCATCGTCAATGTGGCGTAATGTTGAAAAAGTACAACTGAAAGTAAATTTGTGCATTCAAAAGCTTCAAGATCCATCCGCTGAAACATTCTCAAACCAATTGTTAGATATCGGCGATGGAAAAGTTACTACAGATGAAACTGGATGCATAAAATTACCGACCGATTTCTGCACAATCATTGATTCTCAAGATGCTCTTATTGACCAGATATTTCCCGATGTACGCAGACGATACACAAATCATGAGTGGCTGGCAGAAAGAGCAATTTTAGCAGCAAAAAATGTGGACGCCAACGAATTGAATCTCAGGATACAACATTTGTTACCAGGAGACTTGGTGTCACGCAAATCTAATGATACAGTTTGAGATGCCACCGAAGCTGTAAATTATCCAACAAAGTTTTTAAACTCATTGGATTTACCAGGCATGTCACCGCATATTTTACAACTGAAGGTTGGATCTCCGGTTATTTTGCTTCGTAATTTGAACCCACCACGGTTGTGCAACGGCACGCGATTAGTCATAAAAAATTAATGAAAAATGTTATCGAAGCCATCATTTTAAATGACAAATTCCGAGGTGAAAATATATTACTACTGCGAATCCCTATTATACCCACAGATGTGCCAATTCAATTTAAACGCCCTCAATTTCCAATTAGATTGGCATTTGCAATGACTATCAATAAGTCTCAGGGCCAAACGATGTCTGTCTGTGGCTTAGATTTGAGCACATCATGTTTTTCACACGGACAATTATACGTGGCTCTCGAGTGGGCAAACCATCCAGTTTGTTTGTATTGGCGAAAGATGGGATAACAAAAAATATTGTACACTCTGTTGCATTAAGGGATTGATATTGTTTTTTAGTAATATTGTTATAAGTAGCGATATGTATATAATTTTAAAGAATCAATTTTAATAAATTAAAAAAATAAATGATTGGTGTTTTGCTATTTTTATATTCTTTCACCGTTCACAGCGCTCCATACATCTTCCACTTATATACCATATCCTTACACACTTACAATAAGTTAGTTATTTTTTTCTAGCAAAATATTCTCTAGAAATAATTTATATGACAAAACAACGTTTGTCGGGTCAGCTAGTATATATATATATATATAAAATAGACATTTGAAATAAAAAATTGTAGTAAAAAAAAAAAAAAAAAAAAAAGGAGGGGGGTGAGAGGAAAGAAAGAAAGGAAGAGAGAAAAGAAAACCCATGAGAAAAAGATATCTAATTTTCTTCATTCCGTGCGACAAAATGCAATAGCTGATATTTTTGAAGTCGATCTAGTTTTTGTTCTGATAAAATGGATTTATCTAAAAAAATTTTATAGAGTATTTTTGAGCATATATAGTTTATTTCAGCATAACAAATTTCGAAACTGAAAATTTTTGCTATATCCTTTTTAAATTTTTGATACACGAAATTTTTTCGATAATACTAATACTTATAATAATATTCTTTCCTAAACAAAATTTTAATTTTGGACGAGAAGTCTATTTTTGTATCTGCATCTTGCGTGATTTTCTGCTGCATTCAAAGAGTGACAGTGCTTTTTTTGCTGTCACGAAAAAAGAAAGGAAAAAAATAAAGGTCTGATTTATTTTAAAGAAATAAGTCTCCCGTCCTAATAAATAAATAAACAAAATAATAAATCGGAACTTCTATATTAATTGTCTCCATAATCGAATAGATACAAATTATATGTAAATACCAATATATTAATTCAGTTCTTAATTTGTTAAATGGCAATAAGTATCATATATTTCCTAAAACTTTTCTTTTTATAATGTAAACCAAACCTTTTCCTAGCTAATAAAACGTACAAACCCATAAATACTAGATTTTTATGCCAGATAATTTTTATGCCAGATAACATACTAATACGATTTTGAAGTTATATTATGCAAAAGATTTTCTCAATTTGTCATTTTGAATTTGAATAATAAGTAAATAAATTTTGCATACGAACGATTTTCACTAATGTGAGTAGAAATGGTTAAAAATATTACTTCTAATTAAAATAAAAAATTTATTTCACCTTTTTTTAACTACTTCTTTGAAATTTATTGAAATAATTTTGCAAAATAATAATAATAATAATAATAATAATAAAATAATCTGGTGTGCCACTCACACGACTTTCTCTTACCCTCAAATTTAATACTATAAATATAGGTTGAAGATTAAGAGGTAAGATAACGAGTACTATTATGTAAACCTGTGTTAAACAATTCAAATTAGGCTTCGGAAGAGTTTTATATGATAATTAGTTCTGTGTGAGGGGGGGCTACAGCCCCCTCAACTACCAACCCCCTTTCATTAATGCACCTACATTTATATAGAATTTAATTCGGTTATTAAAAAACAATTGTGTTTTTAAAAAATAATTTATTAAAATTATTATTTAAAAAAAAATTATCTTTTATGATAATGCAGACGATTTCCACATTAGAGAAGTAGTATAACACTAAATAAATAAATAAATATATATATAAGTTGAATCTATTCTCAATATTACATTAAAAAATAATAATAATATATATATATATATATATATATATATATATATAGTTAAAAATTAAAAAAATCGATTACTTTATTTAAATTATCGCAGATCGATGGTTCAACCATTCGTTTTTAAAGGTATTGGCGAGCTCTTTTGAAAGATACCCCTCATGAAAATTTACTCCCCTCGAGGGGGAGGCGAGGCTCCTACATACACAATATTTTCCCCAGTTGACTATATTACAAAAAAATATATACTCGTTTCATTTGGTTTAGTGCAGTCTATAGATGTTAAATTCTACTTACCTGCAATATCCCCCATAGACATAATGCATGTGAATACTTTTGAGTGTCCCTGTACACGAACCATTTGCTTCATCTCAACGAAAAGCTTACTGTAGCATCCCTATATGATGCACATTTAGAATACCAAGTTTAGAATTTCTGCTACTATTTGTTCTTGAGATATGCTGATAACAGACACACAGACCATTCGCTAAAAACATGATTTTCGTATTTAGGGGACCTCAGAACATGTAAATATAACAAAAACTCACGTTCGAAAATTTGACCCTAAAACAATACTTTCTTGACCCTATGGGTAAGAGAAAGTAAAAATAAATAAGTAAATAAATAAATAATTTTTTTTTGAAAACATGCGATCTAAAATTTGGAATACCTCTGTTCCTAAGCTGTGTGGCTTTGAATGATTATATTGAACTTGGCACAGTTAACCGTGGTTTCTAATAATTTAAAAACTAAAATTTTTAAATAAGAATCTTTTTTTTTTAATTAAAAATAACGTATAAACGTAATTGTTGTTGTACTAAAAATAGGTTACAGAGACAGCAAACTTATTGAAGGACTAGCAATAATTCCAATTTAAAAGCTGTGCACCTAATACTGTTTTGTTAAATAAATATTTATCGAGTTAAGATCTTAGTCTTATGCTGTTTTTTAAAAAAGAAAGCTGATGATAAACATTAGCGATCAGACTATATATATATATGAAAAATGTGGATGTGTGCTTCAATAATTTTGCTGCCGACTGTACTTTTGGACAATATTTTTAAGCATAATGACAATGTACAAAAATGAATAATTAATATAATTTAAAGTAATTCTGTTATAAAAAGTTCTATTAGAGAAAGTTTTTTATTTACATTTTTTAAAAGTAAGCTGACATTATAACAGAAATATAGCAATAAGATTTAAAATAAAAGTTAAAGAGCTAGATAATATTGGTTTGATGTAATTAAAAGATACGCTTAGTGAATTTGTTGTATTACTTTGCAAGTTATTTATTATTTTAAAAATTCAAAGACATTGTTTTCAAACTAAGATTTTTGTAAATAAGTGAGTCTACAGTAATATTTTATGAGTAACCACAGAGTATTTCTGAATTTTACACATGAAAATTGTTCATTTTCAAAATTATTTATATTGTTAATTATTAAGAAATAAGGAAATTGAAGAAGAAACTCTTTGTATTGGCAAGTCTGAGTAAGTACGGGTATTCTTATATTCTTACTTTTTTTTTGTATATATTCATAAGAGAAGATATTGGATTCGTAAAAACTTTCGATTTTTTAATCATTTTTAAAAAATTTCCGTCTGTATTTAAGAAACAGAGAGAGAGAGATAATTTTATATATTTTTTACAAAAAATCATATTTAATAAGCATCTTGATGTAAATTAGTGCCTACCAATTTCTGGTGCACATCGCCCAATAGTTGGTACTGCTATTCTGTGATTTTCCTTATTTACAGGAAGGTCGTGTCTCAACTTCTACATGTATAATTGCACAAAACTTGATATATGAGAGAAATATTAAGAAAAACTGAGCTCATTCAATTTTAGTGCATATCGATTCATAGGTGGTGGTGTGCCGCTATGCTACGATTTTTCCTATGAATAAGAAGAATGAATATCTCAACTTCTACGGCGTATGCAAGCACTTAACTTGTCATGTGAGATATCATTATGAAGAAAGAATGCTGAGTTAATTTCGGTGTATATCGTTCGACAGGTGGAGCTGCTATTACTCATCATCTGATATTTCCCATATGGCTATATATTAACTTTTGTTTAAAATTGAAAAAAAGTAAAATCTTTTTTTATGAGATGGTGTGTTAAATGACTTTTTGTGCATTTTTTACCAGTAGATGGCACTGTTGCATAGAATGTTACAGAACAAAGTTTTGTGATCGTCATAGCACACGAATCTTTTTTTTCTGATGTCATGTAATTCACATCAATGTGAGTGACATTACAGTTTGTTATGAAATTTTATGTTTTACTTTCCGAACATACATATGTAGGGGAAGTATTGTAATCAGGATTTGCGAAAAGGACTTTGAATCTCACCCAGCTCAAATGATCGTAGAATGTTGTAAGTTTATATTTGTGGCTTTTCCGGTGTCTAGTTTTACACTTCCAACTTTGGTCTTCACAAGAGTTCTTACTTTAGAGATATCTACGATTTTACACGATTTTTCGTGATGTATGTATGCGTGTGAGTGAACACGTTAGCGCGTAAATTATTTGTCAGAAAAAACTGAAAATTGTTACTTATGTTATAAATCACAAATTGTATGGATTTTGGTAAATCTAGCACTTACAATTATTATTATTATTATTATTATTATTATTTTTTACAGGAACACAAAGAAAAATTCTCTATCATTATAGCCTATGGGCTCATAGTATTTAAAATGCGATAGCATCTAAATTAGTTATTTGAACTGAAAATTTACGTTATAGGACACCATCGAACGAAACCGGTAATTACTTAATTTTCGAAAAGTCGAGTGGAGTCACTCCAGATATTTAACAAAAGTAATATTGATTTGACTTTAATATCTATGAACAAAAATATTCTTTTCATAAAATTTTTATATAACAGTACTTTCATTTAAAAGGAAAAAAACAATGCATAAAGGGATCATGTAAACTTTCTTAAAATAAATTTTGAATTATCACGGTGCTCTTTTACTGCAGTTTTTTATGATATTCATAAAACTTTAAAAAAGTTAGACTTTCAAGGAAAACTGGATTACGCGTACCGGTTTCGAATGAAATTTACTGCATATTTAATATTTTAGAAATATGCAACAATATATATCAGTTTCACGTGTCATCTCCAAGAGAGCCATGACTTCAAGAACAATTTTATTTAATCTACGAGCAACAAGAGCTTAGAAGTAAAATGCAATTTGCTGCGACCCAACCAAATAAATTTTCTTCTTTTTTGTGAAAAAGAGAAATGAATGGCAATGCCGTAAGTTAACGGAGAAAATGCATCTTATCTTAAGAAGTACTAAAAATACTTTTAAGTAGAAAATATCTCCCTTAAATTAGAAGTGGGGCTATCATAGGTAATAAAACCTTTAATTTCATGCGATAATTTTGCTAATGTGAAATTGATTAAACATTTTTTTATTTTATTTTATTTATTTTTTATTTATTATTTTTTTTCAATTCCTACTATTAGTTCACACTCTCCCTATATATATCTTGTACAAATCTTGCAATCGATTTTTAACTATCTTCCCGACTAGCTAGAAATTTGAAACTTTCAGGATTGCTCAGAACACGGTGACAATACATTTTTAAAAAACTTTTAGCCAACTGTTTCGGGTTCCTGTTGCCTTCGGCAGCGTTACTAGTTCAAAGCTTGCAATCGATTTTTAACTAACTTCCCGACTAACTAGGCATTTGAAACTTTCAGGATAGTTCAGAACACGGTGACAATACATTTTTACAATACATTTAGTGAACTGTTTCAGGTCCCTACTGCCTTCGGCAGTGTTTATATGGTTCAACAGAAAATTTATTTAACTAATTTCCCGACGAGCTAGATATTTGAAACTTTCAGAATAGTTCAGAACACGGTGAAAATGCATTTTTAAAATACTTTTAACCAAATGTTTCGCTGTCCCTGCTGCCTTCGGCAGCGTTACCAGTACAAAGCTTGCAATCGATTTTTAACTAACTTCCCGGCTAGTTAGCTAGCTGTTTGAAACTTTTATAATAGTTCAAAACAAGATAACAATGAATTTTTTTAATACTTTTGGCCAATTGTTCCGGGTTCTCGCTGCCTTCGGTAGTGTTTATATCATTCAACAGAAAATTTAAAAACATGGTATATAAAAAGTTCTTTTTATCTTGTAATTATTCTTATTATATTACTGAACTGAGTCCACGAGCTTAAATATTGTCCATTTATAAATTTTATTTTACTTTTTATTTGAATTTGCACGCGCGCTTTTTATTTCTATTTATTAACTGAAATAAAATTTTTCTTTGTTGACCTAAGTAGGAATTGACTTAATTTTTTTTTTTATATTACTTGTTTACTTTTTCTTGCTTGTACATATATTAAAGAAAGTATTGTTTTGGGATAAAATTTTCGAAATTGAGTTTTCGTTATATTTACCCGTTGATGTTACTCGTATTATGTTTAGTTCGTTATATTTACTTGAAGTTAATTTTCCATGAATCCGAAAAGCATGTTTATAGAGGTTGGTCTGCATGTGTGCCTGTATGTCTGTCTGTCTGTCTGTATGTCTGTTATGAGCATATCTCAAGAAGAAATAGTAGCAAGAAATCCAAACTCGTTATTCTGTATGATATTGGGATGCTACACTAAACTTTTCGTTGAGACCAAGCAAATGGTTTGTGTACAGGGCCATCGAAAAAAATTCAAATACATTACGTCTATAGGCTACCCTAAATGAAATGAAATGAACATATTTTTTTATATGCATAAAGGCATGCTTTGTGTAGATTGTGGATCAACGATCATACGTTTACACGGCTACCTAAAGTATTTAGATATATTAAGGCTATTCTTGAAATTGCTGGAAATGTATTCCATTTTGCGTATATGTTTCTCACTTAGAACTAAATATAAGTATACAGTGTGATGTGTATATAGTTTATAGACAATATACAGGGTTTCCCAAAATTACGCTAAACGCTCTTGTCTACTGAATGTAATTGACGGAAATGCTTTGCTACATTTTACTGTATCGACGAACACTGTTCAACTAGGAAAATTTATCTATCTTTACCCATACTGTGAACAAAGTATTTTTTGAACTTCAATTTTCAACTCCGTTTTTTTGTATAATTTTATGTTTTGAGGTTCTCTGAATACGAAAGTCAAATTTTAGCGGTTAATTTGTATATGTGTCCGTTACTACCATAACTTAAAAACAAATAACTGCAGGAAATTCAAATCTGGTATTTTTAAAGTTCGTGTGAGGTTGTCACTTGAAAATATTTATCAAGATTGGCAAGTTTCAAGGCAAATTAATAACAGCCTTGATTTTTTTTTTTTTTTTTAAATAAAAGTAGGTATCATAAATCAATGGGAGAACGCCTTACAGAGAATCATGTCACAAATAAAACTGTTCCAAAACTTATTTTAGATTATTTTTAAAGTAGATTGATTTTTATTATCTTATTTTATTGATCTTTTGTCTTAATCTGCAATTTGTCTTTATCCCTTTACGATCTGAAACATTTTTGGTAGAAAACGAAAGTTTTGTTAGTTTCCCCTCGTTGATAGGATCATATTTGACTAAAAAAAAAAAATACTTGATGTTAGATAAAACTCGGGAGAACCCACACAATTGTGTAGGTTCGGCTTTACTGGAGACATTTTAACTAAACTCGCACAATTGTGTTGGTTCGTATTATATGAATAAATATCTAAAAGTAACAGTTTAGGCGAAAACCGTTGTTATTTATTAGGATAATTTTCATTCTTCACACAGAAAATGTTTGATACGTTACATTTGTCGAATCTTACTCTGGTACGGCTGGCACAGTTTTGCAAACTACTCTTCCTAGAAGTTTTAAGATAATCGAAACAAGGTCAGTGCCTTGTTGCATCTAATCTCTTCCCTTTAGAGCGTAGCTTTTTGAATGGATTGTAAAACTTTGATCAGCATGACTGAGCAACATCATGTTCAGTTTCCTCTTCTTCGCTGGCGTTGAGGACGGTCCGCGATCTCTTCTTGTTTGGTAGTCGTACATCCAACAGTCTCTCAGCTACACTTATACGAAACGATAATAAGTGAGTTTTTATGTCGTAACTTGTTTGCTTTGGCACATATAGTACGTACAGAAACCATGCATTTACCACACTCAGGTGAAGGAAGTGAACAGTTGTTTTCTAGATCCACTTCTATGTTTTAAACCAGGTTCGATATTCCTCCATTTGCTGGGGGCAAATGTACACACTTCCTAATGATGTATTGTAATTCTTGACGATGGCTGGACAAGAAACATCGACTTTTGTCTCTATTTCTTCATCCTCTTCATTTTCATCAGCTTCTACGTCATGTCCACTTTCATCATCAATGGCTTTGTTATTTCTTCAGCTTCAGCAATATCGTCTTTATCATTCCGATCTAAGTCACTCAGATCGGAAAAGTCCTTTTCGAGTAGTTCCAAGATCTCTTGCGTCAAATATCGTCTACGGGCTATCTAAAATCCCAAGAATAGTAACGTGTGCACATTATTCTTGAAATGGTAAATGCTGGACTTACACAATTGTGTAGGTTGCTAGTTTTTACAACCTTTTTAAAGCCTAAGTAATATTATCAAGGCTAAAATACATTGAAATCATATATACAGTATATTAAGACAAAAATTGAATCCAAGCAAACATTAAAAATAATATTTCAAAGAAATTACGACAGTACTTAAGATTTGTCTTTTGTTGTCAGAAGATGGACGCTTCAAATAAGTAAAAAAAAACTATTCCTGTCTTGCCATTTAGTTAGGTTTCATCGAAACATCTGAAATAAATTAACTCAATAATTGTGCAGGTTCGACCTTAAATGACACGAAAAAAGGAAAATCTTACTATTTCTTATTAAAGTTTCACCAGCACAATTGTGTAGGTTAGGTCGTAACAGGTTAAAGTATTGAAATGCAGGACAAGAGAAAGATATGTGTGAGTGACACACGAGATTTAAATACAAAAATGTTAACTTGCTTGAATATCGATGAAAGAGGTATAATAAGTATGAACTATTACTTTCTTCTATACTCATAGAAGAAAATATTGTATTTGTAAAAAAATTCAACTTCTGGTTTTCGATGGATTTTCGCGTTTGAATATATTCCGAACACGATTTGACCATTTTTAAAAGATTCTTGTCTGTCTATTTTCTTCTGTGTGCGACAAAATTTTCGTGACAGCTCTAACTTAAAAACTAATGTACATAATTGTATTTGTACCATGACATAAATTGTTGCCTATCAATTTTTGGTGCAAATCGCCAAACGGCTGGTGCTGCTATGCTGGGATTTTTCCCATTTACGGGAAAGTTATATTTCAGCCTCTATTGTATAATAACACAAAACTTGATATGTGAGAGGACCATTATGAAACAATATATTAATTCAATTTAGGTGAATAACGACGGAAAGGTGACACTGACATTCTTCAATGTTCTCTGGAAAAGATATATTTCAGCTTCTATAGCGTATAATTTCACTAACTTGGTATGTGAGATGACCATCATAATTTGTGTGTATATCTATCAACAAGTGGAGTTGCTATTATTAATTTTCTGCTATTTTTTCACATTACTGTAACTCAACTTGTATTGAATAAAATTTATTAAACTGTATATGTAAAACCTTTATTATGGAAAGCTATGTTGGTTAAATTTTTGTGCATGTTAAATGGTAAGTGTTATATGGAATGATATATAAAAAAGTTCTGCAATGGTCACAACATAATAGTTTTCTTTTATATTAGCGTCTAGTAATTGTTCATGCGAAATCTTTATTACGAGAAGCTATGTTGGTTAAATTTTCATGCATGTTTAATTGTAGGTACATTTTATTATCAGTTCTTATATGGCTTCAAATTCTAATAAATTTAATATTGATTTGACATATTGTATTACTTATATAATTAAAAAATTATTTACATGTTTATAATTTATATTAAAGATTACTTTCATTGAAAAGAAATAATCTGGTGTGTCCCTCACACGACTTTCTCTTACCCTGCATTTCAACCCATATAAAGACAGATTGAAGATTATGGCATAAGATCAATGATGTAAGACAATAAAGTTCAACCTACTACTATAAAGATGATTTAAATTAGGTTTAAGGACAGTTTTATTTGACATAAGATTCTGTGTGAGGGTTCTACCGTCCCCTCAACCCTCGTTCGATTATATTACCTACATATATAAAAAATAAATTCAACGCTGTTATTAAATTTAAAAGTTTATTTCAAATTATTCAGATAATTTTAACAAGCAATCCGTCTTGAAATTTACCAATCTTGATCAAACTTTTCAACTGGTAACCTTATACGAACTTCAAAACACCAAATTTATTTTTTTGCAGTTACTTTTTTTCTTAAAGTTATGCTGATAACAGACATACATACAAATCAATTGCTAAAAATTTGACTTTCATATTCAGAGCATCTCAGTGTGTGATATTATACAATAAACCAGAGCTGAAAAAAAAAAAAAAAAAAGATGCTTACAGTATGAGTATGAGAAATTAATTCTCCTTCCTGAGCAGTATTCATTGACATAGTAATATATGACAAAGCACTTACATCAATTATATTCAATAGAAAAGAACATTTAGCTTAATTTTGTGTAGCCCTGTATATCGTTAATAAAATGTACAGACACCATATTATGTACTTAAAGATATATTATTATAAAAGCACACAGCTCAGAATGAAATGCATTTCCATGCATAATGCCACTATGTTACAATTGGGTATAATCCCTATAAACGAATAGGGAATGATTTTCATACCATATTTTACACGAAACATTCTTTATGATTATAAAAAACGTACGTTCACTCCATTTTGTTTATCTCACCCTATAGATGCTACGTTGTACTTACCAGAAACTTTGCCCCCAGACGTAATGTATTTGAATTCTCTTGGATGACCCTGTATACGAACCATTTGTTTGATCTTAACAAAATGTTTACTTAGCATCTCTATATGATACATATTTAGAATACCGAGCATGAAATTCCTGCTGCTATTTGTTCTTGAGATATGCTGATAATAGACAAACACACACACACAGACTAACCGCTAAAAACATGTTTTTCGGATTCAGGAGAGCTCAATACATCTATATATAACAAAAACTCAATTTCGAAAATTCGACCCTAAAACAATACATTCTTTACCTTATATATGAGTAAGAGAAAATAAAAAATGGATAAAAAGATCATGTAAACTTTCTAAAAATATATTTTGAATGATTTAGATACTCTTGCAACAAATGTTCATAATATCCATAAAGCTTAAAATAATAATAATAATAATAATAATAATAATAATAATAACTAGATTTTCATGGAAAACTGGAATACGCGTACCAGTTTTGGATGAAATTTTCTGCATATTTAATATTTCAGAAATATGTAACAATATATATCAGCTTTATGTGTCACCTCCGAGAAAAGATGACTCCAAGAACAATTTTGTATAATCTACGAGCAACAACCGCTGAAGAGTAAAATGCAATTTGCTGCTACCCAACCAAATAAATTGCTTCTTTTTTGTGAAAAGAGAAATGAATAGAAATGCCGAAAGAAAACGAATAAAACGTATTTTATCTTAAGAAGTACTAAAAATACTTTTAAATAGAAAATATCTCCTTTAAATTAGAAGTGAGTAGGAAAAAAGCTATCGTTGGCAATAAAAATTTAAATTTCACGCGATATTTTTTCTAACGTGAAACTGATTAAACTTTTTCTTTTCATTCTTTCTTTCTTTTATTCTTTCTTTTTTTTATTTTTTATTTTTTAACTTTCTCTTGCCCCTATATGGTAAAGAAAATATTGCTTTTGTGCCAAATTTTCAATATTGAGTTTTTTCTACATTTACACGTTTTGAGGTTCCTTGAATTGAAAAAACATGTTTTAAGAGATTGATATTAGTTTGTGTGTTTGTGGATACCTATCAGCATAACTGAAAAACAAATATATGCAGGATGTGCAAACTTGGTATTAAAAATTTCTATCATATGGGCATGCTGTTGGAAACAGTTTATTGCACTGAAAAACAAAAATTCTATGACTGACATCTAGAAAATAAATTTTGGATATAAAAATAGCTCTATGTCATCCTTAAAGACCTCTATTAGAATTCTAGAGCGTTCACCTATATTATCGTGATCAAACTTTTTTAAAAATTTCTTCAAATAAATGCGAACACAACAGGCGATCTTTTAATATCTAAAATTTTTGTTTATGATCCAATTCTAGGAAATCAAACAAGAATTTCTCGTAATACAACGGATTCATAGTATTCATAAGTTTGATCCACTATCTAGAAAATTATAGACTAGAAATTCTCAATTATTTCGTCTATTTATTTTATTAACTCAAAAATCTATATTTCTAGTTTAAGGATTCAAAAAGGGATTACTTAGTGATTACTTATTCATTCTAGATGAAGGTGGTATAATGTTTTTCTCAGTGTGAGATCGTACAAATAATTTGTATACAGAAACATACAAATATATTCAAATACATTACGTCTGTCAGCGAAGTTTCCTGTAAGTATCGTTTAAAAACTTTTGACTTCACAAAACATAATAAAATTGATATATATATATTTTAGGTTCACAAAAACATGTTTCATATACAATCGGTAACAAAAGTGTCCGAACATTAGCAAAAATTCCTATGAGAAAAAAGTACACTTCATACAACCGTATGAAGTGTACTTTTTACTTTCCGAACACTATAGTGAGGAAAGTATTGTAATCATGTCAAAAATCCGAATTCGAGATTTTGATGTTTCTATACGTTTCGAGGTCTCCTGAGTCCGTTTCCACTATTTTTACGATGATGTATGTATGTGTGTATGTATGTATGTGTGTGTGTATGTATGTATGTGTGTATGTATGTGTGTGTATATCTGTGAGTGAACACGCTAGCGTCTAAACGCTTTGTTCGAATAAGCTGAAAGTTGGTGGGTATATTGTAAGTCACCATAGTACAAAACCTATAGATTTTGGTGAATCTAGCACTTATAGTTTTTTTACAGGGACACAAAGAAAAATTCTTTATCATTATGGTCTATGGGACTAAAATCTTAAAAGTGCGATAGCATCTAAACGCCTTATTCAATTGAGCAAAAAATTTATACACATATTATAGGTCACAGTTACTCAATCTGTATAGAGTTTGGAGAATCTGGCACTTACAGTTATTTTTAGAGGGGCACAAAGAAAAATTCTTTATCATTATGGCCTATGGGGCCAAATTCTTAAAAGTGCGATAGCGTCTAAACGCTTATTTAATCTGAACAAAAAATTTTTACACATGTTATAGGTCACAGTTGCACGAACTGTATAGATTTTGGTGAATTTAGCACTTACAGTTTTTTTACAAGGACACAAAGAAAAATTCATTATCATTATGACCTGTGGGACCAAATTTATACTTTCTTCTATATTCAATAGAAGAAAGTATTGGATTCGTAAAAATTTTCGACCTCGGGTTTTTGATGGATTTACACGTTTTGAGATCTGTAGAACACGATTTGACCATTTTTAGAAAATGTCTGTCTGTTTGTCTGTCAGTCTCTCTCTGTGTGTGTGACAAACTTTTGTGGCAACTGTTTCTCAGGGACTACTTCACAGAATTTCATACAAATTGGTATATAGTTGCACCTTGACATAAATTAGTGCCTATCAACTTTTGGTAAAAATTGTCTTATAGGTTGCGTTGCGATCCCGCTTTTTCTAAATTTTTAACATGGTGGTATAGTACAAAATTTTGTATAAATGTGCATAAAGAGAATTATTTTTAATAATCATTATGAAATTTACCAGAATTATTTATAATAGAGATAGTCAACTGGGAAAATTTTTTTGTATGTGTAGGAGCCTCGCCTTCTCCCCCTCCCTGGTGGGGGAATTCCCCCCTCGAGGGGAGTAAATTTTCATGATGGGTATCTTTCAAAAGAGCTCGCTAGTACCTTTAAAACGAATGGTTGAACCATAGATCTGCGATAATTTAAAATGAAGTTATCGATTTTTTTTTTCATTTTTAACAATTATATATATATATATATATATTAAATGTAATATTGACAATAAAATTGACTTTTTTTGGATATTTAGTGTTATACTACTTCTCTAATATGGAAATCATCTGCATTATCATGGAAGATAATTTTTTTAAATAATAATTTTAATAAATTATTTTTACTGAGTGAATTTGTATAGGAAAATATAGAAGAAAGTCATGTGGTGGCCACAACATACTAGTTAAAAGTGCGATAGCATCTAAACGCCTTATTCAAATGAGCTGAAAATTAATATGAATATTATAAATCACTGTTGCTCTAACTATAAGCATTTTGGTGAATCTAGCATTTATAGGTTTTTTACAGGGACACAACAAAAATTCTTTATCATTATGAGCTATGTGCTCAAGTTCAGTAGCGTTAAATAAAACATCGTGTAATATATAGAGAAAAATACTCAAACACTTTATTATGGTTTTCTCTCTTTTGTTTGTTTAACAACTCCTCTTTCTTTACTTTATCTACAAAACTGTTAATTACTCAATGTTCGGAAAGTCGAGTGGAGTCACTCCAGATTTTTTGACATAGGAATTTTTGCTAGTGTTCGGACACTTTTGTTACCGACTGTACAATTTGATTTAGAAATATTTATACTTCGATAAGATGGCTTACAAAAGAATTCTGATATAATAGTGCTATGTTTGGCTTTGCTCGAAATACATTTTAAGTTACGTCATCAACTATTTATGTATTTATTTATTTGTGTGTTTTAAATTCAAATACATTATTTTGTGTACATATAATTAATAGGTAATATACAAAGGTACTCGAAATTAATCGAATGAGTTTCAAAGAAGGGTGTGGGCATAATTCTCTGTTTATTTTAAAGTATATTTTTAAGTTTAACATTGTTAATTGTTTTATGGATGTAGATACAATGTTCAAACGGAGAAGATCCTCACATAGAAATGTAAACTTTTTCTAAAGTTATTTTAAACTAGAGAACACTAGAAATGTTCAAGTACAGTACATCTTATCTTATACCCTAAACTGTAAAAATATGTGAATAGTTGGGTAAGAAAATGTACTGAAAGTTTCACACCAGATTATTAAATCTTACAATCTTGCTTGGTAAATTAAATGTGAAATTATTTACACTAGTATCGTTCAGTGTTTGAAACTCGACCGATTTAAGTAAGCATATAAATAATAAGTATAGAAAGCCAAAATTTCGGTGTAAATAAATTTCTTAGTAATTACTCTATTCTTAAAAATAAATAAAATACTATCAGCATCATTATTCACGTGACAATGTATATCCATGTGAATTTTTCTATTTATTTGCCACTCAATTCAACCAATCATAGTTCTTCTTCTGGGTATTTCAATAGAAAAAAACACTCTGTATATCGGACCATAATGGGGTCAACAGTTTGAAAAAAAAATATTCTCACTTCTGTTGCCAGATAAATAAAAAATAACTAACGAAAAAAAAACTAAATTATGAGCTGTTGTATTGCATTTTAAAAAACCGCACATGCAGATTTAATTTCTTCTATAGGAATTTTAAATACAAAAATCTTCGAGCATGAAATGAAAAAATGCATGAAAAGATATGTATTTTTGTCTGACATCTTGGACTCATATGAGAATTTTTTTTCTGCTACCTACATTAACCACACCTTTCAAACGATACTACTTTTAAGCCCCTACTCTTATTAAAAATAGGCTAAAAATGTACGACAAATTCAATGTTTGCATATTAATACATAGATTTGGATGAACAAACAGAAACTGAAATATATAAAGTGTAAAGTAACACTTCAATTTGCAAAACAAAGTGTTTGTTTTTTGGTCTTTCTGCGTGACTATCCGTTTTGGAGATATTTAAGAAAATTATATTCATAATGGCAAATATACAAAGGTTTTGGTCATTGTATATGACATATCATAATAGAGATTTCAAAACAGGCTAATGGTAGAGCCCGTAATGATATTATTAAAGTTGTCGATACTTTTGCATATAGACAGCAATTTGTAAAGACATAAGCAGGTTCTAGTTGACGAATGCATTTTATTTAATGAATATTCAACCCGTAAATAGAGCTCGTAATAATATTTTTATGAAAGTTGTCCAGATTTCTGCATGTAGAAAGTAATTCTTAAAGACATAAACAGGTTCTAATCGATCAATACACTTTAATGAATATTCAACACGTAGATAGAGCACGTAATGATACTGTTATGAAAGTTACTGACATTTTTGAGTGTAGAAAGTAATTCTTAATATATAAGCAGGCTCTAGTCAACGAATGCACTTTATTTTCTTTTAGTCTTGTTTGTCATTGAAAGAATTTTCGAAGAATTTAATTCAGCGCTATAAACCAATGAATCTTTCCGGAAAATTCCAAAATTCTGTTCTTATTGAAGTTAGAGCTTCCAAACTTTGGCAACCCTAAATTACAAATTTTCGCCAAAATTCGGTCGCCAAGTCGCCAAATTCGACGGAAAATCCCGAAAACCGATGTCGATACAAAATTTAGTGTTGGCTACAAACTTGGCGACTTGGCAAGATTAGTGATTAAATTTGGCGGCAAATATTGTTTTAGGATAGCCAGAATTAGTAAATCCTTTCTCAATTTTAACTGAATTAATTGTTTCGGTAAAATGCAGCGTTTTTACCTCTAATTTTTGGCAAAGAGAACAAAAGTATCTATACTCGAATGATTTTCTTTGAGCTCTAAGTTATGAATTTGCCAATGAGAGATTCTCTAATAAGCCATTTCTGGAAAGACTAGTATATTTTTTCGGCGGTATATATAATTGAATTATTATGACTTTTGTGGTTGGAGTAGCAGTTTTTTTTTTTTTTTTTTTTTTTTTGGTGTTGGAACCTGCTTGTTTATTTACGAATCGGTTACGTCACATAAAAATGTCAATGTTTTCATAACAATATGTATATTCCAATGGGTGTATAAAGAAGTCATGTGGTGTCTACATCAGATATTTTTTTTATATCATGTATAATTACTTTTAAATAAATATTTTATTATCATCCATTCCATTTTTTCTGTGTTGCTTTCTTATTTAATATTTAATATTTATTTATTTATTTATTTATTTATTAAAAGCATTAAACAATTCACTATACGATTTTTAACTATCTGTTCATTTCGAGATTTCCTGAATTCATTTATGCTATTTTTTCGGTGATGTAAATATGCGTGTGCGTAAGTGTATAACTATGTGAGTAAACACGAAACATCTAAACACTTTATACAACTGAGCTCAAAATTGGTAGATATATTAAAGGACACCTTCATACGAATTGCATAAATTTACATTGATAGTAATACAAAAAAGAACTGTTTTCATTACAGCCAGTGGACTCAAACTATCTGAAGTGTGTTGGCATCTAAATTTTACATTCGATTAAGATAAAACTGTGCCGGCATTTTATTCATAATCGTTATAAGAACTATATGGATTTTCGTAAATATATAAATTATAATTTTATTTATTTTATTAATTTATTATTAATATTATTATTATTTTCTGGGATACAAAGTAGAATTGTTTGTATCCCTGTTCGAATAAATTACCAAGTTTTTAATTTAGAGAATTCATAATCAGTGATGTTCATGGCTGTATCCTAATTGTTATTTTAAAAAAGGTATGACATCTTTACGATGAAAATATCCCTCAAAATGGATGTTTATACGAATTTGCCCATACAGTGGGCTGCAAAATTATTCGAGCACTAGCAATAATCCTTGCCAAAAAAAGTACACTTAATTCAGCTTTGTTAAATAAATCCTTGTCGAGTCATGTTATTAATCAGTCTAAGAACATGATTCGACAAGGATTTACTTAGCAAAACAGTCTTAAGTGTACTTTTTAAATATAGGAATTATTGGCTAGTGCTCGAATAATTTTGCAGCCGACTGTATTCTGCCATGTTAAGAAATTCGTAAATATAAAATAACTTACAAAATTTTCAAAGTTGAATTTTCATTGTTAATTATATTCATACAAACAACATAACTGATATTTTATTGCTGATCTGACATATTTACAGTAAAAATATTTATTTTAATGCACGTTTAAGCAAAAATTTGTCCTATTCTATCATGTTAAGAAATTTGTAAATTTCGAATAATTTACGAGGTTTTTAAATTAGAATGTTTCAAATTAATAGGGGCCAGTGCCATAAGTGATATTTTAAAACTGGTTCGATCTCTCTGCGATCATTTGTTTATGAGATAGCGTGTACACAGACTAACAAACTAACCAACAGACTAACACACTAACACACTGACAACCTACAGACGGATATCATACCGATTTCGTGTTTTTAGGATTCCCCACACCTCAAAATGCGGAAAAAACTAAAAGAACCGAGATCGAAAATTTTTTACGATTACCTAAGTTTTCCAAACTTATAGTATGGTGAGGAATTAGAATAGAAGTAAGGATTAAGATGATAGATAAATCCAATAAATAGAACATAAATAAATAAATAAAAGTTATCGAAATAAATTCCTTCTAAACCTGAACAGGCTAGCCACGGTTAATTGAATTTCAGTTGGTATAACCCAAAAGTTTTTATGTAAAGCCGATATTTTTCAGTCTATACTCCTTTCTCTTGGAAAAAAAAAATATATTAGCAGTCTCTTAAAATGATTTTTATTGAGGCGGGCTGCATTTTATCTATCTATCAGTCTCTCTCTTTCTCTCGTCTTATACATATATTTATTATTTGTTATTATTTAAGTCTAATTTAAATTATGTGACGTTTTCTTATTCTTAAAATTAACTTCAACTACAAAAAATTATTTTAAAATCTGCGAGATAACGTACTTATTACTCTCAGTTATAGTTTTTATTTAGTACATTTTATTTCAACCTCTTATAATTTTAATCTACTTATGTTTTTATTTGTCATGTAATTTTGGGTGTAAATTGGACCTTGGACTCTGTAAATGTTGGCTCTAGGCCTACCTACAGAGTAACAGAAATTTACGCTTCTTATGCGTAACCAAGGCTCTCGACAAAGTATTGATGATTGTTTGCTTTCATAATTTATATTCTAAACCTTTCATCATTTTTTTCATTTCTTCATGCGATTTTTTCATTTCATCCAGTGCACATTTCTTGTGACCATAGAAGCCTCTACGTAAGTGCGGACAAGTGATAAGGGAACATCGAATGAATGGATGGATGTTTACCAAATCCCAATCTGTTGGTCAATTTGGCACCCCTCCCAGCCTTTGGACTCGTCCTCACTGCTAGTCTTAGGAAACGTGGTTACACTTTATATATATACATAAAATAAAGTCTTTTATGAAGGTGTTTAAGCTAACAGTTAATTAATTATATGAATTTGAAAGCAATTTCAATTAGTATTTTTATATTACCTAACGTTATTATTGATATTGTTAAAACTATTCAACTCATATATGCTTTTCTGAATATAGGATATGTACAAATGAAAAAATATTGTTGTATGGTAACGTATTTGTAATTATCTACTTTTATAGTATAAATTTTTATAATTTTCGTTACTTTATTGTAATTATATTTATTGATGATAAATTTAAATATTTTTTCATTTATCACTATGTTAATTATTTAAATTGTTTAATTTTATTATCTCTTACATTAATATCGTACCGTGTTCAATACTCTAAAACTATTCTTGCTTCATAAAAATTAATATACATATGGATAATGTTTGGTAATTTTTTGATTCCACATTTTAAATATATTTTAATTCGCTGCTAAAAAACGTTGAGTTGTTGGGCAACGATGATGATTTTACACGATCTCATATATAACTGTTTTAGAAACAACACATTTTTTATTATTCTGCTGATATAATTACCATTGATGAAGATATAGCAGATTTTTGGGAAATTTCAAAGTTATTTTTCTACATATATTATTATTATTTTTCAATATCTTTTGCACTGTTTAAAGCTTCACTTCCATATATGGTTAAGTAACTGTTTGTTAATTAATTAAAGTCTTCCTTCCTAGTGTTTGAACATTAAAATGAAATATGTTTATATATATACATATAAACACACACACACACATTCACACATACATATATGATGAAATACTACATTTTTCCATTAAAAAAAAAAAAAAAAATGTATTCAGGAATAGTTAAAAGAAACAGAAATTACACTGCTCTGCATGAAAATTGCCCCAACACTATTTTTGAAAATTCTTATGTAAAATGACCTCCTGAATCCGAATATGACGGCCATTTTGCTCTACCACCCACCGTTTTTTGGGGACGCCCCCCATTTTTGCCACGTTTCGGTAATTTTATGGCTATAAATTTGATTTATAGCGGTGAAAAGAAATATTTTAACTGTTAAATATTTTCTGAGGGCCTAAAGAGGTGAAAAATTCTATAGCATGAACATTTGCAGCAAGGGGAAGATTTAGAGGGGGATTCACCACTGAAATTATAAGTTACATTTATTATATTTTATTAATCAATTATTATTAACACTTATTATACAATATATATTTTTTACTTTTAAGAGTTAAAATAATTATTTTCCATTCTCCAAATCAAATTCATGGCCATAAAATTACCGAAGGGTGATAAAAATTTGGGGAGGAGGTGACGTTCCGAGAAAGCGGTGGGTGTTGGGGCAAAATGGGGGTAATATTCGGATTCAGGAGGTCATTTTACATAAGAAGCAGCAGAAATGGTATCAGGGATCGAGTTTTTATTTTTTATTTTTATTTTTTTTAATTTCAGCGTAGTGTTATTATATGATATTCACGTTTTAATCCATAAAAAATTATTTATGGAAAGTAAAACTTTATACAAAGCAACAGATATTGAAAAAGTTAATATGAGTTTGTGCTGTTTCTTGGACATTTATATATGAGATTATATATAATAAATATGAAAAAAATATAGCAGGAAAAAAAAAAAATTAATAATAAAATATATGTATCTAGAAGAAGGCCACTACAGCTTAAGGATTTTCCCCAACCCTCCCTGAAAGTCCATATGTTAACATATGATAACACAGAAAAGGGATAAAATGAACGATATAATAATTACTGGGAAAAAAAGAAATTAAGTCAAGTAAATCGCATTTTTCCAGACAACATATTAACCTACATCGAGATTATATTATAATAATAATATACAAAACAGCTGAAAATTTATGACTATAAACAAATAAATAAATAATGATCAAATTTATCAGATTAATCAAATTAATCAGAAAAAGAATAAAGTAGTATTATATTTACAATAATCATTGCGATAATTATTTCTCTCTCTCTCTCTTTTCACTTAATGCTTTCTTTTGAATGCTACCACTAACCATCCTTAATTTTTTTAATACGAAGAGTCAGAAAATAGATTTATTATTGTTTGATACAATAATAACAGATCTAAAATTATAAATTCCCTGAATTTCATTGTGAGCCGCAAAATTTTACATGGCAGATTGAATGCGGTCCAAAAGCCGTATTTTGTTAATCCTCACTTTAAATTTAACATTTGCTTGCATTTTCCAGGAATTAAGCTTTCCCTTTTAATTACAGATTATTTGGAATATAATTTTCACATGTAGAGAAAAGTAGGTGAATATGGAATACTATTTCTTTGAACTCTCCATAGTAAACTGGATTACTGTAGATTCAACTATTGTAAACTTTCAAGTGTTGTTAATAGGCTTTTGATGGTTTTATATACAAAAAATATAGTTTACATGCAGAATGTTTAGTTAAGTACCTCAAACTCCTCGTTAAACTTGGGTCCTACTGCACTAGAAATTATTATATATATATATAATAATTATATTTATTGATAATGTTTTGTATATTTTTGTGCTTTTGTTTGGTATTTTGTGTAAGAACATGAACTTCTTAAAAATTATTATCATTATCATTATCATTATTGTTATTTATATTTTATCTAGATGCTCTTTATATCATTATTATTTTCCGAAAAATTGGCCACCATTTTCATAATTAATACATTCATGACGCTATAACAGACAGTTGATATACTGCAGTAAATTCCCTGTAAAAAAATGCGTCTTACAAGAATTAATTTTTTTTAGTTGGAACTGAAAACGGGTTTGAATTATTAACCTGGCTAAGTATATATTACTTTCTGCACTGGAACTGTGCCTTTATAATAACTTTGCGTTAGCCTTCTAAGTGCATTTTTCACATGTTTCTCTCTTTTCCTTTATTCTTTTTTTCTTTTTAACCTTCTTTATTACCAAGATATGTCAGGTTATGTTCAAGATAATTTAATAAATTTTCAGAGAATGTTTTCGATTATTTAGTTCAATGACATTAAGCGAAATATATTGTTTGAGCGCTATAATTTTCTATTAACAAAAGCTTTTATTTGAAAAAGGACTGAAAACATCTGGAAAATAACATATAGTAAGCTTCAACAATAAATTTACACTCCTCCTATAATTGTTAAATATATCCAACAGATGTTAGGAAATAAAATAATACTATGTAAACATTATTATTCTTTATGTTACTTTACTGTGCATTATTATTATTTTCATCATTTTTAAATTCGAACGATATGTATTAATTTTTAGGAATATAAACGTATTTGAAATTCTTATTCCAAAGTAAAAATTTAATTAATCTAAAATTTGTTAAATCTTTATCTAACTCTATGTCTGTATTTCACTAATTCAAAATATATACTGTGTAATTTATATTATAGTATTCTCGCAGAGCCAGTTAATTTGCAAAATCCAGTTTATAGTAATATGTTGTATATATATATATATATATATATATATATATATATATATTTTTTTTTTTTTTTTGAGCCATTTTGTCACATTTCGAACAATAAATTGGTTTCTTTGTTTTATTCAAATGGTTGAAATTTCGAAACAAGATGGCGAATCAAGTTAATCAATAAATTTGATTGATATTATGATATGAGCTATGTGCTTACCGAGTTTCATGCAAGACGGTTCATAAATATGTATATTATAGTTTGCGTACTGAGTTAATTAATAAAATTATTTTTTATTTTTACATGGATTCTTTCCCTAATAATACATCTTCTCTCCAGGACAAACGTAGGATGTATTAAGGATTAAGAGACATCCCATTGACATCTTCAGGATGTACTAGGTATAAGTATGCTGCTAGGGGCCTGTATATACCGAGTTAAAAAAAAATCGGCTCAAAAATACGTTTTTAATATAGGTTTTAAATGTCCACCATTTCGAAAGAAGATTGCGGATCAAATAGGACAACGAAATTTCTGATGTAAGTCTGCTGTCCAACTTGGTTTGAGTTCATCCAGTATTTCGGAAGTTAAAGAGATAAAAAAATTTCATTATATTAACGATAGAAGACACACACACATACAAATAATGATTGCAATAAGTCGATTTCTCATGAAATCAACCTAAAAGTAGCGCTTAATATTGCTAATAAAAGTAGAAATAATGTTTTAAGGTAAGTGGTCAGGATTTGTTGTTGTTTTTATTGACTTATTTTTCATATGGTAGTGTTTTATATGCTTCGGATGATTGCTTAAACTATCCAGTTTTCTGCATAGAGGGATTGCCTCTAAAATACATTAATCGATATAGACGTATTTCTACTGTAACAGTGAGTACAGTTTATTTATTTCCATTTAGAAAATTTATCTATATTTTAATTAAATTTAAAGCCTATTGTCATACATATCAAGTGAATAAAGAAAAATAAGGTAATCAAATTATTAAAAAAGACAAAATATTTTCCATATTTTTGCAAATTCAGCTGATATACACACCGTTTAACATTTGTTGAAATACAGAGGAAAAAAAAGTCTTTTTTATATCATACATAACTTAGACATTGAGATTAGTTAGAATCAATAACAAAAATCACATTAATTTTGTAATTAATTTTGTGCATTATAATTAAAATTTTCTAGCGAATTTTATTATTTCTATAGAAATAGCACTAAATCAAACCAATTAGATTTCTGTCAGAATTAAAAAATTTCCATACAAACAAACTCTATAAGGAGTTTTCTTTTCCTGTTTTTCCTTTCTTTTAGGTTGATTTCTTTAGAAATCGATCTATTGCAATCACTTAGTTTATCCTTCTATTTATATAGATCAGTGGAAAATTTGTCATCACGATAAATACTGAATTACTAACATAGTGGCTGTTCTTACTGTTCCATAAAAATGATATTTCTGGGGTTACCAAAACGGGGCAACCATCTACTCCGCGGAGAATCAAATTTGTGATGACATGCCTCCAGACCATCCCAGGGAGGAATTCCAGACCGTCGCCTCTAGGCAGCTCTAGTGCGACATTAACTGAACCGGAATACTGAATCAACTCGCACTAAAGTTGGACAAAAAGACTTACATCACAAATATCTTGGATAAGTTCATTGGCCACTTAGATACGCCATCTTGAAAATAGTGGCCTTTTGAAAATTTCAAACTCGTATAAAAAATGTACTTATTAACCGATATTCTTGATGCTCGGTATATACATAGCCCACGCCAAGATCTCAATCAAGTTTGTTTATCAACCTGATCCTCTAACTTGTTTCAAAATGACGTCCACTTGAAAATTTCAAACTTTGATAAAGAACGTAACTGTGAACTGATCTGCTTTGAAATTCGGTTTGTACAGTTGGGAAAAAAAAAAAAAACAACCCAACACTCAACTTAACTTCGTTGCGAATCGATGTAGAAAAATGTAATAGGTATCATTCGACGGGGAATTGTGAGTAGTTTCAGAAAATGAACTGAAATTTTGAATTGGGGGTCGTCTACATATTAAAACGTGGACCAACTTTGATTTTTTTCAATGGTAATGCCCCATTTTTATTTTATATTTGAATTTCTGGGATCGCGACAACGCGAAAAAGTATATTGGTTGTATATTTTACTTATTTTTTCACAGAGTTATAAGCGTTCAAAGTTTGAAGGTGCTAATGTTTAATTCATATTTCAAACTTTTATTAATATCTTCACAAAAAATAACAAGAACAATATAATTTTTTTTTTACAAGATACAGTGAAGAAACCCAGGCATAACCCATCATTACTTTCGATTCTAAAAAATAATTTTAATTCTGAAAAATATTAATAAATTCATATTCATAAAAATTATGAATTATGACCTATATTAATTTTTACATAAAGTGAATCCTAATGCTGAAAAATATGGGTATGGAAATTTGCAGCTCATTCCAGTTATTAGTTTTCGAGATATAAATAAATCTTTCTTTTGGAGTGGTTTAGGGGGCCGTCTCCTATAAAGTTTTGCATGAGATAACGAATCAAATCTTTAAAAATAAGAAAGTTAATTTATTAACTTTGTTAAGTCAGTTAAGTTAACTTTGTTAGTTAAGTCATTACTTTTTATAATTTTTTTTTTACCTGAAAGATTTCCGGTGTGAAACATTAAAGTTTTATCTGTTTCTTATAGGATCTTAATTTTATTTTTCTACATTTACTGATAACCCCCTAACACATTTTTTATTGTAGCTCTATAAATACTAAAGTTAAAGTATACAAACATTATACTTTTCCGCACTGCCAAGACTCTCAGAAATTCTAATATGAAGTCAAAATTGGGTACTGCTATTGAAAAAAATCAAAGTTGGCGCTCATTTCAATATGTAGATGACCCCTAATTCCAAATTCGACAACATGTTCAGAAAGTGCATTTAATTTCCTGTTGAATTATGTCTATTAGATGTTCCTGCGTCAATTAATAACGAAATTACAGCGGGTGTTGCGTCTTTTTTTCCCCGACTGTACATAGCGCATATCAAGGTTTCAACCAAATTTATTCATTAAATGGATCCACCCTCTTGTTTGAAAGTGATGGCTGCCTGAAAATTTTAAATTCACTCAAAATAAGTATTTATAAATCTAACTATATTAGAAACTCGATCCGTTTATTAGGCAAGTTGATACGCCATTAAACTTCACAATGGCATCGATTTAAAAATTTCAAAATGACATTAAAAACCTATTTATGCATATTTATGTCATTAGATTTGATTGAAACTCGGTATGTGGATAGCTAATATCAAGATCTTAGGCAAGTTTATTAATAAATTGAATCTGCCACCTTATTTCAAAATGGCAGCCACTCGAAATTTTCAAACCAACATAAAGCACTTATTAAATAATTGATTTCCTTGAAAGTCAGTAAGTATATAGCCCATATGACGGTCACAATCAAGTTTATTGATCAGCCACTTTGTTTCGAAATCGCGTTCGCTTGAAATTTTTAAACCAACATAAAGTATTTATTAAATAACTGATTTTCTTGTAAGTCAGTAAGTATATAGCCCACATGACGATCACAATCAAGTTTATTGATCAGCCACCTTGTTTCAAAATCGCGTTCGCTTGAAATTTTTAAATTCACATAAAAAAGAAAGAAATCAACCTTCTGATGGAATCGAAAGGGCTTGTTATTATATTCATAAAAAAAAGAAAGCGTTGGATGTGAAATAATTTTATTATTTCCGAATTTTTTTTATATACTTAAACGTTTCGGTATTGCGAAATTTTTTGTAAAGGAATTTGATCATTTTTGATAAGCAAAAATTTACACTTCAAAAATGTAAAATTTTTGCTACTTATCAAGGGACTTTGTAAATGCACCAACATTTTCTTTCTTAAAAGACACTTTTTTTTTTTTTTTTAAATTTCCTCCTAACACGTATCTGTTTGCACAAAAAAGAAAATAATAAAACGTAAAATTTGAAGAAATATTAATCATTGAATAATAATTAAATTAATATAACCAGAAGAAATATAGAAAAAATAGGTAAGAAAAAGGAAACGATATATAGGGAGCAATAATTTCTATGTCTGGTCTAGTATTACCTGTATTCCCTGTAAAATAATAAAAAGAAACTTTAATTTTTTAGTAGTTTTTCTGTTGTGAACTAAATTTGAAATAGAACGTGTTTTAAAATATACCGCAAAGAAAAAAATTTTGGAGAATATTACATGTAATTAATATGCAATTAAAATTAATTAAGCTGAACTGCATTTTAAAATTTTCGTTATGCTTGCAGTTACCTTAAAAAAAAGAAAAAAAAATCTTGTTTGATTAATTTTTGAATTTGATGTGTATTCTATGTTTTGCATTCGCACTTTTAAATTACATGAAATAATTAAATTACTAAAGCATTTTTAAAATACTTATTTAAAGATTATGAACTTTTAAATTTAATAGCGATGTAAGCTGGCATATTTTATGAGAAAAAGCGGGTAAAACACTCTCATTATAAATAGGTAATTATAATAAATTGTTTATTCCCCTCCCTTTTTGTGTTAAATCGAGTAAAGAGCTTTTTTGACGTCGAAAATTATAGCAATAATAAAATTAATAGTAAAAATTTAACAAAATGCTTATCTCCGAAATAAAATTTGCTCATTAACCTTCTTTTAAGTATGTGATTTATCTTAATTATTATACTTTAAATGAGGCTCAACTTTTTTTTTTTTTTTAATTAGAAAGCATAAGTATCTTTGTAAAAAAGAAAATAAAAATAATAATTTTTTTCACGTATAAAACTTTGTTATTTCCAGTCAGGTAAAACATCAGATCAGCAAGCTATTTGATATTAGTAGTACCTAATTGGTTATTATTGCTTTTTTATAGATAAATATTAAATTAGTTCACTTCATGCTGAAAGTTGATTAAAAATATTTGATGTTTGGTTCGTTGACTGGATTTAATGTCGTACTAGTACTGCTATGGGTAATTGGTGATGGCCTGGGACGCACCCCTAAGGATGGTCAGGAGACACGTCATCACAATTTTGATCCTCCACGGAGGGTAAAAATATTTGAAAATTTCATACACTTGAAATAGAATTTCGTAAATATAATATAAAAATCTCAAATTTGGCCGAACAGAGTTAATTTTGGCGAAAATTGTGGTAATGGTTTGATTTTATGAAATCCTTATATGCGATTGGTGATACAAAAAATGTGCTGTCACTCACAATTTCACTCTCATTAAAAAGTAATAATAATAATAATAATGACAACAATAAAGCCTATTTTTTCTGTTTTCCAGATTTGCCTGCTATTGAGTGGTTTCGATTTTTAAATTTAAAATTTGTCTTAAAGATCGATATTTTAGTCATCCTCACAGTACACATTCAATTACCTGGGGCGTTAAAAGAAAAAAAAAAAAAAAAAAAAAAAAAGGCTGTAAAATTAGTAGAATGAAGAAAACAGTTCTGTAAGATGAAGAAAATGAGACTTAGAGTAATTAACAACTATCTGTGTCAAATCTTCCCATTCATTTTAATGCACCTCCGGCGAACCGATTTTGCTTAAAATTTATTCATGAGTCCATAGTTCATGGCAATACAATACAAAAATAATTTCAGAGTCCTATCTGATCTGGTGCTAGTTTCATGGGACAAACCTGCATGCCTCTTTTCTCGTTTTCCTGTTTTAGCACATTTTGGAAAATAAAGCGTGTTTTTATTTATTTTTTTTTTTTAATGTATGTGGCATTATTATTTGTATTTTTAACATTTTCCAGCTCAGCTAAAATGCGTTTGTGATTTCGGATCGTCTGTCTATCCGCATTATAATTTCTGTTAAGAATTTTAAAATGACTTAAATAACTGCAGTATATGCATTCATCCCAGATTTTTTTTTTTTTTTTTTTTTTTTTTTTTTTGAGAAAAAGCTTGAACAGTATTAATGATTCACGTATAAGAACAAAACACACAAGACATTTCGAATACATTCTGTATTATTATTATTTATATTTTGAAAAAATGTTAAGTATTTATGACGAAACACGTAACTATATACAATATGAAAGTGATGCAAATCGCCTAATTTTTATTTCGTGTTATTATTATTATTTTTATCGTTATTATTGTCGGAGATAATTAATAGATAAAAGTAATTCGTCACTTATGCGATTTTTTTTTTTTTTTAATGAATAATGGTGTAATTTTAAGCAACAATTGTTGAGACGATATAGCCATAATTACAAGATAATTTTTTTTATATACCAAGTTTTTAAATTTTCTGTTGAATCATATAAACTTGAAACATTACCCGAATAATTACAAATGCATTGTCATCGTGTTCTGAGCTATTCTAAAAGTTTCAAATGTTTAGCTAGTCGGGAAGTTAGCTAAAAATCGATTGCAAGATTTGTACTGACAAATAAGAAATCGCGTTGAAAGCGATATAAAGAAACGTTGGTTTTAAAAATAAAATATTAGTCCTTTTAGAACAACATATATTAGCAACATGAACTACATTAGCACTTTATCTACGTGCAGAAAATTTTCAAATAATAACGACAAGTTTTGTGCGATGCCTAATTTAACTTTTTATAATTTTTTGATATTCCCGTTTAATTAAATGCATTTATTTTTATGTCGAAAGAAAATAAACTCGTAATTTTTTTTAGCAACAATTAAATTATAGCTAATATTTACATGGCTATTTTTAAAGCTATTAGGAGGTTATTATTTTCATATTTTAATTAATTAAAAGAAAACTAATCAAAAAATCGAAAATCGGGCTTTGAGGTATTGCGTTGTCATCGTGCTCTGAGCTATTTTAAAAGTTTCAAATGTCTAGCTAGTCGGGAAGTTAGTTAAAAATCGATTGCAAGATTTGTACTGGACAAACAAACAAACAAACAAGATAGGGAGTTAATAAAAACATGTTAATATAGAAAAGTAGCGGAAGTTGAGTAGTAGCACTGCCTCCTATGAGCCTATATTGACTCAAACTACGCCAGGATTCATTTTCTTAATGGCTAGCTCACATAAGTTCAGTGTATTTATACTTTATGGAAGCTGAAATATAGCCTTTCCGTACAGGTGGAAAAATACAACATAGCAGTACCACATGTCGACCGATATGCACCGAAATTGAATCAGTATATTGTTTTATTATAGTCCGGTCACATATCCCATTTTGTGCAATTATACTCGATAGAAGCAGTCTACCCCTAAATGGGTGAATTCGAAGCATACCAGCGCCTTTGATAGGCACTAAATTATATCAATATGCAACAAAATATGAACTTTTGTGAAATTCCATGCATAATTTTTTGAGATAGAGCTACTACGAAACTTTTGTTGCATATACAGAGACATTTCTAAAAATGGTCAAATTGTATTCAGGACATCTCAAATCGTGTAAATCCACCAAGAATCAGAAGTCAAAAATTTTTATGAATGCAATATTTTTCTACGAATATAGAAGAATTAAATAAAAGTTATGTTTTAGAATTATTAATTTTTTATTGGCAATTTCGTATTGTAAGTGGTGATCAAAAATAGTTTTTTTGTAGCTGAGAAATACATTAAGTTTTGAATTTCTGATGGAAAACTAAATTGCAACATTAGTTTAAAATGCCAACATTCTAAAGCAATTATTTATTCTGACAAAATATAATTAAACTTTAAAATAACTTAAATTTACATACTGCCTTTATCCGACGTTTAACATCTCATTACGGAAATAAGCATAATTAACTGTCAGAAATATTTTCTAAAGTGACTCAGAATTTAGAAGTTATGAGATAAATCCTTTTAGAGTAATGTTCTTATGGCATTTAAGTAATGTTGTGAGACAGTTTCATATGCAATTTCTCTCCTACATTATAAAAAAATGTTTTTACGAGTTTTTCAGAGGAATGCTTAAGAGCTTTAAAGAGGGGGGGGGGAAATCCGGTATATGTAATATTTTATTTGAATAAAAAGAGCATGTATTTCTTTTAAAAAAGCGAATGTCTCACAAATGGAAAAGCTAGTATATACTGTAGCCGTCACGGAATTTTCTTCCATATTATTCTATATAACAGTGTCATCTACTATTAGCATGAGCAAATATTTAATGATAGCTTCATATATGCAGTATAGTTCAATTTTAACCAAAAGAGGCTGAAGAATAGCACATTGAATATCGAAGAAAATAAATAATAGTAGTGCATCCTGTCCACCGATATGCAAGCAAATTTGTCGAGCAATCTTTATAAAGGTTTATATATATATATATATATATATATATATATAATGGTTATCTCACAAATCAAGTTTCATGCACAGATAGGTTGTAGAAACTGAGGTATAGTCTTAACGTAATCGGGAAAATTGCGGTATAGCAGCGCCACATATCGGTCGATATGTACCCGAATTGCAACAGCTTACATTTTTATAATTTTTCTCTCATATATAAAATATTGTGTAAATATGCTAAGTAGAAACATCTATGTAAAATTCTCGTAAAAGGGAGAAATCGCAGCATAGCAAAGCCCCCAGTTGGGCTGCACCAAAAATGCATAGGCACCAACTTATACCAAAGGCAATTTAATATGAAGTTGTATGAAATTCTTCATTAGTTCTTGAGCTAGAGCTGCCACAAAATTTCCGCTCAATCATCGTTTTCCGGTCATCTTATACGTGTAAATCTTTCGAATACTAATAGTAGAAATTTTTTACTAAAGTGATATATCCTTCTATGAAGAGAAGAAATTAAAAATACATATCACTTTTGATATGATTTTATATGAACTAAATCTCTACTACTTATGAAATTACCTGTATGCATGAGAAAGAAAGACTGTCATCGCATTTTCGATCGTGTACAAAGCCCGCTATTCTATTTCATTTTTTAGTATTTTTATATTTTCCAATTTAAAAATAACTTCATGGTCAAAAAGTAAGCTATATTTACATGTGAAACATATTCATGGAGAAATATTTTAGGAAATTAGTGATAAATTTATTTCAGAATTTGTCAGATCTGTTAAAAATGGTATCATGGCTAAAAGCCAATACACATTTACATGTAAAAAATTGAAAGTAGTTTTTCGATATTGGCGTCATATTTAAGGGCGGGGGGGGGGGGGGCATTTTTTGCGTTTTATTTATTTTTAAACGATACATATAACTGAAACTTTATTGATAATAAATAATTTATTTTTTGAATTAATACTTTTATTTTAAGATAGTATGTATAAGGTCAGATTTTATGAGCGTACAATTACTATCCTTGCCACAAAAGCCCGTTTTATGTTGCGGGGAAATTCATTTATAGAATTATTACTTATGCATTCTTTTATATTCCATTTTAACATTCGGAAAATTCACAATTGTTAAATTTGTACTTGTTTTCCCATTTTTTTTCCTTTTAAACCACCAATATATATATATATATATATATATATATATACACATATATATACCTAACTAATTTTTCGGATTTTTGAACTCACAATTAAAGAATTAAGGAAAAAAATAGGAAAACGGTTGTGAATTTTCTAAGAGCAAAACTAAATTTTTAAAAATGCATCAGATGATAAAGAATTTACCCACGGTATAACACGGGCTTAAACTTCGAATATGTATTGTACACTCTTAATGCAACATATCGGGTTAAAGGTGTAAGCAAGCTGGAGTTTTATACTAACAATTTTTCCACGGGAAGCGAACATGCTGATGATGTCTATCATGGGGAAGGATCGCCGCAGACGCTTGCGAGCAAGACTTTACTGTAGTCAGGAGTTTCTCGGTGCGCAGACAATCTGGTAGTGTTTCCGACGATTAGAACTGTTTAAAATTGTACATCGAGTTGAGATGAGAAACCTCAAACATGACTAAATGGACGTTTGTTATTGTCAAAAATTTCAGGGGCTGCGGATCAGTTAGTCGCTTTAGGAAGGTAGCTCATCGTATAATACATGGTATAAGAGCACCGCTTACAGAGCGATATATATCAATATTAATCAACTTCAATTTGTGTCAATATTAAAAAAAAAAAAAAAAAAAAAAAAAAAAAAAACAAGCATGTAAATAAACATTTATTAACAATTGGTTTAATATATGTATCTATATTAATAAAATCAGACTTTGGTCTGTAAATTTGTCAGAATCAAAAAATTTTGCGATATCTTCAAGTTTCACACACCATGAAAGCCAAAAATGACTTCAGAAAATTTTGCCCGTGTGTGTGTATGTGTGTATTATCGTGTCTGTATGTCGCTTTTTTGTCCGAGCATAATTTGAGAACGGCTGAACGGAATTCAACGGCGCTTGGCAGAAACTTAGATCTTTACCTAACTTAAAATTATATCTATCAATTTTTCAGAAATTCCCCACGTTCCCCCCTGGGAGGCAAAAGACAAAAACACGTTTGTCCGGGTATCACTTGAGAATGGCTGGGCAGAATTCAACGGCACTTCGCAGGAATTTAGGTCTTTACCAACTTAAAATTATATCTATCAATTTTTCAGAAATTCCCCCATGTTCCCTCCCTGGGGGGCAAAAGACAAAAATACGTTTGTCCGGGTATCAGTTGAGAACGACTGGACAGAATTCAACGGTGCTTCGCAGGAATTTAAGTCTTTACCCAACTCAAAATTATGTCTACCAACTTTTCCGAAATTACTTCCCTTACCCCCCTGGGGAAGGTAAAAGTCAAAAACCCGTTTGTAAGCATAACTCGGCTCCTAATTACTTCGCAGTAAAGAAATTGCACATAGGGAGACTAGACATGAGTACAAATAATACATTATCTGCAATTAGGAATTTTCGATTTTTAAGGGAAGGGAGGGGGGAAATATTGAAAAGTCCTGATTTTTGAGTAGAGCTCTACCAAAAATGGAACAAATATATTGAAAAAAGGCTATGCGACTTCCTTAGGATATTTCCAAAAACACATTTTTTTTTTTTTTTTTGGGGGGGGGGGGGGTTGCGGTTTTTTTTTTTTTAAGAGGGGGGGGGATTACGAGGGGGCAAACTCGAGATACCCCTTTCAGCGCTAAATTTGTCCTGAGAAATCTATGGGATCTGCGGTCACGAAATTTGATGCGTAAATTGTTTATATGTATCCGACCTTATTGTAACGGGATTCCCCCCCCCTTCCCCCCTTGGTGTCGAGAGGGCTATAAACACGTGTAAAAAGATGTTTTCTCGTTTGAATTCGCCTTAAATTATCTTAGATTGGTTAACTTTGGTGTGTGGATGTTGATTAGGTGTATGCATCATGTACTTTATCGAGATTTCGCAAAACTTCGAACTTAGCCACTGGGAAAGAGGGAGTAAGAATCGGGTAAGTTGCTGCCGAAGGCTGTGGGAACACGGACTCCTCACGCTGCGAGCGAGAAAAATCTCTACAGAACACAGCGGGAACTTTAACTCAGGTTAATTAATAAATGATATAGGATTTTGACAACTCATTTCAGTATTGTGTCCAGCGAAGCGAGCAAAGCCTGCTAGTTAAACATATAACTCGTTCTCATTTATAACTGTATTTATTTTTTGTTTATTAAAAACCTTTGTAAATGCATGAAAAATTAAACAGTATTGTGATATAATTGTTTGAACAATAAAACATATGTAAAAATCATATAAATATCTGTTAAAAAAATAATAACAAAATAATAAATAGACGGTAAAGCAAGATAAATGGTTTATGAAATTTAATTTGAATGAAGAAAGAAAAGGTTTTTCTCTTTTTTGTAATAAAAGTAATAGTATTAAAAAAAAATCATAAAAAAAAAGGTAAAGACAATAAAGATTTTTAAAAATTATAGTTGTCTTTCATAGATAATTCAAACATTATGACAAGAAATTAATTTGAAGGATTAGTTTCGGTAATTAATATATATATATATATATTAAAAAGAGTACGTAATAATAAAATTAAACGAAAAAATTTTAAGCTTTACTTTAGAATTTATTTTTACTGTCACCACAGCCTGACGTATGAAACATGGGTATCAAGAATTTAGCAGTTAACATAACATCATGCCCAAAAAAAGAAAAAAGAGTTGGTAAAGAACATAGATAAAAATAGATTTTAACAGAACAATGATATCTTTTAAAGGAATAAAAGTAAATATTTACAATCATTCATGCTAAATTTAGAAGGATGTAGAAGAAGAAATTTTTTTTAGCCCACACTTTTTAAAAATTCTTTTATCTAAAATAGGATAGAACGAAATTTAAATATGATTTTTTTGTTTTTTTTTTTTTTGTTTAACAAAGTATAAAATATCAGTATTGTATTTTTTGGTTAATAGAAGCAGAAAAGCAGGGGAAATATAATTTATTACCAAGATTCTGAAAATTATTTCAAAGACATGCAGGATGGTTTAATGTCGCAAAAATTAAATTTTAAAATCTGCAAGATTTAAGGCATTTAATGAGCATTATTTTAAGCAGATGTCATTAGTATGCTGTTACATATAATTATATAATATTTTGCTTTAAATTTCATTTGCAGTGTATACTGTCAGATTTAAAAGCCATTTGGTTGATACAAGATTGTAATGAATCTTACCCAATGCGATCGTTAAAAAAAAAAAAAAAAAAAAAAAAGAAAGAAACTTTAAAGTTAAACAAGATAATGATTTTCTTCTTTTTATAAAAAATCGCATAAAAGCTCATTTTTTTATGCGAACAATTTACTCTATCAAAACTGAAACATTAAAATTTTAATAAAACATTGAAAATATTACTTAAAAACTGGTATGTTATGGTCATCACAAAACTTTCTCTTACATATTATTCTATACGGTATCGCCATTTATTGTTTAACATGCACAGAAATTAACCATAGCTTCGCAGAATAAAGATTTTACACAGAAAATTCGGTATAGTTTTAGTCAATAGATGCTAAGATGTAGCAATGTCGAAAATCGCAGAAGATGGGTAATAGCAACGCCACCTCTCGGTAGATATACATCCAAATTAAGTAAGCATTCACTTTCATAATGGTTATATCACATAAAACGTTAGTGCATTTATATGAAACAAAAGCTAGATTTCGCCTTCCTATTCACGGGGTAAATTTCAGCACACCGATATGCACCCAAATTTAACTAGAGTAGTGTTTCTTAGTAACCCTCTTGTATATCAAATTTTATGCAATTATATGCAATAAAATCTGAGGTATAGCTTCTCCGTTCATGAGGTATATTACAGCATAACAGCGCCACCTATAAGCCGATGTGTACTTAAACTGAATCAGTATAATGTCTCAAAATGGCCTTCTTACATATCTTTTTTTTTCAATTATACCCAGTAGAATCGGAAATATAGCCTTCCCTTAAGTGGGAGAAATCGCAGTGTAGCAGCGTTTGTAGAGCGATTTGCACCAAAAGTTGATAAAAATAATTTATGTCAAGGTACACCTACATATAAATTTATATAAAATTCTATTCTATATAATTCTAATTTCCTGAGATATAGTTGCCACAAAATATTTGTCACACAAGCACAGACAGATAGGCAGACAGACAAACATTTTCTAAAAATGGTCAGATCGTGTTCTGGACTTCAAAATGTGTAAATCAATCGAAAACCGGAAATCGAAAATTTTTACGAATCCAATACTTTTTTTTTTTTACTGCATATAGAAGAAAGTAATAAGCATTTATATATATATATATATATATATATATATATATAAAAAAAAAAAAAAAAAAAAGATTTAAAAATTTAGTAAACATTATTGTGCTTATATTTGGCATAAATATACATATTTAGAGTTTATAATGTGACGTGAGGATGTTCAAAGTTTAATAATAATAGTTTAACACAATAATGCTCCTTTCAATTCAATTAAATTTGTGATATGATAAATTTTTGAATTTTTGAAATATTCTTTTTCCTTTTTGCTATATTCAGTAGAAGAAAATATTGGATTGAAAAAAATTTCGCCTTCGAGTTTTCGATGGATTTACACGTTTTTGAGAGGTTCAGAACACGATTTGACTATTTTTTAAAAAGTGTCTGTCTGTGTGTGTGTATGACAAAAGTTTTATAGTGAATGCATCTCAGGAACTACTGTACATAATCGAATATAAATTTATATGTAGATGCACCTTGACCTAAACTAGAGCCTATCAACTTTTAGTGTCAATCACTCAACAGGTGGTGCTTCTATACAGCGATTTCCACAATTTAAGGAAGGCTATATCTCAAGAATTACTGCACAAAATTGCATATAAATTTACAGATAGATGCACCTTGACATAAATTAGTAACTAGCAACTTTTTGTGCTAATTTCTTAACAAGAGGCGCTGCTATACAGCGATTTCCGCAATTTGAAGGAAGTATATTTGAAGGATATATATTTGAAGGAAGTATATTTGAAGGAAGTAACTACTGCACAGTATAGCATATAAATTTGTATGTAGATGCACTTTGACATAAATTAGAGCCGATCAACTTTTGGTGCCAATCGTCAAACAGGTGGCGCTGTTATACATCGATTTCTGCATGTTAATGGAAGGCTATATAATGTTCTGTTGCATATGATCAAACAAAACTTGATATGTGGAAAGGTCATTATGAGATATTATGTTGATCCACTTTGGAAGCATAGCGACCAATAGGTGACGCTGCTATACTGCAATTTTTTTTTTATATGTGAGATAATGATTACGAAACGCATTTTTTAAGATGTTATTCATAGAGAAAAAACTGTTTTTCTTTGGATATTTAGTATCAATCTTCTCTAAATTGAAAATCATTTGCATTCGTCATGATAGATAGTTTTAATGAATAATAGTTTTAATGAATTATTCGTAACGAGTGAATTTGTATAGAAAAATGTAGAACAAAGTCTTGTGGTGACCACAACATACTAGTTTTTCTTTAACTGTTCAGTTATTTCGTATATAATTGCATATTTTCAATATTTCGCTGGCATCGAAACAATTGATTCAGCAGAGAAATGGAACAGAGCAAACGTGTATAGTAGATCTCTTTTTTTTTTTTTCTCTCTTTTTTATGTTACAAATTATACAAAAGTTATTTATTGTTTTAGTTACCTGCCTGAGACACTCTTTTGGCATAGTTTCTGAAGAGGAAACTTTCAAGTAGCAGTTTTAAAAACGAATCTTTGCAAACACAAAACATTTATAAAGATAAATTTCCATATTGCAAAATTATGGGTAAATTAAATAAATAAAGTAGTCAATTTATAAGTATTCTAAGAAGATTTTGATGAATATCTTTTAAATCTCAAGGGAAATCCATTTTTAAGTTTCAGAATTTCTAAACACCAATAAATATTTTATATTCGGAAAGAAAGGATTATAAAGTTAATTATAGAAGGCAGAAGCATTTAATATTCAATAATTAGTAAGCTTATTTCTTCACAGCTCCCTTTTATACCTTACGAAACAGATGAAAGGCCTTTATCTTCTTAAGTCTAATACTTCCCCGTATGATTGAGACTGAAAATTTTCTGCTCTTGGGGAATTGTGGCAGAGCATTTTCGATGATAAAAGCAATAATGCTATCGAATAAGTGAAATCTTTTTTGTGATTTTATGATTCTTGGGCTTCGTGTGATATCGATATTGAGTATATAATACACAGCTTATTCAATGCTGTACAGTTGCATAAGAATTGAAGAAATAAGTTTTTACATATCAGATAAAACTCCAAGATTATGCAAATGAAGTTTTATACCTGTGCAAGGGAAAAAATATTCCTAAAAAATAAATAATTTTCCTTTTATAAAATACTATGAGCCGCGTTTTTGGTCTATTTAAAGTAAGGTAGTTCAGCTTATTAGATTGTGAGGCTGTCGTAAGACTTGTTACTTTACTTAAAATTTAAAGATTTTAAACTTTGTTAAAAGTAACATCTTAAAAAAGACTCATATTGTAGGCATTGTTGCTATTGCACTAGTTAAAGTATTTCTATTTTTGAAATCAAGAACAAGCGTTTTATGACAAATTGTCAGTTGTTATTTATCTGCGATATTACGAAATTAATATATTTAATATATTTAGAATTAATATATTAGGGAATTAATGGATTTGATATTTAAATTTCTAAACGAAATGGTGCACTATAAATGTGCCTGTGAATTTTAAAATAGAGCCTCAGAGAGAGATCAGGTTTATTTGAACATGGTCCTTGTGCAAGAAGAGTTTTACTTATTGATTTTTTCCAAATCACATTGACTACTTATATTGTGTCTTTCAATAAACTAATTTATGTCAAGGCTCTACTTACCCATAAGAAGATTATTAATTTAATTAAAATACTTTTTTTTTTTTTTTTGGGGGGGGGGGGGGGTGGGGGGGGGAACTCAGTGTTACTTTAAAAATAAATAAGATAATTGCAGTTTTTTTTATTGTCTCAGAGAATACAATACGTTTAAGTTACATAATACGTTTGTTACTAGAAAAGCTTGATCAAGATTGGTAAGTTTCCATGAATGTTGCGTGGGAAAGTTGTCTGAATTATTTTAAATGAACATTTGAATTTAATAACAGATTTGAATTCCGTATAAATGTAGGTACAATAATGAAACAGGAGGTTGAGAGGGTGGTAACCTCCATCACACAGAATTATTTGTCAAATAAAGCTATTCTGAAGCCTAATTTGAATTGTTTTAACATAAGTTTACATAACAGTGCTCGTTATCTTACCCCTTAATCTCCAATCTGTGTTTTAATATTAAATTTCAGGGTAAGAGAAAGTCGTGTGAATGACACACCAGATTATTTACTTTCTCTTACCCATATAAATTGTACAGAAAGTATTGCTTTTGTGTCAAATTTTCGAAATCGAGTTTTTGTTATAGTTACACATTTCGAGGTCCCCTGAGGTTTTTAGCGGTTGGTCTGTGTGTGTGTCTGTTATCAGCATATCTTAAGAACAAATAATAGCAGAAATTCCAAACTTGGTATCCTAAATGTTTATAATATAGAAATGCTAAACTAAACTTTTCGTTGAGATTAAGCAAATGGTCCGTGTAGAGGGACACCCATAATAGGATTCAAATACATTACGTCTATGGGGAAAATTGCAGATAAGTAGAGTTTATTATTTATAGACTGCATTTAACCAAATGAAACGAATATATATTATATGCATAAAAACATATTTCATGTAGGCTATGCTATGGAAATGACTCACTGTTCGTTTATAGGGCTACACTAAAGAACTACATTATAGGGCTACACTAAAGAACTACATTATAGTGCGACAATACTTGAAAATTGATAGAAGTGTATTTCAGGTTGTGCTATGTGTTATTGATATACGATTATATTTATATGCACCATGTGGTGTGTACATAATCTTCAGAAGATATACAGGGTTATCAATATTTAAGCCATAATATTCTTTTCTATTGTTTGTGGAAGTGCTTTACTATAATATTTTACCATGTCTAGGAAAGCTGCTTAGGAATTTAAATTAATTTCTCATGGCTATATGGTTAATAATGTATTTATTAAGCTAAATATCCATTGCCTTTTTGTATATTTACACGTTTTGAGGCTTCCTGACTACCAAAGTCAAGTTTTTAACGCTCGATCTTTGGCACTTCGAGTAAATAAAAAAAAATAATTTTAGGCGATCTAAATGTTGTAATTTAAAGTTATAATACCTTTGTTCCTAGAAAACTTTGATCAATATTGGTAAGCTTCAAGGAATGTTGCGTGTAAAAGCTGTAATAATTTTAAATGAACTTTTGAATTTAATAACACATTTGAATTCTATATAAATGTAGGTACAGTAATGAAATGGGGGGTTGGGAGGTTGGATAGGGGTGGTAGTCCCTCCAGAATTATTTGTCAAAAAAAGCTGTTCCTATACCTAATATGAATTGGTTTACATAGCAGTACTAGTTATCGTGACCATCAATCTCCAATCTGTATTTATAGTATTAAATTTCAGGGTTAGAGAAAATCGTGTGAGTGACACACCATTTTATTCATATTATTAGATTCTCTCTGTTTCTATCACTTTAGGTTCCCTGGTTTAATCGTCATAAAATTAACTTTTCATAACGTACGACCTTTTCTCTCATTAAAAAATACCTTTAAAAAATTCGGCTTCTTATTTAGCAACTTGGCGATGGAATTTGATGAAAATAGGTAGTTTAAAGTTGTTAAAGTTTGGAAGCTCTAATTTTAATAGGAACCGAGTTCTGGAATTTTTCGAAATGATGAATTGGCTTTACTGTTAAACTAACTCAAAAATTCTATAAATCATTAACTAGGTTATAAAAAGAGAAGAATCATTCTCGGAAAGTTCCGTTTGTGTTCAAACTTAGAGCTGAACGGTCGTCTCTGGGAAACTGTGCTTTAAGAGGCTGATCATTGTTCCTGAATAGTGAAATTACTGTTCTGTGGTGTATTTACTGCTGTTTACTTTACTTTTGTGATACGAAAGACTGTTTAATTGGACTGTTTCGAGAACATCCATTAAATAAATTGCATTTGTCGACTAGAACCATCCCATTTCTTTATGAACTATTTTCTACAAGCAAGAAAATCGACAATTTTTGTAACAAATCATAACGGGTTCCATCTCTAAGTTCTATTGAAATATCTGTGATGATAGGTCATGGTCATATAATGAAATTTGTTTTGTGTTTTTAATATATGGGGCCATAATGATAAAATTCTCGTGGGTATCACCGAAACAGAAAGTCATATAAAGACTAAAAAGGGAGGTAGATAGCTAGATGTTATAACAAACTTATATATAAATTTACAACGTTCTATATCCAATCATTTTTACGTTATTCAAGGTACACACACATACATACACACGTACACACAGATGCCATGAAAAATCTTATTAAACCAACAGTCACAAATATAAGTTTGTAATATTCTACTACCAACAGTTTTTGAGCTTCGCATGATACAAAATCCGTTTCGTAAATTGATTTGACAATATTTTCCTATTCCTTGCATAAGAAAGTAAAAAGTGGAAATATATTCACTTTGGTAAAAAGTAAATTCAAAACAAACATACGAATACTTCATGCATATTCAATTTTGAATTTACTATTAATTTTTTTTTTTATTTTTTTTTTAAACTTGAAAATCCAACTTTAAGAAATGCTACGGAAAAATAAAATCCTAATATGCAAATCTCTGTGAAGCGGATTATCCATCGATATTATAAATTATTAAAAATATATCGATTATACGGTATAGGCATAATTTACCTCATTCATGTTCATGCACTGGTTCTGTCTGAATATAATTTAATTTAGACAGAAGGCATCTCACACAAATTCAGAGACATGTATTTCTACGGAGATTATAAAATATGATGGCTATTAGTGTTTTGAGGCCATTTTCAGAAAATTAACTGAAATAATTTTACCCTAGTGTAATGAAAATCTTTGAAAATACTCATTTCTCAACTGTTAAGAATTTATTACATGAGTGAAAATTTATGAATATAATGGATTTACAGTTTTCAGGGAAGAGAATTCTCTTGGCTGTTTCCATATTGATCTGACATATCTGCTAAGAAAATCATATGTCTTAAGAAAATGGTTCCTGGTTAGATCTGAAAATTAAATTTTGCTTTCGAAATCAATTTTCCAATCTTTAAATGAAGTATTACTTAACCGTGTAAGACCAAAAACTATTGGAAAAAGATAAATTTTGCATTGTTTTTAATTTCTGAGATTTTACATTATTTCTATAATAAACAATCTCTTTTTTACGTGTGAAAACAGTTATGAATGAAAAATCAGTTAATAAATTATTTAACACCAGTTTGGCAAATCCAAGAAACATTTTGCTTTGATGAAAATTTAATCACACAGAATAAGGAAAAAAAAAACAGAAGATTTTTTTAAAGATGAAATGTCAATTAAAGGTGAAATATACATTTGTATACTTTAATTTATAAAGAGGAATCTGTTTTAATGAATCGTTTGAAATATAACCTCATTTTCCCTGCATTCTTTTTTTTGTTTGTTTGTTTGTTTAGGCTGATATTTAACATTTGGGAAAATTAAGAATTTTAGTCAATATAATTTACGGATTATCTTATATACGGCCTACGATTTTTGGAGATTTCGTCAGGAAATTTCTACAAAATAGGGAACTCGGTGTTAATTTCGAAACAACTTTCATGTATTGAGTAGACTTAATTATATACAGTAACCGCCGCTTAGTAAATTCACTGATTAATAAAATCAGCCGCTTAATCTGATCAAATTCTCAGTTCCGGAATCAAATCAATTCAAAGCAATTTCAAAACTGCCGCTTGATAAAATCAACATCGCCGGTTAATAAAATCAAAAAGTATCACTTCAGCAGCAAAAATACCTTTTATGCACACTAAACAAATTTTTATGTATACTGTGATTTTTTTTTTTTTTTATTTACATTTAAGGCATACTTACAAAATACACACGCCCATTACATGTCCTAGTGATAATTTCAAGAAACGTATTTTTTAAAACGCAGTAATAAGTTACAAATTTGATTTCGTTCGCAAGTGATATATATATTTCTTAATTTTTAGTTATTAAAAGACAATTTCTAGTTCTTATTCTGAAATAACTAATAAGCAAAAGATTTGAAAGGAAAGATTAGGAAAAAAAAAAAAGAAAGCATGAACTTTTGGCAAAGTAATAATGATTTTTTCCAAAGGAAAGCGTATCGAAAGTTTGGATGCGATTAATTTACTTATTTTGAAGGAACAATTAATTAATTGTGTGTCAAAAATTAATTAATATTGTTTATAAATTTCATTACATTTTAAAATTTCTTTCCAATTTTTAGGGAAGTAGTACCTTTTTCTAGAGCGCAGGAATGTTCGCCGAATATAAAAATTAGCCGCTTTATAAAATCACTTTTGCTCAGAACGAATGTGATTTTAATAAACGGCGGGAACTGTAGCATGAGATTCAAAAGTGATCTTTTCTCTTATAATGTAACAGAATTCACACAGATTGTATTGTATTGTTAAATACGTTTCTATACTATAAATTACTACGATTAATAATTTTTGTAAAAATATTTTGAAAAAAAAAAAAAAAAAAAAATGGTTCCCTTGCCGGGGAGTGTTTTCCTTCCTTCGCCTTCTTCTGAATCATTGGCTTTGAAATTATATATTATGGTATTTATCTACATTAAGGAACATATTTTTTGCTAAAATGTGACTTAAAAAAAAAAAAAAAAAATGTAATTTTCGAAATATTTCCTAAAGTTGAAAAAAGAAAAAATTAAAAGGAAAGAGGGGATCATTTTATATAAGAATTAAATAAAATTTTACATTACGCTCGATTTTGTAGAACTACTTTAACTGGAAATATTTTAGTTTTCTTTTTACTGTATATTACTTTAACAGATACCTGTTTAATAAAGTAAAGTTTTGTAATATTTCTGAAATTTACTGAAATATATCAAGTTACTGGGAAAAAAAAAAACAAAAAAAAAAACAGATTTTCTCCCTCAGAAAAATATTTTTATTTTATATACAAAAATAGCAAGAATCGTCAGTGTTACAAATAGGCTTCTTAAATTTTAGTACAAAATTTAAAGCCTGATTTATAAAACAATGTATAAAAATTTCGTTTGAATATCTTCAAAAATCCGTAAAATGTTAACGGTGTGTAAATATTGACATATATTCATTTGTTTAAAAATCATATGTAAAATAATAAAATAACGATACAAGTTGTTAGATAAATTATTGTAAATTATTGATGAAATATCAACATGTGAAGTGGAAACTGCTTTTTCTATCGCCGATAACGTTTTCAAATTTTCACGGCTACTGTTTGCAGATTTACACCCCTTCTCCTCCAGTTGCTTGACGGATCTGGGGCCCCGATGCCTCCGGAAGCATTAATCTACTGCTGTAGCAAATATTCTGTAGTTTTGCGATCAGCCATTTGCCTATAATGTTTTTCGTCACTTTCTCGTCATCCATACGGTTTAGGATACTATAAAGATACTGAAAGATTTTCTTTTATCAACTGACACTTTTATTATTAATTACTTGCAAAAGTAATACATTGGTTGATGGAGGATCGAACCCCAGCCTTTGCATTATTAGCATGATGCTCTAACCAGCTGAGCTAATGGACCACGGAACTTTTGACACTTAGGTTTCTATTTCCAGATTCGATCATTTCAGAAATTTATATATTTTAAATTAATAATAACAATAATAATAATAATAATAATAATAAAATTAAAAATTCGGAAATTAGGTTTTGAAGTGCATCAAGATTGGTTAAAATGGACCTCCGTGCAAAATGCTGTAGCTATACGATCAGTCGTTTGCGTACAAAGCAACACACACACACACACATCTCCATTTATTATATGTAGAGGTAAGTTGCCCTGGACATTAACTATTAAAATATACAAAAAAAAAAAAAAAAAAAATTGAAAATTTTAAAACGCAATATGATTTTTACTGAACTAATCTGGTGTGTCACTCACACGACTTTCTCTTACCCGGAAATTTAATACTATAAATACAGGTTGCAGATTAAGGGGTAAGATAACGAGTACTGTTATGTAAATCTGTGTTAAACAATTCAAATTAGGCTTCGGAAGAGTTTTATATAATAATTAGTTCTGTGTGAGGGGTCTACCACCCCCCTCAAACCCCCGTTTCATTAATGCACCTACATTTATATAGAATTTAATTCGATTGTTAAAAAATGATTCCGTTTTTAAAAAATAATTTATCAAAATTATTATTAAAAAAAATTACCTTTTATGATTATGCAGATCATTTCCATATTAGAGAAGAAATATAACACTATATATATATATATATATATATATATATAAAGTTGAATTTATTCTCAATATTACATTAAAAAAAATTGTTAAAAATGAAAAAAATTTATAACTTTATTTTAAATTATTGCAGATCGATGGTTCAACCATTCGTTTTAAAGGTATTGGTGAGCTCTTTTGAAACATACCCATCATGAAAATTTACTCCCCTCGAGGGGAGACTTCCCCCCAGGGGGTGAGGCTGGGCTCCTACATACACAAATTTTTTTTCCCAGTTGACTATCTCTATTACAAAAAAATATATATTCGTTTCATTTAGTTTAGTGCAGTTTATAGATGTTAAACTCTACTTACCTGCAATTTCCCCCATAGACGTAATGTATTTGAATACTTTTGAGTGTCCCTGTACACGAACCATTTGCTTCATCTCAACGAAAACTTACTGTAGCATCCCTATATGATACACATTTAGAATACCGAGTTTGGAATTTCTGCTGCTATTTGTTCTTGAGATATGCTGATAACTGACACACAGACATCCATCCACACAGACAGACACACAGACCATTCTTTAAAAACATGATTTTCGTGTTCAGGGGACCTCAGAACGTGTAAATATAACAAAAACTCACGTTCGAAAATTTGACCCTAAAACAATACTTTCTCGACCCTATGGGTAAGAGAAAGTAATAAGGAGAAAAATAAATAACTAAAAAATCCTAAGCCTATTTTTGGTTTGTATGTAATATATTTATAAAATTCTGCACAAAACAGAATTTATTTTAGTACGACAGGACTTATTTTAATCTATTTTTCCATATAAAAGGTCGCAGTAAGTGGGTTTCATTCTCTAGCATTGGTTTCTATATTCATTTCTTAATTTTTTTTTTGTTGTTATAGCTATACCACAGAAGCCCCTTGGCGGTTTTTAAGTTTTTGTAGTCATTTTGGCGATGAATTAAAATGGCTATCACAGCTACGTGGGTAAAGATCTTGAAGGGAAACTTCCGAGCTACTTCGGTGCCAAATTTCACCAAAGATTTTATACTGAAGCTGTTTTTTAGCATGATTTTTCTCAATATTATTTTCATTATTTAAAAATAATTTATTTGCACGTTCATTTTTTTTTTCGACATGAAAAGAAATATATTTATTTATTTATTTTTGACTCGTGAATCATAGAATCTTTCAATGTATAGTTTTTATAGTTTAAAAAAAAATTTAATAGTCATATTTATGTCATAAAATTTGTTTATTTTCTGAAACTTCCATTTCTTTTATTGAATTTAAGTCTTTTCACTTAATTTAATTTATTAAAAATTACCATCATTATTTTAGAAACTTTAACTTATTTTTCTGTAATTTAAAAATGCTAATCATAAATATGTTTTAACAAATTTCTTTGTTAACCCCTTATCTGCCGAGAAAAATTTACGAGATTTGCTTTCCAGTGCCACCGTTCTCTCTCAACTCTAAAATTAGTAAATCCTTCGAAAACACTGTCAGGATTACTTTCAAGGTTAATGTAAATTGTCAAGGTTATTTTGTTGCATTGTCAAGCCGTGTCAGTAGTTCCCCTGGTAACAATACAATACAAAGATCGTACTTCTGAAAAACGCATATATACGCCCGGGGCAGTTAAAGTACAGCGTCTAGAATAAACAGTGTGGAAAGCGGCGAATAAAATTGTACTAAAAAAAAATTAAGCCTGCCACCAGATGTCATTGCAATCGAAGCTAGGGTCACGACAACAAAACCGAGACTCCCTATTGGTTAATTATATGCTTAGATCACGTGATTAAACTGACGAAACTGGGAAAAGCCTATCAGGTCTTCGATTTAAGCAATAGCTTCGATCACAGCGGCATCTGAGTAAGATTAATTTTTGTAGCAACATTTTAACATCACGGTTATAGGCGATTGCCACACTGTTTATTCTAGACGCTGTAGTTAAAGGTTAACTAATGACGTCATATCCTTCTGAAATCATAATAAATACATGCAAATTAACATTATTTTTAATTTTTTTAGATACATGTAATTATTAATAATAATAATGCATAATATATGTTCTTCTATACTGAAGCTGTCTCATTTCTTTAGCACGATTGTTCTCAATTTTATTCTAATTATTAGGAGAAAAAAAAATGCCCATTCACTTTTTTTTTTTTTTTACATAAAAAGAAATTTATTTACTTGTTTATTATTTTTTTTAAATACCTTTTAATACCAATATCCAATTGAGTTAAGAAACGCAGTGTTATCTAGATTTTGTCCTAGTGTACCAATTTTTGATAAAATCTAGATCCAAATCGATACAGAGACAAACCTTCAACTTTATATATTTAGATGAAAACAAAACTGTTTGCACGTTTATTCAAAGCGAAATGCAACAAATGCCAACAACGAAAAATCGCTGTCTGAAAGATATAATACGACCTGTCGTACTAATAAGCAAATAAAATAATTCAATGAATTCAGTAAATAAGTAAATAAATAAAACAATTAAAAGCATAAAGATATAAATTAAAGAGCCTTATAGGAGAAGCGCGTTTTCAAATGTGAAATGAGATAACGGGAAATAACCCCAATATTGAAAGACCAATGTCAGCATTTGTAAAGGCATTGACGTCTCCAATATAGATGGCTTAATTTAAACATATCTTTTGTGTTACAACTAATTATCCTTTCCCACTTCAAGTAAATGCGTCAGTATACATTTTAAAGAGTACTTATTGGAAATACAAATCCGTCTTTCGATTAGTGAAACAGGAAAGTTCCAATCTGATTGACAAGACCTGTATAATTTGCCGAATGCAACCACTTAATGTTTGTTGATTAGGCTGAAAATACTTATTTTTCTAACACTTCTAGTGGAAGAAGCATAACGACAATTGAGTAAGTAACGTGATTAAATGTATGCTTTGGATACCGATTGAGTCATTTCTTGCTTTCTTGCATTTTCTACATGACTCTATATCCATATAGCACATAGACTCACGCCTCGTATAAATTAGATTCAGATTAAGAGTTTTCATAACTTTCTTGATTTTCATGATAAAAAATTTCCAATGCAATTATTTTGGACAAGATTAGGATTTTTCTTCTTATTCTTCTTTTATGTATGTATACATATTCTTTCTTTCTTTTTTCTTACATCATGAAATAAATTAGTTCTACACTGTTAAAAATAAAAGTTAAAAATTTTCGCTCTAAAAAAAGGTGCAAATTAGAAAAACTTAGCTGCAACTAAAATTTTAAGAAATTTGGTACTAAGCTACTTGAATACTAAGCACCATTTTAATGGTGCCTACTAGTCGAACGCGGTGCCCAATCAGAATCTAGATAGCCGACGACGACTAATGTTAAACATAAGTAAAAGAGAAAAGCAGTCGGAGACAAGATGACTCACCGAAAGCTCGAATTAGCGGGAGCCTGAATTTCGAATATTAAAAAAAATACATATATTCTTAAAAAAATGTCCTTTAACGATTAACACTAATATTAAAACAAGTTTTATTAATATAATAAATAATACAAAACAGTACTATACAAAACAATAACCAACAGCAGATAAAAATGCTTGCAGTATTATTTCTTGGTTAATATAGTTACTTGTGTGTAACATCATTTTTTCATTACTTTTCAAATATTGTTTTTTCACTGTAGGTGGTTCATTGACTGCATCCAATAATGCTATTTGATTCTCAAAGTTATCATGTTGGATTTTCACTTGATTTATGAATTCATAAATATTAACATGCGATTTTCAAACTGCATTGTTTAAGGCATGGTGCCAACCTTCAATAGGATTCGTAGTGCAGGCACCGAAGTTACCAAGCTGATTCCATACTTATGGGGTAATAGAGCCTGAAAACTAAAATATTTGTGATCCTTTTTTATGTAGGTATTTAAATATACAAATTTAGAATTACCGAAATTTATAGATATTATTATGTAGATTTAGATTGATGGTTAAAATTCATTAAATTAAAATTTTAATTTGAAAATGTTTGAAACTGGTTACCTTCCAACCATATGCTAACGAAGCAATCAAAAAACTCTTGACACATTTGATATGTCGAATGTTCAGGTAGAAGTGAATTCAGCAACTATTAACCATGCATCATCAGTACCTCCTGTTAGAACTAAAGTCATTGCAGAACAAGACCGATACAGCTTATTATTTCAGAATTATTTTTAAGCACAGATAATCCTAGTTTACTAAAATTATACTATAATGCTTAATTGTAATGGACCCCTTAGAAAGACCCCCACGGTGGGCTCTTCCCTTCAGGCCTAGGACCCTAGTGCAGTCAATCGGCCTTAATTTCTACAACCCAAACCTCCTGATAACCCGGCACCGGGTTAAAACGCCTTCGAGGAAAACAAACAATAAGGTGTTTTTAAATGTAACTTAGAGTAAATGTTCGTTTTATAAACACCTTTACTTTGAAAATATTTTTATTAGAATTGCGACAAAAATTATTTTGTTAATCTAGCCAAAATTCTTATTAGAACACATTTAAACAGAAATTTTCGTTGTACAATCAAATTTTTGCTGATTCAAAAACTTTTCTTTGAATGTAACGTTGCGCCCTTTATCAACGGTCTGAAAACAATGGTCTTGCCGTTCTAAAAATAGTTTTTGAATGTCATTTTATTAAATTTTGATATTTTCAAAAATTTTTAATATAGTTAATATTATTATATTTTAATGCACATGTATGCAAATTTTTATAATTCTAAGACAGATAATATAAAATGTATATATATTATCATCTTTTTAATCTGTGTAAGTCTATCTTTATGGTATTAAAATTCAGAGTAAGAGAATGTAATGGGAGTGCTACGTCAAGTTATTCCCTTTATTAAAATAGAAAGTTTCAGAGTTTTTAATATAAAAACTTTTTTGTTCAGTTTCTCTTCTTGCAGTTAAAAAGTAATTTTTTTTTTTTTTTTTTTTTTTTTTTTTTTCTATCGTCTCGTTTTTTTCTTTCGTTTTCCATACATTAGATATTTAATGAAGATAATAATTTTTAACGCAATATTCTTGAAACTTAAATGAGAAGTTTAAGAAAAAATATGCACAAAATTTAACTTAATAAAAGAAGTTTTTTCCCATTTCTGCAATATCATTAATACTTTATGAAGTATTGCAGTTTGCAGAACAAATTCAGCCTTGGGAGGAAAATTTATTGGAAAAGATTTTTAAAATCTGAGCAAGGAGAAAAAAAAAAGAAAGAAATTAAGTAGCAACTGCTTTTCTTTTACTTTTTAGATTTTTTCTTTTTTGACTCTGATAATTATTAACTGATAAAATCTTTACTTTAGTGAAAATAATCAATGGACAAATTTTAAAATGTATGTAACAAAATTTTGAAAACTGAATGGACTTAGAACGTATTAAAAATGAGAGGAATAAATTTTTAAAATTAGTTACTTTTTTTTAAATTCATCTTTTCTGTAGAATATTTTTAATAGGAGAGAGGGGGAAAAAAAGTTGAAATTAATTTTACTGGTGATACATTTATAACTGTATTCACTAGCATAAAAAGCATATGCTTTTAAATATGAAATCAATATCTAGAACTGGCTCACACACTGTAAAAAATGGGTTCTTAAAAATAAGTAAATATTGTCTCAAAATAGCCCCGAAACAATATATACTTAAATTTAAAAACCCATGTACTCATTTTTGAGTACACTGACGTGTCGAACATGGGGATATTGGGATTCTTATTGGTCAACCCCATTTTTGAGCATGTCAGTATACTCAAAAAGGAGTACATGGGTTTTCAAATTTAAGTATATATTGTTTCGGGGCTATTTTGAGACAATATATACTTATTTTTAAGAACCTATTTTTTACAGTGCATATTTTACACAAATAAACAGATGGAGTCTCAGGGCCGATTAATCGCAGAATTCGATGGTTCAGCAAATGCGGATAAGCGAATTTTGCGGCTCGAGGGACTTTTTGAAATTGGCTACATAAAGCTTCTTTTAGATATCTTTTTATATGCATTAGTTGATTAGTACAGAAAATTTGATAGGCTTCTTTTTTTTTTTTTTTGGTAGGTCAGTTCTAGATTTCAAAAATGAGTGTTTCAATAAAAAGGCTCTACCTATTTTCTTTCAATTCGCTTTTAAAGTCTCTTTCAAATTTCTTTTAAGACGCATGTATTAGTTTGTTATTACAGAAAAAATGGTAAGCGTTTGATCAGTTAGGTCAATTTTATGTCTTCTGACTACAATGTCACTAAAAATAGTTTTTAAAATGTGTAATAGAGGTAATGGAATGCGTGTTATTATTAGGTCATTCCATGTCAAATCAACACCAAAAACCTGCATTTTTAACCTGACCCCCCCCCTCAGATTTTTATAAAATTGGGCTCATTTATTTGTTCTATTGAGAAATGAATGTATACCAATTAATAAGTCATTAAGTAAGTTATTAATCAAAATTCAGTCAACAATTTAAGCCTCAAGCAAGGTCACAAAAATTTTAAAAAGATCCATTCCTGGTAGAAACGTCGAAAACAGGCTCTCACAAAGAGCTTTAGAGCCTATGTTCCAAAAAAGTAACATTATTTAAAACAGATAAAATAATTTTTAAAACATATTGACAATAGCCTTGTAATAAGCATCCTAACCGGCAAGCAATATAGAAAACAGCAATTTATAGCCAAGTTTTACAATATCCTCTAATCTATAGAAGCTCCAGAAACTTAACCCGCCCGGAGTAGCAATTGCTAAATTTATTTTGTCATGTAAAATTTTGATCCCCAATGAAATGTTGCACCGGGTAAACAGTCTATGTCTTTAGTTTTTTAATTTAGCTAAAACAATTTATCATAATTTAAAGAAAAAGAAAACTGGTGTGACCCCACTCGACTTTCCAACATTAAGCAATTAACGGTTGTTTAACTAAATTAAAGTAAGACAAGTTAAAAAGAGAGAGAGAGAGAGAGAGAGAGAGAGAGAAAGTTATAATAGGGTGTTTGAATATTTCTTCCCAAATAGTATGTTTTTTTAATTTAACGCTATTGTACTTCAAATATTTTGAATCCATACATCATGATGATAATGAATTTTTAGTTGTGTCCCTGTAAAAATATATAAGTGCTAGAGTCATCAAAATCCATACAGAATATTTATATAAATTTAAAGCTCAATTGAATAAGGAATTTAGACACTATATCGCACTTTAAAAAAGTTGGGCCTATAAGCCAGTATGATACAGAATTTTTCTTTGTGTTCATGTAAAAAAAACTATAAATGCTAGATCCACCAAAATCTGTACAGTTCGTGTGATGGTTACTTATAGGATGTGTATAAATTTTCAACTCAATTGAATATGACGTTTAGACGCTATCGCACTTTATAAACACTGAAATCTCAAAGTCGAATCTTTATCTTGATTACAATACTTTCTTTACACATGTATGTTCGCAAAGTGAAAATCGCACATTGCAGTTTTCGGTAGCGTTAAGCGTATCGTCATCAGGGCAGAATTTACTTTGCTACATTTATTCAACGCTAAGTCAGGTTTTTATATGTTACTTGCTGGCTTTGCCAGCTTCCAGCAGGTCACTATATTCAAATGAATCATTTTTATAATAACAAGACACATTTTTTAAATTCCTATATTTTTTAATAAGCTTCGAGACTATTAACAGTTATCGTTTGCTACAAATGAATTATTTCTGAAATAATTCATTTGTAAAACGTAACCCTGTAATGGCAACACTCTTAAAAAAAGAAAAAAGAAATGTTGTTCTAAGAAAAGATCTTAGTTTAGTTATGCAGACGAATAAAATATTTATCTGTAATATACAAAAGCATCTAATATTAGGTTATAATTTGGGGTTAAGATTACTACTTCTTGCTACTGTCTATCTCTAATAGATAAAAGCCCTGCACAATCATAATAATACGTAGCAATTTTCTTTATACAAATACAATCGAATGACTTTTAAAAAATGACAGCATTTTCAAAGACGATAGTTTTTCATTTGGGACATTTTTTTAAAGTGACGTCATTCTAACATGTTATAAAAATTACTTTGATTTTATTTACATTAAGACACTACGTCATATTGACGCAATCACAGTAACATGTTTAAATCGCATGCATGAAATTTTGACGAAAGTGTCATTTTAGAACGTTTATTTAAACGTTTCACCGCTTTTTAATTTCGAATTTTTTTAAACCTCTACTTAGGGAGAATTTGTATAGTAGAAGTATATCAAATTTGAAATGTCTAGCTGCATTATTTCTACAGAAATCATGAAAAATATGATTTCAGAGACAGCTTTTACCTCATTGCCACCTGTTGCGCATGCGCTAGAAATATCAAACGCCCACAATACTTTAACTCTTGTCATAAGCAGTAACTATGTCAAATTTGGTTGAAATTGTTTTAATGTTTTGGGAGGAGAAGTAAGACCACCGATACACACATATACAAAAACTTTTATTTACATTAAGATAAGTTGTAATATATAACATTCTGAATGCTGCGAATAGATTCATCTTTCATGTGATGGTGTACACGTTTTCAAAAATGTTTCTCTATATTATCTTGTATACGTTTTAAACACATGAACATGTGGTTTTGGAGTCAACAATCTGATCACTGTTTTAAGATTTAACTCTCATTTTGATATTCACCGATACCACCGTATACTTTTCTTGTGATTCTATTTTACATTTTGCACAAATTAAAAAACAAAATTGATCTCGCTTTTTTTTTTTTTTTTTTTCAAATATATCTTTTCAATAAATATTCAATAAAATGAAATAAAATATATATTTCGATTTATATCATTTGATAAACTTTAAAAAATATTTATTGAAGATTTTAAATACTATTTTCATAGATTCATAATGAATATAACTATTGAAATAATGTTAATTTTGAGCAAGCTCTATGATTTCAATATCAATTGACTAAATAGTTTGTAGATGTGTATCGGATAACAATTCTAGCATGCTGAGTTTGTATTAACTAACAAACAATTAATAGTATCGCAGAAGATCTTTCTGTATTTCGAAGGATTTATTACCGCTTCAAGTAAATGGATACTTACATGTTTTGCAATTATAGTCCATGAATATATGTGCTTTAATAATGAATGACTTATTAATGATGCGCTTATACTAGATATTTGTGAAGATTCTTGATCATATATATTAAATAGCAGATTGGTATAATATTTTAGGAGCATATTATAGCATTAAAATGTACCTATGTATTAATCCTTTGCCAGTCCTATTTAATATCATTCCTCTGGTATTGCCAAATTTAAGGGCTTTTATATTCAATACGCAAGCGAAGTGATGACATCACTGACCATCAGTGGGGCCAAGAAAAAGATTTCCTATAGTAATAATCCATTGGATTTTTGTAAAAAATTCTTAAAAATCGAGGAAAATTATTTACCGATTTTAATCCCCATACTAGCGGGTCAGTATTTTCAAATGAATCACTAAAATTAATGAAACACTAACAGTAACTTTTAGTGTTAAGAAAAGAAGAAAAAAAATCCTTTCTGATTGGGTAAAAAGTCGGCAGCGCAGTCCCGTGCGCGTATCTCCATTATGCTGGCGCGTACAGCACAAATTCACAATTTTTCGCCAGACAGTGCGATTTTCGCCAAATCTGGAAGTGCAAAGATAAGCTCCACGCCGCTTAATCTGTGTAAATAAACATCCGGCGATTTTTTTTTTTTTTTGATGATTCATGTAAGCTTTAAATCGCAAAGCTAATCATATCTTGAAATTAAGAAATAGTTTTCTGAATAGAAAAGTAGATAAGAATATTGGCAATATATTAGCACTGAGATCCGATTTCATGTATGAATATAAGGCCGAAAAGTTTGTAAAAATTGTCCGACCAAATTACTAATACTTACTAAAATGCATGAAGAATGTTCATAAGTCCAAATCGGTAGTACGTCATATTACATTTCAGCTATTTATATTAGCATTTTGTATTACAATTTTTAAAATGTACGACTTTATAAAATATTTCTCTTATGATGGAGTGCTTGAATTTTCACTTTATATTTAACTATTATGTATTTTTAAAGAACAACTTAATCATTAATAAAGATCGATATTTTGTTTTAAATTTTAGGATTGAAATTCATGAAACTTTCTACGTATAATCTCCTCCTCAGACATGTCCATTTCTCATTCTTCTGGCGTTTAAAAATAATAGGTACAAATAATTGAATAAAGACCATAAAATGCAAGAAACCGCAACAATTGTTTCGGGTCGAAAGAAAGCACGACGCTACGTCTGGCGAATAAAGGAGGCACCAGTGCTGCAAACAAAGCGGGAACGCACTGAAACTTTGAAAAACCTTCGTTGCCGCTTTGTTTGCAGTGCTCGTGCCTACTTTATTCGCCTGACGAAAGGTCGTCTTTTCTTTCGATCTGAAACAATTGTTGAGATTTATTGCATTTTATGGTGTTTATTCAAAGATTTTTACTTATATGGAATCATGTTTTGAAAGAAATGAACCTTGTTCGTAAATAAAAAGAAAGGAATTTATTTTGTTTTAATGTCATCAATTGCTTTGATGGAAGGTTTCGAAAACCCACAAAAAAGTTTCGAAATACTGGATTCGACGAATGGTTTCAGGAAGCTACCGCTATTGTCGAGTCTATGTCCGCAAATACATTCATTAAAGAACGTAGAGTATCCAAAAGAAAAAAAAAAAAATGCCTGGCGGGTTAGCCGACGAAGAGTTGAGGATACTTTCTCTAAGGCAAAGATTTATACAACCATTGAACACTATATTAGATCAAATTTTAATGGGAATTAATCACAGTCTTGAAATAGCGAGGAATATAAATTCCACTTTAGCATTTTTCCCTCGCGAAGCATTAATGAAAATGACCACAACGGATTAATATATATATATATATATACAATTCCCGCCGCTTATTAAAATCACATTCGTTCTGAGCCAAAGTGATTTTATTAAGCGGCTGATTTTTATATCCGGCGAACGTTCCTGCCTTTAAGAAAAAGGTATTACTTCCCTGAATTTCGAAAGAAACTTCAAAAGGTAACGAATAATATAATTAGTAAACAATATTAATTAATTTTTGGTAGATAATTAAATAATTGTTTCTTCGATATAAGTAAATTAAACGCATTGTAAGTTCCCGTGCACTTTCGTTAGAGGAAAATCATCATTACTTTACCAAAAGTTCACGCTGTTTTTATAAATTTAAAATCTTTCCGTTTAAACCTCAAGAATTATAGTAATTTCAAAATAAGAACTAGAAATTGCCTTCTAATAATTAGACAAAAAAAAAAAAAAAATCAAATTTGTATTTCATTACTGAGATTTGAAAAATACGTTCCATGAAATTGTTACGGAGATGAGTTGCGGGGCGTGTTTAATTTGTAACTGTACTGCAAGTATAAAATCTTGAACAATGAGCGATAACGGAGGGTTTGTTGTGCTTTAATTTCTTTTTCTATTTAAAAAAAAAAAAAAAAGCAAATAAAAAAATTTTTTTAGCGTGCATAAATGATATTTTTGAGTTTATTAACCGGCGACGCTGATTTTATTAAGCGGCGGCTTTAACAGTAGTTTGTATTGATTTGATTCCGGTCCTGGCGATTTGATCAGATTAAGCGGCTGATTTTATTAACCAGTGATTTTATTAAGCGGCGGTTACTGTATATATCTGTACTGATAAGTATAAAGGATTTAAGTCCAAAAATGTCGATTTTGAGTTAAGTACATAGTCAGACTCAGAAAAAAATTCTCTATCGATTGGTATAAAGGATTTAAATCCATGTCATTTAGTCTCTGATAAAATCCATTTGTGAAAATAAAAGATTAAAGTCAGAAATTTAGTATTAATCTTTGGTATAAAATATTTAATTCAATTTTTCCCTTTTAGTAAATGAAGGTTGACAATCACTGAATGGTATAAAGGGTATAAATCAATATTATCCCTTTTTCCTAATCGATTCTTCCAATTAGTTTTTAGTTAGTTTAACTTTATTTTTCGTCTCCTGAAAAATCAAGAATATGGACTTATATCCTTTATACTTATCAGTACAGATATATGGACTCAATTTGGCTCTTAAATATGACGAGGACAAAGGAACTCGTTTCTGAACTTGAAGTCTTTAAGAAATACAGGCCACTTTTACACGAAAATACTTCTGAATTACAACCCGTTTCTTTATTGGCAGTTCAATGGAAAACCTATTTGCAGGATGCATTTCCTAACTTAAATATAACTCTCAGTGCCTAAAACTTCTTCTTCATGTAAAAGAAGTTTCAGCAGAATGAAACTCATCAAAAATTATTTAGATTCCACAATGTCCCAAAAGCTCTTGTTGGGATTGGCAACATTATCGGTTGGGAGCGAAATAGCCAAAGATCTTAAATATGACTTTTTAATTGAAAATTTTGCTGAAATAAATTAGAAAGAAATAAATGTTTAGAATTTTGGATAATTTTATTGCTGAAATAAACATTTTGTAAAAGTCTTGGTATTTAAATTGTTGAAAAATTTTGTCTAGAGGGCGGCACATTGTAATCTGCAACCCCCTCTTAAAAATGTAGATCCGGTATTGTGTTCTATACTGCATTTATTAAAAACTAATCGTAATTATATATGTATATTGTACATATATGTTTATTGATATAAGATTTATGTATAAGTACGCATGTTTTTAATAAAAAGGGAAGAATATTAAAAATGATGATTTACATATGAAGATAAAAATTATTAGAGCATAGACATAAATTCTGTATCAAAATATGTATCTTTTTTAAGAAGCATGTAAATAAAATATTGGGAGAAAACATTTTTTTAAGGAATAATATTTAATTTTAAGCAACTATCAAACTAGAATTAATTCACTACAGATGTAATATTATTAGTAATTTTCCCTTTTCATCCACTTCGTTGCGGTTTAACGGAATTGCTGACGATCAAGTAGCAAAAATGTGTACTTTTTGTTTTTCATATCGAATATTGTTTTGTACCGCAGTGATTATTTAGAAAATTTAAAGAATACTTTTAATAACATCTTTAAATTTTGCCAATTTAAACATTTTACAACGTACTAATAACATTTTAATCTTGTAAATGTATTTTAACATTTTATCCAATTGTATTGGTAATTTTTATTTTCAAATTACTTATTGTTAAAGATTTTTTTATCCTCTTTTCAATAAAGTAAAAACTAGAATTTTGTAACCATTATGGATTTTTTCTTCTATATTTTCCTTACAAATCCAAGCAGTGAAAATTATTTCTTAAAATTATTATTCATACAAAGTATGGTCAGTGGAGACGATTTTCCCCTCAGAAACGTATAGCATTAAATGACAAAAGCAGGGATGGAACACGGGCGCAGAATTCATACCACTATCAATGTAAGAAAATTTTCTACTTCTTAAATCGACGATATTATAGGTAGAGAAATTTCTTAAACGGATTCCGGTATGAATTCTGCGCCCGTGTTCCATCCCTGCAAAAGAAAGTCAAGTTTTTGTGCACAACAGACGACATTTTAGGAAATGCATTTTTTCAAGATATTTATTTAATGAAAAATATCGATAACTTTATTTTAAATGATCACAGATCTATGGTCCACCAACTAGTTATCAGACATTGAATATTTACACCCCCTGGGGGAGGGAGAGGCGATACTCCTATGTATACAAAATTTTTTCCAGGACAACCATTACTATTGTAAATATATTTTTTCAGTTTCACAAAATTTGTTTAAAATAATCCTCTTTGTGTAGATTTACGTAATTTTTTTTTTTCGTATGCTGTCAAATTAAAAAATTTGAACAAACAGCGCCACCTGTTGAGTTGTATGCATCAAAGGCAAATCAGCACCAAGTTAAGTCAAGGTCCAACTTATATTTAATTTAATTCATTTGTTCGTGATATACAGTGTTCTCAAAACTTTGCTAATTCACAGACAAATATCTTCTAAAAATGGTCAAATCGTGTTCAAGACATTTCAAAACATGTCAATCATTCGCAAATTGGATGAAGGAAAAATATCACGGATGTAAAATTTTCTTTATATGTACACTGTCTACCAATAAGTATTTGGACACTTTCGAATTTAGACGCTTGGTCAAATATCTAGAAAAATTCTGCATGAATTATCTTGAAACTTTGGGAGTATAAAAGAGCATGTTTCACCTCATATATTTTACCAAAAGTTGTGTCCTGAAGAGGAAAAGAGGACCAATAGAAAATTAAACAAAACTCAAATTGTTTCACTCTGTAAAAAATAATACTTTAAATGCGTTTTGACTGTAGCATGTAATTCATGAGGATTCTTCTTATTTACATAAATTTTCATGAGGCTATCACATATATTCATGGAGATTTAATGGTTTCTCAAAAAATAGCAAAACAAATTGCCCCTTTTTGAATTATAACACGTAAAGTATTAGACTCAGTGGAAAGTCATTTATAAGAAACTTGGCAATCTATATTAGGCACAACATATTGTAATCAGAATGCAAAAATGTGAAACATCTTACGAAATATGAGCACTTTTACTAAATAATTTTTAACTACTCTTGCGCAAGCTTTTAAAAAAAAGTTATTTGCATAATTTAATAGCCAAAAGTATTGAGCTACTTATATGAAAGCCCCAAACAAATACCATATGTAAATTCAAAAAGTTATGAGAAATAGAATGAACAGAATTTCAGTTCCTCTTATAATAAAAGCTAAACTATAAGGAGTTTTGCTCATAGATATAGTAATAAGACATAGATTGATCAATGAGGGGGAAAAAGTGATGCCTTTTCATTTGGAAAAAGACAGCCATTTTACTCTCTTACGGATATCTTTTCCCGAGTGAATATACACGGGAATAGACAAAGATAATTTAGCAAATAATATTTAAGTACTAAAAGAGAATGAAAAACCCCAGATACCAATTTTTCTTCCTTCCTTTCTTTTTCCTTTCTCTTTCTTTCTTTCTTTTCTTTTTTTTTTTTTTACTATACTCTAGTATACTCATGTCTGTACAAAACTGACTTTCTTTCTTTCAGTATTTATTATTATACTTCTTTGAGATAAAAATCGTCTGCATTCATCATGAAAAATAATTTTAATAAATTATAATTTAATAAATAATTTGTATTGCGTAAATTTGTACAGTATTATACATAGAAGAAAGTATTATGGTGGTCACAACGCATTAGTTATATATTAAAACTTCCGCGGCTGCTAACTACATTTAAAAGAATTTTGAGAATTCCATATTACTTACTAATATAAAATCTTTAAAAAACTATTACGATTTAAAAAAGCATTCCACTAAATATGAAGACAGTAATTGTTTCCTAATAATAACAAAGCAACTGATTATCTATTATATATTATAAAAGAACACTTCCTGAGGGGGTGATCTATCAACGCCCAGACCAAACCCCTGGACCTAGAAGCATGAAATTTCGTGACAATGTTCTTTCTATGACGTAGGCATCCACTAAGAAGCGATTTTACAAAATTCGCTCCCCAAGAGGGGGAGGGGGGCAAAAAGTGATTTCACAAAATCCTTCATATCTCAAACAAAAAAACAGATATCCATAAAATTTTTGCTTTAAAATATAGCTAATACAAATGTCTAAAAACAAATTTCTGGTATTTTCAAAATTCGGTCCCCAAGGGGGGCAGGGGGGGGGGGGGCAAAACATGATTTCACATGCGTAAAACGTGATTTCGCATAATCCTATATATCTGAAACAAAAACTAGTATGCTGTGGCCACCACAAGACTTTCTTCTATATTTTCCTATACAAATTCACGCAGTAAAAATATTAAAAAAAAAAAAAAAAAAAAAAAAAAAAAAAACGATTTTTTTTCAAAGTTGTTTTTTGTTAAAAAAAAAAAAAAAAAAAATCGATAACTTTGTTTTAAATTATCACATATTTATAGTTCAACCATTCGTTTTAAAGATATTGACGAGACCTTTCGAAAGATAACCATCTTGAAAATTTACCCCCCCCCGGGGGGTACTTTCCCCTGGGGGGGAGGGAAGCGATGACCGAGATTTTTTTCCTAATTAACTACTACTATTATCAATAATTCATATTAATTTCACAATCACAGGTTAAGAATAACTCCCATTATGTACATTTATACGAAATTTTGTCCTATACTGCCATGTTAAAAATTTAGAAAAAATACGATCACAGCACCACCTATTGAGTGATTGATCCCCATATCTAATCAGCCCCAGTTTATGTCAGGGGCCAACTAAATACCAAGTCTGGTTAAATTTCGTTAAAAAAAAAAAAAAAAAAAAAAAGATTTTTTTTCTAAGTTACTTTTTGTTAAAAGTAAAAAAAAATCGATAACTTTGTTTTAAATTATCACAGATTTATAGTTCAACCATTCGTTTTAAAGGTATTGACGAGACCTTTCGAAAGATACCCATCTTGAAAATTTACTCCCCTCGAGGGGGGACTTCCCCCCCAGGGGGGGTTCACGAGGCTCCTACGCATACAAAATTTTTTGCCCAGTTGACTACCTCTACTATAAATAATTCTTGTAAATTTCATAATGATTACTAAAAAATAATTCTCTTTATGCACATTTATACAAAATTTTGTCCTATATCACCATGTTAAAAATTTAGAAAAAGCGGGATGGCAACGCAACCTATAAGACAATTTTTACCAAAAGTTGATAGGCACTAATTTATGTCAAGGTGCAACTACATACTAATTTGTATGAAATTCTGTGCAGCAGTTCATGAGATACAGTTGCCACAAAATTTTGTCACACACACACACACAGACTGACAGACAGACAGACAGACAGACAGACAGACAGACATTTTCTAAAAAGGGTCAAATCGTGTTCTACAGCTCTCAAAACGTGTAAATCCATCAAAAACCCGAGGTCGAAAATTTTTACGAATCCAATACTTTCTCTATATTACATATAGAAGAAAGTAAAAACAGATATACGTGAAATTTTTGCTCTAAAATATAGCTAATGCAAATATCTGAAAACCAATTTCTGGAATTTTAGAAATTCAGCCCCCAGGTGGGGCAGCAGCGGGGGGTGGGGCTATGGGGCAAAAACAAATAGAAATACAGTTAGGCCGTTCAAAATTTTTACAGATAGGTTTTCGAGGCCTGCAAGTCGAATGGGGATATTTTCGAAAGTGTAAAGTTATTAGGAGGGCCGGGAAGGTGGGGGAGGAGAGGGGAGGGGCAAAAAAAGTAAAATAGAGTTAGATCATTCAAAATTGGTACATAGATGTTTTCGATACCTACAAATCGATTGCGGATATTTTCGAATTTTTTAAATTATTGGGAGGGGCGGGAAGGGGGGGAACGGAGGGGCCAAAAAATAAAAATAGAGATAGATAGTTCAAAACTGGTGCATAGTGGTTTTTGATACCTACAAATCGATTGCGGATATTTTCGAATTTGTAAAATTATTAGGATAGACGGGATGGGGGGGGGGTGAAGGGGAAAATAATAGAAATAAGAGTTAGAGCATTTTGGAAATTTTTTCCGAAGGCAGTGAGAACCCGGTGCGACATTTTTCCTAATCAGATTTTGTTTCTCTTTTCTTTTCACGTGATAAAAATGAATGCAATTTTGAGAATTCAGTAATTAGAGTGATTCATTTAAAAATAGGGACCAGCGAAGCGGGCGTTGCCTGCTAGTAAAATTTATATTTTTCATAAATTACTTGAATATAACTGAAACTATTACTTGAATATGAAAACTTATTCCATTTCTTTTCATATATTTATTAGAACACTTAAAAGCCACGTAATATTTTGGCATTTTCAAAATTCATTCACATTCTATTCTATTATTATTTTCGAGTTTTAACTCTCTAATGGCTGATGCCAAAAAACTTTTTCGGCATCAAAAACCTTTGCTCGTTAACACGGGGATGATAGATCTATATAAATTACTATATCTATGGTTTTGCTCACATTTTTATTTTGATTCAATCAATGCACAATAGTAATATAATGTTCACTGACTGTAAATAAATATTTATAAAACCCCCTATCATCTTCCTTTTTTTCGAGAGGAACACACGAGAGGTGTATAAAGAAAAAGCAAAGAGTTTTGAGAGGTGTACGAAGAGAAAGCAAAGAGTTGAAAAATAAACGATTTTAAATAGCCTTATTTCAATAAATCTAGTGAACATACGATATTCTTGATCTAAACGCCTGTTTCATAAAAGGAATGGATTCAAAAGTAATTGTATTATTATTATTATTATTTTTTTTTTTTCTGAAGAAAAATATTTTTTATTAATTTGTTACTATAAGATGCAGTATCATCTTACATGCAGCTTACTAAAAAAAACACATTCCTTTTCTAAAATGAAAACATGACTTGTTTAAGCAAAATTATACAATTCTATCGTTTAAGTTACCGAGGTAGCTTCACACTCAAATATTGGGCATTTTTGCAACCAAGGGAAAAGAAGTTCGATAGGCAGTGAAACCTTGCTGAACTAGCATATTTGGAGAACATAGTTGTTTCAGCGTGTACACATCGAAATTCGATATAGTCTCTTATTGTTACTCTATCATCTGCAAATTATTATGTGGATCGAAATTCTTATTTAGTGCATAGTGGGCTTTATTCCTTCAGAATATATTGAACATAAACTTTAAGTTTTGTTCCGATTTTGTCCAAGTTTATGCAAAAAATGATTATCCTTCAGCGGTATCTTCTGGTAGAAATTGCTCGTAAGAATACAGCAAGAATAATCCAGGATGTGTTAAAAGGACAATTTATATGCAATAAATATTTTTAATATTCTTCTAATTTCCTAAGTACTGCCGTTTTCTATGGATCAGTTATCTGCCATGTTCAATATTTATGTTGATTTGTTTAACATAAATCTATTTTATATATTGTTTGACAGTGCACTTTATCGTTGACTCTTGGAACTATAACTATTTTTCCTGATATTAAAATAGATTACTTCTGATCTTAGTTATATAAACTTCGATTTTTTTTTTCATGTTTCATCTTCTCTAGGGAATTTTTAATTTTTAACTTACATTTCATACACAGATAATTATATTCATTATTTTTCTTTTTCGTACTTATTAATGTCTAAAACGTTTAAATTTTAAAAATAATCTAAAACTCACAAATAATCATTTTATATAAAGATATTTGCTTAAAAATATTCTAAATATTAAATGTAATTACTATTATTTATTAAACGTATAATTCCTTTTATGGATATTTTATTCCTTTGTAATATAAATCTGAAATGATTGTACGTAAAATAAATAAATAAAAATAATTATGTTATTTAAAATATGTATAATCTTCGATTTACTATTTTACTGGAAGTTAATTTTGACAGGTTTTAACTAACATAAAAAATTCTCTTTGCGTAAACAAGCAGTGTTCCGATAGCAAATGATGTCGAATAAGTGCTCGCTTTCCTTTTGCTTTCAATAATTAACTTTAATCGTATGAATTCTCTGATATAAATTACTTTTGATTGGCTCCCACATAATTTTCTTCTATGTCGACAGGCGAAGCAAGATGTCTTATTTTCCTTCTATTACTTTTGATTCTGAGTTCAGTTCCATGGAAACTTAATCTTATAGGTTCTTTTTGATTGTTACAATTAATTAGGTAACGGAAATACTATAATAGAATAATATAATTTATTGTTTATTGTTTCGGTTAAATTGTTTTCCCCATTCTATCCTAAATGTTATTAAATTTAAAAGGATGTTACATTAGTGAAGACAGCTAATTTTTTAAGAAACAAGTACTTGATGGGAAATCTGCTTTGAAATCATTTTTGATGTTTGAAGGTTGTTTATTTATTTAATTTTTAATGACTATTTGAAGGAAAAAAAACAAAACTTATAGTTTATTGTCTCGGTTAAAATGTTTCTCCATTTTATTTTAAGTGTTATTAAATTTAAAAGGCCGATACATTATTGATGACAGATAATTTTTTAAGAAACAAGTATTTGATTGAAAGTTTATATATTTGTATCGAAGTCATTCTTAATTTATAAAGGTTGTTTATGTGTTTAATTTTCAATGCCCATTTGAAGTAATCTAACAACAATGTTGGTTTTATAAACTAGAGACATTTTAATACATTTTTGGCTCAGAAAAATCCTTACTCTTTGAATTGTTTTTGTATAGTAAGTAAAATTTCAAATTACTATTCTATGAAATTATTTAAAAATTCCAAAAATATATTTTATCTGTATATGAATGCAAATTTACTAAATTTCAGTTCTGATAGCGTTCTTAAAATTTTACGAGTCTTTAATAATATTGTTACTACTATTTTCAAAGAAAATTTTCTTGTAGGTTTTAATGCTATAACAATCATCTTTTATAAAATCATTTAAAAAATGATTGTTTTGAAATAGTATGAGGTCGCAAGTAGTTTTTGTAGGCAGTTCGCAATGCGACAGTTACGTCAGGTCAGTGTTTATTTTTTACACTGCTCACTAAAGCACTGTATATAGGTTAGATAGAAGTTGCGAATTTAAAAGAGAATCTTCAGACTCTGCGAGATTTAGCAAATAAATTAGTTTTGGAGAAGGTTTGTTAAATACAGGGTTGAATATAAAATGCAAATTATTTAACTTGTAAAAGGAAATGTTAAAATCGTGCTCGAGGAACATTGGGTTCAGCCTTCGTGCTGCTTTAATTGAGCTTTAGTTTTGATTTGTGAGCAATACAGTGCGACAGCTGCAGTTTGAGGGGTTTACGTTCTTAATAAATTTTAGAGTTAATATATTAGAAGTATAGTATTGCGGAGGACAATCAAGTTTGACCCCCTGCTACATCTTTTCTTGAGATAAGTAATACGAATTTATTTATTATTTCGTAGTTTAGTGAAGTTAGCGGTCAGTGACTTTTATTAATCTGTTGAGAGCATTTATCGTTTATATTTAAGTTTTTTGTCGACGATAGTTAGACAAATAGTTAAATTTTTCGCACGGATGTGAAAGAAAAATATGCAAATGAAAGTCCTATAAATTGCACAATTTTGCGATATTTCTTATTTTGCTTCCTACTTGTGCATACATGAAGTTCTAATTGCGATGCTGACTTGGTGGATGAAGCGTTATTGGTGAAGATGTTTTCCCTCAGTGTAAGAACCGCCGACTGAAGCTGCAGTTAGCAGTGTTATAACTCGTTTGCAAATTGTAATTTGTGGTGACGACGGGCACATAGAATAGGATTTATATACCTGTAAACATTTGCATGAGAATAAGTACAGTTTTTCATGAAACAGTGTGATCTTGTCACGCACAGCACCCTCTATCGACAAATAGCTTAATTATTATTTTTTTTCTTTACCAAAAAAAAAAAAAAAAAAAAATCCCCTTCACGAGAGGGATTTTTTCACAAACCGCGTTCAATTCCATCAATTCATTCAATTGTTATGAATTTTTAAAATGACGACAGACTTATGGGAAATCCTGTATTACTAAGTTAAAAAATAAATAAATAAATAAATAAACGTTTGGAAAAGTGAATATCTATAGTAAATAATGTTGCATAATAACTGCTTTCTTAAACTAATACTTATATTTTACATTATTTAAACAAAAAAGAAATAGCTTGGAAGTGTCGTTTGGATTTTTATTTTTTTCTTAGATGCATTCAAAAAGGCTTCGTAAAAAGTTTCTATTATAAATTTTTCTAATATGTATTCCAACAAACAATGTTTAAAACTCTATATTAAATTAAATTACTGATTTTTTTTTATTTTTTTAATTGACTCTCAAGCTGCTATTTTATTCCTTACCAGTTCGATCTATAGTGATACTGCCCGGGTTCATTCTTGTAGAATGACGCTACATTATCTAAAGAAAACTAGGGCAAATATTGCTCTTCAGTAGATCATGAGCCATTATGACATTCATGGTAATGGTCAGACCTTGCCAAAGCTGGATCTCTTACGGCCCAGCCTGATTCTGCTCTGCCTCTGCGTAACATTAAGAGAATTATTTATAACAAAATGAAAAAATGTCAAAAAGAATATTTTGCTCAGCAAAAGAATTAAAATTCCTAATTCCTTGCCTCGTTCTATTGGAATTGCCTGCTTTCGCATGACAATTGGACATGACTATTTGCAAAAGCGTTTATTTCGAACTGGTATCAAGGCTTCAGCCTGTTGCTCTTCAGGCCAACAGGGTGATATGGATGCAGAACATCTTAAGAACTGCCATATTGTTTTTAATTTTTATCAATGACAACATTTTAGAAGCTAATTCTTATTGGAATTTTTTATTCTTTCATTATATTACTGCGCTTCTCGTCGGCTAATGTCTGAAATGGCGCAGACGGGCGCAGAATAGTAAAAAGTAATATATTTATTAAATTATCAATACGCCAAAAAATATGTAAATTCATGTAAAAAAGTGGGTTTTTTTAAAGGAGCGGTAACTTTTTAATTTCATTTTCTTCGTCTTCTTCTGCTTTTTTTTTTTTTTTTTTTAATCACTATAGATATTCTTTATTTTAAGCACAATAACCACAATATTATTTCTCAACTGATAAAATTGTCAAGAATAAGTCAAGATATTCTAAGTTTGAGTATTGGAGATATGAATTTTTAGTTTTAATATCATTCTATTAAGTTTGAATATATTATAGCATATTAAGACTCATATTATTAAATATATTTGTCTTAATTTAATATTCTTTTAATCAGAAACACACTTGAATTCTTGAAGAAAATGAAAGAAATTGCCTAGACGCTGCGCTCGAAAACAACTGGTTGACACACATAACTTTTTTTTTTTTTTTTTTTTTTTTTTTTTTTTTTGTGTGTGTGTGTACATTGACGAAATTCCCTGTGCATAAAATAAAGACACTTTTCTTGGAAACGCATTATTGGTAAAGTTCCTATTTCGTAGAAAAAGCTTAGTTCTTTTCGTATTTTGACATAATTATACTTCGGCAACACGCGAACATTTTCTCGGCTAGCAATTAACATAAAAATAAATCATTCACATGCTTTCTCAAATTGTCATACGAAAATTTTTGCTAAAGAGGAAAATTTAATTAGTTTTTTTTTTTTTTTTTTTTTTTTTACATATCTATGTATTTGTATAAACAATATGTGTAAAGAAATTATGACTATTTAAAGTGTCAAAGTTCCTTTATGTATTTTTATTTTCTTCTGTATTCAATAGAAGAAAGTATTAAATTCGTTAAAATATACACATTTCGTTTTTCGATAGATTTACACGTTTTGAGAGGTACAAGGCATGATTTGATCAGTTTTAGAAGATGTTTGTGTGTGATTCTGTGTATCTTTGGCAAAAAGTTTGTAACAGATCTAGCTCAAGAACTAATTCATTGAATTTCACACAAATTTATATGTAGTTCTAGGTTGACAGACATCAGTACCCATTCATTTTTGGTGAAAATCGACCAACAGTTGTTATTGTCATTTCCATTTTTCGTTATTCCGTTTTCGTTCTTCAGTATAAGACAAAATTTTGTATAAATATGCATAACGAGAATTTTTTTAACCAATTATTGTGAAATTACAAACAATTAGTGATTTAGTGATAATAAGAATAGTCAACTAGGAAACAATTTTTGAACAGATCAGAGCAAAATTGTATATGTACTACATGTAGTGGGAGTAACCTTGTGTATTGTAAATTTTCAATATAAGTATTTTTCAAAAGAGCTCGTCGGTACTATCAAAATGAATCGTTGAAATATAAACCTCCGATGCTTTAAAACAAAGTTTTTGATTTATTTTTTAACAACAACAAGAACAACAACAACAACAACAACAACAACAACAAAAAATACACAAAGAATATTTCTTTATTATTATGGTCTATGGGCCCAAAATTTTTAATGTGCGATAGTGTCTAAACGCCTAATTTTATTGAGCTGAAAATTTATACACGTGTTATAGATCACCATCGCACGAACTGCATAAATTTTGGTGAATCAAGCACTTATAATTTTTTTCAGGGACACAACGAAAAATTTATTATCATTATGACCTATGGGCTGAAATTATTTAAAATGCGATAACGTCTACATTCATTATTCTATTGAGCTTTAACTTTATATACAAGTTATAAGTAGTCACCGTTTTTGAAATTTTTTAAATCTAGCACGCATATATTTTTAATGGACACAACGAAAAATTCTTTATCATTATGACGTGTGGGCTCAAAAGAAGTGCAATAGCGTTAAATTAAACAACATACTATTGGCGGGGGGGGGGGGGGGGGATATTTAAACACCCTATTACAATTTTCTCTTTTGTTTATTTAACGACTTGTCTTACTTTAATTTAGTTAAACAACCGTTAATTACTTAATGGTCGGAAAGTCAAGTGGAGTCACTCCAAATTTTTTTTTTTTTTTTTTTTTAACTTAAGGTAAAGTTAGTAGAGGTAGCGCGATAGGAGAGACTGAGCACATAGAGAATCGGAAGGAAAGAATACAGTGGGTGCGCTGCAACTGGGGGTAGTTGTACAACAGGAATTGTGGAGTGCCGACTTGAATGTGCATGTTGATTGTTTCAAGCGTTCAAGGTAAAACGTGGTTATTTTGTCTTGTTTTCAAAAATAAACGCTTGGATTTCTGTAACTGTTCCTAGAAATTTTTGCAGAATGGCAGTAGTAGAAAATATTTTTTTAATTAAACGATTTTACAGAAACTATTAACTTAGACTAACGGTTCGAACACCAAATGTTCTCTTTATTGAATAAAAATCTTTGCAATCTCTCCAATCGAAAAAGGGAGAGTTTTGGCTTTTGCTATTTAGGAGAGATTGCGCACTGATTCCATTAAATCCTATACTAGGAGGGATTACGCAGCTTATTGGTAATGACAAGATAATGAAGATGAATTTATTGAATGTCTGAAATTGTACCAGAAAACACCTTTGACAAGTCACTAGATTAGTTTAAATGTATTTTTGTAGCAGACGGTTGCAAGAAAGCTGCACCATTTACACATATACAACGATTGTGAACAATGATAAATTAGGTCAGCAAACAAGAAAACATTCAAATTGAAAAGAAAATGTGCTAATTTTAACCTATTCATAAAAGCGCATTTTTTGCTGACCATCCGCAGAATCCGAAATTTATTTTTGCTTCATACTGGCCAAATATTATTGCACACACTGACTGCTACCCGTCTTTTTTCTCTCGGAAATACATTTTACTCACCTGTCTTGAATGGGTTAAGTTAAAGGTGTTACCTAGTAGCTTAATGTTATTTTGTGATGATAATTGGCTTTGTTTTTTCCTTTCAGATTCTAATATTTTTTCTTTAAAAAAATTTTTTCCTAATTTTTTTTTTTAATTATTACGTTGAAATATCCACTCCTAATACAAAAGTATTTATTTACAAAAGCCTTAAAACTGTATTATTTTGCAATTATTATTATTAACAATTTAATTGTAGTTATAATTAAGCACAATGTTTCCTACCCATGTATGCAATCACACCTACTCTGTACGGATAAATTGCGCAAAATAGCTCTCTTGGTTTTGCTATACCTGTTACTTTAAATTATAGCATAACAACAAAATAGTAATGGAAATGCATAGAAAACGGATGAATTCAAAATTATTCAACAATAGTTCAGAAATGATAATAATAATAATAATAATAATCAGCTTTTTTATATTATTCTGTTGTATTGCACGCAGTCTCTTATCTTTACATTATATTAATTTCACTTTTCGTCAAATTAAGCTTTGGAAAAAATGAAAAATAAAAAATAAATAAATAAATAAACTAGGTGAATAAATTGTTTTAAGAATGCATTATAGATAAGTAAAAGGCACATTCCTTCAAATGGTAGAATAATATCATATATTTCTTGCTGTATTAATTATTATTATTTTTTTAATTTATATGTAGCTTTTTTTTTAAAACATACATACAAAAATGAAAGTTTGATGAGGTGTTTGCCATAAAAATTATTTATTGCCATTTTTATTATTTTGGTGATGTTCAAAAAGCGATAATTATATATTTTTAAAAATTCGTAACGAAAGAAAAAGAAAAATCAATACTGAAGAAAAATCCGAATTTAATTTAACATTTGGAGGCATATTTATATTCACTAATATCTAAAACATCAATAACACCACTTCTCTCCCAGTATTCTTTTTGAAAATTGTTTAAATAATTTATTTCTTGCAAAGCTCACTTATAAGAAAAATTGATATAATATCAGTTTAAAAATTATTGCATATGTTAAATTTATATAAAATTCATTTAACGATTTGATAATGAACATGTCCTCCAATATTTATAATCATATGCCTATTAGTTTAAAAATTATAGGCAAAAAAAAAAAAAAAGGAAACGAGAAAAGGTGTTGTTATTTTAATTCTCCACGCCAGTGTATTATGAAATTTAAGATGACTTTGAATGTCCTTACGAAGTAAGATATTTCATTAAATATATCTGTATATATATATAAATTACGTGTCACGATGTTTGTCCGGGGTAAACTCCTAAACTAAGGAACCGATTTTAATGAAATTTTGCACACTGTGTGCAGTTTGGTCCAACTTGAGAGATAGGATAGTTTTTATCTCAATTTATTGTCACAATATTGTTTTATTGCAATTATTTGTTAATTATAGACCTTTATTAAAGTTGCTCCAAAATATCTGTGAGTTCCATTAATTTAATTGTTGCCAAAAAAAAAAAAAAAATACGAGTTTATTTTCTTTCGACATAAAAATAAATACATTTAATCAAACGTGAACGTTAAAAAATTATAAAAAGTTAAATTATGCATCTCACGAAAATTGACGTCATAATCAATTTAAAGATTTTATATACATTGATAAAGTGCTAATGTAGTTCTATCATAGATATAGTAATATATATAGATCTCTCATCCCCATGTTATCGTACAAAGATTTTTGATGCCGAAAAAAAAAATAAATAAATAAATAAAAGCTTTGGAAATAGCCATTAAGTGGTATTGAAAAAAAAAAAAAGAAAAAAAAGAAAAAGAAAAGAAAGAAAGAAATATGAATTTGAAACTGTATCTGGAGTCTTCCATTCCCCTTTAGCAAATAAATTATTCATAAATTTTATTTGCTAAAATATTAGTATGTATTCCCGTGTGTATTCACTCGGGGAAAGACGGCCATATTTTGGTAAAAACGTCGTCTTTTCCCAAATGAAAAGGAATAACTTTTTTCTCCCCAATGATCACTCTATTCTATATATGCTATACTATATCTATGAGTTCTATACGCAAGCGAAGTGTGACTCACTGACCGTCTGTGCAGACAAGAAAAAGATTTCCTATGTTAATTGCCCACTGGATTTTTTGTAAGAAATTATTAAAAATCGAGGAAATTTATTTCCCGATTTTAATCCTTATATTTGGGTATAGATATGTATTAGTTATCGCGGGTGTTAGATTGAATTATTTTGCTGTCAAATTGACAAAATTTTAATTTTAAATTTCAAAACTCTGTCGCCCTTGGCTTTTTATTATTATTATTATTATTATTTGGCGATCAAAAGCGTAACACGAAAATATACATGCCAGATGTATACATTGTACGAAATGTAATATGTATTATTCATTGTACGTATGTATGACATGTAATATGTATTGTACGAAATATTGTTTCATATTATTCATTAATCTTTTAATATAAGTTGTTAAAATAACCATGATTTTTGAAAGGAATTAAATATTTTCGCCAGATAATTTGGCGATATTCTTTTTTTTTCGCCAAGGATGACAGAAATGAAATCTATTCCGCTGCAAAATATTAGTATCTTACATCAGATATTTTATTTAGACATTTGAAAACAAATTTGACTTCAAACTATGATAGAATATTTATCATTTTCCTTTTAATTAGTATATTATTAGTATATTAAAATTTAAAAGCATGGTATATAAAAAGTTTTTTTTTTTTTATCTTATAATTATTCTTATCTTAATCCTCAATGTTTCCCATCTTTATTAACTTGAATTTACTATTAAAATTTTAACATACTCAAAAACTTCTCATCACTTCGTTAAAACACACTAAACTTTTCCAAAATCTTTTTCTATTTAAAATGGTACATGTATTTACTTTAAATGTCCAATATTTCATAAGATTTTCAATTTTAAAGTTTTAAAATATTTATCAAATTTACTTATTTTTCTGGTTTAGCCTTATTGTTTTCCTTTTTATAACTACAGCTGTTGCCCTCTTTAAAATATTTAAAATGATGAGGTCATTTTATAGTAAAATTATCCATTATAGCATATATTATATTTCACTCCTCCATAAAAATTGATTTTAAAATCGTCTGTTTCTTTTATACTTTTATTTTAATAGAATTTTAATAGAATTTAATTTATATATTAGTCATTTTAGCAATTTTATCCAAAGTAGCATTAGAAATAATATATATCACTTCTCCATTAAAATTTATAGGACCCTACAATAAAATTAATTTGTGCTTACTATCAACACTACGAAAATTTTTATCAATCGCTTCCAAATTTTGACCTAAGTTTCAAATCTCAACCCTGTGGGTTTTTACATCGGCTACAACGTTTTCGTCTTTGTTCGTAAATAATAATTTGACTGTACTAAATAGTTTACAGCCGTATAATTCAACGTATAACTTAGTCACAGCAACGCGTGGCCGGGTCTGCTAGTGTATATATATATATGAATCGAAACTATAACTTTCTAATGCAAACATGTGCTTAACATCCAAATAAACTCATCTGTAGATTAAACAAATAGCGTTTCGTTTCTCGACTTCATAAACAATAACCAAAATGCTGAAGAATGTAACAAAATTATCTCAAAACAAATGTTGCTAAAATTAGATTAAGTAACAGCGTATGGTTACATTTTTCAAAACTAAGTTATTTTGACGATTGCTGTATCTTTTCGCTGTTCGTTATCGGAGAAGATTTCATTATGACAATGCTCAGAAAGCAGTTCATTATAAAAGTAATAATAATAATAATAATAAAATAACATAAGCTTAACAAATGACAATTATATTTTTGAAAAATGCATAATTTAAATTAGATAGTGAAAGAATCGAAAATCATGCAATAGCTCTGAAAGTATAATTTATGACTGTCAGAGTGAAAAAATATTGTTTCCATAATTCTAAAGGCTTTTCGTAAAAAAAAAAAAAAAAAAAAAAAAAAAAAAGTCATCATGAATACTAGACAATGTTATGAAATAAACAAGTGTATATACATGCGCATTTGTATGTATGTGTATGTGCTTACATGTTTTGTGTGCTGTATGTCTCTTTTATGTATAATTTAGTGCTCTTTTTTAGTTATTTATTCTTATTCTTTTATTCTTATTATTATATTTATTATGCATATATTGGTCATCAGTCCATTCTGTATTTGTCTGTTTGCTATTTACCTTTTTAAAACTTCATATTACACTCTGTGGAGCATGATGAGTCGATGATTTTAATTAAAGAGGAAAAGAGAGAAAAAAAAAAAAAAAAAAAAGAAAACAGGGTTTGTTAAACATAACAAAAATTTTACTCCGATAGAAAAAAATTATAAAAGCATTTAAGAATAAAATAAAATATATATTAAAAATAAAAATAAAAATAAAAGTCATATTAACCCTCTAAAAATTATACAGTTTATTGAACCAATGTCTTTATACTATTTACCAGTCGTATTTAACCTAAAAATAACTTGGAGATAATTTACCTTAATATGTTTAGCCGCAGAATTTAAAAATTTTAAAAGCGTTTATAATTACAACTAGTATGTTGTGGCCACCACAAGACTTTCTTCTATATTTTCCTATACATATTCAATCAGCAACAATATTAAAAAAAAAAAAAAAAAATTCTAAGGTTCTTTTTTTTTTTTTTTTTTTTTTTTTTTTTTTGTAAAAATTAATACATATTCAATCACTAACAATATTTAAAAAAAAAAAAAAATGCGAATATTTTTTTTTTTCTAAGTTTTTTTTTTTTTTTTTTTGGTTAAAAGTAAAAAAAAATCGATAACTTTGTTTTAAATTATCACAGATTTATAGTTCAACCATTCGTTTTAAAGGTATTAACGAGATCTTTCGAATGATACCCATCTTCAAAATTTACCCCCCACGGGGGGGGGGGGTACTGCTCCCCAGGGGGGAAGCGATTCTCCCCCATGCACAAATTTTTTTCCTAGTTACGTACTACTATTATCAATAATTCATATTAATTTTACAATCACAAGTGTAAAATAACTCTTACGCACATATATACGAATTTTTGTCCTATGCTGCCATGTTAAAAATTTAGATAAAATGCTATCACAGCGCCTCCTGTTGAGCTATTGATCCCCAAATATAATCAGCACCAGTTTATGTCGGGGACCAACTAAATACCAAGTTTGGTAAAATTTCGTTTAAAAAAAAAAAAAAAAAAAAAAAAAATTTTTTTTTTTTTTTTTTTTGTTAAAAGTAAAAAAAAATCGATAACTTTGTTTTAAATTATCACAGATTTATGGTTCAACCATTCGTTTTAAAGGTATTGACGAGATCTTTCGAATGATACCCGTCTTCAAAATTTAACCCCCCCGGGGGGTACTCCCCCCCCCAGGGGGGGAACCGATGCCCCCCCCCCCCATGCACAATTTTTTTTCCTAGTTAACTACTACTATTATCAATAATTCATATTAATTTTACAATCACAAGTTTAAAATAACTCTCATTATGCCCATTTATACAGAATTTTGTCCTATGCTGCCATGTTAAAAATTTTCATAAAATGCGATCACAGCGCCACCTGTTGAGCTATTGATCCCCAAATCTAATGGGCACCAGTTCATGTCAGGGTGCAACTAAATACCAAGTTTGGTTAAATTTCATTCATTGGTTCGTGAGATACAGCGTCCACAAAAAAATGATACAGACACACAGACAGACAGACAGACAGACGCACAGACAGACATTTTCTAAAAACTATCAATTCGTGTTCAGGACATCCCAAAACGTGTAGATCCGTCAAAAAACGGAGGTCGAAAATTTTCGCGAATCCAATACTTTCTCTATATTACATATAGAAGAAAGTAAAAATTCTTGTCTAAATGGTTCAAAACTTGACGTCAAAGATTAAATTTTAAACAAAATTATTAATTAATATTCTGCGATAAATAATGATTACTATTTGTAATGTAGTATAGTTTATAATTATAACTGTGCTTTCACCACCCATTTTTTAGAATCATTTATTCAATATTTAATATGGAACTTTATTCATTAAAAATATCGCGTAATAAATTGTATTTCAACATAGTGTTTTTACTTTCTTCTATATGTAATATAGAGAAAGTATTGGATTCGCGAAAATTTTCGAAGTCCACTTTTTGATGGATTTACATGTTTTGGGATGTGGAGAACAAGATTCAATAGTTTTTAGAAAATGTCTGTCTGTCTGTCTGTCTGTCTGTATCATTTTTTTGTGGACGCTGTATCTCATGAACCAATGAATGAAATTTAACCAAACTTGGTATTTAGTTGCACCCTGACATGAACTGGTGCTGATTAGATTTTGGGATCAATAGCTCAACAGGTGGCGCTGTAATCGCATTTTATGCAAATTTTTAACATGGCAGCATAAGACAAAATACCGTATAAATGGGCATAATGAGAGTTATTTTAAACTTACGATTGTAAAATTAATATGAATTATTGATAATAGTAGTAGTTAATTAGGAAACAAATTTTGTGCATGGGGGGGCATCGGTTCCCCCCCAGGGGGGAAAATCCCCCCCCCCGGGGAAGTAAATTTTCAAGATGGGTATCTTTCGAAAGGTCTCGTTGATAATAGTAATAGTTAACTGAGAAAAAATTTTTGTGCATGTGGGGGCATCGGTTCCCCCCCCGCTGGGGGGGGGGGAAGTACCCGACCGGGGGGGCAAAGTTTCAAGATGGGTATCTTTCGAAAGATCTCGTCAATACCTTTAAAACGAATGGTTGAACTATAAATCTGTGATAATTTAAAACAAAGTTATCGATTTTTTTTACTTTTAACGAAAAAAAACAGAAAAAAAAAATCGCATTTTTTTTTTTTTTTTTTTTTTTTTAAACGAAATTTAACCAAACTTGGTATTTAGTTTGTCCCCGGCATTAACTGGTGCTGATTATGTTTGGGGATCAATAGCTCAACAGGTGGCGCTGTGATAGCATTTTATCTAAATTTTTAACATGGCAGAATAGGACAAAAATTCGTTTAAATGTGCATAATTAGAGTTGTTTTAAACTTGTGATTCTAAAATTAATATGAATTATTGATAATAGTAGTATGTAACTAGGAAAAAAATTTTCTGCATGGGGGGGCATCGCTTCCCCCCCTAGGGGGAAAATACCCCCCAGGGGGGGTAAATTTTCACATTGGGTATCTTTCGAAAGATCAGGTTAATAATAGTAGTAGTTAACTAGGAAAAAATTTTTGTGCATGTGGGGGCATCGGTTCCCCGCTTTTTCTAAATTTTTAACATGGTGATATAGGACAAAATTTTGTATAAATGTGCATAAAGAGAATTATTTTTTAGTAATCATTATGAAATTTACAAGAATTATTTATAGTAGAGGTAGTCAACTGGGCAAAAAATTTTGTATGCGTAGGAGCCTCGTGAACCCCCCCTGGGGGGGAAGTTCCCACCCGGGGGGGCAAAGTTTCAAGATGGGTATCTTTCGAAAGGTCTCGTCAATACCTTTAAAACGAATGGTTGAACCATAAATCTGTGATAATTTAAACCAAAGTTATCGATTTTTTTTAGTTTTAACAAAACAAAACGTAGAAAAAAAAAATCGCAATTTTTTTTTTTTTTTTTTTTTTTTTTAAACGAAATTTAACCAAACTTGGTATATAGTTTGTCCCCGGCATTAACTGGTGCTGATTATGTTTGGGGATCAATAGCTCAACAGGTGGCGCTGTGATAGCATTTTATCTAAATTTTTAACATGGCAGCATAGGACAAAAATTCGTATAAATGTGCATAATAAGAGTTGTTTTAAACTTGTGATTGTAAAATTAATATGAATTATTGATAATAGTAGTATGTAACTAGGAAAAAAAATTTCTGCATGGGGGGGCATCGCTTCCTCCCCTGGGGGGGGGGAGTACCCCCCCGGGGGGGATAAATTTTCAAGATGGGTATCTTTCGAAAGGTCTCGTCAATACCTTTAAAACGAATGGTTGAACTATAAATCTGTGATAATTTAAAACAAAGTTATCGATTTTTTTTACTTTTAACAAAAAAAAAAAAAAAAAAAAAAAACTTTGAAAAAAAATCTTACTTTTTTTTTTTTTTTTTTTTTTTTTTTAATATTGTTACTGATTGAATATGTATAGGTAAATATAGAAGAAAGTCTTGTGGTGGCCACGACATACTAGTTTTCTTTTTCTTTCGCGATTTGTTTATTACTTTCTTCTATATGTATACATAGAGAAAGTATTGTATTCGTGAAAATTTTCGAACTCCAGTTTTCGATGGATTTACACGTTTTGGGATGTCCTGAACTCGATTTGACTGTTTTTAGAAAATGTCTGTGTGTCTATGTGTGTGTATCACGAATTTTGTGGACACTGTATCTGACGAACCAATGAATGGGATTTAATCAAACTTAGTATTTAGTTGGACCCTGACATAAACTGGTGCTGATTAGATTTGGGGATCATTCGATCAACAGGTGGCGCTGTGATCGCATTTTTTCTAAATTTTCTAACATGGCAGTATAGGACAAAATTTCTTATAATTGTACATAATGCGAGTTATTTTAATAGTGTGATTGTAAAATTAATATGAATTATTAATAATAGTAGTAGTTAACTGGGAAAAAATTTTTGTGCACGTGAGGGCATCGCTTTCCTCCCTAAGGGGGGGGGGAATTACCCCCGGGCGGAGTAAGTTTTCAATATGGGTATCTTTCGAAAGATCTCGTCAATACTTTTAAAACGAATGGTTGAACTATAGGTCTGTGATAATTTAAAACAAAGTTATTGATTTTTTTTTTACTTTTAAAGAAAAAAACTTAGAAAAAAAATCGCATTTCTTCTGATAATTACAAAAAAAAAAAAAAAAAAGACTTCCTTTCGGTATTTAGTATATAATCCTGTCAGATAAAAATCGTCTGCATTTATAATGGAAAATAATTTAATAATTTAATAAACAATTTGTATTGAATAAATTTTGTGTAAAATTATATAGAAGAAAGTCACATCATACTAGTTTTAATCGCGTGTTTATAAAAATGTACAATTTAAAGAATATATATGTCTATAAAAAAAAAAAAAAAAAATAATAATAATAATGAAGTTGCCGAAAGGTGAAAAAATACGTTTAGTTGAAGTGAGATTTAATTCATTTTTAATTTAAGATGATTTTTCTGCAATTACCATTTCAGAAATCAGTAAAATGTTCGTCAACTTTTCATAAAGTTGTGGTGGTAGGAAAAAGAACACTATATATATATGTGTATATATATATTTGGTTTACGTTTATTTAAAGTGTAAAGATTTATCCAGTTCATCCATTTACGTCGAAATGAAGATTTTGACGCTAGAAAGAAAACGCGTTAAATTATAAATTATTCAGTCGATTCAAAAAGCTTTTATTTTCATAAGAAAAAAATCGATGAAACTAAATAAAATATAGCTTTTAACGCACTAATAATTTAGAAATCCATAATAATGAATACAAGTCTAAAGGTTAGAATATAAGACGAGTTAAAAAAATATATATGAAAGTTTTATATTAAAAAAAAAAAAAAAAAAAAAAAAAAAAGATAATAATAATAAAAATAAAATAAATAAATAAAAGTCCCCGATCTCCTCTTAGAAACATTGAATGTAATATACTTAATGAGCAATCTCATTAGATATTATTTGATCACTAAATAAATATTTTTATAATTAATTTGTGTTCAAGGATGAAAGATGTGTTATAGATATCTTTCAGTCTCAAAAATTTTATACTTTATTTCCTAAGATTAACAAAATTAAAATAGTAATTCATTAAAAAGGTATAAATAATTGCATTTAAAAATTACTTTAGCTTTTATTATAAGATATTTAAAAAAATTCAACATGGAACGTATACAGTAAAATTACAAAACTTATAATATATAAAAGGGTACACAATAAATTTCTGTATATTTACTGAGTTGTTTATCGGGAATCTTCGTAAATTTACAATAATTCTTAGTTAAAAGTAAATAATCAAGATACCCAATCTTTATTCTGTATTTATTTTTTATCTATTTTTATTATTTAATTTATGAATAAAAATAAAAAATGAATGTTTCTACTTTAGAAAATAATTCTAAGTCACAAATATATTCTTGAAAATAATTAATTAAATTAATGTTAGCCATTAAATAGCATATATAAAATAGATTATTTAATATATCCGTGAATTTTCTCTGTAATTATATAAGACTTGAGATAAAGGATTACTGTACTATAGATTTGGATGGCCGTTGGTTATTGAAGTCAATTTTAAAAAACAGCTTTAGAATTCTTGCGAAGTGTACTGTCAATAACTCAGTGATTATTAATCCAGGAAGTTTTGTAGAAAATCACAAAAAATTTTATTGAAAATTTTATTTGATATATTAGAGCGCTTTCACACTGACCGACACGACAGCGACTAAATCGGCTGATAAATAATGCAACGATTGGAACAGTATCGTGTCGGATAGTACACAGCTTTCACACTACACCGATATCGTTCCTTCAAAACGGGGATTTTCCTTTTCATTCCATTCCGAGATTGCGTTGTGCTAGCACGTATTCAAATATAGCTCCTCCTTATATCAAATTGCGGTTGTCATATTTATCATATCGCATCGCCGTAGAAAAAAAAATAAATAAATAAAAGGGGTGGTGGACGAAATTCACTGGCTGTATGCATGATATAAAATCAAGATACGTGGAAGATGATTTTTATATGCCTTTTGGAAAACTACAAAAGATCCTGCGAAATATTTTAATTATTTTTACATTAGTGAAGGAACTTTTATTGATAATTTAAGTTTTTAATCAAAAATAACAAGACGAATATATTAAAGACAACAGAAAATTAAGATTTTACTTTTTTTTAAATTTAATTTCATGGTAATGTTTAATAAATGAGACATCAAACCCCAAAAATGAGTTAAATTCACGCAATTTTATCAACTTAATCAATTTATAATTTTAAAAAAATTGACACTTGGTGCATTTGAAATACAGGAATACAACTTTTCTTTTTTAAATGCAAAATATATTTGTTAAATAAATTAATTAGAAAAAGATTTGCACATTTTCATATTGTTAACAAACACATAAAATGTATTTATTAAATCCCATTTTTTTTATTTTTTTAAGAAGCATTGCTCCTTTATTTTAAGTAACCTTAAAAAAAAAAAGGGGGGGGGAGGGGGGCACTGTATGCTTCAAGGTAAAACATTAAATTTTAAAACATTTCATTAATAATTAACCTACATTTTCATGATTGTCAAACCTAGATTTTTTTTATATAAATACAATTGATTTACTTTTTTTAAACCACACTCTTGTTTTATTTATAAGAGCTATTTTTTAAAAAATAGGATGAAGATTGGGTGAAAATATGTTTTCCTTTTAATTAATTAATTTTTTTTTTTCTAGTTGTTTCTTATAATTCTGATAAAGCTTTATTATATATACACACTTACCTCTAAATAAGGGACAGCTTTGGGACCAGGTACTTTTCCTTATACAGAGGTGTCCCTCATTCAGAGGTTGCATTTCTTAATAAGCTATTTTTGGAAAATAGGATGAAGACTGGGTGAAAATATCTTTTTTTTTTTACTTATTTTTTTTTTCTAGTTGTTTCTTATAATTCTGATAAAGCTTTCTATACACACTTTACCTCTAAATAAGGGACAGCTTTGGGACCAGGTACTTTTCCTTTATATAGAGGTGTCCCTCATTCAGAGGTTGCATTTCTAAATAAACTTAATTGTTATTAATCAATCGTTTTTACATAATATTTAGTGTCTTAAAAAGTGTATTTTATATTATATTATAATTTATTAATATAAAATTGACAACAAACTCTGCTATTTTGGCAATTTATATAATAATTTAAATACTTTTAAGTATGCTTACCAAAAAATACAGACATGTTATAGAATAACAACTTTAGAAAAAAAGTTATTTTATTTGAAACAAACAGTACTTTTCTCTCTCTCTTTCAATCTTTTTCTTTTCTTCCCCCATAGTAATGATTTTCAAATAAACTTTTAATGTAGCATTGAGAAAATGGGTAAAATACTAAAACCAGCTAACAAAACTAAAAAAAAAAAAAAAAAAAAAAAAAGATTAATCAATTAAAATTTCACCTCTTCTGAAAATTGTAAATTCTCATTTTGAGATAAATCTAGCGTTTGCTTGTAAGCCCCCCCCCCCTTTTTTTTTTCTTGTATTTCACTGCAACTTTGAATTTCAGAAGATTTATATCCAATGTCTATTATACATACAATTCTCAATCCTTTTCACAAATGATCTCATACTTTTAGCACTTTCAATAACCTTTATCACCCCTTTTCCCCCCCTATTGTTTAAGTGACACCCATCAAAGAGATTAATATAAATTTGCTTCATTCTTTATCTCAAATCTGAATTCTTTAAAAAATGGCTAGCTTTTTTAAACTGGAAAAGTTTTTAAAACTATCTTCTTCAGATTATAAAAGAATTTTCCTCAGATATGAAAATTTTAACCTTTAAAAAAGTTGCCTTTTATTAGTAGTATCCCATAATTAGAGATTCCTTAGAGGAGGTATGAGTAAAATTTATCAGCTGTGTTTTCAAAACATTTCAATGGATAACAATTTAATTAGTATTCAATAATTTTATTACTTTTAATAATAATAAGAAGAAGAGAAAGCTGTAAAATTACAACTGGTGAAAAATCAGCCCCCCCCCCCTCCCATTAAAAATATTTGGAAGGAGTTTACTTGTAAATCATTGCTCATAGTTATTGATCAGTAATAAGAAATCAACATTTTTAGTTACTTCATATTTTCCTGTTTGTTTATATATTTTTTAGAAGAGCTTCAATGGATAACAAATAAATTGTCAAAAATATTACAAAAAGTGACTTTATTATTTTTATGACAAACCAAAGGATAAAAATATAATTTACATGTGATAATCCTATTTTATTTTATATATATTAATCTTTATATTATAACTGTAAGCTCTTATTATCAATATGTATATATATATATTATTTTGAAAAGTGTAGTTGTGTCTTTTTAAATGGAAAAAGTTTCTAAAAATGTTATGCAAGCTATCTCTTTCTGAATGTAATTTTTATATATATATATTTGATTGGAGATGAATCAAGAGAAGAGATTTTCAAGTTTTGAGATGATAAACTCAAAAATAAAATTTATATGGTAGCGAAAAAGAATAGGTAATAATATTTTTGAAAATTTCTTTATTAGAATATAAATCAAAAGTATATAATATAATAGAGTATTAAATAAAACTATAAATTTTGTGTGCATTATATACATCGTTAAATCAAGTCAGTTACAAAATAAAACAAAGCATATTCTTGAATTAATGATATAATTTAAATATGCATGATGTCGATAAAAATTACTTGAATGGTCAAATTTTTGAATTATTTATTATTTTATACTTATATATTTGAAAACATTACATATATAATATATATAGATTACTAGGTATATAATTATATTTTTGAATTATTTAGTATACTAATATATTTGAAAACATTACATATATAATATATATAGATTACTAGGTATATAATTATATTTTTGAATTATTTAGTATACTAATATATTTGAAAACATTACATATATAATATATATAGATTACTAGGTGTATAATTATATCTCTGCAAAAAATAACAACACACAAAACAAAATAATTAGGGTATTTATTTGAAAGAAATGAAAGGGGACGAGGATTTCAAAATATACGTGAAAAAAAAAAAAAGTAATAATTGAAGAAAATCTGTTCAGAAATTTAACTTAACCCAAAATTTAACCACCTCGATTATTAATAATGGGTACAAATACACAAAAAGTGAGAGCATTAATTTAGTATTAAACTTGACACTATTAATTTAGTTCAACATTTATAAATAGAGTATCTAGAATAATAGTATATATTAGTTATCTAAAAAATTAGAGTACACGAGCGTTTATTAAACCATTTAAATAAAATTCCATTTGTTTATCAAAGTCATAAATGAGCAGTTTTTTTTTTAAATGTCAGTAACACACAATATATTAAGCACTGTATATAATGCACATAAAATTTACAGTTTCAATAAATACCATGTTATATTATGCACTTTTAATTTATACTCTAACAAAGAAATTCCCAAAAATATTATTACCTGTTATTTTTCACTTCCGAGGAAATTTTATTTTCCGAGTTCGTCATCTGAAAACTTGACAATCTGCTTCCATAATTCAACTCAATGAGATATTTTTTAGTTATCCTTCTTTTCTTTAATCAATTCCATCAACATATTAATTTTATATACATCCACAGCACTGAAATATCATTCCTTCAATAAATACTGAAAATGTAAACACTCTCACGTTGATTATAAAACCAACATGGCGGAGAATGGGAGAAAATTATCGGAACGATTGTATGGGGAGCTTGGTTGTTCGACGACAGCCAAACGATGTCGGCTTATCGGGACGACAAATACGTCCTCAAATCGGTGGGTGTGAAAGCACGTGGTATATAGCACTGTATTTTGCCTGCACGGATGTCGGATAACGCCAATCGAATACGTTTTATCGGTGTCGTGTCGGCAAGTGTGAAAGCGCTCTTACTCTCGTATAGGTGACCATTTTATAAAATTATTATTATTGGCTAATTAGAACTGAAGTGATTTTAATAACATTGGATTGTGAGCCCAAGAAGTCGACTTCATATCTTACATGTGGGTGATGAAGTGATATATCCATTCTCTGTTGATTTCAACAAAGCTCCAATCAAAGCGAAATTTAAATTAATAGAGACAAAATGGTTGTAATCATGTTACGTATAAATATAAACCCATAAAATTTTTCAAAAAGTTACCAGATAATTATAATTCAAACGGTCTTCAATAAAAGCCAACCTTCGCCATGGGAACACGGAACTTTTGAGAAAAAAAAAATGAACCATGTTGCAAGACAAGGAACGCACACATAGCGACTAATTCCATTTATTTTCAAGATAAAAAGAAACCGAATTAGAAAAACTCATAACATGCTATTGTAGATCTGCATTACGTTAAAGAAAGAATAATACATGATAAAAGATTTCGATAGAGTTGCAATTAGCAAAAGATACATACGTGGGAAGAGGGAGGATGTAAAAATTTGAAGAACATACTGTTACAAAATTGTAAATAATTGTGTTTATTTCTGTATAAATTCTCTCAAAGAGGCTCAGTAAGTTGATAAAGTGATAATTTTGTGCATTTCTAGTCGTTTTAGCGTTGAAATAGCTTTATTTTCCCTTTAAAACGCATTAAAAATCCCCAATAAGGCAGGTAATGGATTTGGCGCCAAATTTGGCGACTTTTTCCCACCTTGGCAATTTTTTGGCGACCTTGGCGAGAAAATCCTTATATGGGATATACCAAATATGGAAGCTGTAAGTTGATTGGTTGACCACTTTCTAGAGTTTTCTCGAAAAATCTGGGTTCCATGGAACAGTATATAAGGAGCGCTTCTCGCCAAGGCAGTGAGTCAGTTCAGTTCAGTCTGTGATCAGAGTCGGTCAGCTTGCATTGAGCCTCTTCGAAAGAGACTTGCTTTAAGTGTTATTGCTATACAGTTTGTACTGTGGATTTGCTATTGACAGCTGTTGTTTAAGCTGTGTTTACTGGTCGAATTGAAGCTGATACTTGGTTTATAGACCTGCATTTTTCTGGAACTTTCTGTGAATAAATTACTGAATTTTTGTACGTTTGGCCTTTCATTCTCGGACAACTCACGAACCCCCAAGTACGCAACATTTCTGGTGTCAGAAGTGGGATTGTCTGTGAATGGTGATAACGAGAGCTATGGAGCAAGAAATGAAGAAATTTCTAGAAGGTCTCACTGCTCAGATGAATGAGTTAAGATCTGGATTGATAGAGAAAATGGAAACAGGACAGGAAAAGATGGAAGCATCGCAAAGAGAGATGAAAGATAGCCTGAGTCAAGAGATGAAAGAAATGAAGGTAGCACAAGAGAAAATGGAAACATCGCAAAGAGAGTTGAAAGACACTATGGGTGAAGTTCAGGAAGAAATTAAATCTAATCAAGATGAGATGAAGAGAGAGCTTTCAACGGTAAAAGAATCAATCGAGGGTAAATTAACGGTGATGGAAAATAGAATGGATGGAATAGAAGAGAAAGTTTTGAAAATAGAAGAAAGTTTTGAAGAGAAAGCCATGAAGATAGAAGAAAATGTTATGAAGGTTGAAGAGAAAGCTATGAAGATAGAAGAAAATTTTATGAAGTTTGAAGAGAGTGTTACGAAAATAGAACGGAGTTTCGAGGAGAAAGTTAAAGAAAATTTTGATCAGAAACTGAAAGGAAGGTTTTCAGAGATAGAAGGTAAACTGAAGAGAATAGAAGAAGATCTGGAGAGAAAAGTGGAAGAAAAGTTAGAATCCATGCCCCAGGAAACTGAAAAGAAAGAGAGAAGAATCCAGAATCGGGAATTTATTAAGCTATCTACCTACGATGGCAGTTCCTCCTGGCATGTATATAAGACGCAGTTTTCCATCGTAGCCGAAGCTAACGGCTGGGACTCTACCGCCAAGTCAGTCCACTTAGCAGCAGCATTACGGGGAGATGCAGCCGAGATACTGAGAAATGTTTCTAAAGAAGAAAGGAACGACTTCGAGGCCCTGACTAGAGCACTGGAGCTACGGTTCGGAGAGAAATGTTCTAAAGACTATAGTCGCCTCCAGCTAAAATCCCGCTACCAGAAAACGGGCGAAAGTTTGCAAGAGCTGGCAGCGGACATTCAGAGACTGTCACACCTAGCATTCTCAGACTGTCATGCTGACACTCGAAACGACTTAGCTCTTCAGTACTTTATCGATGCTGTGCGGGATCCAGAAATTCAATAAGCGCTGAGACTCTCCAAAATCAGAGACGTAGAATCAGCTTTAGGCTATGCACTTAGGATAGAGGCAGCCCAACAAGCCTCCCGCAAAGACCGCCCTACGATAAGAGCAGTTTCATTAAATGATACGCCTGCTTATGAAAATGAAATGAAGAGAAGTATCGCAGAGATCTTAAAGAGATTGCGCAGCCTGAAAAATAATAAGGAAATAAAGGTTCGGAAGATAAAGTGCTGGGGCTATGGAGGGGATGGTCATGTAAAGAGGAACTGCCTTGTACGACCAACTATAGGAAATCACCCGGCTTCACCATCACTGCAGGGAAACTAAGAGGAGGCCACCTCGCGGGGCGGAGGTTGCCTAAAATTAAAGAGCCCCAATTTACAGTATTTCATGTTTCATCGATGGGTGGCGGCGATGATGGACTTCACGTCTATGGCCAAGTCAACAACACCACCTGCCGGAGGATTCTGGACACGGGAGCCAACGTGACCATCATCAGAACGGATTTGGCTCAAGAACTAAAAGAGAAGATCATCTGGACGCCGCCCTGTGTTAAACTCCAGACTGTGACCGGAGACGAAATCAAAATATATGGAAAAATGAACTTGACCATCACTTTTGGAAATGCCAGTTACCATCATATGGCATATGTGGCAGATATAAGAGATCCTTTAATCATTGGAATTGATTTCCTGAGAAAATTTAACTTTCAATTGGACTTCAAGAATAATGAACTGCATTCGAGTTCGGAAGACATCGCTGTGTTCAACACTGAAAATCAAGACATTCAGACAATTTGCCAGATAACAGCCAAGTCTGAAATTTCCATCCCTCCACACACAGAGACAATAGTTTCAGGAACACCACCTACAAAGCAATACTTCCGCTATGGACTGATTGAATACCCGAATACAGACAATAGCCCAAGAGGAGTTCTGGTAGCTTCATCTCTAGTTGATCTCTCAAAGAGTACTATTCCTGTGAGAGTCGCAAACATCAGCGATAAGGTCCGAACAGTGAAGAAGGATGAGGTGTTAGCAGCCTGCACTCCTGTAACATGCATAGACCGCCCCATGCAATCAACCGAATCCAAGTCTTCTGAGCAATTAACAACGGAACTACTCAAGAATGCAGAGTTAGGAATTGAACAGAGGTGTGCTGCGGAGAAGCTACTCCAAGAATTTAAAGACCTTTTTTCTCGAACACCTGACGACGTCGGGAGAACGAACATCACCCAGCACAGAATTGACACAGGAAATCATCCTCCAATCAAACAACATCCAAGAAGACTTCCATTTGCTAAACAGGAAGAGGTCACTGAACTTCTAAATGAAATGCAGCACAATGACGTCATCGAGCCATCAACGAGTCCTTGGGCCTCTCCCATAGTACTGGTGCGAAAAAAGGATGGTTCAACAAGATTTTGCGTCGATTATCGTCGTTTGAATGACATCACGAAGAAAGACAGTTACCCTCTTCCCAGAATTGACGACACCTTAGACACACTTGCTGGCAATGAATGGTTCTCGACTTTAGATCTGAAGAGCGGTTACTGGCAAGTAGAATTACATCCCGATGATCGTGAGAAGACTGCATTCACCACGGGACATGGACTGTGGCAATTTAAAGTTATGCCATTTGGATTATGTAATGCACCTGCCACCTTCGAACGCCTGATGGAGACGGTGCTAAAAGGACTTTCCTATGAAGCCTGTCTGGTGTGTTTGGATGATATTATCATTGTGGGGCGCACCTTTGAAGACCATCTACGAAACATCCGAAAGGTGCTGGAGAAACTCAGAATGGCTAACCTTAAATTGAATCCAGGCAAGTGTAACTTGTTCCGTCGTGAAGTGAGCTACCTCGGCCATATCATCTCTGCCGAAGGTGTGAGAACTGATCCTGAGAAGATCTCTGCAGTCGAGAACTGGAGTCGCCCTGAAAATGTACACCAACTACGAAGTTTCCTGGGGTTATGCACTTACTACAGGAAGTTTGTCAAGGGTTTCTCAAATATTGCGAGACCACTCCACAAGCTGACGGAAGCCAAACAGAAGTTCCTGTGGACAGATGAATGAGAAAATGCGTTCAAGCGACTTAAAGAGGCCTTAACATCATCGCCTATCTTGACGTATCCACAGCCCGACAGACAGTTTATACTTGATACAGATGCCAGCCATGAAAGTGTCGGTGCTGTTCTGTCGCAGGAAATTGATGGTCAAGAACGTGTCATTGCCTATTGGAGTAAATGCCTGTCTAAACCAGAGCGAAATTACTGTACCACCAGGAAAGAGCTACTCGCCATCGTAAAAGCCATAGAACATTTCCATCATCACCTCTATGGCAGAAGATTCCTGCTGCGGACTGACCATGCATCTTTGACGTGGTTGCTCCAGTTCAAGAACCCGGAAGGACAGATTGCCAGATGGATACAACGCCTCCAGGAATATGACTTCGAGATACGTCATCGTAAAGGGACTCTACATGGTAATGCAGATGCCTTGTCACGGAAGCCCTGCTCGGAAAGCTGCAAGTACTGCTCTAGAGCCGAACAGAAATACCTGCCGATAAATCCGGTTGCCTGCCAAGTTACGGTCTCAACACCATCAGATCAAGATCCCGATCCATGGAGTGACGAAGAACTTAGAAAAGCCCAGTTGGAAGATCCTGACATAAAGCCAATATTACAGCTGAAGGAGACGACCAGCAACAGACCTATCTGGCAGGATATTTCCAGATTTAGTCCCATTACGAAAAGTTATTGGGCACTTTGGGACTCTCTTCATATCAGAAACGGCGTATTATACAGAAAGTGGGAATCTGATGATGGGAAAAGCTTCAGATGGCAGATTTTATTACCAAGATAAAAAATTCCAGCTGTTTTAGAACAACTGCATAGTAGCTCTACCGGAGGCCATTTTGGGGTAATGAAGACTCTGCAGAAAGTTCGGGAACGCTTCTACTGGTGCAAGGCAAAGGAGGATGTGGAGAAATGGTGTAAATCCTGTGATGCTTGTGCGGCACGTAAAGGCCCGCAGAAACGAAGTCGAGGAAGACTGCAACGGTATAACGTGGGAGCACCATTTGAACGGATTGCAATCGACATCTTTGGTCCTTTGCCACGGACCTCCAGTGGAAATAAATACATCCTCGTCGTGATGGACTATTTCACCAAGTGGCCTGAGGCATATCCCATTCCCAATCAAGAGGCATGCACAGTCGCAGAGGTCCTAGTGCAGCAATGGGTGTCAAGGTACGGCACGCCCTACAACTTCATACCGACCAAGGTAGGAACTTTACCTCTGACGTTTTCAAAGGACTGTGTCAACTACTCGGCATAGACAAAACCCGGACAACACCCTTACATCCCCAGTCGGACGGCATGGTCGAGAGGTTCAATCGTACCATCCTGAATAACCTCTCTCTTCTAGTATCAAGAAACCAGCAAGATTGGGACTTGAAGTTGCCATTGTTCCTGCTGGCTTATCGAAGTGCTGTCCATGAAACCACCGGCTACACTCCAGCCCAGATGCTGTTTGGACGTGAACTTCGTCTCCCTTGTGATCTCCTGTTTGGTTGTCCACCCGATGCGCCTTCATCGCCCGAGGAGTACATCCAAGATCTCCAGGCACGATTTGAGGACGTACACAACTTTGCTCGGGAGCGAATTCACATTGCAACGGAGAAAATGAAGGCAAGGTACGATCTAAAGGCTACGCAACATGAGTTCCAGGAAGGAGAGAAGGTCTGGTTGTGGAATCCTGTTCGACGCAAAGGACTCTCTCCCAAGTTACAGTGCAACTGGGACGGACCGTACACAGTCTTAAAAAGGCTGAATGATGTAGTGGTGCGGATCACTAAAACACCTTCATCAAAACCGAAGGTGGTGCACTATAACAGGCTAGCCAAGTACCACAATTAACGGTAATATTAAAATTTAAAATGTAAATACTGGTAAAATTTGCGCATGCGCACTGTAAATATTTGTATATAAATATTTGTACATATTTGTGAATTTTGTAAATATTTCTCACTTGATTTGTATTTCTATTTTATCGTTATATGCAACTAATTTTTTGTATTTCAGATTGTGTAAATTTTTTTAGTTTCGCCTCTTGACCAAGGGTTGCACTGCCCGGGACGTGCAGTCCTTGGGAGGGGGACAGTGTTACAAAATTGTAAATAATTGTGTTTATTTCTGTATAAATTCTCTCAAAGAGGCTCAGTAAGTTGATAAAGTGATAATTTTGTGCATTTCTAGTCGTTTTAGCGTTGAAATAGCCTTATTTTTCCTTAAAAACGCATTAAAAAGCTCCAATACGGCAGGTAATGGATTTGGCGCCAAATTTGGCGACTTTTTCCCACCTTGGCGATTTTGTTTTGGCGACCTTGGCGAGAAAATCCTTATATGGGATATACCAAATATGGAAGCTGTAAGTTGATTGGTTGACCACTTTCTAGAGTTTTCTCGAAAAATCTGAGTTCCATGGAACAGTATATAAGGAGCGCTTCTCGCGAAGGCAGTGAGTCAGTTCAGTTCAGTCTGTGATCAGAGTCGGTCAGCTTGCATTGAGCCTCTTCGAAAGAGACTTGCTTTAAGTGTTATTGCTATACAGTTTGTACTGTGAATTTGCTATTGACAGCTGTTGTTTAAGCTGTGTTTACTGGTCGAATTGAAGCTGATACTTGGTTTATAGACCTGCATTTTTCTGGAACTTTCTGTGAATAAATTACTGAATTTTTGTACGTTTGGCCTTTCATTCTCGGACAACTCACGAACCCCCAAGTACGCAACAATACTGTATGTGAATTTAAGCTGCAATTTAGAGGTCATAAAAATGTGTTCGTTACTTATTATTATTATTTTTTTTTAAATCTTATATATGATAATATATTTTTTAGAATATGTGATAATCGACATCACAATTACCAGTAAATTTCTATTAAAATTTTTAACAGTGTGAGGTGGGAAAAAAAAATAGCACTTCTCGTGTCCTTTAAGAAGTGAATAAGCTAACATATAAAATGAGCAAGATTTATTTATTGAATAAATTTCACTTTTACTCCAAATGCATGTGTAATTTTAAGATAAAATTAATATTCTTATCTAATTGTAACTTTAAGATGGAAATATTCACTAAGTACAAAATAATGTCCACTCCGTATAGATCAAAGGCTGTTTTAAGTTGACGAGATGTTTAATTTGATTTTTAATGAGTAAGGATATAATATCAATAACAAGATAACTCACATTAAAATTAAACCATATAATTATAGATCATAATAATAATGAGAGTGTGACAAGTGATATATTTATCTAAACTAGTATAGCCCAGTGGTCAAAAACCGACAAGTTTTTTGCAAAGCAAAGCAAAGTAATTGCCTTCTCCGAAATGAAATTAAATTATCACCCTGCTGCGGGAATTGTTTGTCGATATGCACTCGAACTGAATCATCAGAGTTTCACTTAATATATTTCTCTAAGTTTGGTACACTGTAGATGTTGAGCCTTTCTTGACATGAAAGGAATTCGCAACGTGGAAGCGCCCCCTATTGGGTGATATAACCCAAAAGCTAATCGGCACCAATTCAAACCAAGGTTCAACCAAATATCAAGTTCGGTTAAACTAAATCCACTGGCTCATAAAGTACAGTGTTCTAACTCAAAAGTCATATATTTTCTAAAAATGGTCGAAATGAGTTCAGAAAATCTAAAAACGTGTAACTTTATCGAAAACAAAAAATCTAAAAATTTTCTGAATCTTGTACTTTCTTCTTATTTATGCAGAGGATAGAATAATAAATCCACTTTTTAAAATATAAGTAGTCAATTTCATTTAATTGAAATGCAAAGAAATCTCAAAACATGTAAATTAATCGAAAAGTGGTAATCAAAGATTTTTCTAAATCTTATACTTTCTTCTTACATATGCAGAGGATAGAGTAATAAATCAACTTTTTTTTTTTTTTTTTTTTTAAAGAATAAGTAGTCAATTTCAGTTAATTGAAATGCAAGGAAATCTCAAAACATGCAAATTCCTCAAAAACCGGAAATCAAAAGTTTTTCCAAATCTTATATTTTCTTCTTATATATGTAGATGTAGTAATAAATCCATTTTTAAAAAAATAAGTAGTCAATTTCAGTTAATTGAAATGTATTATGTTTTAGTTTAAAAATATATCTTCAAATTAGAGTTTACGTAGATCACACACACACACACACACACACACACACACAACAACAACAAAAAAAAAAAAAAAAAAAAAAAAAAAAACCGAAAAGGAAAAGGAAATTATATCTTAAATAAATTACAGAAAAATGGAACTTTCATAAATCAAATCCTTTTTTACTTCCATTACCCTACTACCGTAGGTAATGGAAGTATTGTATTCGGTCCAAAAATTCGATATCGAGATTTCACCTGATTTACACGTTTTAAGGTCCCCTGAGTCCAAAAAAGTGGTTTTTGGCAATTGGTCAGTGTGTATGTATGTGTGTGTGTGTGTGTGTGTGTATATATGTATGTGGAGAATCTTCTGGCTATTATAGCTCATAAACTAATAAAGATAGAGCTACGAAACTTTAGAATTGAAATACGTCTGGCCTACAGATGAAATTTCCAAATTTTGGTGAAAATTGAAAAACCGGAAGTGGGACATCGGAAACCGGAAGTTGGACCGTAAGTCCGTATCTCAAAAACGGCTCTAACGATTTTCTTCAAATTTGCTATATAAACACTCTATTAGATGTCCTTTCGAATGATATAGTTGGTTAGTTCAAGAAAATTGATAGGCGTCCTGTATAAATAGCTCAATTTCAGGCCTCCCAAGGGCGTTCCTTTAAAAACGGTTGTACGGTTTTTTTTCAAACTCGCCATTTTAACTCACTTTTAAATATGCTTTTGTATGTAATTATTGTTTTCCGCTCAATAATTGATTTTTTGTGAAAGTTGGTATCTCAAAAACGGCTCTAACGATTTTCTTTTTTGGTCACTTTTATGTTTTCTGATCACATTATCTCTCAAAAATGCATATAATACATGTAATAGCGGGTAATGGAAGTCGTGTGGTTGTTTCACACCAGATTTTTTAATTTCCGTATTTGTTAAATAGCATAAACTTTCTATTTACCACTCTTTCACTCAAATTTCTACCACTGTCATGGTTGTTGTGTCTTAGAATGAAAAATATGTGATCGAGAGTATAGTGTTGCTACATCTATACAAATTTTTGGGTGTATGGTTTTATTTAAGTTTTAAGAAATTGCCAGGTTTAACAACTTTCTACTTTAGGAATTTCTTAATACATAAGAATACGTGTCATAAAATAGAAAAATGTGTAAAAAATAAAAGTATTTTTAAATACCTTCTTGACATAGTAAGATAAGAAAATAATTTTTGTATTCTGCACATCTGGCTAACCATACCTTTCGAATGATACCATTTTCAACCCTCTATTCCCATAATTAATATGTTAAAAGTGTACCACAAATTTTATGTTTGCCTATTAATATATAGATAATTCCTTCTTTTAATAATAACACCTGGTGGCTGGCATTGTTCTCTATTGATTGCTATGGGAAATTAAATTTTTGTAAAAGAGTAGAAACATTTTAATGAAGACAGTTGTTTTAAATTTATTAAACAATCAACATTCAAATTTTAACTCCTAAGTTTGGTTAATATATTTTTTTCTATCCCAAGTTTATTTCTCTCATTCTTCCTTTATTTTTAAATCTGAATTGTATACATATTTCATATTTTGTGGATCTTTCTCCTTTTAAAAAGCAGAAAAAGACTATTCATTATAACATACTATTCAAAACAGTAAAGTCTGGAATCACGTCATTGAAATTATCTTAATTCAGATAATTAACTGCAAATTTACGTTGTAAAAAATTTCAGCAGAAAACTACTTGTAAACATTTCTCTTAAGTGTCATGCAAAATTACGGATAAAAATAAATGAAGATGTTAAAAAATCCATTTTACATATGCATTTTATTGACAAATATTAATTTAATTAATTATTAGAGATAATATAGTTGTGACTTAAAATGCTTTTTACTATAAAGTATAAACATTAATTTTTAATTTTAATGAGAAATTAAATAATAAAAATTGATAAAACTGCAGAATAAAGAATGAGAATCTCGATTATTTTCGTTTAACTAAGTATTATAGTAAATACACAGAAACTCTCAAAACACTTCAGTAAATTTACAGAAATTTTTTACAGTTTATGATATACTATTCCTCGAGTTTATAGTATTCCTGAAGTAGTTTCAATTTTAGATTTTTTGCTTCAGTCTCATATAACAAATTAAATTTTGTCCTATAGCACTCACACTGCTTTCTCTTATCCTGCTAGTTGCCGAAACGTCAGCGGTGGCATCCCTATTAAGACTCAAAAGGTTTTTAGGTTCTATCTGTGTATCTGAGTGACTGTGCGTACCACGATAATAGACGCAAAAAATCCGATTGATATGAAAATTGGTACATATATTCATGAGACGCACAAAAGTTATAAGTTTTTAGGTGTGTAATCTATTTGTATTTTGTGTACAGGAACATACCAAAGTTTCTCTTATCATTCACTTGAATCATGAGATAATCTCGATACATTTTAGGTTTTTTATTCGAGAATTTTTTTCTGGGTTCTATATTGGACTAGTTGGTTAATTTCGATTCCTATTGAAACATCGACATTGAAATGGCGTAACTGCGAGGGTTGAGGATGAGTGGATCTTATGTCGCATTAGTGCTACGCTATGAGCAATTGGCAACGGTCTGGATCTTACCCTTAAGGATAGTCCGGAGACATTTGGTGACCCCCAGAGGTTTAATATGGATGAGGAAATGGAGGACATTTGTATTTAGAGAGTTATATACCTCATGATTGTTTTACATAGGGTCCGAGAGATTGGCATAACGTGTTCTTGTTTATTAGTTATGCTTCATCTAATTATCAATTCCACGTGAAAGACGCCATGGTATAAAAAGGGGAGTCAATCCTTCTGCATATAAGATCAAAATGTAACGGTTTGTCTCTGTAGAATACTTAGGGATTACACCCAAATCATCGCCAATAGCCAACTAGGTACCTCCTACGGTACGACGCCAAACCCACGCAGCGTTAATGTCTCTAAATTGCTGAGATTGGAAGTATGGACAGTTTAAGATATTTTAACCAATAGGTTCTGCAATTACGATCCCGTAACGATTTTGAATAGTAAATGTACGAATACTAAGGCGACGACATTTTTAAAAGTGAAAAGTGGGACAAATTCAGTAATTACAATCCCTTCACGATCTTGAATAATAAATGTGCGTATACTTAGGTGAACAAATTTTCTAAAAAAAAAAAAAAAAAAAAAAAAACTCGGAACAAACTATGTGATGCCCCAATTTCAGAAGAAGAAGGACAAAATTTGTCAATAAATAAATAAATAAATAAATAAATCATATGAAAAGAAAACAATATTTTACAGTTTTTCTTAAACACTTCATTTTACTAATGCTGAAATAATTTATATAAAATTTTTTCAAGTAGTAAGTTTAAAGAAAATGATATACAACTGTAGTTTTTGTAGCACAAATTATGAATAATTTGAAACATAGGTATGTAAAAAAATATGTCATAGATACAGTCGGCAGCAAAATTATTAAAGCATAGATCCACATTTTACTTTTTTTTTCGTAGTTTGGTTCCTAATTTTTATCATCAACTAACTTTTTTATAAGCAGCATGAGACTAAGATCATGACTTAACAAATATTTGGTTAACAAAACAGTATTAGGGGTAAATCTTTTAAATATGAATTATTGCTAGAGCTTCAATAATTTTTATGCCGTCTATACAAGATTAATATACTAAATATGCATCAGAACAACTAAGTAGATAATTCAGAGTAAGGAAAAATATTTAAAATAAAAAGCACATAGATTTCGTCAATAATTTTAAACAAATTTATAAAATGACATTAAAATCTATTGTTTTAAAGAAGTGTGACAAAATAGAGAAAGTTGGAGACAAATTTTCCTGAATGTGGTCCGAGTTGCGGTAACCTGGACGTAGTCGGTAGAGCGCCGAGCTCGTAATTGGAAGATAGCGAGTTCTGCACTCGAGCCGGCTGAAAACTGACTTGTACACTAATGCTGCCATGTGCACGTAAAATATGTCGCAATCCCAATATCCTCTCTATTCTCACCTAAATTATACCTCCGGAAGTCGCAGTAGCAAAGGAGCCAACCCCTTCGTAGAGGAAATTGTGATGACATGTCTAATGACTAGATTTATTAGGGATTCCCAGACTAGTGCTACCCATAGTATAGCACTAGTGTGACGTAAAACCCACTCAAACTTCGACCCTGAATGTGGTCCCTAACGAAGATTCATGCATGTGGGGAAAAACTACTAGAACGGTCTGTCCTCAAGAAATGGGAACGTTTGGTCAGCGTAATTTTAAAGCAAAAATTCAAAGAGGTCCACTACTGGAATAAAAAATCTGGAGTGACTCCACTCGACTTTCCGAACATTGAGTAATTAACAGTTTGTAGATAAAGTAAAGAAAGAGGACTTGTTAAACAAGCAAAAGAGAGAAAACCATAATAGAGTATTTGAGTATTTTTCTCCATATATTACACGATGTTTTGTTTAACGCTACTGAACTTTGAGCCCATAGATCATAATGATAAAGAATTTTTCGTTGTGTCCCTGTAAAAATCTATAAATGCTAGATTCACCAAAAGGCTTATAGTTAGTGCAACAGTGATTTATAATATTCATATAAATTTTCAGATCAATTGAATAAGGCGTTTAGATGCTATCGCACTTTTAAAAATTTGGTCCCACAGGCCATAATGATAAAGAATTTTTCTTTGTGTCCCTGAAAAAAACCTGTAAGTGCTAAAATCACCAAAATCTATACAGTTGGTGCAACTGTGATCTACAACATGCGTAAAATTTTTTTGCTCAGATTAATAAATCGTTTAGACGCTATCGCACTTTTAAAAATTTGGCCCCATAGGCCATAATGATAAAGAATTTTTCTGGTGTCCCTGTAAAAAAACTATAAGTGCTAGATTCACCAAAATCTATAGGGTTCGTACTATGGTGACTTACAATATACGTACGAACTTTCAGCTCATTCGAACAAAGCGTTTAGACACTAGCGTGTTCACTCACATACATACACACATACATACACACATACATACATACATCATCGTAAAAATAGTGAAAATGGACTCAGGGGACCTCGAAACGTATAGAAACATCAAAATCTCAAATTCGGATTTTTGACATGATTATAATACTTTCCTCATTATAGTGTTCGGAAAATAAAAAGGGTCCACTACTGGCTCATTTTAAGCTTTCAGGATTTTTTTTTCGTATATAAATGCTACAATGAGAAATTTTCGTAATACAGTCATATAAAGAAAGAGTTAATAAAGGTGTGAAACATTAATTATTTTTTGAGTTTCTAAAACTTAAAGATTACACACACACACACACACAAAAAAAAAAAGCCAGAAAATGACTCTAAAGTGTCCACTACTAGTGATCTTATCCTGTATATATCACCGTAAAAATAGCAAAAAATGAACTCAGGGGACTTCAAAACGTATAGATACACCAAAAACTCAAAATCAAATTTTTGTCAAAATTCTAATACTTTCCTACATATGTATGTTCAGAAAGAAAATTCATAAATGTAATTTATGACGCATCGAAGTTGTAACGAATAATTCTCGAAAAAGTGAATTTAAGAGAATAACAACAATTATATTGTATGGGCTTTTCAATAATTTTGATCTTTGGTAAATTTTGGTATGAAAAATCTCGTATTATATATCGGAGTTAAATAATTGCTCCCTAAGGATAAAATTCGATGCATACTTATTAAAAATATCGATTTTCTCTTAAGCGAAATTAAATGCTTTAATAAGCTGTTTACATAATCCTACAATGCATGTTTTCGCTTTTAAAATTTCATTTACAAGGAAGTTGGCTGTTTATTACGGAGAATCTTTGGTTATATCCTGTTAATTAACCTCTTAACAAATGTTTTAGGGTACTTTAAAGCGATGTTGTTGAAAAATAAGGTGATGCGCTCAGATGACATCTCTTCATGTTTCAAAACTTTATTTCAACATTAGTTTTCATGTATATATTACTAGCTGACCCGTCCTACTTCGCACGGATGAACAAATTTTAGTTAACGATGAATTGATTTGCAAAAAATAAAAAAAATATCAGTTTATATGTTATAGTCAGGCAATATTATCAACTGAAAAGTCAAAATATAATTTTACAATTATTTTTTTCAATCAGTTGTTAAATGTTGGTAATTTTTACTTTATGTTATTTATTTATTTATTTCATAGAAATAAGCATGTCTTTACTCATGAATAAAAAATATTGAAAAATAAACCTATCCGCGTTTGTAATGATCGATAGACGGCGCTTTGTGAACACTGCAGTTGTTAGTAAACAAAACCACGTGTGTTCCATTAGTGTTCTTTTTATTATTCTACTTAATATTCGTACTATAATTTCTCCGCCATTACATTATGGAAAATTGATTGCTTTTGGAAAAAATACTTCAGTTTATTCAAAGTTCGATCGGAAGTAGATTTTTAACTGAAGTTGAACAAATACTAATTTCAAATCATCTGATTAATTCTTTACTTCCATTAGCCGAAGCAACTGAAATTTTAAATTTGTCATTTGGAAATAAATGGAAGCTCAATTCTGGATTTCTTGATCCTTTGGAGTTACACTGTGGCACACAAAAGTATGCGTTATCTTTTTTACCGTATTTATTCATTTTTATTCAATAAATATATGTGAAACTAAATATCGGCAAGCAATGGCGGCTGTATGGAATTCGAATTAAACCATGTTTATTGTAATTTCACCTTAGCCCACCATAGGGCGAGCATTTCATTACAATCGCGGATAACATGAATATGTGTTTGATAAAGTTGACGACATAATTGCTTTAATTATTATTTATTTGTTCTTATAATATTAATTTCTATAAAACACAGAGCTTATGTGTTTTTAATTTTCTTAAATTTAACGTCCGCAAAGTAATCTGGTTATTGTTTTAGTAATGGTTCTCCATTAGTGATCGTTAATATTTTTTGTGATTTTGGCGGTGAATTAAAAAGGTTATCGCAAATACGTAAAGTCCTTCGAGTGAAACGTCCTAGCTATTGCGTTGCCAAATTTTAAATATCGCCAAAGAAGCCCTATACAAAAGTAGATTTCTAACGCGAATGCACATTTAATTTATTTTAAATGAACCGTGTTTCCAATCAACATAATGAAACTTGCATAATCAAATGTCATTTGCAATTCCCTAGCGGCTGTATATTGCGCTACTTGCTTTCGGAAAAGATTTTATATCAATCATCCTTGGCGGAAAGGAAAAAAAAAATGATTGCCAAGTTATCTCGCAAATATATTTAATTTTTTCCATAACTGATGGTTTTTAATAATGTATATTAAGGGAAAAATCAATAATATGAAACAATATTCGTATAATATATACTATTACAAAATCTGGTGTGAAACAACCGCACGACTTCCATTACCCACTATTAAACGTATTATATACATTTCTTGGAGATATTAAGTACATGCATTTTTTTTTTAGATTTTCCAGTAAGAGAAACTTGATACACGTATAAAGACACCTACAACAAAGTTTACATAGTGAGTTAAAAAATAAGGGGAAAAAATAGATAGTTATTTTTTTAAACACGAATTACCGAGATCTAAAACTGAACTTCCTAATCAGGATGACCGTTAGTATTCCTGTAATATGCACGTAATACTTGAGAAAGGTTATCTAAATTGAATTAATGAAACAATTTTCAAGAAAATCGTTAGAGCCGTTTTTGAGATACCAACTTTTACCAAAACTTGGCATACTCAATTATTGACCGGAAAACAATAATTACATACAAAAGGATATTTATTATTAAGTTAACATGGCGAGTTTGAAAAAAATTCGTACAGCCGTTTTTAAAGGAAGGCACTTATGAGATCTGAAATTGAGCTGTTTATAGAGGACGCCTATCAATTTTCCTGAACTAACCAATTATATCATTCGAAAGGACATCTAATAGATTGTTTATATAGCAACTTTGAAGAAAATCGATAGGGCTGTTTATGAGGTACGGGCTTACGGTCCCGTTTCCGGTTTTCGATGACCCAGTTCCGGTTTTTCAATTTTCACCAAAATTTGGAAAATTCATCTGTACATCAGACCTGAATTAATTGTAAAGATTTGTAGTCCTATCTTTATTAATTTTGGAGATATGACACCCGGAAAATTTCACACATTCGTACACACACACACACACACGCACACACTGACCAATTGCCAAAAACTACTTTTTGGGACTCAGGAGGCCTTAAAACATATAAATCAGGTGAAACTCTATATCAAATTTTTGGACCGAATACAATACTTCCACTACCTACGGTAGTACGGTAATTGAAGTAAAAACATAGATCTCGTATTTAATACGAAAATATACAGATTTTCGTATTACGTTTTCGATCTCGAAATACAAAAATCGCCAAGGACGACCGATATCAAATCTATGCTTTGTTTTCAATTAAAATATTGAAAATTTGAATTAAAAATGTATTTTACCAAAATTTATTATAGCCTCTAGCACTTAGAGACAGTGTAACTTTTGATTAGTATAAAAAAAGAAAGAAATAGAAATCGGCTTTTTAGTTCTAGCGATCGTTCTCTACATATACATATAAACCTTTCCTCTTTATATATTAGTATAGAGCATAGATAGATTAAATAGGTTTCTAATCAACATAATGTAACTCAAAGAATTAAATGCTATTTGCATTGCAGTAATGGTTGTATGCGCTATGTATATTGAGCTACTTGTCATAACTGTTAGTTGCTAAAAATAGTCGTCAAATAAATTTAAACTTCTCAATTATTCTTTTAACAAATGCATAATGAATTGCAGACGATATTTTTTTAATTCACTTTTTATATTATTATCCGCGATTGTAATGATCGATAGATGGCGCTTTTTCAGTTTCTGTTGTTAGTAAATATAATGGCCACGTGTATTAATTTTTGTTCTATATGTGTTACTACTTAATATTCGTGCAATAATTTCTCCGCCATTACATCATGGAAAATTGATTGCTTTTGGAAAAAATATTTCAGTTTATTCAACGTTCGATCGGAAGTAGATTTTTAACTGAAGCTGAACAAATATTAGTTTCAAATCATCTGATTAATTTTTTACTTCCATTACCCGAAGCAACTGAAATTTTAAATTTGTCATTTGGAAATAAATGGAAGCTTAATTCTGGATTTTTTTATTCTTTGAGTTACACTGTGGCACACAACAGTAAGTGTTATCTTTTTTACCGGATTTATTCATTTTTATTCAATAAATATATGTGAAACTAAATATCGGCCAGCAATGGCGTCTAGATGAATTCGAAAGCTATGCATGTTAATTGTAATTTCATCTTAGCCCACCAGAGGGAGAGCATTTCATTACAATCGCGGATTCGCGAGAAAATATATTTTATTATATGTCGAAAAATGAATTAACCCGTAAATTTTTTGGGCAACAATTATAAAATAAATAATTTAATAAAAGTTTAGAAGTAACGCTTAGATCATCATAACATTATATCATATCATATCAAATTATATTATTAGAAAAATAAATACTTTAAATTTATAATGACGTCAGATTTAACGTGTAAGTTTAACATTTTGCAAAGCTGTATATGAATTTCAATTTAATTCACGTGCAAATAAATTTCTTTTCTTTTCATGTCAGGATATTTTAAAAACAAAATGTAAATGTTTCTTTTATGTTGGCAACAGCTAATTTTTTTAATATTTCATTATTTCCACTTCTATTATGGCTTTTATGGGGATTTTAATTAAAATGCTCAGATTTTAAACTAAAATTTATTTTATCAAAATTTAATATAGCCTATAACAATCAGGGATAGTGTAGCTTTTGATCAGTGAAAGAATTTTTTAAATCGGTTCAGTAGTTTCAGAGATTACCCTCCACAAACATACAATTTTTTGCTCTTTATATAATGATATAGATTATCATTTAAAATTGAATAAATTTATATATGCTAATAAGCAGACATTGTTAAAATAATAATAAAAAAATTATATTTTTTTAATTATATTTTTTCTTTTCTTTTCTTTTTTTTAAATACAATTATTCTCATCACTATCTATTTGCATTTCATTTATTATTACTTCTCTTAAGTAAATGAATGTAGCTATTCTTATTTACGCATAAATGATTTCCTGTAGAATGCGTTGAAGAAACGGAAACTCAAACAATGTTTAGTTAACCCTCTAACGTTCACTCCATATTTTCTTTTGAAAATTGCTATATTAATTTAAAAAATGGCTTTTTAACATATCATCATCATCATTATCATTTTCAGCCTTTATCAATCCACTGCAGAATGAAGGCCTCACCTAGGTATTACCAAACTTCCCTGTTCTCTGCAATTCTTCTCCATTCTGTTCTTCCAAACTTCACAATTTCCTCTCTCGAACGACACAGTGGTCTCTTCCTCGGTCTTTTCTTGTCTCTTGGTATACAGAATAGGACTTTTGTGGTCCATCTATCGTCATTTCTTCTCGCAAGGTGCCCAGCCCAGATCCATTTAACTTCTTGACTCTAGAGATAACATCAGTAACTTTGGTTACTTTCCTAATCCAAGTGTTTCGCTTTCTGTATTTTCGGGCGAATCTCAACATACACATCTCTCCATGCTTTTCTGGGTTGTTTGCAGTTTTTGTACATCTTTACATGCTAATGTCCAAGTTTCTGAAGCATAGGTCAAAACAGGTAAAATGCACTGATCAAAAACTTTTCTTTTCAAACAAATTGGGAGGTCGCTTTTGAATATAATGTTATTTCTTCTGAATGCCCTCCATACAAGTTTAACTGGGTTTGTTAATTTCTTCCATAATGTTCACGTTCATCGTAAGGACTTGGTCCCTGATAAGCATAACTGCCAGTCGCGTATCGTGAATGACATTTTGGGTGTGCTCTACTCGGGTAGTTAGAAACAGTACATTAAAACGTATATTTAATCATCTGATTGGTTAATTTTCTTATTTCGAGAAACAACGTAGATAGGATGATATTTCAACAGTCAATCAGGAGAATGAACTTTTCATGATAATGAGCTGTTTCTAGCCACTCGTATGGAGCATACCCAAAACGTCATTTACGATACGTCACTGATAACTGCATACCGTTTCTAATTCATCTATATAAACAGTGATCTTCAGTGGAGAAACAAAAGAATTTGACATAACTTTTGTCTTTCTGAGGTTCATTTTCAAACCAACAAGCTTGCTTTCTTTGTTTAATTCCTGAAGAATTTCTTGCAGATCTTCAAATGAGGAGGCAATCAGTACAATATCATCCGTGAATCTCAAATGGTTTATAAACTCTCCACCAAATTGTATGCCTTTCTGTCGCCAATTTAATTTTTTAAAAACTTCTTGAAGTACCGCATTGAAGAGTTTGGGTGAAATTGTGTCCCCTTTCCTTACACCCTTTCTAATTTTGAATGAATTACTCGTTTTGTGGAGTTTTAATTTCTGTTGCTTCTTTATAAATGTTTACAATGTAGTGATTATATCCTGAATTAATATTAGATTCCTTTATACATCCATAACTGCTAGTGATGATACGGAGTCAAAACCTATTTCGTAGTCCACAAAAGCCACACACAGAGGGAGTTCGTATTTATTACTTCTTTCAATAATTTCTCTAATTGTATGAATATGGTCGATGGTACTAAAACCACTTCGAAATACTGCTTGTTCTTTAGGTTCCGCTGCATCTAATTGTTTCTATAAACGGTTTTGTCAGAACTTTCATCAGAATTTTATACAAAATTGAGAGCAGGCTGATCGGACGATAGTTTCTAATACCTTCTTTTTCTCCTTTTTTAAAGAGTAAGATTAGGATGGCATTTTTCCAGTCCTTTGGAACAGCATATTATGTTATACATTTGTTGAATAGTTAAGTAAGAACTTCAATGACTTCGTCCCTTGCTTCTTTTAAAATATCCACAGTGATTTTGTCTTCTTCTGAAGCTTTTCTATTTTTCATTATTTTTATTGCCGTAGCTACTTCTTTCTTTAATATTCCTGGTATAGAGTCGTTTGTATTTAATGAGGTAGGGGAACCACTGAGTTGTTCTGGTGAGCTGTACAATTCTGAATAAGAATTTTCTGCCTCTTTTAGAATTTGCTCTTGATTCCGAGAAATATTTCCATTTTTTTTCTTCAAAGCTTGAATTATTTTCCTACCAAGCATCAGATTTCTCTTTGCAGTCTTCAAACCTTTATTTTCTTAAATGGCTTGATGGATCATATTACAATTGAATTTCCTGGTGTCTTCTACAATCTCTTTTCTCAGATTTTTACATAGTTCTGAAAATTCAACTTTTGCAGTACTATTTTCCTTGTTATATTTAATTTTTCTTCACTTTTCCATAAGCTGTCGTTTCCCTTCCTAGATTTTTTTTAACAGGTTTGTCTTCTTCTGAACCAGCAACATTTTCTGCTGATTTCCAGAACAACACTGGCAAAATTCGCCGTAAACACATTGACGTCTTCAGTCCTTTAGTTCATTCTGGAACTCTTGTTTTTAGCTTTCAGAAGTTGTGGTTGGATTATCTTGTTTCGAATTTGTACCAGTTTCTGTCTTTCCAATGCAACCTGGTACTTTACTTTACAACGTACCAGTCTGTGATCACTACCAGAGTTAAACCTATTTATCGCGACACAATTAGTAAAAGTGTATTTCTTGTCAGTTAGAATGTAGTCTAATTCGCTTGTCCCTCGATTGGGACTCCTCCATGTCTATTTCTTCTTTGGATTCTTTTTAAAAAATGAATTCATGACATAAAATTTTTCCCATTCTGCAAATTCAATAAGTCTGTGTTCTCTTTCATTACTAGTTCCCTTTCCAAATACACCAACTACACGTTCATTGGAATGTTTGCTACCAATTAGAGCACTGAAATCTCCCATAATGATTCTAAGATTGTGTCTTCTAGTTTTGCTGATGGCCTTCGTAACATCCTCGTAGAATTTCTCAATAACTTGGTCTTCACATGTGCTGGTTGGAACATATACTTGAATTATCTCAGCGTTATAACACTTAGAGAGCTTGATGGTGAGTGTTACAACTCTATCAGAAAAGCTTGTAGCTTTTATTACCCTGATTTTTAAGTTATTGTTAACCAAAAATCCTACCCCGTTTCATCTTCCATTATCAATAACGCATATTTCCACTCTTCAAATCTAGAAAATCTCCACCTTTTCTTCTAACTTCACTGAGACCTATAATATCCCATGTAATATCTCGTAATTTTTCTTCAAGCTCAAGGAGTCTATCTGCGGAGCTCAAGGACCTGCAATTTAAATTACATATATTCATTCCTTGGCAGTTGATCCGATGATTCTTCGCACCCTCTGCCTTCTTGCTTTCCTGCTTGCTACCCAGAGCAGGGGCATTCCAGCCGCCGGGGAACGAGGGCCATTGTACATATGAAAAAGGAATTTTGAAATATGAAGGAGGAATTGGCCAAGTCACACCACGCTGGCCAATGCGTCTTGGTGCGAGCCCATCCATGTTGGTTCGTAATGCTAGGCATTACTAACAGCTGCACCACGCGAAGGTACGGATTGGACATTAGGCGTATGTCTCGGTCGGTTCCTCTAAACCATAAATAATGGAATTGGAGGGTCTCCTCCCAGTTAATAACACAGACCGTTATGCAACCTTTCAACACACAGCTGATCATAAATATGTCAAAAGAGAAAAAAATGCATTTTTAATTTTTGAAAAATTTTTAGTGTGAAACATTCATTTTTTAGCTTGATTAAATTCAAATAATAAACAATTTTAAACAGTTTAATCAAGTAATAAACTGTTTTCTCTTACAGTAAACATGTTATGCGTTTGATTCGTTAGGTCAATTTTATGTCTTTTGACCACATTATCTCCAAAAAGTGCATATAATGCGTTTAAAAGTGGACAGCGGAAGTCATGTGGTTGTTACACATCAGATTTTGAATTGTTGTGGGCATACTTTTTATTGGGTTTTAATGCGTTTTTTTTTTTTTTTTTTTTTTAAATATTTGCAAGGGTGAAAGTGTTTTCATCTTAGAGAAACCCTTGCACCCCAATTTTTCATCATTAATTTCTATCATATTCACTCACTAAAACTACTTTAGAAATATAATAAATATTTCTCTATTGAAATAGTGGTAGCAAAAAGTGCGATTTGTTTTTTAACTCTAAATGTTTATAACATTCTGAATTATGCATTAGACGAACAGAGGTGAATATGGAGTACCATAGTAAACTGAAATAATTTGGATTGCTGTAGATTCGATCATTACATAGCTTTTAAGTAATGTGTTTTTTTAAAAATGTGTTTTGATGGTTTTAAGTTACAAAAGATAGAGTTTACATGCAAAATTTTTAGTTTTTTTTTTTTTTTTTTTTTTTTTTTTTTTAAGCTTGTAAGTTAATATGGACCAAGCGGGTAATATGGAATAGTTATAAAGGGAAATATGCAATACCGATTTCCTTAAAGAACAATATGAAAAAGGGTAGTATTTTTTCAGAAAATCATGAGTAATCGTAATATTAAAATTTCATTTTGAAATTATTATTGAAAATAAACAGTATTGAAAAAATTATGAACACTTTCAAGATTTGCAAAAATTGCAAGTAATATTGTATAGTTGGTATTCTATATTACCATAATCGCCATCTTGGAGATTAAATCAACTTGAGTCATATGGTGGTAGAAATAGTTTCATGGGAACCAGACTACTACCTAATTCAATTTCCTTCCAAAAATGACACTAGGTTTTCACTCGATTTTATTATTTTGAAAATAGATTGCAGAATTCGTAATACTTACCTCCAAAAAAGTCTGAATCCTGATTAACCAAGCAAATTGTATGACAAAAAAACTGCTCTTCTGACTGAGATAAGGTAAACTACTTGGCGCCTAGCGAAAGCCTTTGACAGGCTTCCGATAGGTTGCAGCACCGTAGATGTGAGGCATAAGGGTATTTCATTTCACCCAACACTTCAATATCCCCTCCATCTCGTTCCTCTAAATAAACTTTAAAATACAGTATACGCCGCTTAATAAATGCACTGGTTAATAAAATCAGCCGCTTAATACGATCAAATTGCCAGGACCGGAATTAAATCAGTATAAACTATGTTAATACCGCTGCTTAATAAAATCAGCATCGCCATTTAATAAACTCAAAAATATCTCTTCAGCAGCAGTCATTTATGAACGCTAAACAAACTTTTTTATTTACACTATTTTTTCCCCTTTCTTTTCTTTTCTTTCTTTTTTTTTTTTTTTTTTTTTTAATAGAAAAAAAAAAAATAAAACATAGCAATCTCCGCTATCTCTCTTTATTGAAAATTTTACCCTTACAGCAAAATTACAAATTAAACACACTCCATCACTTGTCTGAGTAATAATTTCAAAGAATGCGTTACAAATTTGATTTGATTCTGAAGTAATTTTTTTTTTTAATTTTTAATTATTAAAAGACAATTTTTTATATAATTATTTAAAAATAATTAAGAAGCAAGAAGTTAAAACGTAAGGATTTTAAATTTAAAGAATAGCGCAAACTTTCGGCAAAGTTATGGTGATTTTCCCCAAAGAAAAGTGCATCGAAACTTGGGATGTGTTTAATTTATTATACTGAGAGAAGACTTAATCAATTATCTTTTAAAAAAAAAATATTAATGTTGTTTATTAATTCCATTTTTCGTTACCTTTTGAAATTTCTTTCCAAATTCAGGAAAGTAATACCCTTTTCTTGTGTGCAGAAACGTTCCCCGGATATAAAAATCAGCCGCTTAATAAAATCACTTTAGCTCAGGACGAATGCGATTTTAATAAGCGGCGGGTACCGTATTTGATTTTTTGAAAGTGCAAAGGTCCTTTCTCCTCTTTCAACAACAATAATTTTGATATTGTCAATATGAATTAACGTTCATTAATCACATTAAATGATACTTTTGATGTTAGGATTTACTCATTAGTATAATTTTTAAAAGACTATATAACTACTGTCGTTAAACGAATTTCTTACAGCTGAAGGAAGCTTTATAAGTATTGTTTATGTATGTTATAAGTTGTAATTAAAGCAAGAATGCTATTAGCGCAGATCGAGTGGAATAAAAATTAAACTCGAAACAAGAATTCTATATGCTAATAACAAGAACATAATAAACAAGAATATTATTTTGCATTATTTATGTACTGTACAAACCATAGTTAAAATAGGTGTTACAATAACATTCGTAAGTTGTAAAATATTCGGTGAGATCAAAATGTTACAAAAACTGTTAATATATATAATGGATATAATCTAAAAGGGGAAAAATCAAAATTCGCCCTAACTACAACCTGCACTTGTTTCGGACGACGGACGCCATTAGGTAGCCTCTTGCCATTTTTTTTTTTTTTTTTCCGGGGAATCTGCGTAGTAAAAACGTTTTATTAATATATAAATTCCCGAATTAAGGGGATTTCTATTCTAAAATTTTATTGTATATTATTTGCAGGAATTTTCGTCAGATAAATTGATTTAATATTAAAAAATTTAGTTAACAGGCAAATTTATATTTGTACCAGATACTAAAACATTACATTTTATTAAAATAAATAAATAACTGGTAAAAAACGAATGTAATATGACCTGCGGATTATATGCCCGAAATTATAGTGATTTCATTACTATTATTACTTAAAACTTTAAACAGCATATTAGGATTAAACATATAATATACAAAAGTAATTCTTGTATATATCGCAGACGCAGACTACCGCGAAAGATTGTTTTCAGACGTTTATTTCCATGATTTATTTCTGTCATTCTGTGTTTAGTTTTACGAAATTTTTAAAGAATTTCGCCAAAATATATTAATTAGTATTAATAAGTTTGTAACGAGTTTTTTTTTTTTTTTTTTTTTTTTTTTTTTTTTTTTAAGAAAATGTTTGCTATAAATTAAAAAATACTTTCATGAGTACTTGGAGACATACAGAATATATATATATATATATACTGTTTATCTAGCTAACAATATAAAGATGTAAACAAAAAAAGTATTTAACTTGTATTTCTATTTCTTATTTTAGTTTGATTTGTCTCTAATTTTGCCATTGAAGACAGAATTTATTAAAATCTATAAATAGCCTTTTCTACAAAATAACTTTTCTATTTTGATGAAACAATCTGTTTAACCAAGCATCGTATATAGATTCAATCGAAATTGCTATTTGATGACAGAACAGGTATTGCATTGCAACTTAAATTAAACTCATCTCAGAGAAGATTCTTCTCTATTACGTCTTCATACATTATATTTCCGATATTAAATGTATAGTAATTCCATAGAGCCAAAGCAATTCTAGTCTGAAATTAAACTCCTAAATAGTTGGGCTTGCTAAATTACTCGTAGTTTAAGTCTTGAAGGACTAATTCTTCACTATATGATGTTCTCTATTTTTAAAGTATTTATCACTTAGCCTGATTAAAACAAAAAAAGGGTTTTATTTATAATATTTCAAATATTACAATAAAAGTTTAAAAATATGAAGTTATTACTTTCTCTTACCCATAGGGTCGAGAAAGTATTGTTTTAGGGTCAAATTTTCGAACGTGAGTTTTTGTTGTATTTACATGTTCTGAGGTCCCCTGAATACGAAAATCATGATTTTAGCGAATGGTCTGTGTGTCTGTCTGTGTGTTTGCCTGTTATCAGCACATCTCAAGAACAAATAGTAGCAGAAATTTCAAACTCAGTATTCTAAATGTGTATCATATAGGGATGCTACAGTAAGCTTTTCCTTGAGATGAAGCCAATAGTTCGTGTACAAGGACACTCAAAAGTATTCAAATACATTACGTCTATGAGGGAAATTGCAGGTAAGTAGAGTTTAACATCTATAGACTGCACTAAACCAAATGAAACGAATATATATTTTGTGTAATAGAGATAGTCAACTGGGAAAAAATTTTTGTGTATGTAGGAGCCTCGCCTCCCCCCTGGGGGGAAGTCCCCCTCGAGGTGAGTAAATTTTCATGATGGGTATCATTCAAAAGAGCTCGTCAATACCTTTAAAACGAATGGTTGAACCATCGATCTGTGAAAATTTAAAATAAAGTTATCGACTTTTTTAATTTTTAACCAAAAAAAAAAAAAAAATTTTTTTTTAATGTAATATTGAGAATAAATTCAACTTTTTTTTTTTTTTTATATTTAGTGTTATACTACTTCTCTAATATGGAAACCGTGTGCATTATCATGGAAGATAATTTTTTTAAATAATAATTTTAATAAATTATTTTTACTGAGTGAATTTGTATAGGGAAATATACAAAAAAATCGAGTGGTGGCCACAACACACTAGTTATTTGTTGTTAGTGGGTATGCTTTACTAATAATATTTTACCATTTCCAGGAAAGCTGCTCGGGAATTGAAATAAATTCCTCATAGAGATATGGTAATTAATGTATGTTTTAAGCTAAATATTCATAGCTTGTTTTTTGTACAATAATGAAATGGGGGGTTTAGGGGAGCGGTAGCCCCCCTCACGCAGAACTAATTATCATATAAAACTCTTCCTAAGCCTAATTTGAATTGTTTAACATAGGTTTGCATAACAGTACTCGTTATCTTACCTCTTAATCTCCAACCTGTATTTATAGTGTATTACATTTCAGAGTAAGAGAAAGTAGTGTGAGTAACACACCAGTTTATTTTTTTTCTGATTTCAAATTGATTTCCTGACGATACGTGAAATGGGATTTGCATTTCCTTACTTCTTCCAACTTTCGCATTCGCGTAAATTTAAAATCGATAAAAAACCATTTATTAGTATGTGAGGAGCTTTAGTTCAAGAAAATTCAAGAAATCACAGAAACTGTTTTTGAAAAAGTTTTTCGTAATTTTTTGGTTATAGCAGTATTTTTGTTCAATTTTTGGAAGAATCTTTATCATTCCAAATCTTCAAGAAAAATCTTCCAGTTAGTAAATAATAGTATCAATTCAATTACACTTTCCAATAGTCTCTCTGTCATTTGTGAGAAAAAAAAAAAATCTTCCAGCTTTGTCCCGATCCAGGAAATAAATATGTATTAACCTACGTATATTTAATCATATAAAAGAAAGTTCCTACATTCCATTTGTTTCTTTGTCACTTAATGTTAAAAAAGTTTGTTTTAAACGAAATTAGTTCATGTGAGAAAATTTAAAATCCCATACCTATTAATGGATATATATATATATATATATATATATATATATATATTTAAATATATATATATATATACATTTTTTTTTTTTTTTTTTTTGCCGCAATTTTATTATGACATAAATTAGTTTTTTCAATAATTATATTCTATTAGTAACAATGCGTCGATGAATAAACTACAATTGTATTTTATATCTTACACATATCCAGAAGGAAAGATGAAAAAAGAAAAACATTACATCAAATTGTAACTTACGAGTATATCCTTATATATGACTAAATTAATTGACACTTTGTATTTTATTTTACACGTTTCGTTACTGCATAGTATTTTTAGTTATCAAATTTAGACTATTTTAATATTAAAAAAAAAGCAACATATTCCTAAAGATGTGATTTTAAAACCAAAATTGATATTTTTACTTTCTTCTATATATATGAAAAGAAAATACTGGATTCGTAAAAATTTTCGAACACCAGGTTTTGATGAATTTCTTATTTTATATTAGAGAAGTTTTTTTCTATAAATAAAGTGGTGCGAAATAATGGCGGGGCTAAAAATTTTCTGCAATAAATTAAAATATTGGCATTTATGTTATTGGTCACTGGTCATTCCGGCAACGGTCGCTCTTTATTCAGAGCTGCCAATCTAATCCGGCAAATTGTTAGTACTGCCCCTTTTTTGTACACCACTTAATTTTTATAGTAATTTTCTTCAAATAAATTTGCGATGAATAAAGAAGAAAAAAACTCTAAGAAATGAAATGGTGTAGAAAAGGGGGAGGTACTAACAATTTGCCGGATTAGGTTGGCAGCTTTGTTTGTTAGTGTAGCTCATAAAACAGAAATCTACAACACATATAGTCGGTAACAAAAGTATCTGAACACTAGCAAAAATTCCTATATAAAAAATGTAGAGTTAATACTGTTTTGTCAAATAAATCCTTGTCGAATCATGTTCTTAGACTAAGAGCATGATTCGACAAGGATTTATTTAACAAAACAGTATTAACTCTACTTTTTTAAATAGGAATTTTGCTAGCGTTTGGATACTTTCGTTACCGACTGTATATATGTTATATGTACAATCGGTAACAAAAGTATCCGAACACTAGCAAAAATTCCTATGTGAAAAAATGTAGAATTAATACTGTTTTGTTAAATAAATCCTTGTCGAATCATGTTCTTAGACTAAGAACATGATTCGACAAAGATTTATTTAACAAAACAGTATTAACTCAACATTTTTTCATATAGGAATTTTTGCTAGTGTTCAGATACTTTCGTTATCGACTGTATATATATATATGTATTATTATCCATACATACAACTGGTATCAATCAAGTTTTAGTGGATTTCACGTAACAGGTGGTGCTGTCGTATTGTTTTTATATATGGAAAGATAGGACAACACAGACCGCATGATTTTGTAATTTGGCAGTAAGGTCCACCTGCGGGCGTTATTCTTCAAAGTTGCAATATTTCAGAACAAAATTTTCTGCATTCACATTTATATTACAGATGGACAAACATTATAATTATAATCTTTCTAATCAAAGTATTTGTAAGTATATTCGATCGTACAAATGTGAATATTGGGTATATTCTTAAGAAATAAACGTACAAATTGCGAAAGAAACGTCCACTGGCGGAGTTACAGATTTTCAAATGACGTGAATCTACGTCAGCGGTCGCGAAAGTGTTAAAAATATGATTGTAAAATTAAAATAAATTATTTATAACAGTAATAATAATCAACCAGAATAATTTATTTTGTCTATGCAGGTATTCCTGCTCTACGCATCGCTTTCCCCACGGTGTAAACATTTTTTAAAAGAACTCTGCAATATTTTAAAAACAAATAGTGAAATTATATGTATCTGGGATAATTCGGTGTAAATATTTTTCAAAAGAACTCTGCAATATCTTTAAAGTGAATAGTGAAATTTTATGTGTCTGGGATAATTCTACATAATTATCGATTCTTTTCATTAAAAAAATTATTTTTTAGATGTCGTCAATAGTGCATAAAATTGACTTTCTCCCGATATTTAGTGTTATACTTTTTTGAGATTAAAATCGTCTGCACTCAGCTTGGAAGATAATTTTGTTAAACAATAATTTTAATAAATAATTTGCGCTGATTGAATTTTGTATAGGAAAATGTTTTGTCATGGAAAAAACATTTTAGTTTTTGACTATTAATATTAAATGGGAAAGCAAGTTTACAAATAGAAAAACTTGTTTCCCCGTTCTTTAACTAGTGCCTAAGTTAATATTTTTATTTCGATGTTTTACATTTTCATGTTGCGAAAGAATAATATTTACTAAAAGCTGAGTATGGAAATCAAAGAAGCCCACGTTTATTTACACTAGGTATTAAATGACGCAATTGAATTAGAATTTCGAATTTTGAGTATTTTATAAAATCAAAAGCTTATGAATATTTAAATTTTTATACGCGGAATTTAAATTTTATAATGCTATTAATATTTTATCGTGATTTGAAAATATTAAATTTTATCAAACTGTATTACTCTGCAAATCATGATAATTATTTTAATTCTTTAACTGTAGGTTTGTACAAATATGAAAATCTTATTTAGATTTATTTAGATAAAAATTAATTTCTACCATATGACATTTCTAATAAATATCATTATTCCCAGATTCCATATGTTTAGCATTTAAATCCAATTTTTTTTACGATTTAAATTAATGAAATTATATTAAATATTCTTGCTAAAAAAATTTATAAAATACATGTAATAAAAATCCATTCTTTAATATATTCATAAAATTAATCATTGTTTCTTTAAAACGACGGAAGGAAGTCAGTGAGCGAAAAAGATCAGTCAACAACCTTTAATTAAAGTCCATCGTTGAAATTTACTTTTAAAATCGATTATTTCAAGAATGTTCACATCTTTAAAGCTTAAGTCCCCCCCCCCCTCCCCCACACACACACCCTAAAAGTAAGTTTATTTATTTATTTCTCTCTGTTTTTTTTTTTTCTTTTGTAAAAGTAAGGGTTTTTTTTTTTCACCCTTCTTAAAAGTAAGATAGATTATTAAGAAAAATATATGAAAAACTAGAAATTATTTAAATCGATTTTTAATTAAATATGAATAATAAATAGTTTAAGGAAATTAATCACTTTTAATATGCGCGCTTGTGAGATATTATTTTATATTATTTTCTGTTTAAACTGATATTACAAAAATATCCAGAAACTTTTTAATATGAGTGAAACTTATAAATAAAACATATGAAAAATATATATTTAAAAGTGGTGCGCTTATTTTCCAGATAGGGTATACAGGGTATATCCGAAATGATTACAGTTGAATGAAATCGGCGTTCGAACGCAAAGTCTGTGAAAAAGGGGTTGGAGGTCACAAATGATAGCCTATAGACATTTAGTAGGTTCTGAGAGTCGAAACTGGGTGGAATGTAATAACACTTATAAGATTGTCAATATTTTTTTTAGTTTTGAGCTGCTCTGATCTTTTTAAAGGAACAATTACTTTATATATATATATATATATATACAGTCGAACCTCGTTAACGTGAAAACTGTTAATATGAATTACTTTTAACATGAACTGTTTCCACAATCCTCGTCAAAATAAAGATTAGTTATATAAAGATTAGTTACTGATAGCGTGAACTGCTGATAACATGAACCAATTTTTTATCCCCCTTGAAATTCACGTTAACGAGGTTCAACCGTATATTGTATATAAACTTCTGTATAATAAATACTAGTTATTCGGAAATTTGAAGAAGGTAGAGAGTTTGAAAAATAATCACCAGAGTTGGAAATGGAGCAAGAATGAACTCGACGTGGGATAGTAGACTGAGACAATTACTTTGCGATTCGCAGGGAAAATATTCCAGAACCTGTATGTTTTCTGATGGATTCATGAAATGAATTAAAGAAGTGATGGATGACAGAGTTCTAAAAGATCTGAGTTAAAAGTAAAAGTGGACTTTCCTTTACGATCGTGCGGGTTAGACATCCACGACATCTACTTACATTTTTGCATATGGAACTGTCGTATGCAATAAAATCAGGAAATGAACGATCGAGCTAATTAGCAGAAAGTATAAAGTACAAGTTTCAATCAACAAATGTCGGTTATAGTTAGTCCATATTTTTCTTTCAGTTTGCAAAAACAGAAGAATGTAATGTTTTAAGATAAAAATGTTTCGGGTCGGGAAGGGTTATAAGGAAATGAAAGATATAGAGAAACTGTACGCGGCTGATATGCTGGAGAAAGTAACCTAGTTGGATAATTTAAACGCGACATAAGATAGTTTTATGAGCTTAACAGCGATTTTTGAACAAATTTAATGGGATGTGCGAAATTCTCTCTCGAAGTGGAAAGGAAGTGAACAAGCTGCTAAATATGGCGTTTTGCTACATTTATGTGATTATATAAAAGGTATACGGAATTCAAGAAAAAATGTACTTTTTGTATAGAAGTTAAGCATATAAAGGACTATTAGAGATAACATGCTAATGCATAAAAAAACGTTTATAAATTTTCAGAGACATCTAAAGAGTTCTTTGTATAACAGGTGGATGATATTAAGCCAAATGCAAAAATTTGCCAAGAATGTAGTGAGAATAAACCTCTGGTTTGAATAATTTCTATGTTTTACAACGCTAAAAAATTATTACTCGACACATTTAGTACCCTGCAAACAAAAAGCACAGCTAGAAGAATATTGTTAGCACATCTTATCAGAAATGTAAGGATACTTCAAGAAACAAATACAAGTTTGCGTGCATAATCTAATTAACTATAGTAAAACTTCAGGTAAGAAGAGCCACAACATTTTAGAAACATGATAGCCAAAATAATTTATTTAAAGTTTTTTAAATTGTAAATTGATTACGAGTCATTCAATGAGAGACTAAATGCGATGCAAAATTTCGAATATATGTTGGTTAATGATTTGTGAGACAGAAAGAAGGCTCAGAAGATCAAAGATTATCCGCATTCTAAGTTTTATTTCCTTATTTATAATCAACAATATGAAAAACGAATAACTATTATAGAAAAGGCAGAGTAGCAGTGATTCAGTGACGGGCAGAGGGTTGATAGAGGTCAGAATTCTTCTCATAATATTTCATTGTAACGATTATTTTTATTGTATTAGCAATATTTTTCAATTACTTTAAACATAAGTATAGAAACATTTGTAATATTTATACGTCTGTTTGTTTATGTCATGAGCACTTTCCAACAACATAGTTGTAAAGTATTTATGACTTCAGTTTGTCTGTTTGCACAGCTTTTTTTTCAAAATGGTTTAAATCAGGCCTGTCCAACCCAAAACACTTGGTGGGCCGCATAGAAAATCTATGTATATATGTGTATGCGTATTATGTTTTTGAGTGTATGAATTATGTATGTACAGTAGAGTCTCTATAATTCGAGTCTCGATTGTTCGAGTTTCCCATAAATCCGAGTTAAATTCGACTCACCAAATAAAAAAAAAAAAAAAGACCAACACATGAAAAAATTACTTCTATCTTTTATTGTTATTTCACCGGTCTCATGCTATGAGAAGAAATCCTTCCACTCAAAGAAAACGCATTTTGTATTCTTTGCAGGTGCGCGTTTTGGAGGAGGGGGGAGGGAATCGTGCTATTTCAATTTGGAGAGAAAGTTGTGCAATCCGATTTCAGCCAATCACCTGTTTCCACTTCTCCAAATGTATCTTTCCATATTCTAAAAATAGTGCAGTTCGATTAGTTCGGTACTAGCTCGCGGAATTTAAGTCACTTTTGAAAGATTTTTTAATTCTGTTTACAGAAACGTAATTGTTTTTCCATAATGGATTCTACAAAAAGGAAAAGGAAATTCGTTCCATTAAAAGTGAAATTAGAAGCATTAAAAAGACTGGATAAGGGGGAAACTCTTAAAAAACTTGCAGTCGAATATGGCGTAGGTGGAGTCACAGTTGGTGATTGGCGTAGAAACAGAAGCAAATTAGAAGCGTTTTCCGGTAACAAGTGCTCAGACGTATCATTGGATAGAAAATCTTTGAAAAAATCTGACTATGAAAAAACAGGCGAGGCACTTTTTATGTGGTTTACCCAACAAAGGCAAAAAGGATGCCCTCTTTCAGGTCCCATTCTAAAAGAAAAAGCTTTGCTGTTTCAAAAAGAATTTGAAGAGGGAGATCAAAATTTCACTGCTAGTGTAGGCTGGTTTGACAAGTGGAAAAAAAGATACGGCATTCGGCAACTAGAGATGTGTGGAGAGAAATTATCTGCTGATTCTGAAGCCGTCGTAAAATTCTGCAAGAAATTACAGGAGATAGTAAAAAATGAAAAACTTACAAATGACCAGCTTTATAATTGCGATGAAACTGGCCTTAATTTTAAAATGTTACCTTCTAAGACACTCGCGTCACGTGAAGAGAAAAGTGCTCCAGGTCACAAAAAGAGCAAAGAGAGATTGACAGTTCTCGCGACATCAAATGCTTCAGGAAATCATAAGATGAAACTTGTTGTTGTCGGAAAATCGACTAAGCCAAGAGCCTTTAAACATATTTGTGTATCGTCTCTACCGGTTACGTATAAGAGCCAAAAAAGTGCTTGGATGACGCAAAAGATATTTAAAGACTGGTTTTACTCCGATTTTGTTCCAGAAGTTAAAAAGTTCTTGAAAGAAAGAAATCTACCTTGTAAAGCCATCTTGACGCTTGATAACGCGGGTTCCCATCCAAATGAAGATGAATTAAATTGCGATGGAATTCGTGCCATGTTTTTACCCCCAAATGTAACTAGTTTAATTCAGCCCATGGATCAAGGGATTCTACAATGCTTAAAAAAAAAAGTATCGCCGTAGATTGCTGCAATCTCTTCTAGAATCCATAGAAGGTGAAGAAACCATTGTAGATGTTTTGAAAAAAATTACCGTGAAAGACGTTGTGTATTGGGTGGCTGGGGCATGGGATGAAATAACCTCAGAGACTCTTCAGAAATCTTGGAATAAAATTTTGAAGAACGAGGGGGCAGAAAACAATACTAATCAGGACATTAGTGAAGATGATATGCCGTTGTTTAATTTTATTAAAAAAATCCCAGGGTGCGAAAACACAGATAGTATTTCTGTGGTGGAAGAATGGCAAAATAATGACGACCAACTAGAATTTACGGATGCAGCTATAGTTGATATGATTAATTTAGTAGAGCAGGATGATAGTGAGGAGGAGGACGTAACAAATGATTCCACACCACGTATGAGTCACAGCGAGGGTCTTGCTGCGCTAGAGGCTGCTATGAGATACGTAGAACAACAGCCTGAAGCGACTCCAGTCGACAATGTGATGCTCAGAAGATGGCGTGATATTGCCGCACGTAAAAGGAACAATGTATTTAAACAGAAAACAATTGACAATTACTTTAAGATGTAATTAACTTATCTTCAGAAATTAATGTAATAGCATTATGTAAGTACATTTTTTTTTTAATTGAAATATACACTTAAATTTAAAAATTGTGTTTACATATTATTTCTATTTTATTAATTTTGTCATTTTTGATAATTCGAGTTTTCAATAATTCGAGCTACGTCCGGTCCCGTCCACCTCGAATTACCGAGACTCTACTGTATATACTTCTTTGGGGGGAGGGCAGGGTGAAGATTCGGATCAGAATACATTAACTTAAATTATTTTCATTCATAAATTAACAATAGAATCGTTAAAAAATTTTGAGTCTGCATTAATAAATACAATAAAATAATTAAGCATGGTTCTAATATTTCATTACAACAGTGTAATTCTTTAGCTACCGTAATCGTTGAAAGGTATTTTCACTTCGAAAAGTTAGAATGGATTTATTAATTTTTAATCTGTTAACCGAAGTTGTCAAACTTTAAATATCGTTAGTCTCCTCGCGGGCCATAGAAAACTACACGGCGGGCTGTGGGTTGGCCACCCCTGGTTTAAATCATGTTTCTAATAAAGCAGGGTTTCAGGAATATACAATGTTCTTTTCTTATTTTATTTGAATGATGGCTAATATTTCTGGGAGCAATAGAGACATATGTTGGATTGGTCGGGTAATGGAAGTAAAAATGTTTAAATTACATCGAGAAATTTTCGAGGATTAAATAGTCTTTAATTGTATCAAGCAAATTACCTTTGTTTTTATAGAGGTTTCTCATTTTTAAAATGAGGCCCAAGCGGTGAAAAATCCCCCTTTCTTTCCTGCTTTGAGATATCTATTTGGAAGTAAAATTCTCCGGTGTACATAACAGGCTTTGGTATAGTAGATAATACTTGCTTTTAGTCTCCTTTAATGCTGATCTTACTAGATATATTTTGTCGGTAAATTCGACTACTCCCTTCCTCTATTCAACTTACACTTGAAGTAGGAAACGATAACACTTTTATCTAAGGGGTTACATGAGTTTCGAAAGCTAAAAAGAAGTATATGTTCTCTATTATTTTTAATATAGTAAGATTTTTTTTTTTTGAGTATATAAAAGAGCAACAATTATACAATATTTTCTAAAATTTTCATTAAAAATTTTGGAAAATTCAGCCGGTGGGTCTTGGTTTTCGGAGATTCTTCAGAAAAGTATGGACGTGATTTCTCAAAAACTAATGCACAAAACTTATTGAAATTTTGCAAAATTCTTTAAAATAGAATTCACAATAAACTTGAACATTTAAGCTTGAATAACGGATTTTTGTTTTTTAAGTTTGAATATTTGAAGAGTTATATTCAAAATGAGTACAATTTTCAGTACAATTTTCAGCATTGCGGGATTTTCAGGGTTCCTACGCAAATTTCAAAACTGTATAGCAATTAGTAGAGAACCAATGACGTTATTCCTTTGCTGCAGATTAAAAGTGTATTTTATCAGATGCATTTATTTATTTCGTTTAATGTAATTAAAATGTACACAATGGAACAGTATGCAAAAATAATACTGCTTTAAGGCTAATGTAATCTGAGTGAGGAAGAGGCTGTATGCAATATCCAATTAAATTGCCAAATGATAACCATTCAGCTACAAATACGATTTTAAATGTTGCAAAGCGCTTATGTAAAGCGGGTAGATTGAAAAAACGTTCTCGATCCAGAAGTTCAAATATGCATGCCTCTGACTAGAAAATTTTGGAATATGCTGTGTATTCACAGTCTAGTGTCAGAGACATTAGCGGAACGTGGTTGATTAAAATCCCATGTATGGAACGTTTCAAATGTGCACGGCGCGCATCCTTATCGACTGCGACTAGTACAAGTTTTTTGCCCGGAGGTTAAGATAGACGATTCGACTTTTGCAATTTCATTATGAACAAGCTAGAAATAGATCCGTCGTTTATGTATGGAGTTCTTTGGACAGATGAATTCACGTTTTCAAGAACTGGTGTTGTGAATAGGCAGAATGCACACTTCAAGCATCAAGTACGATGGTCTGTTAAAGTCTGGTATTGCATCTGCACTGTAAAAAATAACGGTACCTTTTACAGCAGAATGTGCTGGCAACCATGTTGCCAGCACATTCTTCTGTTAAATAAAACAATTTACAGCGGAAACATCTGCAAAGAAAGCCTTTTTTACAGTTGTTTCTGCTGTAAATTTCTTCTTTCCAACAGTAGAATTTTCCAGCACACATATTGCCAGCACATTCTGCTGTAAAACCTACTTTTTTTTTTCATGCAGTGTGGAAGGGAGCATTAGTGGGATCCTTCTTTTTTAACGATAAGTTAACAGGTAAAAAATATGCAGATGTGTACTGTTATCTGACTTCCTCGATGATCATGTTTCGTTAGCAGACCTCAAAAAGTTGTAGTTTCAGCGTGATGGGGCAACAGCCCACAAAGTAGCTCCCTCCCTGACATTTCTACGTAGCATGTTTCAAGAAAACATCATAGGTTATGCAGTTCTGGAGAAGGGCCTTCTCGATCGCCGGATCTAAATCTTCTAGGTTTCTTTGTTTAGGTGATAAATAAATTAAAAAAAAAAAAAAAAAAAAAGGGTCTACGAAGTAGAATCTGTAAGCTTAGTAGATATGCAAAACCACATTTTATCTACTGTCAGATAGAGTCCTGCGCGGGTTGGGTTTTACCTGACCCGAACCCGACAGATGAATTTTAAATCAACCCGAAACCCGACCCGAACCCGACAAAAAAAATTTCATCAACCCGAAACCCGACCCGAACCCGACAAAAATTTTTTCATCAACCCGAAAACCGACCCGAACCCGCAACAGAGAATTTTTTGCGACCCGAACCCGACCCGAAACCCGACTTATCTAACCCGAACCCGACCCGAAACCCGAAAAATAAATCATTACTTATTCATCTAAAAATCATGCAAAACAAGGTAAAATGATATAACATGATATAAAATAAAGTAAATTTTCATTGTCACACAGTTGGTAAATTATAAAAAAAACTAGTATGTTGTGGCCACCACAAGACATTCTTCTATATTTTTCTGTCAAATTTACTAAGTGCGAATAATTTATTAAAACTATTATTAAAAAGTTCAACGTGATGAATGCGAATAATTTTCACCTTAGGGAAATCTAACACTAAATATCCAAAGAGAGACAGTTTCATCGTCTATAAATAACTTCTTAAACAATGAATTTTTATAATGGTTATCTCACATATCATGGTTCGTACAGTTATATAAGGCATAGAAGTTGAGATATGGCCATCCTATTATCGATGAAATTTGCAGTATAACAGCGCCACCTATTGGCCAACAAGCATTAAAAGTGAATCAGCATAATGTCTCATAATTGCCTTCTCACATATTAAGTTTTGTTTGATGATACACAATAGAACCTGAGATATAGCTTTCCTTGTAATTGTGGAAATCGCTGTGTAGCAGCGCCACCTGTTGAGCGGTCTACACCAAAAGTTGACAGGCGCTAATATATACTAAAGGGCACCTACATACAAATTTATATGAAATTCTGTGCAGTAGTTCTTGAGATATAGCCTTTCCTTAAATTGCGGAAATCGCTGTGTAGCAGTGCTACCTGTTGGCTAATAGGCATTCAATTTAAATTAGCGTAATATCTCATATTGGTCGTCTCACATATCAGGTTTTGTTGGATTATACGCAATAAAACCTAACATATAGTCTAGACTAGACCTCTCAAAACTTGTAAATCCGTCGAAAACCGGAAGTCGAAATATTTTACGAATCCAAAACTTTCTTCGATTGAATATAGAAGAAAGTAAAAAAATAAAAAAATAAATAAAATGTAATTACTGATTGTATTGAGTTAAAAATTAAAAAAAAAAAAAAAATCTAAAAAAAAAAGCTTAATAATAATGTTTGAACATTTATGTGAGTTGTGAACTTCAAGATTGCAAAAATATGCTTCATTTTCAGTGTTAGTAGTTCGTTGTTTATATTCTGAAAAAAAAAAAAAAAAAAAAAAAAATATATATATATATATATATATATATATATATATCTTTATTTATTGCTTTTGTTCTTCATGAATGTTTATAATAATTTGGGTAGCAGGGATATATGATTCACAATTGGACATCTGCTTTCCCACGATCAATTTCAATTCACACAATCAGCTAATTATCTTCTTACAGCTGCAATTTTCGTGCGTTGTTTTTGTTTATTTGTTCTAAAGAAGACGTTAAAGAATATTATTATAATACCTTAATGGAATCCGTTTCCTAAATGTGTTTACATTACTTTTTACTTTCTTCTGTATTCAATTGAAGAAAGTATTGGAATCGTAAAAATTTTCAGCTTCCGTTTTTTGATGGATTTACACGTTTTGAGGGTTTCAGAACACAATTTGACTAGGGGTTCTTAGAAAATATGTATCTGTCAGTTTGTGTGTCTGCGTGAAAAAAAAAAAAAAAAAAGTGCGACTGTATTTCGGGAACTACTGCAGATGATATAAATTTATACGCAGATGTACCTTGACCTAAATTAGTACCTATCAACTTTTGGTGTCAATTTCGTAACAAGTGGCGCTGCTGAACCGCGATTTTCACAATTTCAGGAAAGGTTATATCTCAGGAACTACTACACGATTTTGTATATAAATTTATATGCAGATACACTTTGACATAAGTTAATGTCTACCAACTTTTGTGTCAATTGCTCAATAAGTGGTGCTGTTATACGTCGACTTTCGCATTTTCAGGAAAGGCTATATCACAGGTTCTGTTGTGTATTATCAAACAAAACTTGACATGTATAAGTGTAGCCATTATATGACATTACGCTGATTCAATTTGGATGCATATCAGCCAATAAATGGCGCTGCTATAGTGCAATTTTCCCTGAGAACGGGATGTGGCTACATCTCAACTTCTATGGCATATAACAGTACGAAACCTGATGTATGAGGTAACCATTATGAAGACGCTTTTTTTAAAGACTTTATTTATAGAGAATTAAACTGTCTTTCTTTTCTTATATTTAGTGTTAGTTTTTTCTAAATGAAAATCATTCATTATGGTAGATAATTTTAATAAATAATAGTTTTAAGAAAATATTTTTACTGAGCGAATTCCTATAGGAAAATATAGAAGAAAGTTTGAGGTGGTCACAGCGTACTAGCTTTAAATGAAATCACAACAAGTATTTCTTTTATATTTGCTGTATAAACAAGTATAAATAGAGGAAAATTCAAAATTCCGTTTACTCAAAAGCGAGGATTGAATTTCATTAAAAGTAAAGGTATTAAATAAATAAATAATAATAATAATAATAATAATAATAATAATAACTAGTATGTTGTGCCCACCACAAGACTTTCTTCTATATTTTCTAATACAAATTCGCTCAGTACAGATAATTTACTAAAGCTATTATTTATTAAAATTACCTACCATAATGAATGCAGACGATATTCATTTTAGAGAAAAATTACATTGTACTAAGAAAGACAGTTTTATTCTCCATAAATAGCACATTTAAAAATTCGTTTTCATAATGGTTATTTCACTTATCAAATTTTGTACAGTTATACACCATAGAAGTTGAAATATAGCTTTTCTGTTCTCTGGGAAAATTGCAGGACAGCAGCGCCACCTATTGGTCAATATGCATCCAAATTGAATCAGCATAATGTCTGATAATGGTCTTTTCAAATATATATATATTATTATACACAATAGAACCTGAGATATCTCTTTCCTTTAAATTATGGAAATCGTTGTATAACACTGCCACCTATTGAATTATTGGTACCAAAAGTGAAAAGACAGTAATTTATATCCACATATAAATTTATGTGCAATTTTGTGTAGTAGTTCCTGAAATATAGCCTTTCCTTGAACTGTGGAAATCACTGAATAGCAGCGCCACCTTTTGAGAAATTGACATAAAAAGTTGATAGGGACTAGGTAATGTCAATGTGCATCTACATATAAATTTATATGCAATTCTCTGTAGTAGTTCCTGACATATAGCATTCCCTTAAATTGTGGAAATCACTGTATAGCAGCGCTATCTGTTGAGCAATGGGCACCAAAAGTTGATAGGCACTAATTTATGCCAAGGTGCATTTATTTATAAATTTATATGCAAATATGTGCAGTAATTCCAGAGATATAATCTCCACAAAATTTTTGTCACACACATACAGAGGCACAGACTGATATTTTCTAGAAATAGTAAAATCGTGTTCGGGACTCTCAAAACGTGCAAATTCGTCAAAAATCGGAAGTTGAAAATTTTTACGAATCTAATACTTTCTTTTACTGAATATAGAAGAAAGTAAAAAAAAAAAAAAAAAAAACTTGTAAATTGCGAAACCTTTTCAATTTCCAGACTGTAAATGCGAGTTTATACTGTATTTATATTTCTTTATATATTAACAACAGTCGAGAAAGATTTATAATACTTTTCTAATTTTCATACAATTTCTACAAAAGATACATATTACTTCCGTTGAAGAAAAGAAAACAGATCCAGATACAAATATGGATTTATTTTTCTGGCAGATATCCGCGGATACGAATAGGGAGCTCCGGTACACGTCTGCCCACCAGCGGCCCAGCGGTTCTGCGCTCGAAGCTGGTAGATGGGAGGTGTCGGGTTCGATCCCAGGTCGCGCTCATCAACCTAGCCGTTCGGAATTTTCCGTGGTTTCCTCCAAAACACGCGTAAGTATGGGCTAGGACACCTTAGAAAGACTCAAACGGAGGGCATACTCCCTATAGGCCTAGGACACATCTGGAGTCAATCGACTTTAAATCCTCCAACCAAACAACCAACCGATACATGTCTAGTATGCGCAGAATGTTTAAATTAGTTACATAGTTGTAAACATGCCTATAAATATATGTTTATAGTTGTAAAAAATATTTTGAAAGGTGGTCTCCAGTCGACCCGACTTCTTGAAAACCAAACCCGACCCGAACCCGAACCCGACCCGCAAGAAAAAAAATCTGTCAACCCGACCCGAACCCGACCCGCACGAAAAAAAGATCAGTCAACCCGACCCGAACCCGACCCGCAAGAGAAAAAATTCTGCCAACCCGACCCGAACCCGACCCGCGGGTCGGGTCGGGTTCGGGTAAAATCGGGTTACCCGACCCGATGCAGGACTCTACTGTCAGATGGATCAAGCCTGTAATGTTGAGAAATGTTGAAAAGAAATTTCAGTCACTATATATTGTAGTCCAAGGAATACACTTGGAGCACACGCAATGAGAAAATAAGAAACAGGATATTTATCCGGTACACTTTATTTATTTCTATTATTATTATTATTATTATTATTGAGTTTCTCTGCGAGAAAACACTATTTACTGGGTTATTATTTCAAATTACTTTCATAAAATTGTATAAGCTTGTGTATTGTGTTTTTATGTGTTGTACAATATATATATATATATATTCAATACCAGTGATTAGGCAGGTATTATACTGTTTTTTGACTTGAACAACAACACTTTTGTCATGATCATACCTAGTCTGCTCGCTAATTTTCTGATAGGGTGATATGTGATAATCTCCATTTGTGCACGGCCCTACGCTACACGTTAAAACTTTGAACTCGAATTTCTCCACGAATATTGGCCATACATCTATCGAACCTTTTGTGTTTGAAATGTTTTTGTATGGACAAGATTTCCCTAAACATTAATGTGGGGACCTGGGATTGTATACAAATTTAGATTTAGTATTTTTCACTAATTTTCTTTTTTCGCTTCACTCTTTTAATATCTCCACTCTGCATCCAATTTTGATTATTTTTTTGTAATTGGAAGTATGCATCTAGAAGTAACGGTTGCGAAAATAAAGGTCATTCAGGTTAAAATTGGCCACGCCGTATACCGATTTCAATAATTACTATAATAAAATCTACTTCAGCGACATTTTTTAATTTTGTCTTGACCAAAGCAATTTATATGAAATCAAATCGAGAATCGTGTTGTTGCAGATACCTATACTGTTAAAAATATAGGTGCTAAATTGAAAAAAAAATTGTATTACAGTAGCTACAATGTGCTGGATTGAACAAAAATTTCCTACTACAGTAGTTGCAATAGGCTGGATTGAATCAAAATTTGGCACAACAGTAGCTAAGTACAAACACAAGATGGTGAAGCCATTGACCTCAATTTGATCCTTCAAAACGGTAAAGGATTTCACCATAACCAAGCAGGAAATCATCTTATTAATAATAAAAGCCCGAAACTAACGTTTGAAACTGACACCATTGCTACAAAAATGCATTGAAATGAAAAATAATTAACCTTGATTTGCAGGAATGAATTAAATAAGGAAGAAGGGGATAATTTAGCAGGAAAAAATGACGTTACAATTGCAACAATGTGTTGAGGAAAAATTAAATTTTACTCGTGATTTGAAACAATTAAAAAAGAATAAAAAATAGTTTGAAAGAATAGACGTAATTCCGCATAAGGATCGCTAATGGGCAATTTGAAGATTTTCTTCCTCGGACACCGCTATCAAATTATGATCAAAACATTTTGCCAAATTAGGGTAAAATGTAAGAGAAAAAAAATTATAACAAATAACAAGAATTTAGAGATATTAATAATGTTGAAAAATATATAAATGATAATAAATTCAAAAAATGTGGAGTGACTCCACTCGACTTTCCGAAAATTGAGTAATTAACAGTTTTGTAGATAAAGTAAAGAAAGAGGAGTTGTTAAACAAACAAAATAGAGAAAACCATAATGGAGTGAGTATTTTTCTCCATATATTACACGATGTTTTATTAATCGCTACTGAATTTTGAGCCCATAGATCATAACGATAAAGAATATTTCGTTGTGTCCCTGTAAAAACTTATAAATTCTAGATTCACCAAAATGCTTATAGTTAGTTCAACAGTGATTTAAAATATTCATATAAATTTTCAGCTCAATTGAATAAGGCTTTTAGATGCTATCGCACTTTTAAAAAATTGGTCCCATAGGCCATAATGATAAAGAATTTTTCTTTGTGTCCCTGTAAAAAAACTGTAAGTGCTAAATTCACCAAAATCTATACAGTTGGTGCAACTGTGAGCTATAACATGTGTACAAATATTTTGCTCAGATTAATGAGGCGTTTAGACGCTATTACACTTTTAAGAATTTGGCCCCATAGGCCATAATAATAAAGAATTTTTCTTTGTGCCCCTGTAAAAAAACTGTAAGTGCTAAATTCACCAAAATCTATACAGTTCATGCAATTGTGACCTATAACATGTGTACAAATTTTTTCCTCAGATTAATAAAGGGTTTAGACGCCATCGCACTTTTAAAAATTTGGCCCCATAGGCCATAATGATAAAGAATTTTTCCTGGTGTCCCTGTAAAAAACTATAAGTGCTAGATTCACCAAAATCAATACTGTGGTGACTTACAATATACGTACCAACTTTCAGCTTATTCGTACAAGCGTTTAGACGCTAGCGTGTTCACACACATACACACGCACATATATACACACAAACACACATACATATACGCATACACACACACACATATACATACATCATAGTAAAAATAGTAAAAACGACTCAGGGGACCTTGAAACGTATAGAAACATCAAAATCTCAAATTCGGATTTTTTACATGATTACAACACTTTCCTCACAAAAAGTGTTCGGAAAGTAATAAAAAATCAATGGTATTTTTCTGTTATTGGGATTGGATTTAAAAAAAAAAAAAAAAATCTTAAAATTTTTTTAGTGGATTTAGGTATTATCCCATTGACAGATAAACTAGTGAATGATTTTGATAAATTTGCGCTGAAGTTAATTTTCATAAATAATTAATTTTAAATTAAATTTCATTATTCGAATTTCATTATTATGATAAAAAATACATAGTTAAATTTTAAATAATCATTTTTTCATCATTGATTATTTATCACGACATTTGGCCACTGTTTTTTATTTGTTGAAAATGTGCAAATATGAAAATAGTTTTATTTGGAAATATTGACCCCGTTAGTCGGGTGAAGACCGATTAGCGGTAAAAGTTTTGAACATTTTATTGTGGCAGCTAACTGTAATAGAATGTTTTGGTTTAATCTAAAACACAATTTTTAACAGCGTAAACTAAAGTCAAAAGCATAAAGCAAACAAATTAGGCAAAAATTCTAGATTTCTTTGTGATAGACATAGGTCTCGCAGCGTTCCTAAAAAGGTACGCTCATTTTATCATATTACCACCATTATTTTAAAACAATATATTTTTTTTAACATTATAATATTTTAACATTAAAATATTCAAGAAACATTTCTGTTTGACGAAAGTGGTGGCAATGTAATAAAACGTATGTAAAATTTTAGAAACGCTGCTAAGCCTGGATAGAAAAAGAAACTTTAAATTACAACTATTCAAGGAGGGATAAGTAAAGCTATTACTTTTTCTGTTTATCCCTATCCTTCTTTTCATAATGCAATTTTATTTTAACTCATTATATAGGTTTATTCAATATTTAAAATTTGTTTAATATTTTCTTTTTATCGAGTCATCTTCATTATTTTGTATTCGAATATTTTCAGGTGTTGGGAGTGTCTGAACGTGAATTCCTTGATCAAATGGGGGTGTACTTCGTCTCTTTTGTCGGCCAGTACGGGTACGACCGGGTCCTTGGTGTGCTCGGAAGACACATGAGAGACTTTTTAAATGGTTTAGACAATCTTCATGAATACCTGAAATTCAGCTATCCCAGGATGAAAGCGCCTTCCTTCTTTTGCGAAAACGAAACGTCATCCGGCCTCATACTGCATTACAGAAGTACTAGACGGGGATTCCTATGGTATACCATAGGGCAAATCAGGGTGAGTATAGTTTTTTTTTTCTCAGAAGAATTTATCTAAAAATTTGAATAGAAATAAGACAATAATTTATATTGAAAAAAAAAAAAAAAAAAAAAGGGAAAGAGAGAGAGAGAGAGACCCTGAATTTAATTAAATATTATTTTTCTATAAAATCTGTAATTTTTAGTTAGAGGAACTCTGTCACTCTGTCTTGCAAATTACAAAATTATTAATTTAAGACTGGCCTTGAATTTATTGTAACGTTATTTTTTCTTCAAAATCTTCAATTTTTAATCGAATTTAGCGATTTTTAGACTTTGAACTCATAATAAATATTGTTAGCTAATTTTTAATTTTTGTCAAAATCAGTTAAAAATGCGCGATAAGCTTTTTTTTACTTAAAAAAAAAAAAAAAAAAAGAAGAAGAAGAAGAAGAAATAAAGAAAACACAGAACTTATAACCTAACGTGTTTAAAATTGAAAAATTGACAGGTCGTAAATGTGACAATATAGTCTTCTTAATGCACTTTTTATGCAAAACGGCTTGAAAAATAAATAAATAAAAATACATTTTAAGTAATTAAAAAAAAAAAAAATCTCTGCGAAATCTCTGAATTTCAATCAAATTTAGAAAGTTTTGGACTGTGAACACAAAATCACTATTTATAGTCAATTTTTAACTTTTGTAAAAATCGTTTTAAAAATCGTGATTTTAAATAAAAATGTTTTATTTCATTCAAAGAAAAAAAAAAAAAAAGGAAAAACGTGATTTATAATCTATTATTTAATATTTCACTAAATTCTTATTTAAAATATTACCAACACGTACCGTAAACTGGAGTGACTTTGACACCCATCATGTTTTGTGTTTGCTGCCTACATTTTGCTCATGTAATGCGAAATGCAGGTCCAAAGGGTAACAAAGTCACCCAACTTTACGGTACATGAGCAAAATATAGGCAGCAAACACAAAACATGATGGGTGTCAAAGTCACCCCAGGTTACGGTATGTTCTATTTAACATGATTTGGGAATTAGAAGATTGCCATCATGTAAATTTTAAAATATAAACAAAAATTGTTTGAATAAACACATTTGAATTAATTAAATTTATTTTTCTAAGTAGATTTTAATTAAACATGCCTAAGAACCATCCTCATTAAATGCGAAATTCTCATTAAATACAAAACATGCCAAAAAATGGAAATTCCCTATTGAAAATGGAGTGTATACCACTACTGGTTTGTGTACAGGGATACTCGAAAATATTCCAAAGCATTGTGTTCTATGAGAGTTATTTCTGTAAACCATAATTTAATACCTTTAATTCACACAAATCTCAATGAATTGAAATATATCATTCAAGTTCCCTATCGGATGTTTCCCATTGAAAATGGAGTAATTACCATCTTTGATTTGTGTATAGGGACACCCAAAAGTATTCCAAAGCATTGCATATTCTATGAGAGGTGTTCCTATGAACCAAATTTTAATAACATAACTTTGAACAAATCTTAATGCAATTGAAATATGTTATTCATAAGCACAAAAGAATGCTATCTATAGAATATAGTATGATTACCATTAGACTTACAGGGCCACACATAAATATTCAGTTACTTTTTAACACTTTATAATATTTTTTAAGTGTGAATATGATTTGAATTTCTGTATCTGTCTATTCGACTGTCTATCTTTCTATCTGTCGGTCTGTCCGCTTCCAGCGTCCTTAAAAATTTTCAGAATTTTTAAAAATTGATATATGTTATTGAAATTCACTATGGAATGCTTCCGATTTAAAATGACGCTGATAATTTCTGTACAATGGTTTGTGTACAGGGACACCCAAAAATATTTCAATGCGTTGCGTTTTAGGACAGACATTTTCATGAATCACATTTAAACAACTTTCTCCTCAAAAATCATAAAGAAATTGACATTTATTGTTAATATGCTAAAATAATGTTTTGTATAAAATATGATATGGTTAACCTTCAGATTTACAGTAATATGCTAAAATATTCAGATACATTAAGGGCTGTATTTCATTTTACATTAAGCATTTTTAACACTTTCTAACAATGTTTAAACGTGATTATGAATTAATCTATTTGTATGCCTTTCATTCTTTTTGTCTGTCCATTTTGTGATAACGTAGGCAAAGAACATTGAAAGTTATAGAATACAAGAAGTACGCCCAGTTGAAAAGTGTTAATAATCAATGCGAGCCGCATGATTTTTCGTTCTTGTTTAGTCTTGTGTTAAGGAAAAGGATTTGATCAAACATTCGATGATGTTTTTATTTCTATATTATATGTTAGAAAATAATATATATATGATATAAACTCAGGAAGTTGGGTTGAAAATTGTAGGTGTATGCATTTGACATAAAAGCCGCCATACTCAATTCAAATAACTTTACAAACCCAAGAGAAAAAAAAAAATCAAAGCTAAAATACATTTAATATTAGTAATAATTTTTATAAAATTACATAAAAATAAGAATCGCTGTATATATAATGCCTAAAGAGAAAAAAAGCAATAGAAATATCCAAAGATGTGATTATCATTTAATGGCATCCAAATTTACTATTACTTTTGTTTCTTAACCCTTAATTTCTCCGATGAAGCTCTGAAGTATGCTGGTAATAAGAAATTAAATTACAAACACATTTTTCAGAAATATTCAAATCAGCTATAATTATATTTAAAAAAATTAATGCCATACAGAATTTAGAGACTGATAAATACAGCATAAGCATTTATGGATCTTTGGAAAAATCTCGAATGGTAATATCGAGGTGGTTGAGCTAATTTCAAACAACAAGTACCATTTCTAGGAAATAGCCAAGCACAAAATATAAAATTGCGACCTAAAAGTTAACAATTTGTTCGAAACAAAACTTCTGTATATGGGAATAATAGTTAAGCAATTGTACTTAGAAATATTATTCATTAATTCATCAACCATGAATATTCATTTAGAGAAATTAGAGTGTAAGATTTTTTTTTTTAATTATTTTTTTTTACAACAACTATGTGTAAAATTCCAGAGTTTGCTGTATTCAGAAGTATCTGTTTGTACTTCAGAAGTACGTTTGCTATATTCAGTAGTACCTGTATTCCACACCCTTCATTTGTACTCCCCGCCTGTTTTTCAGGACACTTTCAGGGATGAAAAATTTCTGTCTTTTTTTCTTCCACTGTTTTCATGCAGAAATGTTATCAGATTTTTTTAGTAAGGTGTCGTGATTAAATAGGATAGAGATTGTATAAAAACAGTGGTAGAAAAAGAGGGGGAAATTTCTCATTACAGAAACTGTCTTGAAAAAAGATCAGAGAGAAACCTCATATATTATTACACTGCAGTGCACTGCAAAAAAAAAAAAAAAAAAAAAAAAAGAGCCCTGCTACCATTCTTGCTTATTTTTATGTAAAATGACCTACTGTATCCGAATATGACTCCCATTTTGCCCAGTTACCCACCATTTTCTCAGGACACTACCCCCTCTCCCAATTTTTATCACTTCGGAATTTTATGGCCATGAATTTGATTTGGAGAGTGATAAAGAATTCATTTAACACTTTAAAACAAAAAATATATAATGTTTAATAAATAACATTAATAATAGATTAAAAAATTATAAGAAATGTAATACATAATTTCAGTGTCAAATCCCCCTAAATTTTCCCCTTGCCACAAATGTTCATGTTTTATAATTTTCCAAATCTGTAGCCCCTCAGAAGATATTTAACAGTTAAAATAATCCTTTCCAACCATAAAAATCAAATTTATAGCCACAAAATTACCGAAAAGTGATACAAATAGGGGGGCGTTCCTTAAAAACGGTGGCTGATAGAGCAAAATGGGCATCCTATTCGGATTTAAGAGGTCATTTTACATAAGAATTTGCAAAAATGGTGTTGGGGGGTAATTTTCATGCAGAGCAGGGTAATTAGTATCGATTTTGTTATAAATTTCCTTGATATTATCTGCAGTGTACAACCTTTTTTTTTTTTTTTTTTTTTTTTCCAGGAAGTGGGTAAACATTTCTATAAGACTGACGTAGTCATTGAAGTAATTAAAGAAGAAACGATATTCGACACATTGCATGTTATGATGCAATTAACTTTTGACAACAGAGCTTTTCAGTCGGATGGTAGGCGGCAGGATGTCCAGAGGATCGACAGAAACATGATGCCTGTGAAAGCCTTCCTCTTCCTTGAGATCTTTCCGTTCTGCATAGTATTTGACGACCATCTGATCATCAGGACAATCGGCAACAGCCTTCAAGCAGTTATGCCAAACATAGTCAATAAAAAATTGACAGCAGTTTTCGATCTCATAAAGCCCCTCATAGAATGCACCTGGAGAGCGGTGAGTAGAATAAAATAGAGGCCTTAATCTTTCATGGTAAGAAAATTTAATTACGACAAAATAACATTTAATTGAAGATTTTTATTATTTCTATAACTTTTAAAAAGCATTATTTACATAATTAAAATGTACTAATTCTAAACATTTGACTGAAAATGAATTAAAAATTATATTAGCTTTTAATTTTCTGAAATTCTAAATGAATAAAAGTTGTCCGCTTCTTAAAGCAATTTTTATTCACATTATCTAAACGTATTTCAATGAAAGTGCATATAACAAAACTTTCTTCATTAATACTTACCTAACGCGTGACTAGAGTTACAGTCAGTAACAAATGTGTCCGAACACTAGCAAAAATTCCTATGTAAAAAAAGTACACTTCATTCGGTTTTGTTAAATAAATCCTTGTCGAATCCTGTTCTTCATCAGTGTAAGAACATGATTCGATAAGGATTTCTTTAACAAAACCGTACGAAGTGTACTTTTTTTACATAGGAATTTTCGCTAGTGCTCGGACACTTTTGTTACCGACTGTACATAAAGAAAAAGTTAATAAAATAAATGCTCTGAAATTTTTAACTAACTATTTTTTATGGTACCATCACGGAGGTGAAATTTATAGAAGGTTATACAAATGATATACAATGGGTACATGCAATGAGGAATTTGCACACATGGGGGATTTGATCAAAATCCTATTTTTCTGGCAGTTTTAGGCCCATAAATTTCAAAAAGTTTATTAAAAATGCAAAAAAAGTTTTCATTAATTTAAAAAATAACTTTAAAGAAACCAAAAATCACTTGACTTGAAAACGCTGCCTGGCGTCACACTTTATGATGCTTCAATGTTTACATTTTGTTAGCCTGGTTAGTAAGCAGCAATTCGTTTTAACTTTCGTAATTATCAATCGTTTATGTGATTTCTGAGCATTTCTTTTTCATCTTATAATCATTTAATATCATTATCACCATTTTCCATTATCATTATTTTCAATTGTTTTCTTTTCATGGCGGTTGTCCAATGTTTTCGTTTAATAGGATTCTGTGGAACGCTAAAGAATAGCTTTTGAGAAGCATTAGCCGTTGTATTATTGCAGAGTGGTACAATACAATATTTATACTGCGATTTTTTAATATCCGTCATTATAATAACATACAAAACTTATTTCACTGATTCAAGAAGCAAAGAAAAGAACGAAATCGAATGTAAATAACGATTACTCCCGTTTGTTGTCATAAAGAGTGACGTCACAATATATTATACTGCAATTTCTCGATAGAGTAAATAGTGCGATGTTAAAATTGTTATAAATCAGTCGTTAGATTTCAAATAAAGAAAATGTATGTATTTATTTTCTTACCTTTTCATTTTCTATTATATAAGAATAAAATCGGAAAACTGCAAATTGTCTATTGGAAAGTGTTTATAATATATGTGAACCACATGACTTTTCGTTTTTGTTTTCTTTATAACATTCCTTTCAAAATGAGGTCTAGAATCCACGTGCTGTCAATTCGCCTTATCCGTAACACCAACAGACAAACCTTTCAAAAATATTTATAAGATGTTAATAACAACAACTGAACGAAAACATTATCTTCATTAGACACATATTCTGAATGGAGAGAATATTTATAAACCATTCTTTCGACTATAAATACAGCACGTGCTGCATGAAGTTATTTTATATATTTCTAGCTCCAGGAATCCGAGAGCTAAAATGGGAAATCCATTATTTAAATGAAAATAAATGCGACCGTAAAGTATCCAAGCAATGTTCGCTTATCTTTAAGATGCATTACAAATATGGGAAATTACGATCAAACACAGATATTAAATTTTTCTCCGTTCGTGGGTAGTTATTTTAAAGTGATTTTTAGAAGACAACAAAATTGAATTAGATATAACTTTTAAGAATATTTCAAAAGTATTATTTTGGAAAAGCTTTTTACAAATAATATATTTTCAGTATAAACCTCGGTAAATTTTGTTTTATTTAAAGATGGAATGTAGTTAAAATGACAGCAAATCTGTTCTTTAAAAATTACTTTTACGAAGACTTTCCTTCATTTAAATAATTCAGATATCTGGTAAAAAATAAAATTCGCGTGGATTCATTTTCATATTACATGCAACAAATAAAATATGTTATAAAGATAACTTAAAAAAAAAATATATATATATATATATATATATATATATAATATGCTGCTTATGCGCAAATTTTTAAATGTATTTTATTTATTATCATTTTTATAGAGCTTATTACCATTACTAAATAACTTAATATCAAATTTACTGCTTATTGTATATATAATTAAATATATACAAATATTGGCCTAATTTGGCAATAACACTACTTTTAATAATTACATACACTTTGACTACAGCTGCTAATGGGCTTAAACAATTGTGTATTATTTCAACTTTTATTCCTGAAATTGATTTTATGCATTTCTTAAATAATTTCTTAAATTATTAATATTTGCATATTAAACTTCGCATTTAATTGGTTGTTAGATTTACCAACTCTTTTCCTCTGAAAAGTAAAAAGTTAATGACTCCATTTGTGGTGATTTTAGTAATTTAATATGTCATGTTATCCACCTCAAGGTAATCTTAAATGATTCTCGAACTTTTTATTAAATTAGTGAATTTCATATTTCTAGCTCATGCATTCTGACTATTAATAATTATTGCTTTTCTCATCTGGACACTTATAGGAATATGCAAATTATCTCATCGTTAGGCTTATGTGTTATGTTTGTGTCATTCCTCTTCTGCGTAAGTACTTTAACATGCTTTTACTACTCAGTGTAATTAAATTAATTTAATTATATTAAATTAATTTAATTAAATTAAATTATCATCGTGACAATAATTTTATTCGAAATACATCTCATTTAAAATTTCATATGTTGGTATTTTCAACTATCTTTCATTTGCTGAGTGTTGTAAAAGAATTAAATTATTCAAATTATATTAAATATATATATATCACATCTTGAAAAAAGCATGTAACGGTTTTTGAATACTACAATCTGCGATGTATTAGAAATAAATACACTGTTATTTAAAATGCGTGTATTACACGCTATTTAAAAACGTGTGTATTGTTTTATTTATTTATTTATTATTGTTATTATTTATTTATTTCTAAAGAGGATGTGGTGCTTTTAACTTGGCAGCACTGAAGGTTCTATATAAAAGTTTATATTTCTATTTAATATTTATAAATTCAACTGTATTAGTTTTTTTCAGTAAAATATATATTCAGGCAACAAGCCTTATAGATTTTAAGGGGGTTTGGGACACCAAATTTATTTTTATTTTATTTTATTTTATTTTTTTTTATTTATTGATGAATTGCAGTAATTATTTTTTCTGGAATTGAAGCTTATTTGACGATCAATTTGAGCAAGAAATAATCTTTAAAAAAAAATTTAATAAAATTTTAAAATTTAAAATTTTTTAAAACTTTAATCACATCAAAACCGAGACAATATACACTAAAAATATACAATTTAAAACATTAAAATACACAAAACATAAATTTAAACGTTTCGAGCCTTTTACAGGCTTCTCATCAGTAAAACATCAAAAAATAATTTGTTGAGTAGAACAAGAGAACTTCTTTAACAGAGTACAGTGTATTCAGCGGGAACTGCGTATGCCTCATTAAGCGGGGAAAACTGTTGCTTGTTAAAAATATAAATTATTGTATATTTTTAGTGTATATTGTCTCGGTTTTGACGTGATTAAAGTTTAATATAATTATATATGAGACGTGATGACTTTTAAATATTTTAATTTTAAATTTAAAATTTTTGATAAATTTAAACTTTGTTATATCTCATGAACTAATGGTTCAATTTACAAACTTTCTTCACCCTTATATACAGAAAAGATTTATCTTCAATTTGTGTTCAGGATTTCTGATTATAATAATAAATTTTTTAAATATTAATTTTAATTTGAAAAAAGTACTTATTTCATGCATAACTTTTAGCTCGACATGAATTACCAAAATTTTTTGCTCCTAATTAAAAATCCCGAAGACAATTATTTAAAAATACACTACAGAATTTATGTGCAAAATTTCAGCCATGTATCTCAGAGATAATTTTAGGAATAACTTTTTAAAGTTTAGAAATCATGAAAAATTCCATTCTGAGATAAATGGCTGAAATTTTGCACATAAGTTTTAGGAATTCAGGTTTTAAAAAATCTGCTTCAAAACAGACATATTTATGCAGTATACGCATGTTTATCATATATTTTAATATGTACAAAGTTGATATGGCAGTTTTAAATTTTGAATTAATAAAATTTGATGATATATTTAATACTGCATCGAATAGAATATAATAATTTTATCTAATATTCATATCTACACAGGCAAATGATAGTGTAATAGATATAGAAGTAAACTGAAGTTCAATACTTAGAACCAATGTTTAAACTGCATTTTGTAAAATGCTTAATTTTAGATTTTAGTTTTTGCAAAGTAATGAAATATATAAATCCCCCCCCCCTCCTCCTTCCACACACACACCAACTAAAAAACAGAAAGGAAATAAAACACTAAAATACTTTTTAGACATTTTAGCTAAAATGCTAAAGACGATTATTTGTCAGGTTAAATCCTGTTTCCAACAATTAGAAAAATAGCAATAATAATAATAATAATAATAATAATAATAATAACACAAACAATGCTATATCTTTTTAACTACTTGCCAGCGAAACATGCGGTTTGCGGCATTCAATTTAGAAAAGTGTGATTTTTTTTTTTTTTTTTTTTTTTTTTTTTTTAAGAATGCAAAAAAATTCCTTTTTTTGGTCAATTTTGGTGTCTCGGACCCCCTTAATATATTTTTTAGAGATCTGAAATCTTTAAATTGCATTTTCTCAGTTTGCATTTTTTCATGAATTCATGAAAATCAAAATGCTTAATTTCCTACACATATAAAAAAAAAAAAAAAAAAAAAAAAGCTTAATTGTTTGTTTGGATGTTTAATACAGCCATCTAAAAGAATTAGGATCGGATTATGCAATATTAAAAATAAAAATATAACAAAAATCATGTTATTAATTAGTTTCAAAACTCATCCCTAATTCTTTTAAGTAGGTTCTATTAAATATTTAAAAATAAAATATGTATTAAGTCTTTTCTTAGTTGTCTGTAGAAATTTTCGTATTTTGAAGATAATGAATTCATGAAAAAACGAAAACTCAGAAAACACAAATTTCAGATTTCAGATCTGTAAAAAAATATTTTAAAAATCATAAGAACTGTTGCCTGAATATATATTTTATTGAACAAAACTAATATAGTTAAAGTTACAAATATTAAATGGAAATATAAGCTTTTATATGAAACCTACTCCAATAGTGCCGTCAATGGAGCTATGTCCCCTTAAGTAACTAAAAAAAAATATTCAAAATATACTTTTTTTTTTGTTGTTGTTTGTTTTCTTAATGTAGTAAATAAAAGTTAGGTACATTAGGCGCAATGAAAAAAAAGAGGCAAGTGCATTTAGTTTCCCAAAAAGACAGTTGTATCAATTTACATGAAAAATCTACCAGATGCCTTTACTGATTCAGGAAATTGAGATGAGGCGTAAAAAATAATTTTAGAAATAAAAATACTTCACAGTACACAAACAACTAATTCTTTAATATCTTGTAGCGTTACTTTACTGGCAAACATTACAGGTGTCTGACCGAAATCCTGACTAATTCATATTTTTGCCTCTTTCCCCCCCCTTTAAACCAAAGCTATATTTAAATCGTTTAATCTATAACATGACTGAATAAAACCATAGTAAGTAAACTGCAAATACATTTATTGTCGTAAAAAAGGATGGGCTAAAAGTCCATAATACATTTTAAAAATTAACATAAAATCAGCCAAAGGATATGAATGAATGCCATTTGCAAACAAATATTTGTCGTGATCCAGATTTTTATTTTATGAGCAAAAATAGTTTGAAATTCTACTATAGATGACACACACAAGTCAATGAAATTCGCAAATACTTTGAATAGTTTACATCAGTGATTTAAACGTCTTTACAAAAAATTCCATTAAGCATTTCTCATTGTCCCGTGATTGCTTATGAAAAGTATAAATAAAATCCATTCTTGGTTTAAATCATCTACTAAACTAATATCACATTTTATTGAAGGTAGGTGATATTTTACCATGTTTTTAATAACTTTGATTCTTGTTTGTTTGTTTGTCCGGTACAAATCTTGCAATCTATTTTTAACTAACTTCCCTACTATCTAGACATTTGAAACTTTCAGAATAGCTTAGAACCCGGTAACAACACAATACTTCAAAGCCCGATTTTCGAATTTTTGATTAGTTTTCTTTTAGTCAATTAAAATATGAAAATAATAACCTCCTAATAGCTATAAATGATTATAAGATAAAAAAATTTTCATATACCATGTTTTTAAATTTTCTGTTGAATCATAGCTATTTAACTGCATTAGCAGTTTATCAATGTGTATAAAATTTTTAAAGTGATAATGAAGTCGATTTTTGTGAGATGCATAATTTAACTTTTTACAATTTTTTAAAGTTCACGTTTAATTAAATGTATTTATTTTTATGTCAAAAAAAAAAAAAAAAAAACAGAACTCGTAATTTTTTTTTTCAGCAATTAAATTGTAGATAATATTTTGATGTCCATTGTTAAAGCTATTAGGAGGTTATTATTTTCATATTTTAATTAATTAAAAGAAAACTAATCGAAAATTCGAAAATCGGGCTTCGAAGTATTGTGTTGTCATCGGGCTGTGAGCTATTCTAAAAGTTTCAAATGTCTAGCTAGTAGGGAAGTTAGTTAAAAATCGATTGCAAGATTTGTATCGGACAAACAAACAAACAAACAAATAAACAAACAAACAAGAATTGAAGTTAATAAAAACATGGTAAAATAGCCATTAAAATATTAGCTATAATTTAATTGTTGCCAGAAAAAAAAAATACGAGTTCATTTTCTTTCGACATAAACATAAATACATTTAATTAAACGCGAACGTTAAAAAATTGTAAAAAGTTAAATTATGCATCTCACAAAAATATATGTCATTATCACTTTAAAAATTTTATACGCATTGAGTGCTAATGTAGTTCTACAGCTATGATTCAACAGAAAATTTAAAAACATGGTTTATAAAAAGTTTTTTATCTTATAATTATTTATGTTACATTAAACAATGAATGTAACACAAATGTACGTAACATGATAGCATTTCTTTTTCATTTATTATCACAAAATATACTTCAGTACGCTAAGAAATCCTCATAATATATTTTGATGGCTTTCAAATTAACACTTTCACATCAATTGTATTTTATATTCAAGAGATTCTCATAAAAATACCTTGCTGCAATCAGGAATTAATTTTCATAATTGTTCGAACATGGCATATAAAAAGGAAAACATCGCAGTAATAAGGCTCGCGCAAGAGAAATTTTATTACCCACTGAAACATCTCGGTTGACAACTATCATCCCATTAAGATTAAATATCGTGGCGAGGCGTGTCAGAGAGAGTTAAAAATAACCACGTCTGAAAGTTTGATCTTTCTATTTCGCGCTGGGACTATTTATTTGGGGACTGCCACTTATGATCAAGTGATGCCCACACAATCATGTGTAAGATGTATGACTCTTCTTCGACTTCTTTTTTTTTATATAAACTTTGAAGCATATTTTACAAAAATATCTGAAGGTTGTCTACATTGTCATGCTGCGAGTCTAAAAATTTCAGTTCATTATGTTTATATATTTTTAAAAATATAACTTAAGTTTATGTATTTCAGGTTTATTGCAGCAGGCATTTCTATCCTAAATTGTGTGTGCAGGATTTGGATTTATTTTATATGGAATTACAAAATAATTGGATTATTTTACTGTGCACAATTTGTAATTATTTGAAATTTCACTAGTGAAATGACATTACAAAGGATATTTCTTTATCTGTTATGTTGACACGATCATGAGCAAAATGCACGATTCTTCTTTCACAGACATGCGCACATATACGTATATGAATTGTCTACACTGACATGTCACGAATCTAAAAATTTTAGCTCATCTTGTTTATATTTTTAAAACGCTTGAAAGTAAAGTTGAAAAACATGATTTCGGTTTATCAGTTCAAGGTTTGACATGTTATAATGGTTTAGAAGAAAATCTCTACAGATCGGAATTTTGGTGACAAAATCCGTAAACGATGTTTGGAAAGTCCTAAGATTCAAGACTATAAGATGCACAGGAGCTGAATTATAGAAAAGGATCAACACTTTTTATGGTGAAAAATTCAAATTTCTTGTCCATAGCATAGGTATAAATAGGATTGCTTCATAATGAAAGTAACGCATTTTAAACAATATTATTCGAGATATTAGGCAATTCAGCAACGATGTAGATTTGTTTGCTAAATTAAAATTGTTGATAAAAAGTTGCTTACAGGATTAGAATATTTTAGATTTTATGTTTCCTCGTATTCTAAATATAATAATACTTTGTTTCATCTGTTAAATCATGATCAGTGAATTGTGGTTGTTAGATATTCACAGATTAAAACATATCATGTTAATCGTACATACTATAAAATTTTGAAGAACTTATTTATTGGGACACGCACAAATTAAATTAAATTCGTGTGTCGAATGATTGTTGCAGATCGTGACATTTTGCAGAGTTCGTTGATTCTGATATTTTTACAGATTAAAGCAGGACATATGAATGATACAGAAAATGATTTTTTGTAGAATTCAGGTGTTAATAATTTAAAATGTGTAATTTGATTGGTGAAGTGACTTTTTGCTGCTTTCTTTTTATTGCAATAACCCCTTTTATTTTGGAAATATGTTTTAAAATTTACAAATGATTTTTTTTTTTTTTAATTACTATGAAACTGGCCAACAAGTCTGTTTAACATTTAAATTTTTGAATTAATGTCCAAGCAAGTTATTATTACAATTAACCAAAAAATCCATTATAACAGTTATTGCTGGCTATTTTAAAGTAGCAAGCGCATTTATGTACTGTATATTTATAATGCGCAAAGTCACACGATCGCCATCTCTCATCCTACAGCAAATATAAAAGAAAAAAATTTAAAAGTCGCCTAGAGGTTTCTATACGGCAGCTGTTTTGCATAAAACTATTGCAGAATATATATATATATATATATATATATATATATATATAAAATCTGTTATAGGCAGAATTTAATATATTACGAAAAGACAGAATTTAATTTAGTACGACAAGACTAATTTGTATATTACAATCCTATAACAAAAGAAAAATAGATAATCGCTTTCGAATATTTGTCGGCTATATCCAGAAGGTATAGCTAACAAATATTCAGAAGCCATCATCAATACATACTCATAAGAAATAGCCGACAAATATTCAGAAGCCATCATCAAAACATATTCACAAAATATCGCCAACAAATATTAAGAAGTCATGATCAATCTATATCCAGATCCAGAAGATATCCCCAAGAATTATTCAGAAGCCAACTATTCAGAAAATATCGTCAACAAATATTCAGAAGTCATCATCAATACTTATTCAGAAGATAAAAATATTCAGATGCCATCCAATTTATGAATGGTGATGGTCTCGGATACTGAAATCGGTATTGGTTTATATATACAATCAAGGACAGATTTATCACTTATCAGTAAGTTTTGAGAAATGTAAAAGTTTTTACAAATTTTACATAATATTTTAAAATAGTTTAAGAAGTTAGATGATAAAATTGGATATTGGCGGGAATCTGGGCAAATTCAAGGTGTAATATAACAAATAGCGACAACGCAAAATCTCTCTCTGAGAGAAATAGTCCTGTCGTGTTAAAAATCATTTCCCTATTTATTTACAGAATTGAATGTAGCTATTATATTTGTTAATTCCATTACTGGTCTCATTTGCAGAAAAATAAATAAATAAAAGTATATATATATATTGTTTAAACTGTTTTAAAAGAAGTATTTTATCACTCTTAGATTCATAGCCATACAAATAACATCTTTGAGCTTTCATCTGTGGAACCCGTTAAAGCTAAAGAAGAAATCCCACCGGATGACGATGCATCATCCACGACTAGCTTCAGCTCTGATACGAATGAAGATGACCCAAGTAAGCACTAAAGTTTTTGTATATCACCAACTTTATTCTATTTTTTTTTTTTTTTTTTTTTTTTTTTTACTAACAGAATCGATTTGAAAAAAAAAAATTAACAAAATAGTTAAAATTTAACCTTTTTTTTTTATTTTATATTAAACTCTGAAAAGAAGTTTTCTAATTCTTGTATAGGATCGAGTAACATTCAAGGTTGTTACAATCCTCTACTATTAATAGTACATAGTTTGAATTACAAATATTTTCAGACATTAATTTTAGGATAAGACTAGTTTAGGAGAAATAAATTGCGTTTTCTTTCATTTTGCCCCCCCCGCTTTTTTTTTTTTTTTTTTTGTTCTTTTGAGTAAAGAAATGATATTTTGTTTGCTTTGTCTCTGCTTTTTTTTTTTTTTTTTTTTTTTGTTTAACTGACTGAACCTTGAACTGACCCTTTATATTCATAGAATTAAAATAAGTATGAAAAATTTATTTAATGCACTGAAATTTTAATTTAGTATTGATATATAATATTTTTATGGGGCCCTAATACACAAACACACACTATAGCGACAAAATGTCCTCATGTCCATTAAAGGACGGAAAGCTCTGTCAACTACTGGCTCATTTGTCTTTTAAAGCAAAAACCAGTAGTGAAGACAGCTCGGTATTCTCCCAAATTCAGAATGTAGAACGAATAAAAATTCATTACACTCGAGTTTTAGAGTGCTTCAATTTATTCATAAAAAGATTTTTTTTTTCCCAAATATTTTCGTTTTTTGGAAACGATACGCAGAATGCAAGCAAATATCTGAAAAAAGACTGGCTACCCTTGGTATTTATATGATTATGACACAAGAGTGTGATCAAAATGTTATCTATATATTAAGGCTCATTTTAAATAAAACAATCCGTTAAATTTTTCAGCGATAAATTTATTTTTAATTTTCAATACATATATATGTATATATATATATATATTTCATTCTTTTAGCACATTGATGAAGCAAGAAATAATTTCTGTTAACTAAATATACATTTTAAATGAGAATTAACATACATATTAAAATAATATATTTCAAATAAATTTAATACATTTTAAAATTAAACACGATTCTTTACGTTTTGTATTTTCACCTTTATATATATTATGACTTGCAAATTTTTCGCTTTACTTTAAATTTTTATCTATTAAAGTTCTTTTATTCGAGTAACTACATCCCATGATTTAGAAACAAATCCTCAGATCACATAATAAATAAATAAATAAACTTTAGACTATGGTTCTATATGAAAAAACGATTTGGTCTTTAGCTAAATTTACGACAACGATAGCCAAAATTTAATGCACAGTGGTCGTGCATAATTTTCCTTAAAGCATTCAAATTGAATGCATGCATCGAAAAGACTTGTAAAAAATTAGTTTAAAAAATAAAAGCGAATTAAAAAAAAAAAAAAAAAAAAAAAAAAAAATGTCTTTACATTTATTTTTTTTCTTTTTCTGGTTGGGAACATAAAATAAGTTCTGTATTTCATTAACATTTTTAGATTGGGAGACAGTTATCATGTACTTACGAAATTCAGAAACGTCGCAATTTAAATACCAAAATACTAGTATTAAAAATAATTTTAGACACACAAATGTGTATGTAAATGTTCAATGTGACTGCCGTCCTTCATGAGAATGGCCGTCAGACATTGCACAGTGTGGGAATTTTCATAATAAAGCTTAACTAATACTGCTTTATCTTTTAATAATATCATGATTTTCTTTTTTTAAACGATTAACAGTAATAATTAGCAAGAAATATTTAATTTAAATATTCGCTAACATCTGAAATCATATGCAACACGCAAAAATCCAATTAATCAATATTTGCAATATGGCGTCATTTAAGAAGACGAATCTGGTTAAAATGTGAGAGGACACTGCAATTGTAGCGCCATCTGTTGGTGAAAAATGTAATTAATATTTTTTACCTATATATAAAAAAAATTCCATGCTTTTCTGCGCATTTCAGTGAAAACCGCAACAGTCAATACTTTTCGATTTTTTTTTTTCCCCAGTGATTTTTGGATTACTCGGTGTATATATATATATATATGTATGTATATATAAAGTTTGTAAATTTTATTTAATTAAAACTTTTGAATTTCAACTTTTTCTCTTTACTATATTTTTCCCGTGTTTAAATAAATTAGGCTATTAAAATCTGATTTAAAGATTAAGTTTTAATATCACAAAAATAAGAATTCAAGTGTACATAAGTCTCTCTCTCTCTCTTATATTTAATACAGTTATACATAAGAATTTACATATTTATTTAACGGGATTTCAATAATAATTTATTCGACGAATTGAATAATTACGCAAGTTACAGTGTAGCAAACTGAGTTATCATTAGTGGCATTTTCCCTTTTATTTTCTCGATTAAATTGCACTATCTATGAAAGTAAGCTATTTTTCAAAGAATTTAGATCAATATTCTTCGTAGAAAAGTTGCTTAACTTTGGTAAATAGCATGAAAAGTATCGAGAAATTAGTTGCTAAAAGTCTACCAAATAACATATGTAATTTACGCAATATGATAATTTTTTTGTAAACACTCAAATATGTATAAGCATATAGTTTACAAATAGGTAAAATATTCTGTTGTTGTACATTTTGATTAAAGATCAGTTTTTTACTTTTTCTTACCCATAAGGTAGAAAAGTAATTAGTAGAAAGTATTGTTTTTGGGTCAAATTTTCGAACGCGAGATTTTGTTATATTTACACGTTCTGAGGTCCCCTGAATACGAAAATCATGTTTTTAGCAAATGGTCTCTGTGTATGTCTGCGTGTCTGTGTGTCTGTGTGTGTGTCTGTCTGTTATCAGCATATCTCAAGAACAAATAGTAGCAGACATTCCAAACTTGGTATTCTAAATGTGTATCATATATAGATGCTACAGTAAGATTTTCGTTAAGATCAAGCAAATGGTTCGTGTACAGGGACAATCAAGAGAATTCTAATACATTACGTCTATGGGGGAAATTGCAGGTAAGTAGAGTTTAACGTCTATAGACTGCACTAAACCAAATGAAACGAATATAAAAATTTTGTAATAGAGATAGTCAACTGGGAAAAAAAATTTGTGTATGTAGGAGACTCGCCTTCCCACCTGGGGGTGAAGTCCCCCCTCGAGGGGAGTAAATTTTCATGATGGGTATCTTTCAAAAGAGCTCGCCAATACCTTTAAAACGAATGGTTGAACCATCGATCTGCGATAATTTAAAACAAAGTTATCGATTTTTTTTCACTTTTAACGAAAAAAAAAACTTGGAAAAAAAAATCGTTTTTTTTTTTTTTTTTTTTTTTTTTTTTTTAATTGAGAATAAAATGGACTTTTTTTGGATATTTAGTGTCATACTACTTCTCTAATATGGAAATCGTCTGCATTATCATAAAAGATAATTTTTTAAATAATAATTTTAATAAATTATTTTTTAAAAACAGAATTATTTTTTAATAACCGAATTAAATTTTATATAAATCTAGGTGCATTAATGAAACGGGGGGTTGAGGGGGGCGGTAGCCCCCCTCACACAGAATTAATTATCATATAAAACTCTTCCGAAGCCTAATTTGAATTGTTTAACATAAGTTTACATAACATTGTTATCTTACTTCTTAATCTCCAACCTGTATTTATAGTATTAAATTTCAGGGTAAGAGAAAGTTGTGTGAGTGACACACCAGATTATTTTTTCCTTTCTTTTTGACATTTTCCAACAAGGTTGAAAAGTGTTAATGACTTCGGTTTGTCTGTCCACGCTCTAACTCTCGTAATTATTCATGGAATTTCTTGAAACTGATATATATTATTGAAGTTTACTATTGGATGTTCCCTATTGAAAATGGAGTGAATACCTGAACTGGTTTGTGCACAGGGACACCCGAAAGTATTCCAAAGCACTGTGTTCTATGAGAAGTATTTCTATAAACTACATTTTAATACTTTTATTTTACACAAATATTAATGATATTGAAATATGTTATTCAAGTTCACTATTGGATGTTTTCTATAGAAAATGGAGTAAATATCAACTTTGGTTGTGTTCAGGGACACTCAAAAGTATTCCAAAGCAGTATTTGTATAGACAAAAGTTTCATAACATAAGAAACCTTAATGAAACTGAGATATGTTATTTATATGCACAAAAAAATGGTTTATATGGAATACAGTATGATTAGCATTAGGTTTACAGGACCAAACAAAAATATTCAGTGACGTTATGGGATATTATTGGAAATTTACTGGAAATGCATTTTCGTTCATATTGAACATTTTTAACACTTTCTAACAATTTTTAAATGTGATTAAGATTTCAATTTGTGTGTCAGTCTGTCCGACTGTCCATTTGTCTATCTGTCCGTCTCTCCACCTCCAGTGTCCGTAAATATTATCAGAATTAAATATATATATATATATATATATCTTATTCAAGTTCATTAGGGAGCACTTTAGAATGTAAAAAACGAGGGGAAAAAAGCTGAAAATTCATAGAAAAACGGGAAAAAGCGTCAAAATTCCATAGAAAAAAGCATGGGATGAAAAAAAAGAAGGCAAACAACGGAAGGAATAAAAGGACAAAATTGACTAGAAAAAGACTTGGAGGAGCGGGAGGGTAGGATTGGGTTGGGGCATGAAACCTATTGTCTAGGGTTAATACGACTCGCCTAGTATAAGATGACATTAATAGGTCCCGGAGAACTGTTTTGTGTACAGGGACACAAAATAATAATAATAAAAAAAGTTAACACAATGCGATTTCATATAGACATTTTAATAAATTACATTTAAATAAGTTTCTACTGCAAAAATCATGAAGAAATTGACATTTAATTTTACTATTCGAAAATAATGCCGTGTATAGAATATGATATGGTAGACCTTCAGATTTACAGTGCTATAAAAAAATATTCAGATACATTAAAGGCTGCATTTTCTTTTGCGTTAAGCATTTTTAAAACTTTCCAACAATGTTTGAGGGTAATTATGAAATAAATTAGTCTATCTGTACGCTTTTCTGTCTTTGTGTCTGTCCGTTGTGTGATAACTGAGTCAAAGAATATTCAAAGTTGTACGGTACAATGAGTACGTAAAGTTGGAAAGTGTTAATAATCAATACGTACCGCAGGATTTTTCGTTCTTGTTTATTTTAACTTTTAAAAAATAAAATCTGCAAACAAACATCTTGATAATTATGAAATTTCCATAACGAAATTTTTTCGTTTAGTTTATTATTTAAAAGCTAAGTATGATATAAAAATATATATAATCACATAAAAATGTATATAGAATATTTAATTATATGTAGTATATGTGTAGTATAGAATATATAATGATGTATAGGATACACTATTAATGCATAAAACATCAGTTCAAATGTCAGAAGTAAATCTATAAGAAGATTGTTATTAAAAGAAAGTGAAAGTGAAAGTATAAAACATGACAACAATCCTGAATATTCACTTGGTAATGATCCAATTACTCATTTTTACAGCGTTAGCTTGGGAGCCAAAACATTTAAAAGTTAGTTTATTTTTTAAATAGGGCGTAAACTTAAGGAGCAATTTCATTTTCATTATTTACATAAGCTATTTAAAATATTTTAATTATTAAAGAATAACCAAATATATTAAACTCAAATATTACCAGTTTTGTAGCATATTTAAATTATCGTTTGCGTCCAGTTAAAAACAATATTTGTCTTTTAACATTAGCGAATTTTTATCAAAATATTTTTACTTTGTCTCTGATATCGCAAAAAAAAAAAATAAATAAATAAATAAATAAATAAATAAATAAATAAAATAAATAAATAAATAAATAAATAAATGAGAAAAGGATGATTTAGCAGGGAAAAAATGGCATCACGATTGCAACAACGTATTCAGAATTTAAAAAAAAAAATATATATATATATATATATATATATATATACAGGGTGAGTTTGACATAATCTTCCAAACGAAAGGAGGGGACAGAACAGCCCATGGGGAGCATAAAACACCATGGAAACCCTGTCCTATCTCTAACTGTTTCTGAGTTATGGTAGATAGAAGAAAAATCTGTTTTTTTCCATCCCGTCTGAAAAAACCCAAATTTGTGAGTTTTCGGAAAGACTTACACGCAAAATAAGCCATTATTTGGAAAGGGCAGAAAAAATCCAATCCGGTGACACCATTTACATCAGGATACCTTAATTTGACGACGAGCTACAAGCGCTAAAACATTGGCGAAGTTTAAAATCGAGTTGTCGCCAAATTCTTTAACCGGCAATTCTGCAAACACCGTTCAAGCTACAATCGGTCAAATCTACAAAAAACTTCTCCATTCCACAAGCTTTAGAATGAATCCACAATAAACCATATCGGTGTTCCAGTTCAGGAGAAATTTAGCCTTTTGTTTGCAAAATACATCACTGAAAACGGCGTTCGTCGAAATTCGGAAAACGAAACGATTGTGAGTAAATGGAACGTATGCAAATTCGTGGCTATCTGCATATGGACTCTTAGTGATATGCAGATGTATTCCAACCTTCTTGCGCGCATCCCACTCGCGAGTACAAAAGGCGAGTCAATTTGTAACAGCTCATTAGCTCGTCAGCTTCTTTTACGTTTTATGCTGCTTCTTGCTTTAGCATTTTCTGGACTTTTCCTGAGCTCGGCCGATTCTTTTCACGCTGCTGTCACATCTACTTGGTCTCTCTTAGTTTATACTTAGTATGCTTTCCTACATTGGCACGAATTAACCAAGTTGGTTCTTATTCCGTTGCACTTTTTTTCTTCTACCTTTGTAAATTAATATCGAAATTTTATCCCTTTTTGTTTACCCTTCTGACTTTTATTTTCAATTGAAGTCATCACAGGGATCAAATTGTCATACTTTCGAACCTGCAAACAGATTTGCCTAGTTTTACAAATGAAGAATACGCAGATATGCATTTAGTGTATGGATTTTGCGATGGTAACTCTCGGAGAGCCGAAGAAGAGTACCGTCTACGTTGTCCACATCGTCGTGCACCCAACCGTGTTGTATTTGCCGCAATTCATCGAAGGCTTAGGGAGAGTGGGTCGTTCGTTAGGGTGTACGAAAGGGGCCATGGTCGCCGCTCCGCCACCGCTGAGGAGTCCGTACTCGACCGAGTGGAGGAAAATCCAAATATGAGTTCACGCATACTTGCGAGAGAAGGTGGAATCTCCCATAGTAAAGTGATAAATGTTTTGCGCAAAAACCAGTATCATCCATACCACTTCACACCGGTACAAGAATTACGCCGCTCAGATTTCCAAAAGCGGGTAACATTCTGCCGCTGGCTTTTGGAGCGAGATATTGAGGAGCACCATTTCCTTAGAACGATACTGTGGACAGATGAGTCACTTTTCACTCGGGATGGCATGTTAAATTTACATAACTGGCATCACTACGATCAACAAAATCCATTTGTAACACGAAACTCATCGTTTCAGACGCGATTCAGGTTAAATGTTTTGCTTGGAGTGGTTGGCGATCGCTTGATAGGTCCACATGTGTTCCAAGGTCATCTGAAGAGCAATACATATTTGGAGTTTCTGGAACATCATCTTCCAGGATTACTTGATGTCATTCCTGTACCCCAACGAGCGGAAATCATTTTCCAACACGATGGGGCCCCTGCACATTCTTCCAATGCCGTTCGGGACTTCTTGACTCATCAGTATCCGCGATGGATTGGTCGTAATGGACCAAATTCTTGGCCACCTAGATCGCCAGATCTCACTCCATTGGACTTCTATGTTTGGGGTTTCCTGAAGCAAGAAGTTTACCGTACAGAAGTTGCCAGTTTGCAAGATTTAAGCAGCCGGCTCGATGATGAAATAATGAAACTGAGGGATGAGCTTTCGCTAAGCGCTACTGTAGTTTCCGTTTGTAAGCGGGCAAGGGCATGGTATCAGGTGTGGGGGTGCCCAATTTCAGCAGCGGCACTAAATTTCACACATCCTTTCGAATGCATATGTGCTTTAATCATAAACGTTAGATACGACTTTTTTTTTTTTTTTTTTTTTTGCATATTCCTTTGTGAAAGACGGGAGAAACGTCATACTTCTTTTGTTTCCATTCCATTGTGTTTGTAAACTTAATACAACTGCTACTTTTCTTGTATGTCTTCTAAAACTTTCTTTTTTGCATCTAAAAAACAGCGGGCTGAAGGCGGACATGAAATCAGGAACGACAATGGCACCCCGTGAGTCTCCTTCTCGAGAAACGTCGAGCTCAGTGATGAATGTTTTTCAAACACAAGGCTAAAATTCTCCTGAACTAGAACACCGATATGGTTTATTGTAAGCTCATTCTAAAGCTTGTGGAATAGAGAAGTTTTTGGTAAATTTGACCGATTGTAGCTTGAACGGTGTTTGCAGAATTGCCGGTTAAAGAATTTGGCAACAACTCGATTTTAAACTTCGCCAATGTTTTAGCGCTTCTAGCTCGCCATCAAATTAAGGTATCCTGATGTAAATGGTGTCACCTGATAGGATTTTGTCTGCTCTCTCCAAATATGTGCTTATTTTGCGTGTAAGTCTTTCAGGAAGTTCACAAATGTGGTTTTTTTCAGAAGGGGTGGAAAAAAACAGATTTTTCTTCTATCTACCATAACTCGGAAACGGTTAGAGATAGGGCAGGGTTTCTATTGTGTTTTATGTTCCCCATGGGCTGTTCTATCATCTCCTTTCGTTTGGCAGATTATGTCAAACTCACCCTGTATATATATATATATCCATGATTTGAAACATCATAAGTCTAATTGACTCATTTTATTTGTTTGGAGGAATGCATAAAATAAAGAAAGAAGCACGATTTATGAGAAAAAAAAAACAAGATGTTGCTCTCAAAAATATGTCATAAAAGTTTCAGAAAATAAAAGTTTCATTTTCTTATCTAAGAAAAATTCACCTTCTGTCATTTTCTAAACACACAAAAGAAATATTTTAAATGATGCATGGTATAAAAATTTATCAGAAGAAGAAATATTATTGGTACGTAAAAAAAAAAAAAAAAAAAAAGCAATTGAGGTAGTGAATCAACGAATGCTTTGCCAGCTTCGCTGGTCACTATATTTAAAGGGGACTAATGTGCAAGTTGTACCTCAAGGGACTAAAGTGAAAGTTGTACCTCAAGGGACTAATGTGAAAGTTGTACCTCACGGGACTAATGTGCAAGTTGCACCGAACGAACAAACTATTTCTTTCAACGAAAATGCCTACTAACCCTGGACGATAGGTCTAATATATCGTGTCATATTATATATCGTATTTATCGTAATATAACTCAATACTTATTTCGCTTCCTTCTTCGACTCGTTTTAATACGCATTTTTTATATGCATGAGCAGCCCCCGAAAAACAAAAACATTAAATCATTAAATACATTTTTTTACTTATTTTTATTTCATATTATTTCACGCGCACTTTTTATTTCTAATTCAAAATTATTAATAAAAACTTTTTTGATATCGCTTGTAACGATACTGATTATTATTAATTTTCTTTTCTTTTTCTTTCAATAATAATAATAATAAAAAAATAAAGATTTTGATGAAATTCTGGCAAAAGCAGAATTTAGTTTAGGACGGATGACTATTAGTTTTTTTTTTTTTTTTTTTTTTCTTTTTTCAAATTATAACATCGCTTTCAAATTATTCAATTATATTTTCGATAAATTTTAGATTTCGACAAATGTCCAACTATCGAAATCGACAACGCAAAAATCCCAGATTGAGACTAATAGGCTCTCAGTCCTAAAAAAATAAAATTTCCCTCGAAATATAAGAAAATTAATGAAGTTTATGAAGTTTATGTTTATAAATAAATAAAATTTTAGTTTATCTTGCAAAATCAGATCTTGCCCATTAAAAATTGAATATTAATTAAATATTGAAAATTAAGGGATTACAATCAAAGTAATTTTATTTGAATTTATTTATTATTTCCATATACAAAAAGTATAAGATTGTAATCCCGATTTGTGAAATGAATTTTCTATCTCAAATATGTGAAAACGAATAATCGTGGAATGTTGCAAATTTATATCTATGACTGTCATGATGTCTATTTGTACGCCTGCAACATTGGTCTTAATACAAGCTACTTTTTTTAGAGATATCTACGACTTTTCACGATATTTTGTGACGCCTATATGTACGTATGTGTGTGTGTATCTCGCATAACTCAAAAACGGTTGGACGTAGAATGTTGTAATTAGTATATAGGTTTGTTATAACATCTAGTTGTGCACCTCCTCTTTTGGTCAATCTGCAACTCTCCATTTTGGAGATATTCACGAAAATTATAAACATACTGACCAAAAATACAAAGGTTATGACTATTATACATGAACGAATGCATTTTCTTTAATTCAGCTCGTAGAGAGCCCGTAATGATATTGTTATGAAAGTTGTCGACATTTTTGCGTGTTCAAAGAAATTCCAAAAAGCACGAGGAGTTTCTAGTCGACGAATGCACTTTATTTAATGAATATTCAGCCCGTAATAATATCGACATTTTTGCGTGTAGAAAATACATAAACAGGTTCTAATCTACGAATGCACTTTATTTAATGAATATTCAGCTCGTAGATAGAGCCTGTAATGATATTGTTATGAAAGTCGTCGATATTTTTGCATATAGAAAGTAATTTTTAAACACATAAGCAGGTTCTAGTCGGCAAATGACTTTATTAATAAATATTCAGTAGACAGAGCCCGTAATAATATTTCTAGTCGAGGAATGCTCTTTATTTAATGAATATTTACTATTTAGCCAGCAGATAAAGTCCATTGTTATGAAAGATGTCGACATTTTTGCATGTAGAAAATAAGTCTTAAAGACATAGGTAGGTTTTAGTCGACGAATGCATTTTATTTAATAAATATTCAGCCCGTAGATAGAGCCCGAAATGATATTGTTACGAAAGTCGTCGATATTTTTGCGTGTAGAAAGTAATTCTTAAAGACATAAACAAGGTGTAGTCGACGAATGCACTTTATTTAATAAATATTCAGTCTGTAGACAGAGCACGTAACAATATTATCATGAAAGTTGTTGATATTTTTACGCGTAGCAATTAATTCTTAAAGACTTAAGCAGCTTCTAGTCGATGAATCACTTTATTAAACGAATATTCAGGAAGCAGTTGAATAAAACTCTTTTTTGTGCCACAAAATGAGTATTTTCAATGAATATTTTCGAAACAATCTAATAAAACGTCATTCTTGCTTCAGAAATCAAATAAACATTGTTAAATTACACTACAGCGCAGAAATTTCGCTAATTCAGGAACAACCGGAAATTTCGAAGTCTGATTGGACTTTGAATTCGTCGAGAGTATTGTCAGTGTTTTATAGAATTTTCAAGGCTGTTCTGCGCTAGAAACCAATGATTCATTATAAAAAATTAAAGAACTCGATTCCTATTGATGTTAGAGTTCCAAACTTTGTGAATTCCGAACTACCACATTTTACCACATGGATGCCTAATTTGACGCTAAGTCAACGCCTACCTTCGTGGAAATGAAAAAAACTACCATCTGTTTTCACTTTTACTGTAATACCGTATATAAAGTAGCACGTAAATATATAAGCAAGTTCTAGTCTGCAATCATCAATAATCACTCTTTATTTTTTATTGTCTTGTTTGTCATTTATACTTATAGAACATTCGAAGAATTTAGTTCTGCGTTAAAACCAATGAATCCTTCCGGAAAATTCCAGAACTCTGTTTTTACTGAAGTTAGATCTTCCAAATTTTGGCAACCCTAAATTGCACATTTTCGTCAAATTTGGTCGCCAAGTCGCAAAATTTGATGCCAAATTGCCAAAATCGATGCCAAGTCCAAATTTGCATTGGCTACCGACTTGCGATCAAATTTAGCGGCAAATTAGCGATCAAATTTGGCGGCAAATATTGTTTCAGAATTACCAGATTTAGTAAAACCTTTTTTAATTTCAATGGAGTTAATTGTTTTGATAAAATGTATTGTTTCTCGTCACTAATTTCCGCCAAAGAGATCAAAAGTAGGCCATCTGTACTCGAATGATTTTCATTGAACCCTGAGCTGTGATCTTACCAAAGAGAGATCCTGTAATAAGCGGTGGAGTACTATTTTTGAAGAAACTACTATGTTTGTTCTAAGCGGTATATATGATCTTTTTTTAAAAATTTTTTTGGGCTTGTTTTCAGGAATGTTCATGGAATGGGACCTGCCTTTTAATTTACGACTTAATTACCTCTCACAAAAATGTCAATGTTTTCATAACAATATGTATATTCCAATGGGTGTATAAGGAACTCATGTGGTGTTCGCATCAGATATATATATATATATATATTGCAGACGAATTCATTAAACAAATATGTATTGAATAACGAAGTCTTCATAATTATTTTAAATGAAATAAAATAGGCTTCTATTGATGTTTTTGTCACTAGTGGATCTGCAGATCAGGAGCCTCAACGTCTTATTTGGACACACATTACTCAACAGATCATTTTTATTTATTCCTTATTATATTATATATATATATATATATATATTAATTCGATTGACTTCCTACATAAACAGAAACGTTTCTGAGGGGGGCGACAGCCCCCCTCAACCACCCGCTGCATTTCTTTCTATATCTATCTGTATGTATGTATATATAAATATTCCTAATAACTGATAGTCTTGTGTTAATTCCCTGTAATTCATAAATATTTGTACCAAATTTCATGCAAACGATTACATAACATATCAGAATTATTTTGTGTAACCCTGTAAATGTATTACCAATTCTATGCCCCTCCCCCCCTTTTCCACAGAAAAACATCATTTTAGAATTCTAATAAAATTTCATTATATTTAATGGGGTGTAAACATGTTAAAATACACTTTTAAGAAATACCGACTACAGACCGTAATAGTACGAAATTCTTTTATGTATCCCGCAAAAAGAGCCATCGTAATTATATACACTAAAAAAGAATACACATATTTAATTAATTATAACTCATTAATATTTCAACCTAATTTGACATCATTTGGATGATTACAGAATGTCATCTGAATTCTTTTGTGTGGTCCCGTAAATAAATCATTTAGTCTATACATATACCTTTTTTTAGAGAAAACATGCTTTTATTCATCTTTATAACGTATTGTAATTCCATTATGTTGGATGCAGCATAAACTCGTTATAAAATGCGCTTAAATAAAAATTTGTCTATAGGCAATAATGTCATGAAATTCTTTTGTGTGTTTCTGTAAACGAACCATAAACATTGCATACATCAGTAAAACTATTCAATTTATTCTACGTTTTTCATGAATAATTGTTCGAAATTGGACATAATTTGGATGATTACGTGATATTGTCGGAACACTTTTGTAAAGTCCTGTATATTAATTAGGAATCCTAAGAGCACATATTTTCTGCAGAAAACATAAGTTTAAGCATCTCAGTAATGTACATTAATTTCCTTTTGTTGATTGCAAAATAATGATGTTAAAATTCGTTTAAAAGAAATTCACCCCATATGCCGTACTGATAAGAATTTCGTCGTGTCCCTGTACACAATCCATAAACAATATAGACATAAAAAATTATACAGCTATTTTTATACAGAGCCTGAACGTGTGTGCTGATTTACAAGTCTGTCAGAGGATTTTTGCGGTGGCTATTGCAGTACATGCAAATTCTGCCCATAGGCCGTAATGATAAGAAAAATTTTGGTGTGTCCCTGTACACGAACTACAAATAGAATACACATCAAAAACTATACTGTTAATTCAGTGTGGCTCATAAACATGTGTACCAAATTGCATGTCAATAGCGTGATTTTTGCGGCCTCTATCGCGGTACATACAAATTCTTCCAATAGGCTGTAATGATAAGGAAAATTCTGTCGTGTCCCTGTATACGAACTACAAAGGGAATACACACCCAAAACTATGCAGCTAATTCCGTGGGGCTCATGAACATGTGTACCGAATTTCAAGTCCGTAGCGTGAATTTTGCGGCCGCTATCGCGCGACAAACAGACAGACAAACAAGTAGACACACATCTGGAATCCAAAATCTTTTTGAGTCACAACTGGGACGTTTCGGCAATAATTTACGTTAGCAGGATTGAGCGCCATATATTGAAACAAATTTTAATATTTATAATATAAATAGCATCCGTCGTTTGTATAATTATTTCATTCGGATTTCCATTTCTAACTAAATATAAGCATTAATTAAAGAGTACTGGCTAAATTAATTATAATAATTTTCTTTTTCTGATTATTTGACGAAAGAGAAACAAAAACAATATTTTTAAAAAGGTTTTATTAACACATCTGTATTACATGATCGTTTTAATATTGATTTATTATATCTCTTTCTTTGATTAAAACTTTGATTCGACACGGCAATGATTCATTATATTCCTTGGCAAGCTAAATGATTTCTTTATCATGGTACTTGATCTTAATAAGTCTTTCAATAAGCTGTTTCTTGATCGTACGAGCAATTCTGCTGATCTTTTCTTTTATTTATTTGTGCAAGTAATTTCGTTACCTTTTTTTTCATATATGTCACTATATACCATCAATCAGGTTCATCAGGGCTATTACTTGACTTGGACATGACGAGATTGATCTCGTCGCAATAAGACATGACCACACTTGAGGTGTAGCCGGCACTCCGTCCTGCATGAATACCCATTTACTGTTGAGAAATCGATCTTGGAATTGTTGCACAAGACAAGTTTAACTCTTGAATTAAGGTGAAAACGCAACTAGAAAAAAGATGAGAAAAATTTATAATAATAATTTGGCCAGTACTATCACTTTTTCAAACAGCTGTTTTATAACTAATTTTTTATGTTTTTCTTTATATATTCAAAGGGCATGAAGATAAGTTACTTCACTTAAAAGGACAAATGATGTACATGGAGGAATGGAAAAGTATGGTTTATCTTGCCACACCCGTGTAAGAAATGTTAATATTTTTTCTATTTGCACTATCTATTTAATAATTTTTATGATAACTTTTTAAAATTCTTTTCTATGTAAATTTCACACCAACTTGACTCCATTTATAGCAGAAAAATTTTGTACCAATAAACAAAAGTTTAAAAAGAATTAAGCTTGGAAATATTCTAAAATATTGCGATTTTTTTATTGAAAAGAAATCTATCATTAAATCTTATGAATTATGCATAACTTTATCTTTTTCTATTATTATCTTTTTCGATTAACTTTATCTTTTTCTAACTTTATCTTTTTCTAACTTTATCTTTTTCTCATTCAATTATTTAAATTTACTAAAATAGTGTAACAGGTGCTTTTTAAAATATACGTATGAAAAAAAAGTAATTTCTTTAACATATCCTATATCATTAATTGTTTTCCACAATTATTATCGTTTTGAAATGAAACATAATCTTAACTTTTAAAATTTTAGGAAAACATTTATTATTAAAATATATTTGTATATTTAGAAAGTATTTTTATTTTAGGTAGTATTTGTTAAAATCTGTTTGCGAAAATTTTGTTAAGATAATTAAAATTAAAAACTGCTGGATCCCACTATGGCAGTTACAACTTTATTATCTTTTGACATCCATAATTCGACTTCATATACCAAAAAATTACATTTATATAATTTTTTACCTTTTACTTAATTATGACTGATAGTTTGATTTTAAGAGAATATGAATAAAAAAGGCATAAAAGGTAGGTTTTATTTTTTAAAAACACAGATATTTTCTTCGTATTAAATATAATTTTTTTTTTTCTTTTTAATATTTTTTTCAGATGTATCAAACATTTTATTTAATGTATGAACTTTTCATATTTCATTAAAAATTGTTTCGAACTCCAAAGTTAAGTATTTTATAATCAATTATTTTAAATATATAGACATTTATAATTTTCTTTTTAATGCCCGACGCAAGATGAGTGTTATAATTATGAGGCTACTGCGTCTCTCTCTCTCTCTCTCTCTCTCTCTCTCTCTCTCTATATATATATATATATATATATATATATATATTAACACGCTGATATTTCATTTTGAGAGCTGGCGACCTACTAAATGATCGTAGATAAAAAAAAAAAAAAAAAAAGAAAAGAAAAAAAGAAAAAGAAGAAGAAGAAGAAGAAGAAGCACATTATTCCTAAATTCAAATATTTAGGATATCCCTTAAGTAAGGGGGGAATTTCGTTTTTATTATTTTATTTTTGAAATCTGATACTCATGCCCTCTAAATTTTCTATTTGACACTTTTTAGCTGTGGGATAATATTAACCCGTGCCGAATTGACGGGAAAATGCTATTATTGATATTAGGATTTTTTCGTAAATTCGGCACGGTTTAACATTATCCCAGAGACCTGATATTTTGCTAAAAAAAATTTAGGATCAAATAGAAAAAATTAGAGGGTATGTGTATCGGATTTAAAAAAAAGAAAAAAAAGAAAGAAAAGAAAGAAAGAAAGAAAAAATCCCCCTCGTTTAAGGGACACCCATATATATATATATATATATATATATATATATATATATTTTTTTTTTTTTTTTTTTTTCCAATACATTAATTTTCAGTTGATTTTAACAAATGTTAAAATTTGGTATAAATATTGGGTTCCTAATCCAAAAGCTTCTTAATTCGGTTGAAAATTACAGATTTTTGAAAAATAATATTTAATTAAATCAAAATTACTACTTGAGTGGTTTAATCAGAATGGTTCTTAACTATATTTTACACAATTTATTTCATGTTATTCATGTTATATTTATTTCAAGCGTTGGAATATGTTTATTTATTTATTTATTTATTTATTTATTTATTATTATTTAAACGAAACTAGCTTTACACTTGTACATTTGTAATTTTTTTTTTTTTTTAATGGATTATCTGTGATAATATAATGATTGTGACTGTTTTGCATTAATTATGAAATCTCTCAACTATACAAAAAAAAAAAAATTCTTTTCTTTTCTCAATATGTAGTATGCGTGATTTAGATGCAATGGTACATACGGGCTTATACATCAATGATCTCAGCATGCATGATTTCAGCAGAGACATGGTTTTGGCGGGACAACAACAATCTGCTGAGTTAAAGCTGGCATTAGATCAGGTACTGACGAAAAATGCGAATATTTTAAATTACGTTTTCTACATTTTCTATAGCTTATTGCATTTTGATTTTATAGAAAATATTATTATAAGATGCTTCATTCAAATGCAACTATTTTCCCACTTTACAATAAATAAATAAATTCACACACACATATATGTATATGTCTTTTTAATAAAATCTTTGTTAGTGTATGATTTCATAAGAAATGTAATTATTACTGATTTGCAACTTGCAGACATTTTAGTAATTAGGGTCTTATTTATTTATTTATTTTTTAAAGAAAGCGCATTTGAGAACTTATATATGTTTAAACGTTATTAAAGATGCACCATTACTGATTTTAAATGACCGCATTAAATTTTATTAAACATAAATTAATATTAGAATATAAAAAATAATGTAATAAATGATGTATTAATTTGACTAACATTTTATATAACATTCTACGTCTCTATTTTTCTGTGTCAGATACTTTGAAAACATCAGACAGTAAAATTTAATCTATTCAAATAGATCCCTATAAAATGTGTTTCATTATAACAGAGGCAATTTTTGTACTCCAATTACTAAGTGAAGATTTTTATGACTTTAAAGCTTATATATTTCATAACTGCACTCACTTTACTTTATATCCTACAACATGAGTCGGTAAATAACAATTTTTTTAATCACTGAAAAACAATATTAATGCTGTGTAAGAATATTAACGTCTCGGAACGGAAACTGTAACCACTTTTATTTTATGGCTAATAAACTGGGTAATCTTCATACAATGCAGGAATACATAATCGTTAGCTAATTATGAATATTTCTTTCAACAGATTTATTATATAGGTTTTTCTTCTTCTTTTTCCGTTGTCGTCCCACCACGTCTTCTTTAAGTAAAACTAGCGCAGAGTGACTAAGTTGGAGAAAGAGATAAAACTGTATGATGGCTCATTAACTTAAAGTTCCCCACTGGTTTCCTTAATTGCCCTTGTAAATTACGCTACTCACCTCATTACACGCTCCCCTACTGTTTGTATAAGGGGCAAATAGATAAAATGGTATCGATTTTTTACTTCTGTCATGTCTACTGTGCAAGAAAAAAATCCCAAGTATACATTACTACTCGTTTTCCTGTTCTTTTACGTAATTCAAATTCTTACTTAAAAAGTATTAATTAAAAATTAATTAACAAACTTTATCGAATGTTAATACTTAGTGTTGCATATATTTCCCGACCCATTTTAATAGTATAAATTGAAAAAAAAAAAAGTTCAAGAAAATATAAGCGGATTTGGCACCACTGAAGATTTTCTTATAAAAGCTTATATTCCTGTTTAATATTTATAAATTTAACTATATTAGGTTTATTCAGTACAATATATATTCAGGCAGCAAGTCTTATAGTTTTCGATACATTTTTTACAGATCTGAAACCTTCTGAAAAGAAACTACTTAAAATAATGAGGGGTATATTTTGCAATATATTTAAAAGAAAAAGTTTTAAAAATAAAAATGCAACAATAATCTTTTTTTTTATTTACTTAATTAATTAATTAATTAATTAAATTTTTTGGGCAAATTTTTACATAGACATGGATTTTTTACTTCCATTACTCGACTACCGTAGGTAATGGAAGTATTGTATTCGGACCAAAATTTCGATGTCGAGTTTTCACCTGATTTACACGTTTTAAGGTCTCCTGAATCCAAAAAAGTATTTTTTGGTAATTGGTCAGTGTGTGTGTGTATGTATGTATGTATGTGTTGTGTATGTGTGGAATCTTCTGGCTATCATATTTCCGAAACTAATAAGGATAGAACCACGAAACTTCAGAATTGAGACAGGACTGGTGTACAGATTCATTTTTCAAATTTTGGTGAAAATCGGAAAACCAGAATTTGGGACATCGGAAACCGGAAGGGGGACCGTAAGTCCGTATCTTAAAAACGGCTCGAACGATTTTCTTCAAATTTGCTATATAAACACTCTATTAGATGTCCTTTCGAATGATATAGTTGGTTAGTTCAGGAAAATTGATAGACGCCCTGTATAAATAGCTCAATTTCAGGTCTCGCAAGCGCTTTCTTTTAAAAACGGCTGTACAGATTTGTTTTCAAAATTGACATATTAACTCCCTTTTAAATATCTTTTGTATGTAATTATTTTTTTCCGGTCAATAGTTGCGTATACCAAGTTTTGGTAGAAGTTGGTATCTCAAAAACTAATATCTATGTAGTTGGTATCTCTACATAAATCCATTTTAGATATCTTTTCTTGTGTATTACGTGGTTATTGCAGGAAAATTAACAGTGATCCGCTTAGGTAAGTAAGTTTTAGATCTCGGAAACTGTTGTTTCATAAATAGCCATCATTTTCCCCTCATACTTTTTAACTCAGTAAACTCTGTTTTACTTGTAATGTAAACTCTGTAAATTTAACTATGTAAACTCTATTTTACATGTTTTTATATCAGCTTTCTCTCATAGAAAATTTGTTAGGTGTCTACTTCGTTAGGCCAATTATATGTCTTCTGATGACATTATTTTTAAAAAATACATATAATACGTGTAATATCGGGTAATGGAAGTCGTGTGGTTGTTTCACACCAGATTTTTAATTTTTTTCTCCAAACACTAATTAATAAATTTCAAATTCTATCCCTAAAACTTTTAAATAGGTTTTGTTAAACATCGAAAAAATTATTGAGCATTTTCTTAAGTAAATTTTAGCATTTTGGAGATCATGAATTCATGAAAAAAAGCAAACTGCGAAAACGCAACTTAAAGATTTGAAATCTGTAACAAATACATAAAAATCTAACAATTATTGCCTGAATGTATATTTTATTGAACAAACCTAATATATAGTTCAGTTTATCTTATACTATTAAGTGAGCAATATTTGTATATTTCACTGTTCTCGAAAACGGTAGCTCGGACAGTCACGAGATTTAACACAAAGGTGCCCCCCCGAAGGGTCATTGTGCCCATCGAAGTCAGATTTTCGAATTTTTGATTAGTTTTTTCTTAATTAATTAAAATGTGAAAATAATAACCTTCTAATTTCTGAAAAATAAGCCATTTAAATTTTAACATTTTATCCATAATTTAATTGTTGCCAATTTTTTTTTCGACAAAATAATAATAATAATAATAATAATAATAAAGTACATTTATTTAAAATGTGGAAAATAAATCAGAAAGATTAGAAAATAAATTAGAAATATCAGTCGCATCGTTACAAATAAGATACCAAATGAAAGGGAAAATTTTTGTAAATCCGACGCATTAAACAGCTTATCAATCGGATGATTAGTTTTTTCTTAATTAATTAAAATGTGAAAATAATAACCTTCTAATTTCTGATAAAAAAGCCATTTAAATTTCAAAATTTTATCCATAATTTAATTGTTGCCAATTTCTTTTTTCGACAAAATAATAATAATTAAAAAAAAAAAAAAAAAAAAAAACGTACATTTATTTAAAATGAGGAAAATAAATCAGAAAGATTAGAAAATAAATTAGAAATGTCAGTCGCATCGTTACAAATAAGATAGCAAATGAAAGGGAAAATTTTTGTAAATCCGATGCATTAATCAGCTTATCAATCGGACAATTAATTTTTTTTAAATTAACTTAGGTATGAATTTTAGGTGGCAACAGCAGAAGATTGTATGGAAACCGTTAAGCGAAAAAAAAATGAAAAATCTACTTCACATTAAGTCACATGATTTTTAAGTGGGATTAAAAATTGCAGTTTTCAAATTCTTTTAAATTTTCTCTCACGAACACAAAAATATAATATACAGCCTGTACCCAACAAGACCAACTTGCATTTCAAATTTCATAAATTATTTTGGTTAATAAACAAAAGTTATTATTATTATTATTATTTTTTTTTTAAATTAAGTTTTATTCTATCTTCGAAAAGATTTATGTGATCATAGATATAATAATATATATAGATCTATCATCCCCATATTATCGTGCAAAGACTTTTGATGCCGAAAAAAAAGCTTTGGAATCAGCCATTCATAGTGGTATTGAAGGAAAAAAGGAAAAAAAGAAGAATGAATTTGAAACTATATCTGGAGCTTTTCATTCACCTTTAGTAAATAAATTATTCATGAATTTTATTTGCTAAAACATTCGTGTGTATTCTCCTGTGTATTCACTCGGGGAAAGACTGCCATATTTTGGTAAAATCGCCGTCTTTTCCCGAGTGAAAAGGAATCACTTTTTTCTCCCCAATGATCAATCTATATATTATTACTATATCTATGTATGTGATACGATACATTAATAATTTGGGTTTTAAAAGTCTTTTTAAATAGATTATTTAAACTCTATGAACCATATTTTTATTTTATCAGTTTCATTAACAGATCCTGCTGGGCGAATTTTTAAATTTTGGTGTTGAAGTACACCGAACGTTTTTCGACAAGAAGTTTAATATAACAACAGCCATTTTAATCTAAGTAGCGCATCAAATATATAAAAACATAAATGATTTATTTTTACATAAAATTTACAGAACAAATGCAGTTTTAAAGATAGGAAATTTATTTCAACAAGCACTATTTTAAACCTAAAAACCATTAAAAATATAAGCAGAATATAAAGGATTCTTATGTATAAACAAAAAAGAGTCTGATAAAATTATTAGCAAAATAGTCTTGCCCTTTTCATACAAAAAAAAAAAAAAAAAAAAAAAAAAAAAAAATCCATCGCTAATATGGCGACAAAAATTCAAAAGCCGCCAATGGAGCGATATAATTAAGTTGCGTAACACGATAATGTTTACCTATTTATTTATTTTTACTTTCTTCTATATGTAATATAGAGAAAGTATTGGATTCGTAAAAATTTTCGACCTCGGGTTTTTGATGGATTTACACGTTTTGAGAGCTGTAGAACACGATTTGACTATTTTTAGAAAATGTCTGTCTGTCTGTCTGTCTGTCTGTGTGTGTGTGTGTGTGTGTGTGTGACAAAATTTTGTGGCAACTGTATCTCAGAAACTACTGCATGCTAAATAACTCATACAAATAACTCATACAAATAACATACAAATAACTGCAATAACTCATACAAATTGGTATGTAGTTGCACCTTGACATAAATTATGCCTATCAACTTTTGGTAAAAATTGTCTTACAGGTTGCGTTGCCATCCCACTTTTTCTAAATTTTTAACATGGTGATATAGGACAAAATTTTGTATAAATGTGCATAAAGAGAATTATTTTTTTAGTAATCATTATGAAATTTACAAGAATTATTTATAATAGAGATAGTCAACTAGGAATAAAATTTTGTATGTGTAGTAGCCTCGCCACCCCCCCTTGGGGGGAAGTCCCCCCTCGAGGGGAGTAAATTTTCAAGATGGGTATCTTTCGAAAGGTCTCATGAATACCTTTAAAACGAATGGTTGAACTATAAATCTGTGATAATTTAAAACAAAGTTATCGATTTTTTTTTACTTTTAACACAAAAAAAACTTAGAAAAAAAAAATCGTTTTTTTTTTTTTTTTTTTTTTTTTTTTTAACGAAATTTAAGTAGACTTGGTATTTGACTGGCCCCTGACATAAACTGGGGCTGATTAGATTTGGGGATCAATCGCTCAACAGGTGGCGCTGTGATCGTATTTTTTCTATGGCAGTATAGAACAATATTTCGTATAAATGTACATAATGAGAGTTATTCTTAACCTGTGATTGTGAAATTAATATGAATTATTGATAATAGTAGTAGTTAACTATGAAAAAAATTTGGGGCATCGCTTCCCCCCCCCCCCCCTTAGGGGGAAGTACCCCCCGGGGAGGGTAAATTTTCAAGAGGGGTATTTTTCGAAAGGTCTCGTCAATACCTTTAAAACGAAAGGTTGAACTATAAATATTTGATAATTTAAAACAAAGTTATCGATTTTTTTTTCACTTTTAACGAAAAAAAACTGAAAAAAATCTTTTTTTTTTTTTTTTTTTTTTTTGTTACTGCGTGAATTTGTATAGGAAAATATAGAAGAAAGTCTTGTGGTGGCCACAACATACTAGTTTTATATAATAATCACTATGCTAATTTATCATTCAAACAAATGAGCCTCTGTGTGTTACTGCACTTGCACGCTGTCGAACAGAAATATTTGAAAAATTCAAATTAATATTTAAATAAATAAATAAAAATATGTTTAATGGGAAATATATATAACCATAAAAAGATTAGTTGTCCAAAATACGGCAGAAATAGCTCTCATAGCATATTGTTACAAGGAATTAAGTCTTATTTTTACAATGGATCAAGTCTAAAATGGTGACAAAAATTCAAAAGCCGCCAAAGAGAACTATATTAAGGCTGTACTATCAGGTTTACAACCCATGAATTATATATAAACACAAAAAATTAATTGTCTCATGCGACAGACGTAGCCGGTCACAGCATATTTGGCGTGAAATTGCTGTCATTTAATGGTTGATTGGATAAACAAAATAAACATATGAAATAACGTAAAAGCAAATATGTTGTCAAAACCCAGTTACATTTGAATCCAGTCCGAGTTACATGTGAACAACACGTATAGTGTTGTTCACATGTAACTGGGATTCAAATATAAAAGGGAAACTCCAATTTTTTCGATACTATCTATTTCGAAACTGTTATATAATAAGCACCTGAATGGAAGCTCATTGGTAAACTATTGTCGCAGGTAATAGGGACAAGCGCCCGAGTTGCAGTGGATGACCAAATCGCTGCCGAATGCAGCAGGGACCTGGAGCGAGCTTTTGAACAATTTCAGTAATTTATTTTATTTTATTTTTATAAAGCTATATAGAAAAGAGTTTCCTTTAAATTTAGTGGCCAGCGAAGCGGGCAAAGCCTGCTAGTAAATATTAAATGGAAATACAAGCTCTCAAATAAAAACCTGAGTGGTGCCAAGTCAAAGGTGCCAATAAAATTATATGCTGTAGTAAATTATTTAATTCCAAACTTTTATTTCATGAATATATGTACCCAAAAAGCATCGAAGAAAGTTTTTTAATTTACAAAATGCCTATTTTTATCATTTATCTCGGAAAATAATTACTTTATTAAACTATTAAAAAAGTACTATTGTGGACTAAAATAAATCATACAAGCAAAGTATTTGTACTAAACAGTATATTCGTCTCTTTAAATGTTTAATTGCCTTCTTGGTTTTTTGAACTTATTTTTCATAAATTACCTGTTTGGTGCCAAAAAAAAAAAAAAAAAAAAAAAAAATGTTGTTGTTATAATCGCTCTTTACGATGATAAATGATTCTTTTTTTTTTAACTCCCATTACCCTATTACCGTAGGCAATAGAAGTATTTAAATCGGTCCAAAAATTCGATATCGAGATTTCTTTTAATTTACATGTTTTAAGGTCTACTGAGTCCAAAAAAGTGGTGGTCAATGTGTGTGTATGTGTGTGGAGAATCTTCTGACTATCATATCTCCGAAACTAATAAAGATACTACGAAACTTCAGAACTGAGACAGGTCTGGTGTGTAGATGAATTTTCCAAATTTTGGTGAAAATTGAAAAAAAAAAAAAAAAAAAAAAAAAAGTGGGACATCCGAAACCGGAAATGGGGCCTTAAGTCCGTATCTCAATAATGGCTCCAACCATTTTCTTCAAAATTGCTATATAAACACTCTATTAGACGTCTTTTCATAATTCACATGGATTAGTTGGTTAGTTCAGGAAAGTGGATAGGCATCCTGTATAAGTAGGTCAAAATGAGGTTTCAAGCGCGTGAGGTTCAAGCGGTAGGTCAAAATGAGGTTTCAAATGAGGTTGCAAGCGCGTTCCTTCAAAAATAGTTTTATGGATTATTTTTTATTTATTTTTTTTAACCACGCCATATTAACCCTCTTTTAGATATCCTTTTGTTTGTAATTGTTTTCCAGTCAACAATTGAGTATGCCAAGTTTTGGTAAATCTGAAAAACAGCTCTAACGATTTTCTTGAAAAATTCAAAATTTCCAATTCACACATCCTTTCTCTTGTATTACGTGCTCATTACAAGAAAATTAACAGTCATGCTGATTAGGTAGGTCAGTTTTAGATGTCGGAAATTAGTGTTTCAAAAAATTTCATACAGATTTTTTTTTCTTTTCTTATTTTTTAACTCTATATGTAAGCTCTGTTTTATATGCCTTTACACGTATATCAGTTTTCTTTTACCGGAAAAGTTTTAGGTGTCTACTTTTTTAGATCAATTTTGTCTTCTGATCACATTATCTTCTAAAAGTGCATATAATACGTGTAATAGTGGTTAATGGAAGTCGTGTGGTTGTTTTACATCAGATTTTTTTTTTACTTATAACTACCAGTAAAATATATTTTATAGGAATAATATTGTATATTTATAAATGCTATTTCTGAAATCTAGTTTCAATGACACATTTCTTGCATCTTCAACACGTCAACGAAAGCGAATAAATGATAACATTCATTTTCTGCAGTTCTCTACCATAATTGTAGATGATGTAATGTCATAAATGTTAAAATTTTATTCATTTGGAAAAAAGAATAATTTCTTTGAATGTACACCTCAGTTAAAGATTAACTGTAAAATTTATTTATATTTTAACTATTTTGTGTTGTTGTACTCTAAAACTATATTATAGACTTTATACAGGGTGATGAATTTAAAAGAGTACTCGTTGGTTTTTCTTTTTACCCTTAAATATGACAGATGTGGCAACTATTCTAACACTGAAATATAATTGTTTGAACCTTGTTTAAGTGTGGGAGACAATTTACAACACTGTTGGACTGTTACAACTTTATTTGTGAAGCAAAACACAAATGGAGACGCACAATGTTATTTAATCCTGTGATAATTTTATTTTTGAAAAACATAATTTAATTTAAATTTTTTACATTATCATTCTTACATTACATTTACATTTACATTATCATTTTTTTCATTATCATTTCATAGGGTTTTTTACAAAAGCCCTGCAAACATCGATGAATTAAACCAGATCATGACTGAAGAGATCTCGTCAATAACACCAACAGTGCTGCGAAATGTGTTAAAATACTTGGTTCGACGTGTTCATGTTTGCATTCAAAATGGTGGCAAACATTTTCAACATTTTCTGTAAGGAATGATAATGTAAAAAATTTGAATTAAATTATGTTTTTCAAAAATAAATTTATCACGGGATTAAGTAACACTGTGCGTCTCCATTTCTGTTTTACCTCACAAATAAAGTTGCAATAGTCCAACAGTGTTAAAAATTATCTCACAAACTTAAACAAGATTCAAACAATTATACTTCAGTGTTAGAATAGTTGCCACATCCGTCAGATTTAAGGGTTATAAGAAAAACCAACGGGTACTCTTTTAAACTGATCACCCTTTATATCATGTAGAAATTAAATGCGCATTAAATTTAATTCTGTTGAAAAACGCACAATACAGCTAAAGACTAAAATATAACAAACAACATACACTTTTTGGATCCAAATTTTGTTGTAATGGTAGGGTTCTTTAAAAGAATTTCAATTTTTATATGCACTTTGCACTTATTTCTACGATAAGTATGTAATGTAACACCTAAAAATATATTGAAGAAATCAGAATTAAATAATATATATACTGTGAGAAAATTTGTTGAATTTAAAAATAAAATAAAAAAAAGGTTAAAATATTTGCTTTAATTTAAAATGCGTTAAAATTTTGTTTAGACTAACGAAATAATTTTTGTCTCTAATAAAATTATTTTGTTTTTTGTTCAGAAAAATATTTTTTTTACTTACAAATATATGCGAATTGTTGTAATGTTAAACGACACATTCTGTTCATATAAACAAATGCAAAGAAATTTTACTGACACTTTGTAAATTTGTTAAAAAAATATTTTGCATTGGAGGAACAAAACGTGATTTTTTTTTACGTCTAATGAAAATTTTATTTAAAACAACAACAAAATTAACTCAACAAAAGATATTTTGTAGTTTTAATCAATTTTTTTCTCTGAGTGCATAAAATTTATTAAGCTTATTATATATATAGATTAAATAAAAGGCTTATGTAATTAAATCTATATATATATAAATGAATGTTTGTCTGTATGTTATTTATAAAATCGTAAACGGCTTGACCGATTTCGATCATTCTTTTTTTGTTTTTTTCCTTATAGGTCAGGGATGGTTTAGGAAAAAAAAAAATTGAAAAAATCTTTAAAATTAATTAAAATATGAAAATAATAAACTTATTGACTTATATTGACTTAATATAAGCCATTTAAATTTTTAATTGTTGCCAAAAAATGTTTACGAGATGTATTTATTTATTGTTTTCAGCATAAAATGAAATATGCTTTCACGCGAAAAATAAGAAATTACTAAATTTTAAATTGGTCGATGAGAAAATGACGCTTTATAATTTTAAAATAAAATAGTAATATTACAAATCTAACATATTTCTTCTGAATTTTATTTCACAGCATTTTTTTATATATCTCAACTTCAGATTTCTTTTTTTTTTTTTTTTTTTTTTGTAGTATGGCGGATGAAACACGCTTGGCATAAACGCTAATTCAGCAATATATTAAAGGTATTTTCTTATTGATAATTCTTGACAATATTTATAATTTTGATGCTGAAGTAGATTGGACATTTTTCGCCAAGGAAAAGATAGAAAGAAATACGCAAGCGAAGTGATGACGTCACTGGCCGTTCATGGATGCAAGAAAAATACTTCCTGTGTTAAACGCCCATTGGATTTTTTGTAAAAAATTATTAAAAATCGAGGAAAAATATTTCCCGAATTTAATCCCCGTATTTAGGTATAGATATGTATTAGTTATCATGTCCATGCATTATATTAAGTTATTTTTGTAGTAAAATTGACAAAATTTGAATTTTTAATTTCAAAACTCTAGAAAAAAAAAAATGCCAAACTTCCATATTCGATTGAAAACACAAACATTTCATTTCAAAGGATGATATTTACACAATATCCAACTAATATACTGATTGAAAGGGAAATGATAAATATTCTATCATAATTTGAAATCAAATTTGTTTTCAAATGTCTAAATAAAGTAAGTAATATAAGATACTAATATGTTGTAGCGGAATAGATTTGATATCGGTCATCCTTGGTAGAAAAATAAAATATCGCCAAATTATTTGGCGAACATAATTTAATTCCTTTCAAAAATCATGGTTATTTTAACAACTTATTTTAAGACAGCTATAGTATTTCCCCTCAGCTGAATTTGGCGATTTTTCTTTGGCGCTGATTTGAACGATAACGATGTCGTTCTGGATTGTTTGCGATATAATATGGCAGCCTGCATGCTATTTATTTTGGATTTATGATTTATGATTTATAATTTAGCTTACGATTTTATCATTTATGCTATATGATTTATAATTTTTAGATTTATGATTTAGCCATAATCGCCAACGAAAAAACGCCAAATCTAGCTGAGGGGAAATACTATAGTTGTTCCATGAATAATATGAAACAATATTTTGTACAATGCATATTACGAAAATATACATCTGGCATGTATATTTTCGTATTACGTTTTTGATCACCAAATACAATAAGCGCCAAGAACGACAGAGTTTTGAATTTAAAATTAAAATTTTGTCAATTTGACAGCAAAATAACTCAATCTAACACATGCACATGATAACTAAAACATATATGTACCCAAATATGGGGATTAAAATCGGGAAATAATTTTCTTCGATTTTTAATCATTTTTTACAAAAAATCTAATGGGCGATTAACATAGGAAATCATTTCTTGCATCCACGGACGGTCAGTGACGTCACACTTCGCTTGCGTAGGAACAATAATCGCATAAATTATATTTTGGTCTAAAACGGCAACAGAAATTTAAAAGTCGCCAAGGGCATTAAGGCTGTACCATGATCAAGTTTACATATTAATTTATTTATTTTTCTATATACCAACTACTATTAACTAAGCTTGAAGTATATATAACCACAAAATAATAATAATTGTCTCATGCGATAGAAGTAGCCGATCATAGCATATTGTAATGTTATATTTGGCTTGAAATTGCTGTCATTCTATGGTTGATCGATTAAATCAAATAAATATAGAGAATAACTTGAAAGCAAATATTATGTACATCACGTATAATGTTGCTCATATATAACTAGGATTCAAATATAAAGGGTTACTTCAAAATTTTCGATACTGTCCGTATCGAAATTGTCATATATGATAAGCACCTAAATGGAAGGCCACGGGTAAGTCATTGTCGCAGGCAATAGGGACAGGTATTTCAGAATGCGAGGACGAACAAGGCGCTGCCGAAGGTAGCGGGAACCCAAAGCGAACTTTTGAGCGATTTCAGTATTATTATTATTATTTTTTTTTTTTTCATAAAACTATATAGAAAAGAGTTTCCTTTAAATATAGTGACCAGCGAAGCGGGCAAAGCCTGCTAGTTTCAAAATAAATGTTACTCTTTCTATAAAATAAGATTAAAAAATATCTGTAGTTACAACATCAAGTTTCCATACTCATACTGTACGTAATAACTAATTTTACGAAAAATTAATTAGATATGTTAAAAAAAAAAAAAAAAAAAAAAAAAAAAAACTGCTAGTAAATAGAATTATGGAAAATACTCCCCAAATAAAAAAATCACTGATAGAAGATTTATTTATTTTATTTATCTATTTTACTTTTATTTATTTATTTATAACGTAAAATTAAGATTTTTTTTTACTAATATTCAAACTAATAACTGTTCATCTGAAGCAGTGTTGGGCATAATTGATTAAAATGTAATTGAATTACAATTGAATTACAATTAAATTATAATTATTTTACTGTCAATCGATTAACAAGTAAATGATTACAAATAAATTGAATAAGTAATTCAATTTATTTGTAACCAATTACTTGTTAATCGATTAATAGTAAAATAATTGTAATTTAATTGTAATTTAATTGTAATTCAATTACTTTTTAATCAATTATGCCCAACACTGATTTGAAGCAATAAATCAAACTTCCTTTTAAAAAAATTAAGTGCATCTGAATTAGAACCTGAATAATCCAAAACTAAAATAATCTGGTGTGGTACTTACACGACTTTCTCTTACCCTGATATTCAATACCATAACGGTAGATTTCTTTTTTTTAACACACTTGACATTGTGAGTTTTTTTTTGGTTTTCGTCCCATGCTATTTTTATGGAGTTTTTAGCTCCCCCCCCCCTCTTTTTCTACATTCTAAAGTGCGGTGGATTATCCCTGGGCATGGTAAAATATTATAGTAAAGCACTTTCATTAATTACATCCAATAAAAAAGAATGTTTTCGCTTAATTATTGGCAACCTTGTAAATCTTCTACAAATTATGTACATACCGTACTGTGCACTAAAATGTAATCCTATATTAATAACACATAGAACAGCCTGAAATCCACATTCATGAATTTCTAAGTATTATCCAATTATATTCTAGTTCTTTTGCGTAGCCCTGTAAACGAACGGTAAATGATTTTCATACCATATAATACATGAAACATGCTTTTATGCCGCTAGAAAGTATATAATCATTTCATTTGGTTCAGTGCAGCCTACAGATGTTAAACTCCACTTACTTGCAATTTCCCCCATACACATAATGTATTTGAATCTTGGATGTCCCTGTACACGAACCATTTGCTTGATCTCAACGAAAAGTTTAGTGTAGCATTTCTATATGATACAGATTTTGAATACCGAGTTTGGACTTCCTGCTGCTATTTGTTCTTAAGAAATGCTAATAACAGACAGACACACAGACCAACCACTAAAAACATGTTTTTCGAATTCAAGGGACCTCAAAACATGTAAATATAACAAAAACTCACTTTTGAAAATTTGACCCTAAAACAATACTTTCTCTACCATATATATGGATAAGAGAAAGTAAAAGTGCAAAATAAATCCTGTTGGAATTCCTGCATAGTTGAATGCTTTTTTCAATCATATATATAAAATAATAATGACAATAATATCATTAAGATGATTTTAAAATAGACAAATTAGCATTATTTTCTTAGTCAGTCTAAGAACATGATTAGACAAGGATTTATTTAACAAAACAGTATTAACTCTACTTTTTTTTTTTTATATAGTAATTTTTTACTAGTGTTCGAATACTTTTGTTACCGACTTTACATTAGCAATGTATCACTTGAATGTTGAATTTTATAATGATTTACAATTCTCATTTTTGTATATTGTAAATATTTAAAACTTTTTATAGGAACTTCAAAAAAGCAAACAACTAGAAGAATCCATGCGTAAATTAGATATCGAAATGAGACGAACGGATGAATTGCTTTATCAGATGATTCCTAAACAAGTTGCTGACAGATTGAGGAAAGGGGAGGCTGCAGTAGAAACATGCCAGGTAAAAATATACCTTATGTTTTCTTTCTTCCTTATTTTTATTTTTATTCTAATAAAATATGCTTCAAAGATTTAATAAAAGAAATGGTAACTATATGAGTTATTTATAAGGTAATTTAACATGTAAAGAACATGCAATCTAATTCAGGAAAGAAAACTGCAAATCAAAAAGGAAAAATCCTAATTAGAATACGTTTCTGAAAACTATAGAGATACAAATATAATATGATACAAATGTCAACCATTGATATCTGCGAATTTTTTCATTTATCATCTTCAGGCGAAAGAAACTAAAATGGTTTTTGATTCGTTTTTATTGAAGAAATCAAGCACTATGATATTAGAAAATGCTTTTAACCTCAACTTCTTAGGATGCTCTGAAGCAGAATCCATTAATCTTCATATAGTGACTATCATGTCTTTATTAAAAAATAATAACTAGGCATTTTAATACTTTTTACTTTCCGAACACTATAGTGAGGAAAGTATTGTAATCATGTCAAAAATCCGAATTCGAGATTTTGATGTTTCTATACGTTTTGAGGTCCCCTGAGTCCGTTTTCACTATTTTTACGATGATGTATGTATGTGTGTGTGTATGTGTGTATGTGTGTATGTGTGTATGTCTGTGGGTGAACACGCTAGCGTCTAAACGCTTCGTTCGATTAACCTGAAAGTTGGTACGCATATTGTAAGTCACCATAGTACGAACCCTATAGATTTTGGTGAATCTAGCACTTATAGTTTTTTTACAGGGACACAAAGAAAAATTCTTTATCATTATGGCCTATGGGAGCAAAATCTTAAAAGTGCGATAGCATCTAAACGCCTTATTCAATTGAGCAAAACATTTATACACATATTATAGATCACAAATACTCAATCTGTATACATTTTGGAGAATCTAGCACTTATAGTTTTTTTACAGGGACACAAAGAAAAATTCTTTATCATTATGCCTATGGGGCCAAATTTTTAAAAATGTGATAGTGTCTAAACGCCTTATTAATCCGAGCAAAAAAATTGTACACATGTTATAGATCACAGTTGAACTAACTGTATAGATTTTGGTGAATCTAGCACTTACAGTTTTTTTACAGGGACACAAAGAAAAATTCTTTATCATTATGGCCTATGGGACTAAATTTTTAAAAGTACGATAGCATCTAAACGCCTTATTGAATTCAGCTGAAAATTTATATGAGTATTATAAATCACTGTTGCACTAACTATAAGCATTTTGGTGAATCTAACATTTATAGGTTTTTACAGGGACACAACGAAAATTTCTTTGTCATTATGATCTATGGGCTCAAAGTTCAGTAGCGTTAAATAAAACAACGTGTAATAGATGGAGAAAAATACTCAAACACTCTATTATGGTTTTCTCTCTTTTGTTTGTTTAACAACTACTCTTTCTTTACTTTATCTACAAAACTGTTAATTACTCAATGTTCGGAAAGTCGAGTGGAGTCACTCCAGATTTTTTTTTTTCTATCAGTTGTACACTCTTGTATATTTTGTTTTATTATAATAATTAGAAAAAGCTGTCTCTGATTATTTTATTATTTGTAAATAATTAATTGCTACATTTTGGAAACTTTTATTAAACCATTATTCAGCTTTCAAAATAAATGTTAATATTTTTCTTTCAGTCATGTTGTATGTAAAGACAAGTGCTTTGCTTACAATGTATTTTTTATGTTTTAGTTCTTTGAAAGTGTCACTATTTTATTCAGTGATGTCGTGACATTTACAGAAATATGCAGTCGAATTACTCCTATGCAAGTTGTATCGATGCTGAATTCTATGTACAGTATTTTTGACCAACTTACAGAAAAACACAAAGTCTACAAAGTAAGAGAAACAACTTTTTAATGCATTAAAAAGGACATAGATATATTTTTAATTTTCTTTCCTTTTCCCATTTATCTGTCTTTCATCGTTTTGACTCTTACATATTACTTCTCTTATTTATATAGTGCTACAGGTTTCCAGCAAATGTTACCCGATTTTAAAATTAAAAATCTCGAAAACAAAGATCGATATCAAAATAGAACAAACGATATGTTTATTGTGAAATCTGTAAAAAATTAATAACAAATTTTGCCAACCGATGGCGCTGTACGCTGTAATCGAATTACGGAATCCTTATAAGTAGTACTCCGATGATCAGAGAGATCAAAAGGATCTTTATATTTTTTACATTTTCGATGGAGGTAAGCACTAATTGCGACCGCATGCAGGTATTTCGCAACACTCACATCGACAATGAAAACAAGTCTTAAAAAGTAAAAGAAGGTTAGTACACTGTACCAAAGGAAAATTTCAAATCATGTATTTTATTGAACGTTTATTTATTCTTACAATTCTATACAACGTAAAGCGCCATCTGGTTGCAACTGTTGTTACTCATTTCAAAATTTCTCTAAAATTTTTTTACTGTTTTTATAATAAATGTACCATTTGTTCAATTCTTTTTACCGATCTTTGTTTTCAATAATTTTAATTCGGAAATCGGGTGACTTTTGCTGGACACCCTGTAGAAGGATTTAGCTCGTCAGATAAGCATGTATGGCTACATACATATGCAGCTACAAGCTATATACATATGTATGTTTACTTATGAATGTACGAGTACATATATGTATGTGTGTATGTATTACAACAAATACAATATTTATCAAGCTGAAGTGACCACTGTATTTAAACCAACGCTATTTTTGAACAGGTGGAAACCATTGGTGATGCTTACATGGTTGTCTCAGGCGCACCAGAAATCGAAGAGAAGCATGCTGATAAAATTTGTTTAATGGCTTTAGATATGGTTGTTGTCATTGGTGACTTAAAAGACCCTTCAACTGGAAATAGTCTAAGAATACGTGTCGGTAAGTAATTAAAAAAAAAATTTTTTTTTCGTTAGTTATTGAAAAATTTATATTGATTCGATCTGTGTATTATATGCTGTCACAAATAAAACTAATCTATTCATTAAATTGTCACTTCTTTCAATAATAAAGCTTTCAAACTTTATTAGTATGAACTAACTAAATAAAATTTAATTGCTCATTAAAGTAAATTAAAGCAGCAAATACAGAGTCGACATTTTGACCAAAAGGATTTGTTGAATCAGCCTGAGTATACTTTTCTTATAGATTAAACTATTTAAAATCTATATATATTAATACGCAAACAGGAAATTTGTTGTACACTTTTAACATATTAATTATGGGAGTAGAGGATTGAAAGTGATATCGTCCGAAAAGTATGTTTAATGAACAACAAGCTTGTACATATCCAATCACTTTTTGATTTTTTTACATCAACCATTTTGCTTCTCATCCCTATATCTTATTGCAGGAAGTTGAAAGCAAAAACTCCCTTTAACAGTGTTCTTGCAACATATTATTGAAAAATAAATCTTCATAAAGACACTTCCAAATACCAGTCTATGACGACACCTATTTTACAGCATGATGTGGTCACAAATATATATACCGGGTGGCTGTAAAATATGCATTTCTATTTGTCCCTACTTGACTAAATAATCCAAACGACACTAAAATTGGTACACTTATGATGTAAGAAAGAAAAAAATAATACGTAATATATATGGAATTAAACAATTGTAAGTAGGCAAGACTTTAAAATATTGCTTACACTTTAAAAGGAGGAATAATTAATGCGCAAAGCCTAATGCCACATTTACTGAAAAATATCACAACTAACATGGCTACGATATCTGCAGACGTTGACGATCAGGTTCAGGTTTCACAATATGTATTTTTGTGCTGAGATATGCATTCCATGCAGTTCGCTGCGTGCTCAATATCGAAGTATAAAGCATCAGGAGTGGTGCTTCTCGCGTGTGTTCTCGTTTATAAGATTAAGCTTGAAGGCACGTTTATAATAAAACAAAGATTTTACGTATCCCGAAACTAAAAATTGCATGCCATGGTATTGGGGAATTGAGATCACATTATGGAAAAACGTCGGCTTAGTATACAATCGCATGGGAAAAACTTTCGCAAGAAGGGTTTAACTTATCGATTAATATCGAGCGGAGATCTGTCTTGAGTAAAAATTGTTCAGATGGGCATCTCTTTGCTGCATTTGAGAAAAAATGAAAATTTCCAACATCTGACAGGTATCTTCTTGCAATAACTGAAAAAGGTAACGGCACCTGTCGACATTACCTCCTTAAAAATTAAGGACCAACAATGAAACTTGCGGCGAAACAACACCTTACAGTAATATTTGGGTGAGTGAAGGGAACTACATGAGTTATACTTGGAGGATCCGATGACCATATTCGATAAACTTGCGTATATACGCTACCTTTCAAATGAAACTTGGCTTCATATCCTCATAAAATATTCCATAAAAATCGATCATCAACCTCAATTGGCACTAAAAAGATTAATTTGCAATTCCGTCCCATATCTGTTGCTAACAAGTGCTAATAAAAACTAATTTCATAAAGATAAAATTTACTTTCTAATATATTTTTTTTTTATTAGCATAATAATTTCTACTTCATAATAATGTCTATTCATAGCGGTATACTTAGATTTTTGTAGGGGCCGTTTATATATTAAAACGGATATCAACTTCATTTTCTTTCATTAGCAATCTCCAATTTTGACATTTTTTTTTCTTTTTCTTTTTCTTTTTCTTTCTCTTCTTTTTTTTTTTTTTTTTTTTTTGTTATATGGGTATATTCATCCCGAAAAATGGTATAGTTTATATACAATATTTCTCTCAATTTCTTATAGAGTTAGTAAGCTGTCAAAATCCGAGGATGCTAATGTTAACTTAATTTGACAGATTTTATTTCATATTACCCAAAAACGTATTCATCCCCCCCCCTCTCCTTAATGCATTAGAATGTAATTACCCAAACATATTTCCATACATATATTTTTTTTTTATTGAAAAAACATGATTTTAATTATGTAAATTATCAATAAATTTATATTTTAAAAAATTATGAATTATGACCTACATATTAATTTTTGTACAAATAGATTAAATGTCATCAGAAGTATTGGTTTTCAAATTTACAGCTCATTTCTAGCATTATATTCCGAGTTATAGTGATACTTCTTTTTTCATTGTCATTAAGGGGGTCGTCGTCTGTTATCATTTATATCATCCCGCTAGCGGGTAACTTTTTTTAAATGAATCACTATAATTAATGAATTCTCAAAACTGCATTGATTTTAGTCATTGGGGGGGGGGGGGGGAGAATAAATTCTGATCGGGAAAAATGTCGCGCTGGGTCCCCACTGCCTTCGACATCGCAGGCCATTGCACGCTGCGCATAGATGTTCGACACTCTTAATGAATCACTATGTTATTGTAAGCGAAAAAATATGAATATAAAATACAAAAAATTTCTTCTCTCATTTGTGAAATAATTGGTCCGGGTCCCCACTGCCTGAGACAGCGTATACACTCGCGCACGGCGCACGTACTTCTTCGCCCGCCCTTCCCTGCCCTCCTAATTATTTTATACTTTCAAAATATCCGCAATCATTTTCTCGGGATGGGAGGGGATGCCCTCAGGGCTCCTGCCTGGGACTGATGTTGTGGCTCTTCGTGGCAGATAAAATTTTGAAAGAATGCAAACTCACAGATTCCAATATAATTGCTTATGCTGAAGATTTCATTATTTTGGTGGGCGAGGACTCTAGGGCTAAACTTGAAAATAAAAGTAATGAATTAATAAAAATTTTTAAAAACTTATGTTGCAAAATGAAACTACAATTATCAGAAAGTAAAACCACTGCAATAGTGTTTGGCACTGGAGTCATGGCCTCGAAACCCCCGATTTATATATTAGGAGACACAAAAATAAAAGTGAATAAAACTCTGAAATATCTAGGATTAACAATAGACACATCATTTTCCTGGATTTCACATTTTGAAAATATTCGCTAAAGAATAGTAAACTTTGTTAATGGATATTCATTATTAAAAAATAGAAATAAAGTTTTAAACTCAGATATTCTTAAAACATAGTATTTAACAGTAATATTAAAACAACTTGATTATGGCTCTGAGATTTGGTGGGAGGACCTCAACTGTCACGCAATAAGAAAACTTAAATCAGTACAGCGTCTGGCTCTTCTGGGAATCATTAAACTTTACAAACGAATCTCGAGCGATGCTCTTTGTGTGCTGTGTGGTGCTCTTCCAATCACACTATATTTGACCAACAAAAATAGACAGTTTGACGTTTTGAACGGAAACTCAACTGTTATGATTAGCGAAGAAAAGATTAAAAAAAATGATGGCGGTTTTGCCGATGCGTACGCATCCATATTATTATAAAGATAATAACCTTGTTGTTTTCGAAAATCCTCCTCAATTTCTTACAAATTTATACAGATGGTTCAAGAATGCCAGGCAGGATTTCGTGTACCTTTTTTGTCTACCTAAATGACAAGATTGAATATACACAAAAAATTAAACTAAATAAACTTAATACAATATTCCAAGCGGAATACTTGGCAATAATTGAGGCCATAAATTGGTATTTAGATTCCCATTATAAACAATATGATATGATCCTCTTTACTGACAATAAATCTGCAATTGAGATCCTCAAACTTCCTTTCCCTAATTTTAACTTTGTTAAAAAATTATATGATAACCACAGCAAATAAAACAATTTATCTTTCTTGGACAAGGGCACACGTGGGAACAAAATGTAATGAAAAAGTGGATGCGTTGGCAAAACAAGTCATTTTAGAAGACACATTCGACTGCAGGTCTCCCTCCCATTCCCACCTTCAATAGTAAAATCCTACTTCAAAAACAAGATTAAAAACAGATTGTCAATGGCATTGGAGACACACTTCCAAGGGCAGGGATACTTACGTGGTCTTACATAAGGTGGACACTAATTTCATTTTCCCACATACAATAGCAACATACTTCATATCAGGCCATGGCAGTTTCCCAATATACCTATACAAAATAAATAAATTACCAAATAATAAATGTGATATATGCGACAATGATAGTACAGGATCACTTTTTCACTTCATATTTTAAAAATGTAAACTCATCCCCTAGTAATTTGTCCTTCAACAAAAATTTAAACAGAAACTTAACCTTAAGAAAAAATATGTAACAAGTTTTACTAAACCCAGAAAATTATAACCAATTAAAATCTATACATAATATTTTGAATAAACGTTATTCTTTTATTCTTTATGTGTTCCAGCATCGTCCAAACTGTTGGCTTCTCTCCTTTTTTTTTTTTTTTTTTTTATTAAAGAAACAAATATAATGAACTGGAAACGTCTTAAAAAGAGCTTATGAATCAAGATTAACTTTATACTTAATTATTTATAATTATTATTCTTTTATAACATACTAATTTCGCCCTATGTTTTTGGGCAACCTAAGGTAACTTTAAAGATGAAGACTCTCAGAATATGTATAAGAAATATATCAGCATGTAAATACAAAAGAAATTTCATTAAAGGTGGGATCTTTCCCTACTGATACCTGGCTGTGGAATCACTTGATGATAGGGGTTCGACTTGTTCGACCCTTTTTAGGTTCTGCTTTGAAGGCCCTGCTTACAGGACCACACTCTAAGCCGAAAGGTGGGTGGCCTCCAGAGGCGGTGTTCTGTTCTCTTCGTTTTCTCGAGATTTTCAACCATATAATTTTACTTTCCAACTTTCTATCTGAATTTATTTATTTTTGCCCCTGTGCCCCGCCTTTCCGCCCCTCGTAATAATCCTACACTTTCGAAAATACCCTCAATCAATTTATCTATATATTAATAGGCAAGCATAAAATTTGTAGTCCCTTTTTAACATATTAATTATGGGAGTAGAGGGTTGAAAATGGTATAATTCGAAAGGTATGGTTAGCCGGAAGGTGCGAATATTTAAAAATACTTTTATTTTTTATGCATTTTCCCCCATTTTTCCCTTTTATACACGTATTCCTTTACATTAAAAAATACCTAAAAGTGGAAAGTTGTTAAATCTGGCAATTTCATAAAACTCAAATAAAACCATAGACACAGTAATTTGTATAGCATCCTTATACGCAAGCGAAGTGATGACGTCACTGGCCGTCCGTGGAACCACAGAAAAGATTTCCTAAGGATTTGATTTATGAGAAACCATTTTTTTATTTTCTAATTTATTTATGATCTAATTTCTTACTTTTTTGTTTTATGATTTATGTCAGCTGTAATTTAACCCGAGAGTAGTCGCATCATTATAACGCAAGTAGTCGCGTGTCGGTATTTTTGCCGCCGCTGTTTAGTGTTGGGGGAAAGCCGAAAGAAAGCCAGTGGAGAAAGGTAAAGTGTCTTTTCCCGCAACACTCTAACCTGTCTGAAAAACCGGAAATGGGGAAAGAAATGAATCAACGTTATTGGTCGCGTCGCGGTCAAATAGACCGATTTCAGAAGTAAAATGTTTTTAACTGCTTAAAAAATAGCAGGAATGACTTGAAATAATACAATGTTAGAGGACATCCGCCCAAGGTCAGGTTCACAGGGTTTCCCAACTTTATTTTTAAGCGGTGATCTGCAGGAAGAATTTATAAACGACGGGCGGCAAAAAGACCGATATGCGACTACTAATGGGTTAAAGCGATATTAGCCGTACGATAAATTTCATGTTTGTGTATTAATATGTAAATAATATATATTATTTAATTTTTGAAACTTCAAATGTTCTTTGTTATTTGTCTTTTGGCAACAAAAAGTGACTTTATTTATTTATTTATATATATGGTTCTTTTATCGTTTGACTGACAAAAAATTGTCTATTAAATGCTCATTTAAATCCAAATGTTCTTTGTTATTTGTCTTTAGGCAACAAAAAGTGAGTTTATTTATTTATTTAAATTTTTTTGCATTTGCAATAACTATAAATAAATCACAAGGACAAACGTTTAAAAGGGTTGGTATTTTATTGAAAGAACCAGTTTTTACACACGGTCAATTTTATGTTGCAGCAAGTCGGGCCCGTTCTTTCAATAGCTTAAAATTTTATATTTCAGAATACAGTGGGCAAGGTCATTTAGCTAATGACGAAAGAGTATTTACAAAGAACATTGTTTACAGAGAAATTTTAAATTTCTAAATTTATTTATTTAGTGCTAACTTAAAAGAATTCTGAGATTTGAATAAATCTGTGGTCGAATTTCGACCACTGGGCGATACTAGTTGGGTCTTAAAATCTAATAATACCAATTTCCAACGTGCTAACTCTATTTCTATATTTTTGCCCCTTCGCCCCCCCCCCTCCCTCCCGTTTCTCCTAATAATTTTTCATTTTTGAAGTTATCTGCATTTGATTTGTAGGTCCAAAAAGCTATAAGTACCTATTTGAACGGTCTAACTATAGTTTTACTTTTTTGCTTCTTCGCCCCCTCCTTCCTTGCCCTCCTAAAGATTTTGCCCTTTCGAAAATATCCGCATTTGATTTGTAGGTCCCAAAAACTTCTATGTACCAATTTTGAACGTTACAACTATGTTTCTATTTTTTTGCCCCTTTGCCCCCCTTCCTGCCCCTCCTAATAATTTTATACATTCGAAAATATCCTCATTCGACATGTAGGCCCCAAAAACTTATATGTACAGTCACCCCCAAAAAAAACGCCACCCCCCCACCTAATTTCGCCGTAAATTATCGTAGAAACATGCGACTGGTACCGATCAGTTTGTAATAACGTCTAGTTTATAATGTTATAGTTAGATTTTACTTAGGGGTTCGTCTACATATTAAAACTGACATCAACTTCATTTTTTTCAATGGTAACCCCCCTTTTTTATAATATTTTTTAATTCTTTGGATCAAATCATCACGGAAAATGGTATAGTTTATATATTTCGCTCTATTTTTCATAGAGTTATAAGCTGTCAAAATTTGGGGATGCTAATGTTAAATGAATGTGACAAACATTAAATCATATCTTCCGAAATAATTATGATATTTAAATTCTGTTTTTTTTATTCGTTAGAATGAAGTGACCCAAACATATTCCATCCAAATTTTTGCTAAAAAAACATTTTTTGAATTATGAAAATTTTTAATAAATTCATATTTGAAAAAATTATGAATTATGACCTATGTTAATTTTTACACGAATAGAACGGGCATCATCAAAAACATGGGTTTCCAAATTTACAGCTCGTTCCTAACATTATTTTTTGAGTTACAGTGATATTTCATTTTTTACTGCTGTTAGGGGGGCGTCACTTGTTATAATTTGTATCATCTGTGAGTCAATATTTCTATACATTTTGACGAAAAACTATTTTAATTTACCTTTATGTTATTATAATTGTTTTCTAAGGAACATTTCGATGTTTATTATACAAATTGGCTTATTTTTTATAAAATTATCGCAATGCAGGCAAGAGATTGGGAAAGAATTCCAAAAGAAATGTAGCCCCGCCTCTATATTGCGGGAACAGTATTAAAAAACCTAGTTTGCATACTCGTATATGACACTATATGTGACGCTGGTATGCATAAATGTCAATGGCATTTACTACATTGAATGCTGAAGACAAAATTTAAATGATTTAATTGGAAGTATGTAAAATAATTTTGTTTTATAATGTAAAGTTTTAGAAAAATTCTGTAAAGGCGTGGCGTTTGTTGCAGAAGGGAGTTTACTCGATTCTGAAATGTTAAGTCTTTGTTCTTAAATATTACATAACTTTTTCTAGCTTCTCACTGCTAAAATTCTATTTTATCCCTTTTGTCTTTTGTTTTTAACTTGAATATTCTAGGATTCGTGCACCTCAATTAAGTATCATGACAGTAAAAAAACGCGGTAAGACGAGGAATATTATTTGAAAGAGCAATACGCAGTGAACAATACTTTTGTTTTTTCCTTTTTTAAAATTAATATAATTGATTTTTATTAATTTTTATCAGAATTTTTAAAACAAATTTTCTGTTTTAATCTTGTGAAATTTTCGCATTTGCTTACTCTACCGTTTATGCTATTTAAATTTTATCGCATGACGTAACATAATAAAATATAAAACTTCTATTAAATGTTTTTTTAATACTGAATAATAAAGTGGTATTTTTTTTTTCTTTAAGTTTTAAAATCTATTATTGAAACAAAGTGCAATATTATTTATTTTCTATTATTCTAATCACGGCGTAAAACTGTCGTCACATTTATTACGGAAAAAGAATTTAAAACAAAGTAATATGTCTTATTACTTTTAAAGATATAGATTTTACACATTTATAATTAAGAATTCAAGTACAGTAGACGACTGCAGAACGGGGAATATTCGTTCTAGGCAATAGGAAACCGTTTTTTCCATATCCATGTTTATTTTCATATGAATATACACAATGATATGAATATACACTCTTTCTAGTGAAAAAATTTGTTTCATACTATTTTGTTTATATAAATATGAATATAAGGAATATTCTTAAGAAATATCGTAACACACAAATTGTGAAAGAAACGCCCACTGGAGGAGTTACAGATTTCCAAATGACGTGAAACTACATCAGCAGTTGGGAAAATATTAAATATCCTTTCTCAGATTTTAGTTTAAATCTTGTTATGTATATTTTTGTATATTATCTATTGTTGGTTTGTACGCCTAAAATTAAATGTAAAACTTTATAGTAACACTTTCATGCGAGGCTTACTGTATAAAATAAAAATATACCCAACAAGAAGTAGATAATAATTGTTAGTTAGTAGATTTTAATTGTTTTTATATATATTTTTTGTTTTTTAAATGTATTTTAACTTAAATTTTTGTCTCTTAAATAAAACAGGTTTTGCTTTTCAGAAGTAGATAATTCTTTTTCTTAAATATTAAACACCTTTTTTTTTTAACTGCTATTAATATTATTATCATTATTACTACTGTTCTTTTACCTTGGTATTTAGATTTTTGTAATTCAATATTGTAGGGTTCATATCATTCAAGCTATTATTTTTCTTCGTACGAAGTGATGTATTTAACTTTCAATAATAATCTATATATATAAAAGAGCAGAGTCTGTCTGTGTGTGTGTGTGTGTGTTCGCTATAGAATCCTAGGCCGTTTCACCGAGCGGGACTAAATTTGGCACGGTTAATGTTTACGACCCGAGAAAGACAACGCCGCAAGCGATTTTACAAAATTCGCCCCCCAAGGGGGGGAGGGGGGGGCAAAACGTAATTTCACAAAATCCTCCATATCTCAAACAAAAAAACAGATATCCGTAAAATTTTTGCTTTTAAATATAGCTAATACAAATGTCTAAAAATCGGTTTCTGGAATTTTTGAAATTCGGTCCCCAAGGGGGGCGGGGGGGCGCAAAACGTGATTTCACATGCGTAAGGGGGGGCTATGGGGCAAAAACAAATAGAAATACAGTTAGGCCGTACAAAATTGGTACAGATAGGTTTAAGAGGCCTGCAAGTCGAATGGGGATATTTTCGATTGTGTAAAGTTATTAGGAGGGGCGAGTAGGGGGGGAGGGGAGGGGGGGGGCAAAAAAATAAAAAGTGTCAGATCGTTCAAAATTGGTACATAGAGGTTTTCGTTACTTACAAATCGATTGCGGATATTCTTGAATTTGTAAAATTATTAAGAGGGGCGGGTAAGGGGGTGGGGCAGTAAGGGGGGGCTATGGGGCAAAAACAAATAGAAATACAGTTAGGCCGTTCAAAATTGGTACAGATAGGTTTAAGAGGCCTGCAAGTCGAATGGGGATATTTTCGATTGTGTAAAGTTATTAGGAGGGGCGAGTAGAGGGGGAGGGGAGGGGGGAGGCAAAAAAATAAAAATAGTGTCAGATCGTTCAAAATTGGTACATAGAGGTTTTCGATACTTACAAATCGATTGCGGATATTTTTGAATTTGTAAAATTATTAGGAGGGGCGGGTAGGGGGGTGGGGCAGTAAGGGGGGGCTATGGGGCAAAAACAAATAGAAATACAGTTAGGCCGTTCAAAATTGGTACAGATAGGTTTAAGAGGCCTGCAAGTCGAATGGGGATATTTTCGATTGTGTAAAGTTATTAGGAGGGCGAGAAGGGGGGGAGGGGGGGCAAAAAAATAAAAATAGTGTCAGATCGTTGAAAATTGGTACATAGAGGTTTTCGATACTTACAAATCGATTGCGGATGATTTTGAATTAGTAAAATTATTAGGAGGGGCGGGTAGGGGGGTGGGGCGGTAAGGGGGGCTATGGGGCAAAAACAAATAGAAATACAGTTAGGCCGTTCAAAATTGGTACATATAGGTTTAAGAGGCCTGCAAGTAGAATGGGGATATTTTCGATTGTGTAAAGTTATTAGGATGGGCGAGTAGGGGGAGGGGAGGGGGGGGGCAAAAAAATAAAAATAGTGTCAGATCGTTCAAAATTGGTACATAGAGGTTTTCGATACTTACAAATCGATTGCGGATGATTTTGAATTTATAAAATTATTAGGAGGGGCGGGTAGGGGATGGGGCGGTAAGGGGGGCTATGGGGCAAAAACAAATAGAAATACAGCTAGGCCATTCAAAATTGGTACAGATAGGTTGAAGAGGCCTGCATGTCGAATGGGGATATTTTCGAAAGTGTGAAGTTATTAGGAGGGGCGAGAAGGGGGAGGGGAGAGGGGGGACAAAAAAATAAAAATACAGTTAGATCGTTCAAAATTGGTATATAGAGGTTTTCGATACTTACAAATCGATTGCGGATATATTCGAATTTGTAAAATTATTAGGGCGCTCATATATATGCATTCGCGCGTGCGCATCGCGCACGGGTCTACGCTGCCGAAGGCAGTGGGGACCCGGTGCGACATTTTTCCCGATCAGAGTTTTTTTTTTCTCTTTTTTTTTCACATGATAAAAAATTCATTAATTATAATGATTCATTTAAAAATAGTGACCAGCGAAGCGGGCGTAGCCTGCTAGTTTTTCATAAATTTAATATTTTGCTTCAATCGTCTGCGTATCTTAGCAACGGCTATTACGCAACTTATTAGTGCTAGAGGCCTATTTCAGTCGGTACAGTTGTCGAATTTTTATACGTCACTCTTAATTAGTGCTAAGGGCTTATTTCAGTCGGTTTATTGAATGGGGATTTATTGAATGAAGTCCCCCCCCAGGCCCAACTTTGACATGAGTCCCCCCCAAGGTACCCCTATTTCAGTCGGTACAGCGTTGTCGAATTTTTATACGTCACTCTTAATAGTGCTAAGGGCCTATTTCAGTCGGTTTATTGAATGGGGATTTATTGAATTAAGTCCCCCCAAGGCCCAACTTTGACATGAGTCCCCCCCAGGCCCAACTTTGACATGAGTCCCCCCCAAGGCCCAACTTTGACATGAGTCCCCCCCAAGGCCCAACTTTGACATGAGTCCCCCCAAGGCCCAACTTTGACATGAGTCCCCCCCAGGCCCAACTTTGACATCCCCCCCAAGGTACACCTCCCCCTCATTGGGAAAAAGAGAAAAAACGTTGTTTTGCGGCTATAAGACAGTTTGGACTTCCAACGTTATTTGTTACAGTATCTGCAGCTGAAACACATTGGTTTGATTTAATGAAAACTTTATCATGGAATTTAGATCGTCACGAATTAACTAAAGAAGAATTTGTCGATATTAACAGGTTTAGCAGTAGGCCTCTGGCACTAAATTAAAATCTGTCAATGTCAGATTTTCATGTTTTAAATAATGAAATAATGTCGTGTCTGTATATATTTTTATTTTTTTTATTTAATACATTCATTTAAAGGCGATTTTTTTTTTTTTTTATTGGAAACAAAATTGTAATGCAGTAGAAAAAATTAAGTATAATTAATAGTTTTAATTTTAAAAACGTTTTTATAACAGTTACGTTTAAGTTTTTATAGTAGACCAACTTCTTATTTTTCATTTTTTAATTAATTCTTTTAAAAGAATTTTTTTTTTTTTTTTTTTTTTAATTATTATTTACAGTATTTATCGGGAAAAATGGAAGTACATACATAGCAAAAGGGATTAAATTGATTAAAATTTATTTGTTTATATATATATATAGATATATATATATATAATATATATATATACATATATATATATATATATATTTTAATCTACTTTTTTTTTTTTTTTTTTTTTTTTTTTTTTTATTACATTGGTCGAAATCAAATCGTAATATAGTGTAAATAGCATGGGCTATAAAATACATGGTTCAAAACTAAAATATTTAATAGATGCTGCGATACAGTCATCTTTAAAATCGTAGTTCTTAAATAGTAGCAGATCTTTCCTGTCGTCGATAAATATCCAGATTAAAGTGCCTGGGAAAGATCTTTCTGCAGGCATGGGAAACCTAGACCTGATGCAGTGCGGGAGGGAAAAGAGTGCCGTAGACAGCGAGTACCCGAAGCGAGGTTTGAAGCAATTTTAGTTACTTTTTTTTTAGTTTTTGTGTATAATGTGGTGTAAAAAAATAAATATTGATAATTCTTTCTAAAATTCATTTAAATATAGTGACCAGCGAAGCGGGCGTAGCCTGCTAGTGTTTAATAAATTGAAACCAATAAAAATCTTTTAATTCATAAGCTAATAAAGAAAGTTCTGCGAATTTGAATCGTTTTTTATTTTATAATAAACATTCCTGAACTTTTTTTCCGGTGTGAAATTTTATAAATAATGAATATTGGGTAGCTGATCACGATTTATTTTTTCTAAATGTATAGACGGTCCCCTAACACATTTTCACATGTAACTCTGTTTAAAATTGATTTAAAGTCTATAAATAGGTAAGTTTTCCGAACTGCCTTGATCTCAGAAATCTGAATATGAGGTCAAAAATAGGGGTCGTCATTGAAAAAAATGAAGTTTATACATGTTTTAATATGTAGATGACCCCTTAAGCAAAATATAACTACACCATTAAAAACTAGACGTTATTACAGATCGATAGGTACCAGCCGCATGATTTTACGATAATTTACGGCGAAATTGGGTGGGGGGGTGGCGTTTTTTTTTTGGGTGACTGTACCAATTTTGAACGGTTTAACTGTTTTTTTTTTTTTTTTTTTTTTTTTTAAACCCTAGCCGCGATTTTCTGCCCCTCCTGGGACGAATTTCTAAAATTCCAGAAATTAGTCTTTAAGTATTTGTGTTAGCAATGTTTTAGAACAAAAATCTCACATACATCTATTTTTTATTTCATTTTATTTCACTTATTTATTCATTTATTGCGATATAAAGGATTATTTTAAATCACGTTCCCCCTCCCCCCCTTGGGAGCCGAATTTCTGAAATTCCAGAAATTGGTTTTTAAGTATTTGTGTTAGCTATTTTTTAGAGCAAAAATTTCACGTATATCTGTTTTTTTTTTTTTTTTTTTTTTTTTTTGCTTGATATATATCGGATTATGTGCAATCACATTTTCTGCATGTAAAATCACGTTTTGCCCCCTTCCTCCCCCTCCCCTTGAGGGGCCGAATATTTTAAATTCCAGAAATCGGTGTGTTAGCTATATTTTAAAGCAAAATTTTACGGATATATCTATTTTTTTTTTGTTTGAGATATAATATTTTTTGTGAAATCACGTTTTGCCCCCCTCCCCCCCCCCCCGGGGGATGAATTTTGTAACATCGCTTCTAAATGATCGTCTACGTCACAGAAGGAATGTTTTCCCCAAATTTCATGCTTCTAAGTCCAGGGCTTTGGGCTGGGCGATGATGAATCATTCACCTTCTCACTCAGGACAAAAGATTTTATATGCACTAAGGGACAAAAAAAAAAAAAAAAGACCACACTTGGATATTTCCCATTTCTCTTTCTGGAATCACCAATTTTATTGTTTTAAAAATAAATTTTCGAACATATTTTATTACGTTGTGTTTGTTCCATGTACAATTTAGGATTGAGTAAAGTACACTCGTGTCCATAAATTAAGGATAATTCAGAATCACACGAAATGAACTTTAATGCAAAAATTTCACCTGTAGATATACCACACATCTTTAAGAATAATATGCAAATTATAGGAAGTCATCAGATGTCGCCGATATGATGTTACAATGACGAAAGTGTAAGAAGGGGGTAGATAAGAAATGGGAGCAAAAAAAGGAAATGTTCACAAGCGTTCTGTATGCCGCTCAGTCCACAACCGAATAGTTATGACACAGAGAACGCATGCAGATATTTTTTTACGTGGTAGAATTATCTGCCGACTAGAATGTGGGCGTACACAGATAGAAGTATCGGGAAAACTTGGAATCGCCCAAAGTGTCATCTCTAGGCTTTGGCAACGATTCCAAAATGATGGGAATGCTAGTCGACGTTACAGTACTGGTCGGCCCCGAGTTACAATGCCGAATGACGACCGGTATTTGTCAGTAACTGCCAAAATAAGCAGAAAAAGCACAGCATCAGGCCTGTCTCTTCCGCTGTCTGCAGCCACGGGTACCACAGTTTCAAGGCAAACCGTGTATAGATGTTTGGGAGTTATTGATCTATATGCTCGCAGGCCTGTTAGATGTGTTCTGCTCGCAGCAATGCACTGCTGCCAGTGGTTAATTTGGAGTAGAGAACATGCAATGTGGACAGCGGCACAATGGGCTTGTGTGATGTTTTCCGACGAGTCCAGGTTTAACTTTCAGTGTGATTCACACCAGACTTTCATGTGTAGAACGTCAGGTACCGGTTACCACCAAAACAACATCATTGAACGACACCGTTACTCTGGGGTAGGAGTGCTCGTTTGTGTGTGTGTGGGGGGGGGGAATCATATTGAGCACCAGAACAGATCTGCATGTTCAAATCGGAACCATGACAGGCCAAATTTATCGGGAAATCATTCAGAAACAACATGTACGTTTGTTTAGGGGTGCCATGGGTCCAGAATTTGTGTTTATGGATGACAATGCGCGTCCTCACCGTGCAAACTTTGTACATGGATACCTACAATCTGAAGTTATCACCCGCATGGAATGGCCAGCTTTCTCACCTGACTAGAATCCGATAGATCATGTGTAGGACATGCTTTTCTGACGGGTTGTCAATCACCTCCTACATGTGTACCGGAACTTCGGAGAACATTGCTTTCTGAATAGAGTAATCTTCCCCAATATCAGATGAATAATTTAACACTCAGCATTCCTAGGCGTTGTAAGGACTATTTCATCATCTGGGAGACATACAGTGTTTTAACCATCATACCAACCATGTAATGTTAAGTTTTTGTAAAGGAGACATTTTTTGTAATTCCTTCAGAGAGCAAAAATCGTAGTTTTTATAAATGGTATCCTACATAAACCACCTCTTTTTGTTCTTGATCTTTTGTTTAATAAATGGGCTTTATGAATAAGCCATGTTTGTTTAATTTCTGAACCTTTATTCTGAACCGCAGCTAGCATTATCTTTAATTTATGGACATGAGTGTATTAAAAACAAGATGCAATTGTTCGAAAAATTGTAATTTTGAAAGTATTTAAAAATGGCAATAATAAGACAATTAGGGGTACATACAAATGAAATACTTCCAGTTGCAAAGCCGCTTGCAGGCGTTCCAAATGTATGACTGCAGTCGGCAGCAAAAGTAACAGAGCACTAGCAAAAATTCCTATCTTAAAAAAGCACACTTAACACTGTTTTGTGAAATAAATCATTGTCGAATTATGTTCTTAGACTGACTAAGAACAGGATTCGACAAGGATTTATTTAACAAATCTGCATTAAGTGTACATTTTTTACGCAAGGAATTTTCGCTAGTGCTCTGTTACTTTTCCTGCCGACTGTATTTGCAAAAAACTTGCAAAATTTACGTCATCGAAATTGCAAGCGTTCCGTTTGTATGTAACCCTTAATGATACTACAAAAAAAAATATTAATTTTAGAGTGAAAATCAAAAAAAAAATTTTAAAACGCGGTATGTCAGAAGGATTAAATGTTAACGAAGTAATGGTGAGCTGTTTTTTCAGCAAGATATAAAATTTTTTGGCCGTTTAAACTGGAAGATTGTCACTAGACGGCCACGTTGCTCATCCAATCGAGATGACCGCAAGTTAGAAAGCCAACGCTTAAAAAATAAGTTTGTATTACTTTTAGAACATAGAAGAGATTCAGAAAAAGTATTTAGTAACATAATTTCTTTAAATACAGTGCAACAACGATTAAACAAAGCAAGTTCAAGTGCCAAAAAATCTGGAAAATATCCATTCTTAACGAAAAGAATTAAGAAAGTAACACTTCAGAGGGTTGAAAAAGATAAAAAAATGTTCAGTTAATTATTGGGCTGAAGTGGTTCTCTTTGATATCAAGTTTAACTTTATTCCAGCTGACGGAAACAAGCAGGTTTGATGATGAAAATTTGACCGACTTAATGAAATCGCACTAGTAGTCCCCTTAGAAGCGCTCTTACATCGCTCCAAGAGTTATGAGCGGGGGCTGCTCCCTGTTAAATCGCACTTTTAAAACAGTGACATATTCTCCGTACATTATGATACGAAAGTGCATAATTTTTCAATGAGTCGGAAAAGTTTTCCTGTTCAAGGAATCAATTAACCTGAAATAAAACTTGGCCATTAAAAAACTGATGCCTGATCGACTGTTTTGGAGATATTTCAAACTTTTCCACTAGCAGCATTTCAAGATGATAATGCATCTTGTTACATGGCGCCTATAGTACGTTTATTTGATTCAAGTTGTTAAAAAATTACCTATCTATTCCCATGAGCATCTATAATTTTGTAAGTTATCATAACTTTTTTAAAGTTAAATTCCACAAAGGATATTGTAGAATTTCTTCTTTACTAGACCTGAAAAGAAAAACCACTAATCTCAATCCGCTCGAAAATGTTTAGTCTATAAAAAAAAAGTGGGGATTTGAAATTAGTAGCCTACAACTTTGCAAGAAGTAGAAAAAATTATTTATGATATTTGGCACAGTGAAATTTCTGGGTTTTATGTTAAAAAAAATGTAAAATACTATGCCATTGCGCATTAAAGCAGTAATTCCATGTAAAGATGGGATTATCCAATGCAAAATACATATTTTTATTAAGTAATTGTTTATATCTAATAAATAAATAGTTTTATTTCATACATTAAAATGTAACGTGTTTATTTCATATAATAAATCATAATACAATACAAAGTATATGTTTATTATATTACGTTTGAAAAGAAAATTTTATGTAGATTTTTATTAAATACTTCGTATAGTGTAATACAGCGAATTATTAAATAAAAAATGTACATAGGTATCATGTTATGACTTCCGAATTATACCAACATAACAGTTTTACTTGTTTTAATCATTAGTTTTTAAAGTTACTACAAAACAAACACAAAAGCATAGATGCCAACATTTTAATTTATTCTGTAGTAATTTTAGCTCCGCCTTATTCCCATACCACTTATTATTTAAGGATAAAATTTTCTTATTTTATCGAAGTTATGCACTGTCGAAAATTTTTCTATAATGAGAGTGGTGCGAAATAAAGGCGGGGCTAAAACTACTCCGGAATAAATTAAAATATTGGCATCTATGACAAAAGTTATAAGTCAATTTTTCTGCAGTGAGGCATTATTTTATTTTTTTATTTTTTTATTTTTTATTTTTTTTTTTGTCCCTTAGTGTATTTGTATATAGATAATAGAAAGGCAAAAATCTACAAGAAAAGTTTTGCAGTTTCCCCTTTTTTCTTTTCTTTTCTTTTTCTCTCTCTCTCTTTTTTCCCTAGTGATTTTCTATGTAACAATCCGAATTTTACTTCACAACTGAACTTCTTATCGTAAAACTAACGTATTGCAGGCAGGAGATTGTGATAAGAGGATTTTTCAAAAAGAAATGAACTCCGCCTACTAATCTTCTGTGAAACAATACTTTAATTTGAAAAATTATTTAGCTCATTCGCATTTGACTCTTTATGTTATATTATACCAGTATATAAAAACGCCAAACGCATTTATCTCATCTATTGTTGAGAACAAAATTTCAGTTATTTAATCACGGATATATGAAATCGCTTTGTTAAATAACGTAGTGTTTCCGAGAACTGGGTAAAGGCGGGGCTTAATCTTCAAAGTAGGAATATATACTTTTTTTCCCCCTGAAATATTAAATAACATTCTCACTTTTATTGAAATCTATTAACCAAAAACCACTCACTTACTGCTACTCATTATGCATTATATTATGCAAAATGCATTACACCCTTTGTTTCAGTTTATTTGATCAAAACGTTATCTCTAGAACTATTGACAAAGTAAAAATATAAGGAGGTTTACTGAAATTTTTACATTGTTTCAATCAGTCTTACCAGATTTGGCGGAATTTTTATTCAATAATCACCAATAATTTTTAATTGTAACGTTTGCGTAATCAATTCGACGATTGATTGTCTATTATATATATGTGAAATATCTCTTCTCAAAATTATTGGTTATTATTGAATAAAAAATCCACCAGATATTGCAACATTTGTTTCAATCAATTGCAATGTAGTGTTCATTGATTGCAAGTAAATATTAATATAAGACCTATCCTTTTCCTTTTTAGAGAGAGAGAGAAATTGAAATTCAGTTCATTTTATCAACGGTAATTTTTTGAACAATCACAATATTTACTTGTGGTTTTTCTATAATACATTTTCCTGCCCAATACATTTGACTAATAAATTATGCAAATGAAATTGCGTTTGCGCGTGTGCCAGTGCAATTAAAAATCATTTAGTAAAATGCTCATATTTTATTAGTTTCTAGCTGTACCCTGCCCCGCTTTGCAGTGGCGCATGCATGTAGACTGCCTATGAAGAAGGCAAAAAAGTTAGCTTTCCAACGTTGGTTGTATTACCTTCATTCACAACTGCATCTCGCAAATGAATGTATTCTTCGAAGCAGAGTTCGGTCTGATTCAAACGAAAAAATAGCAAACGTTACATTTCAATTTTTGCATACATATCCACTATGTACTGGTGAAACAACTGACGGCAATTCAAAATATAATTGTCCTCGTTGCTCCAAATCATTAAGCGGTATGCGTAAAAGTTCATTGCGCTGCACTTTTTATTGATTTCTGCACCATTTACTGGATTTATCATCTTCACATTGAAATGATATCCATCGGCACCATCCCAGAAGATAATTGGATAATGCAAAGCATCGTAACAACGATGCGTTTCTGCGACGTTTATCAATTGATTGTTTCTTCGATGGAGAACAATATCTCTAGGTTGGACCTGATCTACGACTATGACAATTGCTACTTCGTCTATAGTTTGAGCATTATATCTCCGGACATGTTCTCCAGCGGGCGTTTTATCTGCGTGAATGACAATGTTGGGGATATCTGATGGCATCATATCAATTGCCGTTTTGAAAAAACGCACCAAATTGTTCCTTTCGTGAAGGAGCTCCTATAGTTGCGAAATGACTGTTCTTCTTAGCGATGCATGCATTCCCCAACGTGCGTAGACCCGACATGAACTATTATCAATAGCTGGATTGTACCGGAATGCAAGACGATGGAATTGCAATAGTCAGATCTGCTGCTCTTTGGGTTCGAGTTTCAGCTATCCTTCCCCTCTCGCGTTCATTCCGTTGAGAACGAACCAAATCTGTTGCTGCAGAACGCGACTGCCATGCTCGTAATCGTGCATCCTCATGCCTGGCTGCTCGTCTTTCTGCTGGTTCCTCGTTATGCATCTGGATGGTGCTTAGTCTGTTCCTCTCTCGTACGGATGCCCGTTTTTCCTTAGTCATATTCGAAAGCCATCTTTTCGATCCTTCTGTGTGGCGAGTGCGACGATCCAAATTCGTTTATCTGTGAGGCATTATTTCGGTTTACACAGAAACAGAAGGAAGGGATAAGATTATAACCTCTTATCGCTCTCACAGCTCTAGGTTGGAAAAAATGAGAGATAGGACAAGAAGTTTAATAACGAAAATTTTTCATTTTGAAATGGCCAAAAAAATTCATGGCATTTCAGGCAAGCATTTATTTCATTAATAGAGTATACACATTTTCGTTTATTACGATGTTAACATTACTGACGGAAAGAGAAACAGTTGAGAAGTATTTACATTGAAAGATACGTATAGTCCGAGATACGAAAGTTTGAGAAAAAAAAAATAATTGCGACACGAAATCGCAAAGCGTAACAGGCGAAGAATCCGACTACATAAACATTATTCGCAACAGAACATTTCGGAGCAAAAATGAGAAAGTTATTTCCTTTTCTAAAAGACTAAAAATTTTATACAGATGCCATTCATCCAAAATCAAACATTTTTAATTATCGCGTGCACATACATTCAAAAAATAAAAAATTGAAATATCAACATTATTTTTCTTTTCCTTTTTTACTGAGCACGCGCTGTAATATAAAATTCATCGAAATCTAACATTTTTAACAACTAGACCGTGGGCCATACATAGAATAATAATAAAGGAAGAAGGAGCATGCCAATACTCTTAATGCTTACAAACCCCTTCTAGTGAAATGCCAGCGAAAGCTACTTTTGCTCCTCTCAACCTTGAAGTAGGGCACCCATCCTCAGCGCATTTATAGCTGTTTGTTGTGGCAACACAACAGCTTATGTAGAAACACTCATGCTCCTTCTTCCTTTATTATTATTCTATGGGGCCATATGCTAAAAATGTCATTTAAAAACAAGTTCGTTTCAACTTTTTGGGGGCAATCTGAAAATTTTGCTAATATATTCTTTTCAAGATAGGTAATGAAAATATCAAATGTTCTGGAAATAAACTTTGCACATTAATTTGGAAAATTGATTCCAATTTGAAGGAACTGAGTTTATATTTACGATGCTGGATTATAGCTGTGCGCAATATATTTCTGTTAATATTGTGATTTGTTGAATAAATTTTAAATTAACTTGCACACAAGTGCTAAAATCATATTCCTGAAAAAAGTGCTAAAAAAAGTAAAATTTTAATAACTAGTTGGTCTGCAGATCAGAAACCTCAACGTCCAATTTTCATCACTCATTATTCAATACATCATTGATAATATTTTTTGCTCCATATTATATATATATATATATATATCATTATTATCATCAGTTTCAATCTTTATCAGTCCACTGCAGGATGACTGTCTCTTTTAGGTGATTCCAATCTGCCTTCTTTTCTGCAATTCTTCTCGATTCTGCTCTTCCAAACTTCACAATTCTATCTCTCCAAAGACACATTGGTGTTTTTTTCGGTCTTTTGTTGTATTGCGGTATCCAAAATAGGACTGATATGGTCCATCTATCATCATTTCTTCTGGAAAAGTGCCCAGCCCAGCTTCATTTTAACTTACTTCTAGAAATGACATCAGTAACATTGGTTTTATCCCTAATCTAATACAAGTGTTTCGCTTTCTTTCTCTTCGGCTGAGTCCTAACATGCATCTCTCTCACTTTATATATATATATATATATATATATATATATATATATATATATGTGTGTGTGTGTGTGTGTGTGTGTGTGTGTGTGTGTGTGTGTGTGTGTGACGACTCGCTACATAAACAGATACATTTCTAATGGGGGTTACCAGCCCCTCTTCAACTTTCCGCTGTATATCTCTGTCCATATCTATCTCTCTACATATATATATATATATATTCCTAATAAAAGCTTTCTATTAATTCCTTATAAATTGATGGCTATTAGATTATTTGATACATAATCTTGTACCAAACTGTGATTTGGTACAAGTATTTAAATCATAAATACATGTACCAAATTTCATGCAAAAAGATTACCCTGTGTATCCCTGTAAAGTAATTATCAATTCTATGCCCACAATTTTCAACAGAAAAACACGCTTTTAAACATTCTAATAACATTTTATAATATTTAATGTAATCATGTTAAAATACATTTTTAATACATACTGGCTATATAGACCATAATGGTACGATATTCTTTTGTGTGTCCCTGAAAAAGAGCCACCGTTATTATATACGCTAATAAAAATAGTACACCTAATTAATTATAACTCACTTATATTTCAACCTAATTTGACATAATCTGAATGATTACAGAATGTCATCGGAATTCTTTTGTATGGTCCTGTAAATAAAATTGGCTTATACATACCTCCCTTTTTTTTTTTTTTTTTTTTTTTTTTTTTTTTTTTTTTTTGAGAGAGAGAGAGAGAGAGAGAGATAAAACATGTTTTTAAGTATGTTTATAACACATGTTAATTCCACTGAATACAGCATAAACGCATTAAAATGCGCTTAGATAAAAATTTGCCCATAAGTTCTAATGTTATCAAATTCTTTTGCTATTCTCTGTAAAAGGGCACTAGTGAAAATATTTCAACTTATTCTATGTTTTTAAAAAATATTTGTTCGAAATTTGACAAAATTTGGATGATTACACGACATTGTCGGGATACTTTTGTAAGGTCCTGTACATTGATTATGAAGCACACATATTTAATTTCTATGGAAAAGATCAATTTAAGCATATCAATAATGTATGCTAATTTCATTTCGTTGAATGCAGAGTAACGAAATTAAAGTTCGCTGAAACGAAATTCACCCCATAGACCGTAATGATAAGTAAAAATTTGTTGTGTCTCTGTACTCGATCCATAAATAATCTATACATAAAAAATTACACACCTATTTCTATGCAGAGCCTGAACATGTATACGAATTTACAAGTCAGTCAGGAGATTTTTGCGGCCGCTATCGCGGTGCATACAAATTCTGTCCGTAGGCCGTAATGATAAGAAAAAATTTGGTGTGTCCCTGTACACGAACTACAAATGGAATACACACCTAAAACTGTACAGCTAATTCTGTGTGGTTCATAAACATGTGTACCAAATTCCAAGTCAATAGCATGACTTTTGCGGCCGCTATCACGAAACAGACACGACACGATACACAAACAGAACAGAAAATCTTTTTTAGTCTCCACATGGAGGTCTCGACTAACATTTCGCCAATAATTTAACTACATTTCAGAATAAAACTTAGTGTATAACACTTTCTATGGTAATCTATGTTGTTGTCTAAAGGCAGTTTGAACAGTTCATTAATTGGAAGAAGAAACAAATGGGTAGATATTTTTCTTTCAGGAATATTTAAAACTTTCCATTGATCAACACACAGTCTCACTTTAGCTCAGCTTATTTGAGAAAAACACTTTACCTCTGAATGTATCTCATCGCCGATGTGCAAACAAAAAGTAATTTCTTCTGATATTATATTATCTGTAATAATTCTTCTTAAAAGTATAGAAAAAAAATGATAACAGAATTCGATCAAAATGCTAATAATACGCAGGATAATGATGTCGAGAGAAACTTTACATTTTATTTGAGAAAAATATTACATTTTTTAATGTATTTAATTCCCGATATGCAAACACTATGCCATTTTTTTCTCACATTCTATTAAATGTAAATAATACTTAAAAATACATGAAAAGAAAACAATAGTAGAATTGTATGAAAATGTCATTGAATATTGACTCAAGATAATGTAAACATAAACAAAACATATCAAATGCAAGCGGGGCGCTAGCGCGCGTACTAACATCTGCCGTCATTGGATCGAAATGCCAGAAGAAAAAAATTACTGGTTTTGATTGGAGAATAAGCAAAGAAATGAGAAGAGAATCTTGCTATTTCTAAAAGTAGGTAAAATGGCAGGTCCGCAGAAATGTCAAATTTGTAGAATTTATTTAATCAATTTTAAAATAATGTGCACATCTTCAGACCAGAACATTGCGAATTTGTAGATAACTCAATATTCTTTTAATTTTAACATTAAATTAAAATTGCCCCTCGATGATTGAAACGGACTTGAACGATATCCAGCTATGGCCCACGGCCTAAACCGCGTACTCATACATTCACAAAAATAAATAATCTGGTGTTAGTACAGTCAAATTAGACCAAAAAACACCAAATAAGGGAAAAAATTTATAAAGTTTTGAAACTTTGGAATAACGTTCCTGGGGGCTCTAGTAATGCAAAACAAAAAAGTTCCCCGCTCCTGGGGGGGAGCTTCTCCCCATCCCCCCCCCCCCCTTTACCCTCTAGACCATATAGCTCTTTCATATTAGGAAAAACAGATATAATAATTTATAAACGCTTGAAATTTTAGGAAAACATTCATGAAAAGTCTAGTAATGGACAAGAAAAATTTTTTTCCTCCCTGTGGGTAGTGGGTATGCTACCCCCCCCCCCCCTTTCCCGCCAAATTTTCATTTTTTTTTTTTTTTTTATGAGGGACTATAAAAGGATTATATTACAGGAAAAAATATTTATAAAGTTATAAAATTTCAAATTAATACTCTTGAGCGTTCCTTCCTCCCCCCCCCCCCAAAAAAAAAAAAATAATAATAATAAAAATAGTGTAAGCTCTTTCAGATAAAAAAAAAAAAAAAAAAAAAAAAGAAACAGAGGAAATAATTTATAAACATTTGAAACTTTGAAACATTGAGATAACACTCATGAACAGATTATTATTAAAAAAGAAGACATCCCTCTTCCCTGAATAAGCATCCCCCCTTTCTCCCCAAAACATACAGTTCCTTTAAACGAAAATTCCACACCCCTCTTCATCTGTGGGCGGAGGATACCTCTTTTCCTCCCGAATTTGTACAACATTTTCAGATTAAGAAAAACTGAGAAAATAAATTTACAATATTTTAAAATTTTAGGATAGCACTTATGAATTGACTAGCAATGGAAAACAGAATAGGTCTCCCTACTTGTGTGTGTGTGTGTGGGGGGGGGGGAGCTCCCCTTCTTTTCCACAAAATCCCGTTTTCCTCTTTTCGGTCTAAGGAAATCCAACCGTGACTTTTCAGTTTTTCATTTTTTACACAAAATCGCTAAGTTTACTATTACAAAAAAAAAAAAAAAAATTCTCTTTTAAGACCTCATATATATCATATATATAAATACGATCAATCTTTTCGGAAAAATTGGCAACAGAAAAATTGAGTTCCTGATTGGAGAGAAAAAAAAAAAAAAAAAAAATGAGTTCCTGATTTTGGTATGTTTTATATTTTTTTTACAGATGAGAATAATGTACGCTTTTCTTTCAATTTGGTCAGATACAAAGAACGGGCTTTAAATATTTTGAATTTGCTCAATGCTTAGAAATTTCTGATATCGAAGCAAGCATACGCAGATGCTTTAATAGTTAGGAAAGCAATTGATGCATCTGATTTAAACAAGCAAGTCGTTATTTTTGGACAAGATATGGACCTTATAGTTTTACTGATAGCACTTGCCCCAGAAGATAAGGACATTCTATTCATGAAAGAAGGAAAGGGAAATGTCAAAGCAAGATTTTATAGCTCCAAGGATTTGCAAAGTTTATCTTTTATTAAAAATGTCGAGGATTTTATTGTATTTCTTCACGCAATGAGTGGTTGCAACACCACTTCAGCCATGTTTGGAAAAGGAAAAGTGCAAGTAGTTCAATTGTTTAACCAATCTCACCATCTCCATGATATACCCAAAGTGTTCAACGATCCAAGATCGACTTGTGGTGACTCAATTGAAAAAGCTGGTGAAAAGTTTGTTAGTGAGATGTACAGTAAAGTTAAAAAAAAAAAAAAAAAACGTGTCTATAACTTCTGAAATGAAAAAATTGAACGATCTCAGAATTCAATGTTTTAATGAATTAGTAGAACAGGCAAGCAATGCTGTCATCCTATCGCGCTTACCACTGATGCTACATTTTCATCGGGTTTACCTTCAACTGCAAGTACAGATGTGGTTGGGGAATCGCTTGGATCCAAAGACCTGGGGCTGGAAAGTATCTAATTCAAACTTGTCTCCTGTATATCTAAGACAAGCGCCTGCTTCAGAAAAGATACTGAATTTGATTTCATGTGGCTGTATGCAAGGTCGTGGAAGGAAGTGCAAATGTGTAAAAGAAAATTTATTGTGTACAGGAATGTATAAAAATTATCACGGGCAAACCTGCACCAATAAAGAACCCATTGACATGACAGAGGAGTTTGAAGATGACTTTCATGATGAACTTGATTACTTTTTATTCGATGTTCAGACGATTTTGTAAGTAATAAATTATTGACTTACATTAAAATTATTTTATCTATGTTTTACTTAATTATTGCTATATTTATTTTACCTAGTTATTACCTGAATCTCATTATTATCATTTCAATTTATTTTATATTTTAGAATTTAGTAGCTTTTAAACCCTTAAAGGAAAAATAATTTTTCGTTTATGCATAATTCAGAGGACATTTTGCACAGAATTTTTCAAGGGATATTTTTTTTTTTATTATTATTATTATTATAGTAGCTGTCTTTGAAAATCAAATAATTTTGTGTTAATTAAAAAAAAAGGGAAAAAGGAAAACTCACGGAAAATTTTGATGTAGTTTTTATGGGGGGAAAGAGGAATTGGAAGCACCTCTCAAAGAAGGGACTTTTCTGTTTCCCATTGAGATACTCCATATAATTAACGTCCCAAAGTTTTAAATCTGTATGCTTCTTTCTAACTATATATATATATATATATTTTTTTTTTTTTTTTTTTAATTGAAGGAACTGCAATATTTTTGAGGGGGGAGGGTCATCCTTCCTACGGAAGGCTTTCACTGAAACCTTTTCAAGCATACTATCTAAAAAATTTCAAAATTATATAAATAATTTCTATTGTCTTACTTTCAATGGATTATACAATTATGGGGCAAAGGGGCAGGGGGAGAAGCTCTTGCTCCAGAAGAGGGTGAATCATTATTATTATTATACCACTCAACAATTTTGTCCAACAATTTTTTTTTCGTATTTTTCTTAAATTCAGCAAAATTGAACTATTTTTTTATTGGTGCGGAAAGGGGGGGGGTGAAAGAGGAGAGTTCTCACTGCATGGTGGATTTTTTTTTTTTTTTTTTTTTTTTTTTTTTGTCTCATTATTAAGCACTTCAAGAATATGTTATACCAAAATTTCAAAATTCTATTTAACCATTTTTCTTATTTTTAAAAAGTTATATAATTTTTTTTGAGGGGGGGGGGGGGAGAGAACGAATCTCTTACCCCAGGGTGGGAAATTTTTTTATTTTCAATTTAAATTACTCAGGAATGTTGTACCAAAATTTCAATACTCTTTAAAGTAATTTTCTATTTTTTTTTCTCTCTTATTTAAACGAATTATACAGTTTGTTTGTTTTTTTTTGGGGGGGGGGAGAGGAGGAAGCTCCCACCCTATGGTGGGGAACTTTTTTTATTTGCATTATTAGACCCCTCAGGAATGTTATGCCATAATTCTGATACTCGGTAAATTAATTCCCTATTTTTTTCTTCATTTCAATGAATTATACGGTTTTGGGGGGGGTAGGGGGGAAGCTCCCCTCTCAGAGTGGGGAACTTTTTTGTTTTGAATTATTAGACCCTTCATAAGTATAATCCCAAAGTTTCAAAACTTTATAAATTTTTTCCCTTATTTTTCCTAATTTGACTGTACTATGTGTCACTCACACGACTTTCTCTTACCCTGAAATTTAATACTATAAATACAAGTTGCAGATTAAAAGGTAAGATAACGAGTACTGTTATGTAAACCTGTGTAAAACAATTCATATTAGGCTTCTGAAGAGTTTTATATGATAATTAGTTCTGCCCCCCTCAACCCCCCGTTTCATTATTGCACCCACATTTATATAGAATTTAGTTCGGTTATTAAAAAATAATTCTCTTTTTAAAAAGTAATTTATTAAAATTATTATTAAAAAAAAATTATCTTTTATGATAAGGCAGAGGATTTCCATATTAGAGAAGTAGTATAACACCAAATATCCAAAAAAAAAATCCATTTTATTCTCAAAATTAAAAAAAAAATGTAGGATTTTTTTTTTCTAACTTTTTTTTCGTTAAAAGTAAAAAAAATCGATAACTTTGTTTTAAATTTTCGCAGATCGATGGTTCAACCATTCGTTTTAAAGGTTTTGGCCAGCTCTTTTGAAAGATACCCATCATGAAAGGGGGGGGGGGGAGGCGAGGCTCCTACATACACAAAAATTTTGTTCCCAGTTAACTATCTCTATTACAAAAAATATATATTCGTTTCATTTGGTTTAGTGCAGTCTATAGACGTTAAACTCTACTTTCCTGCAATTTCCCCCATAGACGTAATGTATTAGAATTCTCTTGATTGTCCCTGTACACGAACCATTTGCTTGATCTCAACGAAAAGCTTACTGTAGCATCCCTATATGATACACATTTAGAATACCAAGTTTGAACTTTCTGCCATAATTTGTTTTTGAGATATGCTGATAACAGACAGACACACAGACACACACACAGACACACAGACCATTTGCTAAAAACATGAATTTCGTATTCATGGGACCTCAAAACGTGTAAATATAACAAAATCTCGCGTTCGAAAATTTGACCCAAAAACCATACTTTCTCTACCTTATGGGTAAGAGAAAGTAATTTTCCTTTTTATTTTTTACTGAGCAGACGCTGTATAAAGTAAATGGTAACCATAAAGCAAATTTGCAATATCAATATGGCGGATTTGCTGGTACCTTTAAAAATACTATTTTCTCGCGGTCGCGGTTATGTTACTGACGTAAAAAATAGATAAAAATAATCTATATCGTGTCAAACTTGAAATCAATCGTTGCAGAACTTTTGAGCCGTACACAAACACACTTCACATTTTTATAGATATAGCTTTAATTTTTTATATTCCGAGCTCAGTATGTTGTGTCTAATGTGATGTGCCAAATTTCTTAAAAATATCATTATATTCGATTTAATACCCTACATGTTATAACGAAAAAATTGGTAATTTCTTTTGCAATTTTTTAAAGAAATCTTCATATCTAAATGAATATATGCGCTAAGTCTCATATAAATGAATACTGGTAATTAAAAGAAACCTCATAATCACATGCTTCAGCTACAATGCATTTCAGCATTACTTTTTAAAAGGTCATGCTAATCATTATATTTTTCTCTTTATTTTTTTACACTGTAAAAATTTGAAACCTTGCTGCCAAACTTTAACCGTAAAATTTACTCTGATCAATAAAACTTATAGCAAATAAATATCAAACTATGGCGATTGCGGCAAATGAGTTACAAAACATACGGTTCAGCTGTAAAATGTATGGTTAAAGTTTGGCAGCAATGTTTCAAATTTTTACAGTATATTAGTCTTATTATTTGTTTTCGAGGCAAAACTTTTGCTGAAAAATATGAAGTATATATGTTCTTTACGCTGAAGGTTTCAGACTAATTCGTCAAAAATTTTTCAAGTATATTTAACAAAAAGTTTCAAATCGAAAGTGTCCGCTCATGTATGGAAAGGTGCGTACATTGCATTTCAAAAATCCATATTTAAATTGCTTTATCTATATATATATATGTGTATAGGGTAGGTGTACCAGTGAATGACACTTTTAGAGCAATATCTGATGTTTTTAATGTTCTTGTCATCAGAAAATATTTTTAGAAATCTTAAGTTAATACATATGGTATGAAAGACATTCAGAACCACATATATGTTAAAATATATACATTTGATAAGAATTATTTCTTTTTATGAATTCTTATTTGACAAGCACTCAATGTTCTAGTAATTGAGTTCTGCCAGTTTTTTCTTTTATTAGTAATTGGCACCCTATGTTCCAGTGTTTGACGCTGCTAGTTATTCATTTTACCAGTTATTAGCACCCTATGCTCCAGTGTTTGACATAAGATGTTAAAATTCTTATATGTAAAATATATGATTTTATTATTTTTCTTATTTATTAATTATTTCGGGATAGATGTCGATTACTGGAGCATGCCAATCACTGGAGTACCTACCCTATATTTTTTATTTATTTTATTTATTTATTGGAGTTTATAAATAATATAATCTTGCAACGAAAAAATAAATAAATAAAACACTTTGTTGAATAGTTGTGTCTTTTTCCATTTTAGGAGTTCACACAGGCGCTGTGGTTGCTGGAGTTGTTGGCTTAAAAATGCCAAGGTATTGCCTTTTCGGAGACACTGTAAATACTGCTTCAAGAATGGAAAGCACAAGTGAAGTAAAGGAAAAAAAAATTAAATTCGTTTCTATATTTTGTTTGAAAGTTTGTTATTAAAAAGTCTTATTTTGCCTAATTATTAATTATATCAAGCTATATGATAGTTAATTTTTGGCAAGAACCGTTATATATATAAGGCGGCTCATAATACTTGTTTTATTATGTTTAAATTCATTATCAGATAAATTATTTTATTTATCATACAATGATCTTGATTTGAATAAAAACAAAATCGATTTGTCATACATCATGCAATAGTAATCACAAAAATAATCTCTGATTTTCAAAAGACGTCTTTTTTTAAAGCAAAAGAGACACCTTACTTATGTTTACTTTCTTCCATATTCAATACAACAAAGTATTGGTTTCGTAAAAACTTTCGACCTCCGTTTTTGATAGATTTACATGTTTTGAGAGGTTTAGAATACGGATTTGATTATTTTTAGAAAATATTTGTGTGGGTGACTAAATTTTGTAGCAATTGTATTAGCGGAACTACTGCACAGAATTTCATATAATATTCGATATGTAGTTGCACCTTGACATAAATTAATGCCTATCAACTTCTGTTGAAAATTGTCCAACAGGTAGCGTTGTCATCTTGCTTTTTCTAAATTTTTAACATGGCGGCATAGGGATAAAATTTCGTATAAATTTGTATAAAGCGAAGAATTATTTTTTTAAGAATCATCATGAAATTAAAAAGAATTATTTGTAATAGTGATAGTCAATTGGGATTTTTTTTTTTTTTTTTTTTTTGGTATATGTAGGAGCATCGCTCCCCTCTCCTCAAAGGAGGAGGGGGGGGGATTTCCATTACGGGTATCTTTCAAAAGAGCTTGATCAATACCTTTAAAACGAATGGTTGAACCATTGGTCAGTGATAATTTAAAAAAAAAAATAATTATCCATTTTTTTTTTTTTTTTTTTTTTTTTTTTTTAAGCAATTTTTAAGATGTCATATAGAGAATAAAATTGACTTTTTTTATATATATATATTTAGAGTCATACTTCTCTAGAATGAAAATCGTGGGCATTCATCATGGAAGAATATTTTAATAAATTATTTTGTACTGAATTTGTATAAGAAAATATAAAGAAAATCATGTGATGGCCAAAACATACTGCACTGCTCAAAATAATTAATCGATATTATAAATCTTATATAAAATAACGGTGTAAGCGATTTTTTTTTCTTTATGCAGAAAATGAAGAAGAAAGTCACAAATGCAATTTTTTCTCATTTTTAAACTTCAGAGTATGCAAATTTTGAGTTTGGCGTCAAAAACGACGCTTTAGTGACAGCGAATGAAATTTGGCTTTCAACTTAATAAAAGACAAGGCGGAAAAGAACGATCGACATTTAGTAAGTGCGTTGTTTCAATGAGTGAGGTGTCTCAACAAAGTCATTTAACCGATTCAGAAGCTTGGAGAGTTGTTGGTCGGTCAGAGGGGGGGGGGGGGGACAAACACAAGCCGAAGTAGCAGAAGCCACAATGTGATTTCCAGGATCTGGAATTGTTTTTTTTGGGGGGGGACTGCAAATGCAGGTCGAAGACCAAGGCAAGGACGTAGACATGCAACAACTCCCAATGAAAATCGATAGTTAACGTTAACGGCTTCGAGACACCGAAATATAAATCTCACTCTTCTTCAACAACGCATTCGTTCGGCTGCTGGCACCACAGTTTTAACGACTCAGACTGTCCGAAACTGGCTCCACACTATAGCAATAGGTCTGAGGATCCCATCCCTATATCAGCGACCAGTCAGAGCTCCATTTCGAATGACGTAGAGATGAGTGCGCCCATTAGTGGAGATACCAGCATAGACCATCACCCCAAATCTGACACTTCTGTGCATGAACGCAGGATTGTTTCCAGTGCTACGTTCCCTTCCCTCCAGATGAAAATAAGCCTATCATCTCGAACAGAAAAATGAAACTCGTCAAAAAAAAAAAAAAAAAAAAAAAAAAAAAAAGCGCCATTTACTTCTCCTCCAGTTCTTCTCATTTCCTGTTTGAAAGTGAGAAAATTTTGCATTTGTGACTCTGTTTTTCCCTTTTCTGGGAAAAAAAAAAAAAAAAATGCTTATACCGTTATTTTATGTAATATTTACAATATCCATTAATTGTTTTGAGCAGTGTTAATTACAATGATTACATGAAAGGTTTTTGCTTTAAATGCGAAAAAGAAAGTGATTTAAAACAAAACTTTCATTTTCTCTCTCTTATAAATGAAACATTTTAAAGTCGAATAAAACATATAGATCAATGTTTGCGACTCAAATTTTGACATGTCCCTGCTAATATTTTAAAATACTCCTCTAGTGACTATAAAAGTCCCTAACTTAACGAAAAATCATTAAAAAAAAGTAGAAAAAGTAACAAAATTCATCCAAAATTCTATAAAAAGTCTCAAAAGAGAACCACCCAAAAAATACCTACACCCTCGAGAAAACTGTTAAAAGTTCCTACGCGTATGGGCGCACCGTATCGCCTTACACTTGACAATACGGAATTAGATTCATTTATAACCTTTCTGATCATTATGTCTACCAATTTTTATTAACCAACTAGTACATATGAAAGCACATCTAAAAAGTCGTACGTTTATATAGCAAATTTAAAGAAAATATTTGGAGCTGTTTTAGAGATAGATTTTTGGTGCAATTCCATGTTTCCTATGATTTATTTTCTGCTTTTTCTATGTTTACCAAAACTTGGTGAACTCATTTGTACACTAGACTTGATTTTTTTGTAAAATTTGTTATTCTGTTATTTTACCTTTTTCTATGATTATAGGAAGAAATGAATTCGTAAAAACTTTCGACGTCTGTTTTTTGGCGGCTTTATATGCTTTAAGATGTCTTGAACGTGTTTTAACTTTTTTTAATAATGTCTGTCTATGTGTCGCAAAAAATTTGTAGCGACGTATAACAAAAACTCATGCACAAAGTTTCGTGAAATATTTCAGAGGGGGGGGGGGATGTGACGCGTTAGGTTCAAACACGTACGAATACGTTAAACAGCCTATTGATAGTGAGCCATCTTCCCTATCTTTCAAAACAATATAGACGGCGCTGTCGCCATTCTTGGCAAAATATCTAATGATATTTTGCCAATCCATAAAGTGAAGTGAAAACATTTTTGATTTCAGAAGTCTGTCAGAAGTTCGTCAGTTCTTCCTGAAAGATGTAGACGTTTTTCGTGTAAGACGCCTGTGTAGCCATGGGCCACAGGCAATGGCCTGTAAGAAGTTATATTCGTCTTATGTATCCTACATTCAACTATGTTCTGTTTACTGCGCGCGATATATATATCTATTGTGATTGTGCATAATTTTAATTAAAGTATTAAGTAATGGGATTCCAGATGTCGTTCTTCAATGCTCTATTGTGGAATTCTATTATAACATTATTTTTCAACATTTAAGGTTATACTTTACTGAAATAGTTTTTAATGGACACTATATACAAAATTTCGTTTTGGAGGTATGATAGGCAGAATACTCTTTCGCAAGCATACACACACACATACAGACCAACATCAAAAATTCTTTTTAAGACTTAGGAGACTTTGAAACATGTAAATAAGGTGAACATTCGACACCAAAATTTTGACCGAATAAAATACTTCCTTCACCTGCGGTAGTTGGGTAATAGAAGTAATAAAAATAATGGATAAAACAACTCGAATGCTTGAAAAAAAAATTCTTTTTATAAAGTTTATTATGCAATATTTGTTTGCGAAAAGTTTTCACTTAGCTGAATTTTTTAAAGCTGCATATAATTATGCATCAATTTCCGATGACAACGTCTGTAATCTATTGGTCTTCATCGATAGAAAGTATCAAAGTATCGAAGTCATCATTTATAGAAAGGGACTTCAATATTCAAACTTTAATTTTTCTCAATAGAGCTAAAAATGCTAAAAAAAATGCCTTAGCTACACTATAAAATATACTTTCATTTTACCATGTTTTTTTTTTTTTTTTTTTTTTTTTTTTTTATTAACTTCGATTCTTGTGTGTTTGTTTGTGGGTTTGTGGGTTTGTTTGTGTGTTTGTCAGGGACAAATCTTGCAATCGATTTTTAACTAACTTCCCGACTAGCTAGATATTTGAAATTTCCAGGACAGCTCACAACATGGTGACAATACATTTTTCTAATAATTTTAGTCAACTATTTCAAGTCCCGCTGCCTTCGGCAGCGCTTATATGATTCGACAGAAAATTTATTTAACTAACTTCCCGACTAGCTAGACATTTGAAACTTTCAGAATAGTTCAGAACAGGGAGAAAATGCATTTTCTTAAAACCTTTTGCCAACTGTTTCGGGTTCCCGCTGCCTTCGGCAGCGTTATCAGTACAAAGCTTGCAATCGATTTTTCACTAACTTTCCGACTAGCTAGAGATTTGAAATTTTCAGGACAGCTCACAACACGGTGACAATACATTTTTCTAATAATTTTAATCAACTATTTCAAGTCCCGCTGCCTTCGGCAGCGCTTATATGATTCGACAGAAAATTTATTTAACCAACTTCCCGACTAGCTAGACATTTGAAACTTTCAGAATAGTTCAGAACACGGTGAAAATGCATTTTCTTAAAACCTTTAGCCAACTGTTTCGGGTTCCTGCTGCCTTCGGCAGCGTTATCAGTACAAAGCTTGCAATCGATTTTTCACTAACTTTCCGACTAGCTAGACATTTGAAACTTTTAGGACAGCTCACAACACGGTGACAATACATTTTTCTAATAATTTTAGTCAACTATTTCAGGTCCCGCTGCCTTCGGCAGCGCTTATATAATTCTGCAGAACATTTATTTAACTAACTTCCCGACTAGCTAGACATTTAAAATTTTCAGAATAGTTCAGAACACGGTGAAAATGCATTTTTTAAATACCTATAGCCAACTGTTTCGAGTTCCTGCTGCCTTCGGCAGCGTTATCAGTATAAAGTTTGCAATCGATCTTTCACTAACTTTCCGACTAGCTAGACATTTGAAACTTTTAGGACAGCTCACAACACGATGACAATACATTTTTCTAATAATTTTAGTCAACTATTTCAGGTCCCGCTGCCTTCAGCAGCGCTTATATAATTCGACAGAACATTTATTTAACTAACTTCCCGACTAGCTAGACATTTAAAATTTTCAGAATAGTTCAGAACACGGTGAAAATGCTTTTTTTTAATACCTTTAGCCAACTGTTTCGGGTTCCTGCTGCCTTCGGCAGCGTTACCAGTACAAAGCTTGCAATCGATTTTTCACTAACTTCCCGACTAGCTAGATATTTGAAACTTTCAGGATAGCTCAGAACACGGTGGCAATATATTTTTTTTAGTACTTTTAGTCAACTGTTTCAGGTCGCTACTGCCTTCGGCAGCGTTCGTATGATTCAACAGAAAATTCATTTAACTAACTTCCCGATTAGCTAGACATTTGAAACTTTCGGACCAGTTCAGAATACGGTGAAAATGCTTTTTAAAAATATTTTTATCCAATTGCTTCGGGACCCTGCTGCCTTCGGCAGCGTTTCCAGTACAAAGCTTGCAATCAACTTTTAACTAACTTCCCGGCTAGATAGCCATTTGAAACTTTTATAATAGCTCAAAAGACAATAGCCAGGAATTTTTTTAATACTTTTATCCAATTGCTGGGGTTCCGGCTGCCTTCAGTAGCGTTTATATGATTCAACAGAAAATTAAAAAACATGGTTTATAAAATTTTTTTTATCTTATAATTATTCTGTTTTACATAATTTGAAAAGAAAAATTAGCAAATAATATAGTATATCAGTTCTTTATTATTAATAAATTATTGAAAGAATTATTTAAGTAAGGATAATTTGTTTTAGTTTGTAATAACATTTACAGAATTTATATTTTTTTATAGCAAACAAAAAATAATAATTCAATTGTAAAAGTAAAATATTTTTTTATTAGAAAAAGAATTATTTATTAAAGAATTTACAAAGTACACTGTCTAAAACTGTCTTAATGCAGATTCAAAATTCAAAAAGTGTAAAAACTTTTTAAGTGTATACATTTTTTTATTATTTAGAGATAGAGAATTTTTTCTCAATGCCTAGGTATATCGTTTTGTACTCGTATAAGGCACTTTCCCAAAGGATTTTAGATTATATTTAACGATTTATTTTGGAAAAGAAAGTTACTGGTAAATTAATTTCGCATATATATATATATATATATATATATTTTAATAATGGGCTTAAAAGTTTTTCTTCTTCAGATAATTATCATCTTCATAACAAACAGTATTAATAATGACCAAAACTAATCTTTCAAAGTAAATTTTTTAGGAAATTTTCTAAAAATATTTTAATTGATTTAGGATTTAGAAAGACTTTGATGTAAATCTCTTACCAAGAAAACTTAATGATGACTGCTTTTCATTAAAGGAAGTTCAGTTTTTGTTGATTAACCTAATCTTTAAAAAACCTATTAACCTCGTTACAAGAATAATCAATATTTTATCCTCATTCTTTTTTAGGTGAATTCTAAGAGAGTTTTCATAGGTACAATCAGGGTTTAACCTGGCAAAAAAATTACTTTAGCATTTTAGCGAAAATAGGCAAGCACTATTTTAGCTTTTTCAAAAGTTAATTCTTTGGATACCATTGATTTCTTTTACTTAGCTTTGTTATCCTCAGTTTTATTTTCTATTCTTTTGTTCACTGATGATTTTAACCAAGCATCCATATTTGCGACTTTAAAATATGAATCAGGGAAACTATGTTTTGATTTTAACAATAGAAAAAGAGGTACTCATATCATATGTGTAAAATGAAAAAGCAATTGAAAAATTAAGTAAAGTGTAGTGGTAGATAATTGTGAAATACTAGTGCTAAGTATGCTTCTATGAATCAAATTCTGAATTCTGACATACTTTTAAATATTTTTGCATTTAAATTCAATCATTAAAAATTAAAAATAAATCCAAATTACTACATAAATAATCATTCCCAAAAATTTCAGTCCTTTCGTAGTTTTTACCTGCAAATATTACAAAAAAAAAAAAAAAAAAAAAACCCGAGTTATTATAGAGATATTTTATACAGTTATCCAGTTTTAGCTTTTTAGCGAAATTCTGACCAACATGTTTTAGCAAAATATGATACCTTTTAGCAAAATGCTAAAAAAACTAATGGCAGTTTAAACCCTGGGTACAATAAATGTATTTTGAAAACGCGTTTATCACATTCTTTTACTATCATACTCGTATTTGATTTTATTTGCTAAATCACAGATATTGAATGCGAAGCATCGTATATATAAGCATATAATTTTATTTTTAGAAAAATATCAAGAGCGTTTATAATTCTCATAACTCATATAATTTAAAAATTTGTGAAGAAAACATTTAATATATATATCTTTAGAGAATTATTTGAATTTCTACCAATATAGTTTTAGTGAACCTTCTTAGAAAATTAGAATTCACAATTGAAATATTCCACTATCGTAATTCGGTCAAAGTTTTTTAGAACTCCAGGGAGAGCTTTTGTTAGTTGTTTCAGCTATGAAACATTTTTTAAAGAGTATCTACAAAATTGTTAATTTTTTTATAAAAATTTTATTAATATGTTGAAAAGCTGATAATTATTAACACACCTTTGTTAATTTATATGTTGTGGTGTGGTGCAGGGATATAGCCAAATGTTTATGCTAGTAACATAGGTCTTGATTGAAGACATCCACAGGGGTGTGTTTAAGAAGACCTAATCCATATTTATGCGAGCTTTGAAGAAAAATGGGATAATGGTTTGCAGTGCGGTCCGGGATTGAATCCAAAATCTCTTGCCTAATAGCTTCGAAAGCAGAACCACTCTGCCACTTCTGGGGCTTTTAATAATTTTGGAAAAACGTTTCAAAGAATTCTTAAAAGAAGTTTTGTGTGAATAGGTTAACATTCACTTGAAGTTTGATTGTTCATCTTTTTTCATGTATGTATATATATATATTTTTTTTCTTCCCAGGCCTTAAAAATTCATATCAGTGAGAAAACAAGAGACAAATTGAATCTAACAGAATGGGACATATCTGAGAGAGGAACAATTACAGTAAAAGTCAGTATAGTTTTTTTTTTTTTTTTTTTTTAATTGACTTTGTAATTTTCATCAATAACAAAATTTATAATATATATATATATATATATGTATGTATGTATGAGTTCATATTAATATATTTGCCTGTCATAAAGCTAATTTAAGAACTATGCATTTTCTTTTAAGTTATGAAAATTAGACACTTCGCCAGCTAATGTTATTTCACAAAATATAATAAATTTCAATTAAGAAACCTGGTCAGTCTGCAATGAATTTTCTTCCCATTATGATTAACCAATGATCGTTTCGACTTTTTATTATTATTATTATTATTATGCGCGTTATGCCTGAACTTAATGGATCTTTAAAAGTATCTTAGAAGACATAATAATTACTTTAATTGTCCATGTTTAAAATAAAAATAGAGTATAATGAAATATTGTTATAGATAATCATGTCTATTACTGTATGTTTAATTTTTTTAAAACTATGTTGGTAACCAATTTCAAGCAAATAGTATTTTTAGATAGCATATTTCATATGCTATATTTCTTAATTCGAACATTTTTATAAATAAATTTAGTTTTTTTTTTTTTTTTTTTTTTTTTTATGAAGTGAGCATATTGTCTGATTTCAAGTAATAACTGAGAAAATTAAATAATACTCGATAATACAGTTTTAAAGATTTCTTTTTTTTTTTTTTTTTTTTTAATCAGGTGCATAATTATATGTTTTACCTACATTTATGTGTGTTAGTAAGTTAATTCTTAAATATAAATACTAATTATGATTATGCATCATGGATAATCGCATTTCTGAACAAATGATCTATTTAGTTATTCATTCCCAGTTTACAAATTCAAAATTTATTTTTAAATATTTTACTAACACAAATAGACGAGAGGTGCAACACATTAACAAAATCATATCATTTGGTATTAAAATTTAAAACTTAATTATAGAATAGACTTTTTAAATTTCATTTAAAATACGCAAAGAAAGCTTTGTATTAATCCTTTAATTAAAACTCAGCCATTTAATGAGGATCATTTCTGACGGTGAAACATCTTGTTCTTATTATTATTCTGCAGAAATTTTAATCCCTAAATACGCTGCGAAATGCAGCATAGGCAAATTAATTATTATGGTCTCAACAAATCATTCTCTAAGCGCAGTGCGACTCTAAAGATACTGCAGGTTGTTGCGAAACAGTTTGGCGTTTCAAGAGAATTTGACATTCATCACAAATTTACCGACTTTAAAAATGTTCTAAAACTTGATTAAAATCTCCATTTTAAATAAACATTTTCGTAAAAAGCTTGAGATTTTTTAAAAGACAAAATTGTCTGTGACAAGATATGAGATGTTTTACATCTCTAATAGTTTAGAGTAACATGCTATTTGAAATTTGAAATTTCCCACTGATGGAAGAGTACTGTTAATATTCACATTTTCACGAGTTATTTTGTGTAGATTTCATGAGAGAAAAATTGCTGAACAAGACAGCGATCTTGCACTTTCGCCATTTATTATATTACGCCTTGAATGAACGTGTAAATATTTTTGTTTTATTTAAAATATATAAAGCTTAAAGTTTTTTATTGTACTTGTCCAGATTATTAAATTTTATCAAAAATTGGTGCACTTATTAATAAGGACAAAATCTAGCTAACGCTGTATTTTTTACATCAATCGGATAATTGATTAAAAAAATATTAAGTTGGTAAAAACCCCCTTTTAAGTTTAAAATTATTTTTTTAAAAAGCAAATTGATGCCAAAAATACTAAATAAATAAATAAGTAAATATACTTAATTTTAGGTAAAAAAAAAAAAAAAAAAAAAATGTGCAAACATTTTTCTAAATAATTAAAATAAAATTGAAAACAATCGTACTAAAGAAATAGAACAGCTTCAGTATAGAACCCATTTGTGCATTTGAAATTTGGCACGGAATTAGCTCGGACGTTTCTCGCCAAGGTCTTTACTTACACAATTGCGATAGCCATTTTAATTCTTCGCCGAAATGACAATAAAAATTTAAAAGCTGCCAAGGGGCCCCTAAGCTAAAGAAATTTTAAGAAATGAATATATAACCGATGCTAGTCAACAGCTCCTATAATGATGCCTCCGAACTGAGCTTTACGTCACGGGAAATGGGCCGATTACATCCAATCAACACTACCCACAATATCTATAAGATGATGTGGATTGGATGTAATCGGCCTACCTTCCGTGACGTAAAGCTCAGTCCGGAGGCATCATTATAGAAGGTGTTATGCTAGGGGATGATTCACAGTTACTGCAATCCTTTGTATGGAAGGATAGACTAAAATACGTCTGTCGTGCTAAATTAAATTCTGTTTTGTGCATAATTTTATATTTATTGCTTAAAAAACAAAAATAGGCTCTTTTTTTTTTACTTTCATTACGTTCATTAGAAACACAGTTACCGTAATTTCTGGTAGATAATCCGCAGGTAAGATGTGTCATTTCTCCACCAGAAATTTTATTTAATAGAAAAATCTATACTTTTTCGAAGGAAGAACTCATACAAATATAAATTTATTTATCAATTGAAATTTCTGGTACGAAACTGGATTATATAACTTGCGGGGTATCTACCAGAAATTACGGTAATTTAAAATAAACTAAGTAACCATTCATTTTAGAGAACATCTTTAGAATAGGAACCCCTTGTCGAAATTTGAAATTTGCGCACAGCAGTAGCTCGGATGATATTTGCAAAAGTATTTATTTACACAACTGCGATAGGCATTTTAACCATCTCTAAACTGGCAAAAAACAATAAAAGTCGCCAAGATAATCCCATACTAAAGCTTCGTCTATATTACTTTGCGGACGATAAAATCAAGAAATAAAAAATATATCTATTCGGAATTACTATTAAAAAATTTACTGGAATTACTATTAAAAATAAATAAATAAATAAATAAATAAATAAATAAAGCTGTTATGACGTCAGTTTTATCAAGATTTTTTTGATACAGGTTTAATTTTTCATTTTTCGCTCCTTTAAATTCACGTGAAAAGAAATGTTTTCTTTTTATGTTAAAAAAAATAAATGAGATGAAAAATTGTAAGCATGTTATAGGGTAAGTGCTCCAGTGATTGGCATGCTCCAGTAATTAACATCTATCCCGAAATAATTAATAAATAAGAAAAATAATAAAATCATATATTTTACATATAAGAATTTTAACATTTTATGTCAAACACTGGAGCATAGGGCGGTAATAACTGGTAAAATGAATAACTAGCAGTGTCAAACACTGGAACATAGGGGGCCAATTACTAATAAAATGAAAAATTGGCAGTGTCAATTACTGGAACATTGAGTGGGTGTCAAATAAAAATTCATAAAAAAAAAGAATAATATTATCAAATGTATATATTTTAACATATATGTGATTCTGAATGTCTTTCATACCATATGCACTAACTTAAGATTTCTAAAATATTTTCTGATGACTAGAACATTAAAAACATCAGAGATTGCTCTAAAAATGTCAATCATTGGTGCACTTACTCTATTAGCTATTTTTTAGAATTATTTTCCTGAAGAGTTAATATGTAGTAGAGAGACTTTAAAGAGTCGATACCAAGAGATGAATTTCGTAGAACGATACTATTATAGAAAAAAGCAGTTAGCTGGAAACGCTAGTGCATAGTTGCCAAGTCTCTCGATTTAGGCGGGAGAGATTTTATACAAGAAATTTCCTTTGACAATTTTCACTTTATTCAATAATAGCAAAATAATATGACATATTTGTTTAAAAAGATAATGGTAATAAATCTGATTTTTTAAAATTTTAAGATATTGGTAAGTATGCTAGCGGTTTAACAAGAATTAGTAAATTTCGTGTACAAATCCTGTATTTCTTGTTTTGTTATCGTTGGAATGCATTCAAACGTAAACGTAATATTTATGGATGATTAATTACATGCATTTTAGTTGATTCAGCGATATATAGGGCGTGAACACAATTATGTACATTCATTGACTTGTAAAATTGCTTTGTAAAATTTCAATGAAACGTGTGTGCTTTGTGTTAGGTTCAGTTGAGTGAGTTTTACGTCGCACTTGTGCAGTTAGTGAGTGCCTTTCACTCACGCCTAGGGTTAGTCTGGAAACATGCCATCATATTTTTATGTTAGGAATACGTATTGTAGTCACAGCGTTCCACGAAGAATCCTCTGAGATCTGCGATATAGTTGACTACATGAATGATATTTCTGCCACAATGGGCAATCGAATCGATTCTTACAGCGTGACCTGCCTTTTCTAAGTACCGTAATTTCTGGTAGATACCCCGCAGGTTATATAATCCAGTTTTGCACCAGAAATTTCAATTGATAAATAAATTTATGTTTGTACGAGCTCTTCCTTCGAAAAAATATAGATTTCTCTATTAAATAAAATTTCTGGTGGAGAAATGACGCATCTTACCTGCGGGTTATCTACCAGAAATTACGGTATCTGTTTTAATTAAGTACCGTTTGATAGATATTCCCTTAAAATACTCCTCACATAAAAAATTTTCAGCAAAATGTGATCCTTAAAAGGTTGAATTTTGTCATAAATTTTCTTTTTTATTTTCTTTATATGTTCTGTATACGTTTGTTTTATAAATTTTACATTTATCCATTAAATCACAATTATAGTGCAATCACCTTTCCTTCGCCTAGCATTGAGGGCGATTCTAAAAGCTTAGAGGGGTGTTAAATTGGCCGACAGGTCAAGATTTGGTAAACATCCAGTCATTTGGAGTTCCCTTATCACTTATTTTCTCTCAACCAGAGAGTTATCATCCCCTATTTTAACACTGGACTCGTTGCGTTAATTAATACTTGCGCAGAGGATTCCTATGGTCACAAGAAACGCGGTTAAGAACATTCTTTAAATACTTCTATTTAAATATAAGTATGTAATTGAAGTAGCAAAAGTTCATTCTACATTTTTACATATATACATATTTGTTTACAGTCTGAATTAAATGTAGACTTTCGTGTGTATCTTTATCAATCTTTTATAAATTTTACTTTTAAAACGTTTTTGTTATATATTAAGAATTTTTAGGGTAAATTCCATACAGATATTAAAAGTTATTTTACTTATTTTACATATCCACGTTATGAATTTCAGGGTAAAGGAGAAATGAAAACTTACTGGCTACATGGACGATTGAAACCTGTTCAAGCATCTTTTCCAATAACACCTACTTTGCATGAGCCTCCTCCAAGTACTGATTCTCTGAAGGCCGAAGATTTTTTTGATTCAACGGATACTCGGTCTCTTTATTCCCCAGTCACTTTTGAAGATGTATCTAGATATTCGCCAATTTTGTCGCCGACAAGTTCTACTATAAGTGATGTTGTTTTACCAGGTGTAGACACATTGAAATTACAAGATCCTCTGAAACCATCCTTTGATATTGCTGGTCGCAGTAAAGGTAATGTAAGTGACGTAATTTGTCTTAAGTAGGTATGCTAAGGGTAAGTTATAATAGGATGCACCACATTAGGATAAAGAATTTTTTAAGAATTTTCTTCCTCATATTTTAAATTTTAGATTTAAACAAACAAAAATGCGAGGTGGTTACTAAAGTCAATGACACATTTCAAACTGTAATATAAAATCAAGTATTTTACACGCGAAATTGCAATTTGTGCTAGAAAGTTTCTTCCGGTGAAAAAAATCTGCTTAAGAAAATAAGAAAGTTAATTCAAAATTTTGCTCATAGATGGCGCTGTACTTTAAAAACAGCAAGATAAAGCGTCAAAATGCAAGGCAAGTATTTAAAGAGCATTTATTTCCTAAAATTAACTACAATATTTCAATATTTGCCTCCTTATAGCTGATGTAATGCAACCCACATTTTCACTTGTTCACTGGTTGTAGAAGAGACTGGATTAAATACATGCAATTTATTCGCGTCTTTAGTATTTCGGGGTGAGCTACAGAGGAAGCACACACTTTGTCCTCCGTATAGTCCCATAAGAAGAAATCAACAGGGGCTAAATCTGGAGTTCGAAGAGGCTGTAGAATAATTACAAGAAATACGATATAAACCAAACTTATGGGCCGATAACGCCATCTGAGGGAAAATTTTAGAATTAGTCATTTGATTTGATTAAACCAACCTTTTCAAAGTGTAAGAAAAAAATTTAGTGTAAACTGCACTCTCATGCGACACTCACGTGATTTTACATTAAAATTTTAAATGTCATGGACTTTTGGCACACACTGTATATTCATTTATTTTAATGGTAGCCTGAAGAAAGTTTTTTTTTTCTTGCTCCGGTGAAATTTGAATTTTTAACACTATTATGAACGAATAAGTGACAATTCTGTTTAAGTTTAAATTTTATTTTATTCATTATTATGTGGACTTTCATAATGTTATTTATTAAGGTAAGTATAAGTTTCTTTCGAATTTCTACTTTAGCATTTTTAATTGTTCCATCTGTTATAATGGTAAATAATTTTTAATCTTTTGTGATTTTAATCCCTCATAAAAAAAATAGTGCCAAATTTAAGTGATTATATCAACAGTATAATTTAAAAGTGATTAACAGGATAAAAGGTTTGTTTTTCCCTTAAAAGACACTCTCTTAACAACTAAACACAATTCAATGAAACCACTCTGTAAATAAGCAGACGGAGCCAAACGCATCTGTGCATTTAAATCCTTGTAAGGCAGTGGTGTACATTACATACCACTTAATTTTAATTTCTTAATGCAAATATTCGCATCAGATAGAATTTTGAAAGAATTTTACAGCTTACTTAGAGAGGGGGGGGGGGAAATTATTTATTATCTTTTTATTTTGTTTGTAAATTCTGGCGAGTTTCCACATTAAAGGAAAGAAATTATCTTGAATCGGAAAAGGCTAAACGAGATATTTTATCGAGTTTGGAAATATTTGCCTTGAAATTAGCGTCAAATATTTTATTATGTTTCGTGGTATCCATTTCACAATATTTCGTTCAATAATGTTTAGCTTGGCGATTATTTATTTCAAGTGTATATGTAATTGTTTCGTGTAAACAGAAATATATGTCACGTATTTCTAATATGTCACGTCATGTATTTTTACTTTCCGAACACTATAGTGAGGAAAGTATTGTAATCATGTCAAAAATCCGAATTCGAGATTTTGATGTTTCTATACGTTTTGAGGTCCCCTGAGTCCGTTTTCACTATTTTTACGATGATGTATGTATGTGTGTGTGTATGTGTGTATGTGTGTATGTGTGTATGTCTGTGGGTGAACACGCTAGCGTCTAAACGCTTCGTTCGATTAACCTGAAAGTTGGTACGCATATTGTAAGTCACCATAGTACGAACCCTATAGATTTTGGTGAATCTAGCACTTATAGTTTTTTTACAGGGACACAAAGAAAAATTCTTTATCATTATGGCCTATGGGAGCAAAATCTTAAAAGTGCGATAGCATCTAAACGCCTTATTCAATTGAGCAAAAATTTTATACACATATTATAGATCACAAATTCTCAATCTGTATAGATTTTGGAGAATCTAGCACTTATAGTTTTTTTACAGGGACACAAAGAAAAATTCTTTATCATTATGCCTATGGGGCCAAATTTTTAAAAATGTGATAGTGTCTAAACGCCTTATTAATCCGAGCAAAAAAATTGTACACATGTTATAGATCACAGTTGAACTAACTGTATAGATTTTGGTGAATCTAGCACTTACAGTTTTTTTACAGGGACACAAAGAAAAATTCTTTATCATTATGGCCTATGGGACTAAATTTTTAAAAGTACGATAGCATCTAAACGCCTTATTGAATTCAGCTGAAAATTTATATGAGTATTATAAATCACTGTTGCACTAACTATAAGCATTTTGGTGAATCTAACATTTATAGGTTTTTACAGGGACACAACGAAAATTTCTTTGTCATTATGATCTATGGGCTCAAAGTTCAGTAGCGTTAAATAAAACAACGTGTAATAGATGGAGAAAAATACTCAAACACTCTATTATGGTTTTCTCTCTTTTGTTTGTTTAACAACTACTCTTTCTTTACTTTATCTACAAAACTGTTAATTACTCAATGTTCGGAAAGTCGAGTGGAGTCACTCCAGATTTTTTAATAAACGTGTATATTAAGAACATGTTTACTTAGAAATATTGCAATAACAATGTTATCGATTGTCACACTTTTCTTATCGTTTTAGTACAATCTCGTTAAGTCCCAGTATCATACCATAAATGAGATGTTTCTTGAGAAATTAAATTTCGTTTTGAGAGACAAATTAGAACATTTTTCAAAATTACAAATTACACATAGAAAAATAAGTTTAAATAATATTTTATTAAGAAAATGGTGTAAAAATATCCTTTTTTAATTTGCTTAGTTTTATGAACATAAGAGAAATTATCGCATCAGTTTCTTGCAAGAAAACATTCAAAAGGTGTCGTCTTCAAAAAATATTGAAAAACAAAAAATGTGATTTTACTCTTCATAAAACACCAGAAAGTGAAAAAATTATCGGCTGAAATGAATTACAGCGACCACAAAAAATTATCAAAATTAAGCGTATTTGTCGATTTCACACTGTTAGGCGATGATTTTGTGTACTTGGCGGAGAAGCAAAACACCGTTCTGTTCGTACACGGCAATCTCAGTGCTAGTGAACTTATCGCCTAACAGCGCTAAATCGCCAAAATGCTTAATTTTGATAATTTTTTGTGGTCGCTGTAATTCATTTCGGCCGATAATTTTTTCACTTTCTGGTGCTTTATGAAGAGTAGAAACAGATATATATTTTTTTAATATTTTTTGAAGACGGCACCTTTTAAATGTTTCCTTGTGGGTTTAATGGGAATGCTGCAACACCTATAACATCTAGTGACCAGCAAATATTAATGGCTTATTAATTTCTGAAATATCATCTCTTTTTGACCTTTGGAAAGTTTTGTTTTCTGCCTTGTAAAGTAAATTAAATACATATCCAGTTCCAGTTTCATCCTGTGATAAAACTGTACAAACGTAATAACACTTGTCAAAATAGACTGTATAATGTTTCTCTAACTCGACATGACAGTGAACATGATTTAATTGTCGTTTGAGTTTATCTAAATTCCAGTCTTTTAAATCAACTTTCGAATGTCGTTGAGTTGCATGGATATTATCATTGTCTTTATCGACTGAACTATTTTCTTGTTGAATGTTTATCTGAAAGGAACCATAACAGGCAGCTATATTGGAATCACGTTTACCACGCACTTCCTTTTCAAAGAGGCAATAGTGATTTCATTAAAAATAGTTGTGATAAGTGTTATAAAGCTCTGTTTATTATAAAATTAATGGAAAAATGTGTTTAAAATTGAGCAGTACAATAATTATATTTTAAAAGTATAAATTTTAAATTCTGTAACAACTTTTTGCTTCCGTTACCCTACTACCGCAGGTAATGGAAGTATTCAGTCAAAAAGTTCGATGTCGAGGTTTTAACTGATATACATGTTTTAAGGTCTTCTGAGTCCAATAAGTGATTTTTGGCAATTGGTCAGTGTGTGTGTATGTGTGTGTGTATGTATGTGTGTGTATGTGGGGAATCTTCTGACTGTCATATCTCCTAAACTAATAAAGCTAGAACACCGAAACTTCAGAATTGAGTTAGGTCTGGTGCATAGATGGATTTTTTTTTTTAAATAACTTTTTGTAAAAATTGGAAAAACAGAAGTAGGACCGTATCTCAAAAACGGCTCTAAAGATTTTTTACAAAGTTGCTATATAAATGTCCTACTAGATGTCATTTCGTATGGAGTGGTTGGTTAGTTCGTAAAAATTGATCGGCGTCCTGTATAAGTCTGTTAACTAGAGGTCTCTGAAGTGAGTTTCTTTAAAAAAGGCTGTACAGATTTCTTTTTTTTTTTCAAACTCGCAATATTAACTCTCTTTTAGATATCCATTCGTATGTAATTGTTGTTTTCCGGTAAAGAATTGAGTTTGCCAAATTTTGGTTAAAGTCAGTATCTCAAAAAACGGCTCTAACGATTTTCTTGAAAATTGCTACATAAACCCTTTTTTAGATATTCTTTCGCATGTATCACGTGGTTCTTACAAGAAAATTAACTGTCATCCTGATTTAGAAAAGTCAGTTTCAGATTTTGGAAAAGGGTATTTAAAAAATGGTTCTACTTTTTTTTTACTTGCTATGTAAACTCTGTTTTATATGTCTTTACACATGTGTCACTTTTCTCTTGCAGAAAAATTGTTAGTTGTCTAATTTCTTAGGTCAATTTTATGTCTTCTGACCATGTTATCTCCAAAAAGTCCATATAATACACACAATAATGTGTAATAGAAGTCGTGTGGTTGTTGCACACCAGATTTTTTAGATGGTAAATAAATCTTAAATTCATTTTCAAAAAGTAATTAAACGGGAAAACTACAGCCATTAAAAAGTAAAATTCAAATGCATCTGATATGAATTTGAGCGTTATACAAAACGTTTTAAAGTATAAAAAATGTAGTAATTTCGGACAGTAAATGATAATAATACGGAAGGTAGAAAGCCTGGTCACATTCTCATTTGCCACACCTTATCCTATATTTATTAAAATTCCTGCTAATTTTACAAAGATAAATACTTGATTATTTTTCTTTTATTAAATTCAGATCAGATTTAGTTTGTTAAAATGTCATTTTCGAAATAAATTTCGGATATTAAAATTAAAAATTTAAAGGCACTATGGAACTTTTTCGATTCAGATTAATTTTCGTACATGATGTTATTTTTCTGCCAATACTAATAAGGAGCACTTATATGCAAATATTTTAAATTAATTATTTTTCTTTTCTTTCTTTCTTTTTCTTTTCTTTACTATTTTCTTTTTTCTTTCTTTTGTTATTTTAAATCAGAAACAGTAGCATAAAAATATTTGCGTTTTGATTGCTTAATTGCCAACAACAGTTAATAAAGCCAACATAAAGTTCCAAACGAAATAATCTTTTCTGTTTGAGTTCAGTTTGAGAATCGCTAGTATTATCTTCATCAAATTCAAACACCTTGAAATCTATTAATAATTTCGTTAGCATATGTAGAAATTGTGACTTTTATTTGCTTATTTATTTTAACGCTGATCTCAAGATTCTTCCCACATACAGATGATTGCTGTTTTACATTTTAAAGTGATTATTTAGATTGTAGACCATTGACAGATAGAAATTTATCCCATCTTAGCATTAAGATAATTTCGTATTGGTCTACTACTTCAGGCTGGTTGGTTGGTTAGGTTTCACGTTGCACTAGAGCTGCGCAATGGGTAATTGGCAACAGTCTGGGAAGTATCCCTAAGGATAATCCGGAGACATGTCATCACAATTTTGATCCTCCATGGAGGGAATGGCTTCCCCGCTCCGGTGACCCCAAGAGGTATAATTTGGATGGGAACATTCTACAACTTCAGAGAAGATATAACAAGATTTTATTACGGTGACATGATCTCTTAAACACACACACACACACAAAAACCATTTGCTGAGTTCATAGCTAATTTTCTGGATTTTGCTAAAGTAAATGCTTTTGATTTGACCATACAATCAATTCTGTGAGATGCCCTTTTGCATGGGATGGGATAAAATAAATCCTCTCTTCATAACTGTACCAAAAAACTTTTTTAACCCTTCAATGCACGATTTTTTAAACTTTTAAATAAAAAATGTTTTTGGCATCGTGAGTTCACATATAATATCAGAAATATACACAATTTTTTTTTTAATTTAATTGTGTTTTTATTAAATTGAATTTAATAAATGTATCAAATTTGATACAGCGTGAACGAAGGCATTTTTCTTTTGTTATCATACTTGATACAATGTGTCAAAACTTAAAATTTTACATTACCTTTCACACGTGAAATGGTCTGAAATAATTGTTGTTCTTATTTAAACAAAGGAATACACCACATTTTTCACACTTAACAGATTATAATTTTCCCCATTTGGGATATTTGCATCGTTGTCTGTTGTCAACAAGTGTCGGAAAATGTCCAATCCCATCTCTATGGACATCACAAGGTGGTACGTAACATGCTGAAGCTTTTATTGGAGTTATTTACAGTGCTTACACAAAGTCTCCGCTACGTGTGCTCTAAATTCCATAAAGATCATCACTGTTAAAATCCAACCCCTCATCACTCTCCTCACTCCAGGTTTTGTTCATTAAGTCATCTATTTCTTTTTACATCAGAATTCTCTTCTTCGCCATTTTCTAAAAAAGAGTTATGCTATCACACATTGTATCATTTTTGATACACAAAATTGAAATCACTATTTTTTTTTTTTTTTTAAGTAATAAAAATTATTCTATGAGAGATCTTAAACGGTACATACCTGTAAGAGCAGTTGATGTGAGACCATCAAAGGTAAAAGACGCCTTTTGAATGCTGAAAACTTAGTAAATATATCGGCGTGTGCAGCAGGAAACGAATATGAAGTTACCTAGTTCGGCTAGTCTAGAAACCCGTGATAATCAAGGGTCGCTAGCTAGTCATGGTGATTATTTGATCTTTCACTTATGTTTCTAAATAGATAAAGCGGGTACTAGAAGACAACACTTTTTCAATTGATTATTACAGAAAAAATAAATTATGTATCAAATTGGATACAATATGCAGTGAAGGGTTAAATTATATGAATTTTAACATAAGTCTTGTAAAAATGTAAAATTTCTTAAATTTTTATACTTCAGTTTAAGCATCTCTCCTTCCAACGCAATTTTTAAATATTTAAAATTATTATTTAATTTATAAATGCATTATAAGTCTTTAAAAACAATGACAATAACTTTTTCCTTTTATTTCATCTGTCACGTGAATTGTGTCACATCCACTCTTATAAATTTTGGATAATAAAATACTTTTATTTATTTATTTATTTCATGTTAAACTTAATTTGGTGAACAATAAGCTTATTCACAGAAGATTTAAAAAAAAAAAAAAAGGTTGGTTGGTTGGTTGATTGGGTTTAATGTCGCATTAGTACTGTGTTATGGGTAATTGGCAACGGTCTGAGTCGCATCCCTAAGGATGGTCCGGAGACATACCATCGCAATTTTGATCCTCCACGGAGTTGATGGCTTCCCCGCTTTAGTGACTCCCAGAGGTATGATTTGGATCAGAACACACACACATAAAAAAAAAAAAGAGAGGGGGGGGCGAGAAAGAAAGAAATTGTTGCCTTTACTCTTATAAGCCTCTTTTATGGGACAAGCGTCAGAGAAAGATTTTCTTTGCAAGACTAATTAAACTAATTTTTAAATATAATGTTTTTGTTTTCATTCTTTGCCTTTTCCTTTAATTTTCATAGAGTTAAATAATAATTTCTGATATTCGGATGTAGATAAAAATAGTTTTTGTGTAATTTGTTTATGCTGTAATAAAACTGTTATAAATATAATTTATTTACAATTTTTAGCTATGAAGGCAGTTTATAAATATATGATGCATAAATTATATTAATGAATAAAAATGAATAAATTAGTAAAAGAAAATGTAAGAAAATAATGTCAAAATGAAACAAATTGTTTGTCATCTGTAGTACTTTTATCAAACTCATTTGGTACTAAAGCATAATTGCCAACATTTTAATTTATTCCGGAACATTTTTAGCCCCGCCTTTATTTCGCACCAATTTATTCATAGGCTAATTTTCTCCGATACATAATTACGATAAAATAAGAAAAAAATTATCTTAAAAAGTAAGTGGTACGAAATAAGGGCGGGGCTAAAAAATGCTCCGGAATAGAATAAATTAGAATGTTGGCAACTCTGCTAAAGAGGTAATATTCTTCAGAAAGCCTTGAAACAGCTATGCTAAATTCCGTTTGACTATTTATTATTTACTATAAATTTACCATAAACTATAGGTTATTTTTTATTTGTCATATATTAACAACTAAACAAAAATTTTAATTGTGTATCCTAATATGTATTTTATTACATGTCCATATTGATTAACTATAAAATCTTTCTCCGTCTTCTTTATCTTGATAGCAAGCCCTAAGCGCGGAGATAAGACAGTTATTCCCTTGGCTGTAAGACGTCGCAGAGCTAAAGCTTTAGCATCAGTTGCAGTGCAGACGAGTCCTCCCCCTTCAGTCTGTCCATTTGGGTTTTTTTCACGCACACCCAAGCCAAATGACACACTGCAAATCATAGAACATCCACTATCTAATCCCGAGGTTTGTATGAATCACCACTTGAAGTATTAGTTTTTATTTGGATTCTTTTACAAAGTAAATAAAGAGTAATTTCAGAACATTAAAAACTTCAAATATAAATTGAGAAAGTGAAGTTTAGAATTTTTTATATATCACATAAATGTATTTAAAATGTATATATACATATATTTAAATAAAACTAACAAAATAAATGATAAAGAATGATCAATCCCAAGGCTACAATTTAACTGATTAAACAAGGTATCAATATAAGTAATTAATATTATATAAGAATGATCATAAAAGTAAACAATTTTACAACACTGAGAAAAATTTATTTGACTGACATCTAGAATCTAAATTGTGGCTCTAGTAAAAATAGTTCCATGTCATCTTTATAAATTCTAGCTCCCTTTGCTAGCGAGTTCTAGTAACCTCTATTAGAATTCTAGACCGTTTTCCTATATTATGGTGGTCAGTATCGTTTAAAAATCTCTGTAAATAAATGCGAACACAAGAAGAGAGTTTTAGTAACTATAATTTTGTTTTATAACCCAATTCTAGTAAATCAACGAGAATTTCTCGCAATACAAAGTATTCATAATATTAATAATATTTTTTCCCAATCTGGAAAAGTGAAGACTAGAAATTCTCGATCATTTCGTCTATCCAGGTTATTTGTTTACCTTATACGCATAGCTTGGAAATCTATATTTGTAGTCTAGGGATTTAGAAAATGGCTGCTTATTCGTTCTAGATGAAAGCTGTATATATATATATTTTTTTTCCCCGGTAAATAAGATAAGAATATCCATGTTAGAACCTGTTGGATAATACTAATAAAATAATTAAAATAAATTATAATACAACATAAAATGATATAGGACAATGGAAAACGTATAGGACAGTGGAAAATAAAACCATGTCCCTTTTCTTCATTCATTTATTTTTCATTACAAATGTATATCATTACGACATCCTTAACGTCATTCCAAAAAAAAATTACATTTTCGTGACGATCCTTTACCCCCACGGTACATATATATATATATTTCAACATTATAATGATTAAAAACCAAGAAACAAAAATTCATCCTAAATTATGAAAGGAATTAAGCAATAAAGAACATCGTAACAACTAAACATTAGATGTAGTAAAAAGCATAATTGAAATAAGTAATGAAGGTTGAATAACTTTGAAACTTGCCCAGAAATAGCTATATCTTTGTTATGGGCAACTTATAGCAGTACGGAAAATTATAATGTAAGTTGTTTCTGAAACAGTAACAGTCCCAAAAATATAAATATTTAAAAACTTTTAATGATATATGATATAACATAATGAAGATTTATTTAAAGATAGTTTTATCACAAACCAATTGAATGTTGAATTGTCGAAAATAATCTAATTATCTGTAATAAAATTGAAATATTTGACTCGCCAATGGATTTACATACAACACTCACTTTTATCTGTACGATCTGATTATCTAAATATTAAAGTGGATAATTTGGATCATTTTTTTTATTTGTAGATTATCTGTCGCTGTATTTATTAAAGTTTTTTTTTATGCTATTCTAATACTGTTTTCAGTTTTTTTTATATCAACATATCACATATTATTTATATTTATTGCTTAAACTTGCGAATGGTTTTATATTAGAAATTAACCATTAAAATGTTACATACCATGCATTATTGATTAGATATTACTTAACTACGATCATTTGCATAATTTTATAGCTGAGAGCCGTAATACTTTCAGTTTGGATGATGGTCACAAATCGAATGATTTTACACCACTGCGTCTTGTTCTATCAGTTTTCCGTTTTGTCATGTCTCATTTTGAGAAGTTCTACCCTTGAATACAAAAGTCTAGTTATTTTTGCATATATTTACAGTTGCTGTTTCTTTTAATATCTTTGTGGTGCTTAAAATTTTTCAGTTTGTAAAATAAACAAACAATTTTTTGTAATCTTCAAAACTTCTAAATATCCAAATTGATAAATTCATTTCTGAATAAAATTTCTATCTAATTGTTTGAATTGTTAAATAAACTTTCTAATTTAATCCTTTACCAACCGACGGTATTTTAAAATACCATTAGTTTATGGTATTGAATACCATATGGTAATGGTATACCATTAGTTTATGGTAATCGAATTTATGGAAGAAATGTCAAAGGGGTATTTCTGAGAATAGAACGCATATACCTCACTTTAACCTCACTACAAGGCACTTGATGCTACCTGTGGCCTTTTTTGTTCCAGAAAGAATTTTATAGAGTGATATTGCTGTTTTTGATTGGCATTTTTTACGATCTTCATGTATATTATAAATTCCTATATTACCTCAAGAACCTTCCACCAATCTTAGAAAATATATAAGAAACTTTTTAAAGTCCAAAGATCTTTTTCGACTTCTTTGTACCAGTAGTACACTATAGTACCACCTCACGAAGTCCTCATTAATTATTTTTATGAGGTGATATTCATAATTTTTATTTTAGATATCTTTAACCCCTTGCCGGCTCAATTTATTCGCAGGGTGACAAGGGTTTCCGTCTCAAAAAGGAGGACTGTCATCAGTATTCCTTATCAATAATTTCTACTACAATAAATTACTGCACAAATATGATAGAAATTATTGATAAAGAGTACTGGTGTCAGTGTTCCGTATTCAGACGGAAACTCTTGCACCCTTGTTTGTTCGTCTGCCCGAGCTGAGCTCGGGATAAACCGGAAAGGGGTTACAGAATACCTTTAAGTACATGTAAAAATATGTTTCAAATACATTTTTTGTCTATTTCATTGTTTTATAATGAGGTAGATACAGTCGGCAGCAAAATTACTTGAGCGCTAGCAAAGATTCCTATGCAAAAAAAATACACTTAATACTGTTTTCTTAAATAAATCCTTGTAGAATCATGTTATTAGACTGACTAAGAACATTATTCGGCAAGGCTTTATTTAACAAAACAGTACTAAATGTACTTTTATTTATATAAGAATTATTGATAGTGCACGAATAATTTTGCTGCCGACTATAAAAGGTTAAAAATTTATCACTTATGAAAATAAAATGAAACAAAATAAAGTGTTGCTTCTTTCTTACTTCATGCTTAAATTATTCAATTTAATGTACAAAAAATATTAAAACAGCCTTTTTTCTTCCTGATATTAAACAGTTAAAGTACATATAGTGATCCTACTAGGAATACTGAAAAAAAAAAAAAAAAAAAAAAAGTCCAAAGTTTAAGAAACATTTTTATGGATATTTCAAGAGATACTGAACTATTTTTAATGAAAACTTGTACACATACGAAGTAAAAGGTATGTTTTTTGATTATCCAATCAAAATAGATCCTTTGATTATATTTTGCAAATTAAGACAACCCATAAGACGCAGCTACTTCAAACACTACTTAGTGTGGTCTAATTGTGCTCTTGTTTCTGCAGTATTGTGATTACTTTTTTCAAGAAAGAGCCAAAGAGGACGGCTGGATGATGGATTAAAATAGAAATCAGTTGGGAGAATGGAAGCTGACCAGTCCCAAACAGTGGTAGCAAGATGGCTAATTGTTGTCCGAAATATGGTTTCCAGTTTATTGTACCAGTTCCAGGAGACCTGAACAATATCCAGAAAACTAGTTAAAGGACACCCAAGAGCCACCATAAAACAGGATGACCGCTATTTGGCCTTAATTGCAAAGTGCAATAGGAGGATGACAACAACTCAACCCGCATATGAGCTCTCCGCCTTTACGGATACCTAGGTTTCGAGGCAAGCTGTTTACACAAGGGTTAATGAGGCGAGTCTTTATTCCAGGATACCAATGGCCTGCATCCACTTTCTTTATTCAGGTCACATTACAGCCCTCTGTAACTGGTACAGACAATATCAACATTGGACATGGGCGCAGTGGGCTAATGTTTTCTTCACTGATGAGTCCCGATTAAGTATGAATAATGATTTTCGTTTTTATTACTTATGGAGAGAAACAATGAACTTATACTAAATCTTCAACATCATGGAATCGTATTACTATGGAGATTGTGGTGTTATGGTCTGTGTCGGCGTGATGTTGGAGATCCGTTCAAACCTACAGTTGGCGGTAAAAGTATCCGAGCACTAGCAATAATCACTGTCTAAAAAAAAGTAAATATCGCTTTGTTAAATACATCCTTGTCGAGTCATGCTCTTAGTCAAAGAACATGATTTGACAAGGATTTATTTAACAAAACAGTATTAAGTGTACTTTTTTGATATCGGATTTATTGGCTAGTGCTCGGATACTTTTGCGGCCAACTGCACACCTCTTTCAGGGAGACAGCCTGAACACTTGACGTACAGCATTGAGATCTTAGAGTCCTATGCAAGATTTTTCAGAGGCGCTGTCGGTCACCAGTTGTTTTTATGGATGCGAACGTGTTCACCGGGCTGAACTGGTGAAGGAATACGTTGAAGTTGAAGATATTCATAGGATAGAGTCGACAGCCAGATCTTCAGACTTGAATCCCATAGAGCAAATATGGGTTATTCTTGGCAGAACAATTGCAGATCTTCACCTCGCAGGATCCTTCCTAAGACCTATCTAAACAGAGGAACAAAATTTATTGTACTTAAAATTCATAAACAATCTCATAAATATGATGAGAGCTCGTTGTGAGACATGCATTGCCGTCAGGAGGATCATACCCCATATTACACCCTCCCCAAGTGTCATTTTGTTCATCATTTTTGGGCTATCTTGCTATGATGCCCATTAATTCATAATCTTGTGTTTGTGCCATTACCTTTTTCCTATCACCGTTTTTGTTATACTTTGATGTATATTAATGTAAATTTTCACTTGTTTTGGTTCACTATATCTTCAGTTACCCGGGAAAATCTGATTGTTCTCTAAATTTCAAACATGAGTGTTGTTTCTTTTCATTAACAGTTATTTTCAAGTAAATTATAAAAAAATAAACTGACAGATAAAATTAAAGAATCAACCAGTTTTTTCGTTTTCTTCTTTTGCGCATATTTTTTAAACAGATAAACATATGAACGTAAAATTTGGATGGCGCGTTTGTTATTAAACCTTTAATCGAATTTTATATAATTTTAATATAAATAATACTTTTAAGCTAATAGCATTTCAAATTTTCTCAAAAGTAAACTTTCAAAAAAGAGAAAAACTTAAAGAATTTTGGAAAAAAACATCTAAATGCGAAATGGTGTTAAGGGTGTATTACAAATAGGTGAATATACACATGCCTCCAGATAAAACTAGATCATAATATATTCATTTTTCTATTTTTTTTTTTTTTTTTTTTTTTTTCATTCGCATATTAATAATCTTTTTACAGATATTCACACTTATAGGAAAATTAGATACGATGTTCATTTAAAATTTATTTATTGACCTTTTTATTATTCTGGAGGTATACGTAATTTACAAATTAATAATTATATTTTTTTCAAAAAGTCCTTTATGGAAGAAAATGAAAAGTAAATACGGAAAAAAAAGTAGTTTTAATTGAACATTTTGAGGCAAGCGTATCTTCATCTGTCTGTAATACATCCTTAATATCATTTCTCGTTTATTTATTTATTTTCTAAAAATGTTTAAGTTTTTCACCTTTTCCAAAGATTACTTTTGAGAAAAATTGTATTAATATCAGTTTAAAAATTATTAACTGGGTTTAAGTTATGTAAATTTTGATTAATGATTCAATCACGATTCTGCCATCCAAATTTGATGCCATAAGTACAGTCGGTAACAAAAGTGCCCGAACATTAGCAAAAATTCCTATGTAAAAAAAGTACACTTCATACGGTTTTGTTAAATAAATCCTGTTCTTAGTCAATCTAAGAACATGATTCGATAAGGATTTATTTAACAGAACCATATGAAGTGTACTTTTTTTACATAAGAATTTTTGCTAATGTTCAGACACTTTTGTTACCGACTGTACATATGTTTAAATTTTATGCACAAAAGGAGAAAACGAAAAAACAGCTTGTTCCTTTAATTTTGCACTCCACTGTAATATAAATAAAAACTATAGTAAAATCAGTCTGAATCTGTATTCAATAGGCAAAAGTTTGCTAGACTTTAAAAAAACGAAAATGAAATATAAATAAATAAGGTGATATTTTATTATTATTATTATTTATTTTGAGTGTTTGTATCATAACGTTGAAAATTGAAATAATGTGCTTTTGTTTTGTATTCTGTAGACAAACGGATATTTTTCGTTGAAGCACGCTCATTCATGCTTACGCCACTGGAACACTCCTGAAAGACCCATTTTTCCGAGATCCGAGTCATCTCGTGTACAGCGAAGCTCACTCCTGGATCTCAGTCAGAGACATGCTCGAAAAACCAATATAAAAGTAATTCATGTCGCGCCAAGAGTCCGTGATGTACCACCTGAGGAGCTAGACAATGAACATGAAATTACTTTAGTTAAAAGCAACACGTGCACCATACTGTGATTGCAAAGATGTATGTATTTGTATATAAGATGTAATAAACATAGAAAAGCTTATTTATTTTATTCAGTGAAAAATATAGAAATGAAACTTTTGTAAGAAAAAAGTGTACAGAAAGTTGTTTGTAAATTAAAGGAGATGTTTGAATCTATCCATTAAAGTAGACTAGTATCGTCTGTGGTCGAAATTCGATCAATTACTTAAATAAGCATTTGAATAATGATTATAAAAATTCAAAACTTTCGTGTAAACAACATTTTTAGCAATTAATCTAGTCAGAAAAAAAAAAAGAAGTCATTAGCATTTTTATTTACATAATGATTCATATTCATATCCCTACGAACTTCTCTATCAATACCGTTAAAAACAATAGTTAAACATTTCACCAATGGTGCTAAATAGGTATTTTTAGCTGCAAGCAATATTTTGGAGCTAAGTTTTACCATTTCAGTGGTACTATTAAATTGGCATCACTATAATGATGAAGCATGGCATCAAAATATTGGTTGCAGATAGATGGAAGACATTTTTCTGATGCAATGTAGGATTTTATTTTTAGCAGTGCACTTCACTCTATCTGTCCCTTAATTCAAGTGATCAAAGTTCTTCGTCTGGGCATTTCCATAGCAAAGAACACCGTCTATATCGGGGATAGCGGGCCAATTCCCCCCCCCTCCCCTTGAATCACTAAGTCAGAGTGACATTATTTAGAAACTGGATATAAGGTAAATGTTTACCAATAATTGGAAAACATCAAAAATTTATTAGCAGAAAAAACTTTGCTGTTGGACCTTCTTTGATTCATACTTTTAAAATCCTCTAAAAAGTTTTATGTTTTCTTTTCTTTTTTTTTTTTTTTTTTAATTTTGAATTTTTAAAGTGAAGAGCGGAAAATAACTATTGACGTCAAAAAACGTCAGTGGGATAATAATACCTCACCAGGTGACACCCCTGTATTGAGTATTTGAATGGAAAAAGAATACAGAAAAAAAGGAAACATGCATTAGGAAATATATTTACGCTTTTTTATTTAACTTTTTTGGTTATTTATTTATTTATGTATGTGTATGAGTCAATTCTAATAATTGAATTATTACCTACTTTCTATCACCCAGTTGAGCTTAAATTTTGCATGCATGTATAAATCCGATGACAATACATGCTCAAGCAGTTATCAGACTCGTGAGAGAGCTTTGGGCTCCTGAACTCTTGTTAAAAATTTCATTTCGAGTTTTAACTCACTTCTTACCATCCGACTCAGCTCAAATTTTGCATACATGTATAATTTCGATGACAATACATGCTCAAGTTGTAACGGAATTAGGGGTGAAGGGATCTGAGGAAACTAGGCTGCCAACTCCACTTATTATTATTATATATATATTTTTTTTAACCCGCATCCTAGCGTCCACTGAGTTGAAATTTTGCATGCATGTATAATTTCAGGGACAATATATGTTCAATGAATAACAGACTTAGACGGGACCTGGGTTTGACCCACGTGTAATAAATTCGCCACCACTAGTCTATACCAAAGCAAAATGTCAAAAGTTTAAAAAATAATAATGAAATTATACTCACTTCTATTGGCAGTCAAATAAAAAATAAATTATAAGATTTAAAAAAAAAAAAAAAAAAAAAAAAAACTTTTTATGTACCGTGTTTTAAATTATCTGATGAATCATAGAGTTCTTATCAATGTGCATAAAATTTTCAAAGTGATAATGACGTCAATATTTGTGAGATGCATAATTTAACTTTTTATAATTTTTTAATGTTCACGTTTAATTAAATGTATTTATTTTTATGTCGAAAGAAAATGAACTCGTAAATTTTTTTGACAACAATTAAATTATAGCTAATATTTTAATGGTTATTTTAACGCTATTATAGGATGTTATTATTTTCATATCTATATATTAATAGGCAAGCATAAAATTTGTAGTCCCTTTTTAACCTATTAATTATGGGAGTAGAGGGTTGAAAATGGTATCATTCGAAAGGTATGGTTAGCCGGAAAGTGCGAATACAAATATTATTTTCTTACGATGTCAAGAAGGTATTTAAAAATACATTTGTTTTTTTTTTAATGCATTTTTCCCCATTTTTCCCTTTTATACACGTATTTCTTTACATTAAAAAATACCTAAATGTAGAAAGTTGTTAAATCTGGCAATTTCATAAAGCTCAAATAAAACCATAGACACAGTAATTTGTATAATGTAGCATCACTATACGCAAGCGAAGTGATGACGTCACTGTCTGTCCATGGAGCCATGAAAAAGATTTTCTAGGTTAATCGTCCATTGGATTTTTTGTAAAAAATTATTAAAAAATAACGGAAATTATCTGCCGATTTTAATTCCGATATTTGGGTATCTGTATATATATATAAATTACGTGTCACGATGTTTGTCCGGGGTAAACTCCTAAACTAACGAACCGATTTTAATGAAATTTTGCACACTGTGTGCAGTTTGGTCCAACTTGAGAGATAGGATAGTTTTTATCTCAATTTATTGTCACAATATTGTTTTATTGCAATTATTTGTTAATTATAGACCTTTATTAAAGTTGCTCCAAAATATCTGTAAGTTCCATTAATTTAATTGTTGCCAAAAAAAAAAAAAAAAAAATACGAGTTCATTTTCTTTCGACATAAAAATTAATACATTTAATCAAACGTGAACGTTAAAAAATTATAAAAAGTTAAATTATGCATCTCACGAAAATTGACGTCATAATCAATTTAAAGATTTTATACACATTGATAAAGTGCTAATGTAGTTCTATCATAGATATAGTAACATATATAGATCTCTCATCCCCATGTTATCGTACAAAGATTTTTGATGCCGAAAAAAAAAAAAAAAAAAAGAAAAGAAAGAAAGAAATATGAATTTGAAACTGTATCTGGAGTCTTCCATTCCCCTTTAGCAAATAAATTATTCATAAATTTTATTTGCTAAAATATTAGTATGTATTCCCGTGTGTATTCACTCGGGGAAAGACGGCCATATTTTGGTAAAAACGTCGTCTTTTCCCAAATGAAAAGGAATAACTTTTTTCTCCCCAATGATCACTCTATTCTATATATGCTATACTATATCTATGAGTTCTATACGCAAGCGAAGTGTGACTCACTGACCGTCTGTGCAGCCAAGAAAAAGATTTCCTATGTTAATTGCCCACTGGATTTTTTGTAAGAAATTATTAAAAATCGAGGAAATTTATTTCCCGATTTTAATCCTTATATTTGGGTATAGATATGTATTAGTTATCGCGGGTGTTAGATTGAATTATTTTGCTGTCAAATTGACAAAATTTTAATTTTAAATTTCAAAACTCTGTCGCCCTTGGTTTTTATTATTATTATTATTATTATTATTTGGCGATCAAAAGCGTAACACGAAAATATACATGCCAGATGTATGCATTGTACGAAATTTAATATGTATTATTCATTGTACGTATGTATGGCATGTAATATGTATTGTACGAAATATTGTTTCATATTATCCATTACTCTTTTAATATAAGTTGTTAAACTTATATTAAAAGAGTTTGTTAAAATAACCATGATTTTTGAAAGGAATTAAATATTTTCGCCAGATAATTTGGCGATATTCTTTTTTTTTCGCCAAGGATGACCGAAATGAAATCTATTCCGCTGCAAAATATTAGTATCTTACATCAGATATTTTATTTAGACATTTGAAAACAAATTTGACTTCAAACTATGATAGAATATTTATCATTTTCCTTTTAATTAGTATATTATTAGTATATTAAAATTTAAAAGCATGGTATATAATAAGTTTTTTTTTTTTTTTTTTTAGTGCTAGAGGCCTATTTCAGTCGGTACAGTTGTCGAATTTTTATAATGCACTCTTAATTAGTGCTAAGGGCCTATTTCAGTCGGTTTATTGAATGGGGATTTATTGAATGAAGTCCCCCCAAGGCCCAACTTTGACATGAGTCCCCCCCCAAGGTACCCCTATTTCAGTCGGTACAGCGTTGTCGAATTTTTATACGTCACTCTTAATAGTGCTAAGGGCCTATTTCAGTCGGTTTATTGAATGGGGATTTATTGAATGAAGTCCCCCCAAGGCCCAACTTTGACATGAGTCCCCCCCCAGGCCCAACTTTGACATGAGTCCCCCCCGGGCCCAACTTTGACATGAGTCCCCCCCAGGCCCAACTTTGACATGAGTCCCCCCCAGGGCCAACCTTGACATGAGTCCCCCCAAGGCCCAACTTTGATATGAGTCCCCCCCAAGGTACAACTTTGACATGAGTCCCCCCAAGGCACACCTCCCCCTCATTGGGAAAAAGAGAAAAAATGTTGTTTTGCGGCTATAAGACAGTTTGGACTTCCAACGTTATTTGTTACAGTATCTGCAGCTGAAACACATTGGTTTGATTTAATGAAAACTTTATCATGGAATTTAGATTGTCACGAATTAACTAAAGAAGAATTTGTCGATATTAACAAGTTTAGCAGTAGGCCACTAACACTAAATTAAAATCTGTCAATGTCAGATTTTCATGTTTTAAATAATGAAATAATGTCGTGTCTGTATAATTTTTTTTTATTTTTTTTTTAAATCTTATAATTATTCTTATCTTAATCCTCAATGTCTCCCATCTTTATTAACTTGAATTTACTATTAAAATTTTAACATACTCAAAAACTTCTCATCACTTCGTTAAAATACACTAAACTTTTCCATAATCTTTTTCTATTTAAAATGATACATGTATTTACTTTAAATGTCCAATATTTCATAAGATTTCCAATTTTAAAGTTTTAAAATATTTATCAAATTTACTTATTTTTCTGGTTTAGCCTTATTGTTTTCCTTTTTATAACTACAGCTGTTGTCCTCTTTAAAATATTTAAAATGATGAGGTCATTTTATAGTAAAATTATCCATTATAGCATATATTATATTTCACTCCTCCATAAAAATTGATTTTAAAATCGTCTGTTTCTTTTATACTTTTATTTTAATAGAATTTTAATAGAATTTAATTTATATATTAGTCATTTTAGCAATTTTATCCAAAGTAGCATTAGAAATAATATATATCACTTCTCCATTAAAATTTATAGGACCCTACAATAAAATTAATTTGTGCTTAATATCAACACTACGAAAATTTTTATCAATCGCTTCCAAATTTTGACCTAAGTTTCAAATCTCAACCCTGTGGGTTTTTACAACGGCTACAACGTTTTCGTCTTTGTTCGTAAATAATAATTTGACTGTACTAAATAGTTTACAGCCATTCAACGTATAACTTAGTCACAGCAACGCGTGGCCGGGTATGCTAGTAGTTATATATAAGTTACTGTCTACGTGTGTTTGATTGAGTTATTTTTTCTGTAAAATTGATAAAATTTTAATTTAAAATCACAAAACTCCAGAAAAAAAAAAAAAATACAGTTGCACTTCGGGAGTGCCGACAGAAGTGAAAACGTCAACAATTACGTGTGTATTTCTTGAATTGTCATGAAATATTTTATTGTGTATGAAATACTTTTAAATGAAGTGTTTTTTTTTTTATTCATTAATATAAACTACTACTACAAAAATTATATTACAATTTTATTTAATGCGCTAACTGCAATAGAGACAGTGTCCGGATATGAGATAAGTCGTGTAAAGCCGCACCAGATTGTAAAAACGTGAGAAAAATGGCGGCTTTGGCCTTTCTTACGGTTTTGTGAGGTCTAACTGGAATAGAGACAGTGTCCGGAGATGAGAGAAGTCGTGTAGAGCCGCACCAGTTTGTAAAAACGTGAGAAAAAAGGCGGCTTTGGCTTTTATCACGGTTTTGTGAGGTCTAACTGGAACGTTTCCGGCTGCAATCTTTAAGAGACAGTGTCCGGAGATAAGAGAAGTCGTGTAGAGTCGCACCAGATTGTAAAAACGCGAGAAAAATGGCGGCTTTGGCCTTTCTCACTGTTTTGTGAGGTCTAATTGCAATAGAGACAGTGTCTGGAGATGAGAGAAGTCGTGTAGAGCCGCACCAGATTTTAAAAACGTGAGAAAAATGACGGCTTTGGTCTTTCTCATGGTTCTGTGAAGTCTAACTGCAACCTTTCCGGCTGCAAACTTTAAGAGACAGTGTCCGGAGATGAGTGAAGTCGTGTAGAGCCGCACCAAATTGTAAAAACGTGAGAAAAATGGCGGCTTTGGCTTTTATCACGGTTTTGTGAGGTCTAACTGGAACGTTTCCGGCTGCAATCTTTAAGAGACAGTGTCCGGAGATAAGAGAAGTAGTGTAGAGTCGCACCAGATTGTAAAAACGCGAGAAAAATGGCGGCTTTGGCCTTTCTCACTATTTTGTGAGGTCTAATTGCAATAGAGACAGTGTCTGGAGATGAGAGAAGTCGTGTAGAGCCGCACCAGATTTTAAAAACGTGAGAAAAATGACGGCTTTTGTCTTTCTCATGGTTCTGTGAAGTCTAACTGCAACCTTTCCGGCTGCAAACTTTAAGAGACAGTGTCCGGAGATGAGTGAAGTCGTGTAGAGCCGCACCAAATTGTAAAAACGTGAGAAAAATGGCGGATTTAGACTTTCTCACGGTTTTGTAAGGTCTAACTGCAATAGACACAGTGCCCGGAGATGGAAGAATTCATGTAGAGCCGCACCAGATTTTAAAACAATATACAGTATATAATTATTAACACTTCACATTAGCAAGTTAATTGTATGATACATTATTTATATCATACAAGGATGGAAAGTGTTTGCTGACGATGACGGGAATTCAGTGATTTTTTGTTCACCCAAAAGTTTTCACTTCAAATGGAAAGCGTTAGCTGACGATGACGGGAGTTCAATGATTTGTGTTCACCCAAAAGTGCTCAACGCGCCTAAAGAAGTTTTCACTTCAAAAAAATGGTAAACTTCCAGTTTCGAATGTAAACATAAACATTTCATTTCAAAGGGTGATATTTAAATAATAAATATTCAACTAATATACTAAATAAAAGGAAAATGGATTTGTTACTAACTGCTGGATGTATAAGTAGGCGATACGGAAAAAATTTCGATTTCCGTTTTTTGCTGAATTTACATGTTTTGAGCTTTCTTTACGTTTCAATTAACTGAAATTAGCTACTTATTTTTTGAAAAAGTGTCTTTATTACTAGCTTTTGTGGGTAGAAGAAGCAAGCAGAAGATACATAAAAACTTTTGATTTCCGGTTTTCGATGAATTTACATGTTTTGAGATTTCCTTGCATTTTAATTAAGTGAAATTGACTACTTATTTTTATTTTTTTTAAAGTGGATTTATATTCTTTCCTCTGCATATATAAGTAGAAAATATAAGATTCAGAAAAATTTTAGATTTTCGGTTTTCGATAAAGTTACACGTTTTGAAATTTCCCGAACTCAATTCGACCATTTTTGAAAAATATCTTTTTTTTTTTTTTTTTTTTTTTTTTTTTTGTTCAAACACTGTACTTTATGAACCAATCGAATTAATTTAACAGAATTTGATACTTGGTTGGGCCTTGGTTTGACATGGTACCTATTAGCTTCTGGGCTGTATCACACAACAAGGGGCGTTTTCATGTTGCGATTTTCTCTTATTTCAGGAAAGGCTGACATCTACAGAGAGAAATAGTTATATTAAGTAAAACTCTGCTGATTCAGTTAGAGTGAATATCGGCAAACAATTGCTGCAGCTGTGTTGCAATTGCATTCCATTTAGGACAAGGCAATGACTTTGCTTTGCCTCGCTTTGCAAAAAAAATGGTCGAGTTTCGACCACTGGGTGATACTAGTTTTAATTAATTATAAGAAAACTAATCAAAAATTCGAAAATTGGACTTCGAAGTATTGTTTTGTCATCGGGTTGTGAGCTATTGTAAAAGTTTCAAATGTCTAGCTAGTACGGAAGTTAGTTAAAATTCGATTGCAATATTTGTACCGGACAAACAAGCAAACAAACGAGAATAGAAGTTTATAAAAGCATGGTAATAAGGTAAATTAAATCGACAAAAATGAACCAAATCACGAGCCGTTGTGTTATATTTTGAAAAACGGCACATTCAAATTTAACAAATTTCTTATATAGAAGTTTTAAATACAAAAGAATATGTGTATAAAATGAAAAGTGTATATTAATAAAGGTATTTTTGTTGACCTGCTTGGTCTCATATAAGAATACTTTTTCTGTAACCCACATTAACTACACTTTTGAACAATAGTAATTTTAAGTCCCTTCTCTTATTGAAAATAGGCTAAAAATGTATGATAAGTTTCATGTTTGTGTATTAATATATCGATGCATCGTCCCTCAGATACTTACACAAGATTAAGACAGCTGCAGTTTGAAACACACCTAAGAAATGTCATGAGGGGGGGGGATGTACAATCATAAGCATGAAGTAAAAGAATTAGATAAATAAAATTTACATCAATAAAATAACATAGCAAATTAACCCTAGCGTAAATGATTAGGGAATCGGGTAACTTTCTGCGATTGTTATCTTAATTTATAGATTTTCTAAGTCATCTATACAGATTTCCTTTCAAAAATCAGTTGATATTTTTCCTTATATGTTTAAAAAGCAACCTTTTGAGTTATTTGAAGTGGTTATATGTATATTTTTTATTGTTTATTTTTTCAACCTCTGCAAAATGATTTCGCCCTCCCTTGGCCAAAGCCGTATGTCTTAGTAATTTAATGAAAATATGAATTATCTCTATAGCTTTATTGACAACTGAAAAACAATTACAGAAAAGCATGATTATACAAAGATCATAAAATAGGTATTATTGTATGACTATAAAGTAAATAAATAAAAAATCAGAAACAGATTGGTTATTTTGTTCCTCGTAATTGGAACCAGCAGCTTCCTGGCCCCATAGTTCACATTTACATTACTGGATGAGCCCGTCATTCTCATTATCTACCGAATTAGCGTATAAGTCATTGTAAAATTGAAAGCATCTTATTCATCTTCCTCTACCTAAGATGAGTCTCTGTACTTAGAAGGGACTGGATTAAAAATTTGTGTCTTAATCTTGTTTTTTCTCTGCGGTTCTTGAATTCGGTTTCTCTTTCATTTTGATGCTCCATCACGACTGGTTTGGATTACTGCCTGTTTCAGATGAGCATAAATAGGAAATAGATTCCTATCAAGTGGATTTATCTTAGACTTCTGAGATCCTTTTATAGCATTTTGCACTAAAGCGGCTATATTAAATATTTATATTTTATATCTTCAAATAAAAGAATGAATTTTTAATGTTAAAACTACACAAAATTGTTTTCATAATTAGGAAAAGATAGTTAGGAAAGACCGACTAGAATGTGATTTTGCCCCATGCAGTAGAGTGCGGCTTTGCCCCACAGTATATGTCGAAACAAATGTGACGATTTTTAGATATACAACAAAAAGTTCTAATTCATTTTTATGCTGAAATGCGATACTAAATGCAATGAATTCATATCGTTTCTTACCTACATTAAATTCACAAGTGTGCTAAATGCAAAATTATATCTTTGTCATCCTGAAATCAGAAAAAATTTAACGGAAAACTTCAGAATTAAATCACAATTAAACATTATTCCTTACAGTACCGAAACACAGTTCTAAATGCTTGTAAAGATTGCCGCTTTATTTTTTAGATGTCCATTTCATAATATACAATCACGCATATTAAGTAAAATAAAGAGGAGCCAGTTTGACCGCTCTTACAGTTTTGCCCTATTCAGTTTTCTTTCTTTCTTTCTTTTTTTTTTTTTTTTTTTTTTTTTTTTTTTTATGATTCTGATGTCCCCAAAACTAAAGTCATACCAACAACAGCTCTCGCTGTATTCTCTCTCTGAGAGAGAGAAAAAAATAAATGTAATAAATAAAACATTCGCAGTGTGCTCTTTGCACCTGCTTGTTCATCATGTGTATGTGTCGTCACTCATGACATCACAGTTTCTATAAACAAACTTTTATGTATTCATGAACATATGAGCTATTCTTACATAAATAAACACAAACATATTGATATTTAAACTTAAAAAACTTTTTCACACGCCATAAAATTAATGGAAGCACTACAGGTTTCGAAAGGATGCGGTCTTTCTTCTTCAGGTGCAAAATACGGGCTACTGTCTTGGAAGCAAAAGCAAGACTGAAAGCAGGGCAAAATCTAGCAACCAATGGGTTGGCTGAATTGCTCCTCTCCCTTTGGATTGTGCCGTGCTTTCAGTCTTACTTGCCTTCAAGGCAGTAGCACGTATTTTGCACCTGAAGGCCACGTCTTTGCGAAAGCGGTAGTACTTCCATTAATTTTATGGTGTATGGAGAAGTTTTATAAGTTTAAATATTAGTCGTACACCAGTTCTTTAATTTAGTATTGTGCTTACCTTATTCTCAGTTTGACATTTTGTAGTTACATTTTGAGTTACTCCAAGAGAAGAATATTCTGTATTTACGGTGTATTAAACCCCCTTCCATGTACAGGATGTTCAAAAATACTTGTCTTTTTTATTGCGTTTGTTATAGCCCTCGTCTGGATGTTCTCGTACATTTAATGTCACTGTAAAATATGTGGTCAAATATCTACTTATCATTTATCTATTACATTATGTTAATTTTTAAAAATTACTTTTATTTTTATTGCCGCAGTTATTAGGCTAGGCTGACCAGATCAAAGTACCTTCATAATAGAGAAGCATAAAAAAATTGCTACAGTTATCCAATTATGGATGTATTTTTTCATTCCTACTAAATAAGGACTAAAAATAAAGTGTTACTGATTAATAATTTAGTTTCTACAATTTTTTAAAACTTAGAAAAATGCTATCAAAAAAAAAAAAAAAAAAAAAAAAAAAAGGCGTCCCCATTTGTTCCCAGAAAATGGGGACGTTTGGTCAGTATACATTAGGCACATAAAATACAAAAACACCATGTTATTTATATTTTCATTACGACAGGATTATTTCTTTCAGACAGCGATTTTTCGTTGTCGCTATTTATTGCACTGCACTCTGAATGAACGTACAAACATTTTTGTTTTTATTTGAAATATATAAAACTGAAAATTCGTCATTTTATCTGATTATAGGGTTATTAGATTTTAGTAAAAATTGGTACAGTTATTAATAAGGACAAAATACAGCTAACGCTCTACTTTTCAGTTCAGTCGGATAATTGATTGAAAAAATATTAAGTAAAAACTTCCATTTTAACTTTAAAATAATCTAAAAAAATCAGAAATTTTTATTTATTGCCGAAATGACAATAAAAATAATTTAAATGCCGCCAAGGGGGTTCTAAGCTATAAATCCATACCAAAGTAATTTTAAGAAACGAATATAGTAACCGATGCTAGGGAATGAAATACAGTTACTGTATGCCTTTATATGGAAGAATAGATTAAAATAAGTCTTGTCATTCTAAATTAAATTCTGTTTACAAAGAATCTAAACAGATTTTTTTTTTAAATTTAATTTATCTAAATTATTTAAAATAAATTTTAAGAGAAAAAGAAACCGAAATAAATATACTTTTTGCCAGTTAGCATATTTATATACACTAGTTCTTAATTTTCTAACTTTTATAACACGCTCATAACTCCAGTGTAATATAAAAATGAAAATATTTTAACCAGTTCATATTACTAAATGTTTTTAAATATAAACTCAAAACATTTAATCCGTCTTGGAAGGAATACATTTTTTGTTTGGCAGATGAAAAGTTGCCTCTTTTGGCTTTATCTAAACTTTATACTTGGATATTAAGGGCAAACAGTAAATTGTTGCCATAACATCGTCTACAATTTAAATCCTTTAATCTCTTGACTTACAATAAAATCTTTTTAAAAATGCATGTTAAAGACATAAAATGAAATGTGAGATTTTCTGCCTTTTGGAACTCGTGGCTTTAGAATTTCATGAATATAAATTTTGCATAAACAAACTAGGATTTGGATTGGAAAAATATGCAAAAATAAAAATTGGAAAAAACAGACATACTATTTTCTTAAATAAGAAATTTCGTTCAAAATCATCCAGTAAAATTAAGATATGTGGGAAAGGGAATAGAGCAAAAAGCAGTTCCTGTATATTGCGTAAATTGTGTAATATCAGAAAACAAAGTTGATTCTTTAACGACTGCTTAACGGATTTTTAAAAGATATATTTTAGCCAGATTTTTTTTTTCTAACTAAGGAGATATTCTTATCCGACTTTTGCGTCAAACCATTCTTTATATTAAAAACAGGAAAAAATATATAAAAAATATTTTAGGCTGTTTCTAAATTTTCGTTTGTTTTATTCCTACTCTATAGCTATGAATGTGGGAAATATTTGTTTAAAAATACTTCATAAATTACTTTCTCTTACCCATACATATGATAGAGAAAGTACTGTTTTTGGCTCAAATTTCTTGAGTTTTTGAATATATTTAAGTGTTTTAAGGTTCCCTGAATCCAAAAAATGTTTTTAGCGGTTGGTATCTGTGTGTGCCTGTGTGTCTGTTATCAGCATATCTCAAGAACAAATAGCAATAATAAGTTTAAACTCAGTATTCTAAATCTGTATCATACAGAAATGCGAAACCTTTTCTTGAGATCAAGCAAATAGTTCGTGTACCGGGCCATCCAAGATAGTCCAAATACATTACGCCTCCTATGGGTGAAATTGCAGATAATTACAGTCGGTAACAAAAGTGTCCGAACACTAGCAAAAATTCCTATGTAAAAAAAGTACACTTCATACGGTTTTGTTAAATAAATCCTTATCGAATCATGGTCTTAGACTGACTAAGAACAGGATTCGACAAGGATTTATTTAACAAAACCGTATGAAGCGTACTTTTTTTTTTGCCGATTGTAGAGCTTAACATCTACAGGCTGTACTAAATCAAATGTAATGAATATATATTTTTTATGCATAAAAGCACGTTTTATGTAGAGTATGGTTTGAAATTCAATCACCGATCGTTAACAGGGCTACACAAAATAACTAAAATATAATATAGTGGGACAATATTTGGAAATAGATGGAAGTGCATTTCAGTTTGTCCTGTGTGTTAATAATATATGATTATATTTAAGTGCACAATGTGATGTGTACAGTTTTTAGAAGATATGCAGGGCTGCCAATAATTAAGCGAAAACATTCTTTTAATTGAATGTAATTAATGGAAGTGCTTTGCTATAATATTTAACCATGTCCAAGAAAACTGCTCAGGAATTAATTTTTCACATCCATATGGCAAAAAAGTATTTTTTGAGCTAAATATTCAACGCTCTTTTTTTTTTTTTTTTTTTTTTTTTTTTGGGGGGGGGGGGGTATATTTACACGTTTTTAAGTTTCCAGAATACTGAAGACAAATTTTTAACGTTTGATCTTTGTCTATGTTTCTCATCAGAGTAACTTAAAAACAAATAATTTCAGGTAATACAAATGTCGTATTTTGAAATTAATATAAGTTTGTTACTTGCAAAATTTTATCAAGATTGATATGTTTCAAGGAATGATGCGGGTGAAAGCTGTCTGAACAATCTATATAATATTCCTCTAACGTAGACCAATTCCAATTATTTTTTGTTGAAACGATACGATAGTGGTAAAATTAATAAAATAAAATACGTGAGGATGGATTCAGCTCAATGAACTGATAAGAAAACATGACGACATTTGTATGATGACATTATTTAATGGAAAATGTTTTTTTTTTAAAGTTATTTCTTCAGAATCTTTGCAAGCATCGTTTTAAATCTAGCAATATTTTAAAGATATAAACAGAATATGAATTATTATCATAAATTGACTAAAAAACGCGATCATAAAAAGTATAATCAAAAGAGGATTTTTTTTTTTTTTTTTTTTTTTTTACAAAAAATTACGCCAAAATAAATAAAATGTCATTGCATTCTTGGGGATAAAAATTTAAAAGGAGTCATGGAGGTCTTTTACTAAAACTGTACTGCCTGTGGAAGTATTATATGAAAACGAAAACTGAATCCTTAGCCATGAATTTTGTTTTGAAACTTTTCTTTGAATGATTCTGGTTTCACTACTGCACAATATTAATTTGGTTTTAATAATAATTTGGCTTCTGGTAAATTAAAATTTTAATTAGGTGGTGAAATTGGTATAACATTTATGAGTTTAAAATTTTAAAGGTAAATAAGAAAAGAAATAAAGTGCAAATATTTCGCACGGGTTTGCTAGTTTTAAATAAACTTTTACATTTAATAACAGATTTGAATTCTTTATAAATGTAGGTACAATATTCAAACGGGAAATTGAGGTGGTATATGGCCCCTTCAATCCCCATTTATATAACAGTATTCGTTATCTTACTCCTTAATCTCCAAATTGTCTTTATGGTATTAATTTTCAGGAGAGAAAGTCGCGTGTGTGCCACATCAGATTATTTTTCTTTCTTAAAATTTAGAATCTTGTTATGAGATTTTGTAAATGGGTGTCTGATTAATTAGTTTTAATCATTAGAACCATCATTATTATTGAATGTTTATACATCTTTCGCTTGACCATTAAATTATAAGATAAGTAAATAAATAAATACTTTTTTTTTTCTTATTATCGTATTATTTGTTTCACTTTCATTTAAACACGATAATAATAATCTATATAATATTTGTCTAATGTGGACTAATTACGATTATTTTTGTAAAAACGATACGATATTGACTTAATAAAATACGCGAGGGTAAAATATAATACATAAGCAGTATTTAAACACGCGGACTGACTCAGTTCAGGAATCTAATTAAAAAAAAAAAAAAAGTGACGACATTTGTGTGATGTGATAATTTTACAGAAAAATCTATTTTTAAAAGTTGCATTTTTATGACCTTTGCATACGTCATTTTAAATTTAGCAATACTTTAAAGATATAAATAAAATATGAACTTTTGTCATAAATTGACTAAAAAATGCAATAATAACATGTATAATCAAAATAGGTATTAGTTTTTTTTTTTTTTTTTAAACAAAAAATTATGCTAAAGTGAATAAATAAAAAAATTAATTAAAAGGCATCGCCAACACGGCGGCAAAAAATTAAAAGTTGCCATAGGGGTCCTATACTAAAGCTGTCCTGCCTGTGAAAGTGTGAAAACTGGGTCGTCAAACATGAATTTTATTTTTAAACTTTATTTTGAATGATTTGGTTTAACTATAATTAGCGTTTAATCCCACAAAATCTAATGATAAATTGGCTTCTGATGAATTAAAATTAAAATTTTATGTTAAAATTGGTATATGATTTATAAGTTTAAAATTTTAAATTTAAATAAAGAAAGAAATTGCGAATATTTCGCACGGGTTTGCTAGTCTATATAATATTTCTCTAACGTGGACCAGTTTCAATTATTTTTTGTCGAAACGATACGATACGCGAGGATAAAAAAATAATATTTATACATGGACGATATTTAAGCACGCGGACTTAGCTCAATGGACTAATAAGAAAAAATGACCACATTTGTCTGATGAGATTACTTTACGAAAAAATATGTTTTTAACAGTTGTTTCCTCAGAATCTTTACAAGCGTCATTTTAAACCTAGCAATATTTTAAAGGTATATACAGAATATGAACTTTTGTGTCATAAATTGACTAAAAAACAGAATCATAACAAATATAATCAAAATAGGAATTAGTTTATTTCATTATATATATATATATATACATATACCAAAATTAATAACAAGTCATCGCCAACATGACCACAAAATTTTAAAAGGCGTCGTGGGAGTGCTATATTAAAACTGTAATGCCTGTGGAAGTATGAAAATCGGGTCGTGAACCATGAATTTCATTTGGAAACCTTTTTTCGAATGATTTTGGTTTCGCTATTGTGCAATATTAATTTGGTTTTAATAATAACTTGGCTTCTGGTAAATTAGAATTTTAATTAGGTGGTGAAATTGGTATAACATTTATGAGTTTCAAATTTTAAAGGTAAATAAGACTAGAAATGAAGTGCGAATATTTCGCACGGTTTTGCTAGTAATAACAATAAAACGAGCGAGCACGATAAGAACAAATATTTTATTGTTTTACATATATTATTTATTGAATTTGTTCTGGATATATATAAGTTGATAAATGTAGATAATGCATGAATAATTGAAATATTTTATGGTTTATTAAATTGTCATCTGGCACTTAAAGTATTTGGAAGATAAAATTATTTATGTATATAAATAATTCTTTTTCCTTAATATGTAACAAAAAATATGTTTAATGAATTCGATTTTTTCCCTCGATTAGTTTATTCTTGTTATAAAACTAATTTTACTAGTAAACAGAATGAGAAAAAGCAGTATTATCATATTACAGTAACGAATCGGATCATAAGATTCGAAACGATAAATATAAACACCAAAAGTATTAGAGATATTGTTTTAAATTATCTGAATGGAAAGGGATAAAAAAGAAACTTTGTTTATTTAATTTTTTGAATGTACAAAATATTTTTCAATTCGTTTTTTGCATAAGTTAAAGTTATCTTGCATAAAACTTTTTTAATTTGTTCATTATAACTGACAAATTATCACTGAGATTAAAAAACCTTTTTTGAAATCAAATGTGTATCTTAAGCTGTATTTAAATGATATTTAATTAAAAAAATATCCCTTACAGTTGAATTAAATCCACTTGAATCTTACATTATGTTAGTTTAAAATTACCACTAGACCATAAATCCCAATCCAGGCAAAATGTTAAATCTAACTTACTATAATTATATACAGTAATAGAAAATTAATTCAGTAAATATACAGGAAAAGTATCTGTACTCTTCCCATTTTAAAATAGGTCACACATCAATATATTTTGCATTGTCTACGTTTATCAATTAGTTCTTTTTCACAATGAGAAATATTATGACATATAGCCTTAATATCATTTTGTCTTAAGTAGAAAAAGAAAAGTAATTTACCTTCCTGGTATTTAGTTGTGACTGAAAGAAAACTTGTGTATTCTAGCGACTACATATTTCCAATTCATGCAGTACATATTATTTATTAAAATTATTTTCCATGATGAATGTACATCCCCCTGGGGGCGGAGGGGGTGAATAATAACTTTACAATTATATATAACCCAACAAATACAATTTTTACTTTCCTAGTTCACTATTTTTATCATAATATATATATATATATATATATATTAGGATAGAAAAAGAGGTAAGATTTAAATTAGTATTTTTATATTTTAAAATATTATTTTCGTATTTCAGAGTATTGTTTTCATATTTTAAATTAATATTGCAAAATGACTTAAAGAAAAGCTCAGATTAGACAGTGCATTACTTTTAATAATATAAAAAATAAAAAACGGAATTTCGTAATCGCGATCATTCGAAAATGAATAAACAAGCCAATAATTTAAAGTGAATGAGCATCTGGTGCCTGAAACATTCCATAAATAAGTTAAATGGTCAGGTCCGTACTGGCCAATTCGGATGGTCGGCGATTGCCGAGGGCCCCCGGGGGAAGGGGGCCCCGGAATCCCCCTCAAAATAAATATACTACTTTATAATTAGTTATTATACATCAGAGTAATTTGACTATTTATTTTCCAATAATCTTACACATTTACAATCTAATTTGAATCCTCGCGTTGTGCAATGCTCATAATTTCTGACAAATTCGCGACCAAATTGAAGCTTTGCAGTGAAAAACCAGGTTTTCTTGATTGTTTTCATCTAGAATACGCCTGCTGGTCAAGTCGACAATGTTTCATTCTCGGAGCACTACAGTGGCTACAATAAGAATCTATTCTAGCCACTGTACGGAGCACACTGCTTCATGCTTCATCCTGTTATTTTTGTTTCTCGTATCTTTAGTAGCAACGAAATTTTAAATGTAGCGTCTAGATTTGCGTCTCTTCGAGAACGTCTCGAAGAGAATTGGCGAGAACTACGTCTCTTCGGAGCTGCAATTCTTGTTCTTATCTAATATAATTAATTTCTTTGTCGTGACGCTCACTTGGTAAGTTAAGTCTCGTAGTAGGACTCGTCAGAGCTGTGTCACCAAGAAACGTGTCTATCAAAATAACGATTCGAAAAGAAAAATAAATAAACAGAAAATCTTTAAATGTTAAATTTTTTTCCAAACGTTTAAATACTTGGTTAACTAGTTCCACTTCTGAGTCGCATAGTCGGCTTTTGAGAGACAATAATAATACATTAAATACTGATAGTTCAAATTAGTTTATTAGCTCACAAGTTTAAGCAAAACAATTCTATTATTTAATTTTATAAAATTATTATTATTATTTTTTTTTTTTATTAGATAAAAATTCAGATAAAAATTAGAGATAAAAATTAGAGATTTTATGTAAAAATAATACTTAAGTACCTTCCACGTATTCGGTATTTTGACCCAAGCCCTTATTTTTGTTTCTTGTTACGCTTTGTTTTCCCCCTTAAATCATTATAATGAAAGTTAAATCAAATCACTGTCATCAACGCTTCGCTTTTCATATGCCTAGAAACCATTTTAAAGCAAAATTATTTTCCAAATAAAACTACATTAAACAGTGGATTTTTTTTTCTTTTGTTTTAAAATATAGTATATAAAGTTAAAGCATTACACCAAGTTTTCATTTATCTTCCGGGCGGGGGGGGGGGGGTAGCAAAACAATTCTATTATTTAATTTTCTAAAATTAAAAGTACTTAATTTCGGGTGGAAATTAGACATTTTATTTAAAAACTAGATGAACTCAGCCACGCGCTGTTGTAGTTTTAATAGGCTTTACCGCCATCGCTATTCGCTGGTCGCTATATTTAAATTACCTTAAAATTCCATATAAGTTATCAACATAAAAATCTCAAAAAAAAAAAAAATCATTAAAATTAGTTAAAACCTCGATGTGGTTTCCCACTGCTTTCAGCAGCGTCTTTCATGCTTCTACTAATTCCACAGACTTTTTTTCCCCTATAAAATCACAGATTTTATGTGGAAAAAAAAAAAAGAGAGAGAGAGGCTATTTTTATCTTTTAAATATAGATATTAAATTTTGTACAAAACAGAATTTAATTTAAATAATAACAGGAGACTTGGCGTTGGAATATTAAAACCCGAATAAACTACTACGTCAGAAACGCCAAAGAAAAATATTGCAAATGCATACAGCTGTTTCGGTAGCCTTCGGTAGTCTTCAGTGCAAAAAGGATTCTGAATCAGGAGAAGTGCTCGTATATATAGGAGAGAGGCCGGATTTAGTTCAACCAATAGGATTACGGGAAAGGTGGGGAGAGTGGCCAATAGGAATTTAGGAAAGTTAGCTGTGTAAACAGTAGAAAAATTAAGAAAATGTGGACTGAATATAAAATTTCCAACAGTCAGACAAATAGGGAACAGCGAAATCACAATTTACAAATCATAATTTTAAATTTAATTCAGCTAAAGTAATTTGCAGACCTAAATCCATTCATGAACTCGATTTCTTTGAAGCTTTTCATATTTATAAGAATTTTAAAAACCTTGTAAATTGTGATTTCGCTGTTCCCAATTTGTCTGACTGTTGGAAATTTTATATTCAGTCCACACTTTCTTAATTTTTCTACTGTTTACACAGCTAATTTACCTAAATTCCTATTGGCCACTCTCCCCACCTTTCCCGTAATCCTATTGGTTGAACTAAATCCGGCCTCTCTCCTATATATACGAGCACTTCTCCTGATTCAGAATCCTTTTTGCACTGAAGACGGTACGCTTTTGGCTACCGAAACAGCTGTATGCATTTGCAATATTTTTCTTTGGTGTTTCTGACGTAGTAGTTTATTCGGGTTTTAAGAATTTAATTTAGTACAACAGGACTACTTTTTTGTTTTTTGTTTTTTTTTTTAATCTCTTCTTCCGTATAAAAGCATGCACTGACTGTTTCGTCTCTTAGCAACGGTTATTATATTCGTTTCTCAAAATTTCTTTAAAAAGGTTGTCGGAATTACATAATAAAAGATCTTGGCGGGAGTTACTTAGTTCACTGTATCTATACCAAGGTTTTTTAGAGCCATTTTTCTTTTTCTTATTAAATATATTTTGCAGTTTCTATCAACTAAATCACAAAAGAAGATATATATTTTTTCAATATGCTTGGTATTCCATTACTGTTTTGTCCCTTTCTAATAATTATTTAGGTATTGCAGTAAGATTTAGATTATTATGGCTTCAACACTGCGATTTGGTTGCCTAAAATTATAAATATTTCACAATCTCATTTTTAAATAATGAACTATTCTAATTAACTGGTATTCTTATTTTCTCTAGCATGGAACTAATAATATATGGTATATAAAAATATATAGAAATATTTATTGTGAAAATAAGTAAATTACATCAGAAAAAGCTTACATTTTACACAAAAAGCTGAATGTGGTTTTTAGGCATGTAAGTCTAATTTTCAAAAATTAGGTATTTTAATATTCTATTTCTTCTAAATTCCTCGTTATGGTACCCCTTTTCGATTTCTAGCCGACCCCCCCCCCCCCCCCCCCCTTCATATTACGCATATTCAGCCCTTTTTATTTTTTATTTTTTTATGATTTGTTTATTCATTCATTCTCAAATAAAAATAAAAATATTTTAACCAGTTTATATTAGCAAATGTTTTTAAGTATAAACATAAAAATATTTATTCTGCTTTGAATGGAATGCATTTTTTGTTTAGCAGGTGAAAAGTTATGTGTTGGTTTTATCTTAACTTTATCTTTGTTTATTTAAAAGAAACTGTAAGTAGTTGACCAAGGTCTTCAACAATTTAAATCCTTTAATAGCTTAACTTACGATTAAAATGAATGAATAAATAAATAATAATAATGCATTTTGAAACATAAATTAAGGTGTGTGATTTTCTGCGTTTTGAAATTCGTGCATTAGAATTTCATGAATGTAAATTATAAATATAGTAGACTGGAACGTAAAAAAAAAAAAAAAAAAAAAAAGTAAAAATGAATAGAATGGAGAAAAACAGACATGGCCTTTTCTTGAATAAGAAATTTCCTTAAAAGTCATCCACTGAAAATAAGAAACTCGTGCTTTTGATTTTCATGAATGTAAATTATGGATAAACAGACTGTGACTTAAAAAAAAGAATAAAAAAAAGTTCTAGTTAAAATAAGACAAAAAAAGAAGGGGGAGGGGGAGGGGAGCAACAGAGTAAGAAGCAATTCTAGTAAATTGTGTAATCTCAAATCATAGTTGGTTCTTTATTTAACGATTGCGTAAGGATTATTCAGCAACATTGATTTTTCCTATGGGGATCTTCTTATGCGATTTTTTTCGCCAAATCCCTTATTATTATTATTATTATTATTATTATTATTATTAAAACCAGTAACCACTTTTTCCTCAGAGAAACATAAGCTAAGCATTTTATTACAGTTTTTGTTTGATTTCTTTAGAAATCGACCTATTGAAATCACTTCGCTTACCTATATATCTATTCATCCACTTATAATGAAAATATTATCACCACGATAACTCCCGAAATAATACTCCAATTCGAACCAAATTTGGACAGTGTCTTAACTTATCTTATAAATATCTTAGATGAATTTGTTAACTAAGTTGCTTCGCCATTTTGTTTTCAAGTGGAAACCACTTGAAAATTTCAAATTCGTATTGTAAAAAGCGTACTCGGAATTTGTTTGAATTTTGATGTATATATAGACCATATAAGGGTCTCAACAAAATTTATTAATGAACTTTATATGCCATTTTTAACAAACTGGCGGATATTTTAAACTAAGCGGAGACATTTGAAACCAGTCTACCACTTGAATATTTAAAATCACGATAACTTCCGAAATAATAGCCTAAATCGAACCAAATTTGGACACTGAATTTATTTTATAAATATCTTGAATGAGTTTGCTGGCCAAGTTGCTCCGCCAATTGTTTTTCAAGTGGAGGCCACTCAAAAATTTCAAATTCACATTGTAAAAATCGTATTTAAGACCGGATTTGCTTGAATTTTAATGTATAAATAGACCATATAAGGGTCACAACCAAGTTTATTAATGAACTTTATCCGCCCTTTTTAACAAAGAGCGGATATTATAAACGAAGCTGGACAACTTGAAATCGGGCTACCACTTAAAAAATTATAATCATGATAACTTATTAAATTCCGATTCAATCCGAACCAAAGTTGGACAGTGAACTTATCACATAAATATTTTGGATGAGTTCACTGGGCAACTTGTTCCAACATTTTGTTTCCAAGTTGTGACCACTTGAAATCAGGCTTCAACTTGAAAATGTGCCACAACGTTAACTTTTAAAGTACTAAACTGATTCAAACCAAAGGTGGAAAGTGAACTTACGGTTCAACTATCTTGGATAAGTTCGCTTGGTAACTTGCTCCGCCATTTTATTTCCAAGTGGCAGGCAGCCACTTCAAAATTTATTGTCACGATAACTTTTGAAATACTCAATTTTTTCGATCCAAAGTTTGACAGTGGCCTTAACTTATAAATATCTTGAATTAGTTTACTGAGCAACTTGCTCCGCCATTTTGATCCAAGTAGCGGCCACTTAATTTTTCAACACGATAACTTTTGAAATTCTGAATTAATTCGGACTAAATTTGTACAGTAGACTTATCACACAAATGCATTTGATATGTTTGTTTGCCATTTTGCCCCGCCATCTTGTTTCCATGTACCGAGCACTTGAAAATTTTAAATTCACATAAAAATGTATTTATGAACCGATTAGCTTAAAATTCACAAAATGGCGGCTACTTGATAAGAAAAGATAAATCAACCTACCCTTCCGAATGAGCCAAAAGGACTTGTTTTAAATTTGGTTTCTTTTATCTCAATTCTATAGCTACATATGAACATAACTGGGAAAATATTTATTTAAAAACATTTTCCCCTCTTAATATTTAGAACCAGTCAGGAGAATTTTGTAAATGGATGACGGCCGTTTTAATCAATTCATGACATTACGTTTTCCACCCACCTCTTTTTTTTTTTTTTTTTTTTTTTTTTTTTTACTTTCTGGACATACATATGTAAGGAAAGCATTGTAATCATGTCAAAAATCCGAATTTTTAGATTTTGATGTTTCTATACGTTTTGAGGTCCCTGAGTCCGTTTTCACTATTTTTACGATGATATATGCATGTGTGTAGGTATGTGTGTGAGTAAACAATCTAGCGTCTAAACGCTTTGCTCGAATGAGCTGAAAGTTGGTACGTATGTTTGTAAGTCACCGCAGCACTAACCCTATTGATTTTGGTGAATCTAGCATTTATAGATTTTTTTACAAGGACACCAACAAAAATTCTTTATCATTATGGCCTATGGGGCCAAATTTTTAAAAGTGTATAACGTCTAAACGCCTTATTAAACAGATCGAAAAATTTATACACATGTTATAGGTCACAGTTGCACGAACTGTATAGATTTTGGTGAATTTAGAACTTACAGTTTTTTTTACAGGGACACAAAGAAAAATTGATTATCATTATGGTCTATGGGACCAAATTTAAAGTGCGATAGCGTCTAAACGCCTTATTCAATTGAGCTGAAAATTTATATGTATATTATAAGTCACAATTGCGCTAACTATAAGCATTTTGGTAAATCTAGCATTTATAGATTTTTACAGGGACACAACGAAAAGTTCTTTATCATTATGATCTATGGGTTCAAAGTTCAGTAGCGTTAAATTAAACATCGTGTACTATATGGAGAAAAACACTCAAACACCCTATTATGGTTTTCTCTTCTTTGTTTATTTAACAACTCCTCTTACTTTACTTTATCTACAAAACCGTTAATTACTCAATGTTCGGAAAGTCGAGTGGAGTCACTCCAGATTTTTTCATATGTTTTATTTATTTTCATTTTATTATAATTAGAAAAAAAGAAAGCGAAAAAAATCACGCTAAGAACAAGCATTTCTGCTTTTCGCCATTGTATATAAATGGCATTTATTTTATTTTATTTTTATGTGATACACATTTATTTTACTAAAAATAATACTTTTAAAGCGTTTCTCTCTCTCTCACACTCTTTCTCTCTCTCTCTCTCTCTCTCTCTTTTTTTTTTTTTTTTTTTGGTTATAAAATAAATAAAATAACTAAAATAAAATAAAATAAAATAAAAAGTGTAAAAATGTGAATTTTGAACTATTTTACAACATTCACTAAAAAAAAAAAAAAAAAATCTCTTATGCATATATATATAGTATGGATGAGTACAACATATCCTTGCTCCTTAAATAATTTTTGTAGAATGTAATTTACAAAGACTGAAGATGAGAGAGGAGAGAGAGAACTATAGACAATGTAACTGCAAACTGTAAAGAAATCTATTTCAGTACTACTACCTTCAAACATTGATGTATCTATTTCTTTTTTCCTATTTCAAATGCCAACTTTGTTACTGGAAAAAAATTATACATGCTAAAACCAAAACTCTTCGATAAAGCACAGGCAAAATAAAATGCTGAGAATTTAATACAGTCAATCAGTGCTGCCATCTATTAAAAACACAGTGAATTGCCATTAAAAAAAAAAAAGCTTTGATAAAATAAATAGCACCAGCTTGTAATATTTGTATCATCCTTTCAAATCGAAAATATGTTATTTCCAGTATCAACTCAAAATTAAGTATAAGTTATTATTATTATTATTATTATTATCAAAACGATTCTGTCCTTCAAAATTAAGGCATCTTTTGTTTTACCGAGTAAAACAGAAAAATTAGAAAGTATTATTATAACTTTATATAGATGACATTTATTTTAAAAAGTTTTTTTCCTGTTAGCTATTTTAATAATTTTGGTATCTGATTTAAATATATGTATTGTATATTCTTGAAAAAAAAAAAAAAAAAAAAAAAAAAAGAAAGAAAGAAAGAAAGAAAGAAAGAAAAGAAAAGAAACAGCTTTCGTCAATAACTGAGATCAAATATTATGAATGACAAAATCTAAGAAGAAAAATAAATAATTTTGTAAAATAAAGTATGAAATCGATATAATCCAGAATTATCGGGATCACACGGATTTCGAATTTCTGAATTTGCTTTTTAATAATTAATTTAAATTATTAAGAAAACATATGAAATATTGAAAATAAGTTAATTCACATTAAAAAAAAAAAACATTTATTAACACATTATTAAAATTATTTATTATTTATTTTTAATAACTTTATCTCGTTAGAATTATTAGTTGCAGTTGATTATTTGAAAACAAAAATATTTTTTTATGAAATAATCAACTATAAGTGGTTATTTTATCAACCACTTACATTATTTATTTATTTAAGTTGTTTTCACAGAATATGTTGCAGCTGTGATATGTGAATATGATACTTCATATAATTAGCACTTACATTGATAGAGGTAGAAAGATTTCTTTAAAAACTTTGAAACATTTTTGTATGTTTTTTGTAAATACCATGGAGGTTTTTAAAACCAATATATCGCCATTTTTTTTTACACTAACATTCTTCATTCTACATATTGTAATCGCTTTGATTGTATATTCGTAGAGGTCTACTTCTCTACTTCCAAATCTTGTTTAAGGGCCCGCTTCACTCACCGCCGCCGGAAGCCGAAGCTAATTTTATTCTATGGAAAATTTTTCTTTAAAATAACTTATTAACTAATGCATATTTTTAAATTCTGTTTTCACATTCTGAAAATTCTCAGCTGTTAAATTGACGCACCTTTTTAAAAAAATTATTTTCTTAATTTTTTATATTTTATTTTGAAGCTGCAAAATACGAATTTTCAATATGTGATTTTTTTTCATTTTGCAATTTCAGAATAAAATATATTTAAAAAAAAAAAAAAAAAAAAAAAACATTTTTTAAAAAGGTCCGTCAATTTAATAGTTGGGAGTTTCCGTAATGTAAAGACAGAATTAAAAAAATATATATTAGTTAATAAGTTATTTGTAAAGAAAATTTCCCCACAGAATAATACTGGCTCGGGCTTCCGGCGACGGTAAGTGAAGAGGGCCGTTAAGAAGTGGCTCTCGATCTAATTAATTCTATTGGGCAAAACATGACCGCAAAGTAACAAATCAAAGCAGACCCTAAATATAACTGGATAGACCATACAAAAGTTTAAATTCCAAAAATTTTATAGAAATATACATTTACTGATTTAAATTTTTTCTAAGAAAAAATTTAAAATATTCTTTTTCAATTGGATGACGTTGGTTGAGCAAATAGCTTTAGTCAGTGACAGTACTGAAAACCATAGGCACCATCAGAAAAAAAATCTAGGGCGTAGCAAGATCTCTTTTGTATTGGCCTTTAGACAATTTCGCTTTTAGGCGTATGGGGGCGTACTCGTTCTACCCGCTTTATGCGTATTGGATTTTCATACGAAATATTGCTCCTCTCATAATATTTAATTATTTGAAATAACTTTATAATTTTTTTTTTTTTTTTTTTTCAAATTTAGGAAAGATAAATATAATTTAAATGAATTTTAAAAACTTAGGAGAAGGCCATCCATAAATTAGACAAGAAAAATAGAACACTAAAACGCGAACCGAAGGAGTAGTAAGTAGCGCTTCTAGGGGCAGCAAAGAAAAATTAAGAACTTCTGCATGTTGTGTTTGTATGTACAATCTATACAAATAATATCTTTGTTTGGAACATTAACATTTTTGAATTTCACAAGTTGTAACAAGTTAGTAAACAAAGTACTTCTCTAAAATTTATTGTAGATTTTAAAATGTATTCTATTGATAAAAGTTTATTTAAACGATTCAGAGCTATTTTTTTTTAAATTATTTTCATAAGGTCTAAGAATATATTATCATGCGAATTCTTGTTCAAGCACAAACAAGCTATAATTTACTACTCGCTTTTTAAAATAATTATTGCTTGATGTTCATATTTGTAAGCAATAACGAATCGGCAAAGATGTCAAATTAAAAATAGATGCAATAAAATTAAGACGATTCATTGTGAAACCCACAAAGCTAGAGAAATTTACAGTTATAAGGTCACTTACAGACCCATAAGGTCACTGCAGACTCATTTTGATTATCATGAACCCATATTTCCATTACCCATATTTCATCACCGTCCTAAAAATAGGACACCATGTATAAGTGGTATTTATATAAATTCTTTTGGATATTTTAATTCATATTAAAGGCGATATATTATTTAAAAGTCCAATAAATACATATGTGTCTTTATCATTAGTTTAAATTAACGTTTAATATATATTTTTTAATTTTTAAAATGACGATTTTTGAAGATTTATTCATTACATTTTCAACACATTATTATTACTTAAAAAGGTTTTTACTTCAAGAATAACGGACATATAAATTCATTGAAGCAATAATCTACACTTTTGTACTGGTAAAACAGTTACAATATATATATATATATATAGATGGTCCGTTTTCCTTATATTTCCGACTGTCCTAAACCCAGTCCTATTTTTAGGACAGCATGTACCGATTAAGCTAATGAAAGGTTGGTAAGTTTTTTGATTTTCTGTGTATACATAGACATAAAGAAACATATATTTAAGATTTTATAAAGAAAAAAATATTTTTTCAATGCTTGGTATGATATGGGTTTAAAAAATGTCCTATCTCTCTATGTAAGTCATCTGTGACCCATACCTGCCGGTGTCCATGCTGAAGACACTGAATATAAGATTATGATTACATATAAATTCATAAGAAAGTTTATCCTTAATTTTTTCAGGTAATGAAAATAAATTTCAAAGCTATTGTTTGCTTTAGAAATATTAAACGATGCTTTTGAGTAGTTATGATACATAGTTTGATAAATGTTACGATAAGATACTTTTTAACCCCTTAAATATGATAATGACGTAGTACAATATTTAAATATTACCTATAAATAAAGCATCATTTCGGGGGTCACAATTGATAATTTAATTGTTTGAAAAATATAATTTTAGAGGTTACTTTTGTATTATTATGCAGTTTACTATTGAGTCACAATTCATAAGATTAAATTTTGAACACAGAGTACTGTGATCACTTTAATATTTATATATTTAATCTGTGATTTTGTAGATACCAGTATTATGGTGTGAAAGTTTAAATTGTTTTTCTCACCATTATTTTTAAATTTAATCTTTTTATCTTTTACATATATAAATTTTCCTCATACTACTAAGTTACTTTAATCGTTATAATGGTTTTTCTCTTTACCTTCCTTAAAGTTGATGCTTTCTTTAAACAAAAACTATTTACTCATTCTGAATTAGATAAACTATCAAATTTTGTCTACACTAGTAAACTGAACTCTGCCTGGATTTTTTTTTTTTTTTTTTTTTTTTTTATCCTTACAAATAATAATTTTAATTTCAAATAAAATTTATCAAATTACTAAATATTAAGATTCAACAGATTACAACTTTTTTTTTTGTATATAAAAGATTACAAAATTAAATAAAGAAGTAAACAAAAAAAAACTCGTGTATAAATTTAATTCTAACTTATTATTTTTACAAGTAATTTAATATATCTATGTTTTCTGATGTAAGGCCAAAAGGTTACAGTAAAGGGTTTACCCTGGTTTTCTACTAAATTACCAAAACAATTTTAATCATACAGATCTATATCCAAGCAAGTTCATATCCCTACCATTTAATAAAGAAAGCATCAGAATTTATTATACTTTTGTACGTATAGTGAAATAAAGAAAATTTCGAACTCTTTACTCCTCAGATTGAATATTCAAAAAATCAATGAATAATTTTCTTTAATAATAACTAAAATAAAACCGCGTTGTGTAATTGCAATTTTAGACCCAGGTAAAAACACCAGTGATAGCAATGTCCAATTATTACCTATCTTGAAGGAAACTGAACATGTATATAAAAAAAAATTCACTTCTTTAATCTATTTAAGTTTTTAAATTATCACCAGGAATCGGGTAGTACTTAAATCAAATAAAAGTAAAAAGAAAATAATGTATAATAACTTTATTTCTTCATAAATCTGGACCTGAAAAGGAAACTGTTAGCTCAATCCTCCTCTGGAATTGCTAGCAACAAAAATTTACTTTTCATTTGATATCACCACCAATTATCTTAGTCTAAATAATTCACTTAACTCTTTTCTTTTTGATATTACAATTAGCAGTCAAAACACAATTCCAGATCAGAAGACTGAACTAACTCACTAACCAGATTCCTGATCATATTTGTGTTCGAGACACCTGTATATTTACTTGCTAACATTTTTTTTATTTATATATATGATAATCATTATCAGCTACATTTAAGCTATATTAAAGTTTTACTAAGGTACCTGTACCCCATATGGACACCCTAAGGAAAATGTATTTTTTTCACCCCCATGTACACGTCTTAGGACTCCAAAAGTGTATGACCACTATCCCTGGACTGTTGACTATCATTATTGAAATTAGCGACCTTGTAATTATTCTGGTTTAATTTAAATGATAAAAACAAAAAATGTTTATAAGTGTCCATATAAGGAACCCCCTGTCCCTATTATGGACATGCATGTCCATATTAGGTACAGGTGGCTCCTTATTCACCTACTACACAATGTGTATGGAAGAGCCACTCTTCCAAAGAATTTTAGAGGAGAGGAGATAAAAAAATATATCTTAAAGTATTGCGGGGGAGGGGGGGGGGGAACTCATCTTCTGAACATGCACTTCAGAAGGGATGGGGGACGTTTCGGTTGTGGCTCTTCGAAGATCCATGCAAAGCACCTCAGTTATAAAAAATATTATGAAATAATATAGTTGCTTTTGCTTAGCCTTATTTTGCATCTGTCTGCAGAATTTACATCTGTTATTACTTAGTCCTCACAGGATGGACAAATAAAAACTTCTTCATCATGGGCGCTATGTCTCACACAGTCCTCATGGACATATCTGCCACATTTGATGCATTGCCGCATGTTTGCAACAGCATCAATACTGCATAAGAAGCAGTACCAGCTCTCCTTTGTTGAGGAAGTGATGCCGCTGGTATCTGCGAATTCGCCAACAGATACCCTACTGAGGGGAGGCTTCTTTTCAATTTTTTGCAAGGGGTTTTTGGAGGATTTTTTTCTTGGAGGAGGTTTCTTGGAGGATTGTTCAGATGGCATCTTGTTGAACAAGGATTTTACCCCTTTGATGCCTTTTGAGTTTATCGCCTGGCGACGTTGTTTCTTCTTCTTTCTTACAGTTGGAGTTGATAACACGCTGGTGAAAGAATTTTCCATGGAAAATGATCTCGCAGGCAATGAAGGTGGGTCAATAACAGGAGAAGGTATGTTGTTAACAAGAGCTTCAGCATCTGTACTTCCACTCTTAATTCGTAATGTAACGTACGAATACTCTAATTAAGATTAAAAATATATATAAACATTAATTTATTATGAATTAGCTAAATAAAATACATTAAACAGATATTTTACAAATTTGTGAATCTGAAGATTCACTTGCTGTACTTCCAATGTAGACATAGGGTGTCCATATTGGGAATCGGGCGTAGTTTTACTAAATCTTGTAATAAATAAACAAAGAAAACATTTTTAATCAATATATGCAATAGCAATCGAAAATATGTTTTATCAGCTTTCTAAAACACTCCACTTTTCAATATTTAAAGTAATTTTACCATATCTAATAAGAATTTAAACTTACCCGTAATTACGATCAGCACAGTCGAAAATCAAGTTTCCTTCAAAATGGCGAACAGCGCGCTTTTTTGCGCTTTCGAGACTAAATTATCATTTTAACTGCTTTTCTTCACGGACATGTAGCACTATCTTTCGATAAAATTTGTTATTTTTAAAGATATTAGGGGTGTCCATATTGAGAGCACTGTCCATATTGGGTACAAGTACCTTATTCAATTTTCATGGCTTCTCTGATCTATTAGATTATTTTGTGTTTAATTATGTGCTTAATTATTCATTAATCATATACAATATTAACAAGAGGACACCGCCATCACTGAGTATTAAATAAAACTTTTTCTTGTGCAAAGTTACTAACTTCATAAATTCTTTATCTACTATAAGGTTTCTACCCCTTTTTTTCTTCTTTTTTTTGTTTTTATTTGAACCTTACCCAAGAATGAATTAGAGAACCTCTTTCAAATAAAATAAATAAATAAAAATAATTATATCCATAAAATTTTATTACATATTTTATAAGAAATAAACTCTTATTTAATGACAAAGTAAAACTACACAGTTATTAGATAATAAACAAGAAATTTTTTTTTTTTTTAGTACATAATTTTCACAAAATTGTTTCTACTTCTTTATATATATATATAAACCCCTTTAATTAACTTCAACAATCCTGGGATTAGTATTTAAACATTTTAGATTATAAGTTAATACTCAACAAGGTATAGAATACTAGAAAAATAGAACAAAACTTACAAATTCAGAAAGATTCCCGTTTCAATACCACCACATAATGTATTCGTAGTATATAAAATTTAATGGACTTACATTTCAAGGAAGGCTTCTCCAGGAGTGGGGACTCTGTCCGAAGAGATGTACCTTTCGGCTGCTCGTCATAGGCAGGGGCTTTTAGAGGTCTTTGCGAGGGCGTACACAGGAGGATAACCAATGGTCGGATAAGGACTCTAGAGGTAGGTTTTTCTCGCTTTCAGGGATCATTGTAGAAGCGCTAGCCGGTGGCAAACCACGCTGGGGATATGATACGCAATTTAGTCGGAGACTTTCTCGCTGAGGTAAAATGTATTCACGAGGTCCGGAGCAGTCGCACTCATGGTAGTCCGGGTGCCTCCCAGGCCTCCCCCCTTTAGTAGGGCTTCAACGACCTAGGTGGTAGGCACTTTAAAGACTTATCAATGATAAATACCAACGACAAACGGGTCCACAAGTCAGTACCAAAGGAGAGAGTTTCTCTTCACTGCTGCCCGACGCTATTCCGATTAGCCTCCTATAAGAATATTCTCTAGTCTTCATGTACCCTACGAGGTATACACCGCCGTCTTGAGATTTTCATTAGTAGCCCCATCCCGACAGCCCTTGCCGGGTCAAGTTGTTCCTACCGCCGGTAGACCGAGCGATTAAAAATCAGTTCTTCTCTCCTAGCCAGCCAAAATCTTTCTTGCATGTCATCTCACGAACCAAATTCTAGCAGCACGTAGGCGAATAGGCTAAATGTCTTTTGCGGCCACGCACAGGAAGTGCGTCTATGCTACGTCGATTTTTAGGCCTAACATCGCGCCTCCGGGAGAAGTATGAAGGGGCGACCATGCAGCTCGAACACTCAAAACCTTCTGCCATATTCTGGGGAGCCCGCGAGCTCCCCTTCCTTTTATGAGCCGCCTCGCTACATGTCCTCTTGTATCTCTGTCCTAACGTTGAATGATAAAATTTTACCCCCCAAAAAGGGAAGAGTATTCGGGTCAGTGTTGCCAACACAGCTCTCTAAATTATTCATTCGCCAATGAAAAATAACCTATTCAAAAAACTCCTCCTAGTAACGCGAACATTGGCCACGGAGCCCCTGTCAAGGCGTGCCCACTTCACCCCACACGGATGAAATAAAGAAGAAAAAAAAATTTTCTCCGACCCCAGAGTCGCGAAGGAAAAGACATATGGCAATTATAACAAAATTCCAGTATTAACCTTTTTTGAACTTGACAGATTTACTGAAATCCCCGTGTCATAGGACGAGAATTTATGTCATCGACAGATAACATTAAAGTTTAAAGTTACCCAACTCCTCTGCCTTTTTACGAACAAGATAGCATTCTTGAGTTCCCGAAAAAACCAAAAATCATGCGAAAGAGGTACTAACCACCCACGAACAAATTCCTATAGCTCCCTAACGCTTGTTTTTCCCAGAAAATGGAAATCTCTGCGACACTGTTGTCAACACCATCTGTGGGCAAAGACTCTTCCTTTCCCTCGAAGTAAAAACAATATAACGGTCATTCCATTCCAACCGACTATCTTGTTTTCGTAAATAAGCTAAGAAAATTCTTAAGTGCAATTACACACAGTTTTTGAATAAAGAAAACTAAGAATCTATATAAAAGTTTTTTTTAAATAAAATTAAACCGTTCGTGTAACGTTTAAAAAATTATAGAAACATATAGTTTTGTAGAATTGATAAAATTAAAAAAAAAAATAGTTTTCTGACATTTAAAAAATTATAAAAAGGTATAGTTTTTGTAAAATTGAAAAATTAAAAAAAAATTTTAGTTTCCTGTACTAAGGGTTTAAAAATATAGTTTTGTAAAAGTATACAAGTTTTGAATAAAAATGAAACAGTTCTGGTAAAATTTAAAATATTAAAATTTAAAAAATATTGTTTTTGTACAGTTCTGGTAAAATTTAAAATATTAAAATTTAAAAAATATTGTTTTTGTAGAAATTCGAAATTCACCATAACACCAGTTCATTTTTCATTTTAGTTCCTGTGTAAAATATAATTGGTGATATATAAATTATTTTATAGAGTTAAATAAAAGGAGAGTGGTATACAATTATAAAAGATAATCACATAGATATTAGAGAATTTTTCATTAAAAATATAGTATACTAGCAGGCTACGCCCGCTTCGCTGGTCACTATTTTTAAATGAATCATTATAATTAATGAATTCTCAAAATTGCGTTAATTTTTATCATGTGAAAAAAAAAGAAAAAAAAACTCTGATCGGGAAAAATGTTGCACCGGGTCCCCACTGCCTTCGGCAGTGTAGACCCGTGCGCGATGCGCACGCGCGAATGCATATATATGAGCGCCCTAATAATTTTACATATTCGAATATATCCGCAATCGATTTGTAAGTATCAAAAACCTCTATGCACCAGTTTTGAACGATCTATCTCTATTTTTATTTTTTTACCCTTCCGCTCCCTCCCCCCTTCCCGCCCCTCCCAATAATTTTAAAAATTCAAAAATATCCGCAATCGATTTGTAGGTATCGAAAACCTCGATGTACCAATTTTGAATGATCTAACTCTATTTTTTTTTACCCTCTGTCCCCCCCTCCCCGGCCCTTCTAATAACTTTACACTTTCAAAAATATCCCCATTCGATTTGCAGGCCTCTAAAACCTATCTGTACCAATTTTGAATGGCCTAACTGTATTTCTATTTGTTTTTGCCCATAGCCCCGCCCCCCCTTACCGTCCCTCCTAATAATTTTACAAATTCGAAAATATCCGCAATCAATTTGTAAGTATCGAAAACCTCTATATACCAATTTTGAACGATCTAACTGTATTTTTATTTTTTTGCCCCCCCCCCTCTCCTCTCCCTCCTTCTCGCCCCTCCTAATAACTTCACACTTTCGAAAATATCCCCATTCGACATGCAGGCCTCTTCAACCTATCTGTACCAATTTTGAACGGCCTAACTGTATTTCTATTTGTTTTTGCCCCATAGCCCCCCCCTTACCGCCCCACCCCCCTACCCGCCCCTCCTAATAATTTTACAAATTCAAAATCATCCGCAATCGATTTGTAAGTATCGAAAACCTCTATGTACCAATTTTGAACGATCTGACACTATTTTTATTTTTTTGCCCCACCCTCCCCTCCCCCCTTCTCGCCGCTCCTAATAACTTTACACAATCGAAAATATCCCCATTCGACTTGCAGGCCTCTTAAACCTATCTGTACCAATTTTGAACGGCCTAACTGTATTTCCATTTGTTTTTGCCCCATAGCCCCCCCCTTACTGCCCCCCCCTCCCCTCCTCCCTTCTCGCCCCTCCTAATAACTTTACACAATCGAAAATATCCCCATTCGACTTGCAGGCCTCTTAAACCTATCTGTACCAATTTTGAACGGCCTAACTGTATTTCTATTTGTTTTTGCCCCATAGCCTCCCCTTACGCATGTGAAATCACGTTTTGCCCCCCCCCCTCCGCCCCCCTTGGGGACCAAATTTCAAAAATTCCAGAAACCGATTTTTAGACATTTGTATTAGCTATATTTTAAAGCAAAAAATTTTACGGATATCTGTTTTTTTGTTTGAGATATGATGGATTTTGTGTAATTACGTTTTGCCCTCCCTCCCCCCCTTGGGGGGCGAATTTTGTAAAATCGCTTGCGGCGTTGTCTTTCTCGGGTCGTAAACATTAACCGTGCCAAATTTGGTCCCGCTCGGTGAAACGGCCTAGGATTCTATAGCGGACAGACAGACAGACAGACACACACAGAGACTCTGCTCTTTTATATATATAGATTACAGAAATTGTTCTCACTTTATGGAAATGATTTTAGAAGTTGGGTTTTATGTATAAATGCTGTATTTTTTGCGTCGATTTGCTTCTATCTGATAGTCTTGACAATAGTTTTAGCTCGAATTTTCCATGAAACTAAACTTTTTCTTACTACTGTCATGTTAATTTTATAAAATTTCTCTTGTACCGTTTTCCAAAGTTTGTTCAATGTTTTCGGATGAAGATTTCTTAAGGCTGGTTTTAATAAATTAAAAGCGCAAAAGTCTATTGGAGAAGCGTCAGGTGATTTAACAGTTACTTCATAAAATGAGGTACATTTTATTCCTGATTCTAATCCTTTCTTTGCTATAAAAGGACAGTTGATTTAGACGTGCGACTAGAGGTGTTCATATGAAAGAACTTTATCAATGTCCTTCCCATATAAGTTTGGAATTGTTTTCTTCAAAAAATTATTCGAAAATATTCTGCTGATTGTAAAGTGAATTAATTTCGGCTTTACTTGTGACTTTTATTATTTTTAATTTCCTGTTGTAACTAGAGATGGAAATGGTCCGAAAAAAAAAAAAAAAAAAAAAAGTTTTTTTTTTTTTTTTTTTTTTTTTCGTTTTTTTCCCAAAGGGGTTTATTTCTACCAGTAAAAATCGAAAAATTTGGAATTTTCAGCATAAAATAACGTATTTAGAAATTTATAATATTTATATTCCGATGCTTTTTTTCTTGAAATATTTTTTCATGTTCAGTATCTTACATGAAAACATTGATTCTGATAATGTTCATAATTCAAAAATAAAGTTTTAACCACGTAATAAAATGGTAATCCTGAAAATTTAATATTACTATGACCTCCCTGTCCCTCTCATCGCATTCATTTGAAATTACTTATTCTTTTCAAGTTCCTTTATACTTTTGTCTTTATTCTTGAATATATATCCTTAGACTTGTCTAACTGTATTACTTTAATGTGTGTGCGTATATATTATGCACACACACACACATACATATATATGCATGCAACAGTAAAAAAAAAAAAAAAAAAAAAAAAAACTAAGCAACTACTTTCTGTGAAAAAAATTATTTCACAATTTATAAAAATTATATGTGCAAAAACCAAGGCCGTAGCTAGGATTTTATTTCGGGAGGGGCCCATCACATTTCTAATACAAGGACATCGAATATGATATAATAATACGCATACCCAATAAAAAAAAACATATGTACACGCAATCAAGGGCCTGATTAACACAACGGCACATGGTGCCCCTGGCCCTGAGAAGCGGAGAGCCCTAAAACTGGCCCTGAAGATGCCCTTTTGCCTCTGAAAATGACAAAAGTGGTATCATAAATTTTAGTTTCTTATACAGGTATATATATGTACTTTTGCTGATTCCGGTGGTGGTGATGGAGCCCACAAAAGTGTGTTTACCCCGGGCCTCACACGAAGTTAATCAGACCCTACACAAAAAGAACCTGATTAACTTCATGCGAGACCCGGGGCACACATAGTTTCGTGAGCCCGCCTCCTCCTCGCATTGTGCACCAATAAACACAGGTACATATATACCTGTTTATGGGAGTAATATGGCAGAATTTGCACTATATAATACCATTTTTAGGTCATAAAAGGCTAAATGGCATTTTCAGGGCGAATTATATGGCCCCTGCTATTCAGGTCACATGTCTTACATGCCACTGCTTTAATCAGGCCTTGCACACAAATCTTTCGTCTATATTTTCCTATACAAATTCACTACCAATCATTTTATTAAAACTTTTATTTATTAAAATTAATTTCCATGATGAATGCAGATGATTTGTTTCTAATAGAAATGTAACACTTGATGTCCAAAGAAAGTCAATTTTATGTTCACTAACAATATCTTTAAAAACGTTTTTTGCCCTTTTTCGTTTTCTAAAAAATGAGGGGAAAAAAAAAAAGGAAAACTTAGATTCAAATTATCATACATTAATAATTCAACTGTTGGTCTTTAAAATACTGACGAGTTCTTTTAAAAGATACTCATATCGAATAACTTATCCCCCTCCGGGGGGGGGGGGACTTCACCCTTCCTATGTGTGCCTACTTGATTATTACTATGATAAATAATACTTATTGTGTACATTTATAAGAAATTTTGTACTATACTGCCAAGTTAAAAACTGAGAAAAATTCAGATAGCTACGCCACCTGTTGGACAATTTTCACCAAAAAGTGTTAGGCACTAATTTATGTCATGGTGCAGCTGCATATAAATGTATATGTAATTCTGTGCAGTGTAGTAGTTCCTGAGATACAATTAGAACAAAATATTTGTCACACACAGACAGACATTTTCTAAAAATGGTCAAATCGTGTTCTGGATCTCTCAAAACATGTAAATCCATCGAAAACCGGAAATCAAAATTTTTTTTCCGAATCCAATACTTTCTTCTATTGAATACAGAAGAAAGTAAAAAGATTGAATTCATGACGTAGGACAGTCCATTATAGCTTTGACAAGAAGGTGGATGAAATTAAGTGAATAAATGTAGCGAAATTAAGGTTGAATGGGTTTTACGGCGCTCTAGAGCTTAAATGTAGAAAAGAAAGAACGTAATGGGAAATTTAATTAAATTAATAGGTTTTATTAAATTATTTTTAAATACTTTTTTTTTTTTTTTTCAAGACAGCAATGTTTGCATGATACATACTACACGAAATCAGTCTTTCATCATTTATTTTTTTTTTTTGGGGGGGGGGAGGGGTTGGCAAAAACCTACTTGATTTACGTCCTTTATGTCTGAGTTAATAAGTTTTATATTATAACAGGGTATCTACTAGTCAAGGAATTTAAGTGAATCTGAGAAAGCCATGAAATAGTCAGGGAATTCCATGTAAAGTCAGAGAAATTTGACAAATTTTGTGGAAATAAGCCATATTTGAAAGCTCTTTATTTTACATTGCTAAATTGTTCATTAATTTTGTGAATTTTTTTGTGAAATAAACAGCATATGCCAGAAAAAAGTCAGGGAAAATGCTGATAAATGGTCATGAAAAAGTCAAGGAATTTGGAAAAGTTCTAATGTTAGCCATACTGTATAAAAAAAAAAAAAAAAACAATAAATCGATAATGAAATGTTGTTTTAAATTTCTGAAGTTCAATTAACTTTAAATTAAACTTTTATTTTATCTTTGTGATTAATTTCATTTTAAGAGAAAATCTGAATTAGAGTCCAGCATCAGGTCCAGTAAACCGATTTTACCCGAGCCTGACCTGCAATCAGGTTTGGGTCTTTTTGGTATTTTGTACAAAGAAAGGTACTGGTAGTTATGAAAGAAGAAGGCTCATTTTTTAATAGTAAAAGCTTTTTGTATGTTTCTGTTAAGAAAAAATAATATGGATTACATGTATTTTTAAATATTTAACACTTTATATTTTCTAAGATTTTATAACTATTAAAAAACCCTATTTTTATCTGTAAAAATTCAATTTTCCCCCTTTTTTCCAATTTTTCCAGAAAAAAAAAACGGAATTTTTTTTTTTTTTTTCCCCCACTGCCTCAAAATTTCCAGAAATTTTACATCTCTAGTTGCAACAAAATTCTGCAACTATCATGAATCCCTTTGAAAACTTTTCTATACACTGACATTCCTGTCAGCTGAGTCATAGAAAATTAATCTTTATTATTTTTCCAGCAGCTAGGTATTTTTCATATAATTTTCCACATTTTTTTTTTTTTTTTTTTTTTTTTTTTTTTTTAACTTCAAATCAAAATGAATGATTTTACTAACAATGCCAGAAGACATTCTTAGTTTGTATGCAATGTATCTTTGAGTCGGCGGATTTTCTTTTAGTACCAGCTACCAGCGACTTCACTTTTTACTTTCCGAACACTATAGTGAGGAAAAAATTGTAATTATGTCAAAAATCCGAATTCGAGATTTTGATGTTTCTATACGTTTCGAGGTCTCCTGAGTCCGTTTTCACTATTTCTACGATGATGTATGTATGTGTGTGTGTATGTGTGTATGTGTGTATGTATGTGTGTATGTCTGTGAGTGAACACGCTAGCGTCTAAACGCTTTGTTCGAATAAGCTGAAAGTTGGTGCGTATATTGTAAGTCACCATAGTACGAATCCTATAGATTTTGGTGAATCTATCACGTATAGTTTTTTTACAGGGACACAAAGAAAAATTCTTTATCATTATGGTCTATGGGACCAAAATCTGAAAAGTGCTATAGCATCTAAACGCCTTCTTCAATTGAGCAAAAAGTTTGTACACATATTGTAGGTCACAGTTACTCAATCTGTATAGAGTTTGGAGAATCTGGCACTTACAGTATTTTTACAGGGGCACAAAGAAAAATTCTTTACCATTATGACCTATGGGGCCAAATTTTTAAAAGTGCGATAGCGTCTAAACGCTTATTTAATCTGAACAAAATTTTTTTACACATATTATAGATCACAGTTGCACGGACTATATAGATTTTGGTGAATTTAGCACTTACAGTTTTTTTACAGGGACACAAAGAAAAATTCTTTATCATTATGGTCTGTGGGACCAAATTTTTACTTTCTTCTATATTCAATAGAAGAAAGTATTGGATTCGTAAAAATTTTCGACCTCGGTTTTTTGATGGATTTACACGTTTTGAGAGCTGTAGAACACGATTTGACCATTTTTAGAAAATGTCTGTCTGTTTGTCTGTCAGTCTCTGCGTGGGTGTGACAAACTTTTGTGGCAACTGTATCTCAGGAACTACTTCACAGAATTTCATACAAATTGGTATGTAGTTGCACCTTGACATAAATTAGTTCCTATCAACTTTTGGTAAAAATTGTCTTACAGGTTGCGTTGCCATCCCGCTTTTTCTACATTTTTAACATGGTGGTATAGTACAAAATTTTGTATAAATGTGCATAAATGAAATTATTTTTTAATAATCATTATGAAATTCACCAGAATTATTTATAATAAAGATAGTCAACTGGGAAAACATTTAAGGATGTGTAGGAGCCTCGCCTCCTCGAGGGGAGTAAATTTTCATGATGGGTATCTTTCAAAAGAGCTCGCCAGTACCTTTAAAACGAATGGTTGAACCATAGATCTGCGATAATTTAAAATGAAGTTATCAATTTTTTTTAATGTAATATTGATAATAAAATTGACTTTTTTTGGATATTTAGCGTTATACTACTTCTCTAATATGGAAATCATCTGCATTATCATGGAAGATAATTTTTATAAAAAATAATTTTAATAAATTATTTTTACTGGGTGAATTTGCATATGAAAATATAGAAGAAAGTCATGTGGTGGCCACAACATACTAGTTATAAGTGCGATAGCATCTAAACGCCTTATTCAATTGAGCTGAAAATTTATATGAATATTATAAATCACTGTTGCACTAACTATAAGCATTTTGGTGAATCTAGCATTTATAGGTTTTTTACAGAGACACAACGAAAATTCTTTATCATTATGATTTATGGGCTCAAAGTTCAGTAGCGTTAAATAAAACATCGTGTAATATATGGAGAAAAATACTCAAACACTTTATTATGGTTTTATATCTTTTGTTTTTTAACAACTCCTCTTTCTTTACTTTATCTACAAAACTGTTAATTACTCAATATTCGGAAAGTCGAGTGGAGTCACTCCAGATTTTTTTTATATTTACCTGCGTTTGAGCTGCCTTAGGATGAAGTTTCGCGGTTATGTGTTCCTTTTTACTTTTACAAAGACCTTTTTTTCCTTTGAAATTTAATGTATTATAAATACCTTTTTACTTTCTTCTGTATGTAATATGGAGAAAGTATTGGATTCGAGAAAATTTTCGACCTCTGTTTTTTGATGAATTTACACGTTTTGGGATGTCCAGAACACGAATTGATAGTTTTTAAAAAATATCTGTCTGTATCACTTTTTTGTGGACGCTGTATCTCACGAACCAATGAATGAAATTTAACTAAACTTGGTATTTAGTTGCACCCTGACATAAACTGGTGCTGATTAGATTTTGGGATCAATCTCTCAACAGGTGGCGCTGTGATCGCATTGTTTGTAAACTTTTATCATAGCAGTATAGGACAAAATTTCGTATAAATGTACATAATGAGAGTTATTTTCAACTTGTGATTGTAAAATTAATATGAATTATTGATAATAGTAGTAGTTAACTAGGAAAAAAATACTGTGCATGTGGGGACATCGAAAGGTCTTTCAAAAACATCTTTCGAAAGGTCTCGTCAATACCTTTAAAACTAGTATGTTGAGGCCACAACACTTTCTTCTATATTTTCCTATACATATTCAATCAGTAACAATATTAAAAAAAAAAAAAAAAAAAAAAAAAAAAAACGATTTTTTGTCTAAGTTTTTTTTTTTTTGTTGTTGTTGTTAAAAGTAATACATATTCATTCAGTAACAATATTTAAAAAAAAAAAAAAAAATACGAATTTTTTTCTAATTTTTTTTTTTTTTTTTTTTTTTTTTTTGTTAAAAGTAAAAAAAAATCGATAACTTTGTTTTAAATTATCACAGATTTATAGTTCATCCATTCGTTTTAAAGGTATTGACGAGATCTTTCGAATGATACCCATCTTCAAAATTTACCCCCCCCCCCGGGGGTACTTCCCACCCAGGGGGGAAGCGATGCCCCCCATGCACAAAATTTTTTTCCTAGTTACGTACTAGTATTATCAATAATTCATATTAATTTTACAATCACAAGTGTAAAATAACTCTTATTATGCACATTTATACGAATTTTTGTCCTATACTGCCATGTTAAAAATTTAGATAAAATGCTATCACAGCGCCACCTGTTGAGCTATTGATCCCCAAATATAATCAGCACCAGTTTATGTCGGGGACCAACTAAATACCAAGTTTGGTAAAATTTCGTTAAAAAAAAAAAAAAAATATCCGATTATTTTCTTTTTTTTTTTTTCGTTAAAAGTAAAAAAAAAATCGATAACTTTGTTTTAAATTATCACAGATTTATGGTTCAACCATTCGTTTTAAAGGTATTGACGAGACCTTACGAAAGATACCCATCTTGAAACTTTGCCCCCCCGGGGGGGGGGAACCGATGCCCCCACATGCACAAAAATTTTTTCCTAGTTAACTACTACTATTATCAACGAGATCTTTCGAAAGATACCCATTGTGAAAATTTACCCCCCCCTGGGGGGTATTTCCCCCCTAGGGGGGTAAGCGATGCTCCCCATGCACAAAATCTTTTTCCTAGTTACATACTACTATTATCAATAATTCATATTAATTTTACAATCACAAGTTTAAAATAACTCTTATTATGCACATTTATACGAATTTTTGTCCTATATACTGCCATGTTAAAAATTTAGATAAAAAGCTATCACAGCGCCACCTGTTGAGCTATTGATCCCCAAATATAATCAGCACCAGTTTATGTCGGGGACCAACTAAATACCAAGTTTGGTAAAATTTCGTTAAAAAAAAAAAAAAAAAAAAAAAAAAAATCCGATTATTTTTCTGTTTTTTTTTTCGTTAAAAGTAAAAAAAAATCGATAACTTTGTTTTAAATCACAGATTTATGGTTCAACCATTCGTTTTAAAGGTATTGACGAGACCTTTCGAAAGATACCCATCTTGAAACTTTGCCCACCGGAGGGGGGGGGGAACCGATGCCCCCACATGCACAAAATTTTTTTCCCAGTTAACTATTACTATTATCAACGAGACCTATCGAAAGATACCCATCTTGAAAATTTACTTCCCCGGGGGGGGTACTTTCTCCCCAGTGGGGGGGAACCGATGCCCCCACATGCACAAAGCTTTTTTCCTAGTTAACTACTATTATTATCAATAATTCATATTAATTTTACAATCACAAGTTTAAAATAACTCTCATTATGCCCATTTATACTTAATTTTGTCCTATGCTGCCATGTTAAAAATTTGCATAAAATGCGATTACAGCACCACCTGTTGAGCTATTGATCCCCAAATCTAATCAGCACCAGTTCATGTCAGGGTGCAACTAAATACCAAGTTTGGTTAAATTTCATTCATTGGTTCGCGAGATACAGCGTCCACAAAAAAATGATACAGACAGACAGACACACAGACAGACAGACATTTTCTAAAAACTATCAATTCGTGTTCAGGATATCCCAAAACGTGTAGATCCGTCAAAAAACGGAGGTCGAAAATTTTCGCGAATCCAATACTTTCTCTATCTATATTAATAAAATCAGAGTTTTGTCTGTAAATTTGTCGGAATCGAAAAATTTTGCGATATCTTCACGTTTTACACCCCATGAAAGCCGAAAATGACTTCAGAAAATTTTGCCTGTTTGTGTGTGTCATCGTGTCCGAATGTCGCTTTTTTTGTCCGGGCATCACTTGAGAACGGCTGGACGGAATTCAACGACGCTTGGCAGGAATTTAGGTCTTCACCCAACTTAAAATTATATCTATCAACTTTTCGGAAATTCCCCCCCGTTCTCCCCCCTAGGGGGTAAAAGACTAAAACACGTTTGTCCGGGCATCACTTGAGAACGGCTGGACGGAATTCAACGACGCTTGGCAGGAATTTAGGTCTTCACCCAACTTAAAATTATATCTATCAACTTTTCGGAGATTCCCCCCCCGTTCCCCCCCTAGGGGGTAAAAGTCTGAAGCACGTTTGTCCGGGCATCACTCGAGAACGGCTGGACGGAATTCAACGGCGCTTGGCAGAAACTTAGGTCTTCACCCAGCTTGAAATTATATCTATAGAAATTTTCAAAATTATGATTAGTGTTTAAATTGTGTGTAAAAAACGCCTGCGCATGCGCCATAAATATTTTTTCACTAAAATGCTTTGAATGAAAAAATAAAATATAAAAATAAATTTTTAAGTTAAAGACTTTTGTATTCGCGTGATTTTCACTACCACGGAGTAATATTAAATGTTACTCCGTGTTCACTACAAATTATGAAAAGATTGAAATGAAGTGTTGCCATCTAAGTTTCATACTTTAGTTAATTTTATAAAATCTAATTGTCGTATCGAAAAACTGTTTACACCCCAGGATTCAGAAAAATCACCTCTTTCATTTGGTACTGAATTTGTAATGATAGGTCTGATATTTCTAATTTGCTTTTCCCTTTATCCGTTTTTCCGTTGCCACTTAAATTTCATACTTTAGTTATTTTTTAAAAATCTAATTGTCGCATCGAAAAACTGTTTGAACCCCTGGATTCAGCAAAATCGCCCCTTTCATTCGGTATCAAATTTATAAATATAGGTCTGATATTTCTAATTTATTTTACCCTTTTTCCGTTTTCATCCCAGATTCGATATGGAACAACTTTAGTATTGGATCCCTTTGGCAAAATTTGAAATTCAATACCGAAGTAGCTCGGACATTTCTCGCCAAGATCTTTAATTGCACAATTGAGATAGCCAATTCAGTTCATCGCAAAAATGTCTTAAAATATTTAAAGTCACCAAAGGGTTCCGATACTTAAGCTGTGCTTTTTGTATTTATTTATTTATAATACTGTCTATTAAAGACTTCTGTCGTCACGAAATTTGGTGTTTAAATTGTTTGTATGCATCCGGCACTTATTGTAACTGCATTTCACGAAATTCGAAATCCCCCCTCCCCTTCTCGGAGTCGGAGGGCAATCAACATGTGTAAAAACATGTTTTTTCGTTTGAATTAGCTTTGAATTATCTTAGAATGGCGAATTTTAGTGTGTGTATATTGATTAAGTGTACACATTATGTACATTAGTGGAATTTTGCAAAACTTCGAACTCACCCGCTGAGGAAGGGGAAGTAAGAAGTGGGTAAGTTGTGCCAAAGACAGTGGGAAATCAGACTCCTCACGTTGCGAGCGAGAAAACCTCTACCAATCACAGCGAGAACTTAGGTTATTAATAAAGATATGGCATTTTGACAAATCATTTAAGTTTAACGTCCTGCGAAGCAGGCAAAGCCTGCTAGTATTACACATAGAAGAAAGTAACAAATGGTTGAACTATAAATCTGCGATAATTTCAAACAAAGTTATCGATTTTTACTTTCTTCTATATGTAATATAGAGAAAGTATTGGATTCGCGAAAATTTTCGAAGTCCACTTTTTGATGGATTTACATGTTTTGGGATGTGGAGAACACGAATTAATAGTTTTTAGAAAATGTCTGTCTGTCTGTCTGTCTGTCTGTATCATTTTTTTGTGGACGCTGTATCTCACGAACCAATGAATGAAATTTAACCAAACTTGGTATTTAGTTGCACCCTGATATAAACTGGTGCTGATTAGATTTTGGGATCAATCGCTCAATAGGTGGCGTTGTGATCGCATTTTATGCAAAATTTTAACATGGCAGCATAGGACAAAATTCCGTATAAATGGGCATAAAGAGAGTTATTTTACACTTGTGATTGTAAAATTAATATGAATTATTGATAATAGTAGTAGTTAGCTAGGAAAAAAATTTTGTGCATGTGGGGGCATCGGTACCCCCCCCCTGGGGGGGAAATACCCCCCCCGGGGAAGTAAATTTTCAAGATGGGTATCCTTCGAAATGTCTCGTTGATAATAGTAATAGTTAACTGGGAAAAAATTTTTGTGCATGTGGGGGCATCGGTTCCCCCCCCACCGGGGGGGGGGAAGTACCCACCGGGGGGGGGGCAAAGTTTCAAGATGGGTATCTTTCGAAAGGTCTCGTCAATACCTTTAAAACGAATGGTTGAACCATAAATCTGTGATAATTTAAAACAAAGTTATCGATTTTTTTTAGTTTTAACAAAACAAAACAGAAAAAAAATCGCAATTTTTTTTTTTTTAACGAAATTTAACCAAACTTGGTATTTAGTTTGTCCACGGCATTAACTGGCGCTGATTATGTTTGGGGATCAATAGCTCAACAGGTGGCGCTGTGATAGCATTTTATCTAAATTTTTAACATGGCAGCATAGGACAAAAATTTGTATAAATGTGCATAATTAGAGTTGTTTTAAACTTGTGATTGTAAAATTAATATGAATTATTGATAATAGTAGTATGTAACTAGGAAAAAAATTTTCTGCATGGGGGGGCATCGCTTCCCCCCTAGGTGGGAAGTACCCCCCGGGGGGGGTAAATTTTCACAATGGGTATCTTTAGAAAGATCAGGTTGATAATAGTAGTAGTTAACTAGGAAAAAATTTTTGTGCATGTGGGGGTATCGGTTTCACCCCCCACCGGGGGGGGGGGGGCAAAGTTTCAAGATGGGTATCTTTCGAAAGATCTCGTCAATACCTTTAAAACGAATGGTTGAACAATAAATCTGTGATAATTTAAACCAAAGTTATCGATTTTTTTTAGTTTTAACAAAACAAAACAGAAAAAAAATCGCAATTTTTTTTTTTTTAACGAAATTTAACCAAACTTGGTATTTAGTTTGTCCACGGCATTAACTGGCGCTGATTATGTTTGGGGATCAATAGCTCAACAGGTGGCGCTGTGATAGCATTTTATCTAAATTTTTAACATGGCAGCATAGGACAAAAATTCGTATAAATGTGCATAATAAGAGTTGTTTTAAACTTGTGATTGTAAAATTAATATGAATTATTGATAATAGTTGTATGTAACTAGGAAAAAAATTTTCTGCATGGGGGGCATCGCTTCCCCCGCTGGGGGGGAAGTACCCCCCGGGGGGGATAAATTTTCAAGATGGGTATCTTTCGAAAGGTCTCGTCAATACCTTTAAAACGAATGGTTGAACTATAAATCTGTGATAATTTAAAACAAAGTTATTGATTTTTTTTACTTTTAACAAAAAAAAAAAAAAAAAAAAAAACGTAGAAAAAAAATCGTACTTTTTTTTTTTTTTTTAAATATTGTTACTGATTGAATATGTATAGGTAAATATAGAAGAAATTCTTGTGGTGGCCACAACATACTAGTTTTTTTTTTATTATTACTTTCAACGAAAAAAAACTTAGAAAAATACCGTATATATATATACATATATATATATATATATATATAATATTGTTACCGAGTGAATTTGTGTAGGAAAATATAGAAGAAAGCCTTGTGGTTACCACAACATACTAGTCTAGATATGCAGGAACCACCGCTTTATAATTTGGTGATACGAATATCTCGTCTCGGAAACTGCAGTTACGTAACTTTCGAGCCCTCTATAAATTTTAGGAGCCATTTTCAAAATAAATCTTTCATTTTTACATTCCAGTCAAAAGATAAAAGTAGCAGACGATTGTTCTAAAGTTGCCAAATTTTGTCTCAAACTGCAAAAGAGAAAAAAATAATTATAAAATTGTTTCCATTAATTTGGACGGCATTCTGTATTTAAATCCGCGATTGTAATGAAATGCTCGCCTTCTGGTGGGCTAAGGTGAAATTATCACACCACTGCATATCATCATATTATGCAATCGATTTTCCATGATGTAATGGCGGAGAAAGAACAATTATTAATCCACGTGGCTATTATATTTACTAATAACTGCAGTTCAGAGAGCGCCATCTATCGATCATTACAAACGCGGATAGACCAAGGTTAAGACATTTTTTAAAAGCTTCTAAAAACAAATGTTTTCACAGCTAAAAATATTACCATAAGAAAATACATTTAACTTATGCCTTTGCAAATTTGTATTTTTCAATTGCAACTTAAAAAAAAAAAAAAAGAAAGAAAAAGAAAAACGTAAGAATGTTTATAGAAAAAATTAAAGTAATCGATGAAAATCTATTCGATATTTCAGTATGGCGTTATATCAAACGATTTATTTATTATTATTATTATTATTATTTTTTTTTAATATTACGAATTTTGATATTTAGATAATAAAGAAAATTCATTAAAATGAATTTCCTTAATTATCTTTTTTCGACAGCTGATATTTGAATGATATTTCGGATATTTCACTTTTAACACGAAACAAAACTTATTAAATTTATAACGCTGTTACTGGAACGGGATAATGAAACATAATTTTTAGATTTTCGAGAATACAGAAAACTAATGATTTTTACAATTTTCATCGTAGTGGAAAAAGTTGGAAAATATGGCGCACATATATAATTTCTTACTGTTCTTTTCATTTTTAGTTTTTTTATGGTATCAAAACAGAAAAAAAAAAAAATATTTTGAATTATAAATTTTGAAAAAAAATCCTTGCAAATAAAAATAATAATAATAATAATAAAAAAGTTTAAAAGACATTCCTCCGCTCTATTTATTACGCAATTTGACCTCTGTTTTTCGATTATCGTCGGAACCTTGCTCCAAAGAATCGTGCTTTATATTTTATCACTGCTTATTTTTTTGCAGCACGTGTAGAATCTTCTTTCAGATGATGTCAAAAAGGAGTGCATAATTGTTAGTTTTAGTAAACCGAGAAACACTTTATGTACAAAGTTTAGGTAGTTCCAACAATATCGTTACATGATAATTATTTAATAGTATAGACTTAATTAAAAGTGGGCTATGCAAAAATTTTATTCACAAGGAAATGTATATATTTTACCAAAACTTGGGTAATCGAATGTTACAACCTTCTTTAATATAAATATGGTTGTAAAAATCTGCTAAATCATTTGTTAATAAGGCCGGGTATGTTTTAACGAGGAAAAAAACCCTTAAAAAAAATATTATTCAATTTCTTGTACATACACGATTTGTTTTTCCTATGTTCAAAGAATTTCGCAAGTATTCCTGGTTTAGAGAAGATCTGATGGATGAGCAAGCTATTAATTTTCTTACTTCTAATCAATATTGCCTCACTTTTGATTTTACTTGCTTGAATGGACTTTTCATTAACTGCAGTGTCTGTGAGATACAGCTTTGTTTTCATCATTTCTTAGTATTGGTCTACACGAGTTCATAATTTTGCATCACTAATAATTGCTGTAATAATAATAATTTCTGTCATATTATGTGTTCTTACTTACGTTATAATAATTTAGTACAATTATTTTGTAGGAAGTATTTGATAAAAAAAAAAAAAAAAAAAAAAAAAAAAAATTAAATTGGTGACCTGATGATATTACATGATCCTTTTAAACAATTTAACATATTTTACCGTTACTTAAAGAAGTTCCTATCTACTAATTACCCCAAAATGCTCAAGATCCGTTTGGATAAAATGTATGTTTCTTTGTTAGACATATCTAAATTGACACCTAATCAAATAACAAAAGTTAGATAGCTACCTTTTAACTAATTAATAAATGATTGCTTCTCTTTTGACAATTGATCAACATAAATAAAAATAAAAAATATTTACAAATTTGCTGTATTATAAAACATTCTTAAGTGGTTTTTATTACTGTAAAATTGTAAATGAGGAACAACGTTTCACTTTATTGCATTTACCACAACATACTCAGAGATATTAATTACCAGAGACATCCAGTTTTACCTTTTTTTCGTTCAACTTCTATGATATACGTACCCGAGAAAGTTAACTACATCTAATCTGCAATCAAGGTTTAATTGATCCAACTATTGTAGTTGTAAATGTACAGGGTTGGGTTCCCATAAGAGCGTGAGACCACGAGAATCTCTCACATTTTTTTCACTTTCTCACTTAAAAATTTTAATTTTGCAAAAATATTCGCGCACTTTTTCATTTTTCAGGAATCGATTAAAAAAGCACTAAAAACATTTTTCAATCTTTTTATTATGTTTTTTAGACTTATATTTATCCTATGATAGAAAAACATGTGACAGAAAAACTGGGTCCTAATCTGCTCAAACATATGCGATTTCTTGGTCTTCCTCCTCCCCCCCCCCCAATCCATTCAAAAGACTTGTGTTCTTGTAAAAATGTAAAAGACCTATTATTATGTTTATTCGGGGCCTCACTTAATTTTCAGAAATCTCTCAAAACTTTTTAAAAGCCTCTTTTTGTTTTTGAAGAAAGGTGAAAATTTTCACCCAATTTTTTTCTTCTGGTGAGAACCCTGGTACAAGGTTTTAGAAAAATATTTCTTCGATGAAGGAATCTTTAAATAGAGATCAATTAAAGGCTGAAACAAATGTTATGTTTATTTTGAAAGCAGTAAAAATATCTGAATTTCAGAAATTTCACAATTAGAAACAAATGTTGTAGACAAGTTGTGCTGTGAGCTGAAATCCCGGAGTGTTTTGAACCCACAAACTAATAATGAAGAAGACATAATAATTTGAATTGTGTACAACAGTTCAAAGGATGAGAATTTCTTATAGAACGTTACTATTTCGTACAACATCGTATCCTCTTTATATAGAAAAGCATTCCTATGTGTATGTATTTCTTTGACAATATACGAACGAAACTAATTTATCATGTTCCGTCTTCTTGTTATATATTTATCATATATGTCTGAATCAGAGAGAGCGACCAGTCTTCGGTCATTCCGCTATTGAAACATGAAAAACGTAAGCGTAATGAAAAAAAAAAAAAAAAAAAAAAATCTGTGTGTAAACACACTGTTTATTTTAAACTTAAATTCTATTTATTATATCTCTCGTAACGTTTTGAATTTACATGATATTTGTTTGGGGTTTTCATATAAGTTGCAAAATACCTTTGGTTATTAAATTATGCAAATGGATTTTTATAAAGCTTACGCATGTGTAGTTAAAAATTATTTAGTAAAAGTGCTCGTATTTCGTAATATATTTAATAATTTTTCATTCTGATTCCTGTATGCTGTGTCTAATGTCTGCTGTGCCATATTTCCTGAAAATGGCTTTGAACTGGGCTAATACGTTACGTGTTATAATTAAAAAAGCAGAACTTGCTTTTTATTTTTTTAAAGAAACCGTTATATCTCCATGAATGTATGTGGTAGCCTCATAAAATTTTATACAGATAATGAGAAAAGTCCTCATAATCATATGCTACAGCCAAAACGTATTTAAAGCATTACCTTTTTCAGGGTAATTCAAAATATGTTGATTTTTGTTTAATTTTTTTAATGGTCCCCTATTCCTTCATACGGTTTTTTAAAATAAATCCTTGTCGAATAATGTTCTTAGTCAGTGTAAGAACATGATTCGATAAGGATTTATTTAACAGAACCGTATGAGGTGTACTTTTTTTACATAGGAATTTTTGCTAGTGTTCGGACACTCTTGTTACCGACTGTATATATACTGTTGCCAAATTTGAGGACATTGTTTTGTTTTTAAAGCCCTATTGCTCAAAGTGTAGTAATCCAAATGTAATAAATATTTGTGCACATGCCGAACAGAATACGTGGTTATGATTAATAAAAAAAATAAATTGGTACCAAAGGTCTCCGATGGGGAAATTTTTGTGCTACTGTCAAGGTAAACGTAAGAAATTTGAAGAAACACATTCCGTGTAAAGTGATCATGAAGAAAAAAAAAAAGGAAAAGTAGGAGCATTCTCATCATTCATGACGATGACGTCTTTCGATGACGTAGACTGTAGATGACCAAGTTTTATTAGTCAAGCTGCTTCATCAGCGGAGCGCAAATGCGAGTGCTGTCTTTTAAAATTTCAGTGATTGAAAAACTTATGAGGACCAATAAGCATTACAAACTTACGGAAAATTATTGAAATTTTTGAATCTCCAGAAACTCTAAGAGAGCGATCAGGACGTGAAAGCAAAAGAATCCACCAGCAACAAGTTGAAGAAGTTGCAACTGAATCGTTTATTTCAGAAACCCGTCAACTGACATTTTTTGCGAAAATGAGATATGAATAGAATCGAAATGGCCTACTGTAAACACACCGTTTTGTGCAAAAACATGCAAACTGTCAAGCCTCCCAATGGGTCATATTTTATGTTGAAGTTTCTGTTTAGTGTAGAAACCCGTCAAGTGAAATCCCATAGCGGGTTTCTGCAGTAAATTTGAGTTCATGCAAAATTTACGACTTCCGAATACACCTGACAGGAGGTGTTTTACATGCGCCAGCTTTGGCTTAATGATTTTGGTATTCATGATATGAAAACTAACAAGGCAAAAATGTGTATATATCACGAAGGCGAGGCCAATAAATACCCTCAGGAGGTTTGCTCGATATTGTTGCACTATATAAAAACTGAAGTTTTTAGTGGAACTAAGTATTTTGTTCTCTTCAGTGATGGCCCTTCTGGGCAAAACAAAAATCACTGTGTTGTGCAATTCCTAATGAACCTTTGTGACAGGGGAATTTTCGAAACTTCATCAGTACTTCCCAGTCAGGCCAGTCAGGGAGGCACTCATTTTTACCATGTGATCGTGATTTTGGGTTTATTAAACGTTTTCTTCGGAGAGTAGATAGAGTTTACACACCAGATCAGTATGCTGAAATGGGTCTTAAATCAAGTAAAACAGGGCGCTTTACTGTTCATCAGATAACAAGCTGCATGATCTATAGTTTTAATATTTGGTGGCCTCAGTTTTACAAGAGGACTGTAAACTCAGATGAAACTTCTGGAAGGGGAAAGTAAAGACAAGATTCCTTTTGAAGTGTCCACATACAAAGAATTTTATTACAGCAAATCTGACCGAGGAAAAATAGTTGCTAAGCACTTTATCGACGGTTTAACCTTCTCAACTTTCACACTGAAAAAATATAGTACTGTTCCGGAGCTCCCTACACTGATGGCATGTCCATCTGGAAGGTTTCTCATCAATATGAAGAAAATCAATGATCTGAAGAAGTTGGCCAAGTACACTACAGGGCACAAAAATTTTTATAACAACATCCTCCAGTGGCCTACAACAGAAGCTGACTGTAACGTAGACAGAGTGTATGAGCATGAGTTAATAGATTTGTTTTAGACCAAACTGATTGGAATTTTTTTTTTCTTTGATATTTATTAAATTCAGGTATAAAGTATAATGTGTTTCTATTTAACATCCCACTGCTGTTTAAAAAGTCACAATTTTACTAAAAAATAAGTTATTTGTTTAGAAAAATGGTATTTTATTGCAGAAACCTGTCAAATGCAAATTTTTTTATAATTTTTTTATGAGTAGATTATAGTTTTAAAAATTAAATACAAGCATTTTTTGTTTTTAGGGGATATTGAGAAACACTGTAGATTTTTTCTAGGCAAAAATCTACAGTAGTATTAAAAGTAGAAAGTTTTTTTTTTGTGTTATTCGAAAGTTTGAAAAAGTGTACTTGACGGGTTTCTGAAATAAACGATTCAACTGCTGTTGCGTAGCGACACATATCCAGTACTCAATGTACCATCAGTGCTCGATCAATATCACGTCAAATAACTTTACTATTTTCTACTACGGTGAAGAAAATACGAAAATGTATTTGGACTGATACAAATCCAAACGTGTGTTTGCAAACCCCTTCGCATTCATAAAAAGTAACAGTTTGGTGCGATTTTTCTGTTTCTTTAGCCATCGGCTGTTATTATTATTATTTTTTTTTTCAGAAATTTCGTCCAGGTGGACCATTAACTTAATCAAATCTTTACAGTAATGCTTATGTGCTTAAAATTTTTTGTGATGCCATAATTTCAGTAAAGTGGATATCTGTATTCTACCATCTTTTTGCAAGATGATGCACTTTGGCTCATCGGATGTCGGGTGAAGAAAACATTGCGACATTTATTGGACAGCAGATAATAGGTCGTTCCTTTATTCACGACATAGTTACGAAGGCTTCCTGTTTTCAAATCCTCGTGATTTTTTTTTTTTTTTTAGGGGGGGGGGGAAGCATATCCGAAAAGCTATGTATATCAAGGATATATTTACATATTTGCTGATATTTTAAATTTAACCCTGCTGTTTTGTTCGGGTCTATTTGACCCAAAATGTTTTTCTATTCTTTATAAAGAAATGATAGTTTAGAATTATTTTCCAGCCATTTCGTGACTTTGTTAGAGTGGGACATATATTAATTTCCTGAAAATAATTTTCTTTTATTTATATAGTTTTTTTTTTTTAAATGGTGCAAATGTAATGTATAGTAAATGGGAACAGAACAGCAGGGTTAAATGGTCATATAATTTTTACAAATCAGGCGAATAATTACCGGTATGGTGCGAGCTTCCGAGATAAACTTCGCATACCACATTATTATTGAAATATCAAAATGCTGGTCATATTGATTCATATTTGTAATCAGTAATAAAAGTATTGATTACAAATTATTGAATAAGTAATAAAAGTAAGAATAATAACAAAAGAAAAGTTGTTTATTATTTATACAAATTGTTAATTACTGTTTTAATTGACAATTACCTTTATATTAATCAAATATATTACACTTGCAGCACCAAAAATCTTTTTAAATAATAATTCGACTTTTAATACATTACATTTAGTTTGCATTTTTATTTACTATTTGTAAGAAAGTGGATTGTTTTGAAGAAAATTTTAATTAATGTGTATTTTAATATACATATTTAACACAACATTTAAAATAACTACCATAATAAAATTGATACTATTTCTCGACTATTTTAAATTAATATTATGAATATTAATTTAGAAAAAATGAGGCTTTTCTTAATAATTTTATTTCTTTTTTTTTATTTATTTACTGTACAAAATAAATGGCAAATTAAATGTTTGCACTTCCTATACAATATACAATATACTTGAATACATGTATGCAGACTAAGAAAAATTCACAAAAAACAGAAATACGATAAAAATAAAATAAAATAAGACAGAAATTTAGATGACCAAAAAAACATTTTCTTATATAAATTTTCTAAAATAAAAATTTATTATTATTAAAATACATTTTAAATTGTATACTGTTTGAATGACAAGGAAATAAAATCTAATTACCGGATGTCCCAACATACTTGACTATTTTTTTTTTTTCGAACTTTTCTAAAATTTAAATTAAGCTTTATCTATTAACCTAATTGATGTGTTTATCATAACAAATTTATAATGTACAATTACTGTAGTATTATTTACAATATTTAATTCTATTTGCCAAAATAAATAAATAATTAATAATTATTAGTTATAAGTTAAAAAAAAAAAAGACCCTAAGCCTATTTTTGCTTTTTAAGTAATAGATACGAAATTCTGCACTTAACAGAATCTAATTTAGAACGACAGGCCGTATTTTAATCTATTCTTCCTTATGAAGGCATGCAGTAAAATTGTTTCATTCCTAGCATTCGATTACTATATTCATTTCTAAAAATGCCTGTATAGCTTTAGCATAGGAGCCCCTTGGCGGTTTTTAAATTTTTGTCGTGATTTTGGGGATGAATTAAAGTGTCTATCACAATTGCATCAATAAAGATATTGACAAGAAACGCCCGAGCTACTTCGATGCCAAATTTCAAATTTCGCCAAGGGGTTTTATACTGAAGCTGTTCCCTCTTTTTAGCACGATTTTTCTCAATTTTATTTTAATAATTAAAATAATAATAATAATAATAATTGCACATTCTTTTTTTTTTTCGACTTAAACTTTCAGCTTTAAATAATCTAAATTAAATTTTTTTTTAAAAAAAGTCAAGGTGATAGGTAAAATGGGTAATAACGCTTTCTGAAAGAAATGGTACGACCTGTCGTACTAATAACAAATAAATTATCTACAATGAAATCACAGAATTCCATGAATAAAAATGTATCCATTTAATTTAGTTCAGTTACACAGATTTTTCTGTATTGCTCACTTTTTTTTTTTTCCATTAGATTTTTCCATTTAAAGTATATCAAACGTAATCGAGGCAATTTTTACATTCAAAGTGAAATTTTTATAACAAAAATTATCAAAATTACGCAAAAAACCGCATAAATCTCACAAAAATTTAAAAAAAATCTAATAGGAATATCAAAAATATAAAGTTTTGTGCAAAATTAAAGATTTGAGCATTACTTTATTCAAAAAATTTCACACATACACACACACAAAAAAAGCCTTTTTAAATCCAGTGACACTTCGACACTTTTGTCATCAATTTACTTAAAAGAAAAAAAAAGATGGATGGATAATTGTTTGCGAATGGGATTTTATGTAGAATACCCAGCACAATTCTTCCGATTTTTACCTATAAAACTCGGATATAGTGGAAGTATTGAAAAAAAAAAAAAAAAAAAAAGTCAAGTTGCACTTGAAAGATGGAAAATAGTCTGAATATTTATTCTTACAAAACAGCCTTACAAAGTTCTCTATGATATCAAATAACAGTCATATAGTATGTATATAAATAAATAGTATAAATAATCATATACTTATAAAATTCGTGATAAAATCTATTTTTTTTCTTTTACATTATTTAATTGCAACATACATTAAATTAATGGATCTTGAAGAAAAAATTTTTATCAACTTGATTTTTGTAGCCTTTATTCTTCATTTCTTTTCATAATTCATGAAGCATCACTGAAAACGTAGAACACAATTACTTACAAACAAAGTTTCTCAAAGCTTTTTTAATGTAAGGTCATAAGGAAGCTTTCAGTATTGTTAATGACAAATAAACCTGCAAGATTGTTCGTCAGTTTCTCATCAGTTTCCTTTTGAAACTGAAAATCTTCTTTGCAATATTCTATATTTTTTGTGATTTTTACTGAAAATCTAAAACAATAAAAACACATCAACAAAATAAATTCAAAATATTTGTAAATGCATAATTAATTTTAGTGTAATTCATAGAAAGATCTTTAATGGTAAGATTGTTGTGAGGCATGATTTATTGTGCACTATTGATAATGCATTATAAATGCGATTTTTCATCATTTCCTCATAAATTTCCTTTTCAAACAGAAGCATATTGTAATGTCCAATATTTTACATGTTCCACTGGGAATCTAGACAACACAAGGAAACACAAAAACAAACGAAATATTAAAATACTTCTAGATGCATAGTAATAACTTCCAAGTGAAATTTCGCAATGATTGCAATATGTGATGTTATAGTGAAGTTTTTCGTCGTGCACGATAACTGCACACTAATAACGAATGAAACATAATCTTTTTTTTCTTTATTTGTTTTCCAAACAGAAAACTTATTAATTTAATCTTCGATATTTTTTGAAGCTTTTTGTACGGCATCTACGACAAAATCGAATGAAATATTCAAGAGAAATATATATAGTATATATTAACTCTCAAGCTACTTTCATAATTTTTCTTTTCTTTTATGTTATGTTATTCTTCTGATAATGATATTTCATAGTAAAATTAATATTTTATGCTTCGATTTTTTTACACATTTCGATAACCACCAATGTTTAACATCCTTAAAATAATTTCTTACAAGTTTTATGGTCATTCAAAATAGAAAAAATATCAAGCACATAGATTCGTAGTATTCCAGATTATTTTAAAATATTTGTCGTATTTCAGAAAACATGAGCAATAAATAAAATATTTAAACCATGAAAAACAGAAAACTTGTTCATGAATTTTACAGAAATTACATTAACTCGTCCACGATAAGTAGTCGAACTACGATAAATCTTCGTATAAACATCCACTTTGAATGAGTGTATTTACAATTCCGATTCACTATTAGAATGTTCCTTAATTTTAGGTAAGGGAGTTTGAAAGCTGACACTTCTGCTGGTTCCAGCTTTGTTGGCTATCAAAGCCATTTGAGAGGGTTTTTTCACTACGTGTCGTTGAGGAATACTTGAAGGAGTGTGTTTTCTTTTTTTCCCTAAAAATACACTCCAGGATAATTTTGGAAAATAAGCTAATACAACTCCAAGTAAGACGGTCACAATGACTGCACTTGCAATGATGGCAGCTTTGATAGGGTCTGGAAATCCTCCTGAAAAAAAAAAAAAAAAAATCTGTGTATATGTATATTAATTAAATAAATAAATATATATATAAATGATAGATATCGTAATAAAATTTAACCTTAAAATTTAGCAATTATTAGATACAAAACAATACCAACACAACAAAAATAGAACTGATTTTAACTTATAGGTAAGACTGACACAAAAATGTTGCGATGCAGATTAAGAACCAATAAGAGACAAAAACAATTTAAATTACTTATGCCGACATGAATGATAATAAAAAAAAAAGGACCATTAACTTAATGACAGAGAAAATAACTAAAGGGCCATAGAATTAATAATTGGATAAAAATGCTTAAAATTAGAAGTAAAAACTCGTCAGGGGGCATGTACTTCATAAAGCTGTGAAAGCTGCATCGATTTCGTAAAACAATATAGCTAATCATAGCAATTAATTTTGTTCCAGCCCCGATCGAGGCAGCAAAACCATTTTGAATGAGAAATTAAATAAATTATTAAATCAAATCATCAAGGAATCCAGGTGAAAACTGGAAAAGGCAGAGTAGCCACATGTAAAACTTTTACACAAACTGGAGAATAGGAAGATGCCAACAAATTATTGAAATTAAAAATAAAAGCATTGCAAACATCGATTAATCGATAAAGAATTAACGTCTGAGCTGTTTCATTAACGATTAAATTCACTGAGTAATTATATATATATATATATATATATGGTGTTATTTATACTGGCTGTTATATTTTTACTGGCTGACAGCAACTGGTAAAAAATGTTTTAGTCAGTGACCGTAAAAATAAAATTATGCCCGTAAAGTTGTCATGACTTTTTTCTCGGAGAAGGGAAATGACTTTTAAGAAACGGTTAAAACTCTGAATTTTACAACAATTTATTAAAATAAGGGTACTGGACTTTTTTCTCAAAGAAAGAAACTGACCGTATAATATAACAGTCAATTCTCCAAATTTTTCAGAAATGTTTTTTAGAGTGTAGTCACTTTATCATTTTTTTTACCCATTAATTTTAAAAGTCACGTTGCTATAAAAACCTAAATCTACTCTTTATTTCCTATTTTTTTTTTGGGGTGAAATTGCATGATGCGTTGGAGCACAAGTAAAAAATTATTTAATGATCCTTTTCTTAAACCATGCAAATTACTTTATGTTGTGTTATATAAAACCTAATATCTATGTAAATATGAAGAAAAAGAAAATGTATTATAAGTTTTATGTTCTTGGAAAAGTTCTAGATTTTGTGCACGCAAGTAATAAAATTTTTTTTTTTAAAGTTGCTGATCGGAACTTATGGGTGGGATTGTTACGAAAGGGGGATTTAGGGTTGGTATTCTACACAATTTAGTTACTTCAAACATGAGCATTAACAGAAATATTACAAGGTGACCGTGTATTTATACGTTATGTTAAAAGGCGTTGAATACTTCTGCCATCCTGAATTGAATATACACATAAAAGGATATTCCACTGAATAATTTCTACTTATTGCACAAAGCGGAAACAATGGCTTTCTTTATAACAGAATTTCCCAATTAATCACGTAAATGAAGGAAGTAGGGTTATTTCTTTTAACTGGACGTCTAATGCTACATCCGAAGGAATTGAAGGAAACTGCTTCTGGAACGGAAAACATTACACAATCAACAGATTATAGAGCCTTGACATTGAAAAAAAATAAAAATAAAAAAGATTTCTTTCAGAGAATATATTTAAAAGCCACTCATTTAACATTGTTTCTTTTAACTGTATGTGAATGTTATTTTATTTATTTATTATTTTATTTACTTATTGTTTTATGTTCTAGACATAGAGAAGGGTAATGATGATGTAATTAATCATTAGCTTCTTTATAAACTGACTTTACTAAAACGGCAAACGAATATGTTGTGGCCACCACAAGCCTTTCGTTTACATTTTCCTGTACAAATTCACTCAATACAAATAATTTATTAAAAATATTATGCATTAAAATTATATTCATGACGCATGAAGACGATTGTTTTCTGATAGAAGTAGAGGATTTATTTTCAAAAACTTTTCCTAATTAAAAAATAAAATAAAAATACTGATTAAAATGTTCATTGGGTTTTGATACTTTTACTTCGTGGATTAAAAAAAAAAAAAAAAAAAAAAAAAAGTAAAAAAATTGATAATTAATATTATTCATTTCGTTTGAGATTTATTGAGAACGACTATCTAACTACTTTAACATATCTGCAAACAATCCCATTATGAAGCATAACGTTTTCAGTCCCCGCCTTTTTGTTTTGCACACCAGTCATTTTTTAGAGCAATTTTATTCTTATTTAATCGTAACAACATTTGAAGAGAAATTCTCTAAAAATAAAGTAGTGTGGAAAAGGGGGCGTTTTTTCAAGGGGCTTTAACAATTTTACGGTTATTAATGAGGTGGTTGGCAAGTATGAACTGGATATCTCGCAGAATAATTTCAATGTTTTCCTAACAATATGTATAGCTCAATGAGTGTATAAGGAAGTCATGTAGTGTCCGCATCAGATTTTTTTATTTTTTATTATTATTATTATTAATGTAACTCCACCAGTGGGCGTTTCTTTCGCAATTTGTATATTATTTATTTCTTAAGTACATATTTGTACAATCAAATATACTATGGATACAAATACTTTGATTAAAAGAATATAATTATAAAGCTTATCCAATTGTAATATAATTGTGAATACAGAAAATTTTATTCTGAAATATTGTAACTTGGGAAAATAACACCCATAGGCGGACCTTACCGTCAAAAAGACAAAAACATGCGGTCGCTAAAGTGTTAAAGAGTACTTGTTATGTCCAATTCTTGTATTCCATGCTCTATAAAAACGGCATTTACAATTATTAAAAGTTAATGGCATACATCCTAACTAGGTGTGGAGCATATAGAAAAGTTTGTGTAGCTTCTTGTCAACGATAAATGGGATTTTGACGTCCAATAGGAAGGTTTGCGTGCTTTGCGACTCTTTTCGTTGTCCGCTTTTTATTATTTCTCACATGAAGAACAATATACCAGTCTTCCGCAGCCGTTGTTTGTTGTATACTGTTGTTGTTAAAGAGTCATTACTTGTGCACTTTTGAATACTCAACAGCGTTTCTTCCGTTAAAAATGTTCTCAACGTTGACAAAACGGCTTTGTGTGTGATCTTTCAATTTTTTGAAACGTAAGTTACCCTTCTTCCAACTTTCCAATGAAGCGAAAGGTACGTCGTGTTACAAAAGCGAGAGAAAGGAACCTGAAATCTATAATCTCTTTGTATTTTTCATTTCACTCTATTCTGTGCACCAGCAGTCTCGCTGGCCTTTTGCAATACTAAAGTCGTGCAGCCGGTACTTTCATGGACCACTGATTCGTTGGAGTGGCGCAACCTGTCATCTTACCTCTTGGTAAGGGCTGAACCGGTTGGGCGCAAGCCACCTTCCAGTGAGTATTTTAGTTGTCTGCTGGTATTAATCTTTCTTTTCTCTTTTTTCTGTACTGTTTTTTCACTATAGCACATACACCTATCGATAAACATCTTTTTCCTTTCGAAATTCAAGAGTTTCGTGACTGTATTGAAAAAATCGTTTCTAAAATTTCTAAAATAAATATTTCTAACAAAAAGCTTCTCTGTGCTCATGTTACTTTGTTAATCGATAGCATCTCAAACTTTATTATAAAAAATACCGAGTTAATGCTGAGATCAAATTAGAAAATGAAATATAAAAAGCAACAAAGTAAAATAGAGCCCTCTTATGCTAAAGCTGCTGGTTTCGGAATGGATAAAAAACTCGTCAAACAAGAACATGTTTTAATAATCTTCCGATTAACAAAATTCCGATTAACAAAAAACAGGAACTTAAACAGTTTAAAGAAGCTATCATATAAAACAATAGCTTGAGAGACACGATAAAGAGCCAGTAAAACAATTTCCACGAATCATAATTTTTAATGTAAATATTGACTATTCTGAAGAGGTTGTTGTGGCGGCAGTCTACGATCAAAACTCAATTACAAATGCAAAAGTTGAAATTAACAGTACCATTAATGGTAAATCTAAAAAAAAAAAAGTCTCAGAGTCTGATTCGCATACATTCTCTCAAATTGCTAATAAGGGAAAACTTAATATTAGCTAGCATCGATCTTTATTTAAAGAATACCTTAAACCTAGACTTGCTACAAGAGCATAAAATTCGGTCGCCTGAGTAAGTTTTGCGATTCAGATAAAATATTTTGTTATATATGTAATGGCTAGGATACAGCATAGAATACATAGTGTGGAAAGCGACCAGCAAATCAGTGCCTTAAAAATTAAGCTTCTCACCAGAGGTCAGTGCGATCGAGTTTATTGCTTGAAAAACTCCCCATTGGTTAATTATGTGATTCAATCACGTGATTGAGCAGACGAAACTGGGAAAAGGCAATCAGTTATTCGATTTGAGCAAAAAAATTTGATCGCAGCGCCATCTGGGAAGCTTAATGCTTTAGCAGCATTTTAAAATTCGATCATAAGCGCTTGCCACACTGTGTATTCTAAGCGCTGTAACTAGGGTAACAAGGGCAAGCACTGCACTAGTGATACTTCTAGATGCAAATTTTATGAAGATGATTATCAGAGACAGAGATATAAATCACTTAACTCTGACCATTGTGACGGTTCTATAGGGATGAAATTGTCCGAATACAAAATTTTGAAATTTACAGTTAGGTCTTTTTAGTGTGGTGATTATTTTTTTTCTTTTTCTTTTCATTGTTTTTTTTGGAATCGTATCGACGGAAGTCTTTGTTCGTTTGGCTTTTCTTTTTCTCTCCTTCCCTTAGTTGGCCGGTTTTGATAGAAATATTACTTTTGTTGTTTTTCTTAAACCTTTATATACGTATTTCCCAAATAAATGTTCCCGGTCTAGAATTCAAATAATAACTTTCTTAAAGTATACTACCTCACTTTGTGGATGATGTTCTTTTCTGCCCATTTTGTGTATAGATTTCTCAGTTGCCTTTTTGGGGTAGTTTTTTTTAACCCTATTCCTCTTTTTTTTTTTTTTTTTCTTGTTCCTAAAGCTAATTTGTCTATGGATTACAGGCAGGTGGTGCCTGCCAGTGTTGCCAGATCCGGCGGATTTTTCATTCAATAATCATCGACAATTTTAAAAAAGTGCTATTTAATATATATAATAGACGATTAATCTTCGAAGTGATTAGGCAAACGTTACAATTAAAAATTACCGGTGATTATTGAATAAACAATCCGCCAGATCTGGCAACACTGGTATCTGCTTCGTTGTATTAGTTCCCTGCCTATTTGGTAGTACCTCCCCGTTAATTTAGGGAGAATTATTTCCGTCACACTTCCAAATGAAAGGAAATTCCGGTAAAGTCTACTCGATTGCCTGGTGGCAAAATCACATAGTAGTGGTAAATTGGCATTAATAAATTAACGCACACCAGTAAAAGTGAAATAAAACAACAAAACTGTTAGTTTTGTTGCCTTATTTCACTTCAGTGTAGTTTCTCTTCTTATTTTTGCTCATGAATATGTTTTTAACAAGAACTTGATGAAACTATTGAAATTCACAGAATTTACTTACCACAATGGGCAGTTCCAGATTTATTTTCATCACTCATATCTCCACAATTGTTGTGTCCATCACATGTTAATCCTGACCATATGCAACGGCCATTGTCACATTGAAAGTCTGATGGCCATACACATGCTGCTTCGTGAGCTAAAATCATACGAAAAAGATAATCTCAGTTTCTTAAAAAATATTTAAATTTCTAAAATAGCTTTTTCCCGTAAAACAACGATTAATAATATACACTAAATAAAAAATATAGTAGATTTTTTTTAATCAACTATGAGCAGAAAGCTACTTAGTAATTTTAAAGAGATCTACATTACATATATGTGATAGGTATCTATATTAAAATGTGTTGTACTATTGTATTTTTATATTTCTTCCTTTTTAAAAATAAACATTATCCACATATTACCGAATATGTATATTAAAAATTACTTTAATAAAAATTTTTTAACAAAATTTTTTGTGTAGCCACAAACATTTTCTTTATAATATAAACTTTCGTTATTTATAATTTTATTGTACATGAAAGTGTCTTTCAGTTGTCGTTAATCATTAACTAATTAATGATGAAAATTTTAAATATAGGCGCTACAGTTTTTTTTTTTTTTTTTTTTTTTTTTTTTTTTTTTAAATGTAATAATAACAAACTAATAATAAATTCAGCATAAAAAACTTTTAGAAAACCAAACCTCCAAAAATTCACTGGGCATATTAATAATACATACTAAAAAAGAAACACAAAACCAAAAGTAGTTGGCCAAATATAATTGTCAGTAATTTTATTATTATAATAATGCAATATTTTACATAAAACTAAAATTATATAAAAAGAAATGTATTTTATTATTTTCATTTTTTCAGCTCTTTGACAGGTTTGTCTATTTTAAATAAAAGGTAAGAAATCAAGAAATCAATGTATAAAACTAAACGGAAATAATCAGACTATCTACCTTTAAAATTTTGACAATTTTGAAATTTTCTAAAACGGGGGAGACCGGGGTTAGTTGGCGTAAGGGGCTACTTGGCATACAGTTTCTATTTGCCACAATGGGAGTAGAACGCTGTCATTTTACTAGTTGTTAGCGCATGTATAATTGCACCATCCTTCTTAAATTCAATTTGCTTGGAAGCGTCATGAAGGAAAAATTTCTTTTTCATCATTTTTCTGACTGGTGAATAACTTTTTTCATAGTAACTTTTTTTCGTCTGGTGAATCTGTAGATCAAATAGAGGCTCTGCTGATGATTGTCTTCGAAAGAGTGGGTACTGTTGTTGCATGCATGTATCATAATCTATTTTTTCTGCTGTTAGGGATTCTGTGGTATCCATCTTATGTTGGGTATCCTGTGGAGCTAGTTGTCATAGTTAGGTATGGGGCCAACTAGCATAGCTATAACATGTGTTTGGCGTAGCTTGACTTTCCTTAATGATTCTTTAAAAGCTGAAGAACCTCACCAAAATGAAGAGTTATCAACCTCAGCATCCTGTGAAGACAATGGTTAGAGATTTATTAAAAAAGACTCACGAGCTCCGGAGAATCTTAAAAAATATGCCGAAAGGTCACATAAAACAAGACTAACAACAAATCCTCTAAAAAATCAAGAACTTCCTGTCCTCTCTGAATACAAAATAAATGACTTTGTTTTAGTCAAATACCGTTCCCGCCAGTTCCTTAGGAAAATTATTGAAACTAATGGTAATTAGATTCGGATGTCATCATAGTCAAAAGAAGAAAAAATGGTGATGGCCAGACGAGCGTGATTTTGTACGACCAAAGTAAAATTATGCAAAAGTTTAACCCACCTGTTCAAACAAGTGCGCGACTTCTACATTCGTGGTTCATTTCAAACACCAAGCTAATTATATTTGAATAGCTATAGAAAGCTATAATAATAAACATAATTTCTTTTTCTTGATGAATTCACTGTTAGTTTATACATTTAAGCAGAAATTTTTGGCCAAAATTTTTTTTAAAAAGGATATCTCCAAAAAATAAAAAGTTTTTCCTTAAAAATTGCTGTGTTCTACCTAAGTATCCTATTCATATTACGTTATGCTAACTCGCCTGTACGGGTATGTCAACTGGCCCCGTGACTAGTTGATATAGTTACAAGCTTTTAGGAAAATAGTTTTGGGGTTGTTTAAACACTTATTTAGCTGATGGATTATACATGATTTCGTATCCAAAGAGATAAGCTTTCTGATGCAGTTATCAAAATATCTCTAAATATTCCCTAAAAAATCAAAAATCACAATCTATAACAACTAGCTCCCCCCTCCCCCCCCCCAGTCAAGTTTCTTTACCTATTGTTGGTATTCGCAAAACATTTTAGATTGCTAAATGTCCTTATTCTTAACGTAACGTAATTAAAATGATTTGACATGTAGTTTTAATAAAGAACAATAAATATACCTGCGTTTTTATTTTACACCGTAATAACAATTTCAATATGTAGAAGAATAATCTCTCTGACTGACTGAGTCAACACAACCGTGGCGATTCTGTAGAAGACAGAGTGACTATTTTTGGTGAACAGGTTGGTTTTAGGATCCTGAACACCCAGTAAGACGGCATTTTGCAAAATTCACCCTCCCCCTGGAGAGCAGGAGGCAAAAACACGTTTGTAAGCATAACTGGGTTTCAAATTTTTTCACCATGAAGAAATCGCAGATGAAGAGAATAGAATTTATTATAAAAAAAAAAAAAAAAAAAAAAAAAAAAAAACATTTTCTGCGATTTTGGAATTTCTAATTTTTAAGGTTGGAAGGAGGAAAAACAATTTTCGGAGAAAATTTCACAAGATCCGGAATTTCGAATAGAACTCTGCCAATAATGGTACAAAGATGTTGAAAACGACCGCGCGTCTTTTTGAGATATTTTCAATCCCCAATTTTTGCGAGACCCTTTTTTAGCTTTAAATTTGTCTTAGGAAATGTATAGTAGCTGACAAGGGAAAGGAGGAGGAAATAAAAAGTGTGTAAGGTACTACCGAAAGCAGTGGAGACTCGAATTCGTCATGCTGTGGCCGGGAAAGCTACTACCGAAGACAGCAGGAACTTCAATAAAGGTTTCGACTAGTTTTGATTTTTTTTTTTTTTTTTTGAGATATATATATATATATTTTAATTAATAATGATGTGGAATTCTGGGAATTCATTTAAATAGAATTAAACAGAATTCACTTAAATTTTAGATAGAATTCACTTAAACTTTGCCAGCGAATCGGACAAAGCCTGCTAGTACTATATTAAAGCTAGTACTATATTGAAGTTTATATTATAGTTTTACCTATAATATAGAAGGTCCCTTTTTTGTGTGTGCAGGGCATTAGAAAAAATATAAACTCTCTTCTGTGCTTTTTTTTTTTTTTTTTTTAAATCCGTTCAACTGTGACATCACTTGAAAAGTATACAAAAGAAATTTTCAATGTTTTTTTTTTTTTTTTTTTTTTTTTAAACATATGTATGTATGTATGCGAAAGGTTAACAGTGAAAGGAATTTTAGTAACAGTTGAAAGGAGTTTTTGTAGATTGTCAAGAAAATTTGTTACATGATAGTTTAAACATATTTGTAAAAAGATTTACAGATAACATTTCTAAAATGAATACAATATTTTCACCGGAGTTACTAATTTAAAAAGTTTCAAATATGAATTCAATAATCTAAATTCCCCACCTCAAAGCTATTTATTAGAAGGTTTTTAATTGAAATTGACTTGGTCATCGTGTCTTCGTGTCACGCTAGTAAACAAGGCGCCTTCATTTTAAAGTAAATATAAGCTATTTCGGTAGTCGTTCTGTGGCTCAGCTGGTAAGAGCGTCCCGTTAGTAAGACGGTGGTCATGAGTTCGGGCCCCGGAAGGTCCAACGCGTTAATTTTTGCAGATAATTAGTAGAAAAGGTGTCAAATGATACAAGAAAATTTTTCGTTGCTTACACTAAGAATTTTTTGAGGAGTTTTTTTAAGAAGCATTTTTATTTATTTAGAAATTGGGAAGACACAAAACATTTTAGATAATAAAAAAGCACAAAATAAAATGTTTTAAGTAAAAAATACATAAAAAAATATTTTTAGAAGCTTTATATGTATATGTGTATATTATATATTACTATTATATGAAATTGGATTTGTCATCGGCTTTTTGTCACGTTAAAAAACCAAGACGCTTCCATTATATATATATTAAAAAAAAAAAAAAAAAAAAAAAAAATGTAAGTAACTCATTGTATCTTTTAATAAATGAGCTGATTGCAGCGTCATGTTGATAGTGCGAGAGTCGTGTGTTCGATCCTCGCGGGGCCGAGGTGTTATTTTTTGCAAATAATTAATGGAAAAAGTGTCAATTGATAAAAGAAAATATTTCGTTGTGTACACAGTATCCTAATAATGTTTATAGATTTCATTTAAATAGCTTTTATCTAGTAACTAAAAAGCACAAAATAAAAATTTAAATAAAAATAAAGAAATAAATAAAAAATTTTTTAGAAGCTTTTTATTGAAATTGTATTTTGTTATCGCGTCTTCATGTCACGCTAATAAATAAGGCACCTCAACTTTAAAGTAAATATCAGCAGTCTTTATAGTCACTTGTTGGCTCAGTTGGTTAGAGCGTCAAGTTGCTAATACGATGGTGGTGAGTTCCATCCCGAAGGATCGATGTGCTAAATTTTACAGATGAAATGTGTAATAGAAAATATGCCAATTGATTAAAATAAAAAATATATATATTGTCTACACAGTATTCTAAGAATTTTTGAAGAGTTTTTTAAAGAAGCCTTTTTTTAGATACTAAAAAACACAAAATATAAAGTTAATTATATATATATATATATATATATATATATTCTTTTAGAAGCTTTTTATTGAAATTGGATTTTTATCATCCTGTCATTCTGAAAAAGAAGGCGCCTCCACTTTAACGTAAATTTAAACAACCTTTTTCGTCGCTTGTTAGCGCATTAAGTTAGAGCTTCATGGTGATAACGCGATGCTCGTGGGTTCGATCCTCGCAAGCCGATGTGTTCCTTTTTCGCAGATAATTAATAGAAATATGTCAATTTATAAAAGAAAATCATTCGTTGCCTACACAGTGTCATAAGGAATTTTGATAGTTTTTTAACGAAACTTCTTTTTGAGTTACTAAACGCACAAAATAAAAATTTCAGTAAAAATAAAAATAAAAATAAATAATTAAATAGAAATATAAGTAAGTAAATAAATAAATAAAAATAACACCGAAAGATTTTTATTATTGTGAAGCCCTAAAAAGCCTATTAAAATTTATTCTTGCAGAGAAATGCTATAAAATCATAAAAGTTTCAACAACAAGAAAATTTTAAAGAAAAATATAGATATTTCACTTTTGCAAAACATGAAAAATTTTAAATATTCCAAATATTTTAAAAAGCATTCGAGAACAATATTTCTTTTGTATAAGTATTTGTTAGATTTTTCTAGAATGTTCTATGATTTTTCTTGACAGTTCTTAGACTTTTGTTTACAGCGTCATGCTGATAAAGGGATGGTCATGAATTCGGTCCTCGAAAGACGATATAGTACTTTTTTTTGCAGATAAATAATCGAAAAAAAAAATGTCAATTGATAAACGAAAATCTTCTGTTGTCTACAAAATATACTAAGAAATTTTAATTAGTTTTTTTTTAAGAAGCTTTTTCCTTTATTGTAACTAAAAAGCACAAAATAAAATTTAAGTAAAAAATCATTTTTTAAAGTTAGAAGCTTTTTATTGTGAAGCCCTAAAAAGCATAAAATAAAATTTATTCTGGCAAAGACATGCTACAAAGAAATGGAAGTTTCAACTTTAAGAAAATTTTAGAGAAAAATATAGGTACTTTCCTTTTGCAAGAGATGAAAATTTTTTAATGTTCAAAATATTTTAAAAAGCTTTCGAGACTTTTGAGATTTCTGGCCTAATGAATGATTTTATAAAAACTAATAACTAAGAATATTGGTCTCGAAAGCTTAGACTTTTGAGATTTCTGGCCTAATGAATGATTTTAAGCTTTTTAAAATATTTTGAACATTAAAAAATTTTCATCTCTTGCAAAAGGAAAGTACCTATATTTTTCTCTAAAATTTTCTTAAAGTTGAAACTTCCATTTCTTTGTAGCATGTCTTTGCCAGAATAAATTTTATTTTATGCTTTTTAGGGCTTCACAATAAAAAGCTTCTAACTTTAAAAAATGATTTTTTACTTAAATTTTATTTAAATTAACGTCACATCAGATTTCAGTGACACAATATAAATAAAAAAAAATAATTAAAACAAATTACATTTTTTTATTTCTTGAAAACCTTCATCCTATCTGTCAGAGCATGTATGAAATGATTATGTTAATAATTATTGTTTACTATTTTACGCTCACTATAAAATGAAGCAAGATTGTGTAAAGTATTGCATCTATACACTTCCAACTTCAGGTTTCAGTGATTTATTTTCTGTAATCGAATATATAGGACGTGTTACCTGCTTTGTAACATAAGCAATACTAAAAAACTGTACTTCATAATTTCAATATTTATTAAAAAGTTTAAACACAAAGTACTTATTAAAATTTCAAAAATTTAATAAATAAACATATATGTGTGTGTGTCTCCCTTTCATTTGTTTTATTACAAAATACGCAATCCAATTACTTTTTAAGAAATTCATTGAGACAAAGAAAACAACTCAGTAGGAGCTAATAGTCCAAGCGGCGGCTGCAAAAAATTGACTTGATAAGGTACGAAGCTGATTTTTTTCCTATAGATAGAATTCATTGTTACAATGAAAATCTGATAGGGTTGCAAGCCGTCATAGGGTCAAAGCCGTCAAGTTTAAGAGAAACAACCTCACTTCCGGTCACAATTTAAACGATTTTCGAACCCCAAAAGGTATGAAGATGGAACCGGTGCTAAAATGTAGAGATTAATATGCTCTTTAAAATGGCATAGGGTTGCCTGGTCAAAACCGTCAAGTTTCAGAGGTTGCCTCGATAATAGGGGTCAAATTTAAACGATTTTCGAACCCAACAAGTGTGAAGATGAAACCGGTGCTAAAATGTAGAGATTAATATGCTCTTTAAAATGGCATAGGGTTGCCTGGTCAAAGCCGTCAAGAAACAGAGGTTGCCACGAAAATAGGGGACGTATTTTACGATTTATTTATCCAAGTAAAAAGTGATTTACCCAAGTGTAAAGATGAAACCGGTGCTAAAATGTAGAGAATAATATGGTCTTTAAAATGGCATAGGGTTGCCTGGTCAAAACCGCCAAGAAAAGAGGTTGCCACGAAAAGTGTGTGCGTGGGGGGGGGGCGATTTTTCGCGGTTTTCTTACCCTAACATATTTAAAAATGAAACCGTTTATAAAATATAGAGAATAATATTCTCTTTAGAGTATCATAGGGTTGCCAGTTGAAAATCTCGAAAAATAATGGTTGCCTCGAAAAAAAAAAAAAAAAAAAAAGCTAATTTTGAAGGGTTTTTTATACAATGTGAAGAAAAAATATAAAAAGTATTTAAAAAATAAAAAATAAATAAACTGTAATGAAACTGTTCTAAAATTTTCCATAAAAACAACGAATTAATAGTAAAAATAAAAAATGTAGCATGCGGATACAGGTAAGAAAATACGACCGCGAAAGTTAACAGAAATGAAGATAATAATACCCAAGAAACTCATAATAAAAAATTCTGTTAGTATACAAAATAAATAATTAAATAGAATGAAAAAAAAAAAAAAAACTCTTATTTCAGATTTGCAGCAAGATTTACAAATTTCAATTTTATAAATTAATTCATTGTTATTAAGAAACGCGAAAAATTTATCAATTTTTTTAAAATGTTTTTCGCTTTATTTGTACCCATAATTAATTTGCAGAAGGTATTATTGATTATTTTAATGAGATATAAAAAAAATTGTGAAAATTTTCTAAAATTGACAAATTTTTAATATAACAAAATCGGCACAACCCAATATTTTCGTATAAAATTCTACAAAGCAGCCGCATACATTTCTTCAGGGAATTATCTTCTCAATACTTTGACACAATTTGAATATTTTAAGTATTGAAAAATGGGGAAAAAACGAGCTCGTGAGCTGAAAGTAGTTTTATACAGATTAGAAAAAGAATGGTCACGCATAATAATTTAATTTTCTTTATGTTTTAAAATCTCTTATATCATTAAACAAATAAAATAAACGAATATTGAAATTCGCTTCCTTTTCTAAGCTGACCGCTATACCTTGACAGGTTTGAAGCACAATCGTAAGCAAATTGAAAAGTGTTGTATGTTCTACATTTAGCTAGCAATTTCATCTTTTAAATATTAATCATTTCGTGTTTAACCTTTTTAAAATAGTCTTCATGTGTGTTTCACTGTGTGTTAAACACCTTTAATATTTGTTAGCTTTTTGGAGACTGGCCGCTATTTCTTTACGAATTTTACCAGGCAAACATATGCCATTTTAAAATAACTCCTACGCTGTACATTCTGGAACCAGCTACACCTTTCAAATATTCATATAATTTCATCCTTATTCATTTTCTTTGTTAATGCTATTCGTATTTTTTTACACTTCGTTAAGAAATCTTCAAAACTCGCCTATTTTTTTGTGGTTGACTGCTTTACTTGACAGATTTGACCTATTTTCGAGGCAACCTCCGAGTCTTGACGGTTTTGACCAGGCAACCTTATGCCATTTTAAAGAGCATATTAATACCTATATTTTAGCACCGATTTCATTTTTACACTTGTGGGGTTCGAAAATCGTTTAAATTTGACCCCTATTATCTAGGCAACCTCTGAAACTTGATGGTTTTGACCAGGCAACCCTATGCCATTTTAAAGAGCATATTAATCTCTACATTTTAGCACCAGTTACATCTTTACACTTGTGAGGTTCGAACAACATTTAAATTTGACCCCTATTTTCGAGGCAACCTCCGGGTCTTGGCGGTTTTGACTAGGCAACCTTATGCAATTTTAAAGAGCGTATTAATCTCTACATTTTAGCACCGGTTTCATCTTTAGACTTGGGGAAATCATTTTTTACTTGGGTAAATAAATCGCAAAATACGTCCCCTATTTTCGTGGCAACCTCTGTTTCTTGACGGCTTTGACCAGGCAACCCTATGTCATTTTAAAGAGCATATTAATCTCTACATTTTAGCACCGTTTCATTTTCACACTTGTGGGGTTCGAAAATCGTTTAAATTTGACCCCTATTATCGAGGCAACCTCTGAAACTTGACGGTTTTGACCAGGCAACCCTATGCCATGTTAAAGAGCATATTAATCTCTTACTTTTAGCACCGGTTTCATCTTCATACCTTTTGGGGTTCGAAAATCGTTTAAATTGTGACCGGAAGTGAGGTTGTTTCTCTTAAACTTGACGGCTTTGACCAGGCAACCCTATCAGATTTTCATTGTAACAATGAATTCTATCTATAGGAAAAAAATTACCTTCGTACCTTATCAAGTCAATTTTTTGCAGCCGCCGCTTGGACTATAAGTTTCATTTAATTCAGGGCACGAAATTTCCAGCTTTCATTTGGCAAGCGGAATTTTTATTGTGGCGAGTAAAAATTCGGTCTAGTTATAAATGGAATTCTTACATGATACAATAGCATAAAAAATTTTTTAAATCTTTAATGGCAAAAAGATTTTAGTTGGATACTGCTTGACAAAGTGTTTCTTTGAATGAATCTTCACACTTATGATCTTATCTATTTCAGTCTTTTTGAAATCTCAAATGCAATCCATTAAAATGATTGTCAATCATAGTTGATTATAAGATATAATATATTAGACCAATTTATTACACGAAATTTTATTTACATTTGTAAAAGCATTTCAAATAATTCGGGAAACAATTCTCAAAATACGTAAAAAAAAAAGAAAAAAGAAAAAAAAATAGAAAGTCGACCCTATTTTGTGGCGAGTAAAATTTCTTTTCGGCGAGTGTAACCTAAGTTGAAATTTCGGGCCCTGTTAATTAGTAGTAATATACCGAATTCTGTTTTAATAATTTAATTTCTGCGATTTTTTTTTTTTTTTTTTTTTTTTGTAACCAAAAATATGTTTATGAACGTTGAAAGCTGCACACTCGAGTAAAACCGAGAATAAACACAATCGCTTCATTCTGACCTGGGTGAAGTCTGTAAGCTGTGAAGACCATGCGAAATCCAACCTGTTGTTTTTTGGTGGCGCATGCTCCGCATCGTGTATGGTAATGAACCACTAGAGACTCTCCAGTGCCATCTTTAATGAAGCTCTCCTGCTCTTTGTCACAGAATTCCTCACAGATGAGGCCGTCACTTTCGTAGCCACATCTTCCTGAACACACCGGATCTGCTCTAGAATACCGGCAGCAGTCCCGACACATAGGCTCGATTGTATGATTACGTGATGTTTCATTATATATCTGGAAAAAAAAAAAAAACGTAAAGTATGTATTATACGTACAGTACATATAGTACGTATAGTATGTATTATAATTAATAAACTGGATGATAAATGAGAAAAATTATCAGGAGTCCAACCAAATATCATACATAAAAAATATTCAGACGATTTTCCTAAACTGCCTACAAGAAACGAAGCTCTAAAACCTCAAAAAAATTTCCTGATACCTAAATAAAAAAACTTAAAAGGTACTGAGATGAGTAATCATTTAATGTAAACTTCTACTACTTCTAAGGCATTTCTAAAGGCCAGAAGAATGGATTTTACAGAAAATAATGAAGTATTAATATTAAATTCAAACAAAGATTTAAAAAAAAAAAAAAAAAAAAAAAAAAAAAAAAATCTGTTAAAGAATTAGTTGAAATTTTTAGTGTTCTAAAAAATAGTATGAAAATATCAGAAACAACCCTAAAACAATAAAACTCTTATTATTGAAACTGCCAAAAGGTCTGAAAGAAGACATTATCCAAGAACACATAAAAAAATATCCTTTATTAAACATCACATAAAAATTATTAAACCTGTCTCATCAGGTACCGAATTTACGAATTGGCTAATAGAATGTGACTTTTAGAAAACTCTAAAACTCTTTTGCAAAATAAAGGAATTAATATTGCGTTTCTGCATTAGAACAACTGAATATATTCAAATTATACGCTGCACAGAGTGTCAATCATACGAGCACACAAAATCAAGATACAAAGAAAACTTCTACACTTGCTCAAAAAACTCTGAAAAACATGAAACATCCTCTTGCAATTCACAACTAATGGAATGTACAGTCGACGGAAAAAGAAAAACGCAACACCCGCTTTTATTTCGTTATTAATTGACGCAGAAAATATAATAGATATAATTCAACAGAAAATTAAGTGTACTTTTAGAAAATGGCATGAAATTTTGAATTAGGGGTCATTTACATATTGAAATAAGTACCAACTTTGATTTTTTTTTTTTTTTTTTTTAGTAACACCAAATTTTTACTGCATATTTGACGTCCAGAGAATCCGATAGTGCGGAAAAATATACAGTTTGTATACTTTAGTTTTCATAAAGTTATAGTCAAAAGTGTGTTAGGGGCTATCTGTAAATCTAGAAAAAGAAAATTAAGATCATAGAAGAATAAGAACAAATTTTTATTATTTCACACCAGAAAAAAAAAAAAAAAAAAAAAAATGCAAATTATAATACAAGTTCATCGAGAATGCATGGTTATGATAATACCAGGGATGGAACATGGACGCAGAACTCATACCACTGTCAATATAAGAAAATTTTCTACTTCTTATATCAACAATATCCGGTATTAATTCTGCGCCCGTGCTCCATCCCTGTAATAAGTTCAACCTAGTTAACGTAAACACTGTTAACGTGAATTACTTTTACCATAAACTGTTTCTACAATCCTCGTCAGTGTAAAGATTAGTTACAGATAACATGAATAAATTTTTTAACCCCCTTGCGATTCACGTTAACGAGATTCGACTGTATAATTATAATTGATTTCGGATTTTCAGATATATACTTAAATACCATGACAGATAATAATGTAAAATGTAAATACACATATGAATATAATACATTATAGATATTTTTAATTTAAATATATTACACTTCCAATCAGCGTAGCCAGACTGAGGGAAATTTTTATTCAATATCCACCACTAAATTTTAATTATAACGATTGCTTAATCATTTCGAAAACACATAACAAAACTGCAAAGTAATCGTTGAAAAATTTACACAACCATTTCATTTAAAGTTTAGTGGTGGGAATTGAATAAAAATTTACCTCAATCTGGCAGCATTGCTTCCAATTGATAAGACAATGCTCTTTGGAAAATGTGAGATATTTTTCAATTAAAAAGTATCTATCATGGCAACACTGATCACCAATAAAGCTTACATTGTCTTTCACTTTAATAAAAATTACTTATCTTATGTTGTAGGCGTGACATAATATACGAATTTCAATAATATAGCTATATATTAGGGCTGGATTATTTGTCAATATATCCCCAAGTATCGGTATTTTTTTAATATCCCGATAACAATACTTAAGATCTAGCTCTGCCGATATATCCTTTTAACGATATTGCCTAGTGCGCACTGCGAAATCGATCAATATGCTAATAACTAACGCTGAACGCCAACCTTACAATATCATCTTCAAATTATGCTTCCGCGCTAGCACGCATCACGCACGAAACCCGAGTGAACGAAACTCGAGCGAACGAAACCCGATCAGCGAACATACAACAGCGAACGAGACCCGAAGAAAAAAAGCGCCGAATATCTTATTCTAATACCAATTGTCTTCTTTCCTCTCATTACTCACTGATAAACTAGAAAAAATAACCCCACGCCAAACGATATCTATTACAATACATATACTTCCTCATCCTTCATTCCTGACAAGCCTCAAATCTAAATCACTGCTTTAAAAAGGCCACCGCATAATAAAAAAATAAACCAGTATTTATTGAAAGCCATCTGCTGATTATCGCGTGAATAAGCTGACTTCGCTCAAGGTCACGGTTCTACACCTTCAGTTGAAATTCATCAGCCACAGACATACTCCAATATCACAATCCATTCACTATTAATGCGTATTCATACCTAAAATCCGCAGGTGTGTTTACAAGGAAAGACATTTGATGTTAGTCGAAACGATATATCCCTATCCGCGATATCTACTATGGGTTCTGATCTATCACACTATATTGACTTCCCACTCTACATTCATGCATTTCCCTGACCCTAAACGATAATATGAAAGAATTTATACTACCGTTAGTATAAGTTCTTTGATCATCACATCACCGCTCGTGGATCGTATCGTAGGTGATGAAAACCACAGACAAGGCGATACAAAAATAAACGCTCAATATGACGAATGCAAACAATATCTTTTATTTTAGCTCCTTTCCTGCTATTGGTTCATTGATATCGGTCTATTTCAAAGTGTCGATATTTAATGGCCAATAACATGTGAGCTTCAACATGTGTTTAACAAAGATCAACAAAGCCGAACTGATATCTACTAGAAGAGTTTTTTTGCAAATTTTCTTAGCGTTTAATAAAAAACTTCTGAAAATATAAGCAATTATAGAATGTAATTTTTTTAATATTATTTTATTATTATTAAATATTTCGATAAAATATATATATTTTTTTATATTAAGGTTTTACGTCAGTCAGATAGCTCCCTTTCTCCTTTCCCATGTTATCCAATGGGATTTTCGTTGCTTCGTTTCATAAAAATATCTCATTCAAAAATGAAGTTTTTCAAATTATGTTTTTTGAATATTACTCTTTGAACGGGTCGCCTTTTAGCTTAGTGAGCAATTTTTCGAAAAAAAAAATAATTAAAATATTTTATTTCAATAAGTAAATTATGGAGTGTGGATCTCTAAGTAAAATATTTAAATTTATTTTTTCGAAAAATTGCTCACTAAGCTAAAAGACGACCTGTTCAAAGAGTAATATTCAAAAAACAGAATTCGAAAAAGTTCAATTTTGAATAAAATATTTTTATAAAACGAAGCGACAAAAATCCCATTGGATAACATGGGAAGGGAGAAAGACTGCTATCTAACTGATGTAAAATAAAGTTTTATCTTCAGTAATTTTACTGTGACAGTTTCTTTATAGAATTAGATAATATTGGATAGTTTATTACTTTTTTTTATGTAGCATTTATTTTTCTCTTTCCATTTATTTATTTATTTATTTATTTATTTATTTTAAGCCGTACATGTTAAATAAAATTGGTTTAAATGCAAAATGAGTTACTTTAAGTAACAAAATGAAACTTTAACATATTTTTTTAAAAATAATATAATTTTTATACTGACAATGTATACACACACACACACATATATATATATATAATTCAAATTTCAATTATTGTGAAACTATTACGAATGTGAATTGAACATATATATTTAAAAAATATTGTAATGATTTGGTAAGCAGATACAAAAATAAAAATGACAAGTAACTGACATTTAGGATGCATATAAGAGTTTTAAGTAAAAAATATTACTCTCTACTACCAAAAAAGGTGTATTCAGTGGCAATTCTGAACTATTTATAATGGCAATTCTGAACTATTTAAAATGATTTTCATTTTTATTTAATACCTACATCTTAAGACAATTTTTCTTAAGCTTTATTTTTAGTAGAATTATGAATTTTGATATACTTGGTACAAATAAAACACAGACCACATATTAGCTGTGTTAAAATATAATTTTAAAATAATTAAAGCTTAAAATGGGAAGAATAGAGGATAAACTATACTAAAAAGCAATAGTATAAGTTATAAGAAACACAAAACATTAATTGTGCGATCGGTAAGTTAATTAATCCAACGGATTCAGAAAAATTGTCACTTTAATTTGGTACCTTATTTGTAACGAAATTTTGATTAGATTTTTTAAAATTAATTAAAATATGAAAAATAACCTGGTAAAAGCTTTAAAAATAACATTTAAATTTTTAATTGTCACCAAAAAAATAAAAAATAAATAAATAATAAAAATAAATAAATAAATAAATAAATAAAATAAAATAAAATAAAATAAAATAAAATAAAATAAATAAATAAATAAATTACTTTTTTTCCCAACATAAAATGAAATATGCTTTCACGCGAAAAATAAAAATATATAGGCAAAATATTAAATTTGCTCATGCACATGAAAAAATGAAAAAATGAAAATGGAGTAAAAAAACAATTTAGATAAAGTTGCACGAGAGTTCCAAAAATTAATGGAAATATAGGAAATATAAATGAACGTTAAATAAATAACATAGATATCCGCGATTGTAATGAAATGCTCGCCCTCTGGTGGGCTAAGGTGAAATTATCACACCACTGCATATCCTCATATTATGCAATCGACTTTCCATGATGAAATGGCGGAGAAAGAATAATAATTACACGTGGCTGTTATATTTACTAACAACTGCAGTGTTCGGAGAGCGCCATCTATCGATCATTACAAACGCGGATAGTAATATACATAGATCTATCATCCCCATGGTAACGTGCAAAGATTTTTGATGCCGAAAAAGTTTTTGGCATCAGCCATGATGAGAGAGTATAAAACTCGAAAACAACAATGGAATAGAATGTTGATATCATAGATATAGTAATAAGACATGGTTGATATATATTGAAAATGCCGAAGCACTGCGCGGCTTTTAATTGTAGAAATAAATTTATGAAAGGAAATGGAATAAGTTTTCATAAGTAAGTTAAATTTAACTAATTTATGAAAAATATGATTCTTTATAATCAGTTGCTTTGTTATTATTATGGTTTAAATACTGTTTTGATTTTTAATGGAATACTTTTTTTAAAAGTTTAATATTTTTTAAGTTTTTATATTAAGAGTAATATCGAATTTTCAAAATTCTTTTAAATGTAGTTAGCAGTGGCAGAGTTAAAACCCGCTTGTTTTAATATATTATAACTAGTATTACCACAAGACTTTCTTCTCTATTTAATCCTATACAAATTTATTCAATACAAATTATTTATTAAGTTATAATTTATTAAAGATATTTTCCATGATGATTGCAGACGATTTTTTTCTTAAAGTAGTATAATAATAAATGCTGAAAAACATCATTTTTGTGCAGACATGAAAATATATACAGTCGAATCTTGTTAACGTGAATCTCAAGGGGGATCAAAAATCTGTTCATCTTATCAGTAGTTCATGCTATCAGTAACTGATCGTCATATAACTAAAATAATCTTCATTTTGACGGGGATTGTGGTAACAGTTCGTGTTTAAAGTAATTCACGTTAACGAGGTTCGACTGTACATTATATATAACATTAAAAATAAAAGAAATCGGTAGCTTCGTTTTAAATTAATACAGATGTATGGTTCAACCATTCGTTTTAGAAATATTGATGAGTTCTTTCTAAAATATCCACATTGAAAATTTACACAGGCCCCGGGGGAAGAGCACTTCCTTCCCAGGAGGAAAGCAATGCTCCTACATGCACACATTTTTTTTTTTTTTTAAGTTTATTACTACTATTATCAATAATTCATATAAATTTTACATTCATGCGTTAAAACTAACTCACATTATATACATTTATATGAAATTTTGTCCTATACTGTCATGTTAAGTACTTAGACTTTAGTACTTATAGCCTTGTTTTTCAACCGGCGGATGATACGTTAACAGCGCATGCAAATTTTCCTGAAAAAGAGGATAAGTTAAACCAATTCTTCATCCGTAAATCATTTAACTCTTACTTTCTTGAAATTCATTATGTGTGTTTCCGAGTAAACCCAATTTCTGCAATATTTTGCAACAGGAAAATAAAGGGTTAACAGCTAAAGCAAGATTTCCTGTAAATGAGGATAAGTTTAATTAATTTTTCATCCCAAACACTTCTTAACTCCAAACATTCACCAAAATTATTATATTTATTTCCAAGTAAACCCGATTTTTGCCATATTTTTCCTCATTAATGTGCAATTTTTGTCATATTATTCCAAGTAACCAACAAATAAAGGTCTAACAGCAAACCATGATTTTTATGAAGATGGGGATCAGACTAATCGTTTTTTTTACCCCAAAAAACACTTAACTCCAAGCTTCCATCAAAATCGTTAAACCCATTTTCAAGAAAACCCAATTTCTGCCATATTTCCCAAACGGTAATTAAAGGGTAAACAGTAGACGCGAATTGCCCTGGGGATGAGGATATGCCTAATTGATTTTATACCTCTAGAAACACTTAATCAAAGACTTTCTTCAAAATCATTACATCCCTTTCCGAGTTAACCCAAATTCGGCCGTATTTCTTAACCGGTTGACAAAGGTTTAACAGTGAGCAGGAACTTTCCTGAATCGAAGAAAAAATCTTATTTGCACCAAATATCTATCTGTTTATCTCTCTATCTACCTATATATATATACATATATATAGAAAGAGAGATGCCAAGTTATTACGGATTTCCGTAATCTTAATACCAGAAATTTTTTTATGTATTCCTTTGTAATAACACTGCTCGGCATGAAAATTGTATTTGACACCATTTCAGCTCTCTCTTATGTAAAATGACCTCCTGAATCCGAATATGATCACCATTTTGTCCAATCACACACCGTTTTCTTGATACGCCCCCTCCCCCATTTTTATCATTGTTTGATAATTTTATACTCATCAGTTTGATTTGGAGAGCAACGATGATTATTTTAACCGTTAAATGTCTTCTGATCTGAGGAGCTACAGTGGTAGAAAGTTCTGAAACACGAACATTTGTAGTAAGGAGGATACTTGAGAGGATTTGTGCCCAGAAAAAAAAAAAAAAAAAAAAAAAAAAAAAAAAAAACACTTAACCCTAAAATTTAATCAAAATCGTCACATTCACTTCCGAGTAAACCCATTTAATGCTATAAATTTCGACTGGCCGTTAAAGGGTTAACGCGATTTTTTCTGAAGATGAGGATATGTCCATTCGTTTTATCTCTCTAAAGAACACTTAATCCCAAACTTTTATAAAAATCGTTATATCCATTTCCGAGTAAACCTAATTTCTATTATATGTTGCGACTGGCCGTTAAAGGGTTAACGCGAATTTTCCTGAAGATGAGGATATGTCCATTTGTTTTATCTCTCTAAAGAACACTTAATCCCAAACTTTTATAAAAATCGTTATATCCATTTCCGAGTAAACCTAATTTCTATTATATGTTGCGATTGGTCGTTAAAGGGTTAACACGAATTTTCCTGAAGATGAGGATATGTCCAATCGCTTTATCTCTCTAAAGAACACTTAATCCCAAACTTTTATAAAAATCGTTATATCCATTTCCGAGTAAACCTAATTTCTATTATATGTTGCGACTGGACGTTAAAGGGTTAACGCGAATTTTCCTGAAGATGAGGATATGTCCAATCGCTTTATCTCTCTAAAGAACACTTAATCCCAAACTTTTATAAAAATCGTTATATCCATTTCCGAGTAAACCTAATTTCTATTATATGTTGCGACTGGATGTTAAAGGGTTAACGCGAATTTTCCTGAAGATGAGGATATGTCCAATCGCTTTATCTCTCTAAAGAACACTTAATCTCAAACTTTTATAAAAACCGTTACATCCATTTCCGAGTAAACCTAATTTCTATTATATGTTGCGACAGGCCGTTAAAGGGTTAACACAAATTTTTCTGAAGATGAGGATATGTCCAAACGTTTTAGTTCTTTAAAAAAAAAAAGACACTTAACTCCAAACTTTAAACAAAATCGTTATATCCATTTCTGATTAAACTCAATTTCTACTACATGTTGCGATTGGCAGTTAAAGGGTTAACACTAATTTTCTTGATGCTAAGGATGTTCCAATTGTTTTAGGTCTCTAAAAAGCACTTATCCCAAACTTTTATTAATATCTTTATAACCATTTCCGAGTAAACATAAATTTCTACTCTATACAGTTGGTAACAAAAGTGTCCGACTGCATTGCGATTGGCAATTAAAGGGTTAACTCTAATATCTCAAAAGATGAGGATAAGTCCAATAGTTTTTTCGATCATAAAAACTTCTAACCAGACAGAAATAGTAGACAGAAACGATAAATTTCTTTAAATGTCGTTATTCCATACAAAAAAAAAAAAAAAAAAAAAAAAGGAAGAAGAAGAAAAGAAAAAGAAAAGAAGAAGAAGAGAGAGAAAGAGAAATGAGTATCTGGAGTTTTTTCATTCATCTTTAGTACATAAATTATTCATAAATTTTATTTGCTAAATTATCTGTGTGTATTCCCGTGTATATTCAGTCGGGGAAAGACATCCACAAGAGAGTAAAATGGCCGTCTTTTCACGAAAAAAAAAAAAAAAAAAGGCATCACTTTTTCGGCCTCGCTGATCAATCTATGTCTTATTACTATATCTATGATAAATAATATAGTCGTCTGCTCAATCACGTGATACTGAAAAACAAAGAATCGAATTCAATAAATATTGCTCTTAAGGGCAAAAATATTAATATTCAATATAAAATAAAATAAAAGTAATATTGTGCATTTGTAAACAGTAGAAAAATTGTATTTCCGAGTTTAATATTTTTTAAGAATACTTTATATGTTTATTTATTTTCACAAGTAAGAATCGATTTTTTTATATTGTAATGTAACTGTTACATTTACTGATTTAGTAATAAATAGTTGATTCACTACCTTTATTGATTTCATAAATTTAAAAATGATTTCATTAACAAACTTTGATCTATTGGCACGCAAGCAACATCTGACCGAGTTTTGTACATTTCAAGTTTGATTTTAAAAATTTTCCCGCATTCAGAGTTCGGTTCCTTCCCGAACCGGGGCTTTTCTAATATGAACTAAATGATTCACCTTTTAACTATAATGGTAGTTAAGGCTGTTCACTCCCTCTTACGATTTTCCCGTCTCAGGCAACACATCCTGGAAGTTCACTAACGAATGTTCTCTATTGAAAATGAAGTAAATACATCTTCTGGTTTGTGCACAGGACACCCAAAAGTATTCGAAAGCATTGTGTTCTATGAGAGGTGTTTCTATAAACCATATTTTAATACATTTACTATACAGAAACATTAATGAAATTTTAATATGTTATTCAGGTTCCCTATCGGATGTTTCCTATGTAAAACAGAGTATATTTCTAACTGGTTTACAGGGACACTTAAAATTATTCCAAAACATTACGTTCTATGAGAGTTATTTTTATAAACCAAATTTTAATAATTCTACTTTGCACAAAGCTTAATGCAATTGAAATATTATTCGTATGCACAAAAGAATGCCTTCTATATAATATAGTATGATTAGCATTAGATTTACAGGGCCACACAGAAATATTCAGTTACATTAAGAGCTATTAATAAAAATTTGCTAGAAGTGCACTTTCGTTTACATTACGCGTTTTAACACTTTCTTATAATTTTAGTGGGGATATGATTTCAATTTGTGTATCTGTCTGTCCGATTGTCTATCTTTCTATCTGTTTGTCTCCGGTTCCTAGCGTCCGTAAATATTTTGAGGCTATTTTTAAAATGTTACAATCAAGAATCAAGTTCACTATAGAATGTTCCCATGTTCACTATTTAAAATTATATTAATAGGTCCTGTACAACTAGTTTGTGTACAAGGAAAAAAAAAAAAATGCCAATGCATCACGTTTTAGGAAAGACATTTTTAAAAGTTATATTTAAAAAACTTTCTACTGTAAAAATCATAAAAACATTGACACGTATTGTTAATATTCTAAAATAATGTTTTGTATAGAATATGATATGATTAACTTTCAGATTTACAGGGCTACGCTAAAATATTAAGGTAGATTAAAAGCTGTAATTATAATCTAACGGGTGCATTTCCTTTTGCGTTAAACCTTTTTAACACTTTCCAAAAAACCTAAGGATGATTTTAAAATCAATTAGACTATCTGTATATTTTTCAGTGCGTCTGTCTGTTGTGTGATAACGTAGAAAAAAAGTTTAAATGTTATGCGATACAAGAATTACGTTCAGTTGGAAAGTGCTACTAATCAATGCGTATTGAATGATTTTTTTTTTTTTTTTTACACAACTTTTTTTGTCGTGTAATTTTTATCTATATGTAATTACGATTAAATAAGAAGAAAACTACATTTCGGAAAAAAAGTTGTACTATTAATAAAAGGTGAGTACTAAGAATGCTACGGAATAAATTATAAAAGTTTATTCCGTAGCAGTGCAGGGGAAAGACATTTTTAATGTATGTGCAGATATGTCATACATGATGTGCAGCATGTATGACATATCTGCACATCATACATGCTTTTTCTAAATATTATTATAAAATTAGTAAAAATTCAATATAGAAATTAACAAAATCCTTATATAATCAATATGCAATTACTTTATTTTTAACTAATATACAATCTCCAAATGTACAATGCTAAATTTGGATTCATCCCTTTCACTGTGGGATAAAAGATTTTTCCAAGTCCACTGCGTTGGAGCTTTGTTCTGTTACTTTAGCAAAAATCATTACAATGGAGCATATGAACTCCTGTTTTGTCGTTTACATTCATTAGTTCATAATTAAGCATTATTGTGTTATGTACTTGGTAAACTTTACATAGGCTTTTACATTATCGAATGCTTAAATATGCTGATTCGGCTCTGCTTAAAAAGTAAGCCCATTTTTACGGGCTATTGGCTGTAAAAATCGTTTTTATCAATTGCATTCCTTCTGAAAACTTCCACTCGGTTATTAATATTTATGATGTGAAAACGGTGAAAATATTCCCTTTCTGTTCTGCGATCAAGTGGCTATTATTATTTGAGCTAAGGCCAGATACTGGTATATATGATTTTGGTATCCAGAGAGAGCTACACACGGTTTTTCTTCTGATTTAGACGATTTCTATAGAATATAGACCTACTCCGCTACGAAAGTCAAATGGCCACGCAGATATGCCACCATCAGGGGTCATAACATTCTACTTTTCTCATACCGCTAATTTTTATAACACCTTTTCCTTTATTTAATCGCAGAAATTCGTCGGAATTTCTGTAATAATAATAAAAAAAAAAAAAAACATTATAAAATGAATAGTAGTATGGAAAAAGTAAGATGGCCCCTGCACCATTTCTAATTTAGTCCGAAGTATTGTTAGTATCCGCCTTTTTTCACACCCTTTTTATTATATCTGCAATATGTAATTACAATTAAAAAAATAAAATTAGTTTTGGAAGAAGTGGCGTGAAAAAATAACGGTTTCAAACAATGCTCCGGAAAGAATTAGAAATGGTGGCACACCTGGTCACGTAATAGTTTATTATTATCATTGTTATTTAACCTCTATGAACTAAATTTATTAAATATGCCGCATGTAATTACTCAAGTCTAGTGCATACCAAAGTTGCCAAGTTCTTCAATTTATTCCGGAGCACTTTTAGCCTCGCCTTTATTTCACACCAATTAATATATAGAATAATTTAAAAAATATATATAGCTACGATAAAATAAGGAAAAATATTTTTTATTAAAAAAAAAAAAAAGAAAAAAAAAGTGGGCTGAACAAAAGGAGGAGCTAAAAATGCTTCGGAATAAATTAAGGAACTTGGTAACTCTGTCATTGTTATTTTATGATCATTATATTATTTCAAATAATTAAAACACTCCAAATATTTAAAAGTTGGATGAATATCTCCTCAGCAAAAAACATCTTAACATTGAATGTGAAAAACTGCAATTTTGCATATAAAATATTTCCTTGTTTCCTTCTAGATATTTTAAACACCAAAAATTAATATTCAATTACTGTAGAAAATAATATATATATAGAATTTAATTGGGACCAAACTTGAGTTATTTTTTCATGAACATGTGTCAAACTAAGAAAATAATAATAATAATAATAATAATAATAATAATAATAATAATAATAATAAAGCGTCAACGTATCAGATAAACTGAAAAAAAAAAAAAAAAAAAAAAAAAACAATTGTATAGCTACATTTAATCTTACCGCAAAAATGTTAAAAACAAAGCAACATGAAGATACGAAAACAACAACGGGTAGTGAGAAAGAATGATAACTTGAAAAATTCCGATTAAAAAGTCTGCTAGACAAATATTATGAAGTATCTCAGTAGAATAAGAAACACCTTTTAAAAGGCGAACCAAGTTATTGTTATTTCTTCATAGAAAATGAAAACTTGCATGGTTCATGTTCATATTATTAACATCATTATCATTATATTATTGTGTATTAAAGACATTAAAGGCAGTAAATATTTATGAAAAGAATTTCTTCTTCTTTTTTATCGTACTAAAATTTGCTTCTCTTGACTCTAGTTCGGAAAATTGCTAGTCATAGTATCTATGACAACTGGCCAAAAATGTAGCTCCATGACATATTCTATTCTAAAGATTTACTGAGAAAATTTATAATATACATTAATTAAAAAAATTGTGATGTTGACACTACATAATTTCTTTCTACACCACGGAAAAAAATTATATACATTAAAATAATAAATATACATTATTATTTGGAAAATATTTACATTTTTGCGTGTGGCAAATGCTTAGTCCGCATTTATCAATTATCAATACAGTCAGTAGCAGTTAATACAGTCCGCATTACAACGATCAGTAATAATTATGATAAATTGTTGTAATGCAGGCTGTATTTCATATATTTTTTTTTAAATATTTTTCATTGAATTCTAGTCACAAGATTCTTTTACACCTCCGTTTATTTATTTATTTTCTTTTTCTCATTAAAAAATTCGCGTTCGCACTTTTGCCACAAGCGGAAACATAAAAACTCTCATTCAAGAACTCGTAGCAAAGCGAGTTCTAGACGTAGATTCACGTCATCTGAAAATCTCCAAATCCACCAGTGGGCGTTTCTTTCGCAATTTGTAGGTTATTTATTTCTTAAAAATATACCCAATATTCATATTTGTACTATCAATCTACTACGGATACAAATGCTGTGATTCGAAAGAGTATAACTATAATGTATATCCATTTGTAACATAAATGTGAATACGGAGAATTTTGTTCTGAAATATTATAACAAAGAAGAATAACACCCACAAGCGGACCTTACTGTGAGAAAGACAAAAACATGCGGTCGTGAAAGTGTTATTGAATTGAAAATTACAGAGAAAGGGTTGAAAAGTATCATATACTGCAAAATATATAAATTACTTATTTTATCAATAAATTTGTATATTATTACGCATTCAAAAATTGCGTTTTTTATGGGACATGCTATATAAGAATAGAATAATATTTACTAAAAATTACCTTCATATAATCTCGACAATCATAATTAGCATCTTTTCTTAGTTTGACATCATCTAAGTGAAAAATCACCCCATAACCAGTCGGTGGCCTTATTACAGCTACGCACTCTTTTTCTTCATCTTCGGAAAGATAGTCGGTGGCTTTAAGAATGCCGGTGGATCCCGTACCGTGGTGGTGCATGCGAATTTTGAAGTTTGGGTGTGTCTTACAAATAGCAGCCATGTCATCTGAAACGTCAAGAATAGAAATGACTTTAACAGTGAACACAATTTAAAAATATACCTATATATATTATAGTAATTGTTTTCCTTTAAAAAAAAAAAAAAACTATACTGTAAAAATATATATATTTTTAGCGATACTAATGCTTTTTTAAGGAGAAGAAGGAAATTTTATATACAGGGTGAGCCAAAAATCCCTGACACATTTTAAACGTTAATATAAAGTAATTGATTTAGGAGAGTACTGTTTGTACTACAACGCTTTTTATGATAAAAAGGTTTATTAAGTAAGTTCAAAATTAATAAACTTTGAATAAACACCATAAAATGCAATAAATTCGCAACAATTGTTTTGCGTCGAAAGAGCACACGACCCTTCTTCAGGCGAATTTTTTGTATTTATCAGCGAGTTTATTGCATTTTATGGTGTTTATTCAAAGTTTTGTATTTATTGATTTTAAACGCCAGTTCTGCAGTGCTTTTTTATCAAGTTCAAAATTAGTTCAAAACTTTCTTCTTAAATACTGTATATTTAAAACAGAAAAAAGCATTAAAAACGCAATACAAGCAATAAAAGAGCATTTATTTTGTAAAATTGATCACAATATTTCAACATATGCGCATTCTATAGGTCGAACCACATATAAACGGTGATCTAAATGAATCAATCCTTGTATTTGCTAACATTGATTATAGAAGAGACTGGAATAAATTAATTATTCGCATCTTGGATATTTTAAAGTGAGCCACAGATGAACCCTTTGTTCTTCACATAGTCCTGTAAGAAGAAATCAAGAGGAATTAAACCTGATAATGGAGTTGGGCATAGCAAAACTACAAGAAACGTTACACAGGATGAATCTGAATTCATCTTAACGGCCCTCTTCACTCACCGTCGCCGTAAGCCCGAGCCAATGTTATTCTATGGGGAAATTTTCTTTACAAATAACTTATTAACTAATGCATATTTTTAAATTCTGTTTTCACATTCAGAAAATTCCCAACTGTTAAATTGACGGATCTTTTTTAAAAATGTATTTTTTTAATTTTTAATATTTTATTTTGAAATTGAAAATGAAAAAAATTCACATATTGAAAATTCGTATTTTGCAGCTTCAAAATAAAATATAAAAAATTTAAAAAATAATTTTTTAGAAAAGGTGCGTCAATTTAACAGCTGGAAATTTTCAGAATGTGAAAAGAGAATTTAAAAATATGTATTAGTTAATAAGTTATTTGTAAAGAAACCTTTACCATAGAATAACATTAGGTTCGGCTTCCGGCGGCGGTGAGTGAAGAGGGCCCTTAAGTATTTGGTGAAAGATAGGTAATACTAAAAAAAAAAAAACTATTTCACATAAGGAATAAATAAATGTTCCGTAGGGTGCTTTGTATTCACAACTTCCATTAACTCGCACAAATCTTGTCGTCATTCGACAAGATAACTTCATTGAACGTTGGTAATTGTGAAGTAACATAAACCGGTAAATGTTTAACAAACTTGCAGATTTACGGTGGGGTAACAAAAAGTTGTCTTAGAAATACACAAATGTATGAAGAGCACTATTCCAAACGACGCGTACAACAGTGTCAAATATTTTCATTGTCAATCGGCGCCTTCCTCGATCAACATTATTACCAGCAAATTATTCTGTTTTGTTTAGCTGTCGATGAACACGTGAAAATATTTAATGTTGTGTTACATGCTGGTTGAGGTAGCGCTCTACATAAATTTACGTAGCTTTAACACAATTTCCTATGCAGCAACAGAAAATATACCACTAAGTGTATACTGATTCATTATCAAATGTATATTGGTTAAGAAGCTTTTCGTTAAATGTATACTAGTTCATCTTACTTCTGTAAAGTCATCGTGTTGAATAATGATTAGTTAAACTTAACATCAGACACCTTTCCGCATGAATGTGAGTTGTGGACACAAAACGCCTTCTACACCGTCATGCGTTCATTTGCTCCCATGCTTTCGTACATGAAATAGTCTTTTTTTCTTATTGCCTACTTGCCTCACCACTAAATATTGATGAACTCTGTATAAACAAAACATGAGGAAAAATAGCGCCATCTGAGAGAAAAATCTGTAACTTTTTTTTTGTTTTTCATCTTAAACCAAGCTTCCCTATAACATTTTAATGTTGTTTCAAAAACATAACAATTAAATATTACCGAAACATTATTACTATACCAAAAACGTTTATAAGAACTTAGTTTGCTTTTATTTTAATGTAAAATAGTAGAAATATCCGGGATCGTAACCAATAAACAGACACGTAACAGAAAAGTTCCAGTCACAAGACAAAAAGGATACTGTAAAGAGCATAAACGTATAAAAAAGGTATTAGAGATCATTTTCCTGAAGAATACTGCGATAATGAATGTTTTTTTTTTCTTTCCACATAACTGAAACATTTTGCGCTTTAAGATTTTCCTCATAAGAAGCATTGCAGTGCTAATCGTCCTCTCGTACCCCTCTTATCTGATTTTATATTTAAGTTTAAAATGCGTCACAGACTTTTGGTTCAACTTGTAGTTTTCCATTTAATGAAATTTACGTACAAGATTAGTACTTAAAAAGTCTCGAAAATTTTCTTTTGTTTCTCGTACAATCTATTAAAAATAAACGTTATATAACATGTTTATCATCACCATCATCATCATCATCATCTTCTTCTTCTTCAAGCATTAGTCTGGGAGCCTGTTCCGGCTTCTTGGTCTAACCACCGTTTTCTAAGTCGGCCGCAGACTCGCTTTCCCCTTGGAATGTAGTAGATGGCAACTCTCAGTAGTCTTCCGCGTGTCATACCTTAGACATGAGTTTTCCAATTAGTGCGGTATTCATTGATCTTGTTTAAGAGGCTAAAAACTTTTAATTATCTTCCAATGTCTTCCTTTCTAATTTTGTCCATAAATGTGCAGCCCTTTAGAAATTGTTGGTACCGTATGTATGCTGCCTGGATTCTGCTTCTATCCTGGGCACTCAGGGTCCATGTCTCTGAGCCATACAGCAAAGTGGACACAGCCATAACCCTATAAAACTTCAGTTGTGTTTCTTTTCTCGTTTTTCTCTTTAGTGTTCTTATGAGAGTGTCACAAATATGTTGGAATTTGTGTAGTTTTTTTTTCTTCTTTTTTTTTTTCTTTTTCCTTTTTTTTTTTTTTGGGGGGGGGGGGGAGGGGAGTGTAATCGTTATCATAATGTTTGTAATTACATGAATAATTCATCTGAATTGCTTATTTAATTAAGAATTAAGTTTCTAATTTTACTTTTATCTGAAATCTAAATTTACCAAAAATACACTATCTACCAATAATAATTTGGATACTTTCGAATTTAGATGTATTGCTAAATATCTAAGAAAGTTCTTTAACCCGTTAGTAGTCGCTATCGACAGCGCCACCTATTGCATTGTGAACTTTTGTGTGAACTTTCTATTTAACTGTCACCAATAATTTTAAGAAGTGATGTGATCGACGTTAAATCGATTTTATTCGCGTTTTATGTATATCAAATGCCACTTCTACAAATTTTTGGTGGCTATTGAATAAAAAAATCTGTAAAATCTGAAAGATGGGCTGCAAGTCGACCAACTAGCGACTACTAACGGGTTAGGAATCATCTTGAAACTTCAGTGCTGTTAAAAACATATTACACCCGATATATTTCATATTTCAGAAAAAGTTGTGTCCTGAAAAGAAAAAGGGGATCAGTGAAAGATTAAACAAAAGTAAAAATGTTCTGGATCACCCTGTAAAAAGTAATCTTATAAATGCGTTTTGGCTGCAGCGTGTGATTATGAGGATTCTTCTCATTATCTGTATAAATTTTTATGAGGCTACCTCATATATTCATGGATATATAACTTTTTTTTTTAATTGAAAAAAAAAAAAAAAAAAAAAAAAATTACACTTTTTAATTATGACACGTAGGATATTAGAGCCAGTCAAAGTCACTTTTAGGAAATTTGGAGTACTATATTACACACAACATACTGTAATCAGAATGCAAAAATTTTAAATATCTTGTGAAATATGGGCATTTTTACTAAATAATTTTTAATCACGCACAGAGCCTGATTAAGGGGGAAGCACACATTATTTATACTTACACCGTTATTTTTTAACAAATACTTTCCTCCTATAATAAACAGAAAATTCTCATTAAAAATTATTTTAAAAGAATTCTGGTGTCTAATAACGGTGAGTAAATTGGATTGTTTTACACCGTTCATTTTTTATAAAAAATATTTCCTCGTCAAAGCGTGGAATTTCTATGACATGAAGTAAAAAATAACTGTAAAAATATTCCGGTGAGAGCGGAGATAATGTGTGCTTCCCCCTTAATCAGGCTCTGACCACACATACGCCAGCTTTAAAAAAAAAAAAAAAAAAAATGCATTTGCATAATTTATTAACCAAAGGTATTGAGCAACGTATGTGAAAACCCCAAACAAATATCGTGCAAATTCAAAAAGTTATGAGAGATAGAATGAACAGAATTTCAGTTTCTCTCTCCCTCAAAAAAAAAAAAAAAAAATGGAAGACGATAGGGGTTTTTTATCAATATTTATTTATAATCAGGGAACACTCTATTACCATTGGACATTGACTGAATCAAAATAAAAAAATGTGAGTAAAGCTTTTTATAGTTTAGATTTTATTTTGAGAGAACTGAAATTCTGTGCATTCTATATCTCATAACTTTTCGAATTTACACGATATTAAGTTACCTTTGGCTATTAAATTATGCAAAAGAAATTTTTTGAAAGCTAATGAATGCGTAGTTAAAAATTATTTAATAAAAATGCTCATATTTCAAAAGATATTTAATATTTTTGCATTCTGATTGCAATATGCTGTGTCTAACGTAGTACGTCAAGTTTCCTAATAATAATCTATTTAAAAAAACTTTTAAAACCCAAATTCTTAATGTATCATATCACATAAATCTTTTCGAAGTTATGAATTTGCAATTTTTTTTTTTTTTTTTTTGTATTAAGGTGAAACGATAAATTTCACCTTAATACAAGAAAATTTGCAGACTTCCATTGACCGATGCATTGCTATGATTGGCCATTAGTTATTGCTCTGGTTGTGCCATCTATCGGTCATTATAAACGTAAATATGCATTTTTTTTTTTTTTTTTTTTTTTTTTTTTTTAATAACTGCATAATTGTTTTAGAATTATAAAAATATGCATACAATGTTGCTCCCTGCAAACAATTTTTTAAATTTGAGTTTAAAAAAATATTTTAAATATGTTTGTATACTACTTTGTGAATGTATCGATGAGTTAATTTTTATAAATCATTTTTATATTTGAATACTAAATTTTTGCCTTAAATTTCAGCATTCGAACATAAAAAAAAAGGCTTCTTAAAAAAAAAAAACTCTTCAAAAATTCTTAGGATACTGTGTAGTCAACGAAAAATGTTCTTTTATCAATCGACATCTTTTCAACTAATTATCTGCAAAAATTAACACTCCGGACTTTCGAACGCTCGACCACTGCGTTGCTAACAAGGCACTCTAACCACCTGAGCCACGGAGAGACAAATGAAAAAGTTTATATTTACCTTAAAATAGAGGCGCATTTTTTATTAGCTTGAGATTCACAAACATACCGTAGTGAATGACAGTAAGTGCATAAGAATTTAGGGAAAATGGCTTCGCACTGGGTCTAATACCCTACGTGTTATAATTTAAAAAGTATAATTAAAAAAAAAAAAAAGTTATATCTCCATGAATATAAGATGTAGCCTCATAATAATTTATACAGATAAGGAAAAGAATCCTCATAATCACATGCTAAGGCCAAACCACATTTAAATCATTCCTTTTTACAGGGTGATCCAAAACATTTTGTTTTTGTTTAATTTTTTACTGGTCCCCTTTTCCTTTCAGGATTCAACTTTTGCTGAAATATATGAGATATAATACGTTCTTTACACTACCAAAGTTTCAAGATGATTCCTAAATAACTTTTTTAGCTATTTGACAAAACGTCTAAATTCGAAAGTGTCCAAATACTTATTGGTAGATGAAAGAAATAAAACGTGTCAATTAAATACAACAGGGAAAGAGTTTTAATTTTCTCCATTATATTCCGTTTTCCATTATCATAAATTTAATAATTAAATACTGTTTCAAAAGTGTTTTTTTTTTTTTTTTACTATTTCTTTAGCTGAGATTTTTTTCTTCCAATCTATTTTCCATTAAAGTCTTGATAGTTTTGTCATTTATCATTAGCGTCCATTGGGCATATCATTCAGGCCCATATCCCTCAGATAGGCAATTGGCCTTAATCCACACAGCAACAACAACATGGGTGCAGTAGTACTTATAGTTCTTTTACAAGGTTACAAACTAAAGTTTTAATAAATTACAGTCAACAGGCTGATATTATTTGAAGTTTATTTCAGTTATGTTAAATTGTTAAATATATATATATATATGATACATTGCTTAACAAAATTATTATCATTATGGGAAATGATGAACGCAGTACTTTTAGTTCTTTTACAGGGAAGCATGAAAGAATTAGCATATTTCATGTCCTGTGGCCTATGGTGACCTTTATCTGGTAGAGCTTTAAAATATTTAAAACTGGATGAAACTGACATATGCTCCAGAATTTCGCTACAGCATGATTGTTACTAGAAATTGCATATTTACCATATGCATAAAAACCCATAAAAGAATTTGAATGCATTACGATTCGTTATAAAAACGTACGAACTTTGAAAAAAAATATTCGAATGCTCTAGCGCATTTTTCAAGTTTGTTTATTTACGAAATTATTCATTGAATCAAATTTGTTTAAGAGCCTGATAACAGTTTAATGTCGAAAATCCAGTGAAGTCATTGTAGATTTTTTTTTATTTTTCTAACGAAAGTTACTTCCACTAAAGCATAGAAAATTACAGAATTTTAAATTAGTTTGCATACAATGCTCTTATTCTTCACCAATTATTAGCACCTTATTTTCAGGCATTTTTTACTATAATTTAATCTACCAATTGGCATATCGCGTTTTTGCAAAGATTCATTTTGGGAAAAGTCAAACAAAAAACTGAATTGATTTCGAATAAATTGGTACAAATGACATTCGCGTAACATATATTTTTAATCAAATGCAATAAAGTCTCGCGCAACGCTGGGCGGGCCGCGGTAGCCTGGTCGGTAAGAGCAGCGAGTTCGTGATCGAAAGATTGCGGGTTCGGTCCTCGAGCCCACCGAAGATCGTCGTGTACGCTGTACGCTAATGGCGACTGGTGCACGTTAAATTCCGTCGTGGTTGCAAAGTCTTCCAAGTTCCCATCAAAAATTAGACCACTGGGGGTACCGGAACATGGGTTTCACCTTGTTTCGGATCAAAATTCGAGTTCCTGTTGTTTGCTGGTGCTGCCATCTTTCGCCAGCTTCTGGAGCCAAGTCGTACTTCCTCCCTAGTGGCGCTTCTCTAAAAAACGGAAGACGCACCCCCCCCCTCCCTGCCTTAAATCCGGATAGTTCCAGTACCGAGGCTCGGAATTTCCGAGTGTCATAAGAAAGAACAAACACAACGCGGGGCAAGTTTGCCTCATGAATATTACAATTTTGTTTTTTAACACCACTAATTTTATGTCACAGCAGCTGCTTTATATAAAAAAACTAAATCGAGTGTGTGAACCAATAGATTGGTACTCTATAAATTTAGTGGTACTGAAAAATAAAACAGTTTTATTTATTTGTAATCTCTGCCACCGCGTTGTACGAGACTTTACTGTATAACAAATTGTTGTTTTACGAATTTTTTTAGACGTTATGAAACAAATCTACGTTAGAAATTAAATTGTATAACTTTTTCTCAATATTGTAGTTAAAGACAAGCTTACTGACGGGTTAAAAAGTTATCATAGGTGCTAAATTTCCATTTTTTTCAACGAAGACTTCATACCGGAAAGTTTTTATAAATGTTTTTTATAAATATTTAATTTTATTTATTCCTCGAAAATATATATGACTGACACATTCCTTTTTAAAAATAATGGTGATAAATCGGATTTTAAAAATAGAAATTTTGGCAGCTATATATTATGTATATTTTTTTACCTTTTACCGTGACCATCTCCTTGCAAGAATGATGTATATGACACGCGATAATCTGAGAAAAGCTGTTTCTTAATGGTGGCGGGGATACTGCGTCATTACTTTCTAGAATGAAGGTATGTGTAATATATACAACAGCAGATTTTAGCGAGTTTGATAAAGTCTCTAAGTTTCGGGAGAAATATCTTCGAAAACGAATGACCGTCGAGTGATCGCTAAATGTTGCTATCACTGAATTCGAAAGTGGAAAACTAGTTGCGAAATAGAGGGGAGACATTGACATGGAAACCTTTGCCTAGTGAAAGGCTGCTGTCCCGTTTAATTAAAACAAATAATCCATGGCGATATAAAACAAGATACAAGGACAGGGTCAGGGATATCTTACATTAGAAACTCAAGATAAATATTCTTGTGAGCAGATCATTTCTAATACAAAAACACCTACTGAGCTATATCCTATCAAAGAAACAGCAATTATTACAAATTCTTCAAAAATAAGACGTAGTAAAAGACTAATTAAAAGTTACATCACTCCGAAAATAGCTTAATGCAATCTAAATAGATATATAATGTATCAGCATTTGTGACATCAAGTTGTTTTAGATGTGGATTCTACAGAATATGAGTCTCTCATATTATCAAGACTTCTCTGCCTCAACATGTCTAGCAGGCCTGCATGCGTGGGCATTAAAATAACGTAAAAGAGATGTCTTATTTGACAAATAACTTTTATTTCTCATCATGTCAATGGTCATTCAAATTATATCGTACCGTTTTCCATATGAACATTTGTTTTTCTTTTATACTGCGAGTCTTATGAAGAAATAGGCGAGATATATATGTTATGCTTTAGGGTTCAATAAATATCTTTACCAACTATGTATATTTTTATGTATCATTTGCAAGGCTAGAGTTTTCCACCAAACGAACATTTCTTACCAAAAAATATGCATTGCATAGTAGTTGCTTGATGAACATATTGATGTATGTATTTTTATTTCTCAGAGTTTCTATAGAGCAAGAGATATAACATCTTGTTTTACACTTTAGAATATCATTGAGTAGAAACTCCGAGCTCAGTAACTACCTTTGTAAGAAAAAAATTCTGTGATTTACTTATAAATATGTCACAATCTTTTTCTAGATATTTCTGAATGATCAAAAGAATAAACACAACTATGGGTTGTAGCCATTTTCCGAAAAAATGGTGTAGCAATTAAACATATCCGTGACTGTAATCTGTATTGTCACACTTAGGGACTTTTTTATTAAGTACCTACTAGTAATTTTTAATTGTAACGGCTACATAATCACTTCAAAGAATCGAATTGAATCGAAGATAGAAAAGCTGGGGTGCCCCTGGGCCACTAGGGTCATTTCGAAGATTATTCCTGTATTATATATATATCAAATAACACTCCTCAAAATTATTGGTGACTATTGAATAAAAAATTTCCTAAATTTGGTAACGTTAATCTGTAATAAGAACACACATACCCTGTTGGTTATATTTCTTATTTATTGGTTTCCTGTGAAAATTTATATTTTTGAGTGCATATTAAAAATATAATTAACTTCAAAAATATTATAAGAGCTTTAAAATAAAAATTTTCAATAACGATTTTGATTCGGTATCGTATTCTAATCTTGGAGTAAGATGATTTACGTTATTTCAATGCAAAATATTCCTTTTGATTTTAATTGGAACGACGAAATAAATTTTTTAAAAGTAACTTTTTTTTTTTTTTTTACGTTGAGTATCTTAAAATATTATTTTATTAATATTATCTATTACCTTATTTGATATTTTGCTAAAATTAATGCCCAGATGTAACTTAAAACAACAAAGAAGATAACTAGACATCTCTTCTCAATGTAATACTACCGACATCTTACCCCAAAACATTGAACAAGATGTATATTCGCTTATTAACTTACAAAAGGGGGAACTTTATAAATTTGGCGAAAAGAACAGACACTGTATTTTTAAAAATTACCCAAATAATAATAATAATAATTATTATTATTATTAATATTATTTTATGGTTTTTTAGTTAATGTTTGTATAAGTAACATGCCAATTTTTTTAAACTTACCAAATGAAGAGATATGGATTATTGCTCCAAGCTAATCTAAGAAATTCCTGAAAATTCGGGAAAAAAAGTAACATATATCTCATCAATGATATATTTTCTCCTATGAATGTCCTGCAAACCCTACACCTGTTCTATACGAAAACCACAGGAAACGCCATCTTGTCCATCGCGGAATCTTACCCCCCAACTTACCTTAAGTTTGATTCATCAATGTATATGGAATTTTAGAAATTAGTAAAAGCGTACAAAAGTGAATTTATTAAAAAAAACGTAGATTTAGTTTTGTAAACCACACTATACTGATATTGTTTTATTTAGTTACTAGCAAACTTTCCCCCTTCACTGGTTACTACAATGTAAATGAATTATTTTTTTTAATAATAAGTCTCTCTCTCTTTTATTATTATTATTATTATTATTATTATTACTTTATTTATCAATACGCCTCAAAAATTTGAACAGTTATCGTTTGCTATTAATGAATTATTTCAAAATTAATTTATAGAAGCTTGAAATTTAGCCAAATGTCTTCTGTTAGGCCTTAATTAAAATAAAAGATAAGCATTTTCTAAAATTTAGTCCTTAAGTGAGGAAAAGGGGACATTTCTACCCGTTATTCGCACGTGAAAAATCGTAGTAGATTCTAATAAAACTTCCAAATTTATCAAAATTTTTCTCTTAGGTCTTTATTAAAGTAAAAGTTTCGAATCTTATTAAATTTAATTCTTAAGAGGACTCTCTACTTATCGTCCCCGGAAGCCAAGGACAATGTTATTCTGCGGAGAATTTTGCCTCATTATAACTCATTAACTAATACATATTTTTAAATTCCATTTTCACATTCAGAAAATTCACAACTATTAAACAATTTATAGCTTTCTAAAAATTATTTTTAATATTTTATTGTGAGGTTGCAGAATGCGAATTTTCACGATGTGAAACTTTGCATTTTTGAGCTTAAAAATGAAATCTTAAAAATTTAAATAATCAAATTTTAGAAAGCGATAAACCGTTTGCCAATTGTAATTTTTTTTAATGTGAAAACAAAATTTAAAAATATATATTAATTAATGAATAATAACGGGGGAAAAATTCCCATAGAATAAGATTGATTTCGGCTTTCAGAAACGATAACTAGAGAGTTCTCTTAAGGGTGTGAAATGGTGTCTAGCATTTCTACCCGTTCTCTGCAAGGGGAAAAACGCAGTGGTTTTCTGTAGAAGCGAAAGATTTAAATATATATATATATATATCCTTTTAGGCCCTAATTAAGGTAAAATATAAGAATTATCCAAAATTTAACACTTAAGGGGATAAGATGGGGGTGCTTATAGCATTTCTAATTTCTATCCATTCTTCACACGCATAAAATCGCCGTGGTTTTCAAAAGAATTTTTCCCCAGATTAGCTTAGCTTTTAATTTTTCCCCTTGCTAAAATCGGGTAGAACTGCTAGTTGTATTATAATTTGGAGTAATAATTACCATTTCTTACTACTTATTCTATCGCTAGTAAATAAAAGTCCTACACGATCATAGTAAAGCATAGCAATTTTCTCTATTAAAATACACTTTCTTTTTTTTTTTTCAATAACTTTTAAGAAATGACATCATTTTCAAAAACGATAGTGCTTCATTCGGGAGGTTTTGCGAAAGTGATGTCCTTTTATTCTAACATGTTATAAAAATTTCTTTGATTTTTAATGATATTGACATTGAGTCATTTTGACGTAGGCTGCTACCACGAACACATCGTCGAATAGTGACGTAGAAATATGTTTACAAAAATTATAAAGTCAAAGACATCATAACATCAGTTCTACTCGTTAATTCTACATGGAAATTGTTTGATATATTTACTATCGTAATTATTTTGCAGAGTACCAAATTATTAAAACCTTAAATTTACTGATGTCACATTCGATCATCGATAGACTTCTAGATCTGCTAACTTTGCTAGTTTATCCGTAATGGTATTACTCCCCGCCTTTTTTTCACACCAGAATAGTTGTAGAGCAATAGTCTTCTTATTTAATCATGAGAACATATTGCTGTATATTACTCTACAACTATTCTGGTGCGAAAAAAAGGCGGGGCCTAATACCATTACGGATAAACTAGCATAGGTCTAGATTTCGATATGCTCGTGGTAGCCCCCCGTATTCACAGTAAAATGTAAATGTGTAATGGAAATTTTGACGAAAACGTAATTAAAAAAAAAAATTTTTAATCATTTCATTTATATAAATGTTATAAAGGTTAAATTTCCGATGTCAGTTCCGATGTTCAATTTAACACGACAGAACTTTCCAACCAACTTAATCTTTTACCGGTCCTATTTAATTTCATTCCTGTGGTCAGTGCAGCCAAATTTAGGGATTTTTTAATTTAATATCCACCTCTAAATTGTAACTCTAACGGTTGCCTAATCACTTCGACGGCTATTCTTCTATTATGAATATCAAATATCACTCCTACAAATTAGTGCTGGTAATTGAATAAAAAAGCCCCTTTACTTGACAATACTGTTTAGAGCGTTAGGGTCACAAAGGCTTAACAGTATAAACGAAAGAAAAAGTTTTCATTTTTATAAAGACAAATTGCATTGAATATAAATTTATAAAGTTGAAAAAGAATAAACAGTATTTCATTAAAAAAATATATATAAGATAACTATAAAAATAAAGTACCTTTTTAACGTATTAATAAATATTTACAAAGATATTATTATTATTTTTTTTTATCTTCCTCTTTGTATTTATTTTTATTCTTGACTCTTGCTTTTTTTTGTTCTTTGTTCTTTTCCTTGCAATGATTTCCCCCCTCCCCCCTTCTTCTTCTTCTTCTCCTGTCCTATTTTATATTTGACTTCTCGACGCACATGACTATTTTTACATTAGATTAAAACTACCGGAAAATTAATTTATTTTCTTTACCAAAACGAACATCCCTATTTATAATTTTATATGGCCGTGTTTTACAAAGTTCCTGATATCTTCAATAGAAGCTTTTGGTAGAAGTAAGAAATCTCAAACAAACAGCTTAAAAATTCTTCTAAATACAATTATGCAGGTTGCAGACATTATGAAACGATATCCTTTTCCAGATCTGACAGATTTTTATTCAATAATCACCAATAATTTTAAATTGTAATGCTTGCCTAAATTGATAGTCTATTGTGTTCAGTTCTCAAAATTATTGGTGAAATTGAATAAAAAATCCATCAGATCTGGCAATACTGTGTTCATGTTATTTATTTTAGCAACCTAATTGTCTGTACTATTAAAATTTAAAATAAAAAGCGAGATTTATAATCAAGAATAAGATTACAAGTTCAAAAATACATATCTTTTCTTTCATATCAGACTTCATTTATTAGTTTGTTGAAAGCTTGCATTCCGCACCCGTTCAATTCATAACTGATACGTTTAAAATTAGATGGATCGCAGGATAAGAAAGTTGAACGCACTTTCAAAAAATATTTACACCGTTTACTAGGTATTTGGGTAATTTAGATCATCCGATGGCTTCATTAAAAGGAAAAATAAAATATAGAAAAAATAGTTATCTTCAAGTGTCTGAGATTGTTTCATTAAAAAGAAAAATAAAAAGAGAAAAGTGAGAATAGAGAATAGAGAATAGAAAAAAAGATATTCAACTGTCTGAGATAATCTCAGTGCAATGCTGGATTTTACTACAACAATTCTCTTATTTTCTTGCTTTAAAAATGTTTTAACAATTGTTGCCTTTAAATTTTTTAGATGAAAATTCAAAATTTATATTTTCATTGTTTGTTTATGTTAGTTCGATGATCGTCTATAACTATTTGATCATTTAAATATAGGGGAGACCCGTGTACCTAGGGCCATCATGTACCTAGGGCCACTCCACTTTATTTGAATAATATTTAATTTTAAGTTTAATACTCAATTGGACGAGTAACAACACCAATTGCTACTTTTACAACTACTACTTTGGAACTTTTGAGGAGAGAGTTTTGACAAGTTACATGTAGAAAACGAATTTGCATAGTTTGAAGTAAAATTTTGCAGCTCATCTCTTTTGCTAATTTACAAAGGCGAGTCAAATATCTTTCTTTCATTTCTAGTGTATAATTTCGCTTGTTATATTGAGTAATAAATGAGATATTTAATTAGTCCTCTCTGCAGGATTTTTTAGTGGAAAGCATTTTGAATGAAGTTACCAAAACTTGTACCTAGGGTGCCTTGTAACTTAAGCCTTGTAATCTGCCTTGTACCTAAAGCCAGTGTGTTTGGACCTATTAACACTTTCGCGACCGCATATATTTGTCTTTCTGACAGGAAGGTCCGCCTGTGGCGTTTTTCTCATAAGTTACAATTTTTTAAAACAAAATTTTCCGTATCCACATTAATATTACAAATGGATATGCATTATGATCATACTCTCTCTAATCAAAGTATTTGCATCCATAGCATATTGATTGTACATACAATTATTAATATTGTGTATATATTTTAGAAACAAATGACACACAAATTGCAAAAGAAACGTCCACTGATGGAGTTTCATATTTTCAAATGACGTGAATCTACGTCAGCGGTCGCGAAAGTGTTAAGAAACACAGTACAACCTCTAGCAATTGCATGCTGGCAAACCCTGGTAAACCAATCACTATATATGACGTTGCTGAAAATGTTGGCAAGTCCTATCCCTCAGCCTTTACTCCTGTATACATTCTATCAGTCTTTCGTGTATCCGGCATATGGCCAATGAATCAAAACACATTCACTGAGGATGAATATTTAAGTTCAAACGTGACTAAAAGACAAGATCCCTCCATATATTAAAAGAAAAAAAAAACATCCAGGAAGAAAGTGAACCAAAAATGATAGAACTGGATGTCTGTTTCGTGCTCTGTTGAAATTTCGAAACCTTCAACATCTAACGTCTTTCCGTGTGTCATGTTTTAACAGGTACGAACCAAAGCAAAACCTTTACCTAAAGCAAAACCTCCCACATCAAAGAAAGGATGTGACCGAAAATCAGAGGGATCTAGAAATCCAAGAGACACTCCAGAAAAAAGAAAAAAAAGAAAGAAATTGAAGGGGGGAAAAAAAAAAGTGAAAAATTTCGTGTTTCAAATTAAGGCAACAACATAATTATTATATGATAAATAAATATATTACTTGATGTTGTTTCTTTTATAAAATACATGTTTATATGCTTATTTTCTATTCATTACAAAGTGAAATCTAAATTTGAGAGAATGGCCCTAGGTACAATTAGGTCTGGCCCCACGTACAATGAGGGTGTTGTACCTAGGGCCACGAGTGAAGTTTTTTTTTTAAAACCTTCTATTTGTCGGAATTTATTATTTTAGGTATTTATATTAATCCCAACTGGAAGTAATTAATCCTAAAGATATGTTCATATCAGTTTGATAATTTTAAACAGATCAAGGGCTCTGCTTTTGGGCATTGAAAAAAAAGCGGATCTAGGTACACGGGTCTCCCCTATATTTGATGATTTCATTTGCGATTGTAATGTTTTAATATATATCTATTATGTTTATATATATATATATTCCAGAAAAGAAATGCTGAATTTTGGGTTTTCTACGTGTGAAGAAAGGCACATAAGATTGATAAGTCACATTGTACATGCATCAGAAAATTTTCTTGGAAAAACTTTACCAATTATTTAGCAATACAATGTACAGTCAGAAAAAAAAGCCCTCCTTTCCCCCCCCCCCCCACACCTAATTTCGCCGTAAATTACCGTAGAAACATGTGGTTGGTACCGATCGATTTGTAATAACGTCTAGTTCATAACGATATAGTTAGATTTTGCTTAGGTGGTCATCTACATATTAAAACTGGCATCAACTTAATATTTTTTTCAACGGTAACCTTCATTTTTTATCATTTTTTTTTTTTTTTTTTAATTATTTGATTCAAATCATAGCGAAAAATGGTATCGTTTGTATATTTCGTTCAATTTTTTATAGAGTTATAAGCTGTCAAAGTATAGGGATGCTAATGTTAAATGAATATGACAAATATAGACACATATCTTCCCGAAAAATTATTATATTCAAATTTTCTTTCTTTTTTTTTTTTTTTTTTTTTTTATACGTTAGAATGAAGGACCCAAACCTATTCCATGGATTATTTTGATTGAAAAACATTTTTTGAATTATGAAATTAATTAATAAATTCATATTCGAAAAATTATGAATGATGACCTATATTAATTTTTGCACAAATAGAACAGGCATCATCAAAAACATGGGTTTCCAAATTTACAGCTCGTTCCGAACATTATTTTTTGAGTTACAGTGATATTTCATTTTTTATTGCTGTCAGTTGGGCCGTCATAATCTGTATCATCTGTAAGTAAATATCTGTATATAACCTTGCGGGAAATTATTTTAATTTACCTCTACATTATTCTTATTGTTTTCTAAGCAACATTTCTATGTTTATTATACAAATCGGCTTATTTTTGTAAAATTATCACAATGCAGGCGAGAGCTTGTGAAAGAATTCCAAAAGAAAACAAGCCCCGCCTCTATATCGATGGAGAAAAAAAAACTATTTTGCATATTCGAATTTGACTCTGTATGCGACGCTGGTATGCACGAACCTCAATGGCATTTACTGTATCGATTGCTGATATAGAGTAAAATAAAATAGAGATGAAAATAGAGTTATATCGTTCAAAATTGGTATATAGAGGTTTTCGATACTTACAAATCGATTGTGGATATTTTCGAATTTGTAAAATTATTAGGAGGGGGAAGGGGAGGGCTATGGGCAAAAACAAATAGAAATACAGTTAAGCCGTTCAAAATTGGTACAGGTAGGTTTTAGAGGCCTGCAAGTCGAATGGGGATATTTTCTGGGCAGAGGGGCAAAAAAAATAAAATAGAGTTAGATCATTCAAAATTGGTACATACAGGTTTTCGATACCTACAAATCGATTGCGTATATTTTCGAATTTTTAAAATTATTGGGAGGGTGGGAAAGGGGGGGAGCGGAGGGGCAAAAAAATAAAAATAGAGATAGATCATTCAAAACTGGTTCATAGAGATTTTTGATACTTACAAATCGATTGCGGATATTTTCGAATTTGTAAAATTATTAGGATAGACGGGGGGGGGGGGGGGGGATAATGGAAATAAGAGTCAGAGCATTTTGGGAATTTTTTCCGAAGGCAGTGAGAACCCGGTGCGACATTTTTCCTAATCAGATTTTGTTTCCCTTTTTTTTCACGTGATAAAAATTAATGCAATTTTGAGAATTCAGTAATTATAGTGATTCATTTAAAAATAGGGACCAGCGAAGCGGGCGTTGCCTGCTAGTAATAAATAAATAAATAAAATATTAATTAGTTTAAACAAGAAATTAAACTGGCAATTGCTGAATTTTTTTGTAACTCAAAACTTAAAATAAGGAAAATCGAAAAATTATCAAAATAGAAGATTTTTTCAAATTACTATCAAAAATATGTTTTAACACCTGTTTGTAATGAACGCATTCCGTCATGTTATTATCTTTTACTGCTCTGATAAGGTTTTATCAGGATAAGTATAAGTATTACTAACGATGCATCTAAATATCTCTCTCTCTCTCTCTCTCTCTCTCTGTATATATATATATATATCATACCTGCCAACATCTTCATTAATATTCCGTAGTATCGTTAGTTCCGCCCTTTTTTTACACCAGTAAAGTTTGAGAGTAAGATTCTTAAAGTGCAATTACGATTACTAAATAAGAATGAAAATACTGCAGGGATGGAACACGGGCGCAGAATTCATACCGGAATCCGTTGAAGAAATTTCTGTACCTATAATATCGCTGATTTAAGAAGTAGAAAATTTTCTTACATTGGTAGTGGTATGAATTATGCGCCCGTGTTCCATCCCTGATACTGTAAAAAATATACTGGTATGAAAAAGAAGGCGGAGCTAACAATACTACGAAATATTAATTAGGATGTTGGCAAGATGATATATATATATATATCAGGGGTGGAAAATTGGCGCAGAACTCATATCGACATTTATGAAAGAAAAATTTCTACTTCTTGAACCAACAATTTTAGAAGTAGAGAAAAATTTCAAACAAATCCGGCATGAGTTCTGCTACAGACCCGTCTTTTTCCCCTGATTCTTCCACCAGTACATTTATATGATAATTTTATACTTAATTAACAATGCGAACTTACTTTTAAAAATTCTGTAAAAAAAGTTCTGGTGGAAGAATCAGGGGGGAAATGTGGCCTGTCATCACCCTGATAAACAAATGTACTGTGTATTTGAATTTCAAAACAAGCTTTTTTATAAGCGCAATTCAAAAGTATTCTATGGATTCTGATGGATTGTGTTAGTGTAGCGTAACAAAATATGTTTCACCTTTATAATCCAAATGTAACATCACAGTTCAGCAACAAGGTTATCGAACTGATCACAGAAAAAAATATTCTTAATTTTGTTTATATATTGCATATTTGAAAATCATTACAAAAAATCTGTGAATTTACTCCACATTTCTTTGTTTATTCTTTCAAACACTTTGACGGGAAATATAAACATTTACATTTAAATGGCAGTGCAATTTATTATTAAACATCACAGCAGTCTCACTCTCCATCTTCTATTTTTTAGGGTCCTTTCGGGGATTATAAATTTTTACCTTTTTTACCACCACTATTTTTATAGAAAAATCTTTAACCTGTTTAATCACGACGCATTACTATGAAACTATCATACAAATTTCTGCATGAAAGTAGTGGTAGCAAAACAGTCGAAAATTTCTCACGCCTAAAAGTTTCCTAAAAAAAAAGGGCGGAGAATGTGACCCTTAAATTATAAATGATAACTAGTCTAAATTTCAATAACATTTCATTTCAATAACCCAAATCTCACAATTTCTACTAAACTTTAATCAAAAATACTGATCTCACAGAAATATTGTACATAGACAAAGAAAGTAAGTATATTTAAATGTCCGAATATATTCTGTCGATAACTTAATAGTGGTACACAGAGTTGAAAATTTTTATAATATATTCCAGAGCATTGTTAGCCCGTCTTTTTTTTATCAGTAATTTTTAAGAAAGATTCTCTTCTAAGGGTTACATACAAACGGAACGCTTGCAATTTCGATGGCGTAAATTTTGCAAGTTTTTTGCAAATACAGTCGGCAGCAAAAGTAACAGAGCACTAACGAAAATTCCTATGTAAAAAAATTACACTCAATGCAGATTTGTTAAATAAAGCCTTGTCGAATCATGTCCTTAGTCAGTCTAAGAACACGATTCGACAAGGATTTATTTAACAAAACAGTGTTAAGTGTGCTTTTTTCACATAGGAATTTTTGCTAGTGCTCGGATACTTTTGCTTCCGACTGCAGTCATACATTTGGAACGCCTGCAAACGGCTTTGCAACTGGAAGTGTTTCATTTGTATGTACCCCTAATTTAATCGTTATTGAAATCCTGTCTGCTGTTTCTGTCTGTTTTCCGAAGGTGCGGGACATCTGGTCCCAGGTACTTCGGACGTATCCTTTTCGCACTCCCTGTTAGAGAGAAAATTTTACAAAAATTCTGTTGCGGAAAATAGGGCGGGGCTAAAAATGTTCCGGAATGAATTATAAAAGTTGCCAATTCTAATGGTATTCCATATGATATACAATTAAAAAAAAAAAAGTTTGTTAGGTTAAAACAGAAGTTATCTCGAAGACGTTATGAAACTCGGACAAAAAGGAACTAAAAATTGTACAGCGTTCTTGATCTAGTAAAAAACACATCTTACGTTTAAAAATGGAACAGGATATTTGTTCACAATTTTAACACTCATATGATTTGTATTAGAAATATTAAAAAAAAAAAAAAAAAACTAATTATCAGCAGTATATTTCTGTTGTTCAATAGGATTTTCAAACACATTATTCTCATTTATATATTTCTTAACCCTTTACAGCGCACTACCCTTTAAAGTTGGAATTTCAACAAAAAAAAGTTGTAGGCTATCTACATAGGTCTAAAGGAGTACACAGGTATATTTTGTAAAGATATTACTTACCGTTTTGAACCTGTGGGTGTTCCATCAGCGGGAACACTGCGCCACTAGAGCTCTGAAAAGTGCGTCTAAGAACATCGCAGTGAAGCGCGTAAATGAGTAGAAGATTTTGCATATGAATTAAAAAACACTGTATTATACCTGTGTAGTAGATTTAGCCTGACCCATGGTGCATCACGGGGAGGCCTGCTACTCTACCCCCCATCCCCCCCCCCAAAAAAAAAAAATAACTTGGTTATATAATTTTTTATGAAAATAATTTGATGTTTACAGTTAGTATACATCTATACAAGCCCTATGTGCAAAAATATTTACAATTAGTCTATTTTATAGCTTTATGAAATTTTTGGAAGCACGTCACCCTCTTTTGGTAGAAGCACAAACCAACATTGCAGGTTTTGCACATTAAACTAGTTTTGTGTTTTTTTTTAAACAACCAACCCTCCCTCGCAGCATCTGATAGCTTTACGTCATTCCCTCCAACAGAGGAAAACAGAGCACGTAAACACAGCTGTCTTCTCTCATCATTGTTTTCGGATGCATAATATGAAAAGCGCTAGTGTCGCAGTGTTCCAGGAGATGGAACACCTTATTTTATTCAGCGATTCGTCGTATGTTTCCTGCATAAAAAATTAAAAATAATACAGAATAAATAATTTAGAGTACAGCCAACGATATAACAGAGAAATCTTTTTTCAATAAATCTTTTTTGTATCACAAAAAAATATATATACAAAATTTCTTGTAAATACGAGGATTTAAAATAACGCGTCCCAGCTTAATATCATAGATTGCCTTGTGTAGTGATGCCATCTATGGATGAAAAGGAAAATTCAAAGTAAAAAATAAACCTATTTTTATGCATTTGCAATTGAATTTAACGGTTGGAGAAGCTAGCGAAGTTAGGTGTTCCATGTAGTGGAACACTGAACGGCAAAGGGTTAAGAAAAGCTAGCACGAACTTATCAGTGTTGCCAGATCTGGCGATTTTTCATTCAATTACCCCCAATAATTTTAATTGTAACATTTGCCTAATTACTTCGAAGATTGATATTGTTTGTATTACGTATTTCAGATATCACATCAGAAAATTTTTGGTGACTATTGAATAAAAAATCCGCCAGATCTGGCAAAACTGAAACTGATGTGCTATTTAACACGTTGAGTGCGGCGGCGAAATTGCTGTCTTTTCCGTTCAGCCGGCAGACAGCAAATGCTCCTCAAGGGTGATCCGCGACTTGACAAGGAAAATACAACCCCGTCAAATGTTGTAATGTCTTTATTCAAAAATTTATTTCATAGAGGCCATATGTTGTGTATTGATAACTGGTAAGCCAGTGTCGATTTTGCGAATAACCTAAAAGACAAAAACACACATTTGATTGGTACATTTCGAACAAATCGTAAAGGAAACCCAAGTGAAGTAATAAATACTAAATTGAAACACAGAGAAATTATCGCCCTAGAAAATAATTAGGGTATTACAGTGTTGAAGTGGAAAGACAAGATTGATGTTTTGGTCCTGTCTACAAAACATTCAAGCGAAATAATAAAAGTAGAAACAAAAAAAAAGGATTTTGCCCCAGACGAAAAATTGTGGCTGAATATAATAAAGCAAAGATTTGTATTGACTTGTCAGACCAAATGAGTGCGTATAGCAGCAATCCCTTGAGAATAACTCTCAAGAGGTATAAAAGTTGGTCTTCGAGCTACTTCTAAATACTGCTGTTATGAATGCCTTGTTGTTTCATGAAGTAACAAGAAAAAATATATAAGTCACGGCATTTCGCAGACAATTGACGGATGCACTCACACGGCGTCTAGATAAGGAAATTCCAATCCAAGGTGAGAAGAATTGTTCATAAATTTCACAAAAAGAAAGGAGACGTATATAAAGTCCGAAGATATTGTTCGGGATGTTATGATGGAATTCAAAACTATTTGGATGCAAAATAGCCAAAAATTTGACCAAATAGGTAAGTTGTCAAGCTTTGTAATATGTGTAAATTCAAACCACATTTTTGTTTAAAAAGTTTTAATAAATTTCATTGAAACCACATATGATTACATTTCATTGAGACTACATTTATTTTTTAACTTTAATACTGTCGGTCCCCAGGGACCGACGCCGGCCACACAGGAAGTTCACTGCCGGTCCTCAGAGACCTGCGCCGCGTTAAACGTGTTAAGATACTTCAATGTTGGTGGAATAGTTGCATACATCTGCTGTTTGAGATATGTGCATAGAAAAAAATCCAATGACATCAGATCAGCTGAGCATGAAAACGCTTCCTGAATAGACAAATTTGTCTTAATATTTACAAATTTTCAGAAAGTTAATTTTCTAACTTCATCGTGAAACTCTACATTCTACACCATTCATGATGTTGAAATTTTAGCTTTATGCTTGATTAAAGTATAGGAATAAAAAGAGGTCACAAGTAAGTTGAATTCATTGAGATAAGAAAAAGAAAGTGCTTCAGACATAAGACCTTTAAACTATAGATAAACTGATAAAAATTTATTTTTTACGAGAAAAAAAAAAAAAAAAAAAAAAAAAACCTGCAGCGGAAAAAAATACAGCATATGAAACGATCAAGACTTTAGTCAACTCTAATAAATATAAACCAATGACAGGCGATTGAAAGTGCATTCGTACTGAATTTTTTATTCTTTAAGTTTTGAGGAACAATATAAAATATTTATTTTATATAATCACCAGTTTTTCAAGGCCAGAGTATAAGAAAGAAGATTTGAGACGCATTGACAATTTTTATTTGTAGGTCATATTCTACTGGAAACCTACTATTTAGCTACAGAAATATTCAAATAAAAAATTGCAAGATAAATCCTTTTAAAGAATTTGAAGGTAACTTTATAGTATAAATATATCTAAATGATGAATGATGTCACATAGATCAACTAGGTTTCGATTTCGGAAAAAAGTGGTGGGACACTCACTTTGTGGACTGTACTGTAGTATCATATGTTCAAAGAAGTAATGTTGGTTGGTTGGTTGGTTGGTGTCGTGTCATGGATAGAAAACAATTTTAAATGGGACCAAAGGTCCTATATACAGCATCTGCGATTTGAAGGCAATTTTCTTCATACAAGTCAGCCCAAGGATTATCACTTATTTGCTGCAATTGCGCCAGAATAGCGGGACAGTTGAAAAGATGTTTGGGGGTTAGAGTTCTATGTCTGGGCAGTTTTTGCAGAGGCAGTAAGTCCTTGTACCGTCTTTTTGGATCTTCATCCCCCTAAGGTGTCCTGTCCGAAGTCTTGTTAGAGTGCTGGTGAGAGTTCTATTGGTACTGATTTCAGGGATTTGGTGTTTGATTTTGAGTTTCCTATCATTGAGTTTTGCCTTAGCAACTGAATTGATATCGCTGAGAGTGACATGAGTAACCCTGCTGGTGTTTAATTGTCTTGCTTCTTTTGCCAAGGCATCATTAGCCCTCTCGTTTTCAGTAATGCCAACATGCGCGGGAAGCCACTACATGGTGCACTGTTTCTTCAAATGGAAAATCTTACGAAGTGTACGGTGTATATTTATAATTAGCCCTGAAGAAACCCTTTGAATTGCTTGAAGAGCAGCTCTGCAGTTACTGAAGATGATTAACCCTTTGGCTCTTTCATTTTCTTCAAGATTTATATACTCATCTAGGGCGTTTTTGATGGCAATGAGTTCACAAGTGTAGTTTGAAGCTATTTTGCCTCCTCTGATCTTAAATTGCTTTATGCTTCCACTCTGTGGGAAAGTAAAGTTGACACCAGCTCCTCCGTTGTCTAGAGTTTCATCTGAGGAACCGTCAGTAAAGGCAAAGACAAAATTTTCTCTTGAATACGAAGCAATGGTTTTATCACCTTTTGTTTTAATAGGGTCAGGTGGGGTAAAATAGGTCAAAAACAGCATATTTTACTTTTGCACTTAAACAGCAGAAAATGTATTGGTTCCATTTGTTAAAAAATTACAGAAAATATGCAAATGGATATTCCTCATGACATTTTAAGAGAAATATCTATGAAAAAACAAACAATTTGTACTGAAAAATAAATTTTTAAATATGCTGTTTGTGGCTTATTTTACCCCATGGGTTGGGGTAAAATAATAAGTCATCCTTTAAAACTGTTTTAAATTTTAATACAATTTACTTCATGCAAATAAAATTACAAATACTCATTCCTTTTTTTTTTTTTTTTTTTTTTTTTTTTTTTTTGATAAAAACTTGATTTTGTGTTCTCTCGGTGTCTATGGTCCATCATTAATTCGGGAAGAACAATTGGAATGTACGATGCATTTACATCAGAAATATCTTTCTCTGGAAAATCCAATAGGAGCTTCCATTTAAATTTTTTTTTATCCCTTCAAAATTTTCAGAATATTCATGATTGTGTGAAAGAATGATGCCATGAAATATTTTCTTTAAACTTTTCCCAGGAAATTCTACTTTAATAACACATTTTCCAACTTTTACAAATTTATTAGTAATAATGTTGTCCAAATTTTCTTCTTGAGAAAGACTTGTTTTTTTGTTTCTTTTACAGTTGATGTTTCTGTGATTTTAGCATCTCTGTTGATTTTTTTGTCATACAATCAATTGAAAAATAAAATGGTTGTTAAAATTACTACTGTTTTCTGTTGTGTATGGGTTCTTTTTTTGTGTGCATTTTTCAAAGCTTCTTTAGAAGACAATATTTGATTGGGTGATAAAGTGTTTATAATAGCAGATTTTATGTACTTAAAAGGAGAATACATAAATATTATCCTGTTCCATGACTGTTGAAGTCGCACTAGAATTAATTTGTCAAATTGGTGATTGATGATCTAGATTCATACACTCTTGCATTTGAAGTTGATGCTAAACTGCAGAGTTTCACTCAGACAGTTTCAGGAGAATGTTGTGTCCTGCCTGCCCTTTCTAAAAAAAAATGGCACCCTTCATTAATAAGCTCGAATTAAACAATTTTTCGAATTTCTTCTACAAACTGAATGTTTTGATTCAATATTAATATGTATTGCTTTTTTTTTTTCTTTTAACATTAAATTATTTTATAGCTATGTCTATGTGTATGAAATATCTCAAGAACAATATATAGCTTAATTTTAAACTAATACATTAAAAGAATACATATGGAGTTATATAAAACACAAAAAAAAAGTAATTAGTTACTTAATGTTTGCTAAGTCTAACATAATTCAACAACTGACCTATTTTACCCCATATGCGCTTTTTTACTCCAAAATATTAATTTTTTTTTTTTTTTTTTTTTCACAAAAGTTTAGGAAATTCACCTTAAGAATGTGCTTTTTGGACTATGATAAGAAAATGCTGTAAAATTTGCTTTTGAATTAGTTAAAAACCGAAGTTTTTCTTAGCAACACATTCGAGTTCTAATACGAAACACACAAATAATTACTGGCTGTAACTAAAAAGTATCAGTTACAGTTAATTTTGCATACAAAATGAAGACTAATATAAATAATATATAAAACCAGCAAAATTGGAATTAAAAAAATGTTTCGATGTTTTTTTAAAGGGTTTTTTTGAAACTGACCTATTTTATCCCCTGACTTATTTTACCCCACCTGACTCTAGCCAAAGTTACTTCTTTTTTGGAACACGGTTCGAGAAGGTGAGTTATAATTTTGGTGTTTTCCGGAAGAGTCGAAGACAAAATTGGCTCTTGCAGAATTTCATATGTGTTATGCTCTAGTCCAGTTTGCTGCCTGACCATTTGGTCATAGTGTCGTTTGAGTCTTGTATTTTCGTTCCACTTCAAAAAGGTTTTTTTGCTAACATGTTCCTCTTCACGACTTCTAATATTATTGGTTAAGTTAATGACACTACATTTTCTTCTATTATCAAGTAACTGGAGACCACATTCCTGTTGGGCTTTAATGTTGTCTGTGGAAGAGACAGCACCAATTATAATCTTTGAGGTTTTTGCCTGTATGTTATCAATCATCTTAAGTGCTGAAGTCGAGGCGAGAGACCAGATGGACGGAGCTTATTCCATAACTGGTCGAGTCAAAGTGGTGCAGGTAGTTTTTAAGGTTTTGGGGCATGCTCCCCAATTTGTACCGCAAAGGCTTTTCAAGATTCTTAATTTTTTGAGTGATTTATTTGCACATTTCTTTATTTGTTCAGTGAAACGAGATCAGCATCTAGAGTATGTCCCAAATAAATAGGATTTTCTGTCTTTGTTAAGGGCTGATTGTTCAGAACTAAGTTTGAAGAGAAAAGGTGCCTGTGTTTTCTATCTATTGAGAAGATTCTGTACGATGTTTTTTGTGGGTTAAATTTCAGCTTTCGGGAGTTTGATCACTCCAAATTTCCTTCCAGGGAGCAATTAAGAGATGTTTCAGACTGCTCAAGACTTGTGTCCGAATGCCAAATGGCAACGTCATCAGCATAGCAAGCTACTTTTGTTTCTTTGTGAAGGTGCATGTGGATGTTATTGACATAGATGAGGAACAGCAGTGGGCTGAGGACAGATCCCTGTGGCACACCACCCCAAGTCCATCTTTCTTTCGAGTAGACACCGTTGAAACGCACTTTAATTTTCCTATTTTTGAGGAAGTCTGATATCCAGATTAAAGCATTACCCTGGATAACCATTTCATGAGCAGTCTGTATTAGTTTCCCTCTCCAAACAGTGTCAAAGGCTAAGGTCATGTCAAGGAAGACCACGGTAGTCTTTTTATGTGGTTTGGCCATCAATGATAGACTGGCAGAGCATAAAGAGTGCGTCTTCAGTCGAATGTTGTTTCCTGTAGGGCATTTGATAAGAGTTTAATTTCTTTCCCTTTAAGAGTTCTGTCAACAAACTGTTATGTACAATTCGCTCCATGACTTTGCATAAGATGCTTGTAAGTGCAACAGGTCTACAGTTTTTGCATTCCTCTGCAGATTATCCGGTTTTAAGAATAGGAGCTATGATAGAAGTTTTCCATGCTTCGGTAGTTTCCCTTTTGACCATGATGTATTAATTATGTCAATGAAAAAGTCTCTGGTCGTCTCTCCAAAGTTTTTAATCATCTCACCGAAAATTATGTCGTTACCAGGTGATTTACCACTAGGGATTTGTTGAATAGCTGCATTCAATTCTTTCTTATCAACAGGTCTGGAGAAGTTGTTGACGGTTTTGTACGTTCTGGATTTTAATAGTATTCTTCTAACAGTTTTACTGAGATTTTTGTCTTCAGCTTGAAAATCGAGTTTGCTCATCTTTGAGTAATGATTTACTAACAGATTTCCTGATTTCTTATTAGTGTTAGCAATATGTAATGTTTACAGAAGTGATAAAATATTCTGTTTTCCTAAATAATTATGTTATTATTACTATTTTAGGTTTCTGTTATCTGGATGGTTCAGAAGCCAATTAGCGTAATAATAATAAATAAATAAAATTGAAATGAGAAAGTGAGAGTTTTTTTTAAAATTACAATAAAAAGTTCAGGAAAAAAATAAATGAAACAAAATTTGCCTCAGTACAAATCTAAAGGTTTGTAGAGTATCTTTTGTGTTATTAAACAGAGAAAAGAAAAGTATTTTCGCAAAACATTACCCATAAACTCAAAAATTGTGACTTACTTGTTTTGTCTACTGACATTTTTGAAATTATGCATCGTACTGTATTGTAAGATTGCAAATAATATGTAGCATGTGTGACTGTAAGATTGAAAATAATATGTTTTTGAATTTATGGCCAAGGAACACATAAAATAATAAATAATCAATGTATTCATCATTATGATTACTATCATCATCAACATCATTCACTGGTTCAGTTTGTTTGCATGCGCCTGCCCGTGTTTGACAGTTTTTCGGTACGGACTTACAGTGAACGATAGTAGTGATGATAAGTAAGAGGTATGGATTTTAACAACTACTGCATGTCCATTTTCTTTTTTCTCGTCACAGGCCTGATATAATTGAATATTTTCTGACAGGGTGTATGAGAGGTGGGAGGGGGTCTACCAACTTGACGAGACTTCTTGATGTCAATAACAAAAAAACAACAGGCATTGATTTAAAATACATTTGAAATGTATTCTTTAGGGTTCTCTTTTGTAATAACACAGTTACTAAATATAGAACAAATTCACCAGTGCCCCAAATTTATCAGTCTTCCTAATAGTAATAGTAGTTTCAAGATTCTTAGTTAATAGGAAACCATTATGATTTAATTAAATCGCTTCAAATGGCTTGTTTCTCTTCGCCGTTTTCACAATTTATACCAATCATCTTGTCCATACAAATACTCCAATTTTTTAGCTTTTCACTCTATTATCACGAAATTGCTGTCATTGGTAAGTAATTGTGACCCTAGATAAGAAATTTATAATCTATATCATTTGTGGGCATTGTGCTGTCATTCACCAATTTTAGGAGCAAGATACTCATTTCAATATTTCTGTTTTGGCCAGTGCATCTATCAGAATACAAAACTATAGGCTATTGGTTCGGTGCATTTCTTCTAAAATGGTCTATGATACAGGAACTTAACTCTTGTGATCGTCGTGATCCTTTTGTTTCAGGCCACATATATATAGTAGCGGTATTAGTATTAAAATTAAGACACCTAAAATTATAAATATACATGTGCGCTTGTACTATGAAACGGAACAGCTCACTTTGGGAAAAGAGTAATGCCTTCCTTTTTGCATATAGCTTCGAGCTATCTCTACTTTGTGCAGATTTTTGTTCAGTAATAGAATTTTGTCTTAATTTATCAGACTCTGCAAATTTTATTTGGTTTTCTAGTGTATCACATTTTTGACAAGTATCTTTTTCTGGAGGTTTAAAATGTAAGTTTAAATTTTTAGAAAAAGTATCATAATATTTTTTGGCTTTTACAGGTTTTTTGTTTCTCTTTCGCGCATTGCTCAACATACAGGTCGTACATTTTTCGAAAGTTTAAATTTGACTGAGATATCTTCTAAGGGGGTTATCTATTCGATAGTAGGGGATTTTGTAATTAGAAAATGATTCGATGTGTTTCATAACACCTAAAATATTAATATGCTTCTATGACCTCTGGAATCAGTCATCTGATTCACCCCAGTGCTTGTAGAACATAGCATAACTTATTCGACATGTTTCGAAAAAGAGTTTTTTACACACTTGTATAGAACATGTGTCTGTATTTAAAAGAAAAAAAAAGAAAAAGATATATCTGTGGGTTTTCCCTTTAGGTTCCCTGGATGAATCCCTACTTTGTCGCTGTTTACGTGAGCTTTTTGCATGAGCCCACAAATAAATACATTTTGCCAATGTTATCTGCTGTAGCCAGAAAAGCGTAAAAAACTTTTTCCTTTCTTCAGAATTGGTGTTTTGGTAACAGTGTTTTAAACGTTTACAATCTGAGTTCTTAAAACTGTTTGCTTCTATGATTTTGAAACTTCGATTTGTGTGGGACTCTCCTCTGTATCGTTTTATACTTTGTGTTTTTTTCTGAGGACCTTTCACCCTCTTTCTTCCACGTATTTTCGGATTCTCTATCTTTAGAACAACGACCGTAAACCTATCCGCATGACTTTTTCTTTTGAAATCTCACTATTATAGCCTGTAGAACTGACACTAGCATACACCCATACACCGAAACTTCTTTACTTACATCGGAACACGATTCACCAGGTTCACTCTTACCATTGAACTAATAATTTTGACCACTTTCATTATTTTCAGGAACATATGAAGCCATTATAAAAGTAAACTCATTACTATTAACACACTTAATATATACAATAAACTATATGACACTTAATTAAACGATTGCTACCACATTACACAACAAAGAATAACGAGCGGTGTTCAACAAAAAAGTATCTTCATGTGGTATGAATCGTAAAGAAATCACTTAACAAGCTTTGGCTTCTGAATAACTCACACTCTTTTCAGTGGGCATTGTTATAGTGCGACCACGTTTCTCGCGCCTAGCATAGAGGACGATTCTAAAAGCTTGAAGGGGTGCCAACTTGACCGAAAGATTAAAATTTGGTAAATATCTAGTCATTCCTCGTTCCCTTATCACGTATTTTCTCTCGACCACAACTGTTGTCACTCCTATTTTAACAATGGACTCGTTGAGTCAAGCACATGCGCAGAGGCTTCCATGGTCATAAGAAACGGGATCAAAGAATAGTTTTTCCATCTGGTAGATAATAATAAAGTCATTCACTTATTTCTTTGTGCCCATGAAATAACATGTAATTCTCTATCGTTCACAACACTTAAGTCAATTAGAAAAAAAAAATTTCCCTTACGTTGATTGGCTTCTGAACCATTATGGAATCGACTTCCATTCAAATTGGCATGGTGAGTAAATGGCACAATTTAAAATTGTTATATTAAAAGGGGTAACATAGGCGATGCCACGATCTGAAAAAGTAACCAAACAGCATAAATAAAAAATGTACTATCTAAAAACTAGTTGGCATAGGTGGACTCTGTTTAGTTCTCCATCATATAGCTGTTCATATAAATTTCTACTACAGGGCATGCTATATCCATGATAACAGAAAGGAATTTGGCCGATCGCTCAACATGGTGGAAGACTGAAATCCCCCCCCCCCCTACTACTGTACCCACCGTCGAGTTCGATACATTCACCTTACTCTAATTTGTTAAACACGTTTTATTGAGGTCAATTTCGTATTTAGTTTTGAGGCAATTCTATAGTACTATTTTCAATGCAGTGAGCTGATAATGCAAGTTTATATAAAATATTGCTCCATTCTGCTATGTTAAGAAAATCTTAAATTTCGAATAACTAACGAAATTTCAAAATTAGAATATTCGTAGTAAATGATGTTGAAGCCAGTATTATAAATGTTATTTTTAAACTGATCTAACATCTTTACGATGAAAATATCCCTTGAAATGAACGTTTAAGCGAATTTTTGTCCTATTCTGTCATTTTACAAAATTTGTAAAATTCAAATAATTTGCGAAGTTTTCAAAAGTTTTATTGTTAATAACGTTCATGCCGGCATCATGATAGATACTTTAAAATTTTCTGACATTTTTACAGTAAAAATATTTCTTTTAATGTACGTTTAAGCGAAAATTTACTCGGCTTGTCCATGTTGAATAAAAACATAAATCTTTAATAACTTTCGAAGTTTTTAAATTATAATGTTGCAAATCAGTAGAGTTCTTACCAGTGACATAGGTGATATTTTAAGACTAATCCGACCGTTTGCGATCGTTTTTTCTTGAAATACCGTCTACACAGACTAACAAACTAACACACACTCAACAGACGGACACCATACCGATTTTCGGATTTTCGGATTCCTCACACCTCAAAACGTGTAAAAAAGTGAAAAAAATCGAGGTCGAAAATTTTCATTATTACCTAAGTTTCCCGTATCTATAATAGTATGATGAGAAACTAATTTTCAAAGTTATTGCCGAAACGTCAGTGCAGGCCCTCTGTTGAGACTCAAAACGGTTTTGGGCTGTGTCTGTCTGTCTGTCTGTCTGTCGCACGATAGCAGCCGCAAAAATAGCGCTATTGACTTGAAATTTGGTACACATGTTCATGAGCCCCACGAAATCAGCTGTATAGTTTTTGGTATGTATTCCATTTGTAGTTCGTATACAGGGATACGCCAAAGTTTTTCTTATCATTACGGCCTATGGGAGGAATTTGTATGTATCACGATAGCGGCCACAAAAATCACGCTATTGACTTGCAATCTGGTACACGTGTTCATGTGCCCCACGAAATCAGCTGTATAGTTTTGGGTGTGTATTCCATTTATAATTCGTGTACAGGGACACGCCAAAGTTTTTCTTATCATTACGGCCTATGGGAGGAATTTGTATGTACCGCGATAGCGGCCACAAAAACCACGGTTTTATTTGCAATTTGGTACACATATTCATGAGCCAAACGAAATAAGCTGTATAGTTTTAGGTGTGTATTCCATTTGTAGTTCGTGCACAGGAACACGCCAGAGTTTTCCCTATCATTACGGCCTATGGGAAGAATCTGTATGTACCTCGATAGCCACCGTAAAAATCAAGCTATTGACTTCCAATTTCTGCCGAAACGTCAGCGGATGCCCTCTGTTGAGACTCAAAAGGATTTTGGATTCCGTCTGTCCGTCTGTCTGTCTGTCTGTCTGTCGTGCATTAGCGGCCGCAAAAATCACGCTATTGACTTAAAATTTGGTACACATGTTCATGATCCCCACGAAATTAGCTGTACAGTTCTGGGTGTGCAGTCCATTTATAGTTCGTGTACAGGGACACGCCAAAGTTTGTTTTATCATTACGGCCTATGGGAAGAATTTGTATGAACCGCGATAGCGACCCCAAAAATCACGCTATTGACTTGCAATTCGGAACACATATTCATGAGCCCGACGGAATTAGTTGTATAGTGTTAGGTGTGTATTCCATTTGTCGTTCGTGTACAGGGACACACTAAAGTGTTTCTTATCCTTACGGCCTATGGGAAGAATTTGTATGTATTGCAATAGCGGCCGCAAAAATCCTTCGATTGACTTGCAAATTGCGTACACGTTTCAGCTTTGCATATAAGTAACTGTATAATTTTTATTGCTATATTGTTTATAAACTGTGTACAGGGACACGCCAAAATTCTTAACATTACGGCATATGGGTCGAATTTCGTTTAAACGCATTTTAATATCATTACTTTGCAATGAAGAAAATGAAACTAGCGTACGTTAGTAAGATGCTTAAACTTATGTTGTTTGAAGAAAATATGTGCTCTTAAGCTTTCTAATTAATATACAGCACCTTACAAAAATGTTCTGACAATGTCACATAGTCATCCAAACGATGTTAAATTTGGAACAATTATTAATTTTAAACGCAAAATAAGATGAAAATTTTTACTGGTGTATACAGTGTTTATGGTTTGTTTACAGAGACACAGGAAAGAATTTCGCAACATTAGAGCCTATGAACAAATTTTTATTTAAGCGCGCACAATTAATGCGTTTATGCTGAATTGAATTTAATAAAATTAACATACATTGTAAATATGCTTGAAATCATGTTTACTCTTAAAAAAGTTTATGTATAAACTAAATAATTTATGGGACCACACAAAATAATTCCGAGTATGTACTGTAATCATCCAAATGATGTCAAATTAGTTTGAAAAAATTATGAGCTATAATTAATTTGGTTTATTCTTATTATTGGCGTTTATAATGACTGTGGCTACTTTTCCAGGATACATAGAAGAATTTCGTACTATTGCGGTCTATAGTCGGTATTTTTTAAAAGTTTATTTTAACATGGTTACACCCCATCAAAGATAATGGAATTTTATTAGAATTTTAAAAGCATGTTTTCCTGTTGAAAATTGTGGGCATAGAATTGGAAATTAGCTTAAAGATTACGCAAAATATTTCTGATATGCTATGTTTTTTTTTTTTTTTTTTTTTGTATGAAATTTGGTAGTTATGAAATTTGGTATTTATGAATTTCAGGGAAATGATACAAGACTGTCGTTTATCAAGAATGTATATTGTTGCGAACACGGGGGTTCGTAAGTTGTCCGAGAATGAAAGGCGAAACTTGCAAAAATTCAGTGATTTATTCACAGAAAGTTCCAGAAAAATGCAGGTCTATAAACCAAGTATCAGCTTCAATTCAACCAGTAAAGACAGCTAAAACAACAGCCGTTAACAGCGAAACAACAGTACAAACTGTTTAGCAATAACACATAAAGCAAGTCTCATCCAAAGAAGCTCAAAGTAAAGCAAGCATTTGACGAAACTGACACAGATCTGAGACTGACCGCTTTGGCGAAAATAATGCTCCTTTTATACTTTTCTATCGAACACAGACTGTTCTGGAAAATTCTCGTATCACATCAGCCAGTGAGATTAGAGCTTCCATATTTGGTATATCCCTAATAAAGATTTTCTCGCCAAGGTCGCCAAAAAATCGCCAAGGAGGGAAACAGTCGCCAAATTTGGCGCCAAATCCATTTCTTCCCTTATTGGACCTTTTTGATGCATTTTCAAAGGAAAATTAAGCTATTTTAACGATAAAACGACTAGAAATGCACAAAATTAGCATTTTATCAACTTACTAAACCTCTTTGAAAGAAATTATGCAAAAATAAATGGAATTATTTATAATTCTGTATCACTTTATATGATATACAAATAGGTATACAAAGAGAGATAGGGCGGGGGGTTGAGGGGGGCTGCTGCCCCCCTCAGGAATGTATCTGATTATGGTAACAAGTCGATCGAATCAATATATACTATTATATAATAAGGAATAAATAAAAATAGCCTATTGAATAATGTCTGATGCAAATAGGACGTTGAGGCTCCTGATCTGCAGATCCACTAGTTTAACAAAGTTGTGCAAGATTTTTAGATGAATTTAAATTTTAATTTAGTTTATTGCGGGTTCGGTCGATAATTTTCTTTTCTTCTGTCAGATTTCGGGTTGATTTAAAATTTATCCCTCGCGTTCTTACTCGTATATTACTGATTTCCGAACCATTTTAAATTTCCATGCTTGAGAAGGGATTCGATCTCAACAAGTGCCATAGTACTTACAATATTAGAAATGGGAAAAATTAAGTTAAAGTTCAAAGTATATTACCAATATCACCCTCATAAAACATGTTTAACTATTGAAATGGGTGCTTATTTTTTTCCCATTCTCAACTTTTACTCTATAAAACGATGAATTTGCAAATTTTTAGCGTATATTCTTAAAAGTACTTACTCTTATTGTTTCACGAGACATAAAAGCAAAATCGTCCGATTTTTCGTATATATTTTTATCAGATTACTTGAAGGAGGCGATGAATAATATAAGAAAATTGTCTTTGATCAAAATGGAGATAAGTTGAAATTTCCAACTTTCTTAACTACCCATATACATTTATTCTTATCAAGTATATATTATAAAGTGGTAGAATGCACTACTTTAAAACAAAAGTTTCTGACAACATTATGATAATTTAAATATGTTTTAAACGACATTTTTTTAAATATTTTACTGTATTTTTATAAAGGCAATTTACGAACACACACACAAACACAGACATATATATATATATATATATATACTGAGTTTTATAGGGTGTCATCTGTTTACAAAAATCTCCACATTTGATGTTTCAGTTTTATAACATTTGTCCCAATAAGTTTTAAAAATAAAACAAAAAATAACGAGGCAGGAATGTTTAGGAATATATCTTTTGTGTTGTATTTCATTATGACAGATCACTTAAACCAGTAGAAAAGCTATTTAACGTATATATATTATTAGATCTTTCTAAAAGTACAAAGATACAGCTACAAGGAAAGGCCATTTAACAAAAATAAATTGTTTCTAACTCGTATAAAGCGATTTAATACACAAATATTTGATCGTCATCACATCAAACTTTGGTTTTGTGAAAGTTATTATGTACAGTCAGCCAAAAAAAAAAAAAAATCATGCAGTACGCTTTGATTAGTAACACTTTCCAACTGTACGCAATTGTATCGAATAACTTTTAATATTCTTTGCCTACTTTATCACACAACAGACAGAACAACTGAAAAACATGCAGATAGACTAATCGATTTTAAAATTACTCTGAGGCATTTTGGAAAGTGTTAAAAAGGCTTACCGCAAAAGAAAACGCAGCCGTCAGATTATAATTACAGCTTTTAATCTCTCTGAATATATTAGTCTAGCCCTGTAAATCTGAAAGTTAATCATATCATGTTCGATACATAACATCATTTTAGAATATTAATAATGCATGTCAATGTGTCTATGATTTTTATAGCAGAAAGATTTTTAAATATAACTTTTAAAAAATTCTGTCCTAAAACGTAATACATTGACTTTTTTTATTATTGTTATTGTTGTCCCTGTAAACAAACTAGTTGTACAGGACCAATTAATGGCATTTTAAATAGGGAACATTCCATAGGGAACTTGGGTGTATCATTTTTTAAAAATTCTCAAAATATTCACGGATGATAGGAGCCAGAGACAAACAGATAGAAAAGTAGACAATCGGACAGACAGATGCACAAATTGAAATCATATTCCCACTAAAATTATAAGAAAGTTTTAAAACGCTCATGTAAACAAAAGTGCAATTCCAGCAAATTTTTATTTATAGCTCTTAATGTAACTGATTATTTTTGTGTGGCCCTGTAAATCTAATGCTAGCCATACTATATTACATAGAAGGCACTCTTTTGTGCATACGAATAATATATTTCAATTGCATTAAGCTTTGTGGAGAATAAAATTATTAAAATTTGGTTTATAAAAATAACTCTCATGCAACACAATGCTTTGGAATACTTTCAAGTGCCCCTGTACACAAACCAGTTAGAAATGTACTCTAAATTACATAGGAAACATCCGATAGGGAATTGAATAACATGTTAAAATTTCATTGAAGTTTCTATACATTAAAGGTATTAAAATATGGTTTATAGAAACTCCTCCCATAGAACACAATGCTTTCGAATACTTTTGGGTGTCCCTGTACACAAACCAGAATAGGTATTCACTCCATTTTCAATAGGGAACATCCAATAGTCAACTTGAATAAAATATATCGGTTTAAAGAAATTCCATGAATATTTACGGGAATTAGAGCGCAGTAAAACAGACAGAGAGACAGACAGACGGAAAGAAGAACAATCAGACAGATACAGAGATTGAAATTATATTCACACTAAAAAAATGATAGAAAGTTTCAAAAACGCGTAAAGTAAACGAGAGTACAATTCTAGCAATTTTTTATTAATAGCTCTTAATATAACTGAATATTTTCGTGTCACCCTGTAAATCTAATGATAACCATGCTATATTCTATGCAAAGCATTCTTTTGTGAATATAAATGACATATTTCAATTTGCTAAAGCATCGTAGAAAGTAAAGATATTAAAATTTTATTTATAGAAATAACTCTCATAGAACGCAATGCTTTGGAATACTGTTAAGTGTCCCTGTACATAAATCAGTACTGGTGTTTCCTCCATTTTATACAGGAAACATCCAATAGGGAATCTGAATAACATATTTCAATATTATTGAGATATGTCTACAGTAAAGGTAAGAAAATATGGTTTATCGAAATACCTCTCATAGGACATAATGCTTTCAAATACTTTCGGGTGTACCTGTACACAAACCAATAGAGGTACAGACTCCATTTTCAATAGGGAACATCAGATCGTAAACTTGAATAACATATATCAGTTTCAAGAAATTCCATAATTATTTACGGGAGTTAGAGCTCGGACAGACAGACAGGCAGACAGACAGACGGACAGGCAGATATTCAAAACTGAAATCATATTCACACTTAAAAAATTTTAAAAAATTTTAAAAAGTGTTAAAAGCGCTTAACGTAAACGAAAGTACAATTCTAGCAATTGTTTATTAATAGCTCTTAATGTAACTAGATATTTTTGTGCCACCCTGTAAATCTAATGCTAATCATGCTATATTCTGTCCAAAGCATTCTTCTGTGCATATAAATAACATACTTCAATTTCCAAAAACTTCGTGGAAAGTAAAGTTATTAAAATTTGATTTATAGAAATATCTCTCATAGAATGCAATGCTTTGGAATAATTTTGAGTATCCCTGTACATAAACCGATGGTGGTAATTCCTCCACTTTAAACAAGAAACATCCAATAGTGAACTTGAATAACATATTTCAATTTCATTCAGATATGTCTACACTAAAAGTATGAAAATATGGTTTATAGAAATACCTCTCATAGAACACAATGCTTTGAAATACTTTCGGGTGTCCCTGTACACAAACTAGTAAAGGCATAAACTCCATTTTCAATACTGAACGTCCGATAGTGAACTTGAATAACATATATCAGTTTCAAGGAATTCCATAAATATTTACGGGAGTTAGAGCGAGGACAGGCAGACGGACAGACAGAGAGACAGACAGAAAAACCGAAGTCATAAATACATTTCAACCTTGTTGGAAAGTGTTAAAAATATTAGAAAGTGTTAAAAACGCTTAAGGTAAACGAAAGTACATATCTAGCAATTTTTTTATTAATAGCTCTTAATGCAACTGGATATTTTTGTGCCACCCTGTAAATATAATGCTAAACATGCTATACTGTATACAAAGCATTCTTTTGTGCATATAAATAACATATTTCAATTCCTTAAAATTTGTGGAAACTAAAGTTATTAAAATTTGATTTATAGAAATATCTCTCATAGAACGCAATGCTTTGGAATACTTTTGAGTGTCCCTGTGTATAACCCGATGGTCGTATTTCCTCCATTTTATACAGGAAACATCCAATAGTGAACTTGAATCACATATTTCAATTTCACTAAGATATGTCTAGAGTAAAGGTATGAAAATATGGTTTATAGAAATACCTCTCTATAGAACACAATGCTTTGAAATATTTTCGGGTGTCCCTGTACACAAACCAGTAGAGGTATAAACTCCATTTTCAATAGGGAACGTCCGATAGTGAACTTGAATAACATATTTCAATTTCATTAGGATATGTCTAGAGTAAAGGTATGAAAATATGGTTTATAGAAATACCTCTCATAGAACACAATGCTTTGAAATACTTTCGGGTGTCCCTGTACACAAACCAGTAGAGGTATAAACTCCATTTTCAATAGGGGCCGTACGATAGTGAACTTGAATGACATATATCAGTTTCAAGAAATTCCATAAATATTTACGGGAGTTAGAGTGCGGACAGACAGACAGACAGACAGACAAACCGACGCCATAAACACTTTTCAACCTTGTTGGAAAGTGTTAAAAACGCCACCCACCCACCTAATTTCGCCGTTAATTATCGTAGAAACATTGACTGGTACCGATCGATTTGTAATAACGTCTAGTTTATAACGGTATAGTTACATTTTGCCTAGGGGGTCATCTACATATTAAAACTGGCATTAACTTCATTTTCTTCAATGGCAACCCCTATTTTTTGACTTCGTATTCAGATTTCTGAGATCAAGGCAGTTTGGAAAACATACCTATTTATATACTTTAAATCAATTCTAAATAGAGTTACACGCGAAAATGTATTAGGGGTCCGTCTATACATTTAGAAAATATAAATCATGATCTACCACCTCGTATACATTATTTATTAAGTTTTATACTTTAAAAAAATTTCAGAAATGTTAATTATAAAATAAAAAAAATGACTAATTCACAGAACTCTCTGAGCTAGTTTATGAAGTAAAAGATTTTTATTGGTTTCTATTGATAAAACATCAAATAGTTCACTTCATACGAAGAAAATTAAATAGCTTGAATAGATATTAAAATATCTATCAAAAGATAAAAAAAAAAAGGTAAATGGTTTTAAATTTCTTTGAAAATTCAAAATTATTTTAACTCAAGCTGCCGTATAATTGTCTGAAACGGTGGCACTCAATCTGGTTCCCACGGCCGTTTCACAGTGACAGTGGGAGTTTGTTCTGATACTGCAGTACTTTCATTTTCTGAAATTTAATTGACTTTTTAAAAATATTAAAACAGATTTTTTTATTATTATTTTTATTTTTTTTAATAATTAATATTTTTTTTTTCATGACATTATTAAAAACTTTTACATAAATCTCCACGATCTTCTTTTGCTTTTATATTTTATAATGTGTAACAAATTAATATGCAAAATTATAAATCCTACTACTTAATGGGATATTCTAAAATTCTACTCTTAACACAGATACCGAAGTGGACGGTGGGTGTAGAAAGACTGACTACCTTAATCTAAATCTTCTGTTGAAAAGGTCAAAATGTTACATTACTCTATTAAAAAAAAGGGGGGGGGGGTGGGGAGAAAGAAAGAAAATAATAATAATAAAATAAAATAAATAAAAAATCTGAACAATAAACTATGGGAACAGAAGCAGGGAAGCCATCGTCTCCGTGAACGATAAAAATCACGATGGCGTGTCTCCGGACCATCGTAGGGGTGCGTCCCAGACCGTCGCCAATTACCCATAGCGCAGTACTAGTGCAACATTAAACCCAACCTACTTACCTACCAATATATTGTAGTGTGAACTGGCGTATAAGTGACCGATTACGCATGTATTTCAGTGTGGAATGGCTTTCTTAGTAGGAAAAATCTGTTTGGATTTTCACAAATATATATGATTTTAAATTTATTTAAAATTTGCTTTGGAAGAAGATGATGACTCCTTATTTAAATGCTAATGCTGAAGGTCACATGTGGATAGCGGTAAAAAGTAAAAATCTATGTTAAAATAAGATAAATTTCTCTTAAAAAAAAAAAAAAAAAAAAGGAATAACAGTGGGCTAAAAATACCCCGGAATAAATTAAAATGTTGTTTATTCTGGTTTTAGTCAGGTGATATCACTTGTGCGAAATAGCACTTGTGCTAAATCCGCCCTCTCTTAAGCTCAGGTTCAGCTCATCATTAAAATATTGTTTTTAATATCTGCCGCACCAAAATGTTCAAAACACAAATGCCAATTTTCATATATTTTGAAATCTTCCCGTTTCAACTTTAAAAGCATTTAGATTAATTTATTTTATTTTGAATTTTTAAATTTAGACGATTAAAGTCTTTTAAATGAAATTTCAGGATTCTGTAAGATCAATATCTATATATTTGAAAGTAATAAGACTATTCCTTTGTTTTAAATTTTTATTCCATAATAACTGTGACTTTGATTTCGTGATTAGGAAATTAAATACTATTGAGCTATGTTCCAATAATAGATCTTATAAACTTAAAAAAAAAAAAAAAAAAAGCAAATTTTCACTATTTGATTCTGTATTAAAAAACTTTTAATAGAAATTTGATATTTTATTATGTTACATTATGGGATAAATTTTAAATAATACAAAGCTTACAAACGGAACAGTAACCAAATGCAAATATATCACAACAAAATTTAAACAGAAAATTCCTGGTAAAAAACCTTTTTAAAATTATTAAATATTCATGATAATAATTATAAAACGATTGTCGAATGCATAATTGCTGTTTCATGCAATCAGTTTCACTGTACCGTGTTTTCTAAAACATGATATTTAACTAGAGGTGTTCGTACTCTTGAATATTGAAATGCGAAAAAAAAGTGTAACAGGGTTAAAATAGAATTTTAGCAGCGAAAAACTAGAAAAAAATATTTAATACTTATGAAAAAAGACTTAACATATTAGGATCGGATATATTCCTCTCTTGTACCGTAAGCCACGCCTTTTCACATATTTTCTAAAACTTTATAATATAAAACAAAATAATTTTGCATATTTGTAATTAAATCATTTAAGTTTTGTCTTCAATAATCGATGTAGTAAATACCATTGTGATTTATGCATACCAGCGTCACATATAGAGTCAAATAGGAATATGCAAATTAGTCTTTTTTTTTAAATAGTGTTTCAGCGAATCAGAGGCTTCTTTTCTTTTGAAATTCTTTCACAATCCCTCGCCTACATTGTGATAACTTTACAAAAATATGCCAATTTGTATAATAAACATCGAAATATTGTTTAGGAAACAATAAAAATAACATAAAGGTAAAATAAAATAGTTTTCCGTCAAATTATATACGAACATTTACTTATAGAGGATACAGATTATAACAAGTGACGGCCGCCTAACAGGAAAAAAAAGTGAAATATCACTGTAACTCAAAAAATAATGTTAGGAACGAGCTGTAAATTTGGAAACCCATGTTTTTGATGATGCCCGTTCTATTCGTGCAAAAATTAACATGGGTCATAATTCATAATTTTTTCAAATATGAATTTATTAATAATTTTCATAATTCAAAAAATGTTTTTTTAGCAAAAATTTGCATGGAATATGTTTGGGTCACTTCATTCTAACGAATAAATAAATTAAAAAAAAAAAAAAAAAAAAACAGAATTTTAATATCATAATTATTTCGGAAGATATGATTTAATGTTTGTCACATTCATTTAACATTAGCATCCCCAAACTATGACAGCTCATAACTCTATGAAAAATTGAGCGAAATATATAAACTATACCATTTTCCGTGATGATTTGATCCAAAGAATTCATATAAATTATAAAAAAGGGTGGTTACTATTGAAAAAAATGAAGTATGTCAGTTTTAATATGTAGACGACCCCCTAAGTAAAATCTGACTATAACATTATAAACTAGACGTTATTACAAACTGATCGGTACCAGTCGCATGTTTCTACGATAATTTACGGCGAAATTAGGTGGGGGGGGGGCGTTTTTTTTTTTGGCTGACTGTACATATAACTCATAATTTACAATACTATTAACGAAAATTCGTGGTTCACCATATATATTCTAAAAATTTTGAATGATCGTGTATACGATTTTGTATATATTTAATAATGTACTAAAATGTCCTTAACTTGTAAAATTTGTAACATAGTTCAAATCGTAATTCCAACAATTTAATAGAAGGTTAATGGTCTAGAGTTCTTTCATGCATTTTTTATTTATTTATTTGATACGTACCATACCGTATTTTAAAATTTTGTTAAATTATAATAAAAAAATTATTATTGAAAAAATATATTTATTGCTTCAAAATATATTCCACCGACCAGTGAAGATTGTGACATTTTATTCATTCAACACGATTCGAGAGCAAGTAGAATTACAAATCTTTAATGTCATCTTTACGAGATTGTTTCACGACATTCTACACGATAATGAAAATAATTTTGTCAGATAATAGTTAAAAACTTCTCGAACCTTGTTAATGATGTAGACCGATCTCTGCATTTTACATCTTTTCACAATGTGTTTTCTTACATTCAGAGATCAACCTTTTTTTTTTTTTTTTTTTTTTTTTTCCCGGATTTCCAGAACAAAGGCCGTATTGAAAATTGTGTCGCTATTAAGTGACCTTTTTTCTTTTATTTTATATTACAACTGAAATTTGAATGTCGAGCGACATATCACATAATTCGACTTTTTTCTGCAAAGTGAAGACTCATTGAATACATTAGGTTCTTTCTACCATCCAAGAGCGAACCAACACAGCGAAAACTGAATGCGCGAATTCAACGAGTTTCTATTTTCAATCACGTCCATGATTTTTATTATAACTAAATTGCGTAAATATACACCATATTAACCCAAATGAAGCGCCCAAACTGACTTTGAACATACGTGCGTCGATTCAACCGTTCGCAGTTTTCCATGTTTTCTCAGAAACTTGTAGAAATACGGTCTAGGATCAATTAAAAAGATCCCCCGGGGGCATCACACAAAGGCCTAGAACCCATGTGCCATATATATATATATATATATAAGTTACTACAAGAAGATCTAAGTCCTGTATATTTCTGTAATAATCCCATTATGTTAGAGACAAAAAGTGTTTGAATTAATTGAATATTTATTTTTTAGTATATTCTTGTTTAAAAATTTTTAATACTAAAATATATCGTTTCAAAAAGAATTCATACATACATAATAATAATTTTTAAAAAAATGATGCAACAATGCAAAAGCATGAATGAGGGATTTGCCCGTTTTCTGATTTTATTCTTATACTAGCAGGCTTCGCCCGCTTCACTGGACCCTATTTTTAAATGAATCACTATAATTACTGAATTCTCAAAATTGCATTATTTTTTATCACGTGAAAAAAAAAAAAAAGCGAAACAAAATCTGATTAGGAAAAATGTCGATTTGTCAGTATCGAAAACCTCTATGTACCAATTTTGAATGATCTAACTCCATTTTTTTTTTTTTTTTTTTTTGCCTCTCCGCCCCCCTCCCGTCTCTCCTAATAACGTTACACTTTCGAAAATAGCCCCATTCGACTTGCAGGCCTCTTAAACCTATCTGTACCAATTTTGAACGGCCTAACTGTATTTCTATTTGTTTTTGCCCCATAGCCCCCACCTTACCGCCCCACCCCCTACCCGCCCCTCCTAATAATTTCACAAATTCAAAAATATCCGCAATCGATTTGTAAGTATAGAAAACCTCCATGTACCAATTTTGAACGATCTGACACTATTTTTATTTTTTTTGCCCCCCCTCCCCTCCCCCCTTCTTGCCCCTCCTAATAACTTTACACAATCGAAAATATCCCCATTCGACTTGCAGGCCTTTAAAACCTATCTGTACCAATTTTGAAAGGCCTAACTGTATTTCTAATTGTTTTTGCCCCTGCTGCCCCTGCTGCCCCACCTGGGGGCTGAATTTTTAAAATTCCAGAAATTGGTTTTTAGATATTTGTATTAGCTATATTTTATAGCAAAAATTTCACGTATATCTGTATTTTTTTGTTTGAGATATATAGGATTATGCGAAATCGCGTTTTTCGCATGTGAAATCCCGTTTTGCACCCCCCACCCCTTTGGGGACCGAATTTCGAAAATTCCAGAAATTGGTTTTTAGACATTTATATCAGGCGAATTTTTTCAATTTTTTTTTTTCCTAAACCACCCCTGACCTATAAGGAAAAAAACAAAAAAAGAATGATCGAAATCGGTCAAGCCGTATACGATTTTATAAAGGACATACAGACAAACATTCATTTTTATATATATAGATAATAGAAAATGGAAAGGTAAGAAAATAAATACATACATTTTCTTTATTTGAAATCTAATTACTGATTTATAACAATTTTAACATGGTACTATTTACTCACGAACGAAATATATCGTGACGTCACTCTTTATGACAACAAACGGGAGTAATCGTTCATCGTTGTTTACATTCGATTTCGTCCTTTGCTTTGCTTCTTGAATCAGTGAAATAGGTTTTGCATTTTATAATAATGACGGATATTAAAAAATCGTTGTATAAATATTGTATTGTACCACTCTGCACTAATACAATGGCTAATGCTTCTCAAAATTATTCTTTAGCGTTCCACAGGATCCTATTAAACGAAAACATTGGACAACCGCCGTGAAAAGAAAACAATTGAAAATAATGATAATGGAAAATGGTGATAATGATATTAAATGTTTAAAATATGAAAAAGAAATGCTCAAAAATCAAATATACGATTGATAATTATCAAAGCACCATAAAGTGTGACGACAGGCAGCGTTTTGAAGTCACGTGATTTTTGTTTAATTTTAAAATTATTTTTAAAATTAATGAGAACTTTTTTTTTTTTTTTTCATTTTTAATAAACTTTTTGAAATTTATGGGCCTTAAACTACCAGTAAAATAGGATTTTGTTCAAATTCCCCATGTATGCAAATTCCTCATTATTTCGTCCACATCTAGAACCCTGTTGCTAACTTGAAGGGCCTTTTTTTATTCAGTATCCATCACTAATTTTTTATTATAATGCTTGCCTAATCGACCACCATACATATCAAACATTATTATTCAAAATAAGTGGTAAATTATTAAGAAAAAAAATTCTTACTAGTTGGCAACACTGATCTAAAACTATATTTTTATGTACAGTCGGAGAAAAAAAAAAAAAAAAAAAACGCAGCACTTGATGTTACTTCGTTATTAATTGACGCAGAAAATTTAATCGACACCATTCAATAGGAAATTAAATGCACTTTCTGAAAACGTTGCCGAATTTTTAATTAGGGGTTATCTACATATTGGAATGAGCGTCAACTTTGATTTTTTCAATAGCAACACCCAATTTTGACTTCATATTCGAATTTCTGACAGTCTGGCAGTGCGGAAAAGTGTACTATTTGTATACTTTATCTTTAGTATTTATAGTGTTATAATAAAAAATGTGTTAGGGGGTTATCTGTAAAGGTAGAAAAATAAAATTAAGATCCTACAAAATATAGACAAAATTTTACTAATTCACACCGGAAATATTTCAAGAACAAAAGATAAATAAAAAATAATGTTTCATTTGATTTGTTCTAGAATGTTTAAGGTCATTGTGCCTAAATGCGACGTGATTTTTGGTAAGTTTATCGCATTTAAGAAACTTATGACATTTTAGTAAACAAATAATTATGAAAAGAAAGAAAAAATGGTTGAATATTATACTCATAGTTCTAAACTAGTGTTTTGTGTCATTTTTTTTCAAGAAATTAAAAAAATATCAATAATTTATGAAAATATATACCAGCGTCGCATTTAGGAAATTTTTGTCGCATTTAAGGTACTATATCCTAAATGCGATGTTCACACTCCCTAAATGCGATAAGGCATTTAATGCATGGGAGCTACTTTAATGTTATTAACACTTTCCAAAGAAGGTTGAAAACTGTTATTAACACTTTCCAACATGGTTGAAAAGTGTTTATGACTTCAGTTTGTCTGTCTGTCTGTCCGTCTGTGTGTCTGTCCGTCCGTCTGTCTGCCCGCGCTCTAACTCCCGTAAATATTTATGGAATTTCTTGAAACTGATATATGTTATTCAGGATTACTATTGGACGTTCCCTATTGAAAATGGAGTTCATACCTCTACTAGTTTGTGTACAGGGACACCCGAAAGTATTTCAAAGCATTGTGTTCTATGAGAGGTATTTCTACAAACCATATTTTCTTACCTTTACTGTAGACATATCTTAATGAAATTGAAATATGTTATTAAAGTTTACTATAGGATGTTTTCTGTATGAAATGGAGGAAATAGCACCATCGGTTTATGTACAGGGACACTCAAAAGTATTCCAAAGCATCGCGTTCTATGAGAGATATTTCTATAAATCAAACTTTAATAACTTTACTTTCCACGAAGTTTTTGGAAATTTAAATATGGTATTTATATGCATAAAAGAATGCTTTGCACAGAATATAGCATGATTAGCATTAGATTTACAGGGTGGCACAAAAATATCCAGTTACATTAACAGCAATTAAAAAAAATGGCTAGAATTGTACTTTCGTTTACGTTAAGCGTTTTTAACACATTCTAACATTTTTTAAGGGTGAATATGATACCTCTACTGGTTTGTGTACAGGGACACCCGAAAGTATTTCAAAGCATTGTGTTCTATGAGAGGTATTTCTATAAACCATATTTTCATACCTTTACTGTAGACATATTTTAATGAAATTGAAATATGTTATTCAAGATCACTATCGGGCGTACCCTATTGAAAATGGAGTTTATACCTCTACTGGTTTGTGCACAGAACACCCAAAAGCATTCGAAAGCATTGTGTTCTATGAGAGGTATTTCTATAAACCATATTTTTATACCTTTACTGTAGACATATCTTAATGAAATTGAAATATGTTATTCAAATTCCCTATTGGATGTTTCCTGTATAAAATGGAGGAAATACCACCACCGATTTATATACAGTGACACTCAAAAGCAGTGGTCGGAAGTAGCGCGCTACAAGTAGCGAAACTACAGTAGTCGCTACTTTTTTTAGTAGTTTGCAGTGTAACGCGCTACTTTCTAAAAAATGTAGTGTAACGAGTAGCGCGTTACAAAAAAACGTAGTTTCTAGCGATTTTCAACGCTACTTTTAACGTTACTTTTGTTTACCAGCAAGCCGCTATTTGTGAACCACGTTGAGAGACTTTTCTCTCATGCATCTGAAGTACTTAGCTGCAAAAGATCCTGCCTAACTGATGAAAATTTTCAGATGCATCTCTTATTAAAAATGAATAAAAATATGATTAAAAATGAAAATATGATTAAAAATGAATAAAAATATGTAGAAATACTATATAAAACCGTTTAAGAGAAAGTATTCAACATGCATTTAAATTTTGAACTAATGCATAATAAAGCACATAAATTGAAAAGAAGTGATTAGTTACATTTGGTGGTTAAAAAGTAATTAAAATTTAAAATATTGTAGTAACATAACCAAAATTGCAATGCTTTGGAATACTTTTAACTGTCCCTGTACATAAATCGGTGGTGGTATTTCCGCCATTTTATACAAGAAACATCCAGTAGTAAAATTGAATAACATATTTCAATTTAATTGAGATATGTCTACAGTAAAACCAATAGAAATACCTCTCATAGAACACAATGCTTTGAAATACTTTCGGGTGTCCCTGTACACAAACCAGTAGAGGTATTCACTCCATTTTTAATAGGGGACATCCGATAGTGAACTTGAAAAACATATATTAGTTTTAAGATATTCCATAAATATTTACCGGAGTTAGAGCGCCGAAAGACAGACAGATGGGCAGACAAACAGATACACAGATACACAAATTGAAATTATATTCACACTTAAAAATTGTTAGAAAATGTTAAAAACGCTTAATGTAAACGAAAGTGCAATTCCAGAAAACTTTTCTTAATAGCTCTTTATGTATCTGAATATTTTTTTGTTGCTCTGTAAAACTAATACTAAACATACTATATTCCATAGAAAGCAGTCTTTTGTGCATATGAATAACACATTTTAGTTTCATTAAGCTTTGTGGAAAGTAAAGTTATCAAAATTTGGTTTATAGAAATACTTCTCATATAACGCAATGCTTTGGTATGCTTTCAAGTGTCTCTGTGCCCAAACCAGTGGTGGTATTTACTCCATTATATATATAAAACATCCGATAGTGAACTTGAATGACATTTCTCAATTTCATTAAGGTTTGTGTACAGTAAAGGTATTAAAATATGGTTTATAGAAATATCTCTCATAGAACACAATGCTTTGTAAAAGGTTTGGGTGCCTCTGTACACAAACCAGTAGAGATATTAACTCCTTTTTCAATAGGAAACATCCGATAGTGAACTTAAATAACATATATCAGTTTCAAGAAATTACATAAATATTTACTGGAACTAGACCACGGACAGACGAACAGACAGATACTTAAATTGAAATTATATTCACAGATGAAAATTGTTAGACAATGTTAAAAACGCTTAATGTAAACGAAATTGAAATTATAGCAAATTTTTATGAACAGCTCTTAATGTAACTGAATATTTTTGTGTGGCCCTGTATATCTAATGCTAATCATGCTATATTCTATTCAAAGCCTTCTTTTGTGCATATGAATAACATATTTCAATTTCATTAAACTTTGTGGAAAGTAAAGTTATTAAAATTTGGTTTATAGAAATACCTCTCATAGAACGCAATGCTTTGGAGTACTTTCGAGTGTCCCTGTGTACAAACTAGTGGTGGTATTTATTCCATTTTATATATGAAACATCCGATAGTGAACTTGAATAACATGATTCAATTTCACTAAGATTTGTATACAGTTAATGTATTAAATATGGTTTACAGCAATACCTCTCATAGAACACAGTGCTTTGGCATACTTTCGGGTGTCCCTACAGGAATTAGAGCGCGGACAGACAGACAGACAGACGGACAGAGGAGCAGACAAGCCTAAGTCACTTTTAAACCTTGTTGGAAAGTGTTAAAAAGGAAAAAATGCTTAAACTTCCCTTAATATATCAACTGTAAAAATTGCCGCATTTAAGGGATAAAATTTGTCGCATTTAGGAAAATGGTGTAAACAGACCCTTAAATGCGATAAAAATTTTAAACCCCTCTTTCTTAAAAAAATGTAGTATTTTTTTTTATTTTCTTCTGGTAGGTATAAAGGGTATTCAAGCACATGACGTAACAGTGGTTGTTTGACCTTGAAAAATAAAAGGATAAAGTTACAGTTACTATTTCAAAATTTTTCATCGCAATTAGGAAAAGACATCGGAAAGGCATAATGGACAATGTTTACTGCAAAAGAAAATTCTACTAGAAAAAACCTTTAAAATTTAATGAAAAGTTTCGCGAACCGTTCTTGAAATGTGTATGTTCCATTATGATTCATAAGTATGCGATTTATGCATTTAGATTTTCAGTAGAAGAACTTTGTCGCATTTATGGGTTATCGCATTTAGGCACAATGACCTTATAAAATAAAATTTCTTTATTAACATCATTTGAAAATGTGTACCTGTCAGTGGGCGTTTCTTTCGTAATTTGTGTGTTACTTATTTCTTAAGACCCAGTGTTTATATTTTTGCAATAAAATATTCTGGATAGAAATATATTGATTAGAAAGAATATAATTATAATGTATATCCATTTGTAATGTAATTATAATGTATATCCATTTGTGAATACAGAAAATGTGTTCTAAAATATATATATATATATTTTTTTTTTTTTTTTATTTATTTTTTTTTTTTTTTGAGAAAGAATAACGCTTGTAGGCGGACTTTACTGTCAAAAAGACAAAATCCTGTGGTCGCAAAACTGTTAATATACATTTATAAAAGTTAAAGTATAGTTTTAAAAATATATAAAGTTAAAATATATTTATAAAATTTTAAAAGACTAAAGTATCCTTAAAATAATAATTCTCCCCCCCCCCCCTACAAAGAATAAAATAAATAAATAAAGCAATATATGAAGTAAAAGATTAATTGCCTTTAACTATGACGGCAGTTAAGAAACGATTTTACAAGTTGAAGAAGACGAGAGTTAAGAAACGATTTTACTTGCATTCCAATTCCATTCGTTTTTATTATTATTATTATTATTATTATTATTATTATTATTGACAATTTTTACATTCAACCTATTTTTCTATTATAAACAGTAAACCCCGCCTATTTAGATAATTTTTTTCTTCTAGTGCATACTTACCAATATCCTAATTAATATTCCGTAGTATCATTAGCCACGCCTTTTTTTTTTACATCAGTATTATTTTACAGTACTTTTCGTCTTATTTAATCGTAATTGCATTTGGAGAATATTACTCTACAAATTTACTGGTGTGAGAAAAAGGCGGGACACTACGGAATATTAATGAGTATGTTGACAAGTATGCTAGTGTTCGTTTAAAGGATTCAAAATTTATCACCAGATGAAGTAAATACCACTTGTGTATATTTTGTCAACGTAAAATAAGGGGTTTAACACGAATACTTAAAGTCACCTTTACTTTTATCTTCTGTATTGTTTTCTTTTAAAGAAAAGGCGGGGGCTTTAGAAAGTCGGAATTCTTGATGCTAACACTATTGTCTAAAAATCCTCATTCTTCTTTCATTTCTTTGTTTTTGAAGTTGTTGTTACATAATTTCACCCGTAAATAAAAAATAAAAATATTTTGTTCAATTTTCTCTGTTATTTTTTAAGATTTGCTTCGTTATCTCATGCAAAACTTTATAAGAGACGGCCCCCTAAACCACTCCAAAAGAAAGATTTATTTATATCTCGAAAACGAGTAACTGGGATGAGCTGCAAATTTGCACATCCATATTTTTTAGCATTAGGATTCATTTTATGTAAAAATTAGTATAGGTCATAATTAATAATTTTTATGGATATGAATTTATTAATATTTTTCAGAATTAAAAATACTGTTCAGAATCAAAAGTAACGATGGATTATGTTTGGGTTTCTTCACTGTATCTCGTAAAAAAAACAAAAAAAAAAATTATATCGATGAAGTTATTTTTTGCGAAGATATTAATAAAAGTTTGAAATATGAATTTAACATTAGCATCTTCAAACTTTGAACGCTTATAACTCTATAAAATATAAGTAAAATATACAACCAATATACTTTTTCGCATCGTCGCGACCCCAGGAATTCAAATATAAAATAAAAATTGGGTATTATTATTGAAAAAAATCAAAGTTGGTGCGCGTTTTAATATGTAGACGACCCCCAATTCAAAATTTCACTTCATTTTTTGAAAGTACGAACGATTCCCAGTCGAATGATACCTATTGCAGTTTTCTGCATTGATTAGGAACGGAGTTACATCGAGTGCTGCGTTTTTTTTTTTTTCCCCGACTGTACATACTACATTTTTTATACATGCTACATTTTGTAGTACATACTACATTTTTTTTATGTACAGTCAGCCAAAAAAAAAAAAAAAAAACGCCCCCCCCCACCTAATTTCGCCGTAAATTAACGTAGAAACATGCGACTGGTACCGATCAGTTTGTAATAACGTCTAGTTTATAATGTTATAGTTAGATTTTACTTAGGGGGTCGTCTACATATTAAAACTGGCATCAACTTCATTATTTTCAATGGTAGCCCCCTTTTTACTTTCTTCTATATGTAATATAGAGAAAGTATTGGATTCGCGAAAATTTTCGAAGTCCACTTTTTGATGGATTTACATGTTTTGGGATATGGAGAACACGAATTAATAGTTTTTAGAAAATGTCTGTCTGTCTGTCTGTCTGTCTGTCTGTATCATTTTTTTGTGGACGCTGTATCTCACGAACCAATGAATGAAATTTAACCAAACTTGGTATTTAGTTGCACCCTGACATAAACTGGTGCTGATTAGATTTTGGGATCACTCGCTCAATAGGTGGCGTTGTGATCGCATTTTATGCAAATTTTTAACATGGCAGCATAGGACAAAATTCCGTATAAATGGGCATAAAGAGAGTTATTTTACACTTGTGATTGTAAAATTAATAGGAATTATTGATAATAGTAGTAGTTAGCTGGGAAAAAAATTTTGTGCATGGGGGGGCATCGGTTCCCCCCCTGGGGGGGAAAATCCCCCCCCGGGGAAGTAAATTTTCAAGATGGGTATCTTTCGAAAGGTCTCGTTGATAATAGTAATAGTTAACTTGGAAAAAATTTTTGTGCATGTGGGGGCATCGGTTGCCCCCCCACCGGGGGGGAAGTTCCCACCCGGGGGGGCAAAATTTCAAGATGGGTATCTTTCGAAAGATCTCGTCAATACCTTTAAAACGAATGGTTGAACGATAAAGCTGTGATAATTTAAACCAAAGTTATCGATTTTTTTTACTTTTAACAAAAAAAACAGAAAAATATCGCAATTTTTTTTTTTTTTTTTTTTTAACGAAATTTAACCAAACTTGGTATTTAGTTGGTCCCCGACATAAACTGGTGCTGATTATGTTTGGGGATCAATAGCTCAACAGGTGGCGCTGTGATAGCATTTTATCTAAATTTTTAACATGGCAGCATAGGACAAAAATTCGTATAAATGTGCATAATTAGAGTTGTTTTAAACTTGTGATTGTAAAATTAATATGAATTATTGATAATAGTAGTATGTAACTAGGAAAAAAATTTTCTGCATGGGGGGGCATCGCTTCCCCCCCCCTAGGGGAAAAATATCCCCCCAGGGGGGGTAAATTTTCACATTGGGTATCTTTCGAAAGATCAGGTTGATAATAGTAGTAGTTAACTAGGAAAAAATTTTTGTGCATGTGGGGGCATCGGTTGCCCCCCCCACCGGGCGGGGAAGTTCCCACCCGGGGGGGCAAAATTTCAAGATGGGTATCTTTCGAAAGATCTCGTCAATACCTTTAAAACGAATGGTTGAACGATAAATCTGTGATAATTTAAACCAAAGTTATCGATTTTTTTTACTTTTAACAAAAAAAAAACAGAAAAATATCGCATTTTTTTTTTTTTTTTTAACGAAATTTAACCAAACTTGGTATTTAGTTGGTCCCCGACATAAACTGGTGCTGATTATGTTTGGGGATCAATAGCTCAACAGGTGGCGCTGTGATAGCATTTTATCTAAATTTTTAACATGGCAGAATAGGACAAAAATTCGTATAAATGTGCATAATTAGAGTTGTTTTAAACTTGTGATTGTAAAATTAATATGAATTATTGATAATAATAGTATGTAACTAGGAAAAAAAATTTCTGCATGGGGGGGCATCGCTCCCCCCCCCACCCCCCCGGGGGGATAAATTTTCAAGATGGGTATCTTTCGAAAGGTCTCGTCAATACCTTTAAAACGAATGGTTGAACTATAAATCTGTGATAATTTAAAACAAAGTTATCGATTTTTTTCACTTTTAACAAAAAAAAAAAAAAAAAAAAAAAACTTAGAAAAAAAAATCGTACTTTTTTTTTTTTTTTTTTTTTAATATTGTTACTGATTGAATATGTATAGGTAAATATAGAAGAAAGTCTTGTGGTGGCCACAACATACTAGTTTTATAATTTATTTGAATTCTTTGGATCAAATCATCACGGAAAATGGTATAGTTTATACATATTGCTCAATTTTTCATAGAGTTATAAGCTGTCAAAGTTTGGGGATGCTAATGTTAAATGAATGTGACAAACATTAAATCATATCTTCCGAAATAATTATGATATTTAAATTCTGTTTTTTTTATTCGTTAGAATGAAGTGACCCAAACATATTCCTTGCAAATTTTTGCTAAAAAAGCATTTTTTGAATTATGGAAATTATTAATAATTTCATATTTGAAAAAATTATGAATTATGACCTATGTTAATTTTTGCACGAATAGAACGGGCATCATCAAAAACATGGGTTTCCAAATTTACAGCTCGTTCCTAACGTTATTTTTTGAGTTACAGTGATATTTTACTTTTTATTCCTGTTAGGGGGCCGTCACTTGTTATAATCTGTATCCTCTATAAGTAAATGTTTGTATATAATTTGACGGAAAACTATTTTAATTTACCTTTATGTTATTTTTATTGTTTCCTAAGCAATATTTCGATGTGTATTATACAAATTAACATATTTTTGTAAAGTTATCACAATGTAGGCGAGGGATTGTGAAAGAATTTCAAAAGAAAAGAAAATGATAAAGAAAGAAAAGAAAAGACGTCTCTGATTCGCTGAAACACTATTTTTAAAAAAAGACTAATTTGCATATTCATATTTGACTCTATATATGTGACGCTGGTATGCATAAATCACAATGGTATTTACTACATCGATTATTGAAGACTAAACTTAAATGATTTAATTACAAATAAGCAAAATTATTTTCTTTTATATTATAAAGTTTTAGAAAATTTGTGAAAAGGCGTGGCTTATGGTACAAGAGAGGAATATATCCGATCCTAATATGTTAAGTCTTTCTTCATAAGTATTAAATATCTTTTTCTAGTTTTTCGCTGCTAAAATTCTATTTTAACCCTGTTACACTTTTTTTCGCATTTCAATATTCAAGAGTACGTACACCTCTAGTTAAATATCATGTTTTAGAAAACACGTTACAGATAAACTGATTGCATGAAACAGCAATTATGCATTCGACAATGGTTTTATTATTATTATTATGAATATTTAATAATTTTAAAAAGATTTTTTACCATGAATTTTCTGTTTAAATTTTGTTGTGACATATTTGCATTTGGTTACTGTTCCGTTTGTAAGCTTTGTGTTATTTAAAATTTATCCCATAATGTAACATAATAAAATATCAAATTTCTATTAAAAGTTTTTTAATACAGAATCAAATAGTGAAAATTTGCATTTTTTTTTTTTTTTTTTTTTTTTTTTTTTTTTTAAGTTTATAAGATCTATTATTGGAACATAGCTCAATAGTATTTATTTTCAATTTCCTAATCACGAAATCAAAGTCACAGTTATTATGGAATAAAAATTTAAAACAAAGGAATAGTCTTATTACTTTCAAATATATAGATATTGATCTTACAGAATCCTGAAATTTCATTTAAAAGACTTTAATCGTCTAAATTTAAAAATTCAAAATAAAATAAATTAATCTAAATGCTTTTAAAGTTGAGACGAGAAGATTTCAAAATATATGAAAATTGATTTGTGTTTCGAACATTTTGGGGCGGCAGATATTGAAAACAATATTTTAATGATGAGCTGAACCTGAGCTTAAGAGAGGGCGGATCCAGCTGTTTAGCACTAGAAATCCTTCAGTAAACTAGAGATACGACAATGCTGGCAATGAATCCTGATTCGTCCAAAGCAACTTTCGACCGCCTGAGGGAAGGCTGCAGCGCCAACATAGACTTGGCGACCACTGCACTAGAACATCTTCAAACAAAACCACTTATGAAAAATACAAATAAATAGCCCATACTGCGCTTATGCGCCAAGGTTAGGAATCCAGGTTGCCATAGTTTGGACGAAATTTAACCAGCCCGCCATTTTTTTCCGTCCACTGCGCAAGCGCACTAAGCTCTTGTCTTATCTCTGGTTTACTAAAGGATTTCTATTTAGCACAAGTGATATCACCTGACTAAAACCAGAATAAACAACCTTTCAATTTATTCCGGGGTATTTTTAGCCCACTGTTATTCTTTTTTTTTTTTTTTTTTTTTTTTTTTTAAGAGAAATTTATCTTACTTTAACATAGATTTTTGCTTTTTACCGCTATCCACATGTGACCTTCAGCATTAGCATTTAAATGAGGAGTCATTATCTTCTTCCAAAGCAAATTTTAAATAAACTTAAAATCATATATATTTGTGAAAATCCAAACAAATTTTTCCTACTAAGAAAGCCATTCCAGACTGAAATACATGCGTAATCGGTCACTTATACGCCAGTTCACACCACAATATATTGGTAGGTAGGTAGGTTGGGTTTAATGTCGCACTATTACTGAGCTATGGGTAATTGGCGACAGTCTGGGACGCACCCCTACGATGGTTCGGAGACACGCCACCGTAATTTTTATCGTTCACGGAGACGATGGCTTCCCTGCTTCTGTTCCCATAGTTTATTGTTCAGATTTTTTATTTATTTTATTTTATTTTATTATTATTATTTTCTTTCTTTCTCCCCCACCCCCCCCCCCCTTTTTTTAATAGAGTAATGTGACATTTTGACCTTTTCAACTGGAAATTTAGATTAAGGGTAGTCACCCTTTCTACACCCACCGTCCAGTTCGGTATCTGTGTTAAGAGTAGAATTTTAGAACATCCCATTAAGTAGTAGGATTTATTATTTTGCACATTAATTTATTACACATTATAAAATATAAAAGCAAAAGAATATCGTGGAGATTTATGTAAAAGTTTTTAATAATGTCATGAAAAAAAATAATTAATTAAAAAAATAAATAAATAAAAATAAAAAAATCTGTTTTAATATTTTTAAAAAGTCAAATAAATTAAAGAAAATGAAAGTACTGCAGTATCAGAACAAACTCCGATTGTCACTGTGAAACGTCCGTGGGAACCAGGTTGAGTGCCACCGTTTCAGACAATTATACGGCAGCTTGAGTTAAAATAATTTTGAATTTTCAAACAAATTTAAAACCATTTACTTTTTTTTTTTTTTCCTTTTATTCAATTTTCTTCGTATGAAGTGAACTATTTGATGTTTAATCAATAGAAACTAATAAAAGTCTTTTAATTCATAAACTAACTCAGAGAGTTCTGTCAGAGCCTCCTTAAGTAGATGCCTAGCGAGTCGCTCGAAAACTTGGCAACAGCACAAGAAGAACATAGCCAGTAGATGGCGCTTGATACCGAGTCGTAAAGTTCTGTTTATTTCCCGCGATTCAATTGAGTTCTTCATGGTTTACGTTTTATTAATTTAACAAATGTGGGAGGTTTTTTTTTTTTTTTTTTTTTTTTTTATACATATAATATGCATGGTGTATTGCGTCGTTCCATTTTGTAAATCGGAGTCGCCGTGAAAATATAAGTTTTCACGGTTTCATATTTCAAGACAAGGTATGTAAACTGCATAAGTATTTAATGCAAAATTACCAACCCTCCGGATTTTTTAATATCAATAATATTTTTCACAAAAAACATTATTTTTATTTATTATCGTAAATTCTGTGATTAAGACGAGGATAAATTTAAAAGAAATTATGATATAAAAATTCGAAGGGTTGACACCTCTGTTAGTAAGTTAGATTTTTATTACAAAATGAAATGAAATTTTTATTTATTGATGTAGGAATACAGAAAAATAACTTGTTCTTAGTTACTTTGAAGTAACTCTATATTGTAGTATTTTATAGTTTTATTCATAAATTACATTAGTAACTTATGAATAAAACTATAAAATACTCCAATATAGGAACAAGATTGATTTATATTTTTTTAATACCACTGTTTTTTAAAGACTTGTGTAAATGCGTATAAAAATTTGATTATTTCAGTTAAATCGATACAAAAGTGTTGGGAATATTGAAAAGAAAAAATAGAACATTTTTATTTCTACTTTTGTTCTTTTTAAAAATATTAAGTTTTAAGATTCATAACATTACTTTTATTAACCTTTTACCACACAAATGGAATATGGAATTAAAAATTCATGTAAAAATTAAATATCATGATTACTGATTTGAAAAATTATCAGGTATAACAGAAAGATGACTTGATTTTTTGAAATAGAAATTCTCCACATCCATACACTCACATATATACACACACACACACATATACTGGCTAATTGCCAAAAACTACTTTTTTTGGACTCATGAGACCTTAAAAATATAAATCAGAGAAAAACTCGATATCGAATTTTTGGACCGAACACAATACTTTCATTACCTACGGTAGTAGGGTAATGGAAGTAAAAATATTTCAAGGATGTTATTAATTTATCCTTAAATTTGCCAATCTTTATCAATTTTTTCAAATTGAAACCTAATACGAGTTTTAAAATACAATTGTGAATTTTCTGCATTTGTTTGTTTTTAAGTTATTCTGATAATAAATATGCATATAAATCAATCACTAAAAACAGAAAAAAAAAAAAATGCTTTTTGTATTCAGAGAACCCCAAAACGTGACTTTATTCAAAAACCTGAGTTGAAAATAGAACTTCAAAAAAATACTTTGTTTACATTATAGGTTCGAAAAATTAATTTTCCTTCTTCAACAGTATTCGACGACATAAAAAAAAGTGTAGCAAAGCACTTTCGTCAATTACATTCTACAGAAAAGAACGTTTAGCTTAATTTTGAATAGCCCTGTATGTTTTCAATAAACTATGTGCACATCAGATTGTGCATTTAAATTTAATCTTATATGAAAAACACCTAATACAAAATGAAATACACTTTCAGCATTTTCCAAGTATATCCAAGATAGACAAACCGACGCGCACAGACCAACCGCTAAAAACATTATTTTTCGTTTCAGGAGACCTCAAAACATGTAAACATAACACAACTTTATTTCGAAACTGTCTATCAGTTTCGAAAGCATACACTCTCGGAACTGGTAAAGCTAATAAAATCTTGGAAAAAAAAAAAAAAACTTCGTGCGAGAGAAAACTTATATTCAAGAAATCCTTAATTTTAAAAATTTAAATCTTAATGGTTATTTATTTATTTTTTGTGACGGACTAGACAACAGATTGTTTTCTTCTCCAATTTTTATTATTGAATGTTAACTTATCTCATTAATGTGCTGGTCTATTTTTCTTATAAATAATATAAAATTCTCGATTTAAGAAAAATAATTCACGCCTAATAAGGTAAAAATGTAGCGTAAAGGACATGACCAAGAAAAAGAAAAAAAAGACATGATTTTAATAATTTATCATTATAAATTATTCATTCTAAACTGAAACTCATTTAAAGTTCAGAGATTTTAATTTATATAAACAAAACTTTCATCTGATATCTAAATTTAAAAAAAAATTGAAATTTTTATTGAATAAATATATAAAAAATAATTTAATCGCGTGATAGACATACCATGTTTTTGCTTATTTAATTTTAAATTTCGTTTTTTAATTAATAATATATTTTTAAAAAAGGTGTTATTTATTAGATTCAATTAGTTGAAAAGCTAAAATAGGTCTTGTCCACTTCCGACGAAAATTAAACCCTATACTTTTTTAAATATAAATATTTGAATATTTTTTTTTTGAAAATATTTACGATAAAGCACTTTCACATCATTTTTTCAAATTAAAAGAAGAAAAAAATACAATTTTGGACTTTAAATTGAAATTAATAGCTAGATTTTTATATGAAAAATATAACTTATCTATGAAAGAGAAGAAAATTGTTGCTCTGCGTAGGTGCTGTCACCTAGCGTTAGTTTTGTTTTTTAAATGTTGCCTAATTTAACATTGGGATTCGCTGCGCGTGGAAGGCATCTACTTAAGGAGGCTCTGGTTCTGTGAATTATTCATTTTTTTTATTTATAATTAACATTTCTAATTTTTTTTTCCGGTGTGAAACTTAATAAATAATGTATACTGGATGGTAGATCATGATTTATATTTTCTAAATGTATAGACGGAACCCTAATACATTTTCACATGTAACTCTATTTAGAATTAATTTAAAGTATATAAATAAGTATGTTTTCCAAACCGCCTTGATCTCAGAAATCTGAAAATGAAGTCAAAAACTAGTATGTTGTGGCCACCACAAGACTTTCTTCTATATTTACCTATACATATTCAATCAGTAACAATATTAAAAAAAAAAAAAAAAAAAAAAAAAAAAAAGTACGATTTTTTTTTCTAAGTTTTTTTTTTTTTTTTTTTGTTAAAAGTGAAAAAAATCGATAACTTTGTTTTAAATTATCACAGATTTATAGTTCAACCATTCGTTTTAAAGGTATTGACGAGACCTTTCGAAAGATACCCATCTTGAAAATTTATCCCCCCCGGGGGGGTACTTCCCCCCCAGGGGGGGGGGGAGCGATGCCCCCCCCATGCAGAAAATTTTTTTCCTAGTTACATACTATTATTATCAATAATTCATATTAATTTTACAATCACAAGTTTAAAACAACTCTAATTATGCACATTTATACGAATTTTTGTCCTATGCTGCCATGTTAAAAATTTAGATAAAATGCTATCACAGCGCCACCTGTTGAGCTATTGATCCCCAAACATAATCAGCACCAGTTTATGTCGGGGACCAACTAAATACCAAGTTTGGTTAAATTTCGTTAAAAAAAAAAAAAAAAAAAAAAAGCGATATTTTTCTGTTTTTTTTTTGTTAAAAGTAAAAAAAATCGATAACTTTGGTTTAAATTATCACAGATTTATCGTTCAACCATTCGTTTTAAAGGTATTGACGAGATCTTTCGAAAGATACCCATCTTGAAATTTTGCCCCCCCGGGTGAGAACTTCCCCCCCCCGGTGGGGGGGGCAACCGATGCCCCCACATGCACAAAAATTTTTTCCTAGTTAACTACTACTATTATCAACCTGATCTTTCGAAAGATACCCAATGTGAAAATTTACCCCCCTGGGGGGGTATTTTTCCCCTAGGGGGGGAAGCGATGCCCCCCATGCAGAAAATTTTTTTCCTAGTTACATACTACTATTATCAATAATTCATATTAATTTTACAATCACAAGTTTAAAACAACTCTAATTATGCACATTTATACGAATTTTTGTCCTATGCTGCCATGTTAAAAATTTAGATAAAATGCTATCACAGCGCCACCTGTTGAGCTATTGATCCCCAAACATAATCAGCACCAGTTTATGTCGGGGACCAACTAAATACCAAGTTTGGTTAAATTTCGTTAAAAAAAAAAAAAAAAAAAATATTGCGATATTTTTCTGTTTTTTTTGTTAAAAGTAAAAAAAATCGATAACTTTGGTTTAAATTATCACAGCTTTATCGTTCAACCATTCGTTTTAAAGGTATTGACGAGATCTTTCGAAAGATACCCATCTTGAAATTTTGCCCCCCCGGGTGGGAACTTCCCCCCCCCGGTGGGGGGGCAACCGATGCCCCCACATGCACAAAAATTTTTTCCAAGTTAACTATTACTATTATCAACGAGACCTTTCGAAAGATACCCATCTTGAAAATTTACTTCCCCGGGGGGGGATTTTCCCCCCCAGGGGGGGAACCGATGCCCCCCCATGCACAAAATTTTTTTCCCAGCTAACTACTACTATTATCAATAATTCCTATTAATTTTACAATCACAAGTGTAAAATAACTCTCTTTATGCCCATTTATACGGAATTTTGTCCTATGCTGCCATGTTAAAAATTTGCATAAAATGCGATCACAACGCCACCTATTGAGCGAGTGATCCCAAAATCTAATCAGCACCAGTTTATGTCAGGGTGCAACTAAATACCAAGTTTGGTTAAATTTCATTCATTGGTTCGTGAGATACAGCGTCCACAAAAAAATGATACAGACAGACAGACAGACAGACAGACAGACAGACATTTTCTAAAAACTATTAATTCGTGTTCTCCATATCCCAAAACATGTAAATCCATCAAAAAGTGGACTTCGAAAATTTTCGCGAATCCAATACTTTCTCTATATTACATATAGAAGAAAGTAATAGGGACTGCTATTGAAGAAAATGAAGTTAATGCCAGTTTTAATATGTAAACGACCCCCTAGGCAAAATGTATCTATACCGTTATAAACTAGACGTTATTACAAATCGAACGGTACAAGTCAAATGTTTCTACGATAATTTACGGCGAAATTAGGTGGGGGGGTGGCGTTTTTTTTTTTTTGGCTGACTGTACATACTACATTTTTATGTACAGTCGGGGGGGGGGGGGAAACGCATCACTCAACGTAACTTCGTCGCTAATCGATGTAGAAAAATGTAATAGATATCATTCAACGGGGAATTGTGAGTAGTTTCAGAAAATGAACTGAAATTTTGAATTGGGGGTCGTCTACATATTACAACGCGCACCAACTTTGATTTTTTTTTTTTTTTCAATGGTAATGCCCCATTTTTATTTTATATTTGAATTCCTGGGATCATGACAACGCGAAAAAGTAAATTGGTTGTATATTTTGCTTATTTTTTCACAGAGTTATAAGCGTTCAAATCTTGAAGGTGCTAATGTTAAATTCATATTTCAAACTTTTATTAATATCTTCACAAAAAGTAACTTATCGATATATATATATATATATATATATATATATATTACGAGATACAGTGAAGAAACCCAAACATAATCCATCATTACTTTTGATTCTAAAAAATATTTTTAATTTTGAAAAATATTAATAAATTCATATTCATAAAAATTATGAATTATGACCTATATTAATTTTTACATAAAATGAATCCTAATGCTGAAAAATATTGGTGTGCAAATTTTCAGCTCATTCCAGTTATTAGTTTTCGAGATATAAATAAATCATTCTTTTGGAGTGGTTTAGGGGGGCATCTTTTATAAAGTTTTGCATGAGATAACGAATCAAATTTTAAAAAGTAACAAAGAAAATTAAACAAAAAATTTTATTTTTTATTTACGGGTCAGATTATATAACAACGTCAAACTCAAAGAAGTGAACCAAAAATGATGATTTTTAGACATTAGTGTCAGCATCAAAAATGCTGTTTTCTAAAGAAGACAAGTCCCGCCTTCATCGTTCTTCAAAACAAAACAATACAGAAAAGTAAAATAAATGTGATAATGAGTGATGAATTCGTGTTAATCCCCTTATTTTATGTTGACAAAAATATGCACAAGTTGTATTTACTTCATCGATTACTGTGATAAATTTTGAATCTTTTAAACGAACACTAGAAGAAAAAAATTAACTAAATAGGCGGGGTTTACTGTTTTAAATACAAATAATTACAAGATAAAAAGATCTTTTTATATACCATGTTTTTAAATTTTCTGTTCAATCATATAAACGCTACCGAAGGCAGCGGGAACCCGGAGCAATTGGAGAAATTTTTAAAAAAATTCATTGCTCTCGTGTTTTGAGCTATTATAAAAGTTTCAAATGTCTAGCTAGTCGGGAAATTAGTGAAAAATCGATTGCAAGCTTTGTACTGGTAACGCTGCCGAAGGCAGCAGGAACCCGAAACATTTGGTTAAAAATATTTTTTAAATGCATTTTCACCGTATTCTGAACTATTCTGAAAGTTTCAAATGTCTAGCTAGTCAGGAAGTTAGTTAAATAAATTTTCTGTTGAACCATATAAACGCTGCCGAAGGCAGTGGGGACCTGAAACAGTTGACTAAAAGTATTAAAAAAATGTATTGTCACCGTGTTTTGAGCTGTCCTGAAAATTTCAAATATCTAGCTAGTCGGGAAGTTAGTTAAAAATCGATTGCAAGATTTGTCCCTGACAAACACACAAACAAACACACAAGAATCGAAGTTAATAAAAACATGGTAAAATAGTTTTAATGTAAAAATTGTCAATTAAAAAAAAAAACGAATGGAATTGGAATGCAAGACAGACTGGTAAAATTGTTTCTTAACTACCGTCATAGTTGAAGTCATTTGCTTCATATATTGCTTTATTTTATTTCTTTATTCGTTTATTATGTAGGGTAGAGGATAATTATTTTAAGGATACGTTAGTCTTTAAAATTTTATTAATATATTTTAACTTTATATATTTTTAAAAATATACTTTAACTTTTTTAAATTTTTTTAACACTTTTTGCAACCACGGGATTTTGTCTTTTTGACAGTAAGATCCGCCTATGGGCGTTATTCTCTCAAAATAAAATATTTCAGAACAACTTTTCTGTATTCACAATTATATTGCAAATGGATATACATTGTAATTATATTCTTAGTAATCAATATATTTCTATCCATGGTATATTTTATTGCAAAAATTTGAACACTGGGTATGCATCTAAGAAATACGTAACACACAAATTACGAAAGAAACGCCCACTGATAGAATTATAGATTTTCAAATGACGTGAATCTACGTCAGCAATCGCGAAAGGGTTAATTAAGAAATTATATTTTCATAGAAATTATAAAACGATTCGTACAGTTCCAAAGAGTTCAGCTGATCCAAAACTGGTAAGTGCGATTAAAATTGTTTAATATTTACTTCATGAACCCTTAGAATAATTTATCCGAAAGATTTAGTTTATGCGTTGTGTGTACAGTAGAGTCTCGGTAATTCGAGGTGGACGGGACCGGACGTAGCTCGAATTATTGAAAACTCGAATTATCAAAAATGACAAAATTAATAAAATAGAAATAATATGTAAACACAATTTTTAAATTTAAGTGTATATTTCAATTAAAAAAAAATGTACTTACATAATGCTATTACATTAATTTCTGAAGATAAGTTAATTACATCTTAAAGTAATTGTCAATTGTTTTCTGTTTAAATACATTGTTCCTTTTACGTGCGGCAATATCACGCCATCTTCTGAGCATCACATTGTCGACTGGAGTCGCTTCAGGCTGTTGTTCTACGTATCTCATAGCAGCCTCTAGCGCAGCAAGACCCTCGCTGTGACTCATACGTGGTGTGGAATCATTTGTTACGTCCTCCTCCTCACTATCATCCTGCTCTACTAAATTAATCATATCAACTATAGCTGCATCCGTAAATTCTAGTTGGTCGTCATTATTTTGCCATTCTTCCACCACAGAAATACTATCTGTGTTTTCGCACCCTGGGATTTTTTTAATAAAATTAAACAACGGCATATCATCTTCACTAATGTCCTGATTAGTATTGTTTTCTGCCCCCTCGTTCTTCAAAATTTTATTCCAAGATTTCTGAAGAGTCTCTGAGGTTATTTCATCCCATGCCCCAGCCACCCAATACACAACGTCTTTCACGGTAATTTTTTTCAAAACATCTACAATGGTTTCTTCACCTTCTATGGATTCTAGAAGAGATTGCAGCAATCTACGGCGATACTTTTTTTTTAAGCATTGTAGAATCCCTTGATCCATGGGCTGAATTAAACTAGTTACATTTGGGGGTAAAAACATGGCACGAATTCCATCGCAATTTAATTCATCTTCATTTGGATGGGAACCCGCGTTATCAAGCGTCAAGATGGCTTTACAAGGTAGATTTCTTTCTTTCAAGAATTTTTTAACTTCTGGAACAAAATCGGAGTAAAACCAGTCTTTAAATATCTTTTGCGTCATCCAAGCACTTTTTTGGCTCTTATACGTAACCGGTAGAGACGATACACAAATATGTTTAAAGGCTCTTGGCTTAGTCGATTTTCCGACAACAACAAGTTTCATCTTATGATTTCCTGAAGCATTTGATGTCGCGAGAACTGTCAATCTCTCTTTGCTCTTTTTGTGACCTGGAGCACTTTTCTCTTCACGTGACGCGAGTGTCTTAGAAGGTAACATTTTAAAATTAAGGCCAGTTTCATCGCAATTATAAAGCTGGTCATTTGTAAGTTTTTCATTTTTTACTATCTCCTGTAATTTCTTGCAGAATTTTACGACGGCTTCAGAATCAGCAGATAATTTCTCTCCACACATCTCTAGTTGCCGAATGCCGTATCTTTTTTTCCACTTGTCAAACCAGCCTACACTAGCAGTGAAATTTTGATCTCCCTCTTCAAATTCTTTTTGAAACAGCAAAGCTTTTTCTTTTAGAATGGGACCTGAAAGAGGGCATCCTTTTTGCCTTTGTTGGGTAAACCACATAAAAAGTGCCTCGCCTGTTTTTTCATAGTCAGATTTTTTCAAAGATTTTCTATCCAATGATACGTCTGAGCACTTGTTACCGGAAAACGCTTCTAATTTGCTTCTGTTTCTACGCCAATCACCAACTGTGACTTCACCTACGCCATATTCGACTGCAAGTTTTTTAAGAGTTTCCCCCTTATCCAGTCTTTTTAATGCTTCTAATTTCACTTTTAATGGAACGAATTTCCTTTTCCTTTTTGTAGAATCCATTATGGAAAAACAATTACGTTTCTGTAAACAGAATTAAAAAATCTTTCAAAAGTGACTTAAATTCCGCGAGCTAGTACCGAACTAATCGAACTGCACTATTTTTAGAATATGGAAAGATACATTTGGAGAAGTGGAAACAGGTGATTGGCTGAAATCGGATTGCACAACTTTCTCTCCAAATTGAAATAGCACGATTCCCTCCCCCCTCCTCCAAAACGCGCACCTGCAAAGAATACAAAATGCGTTTTCTTTGAGTGGAAGGATTTCTTCTCATAGCATGAGACCGGTGAAATAACAATAAAAGATAGAAGTAATTTTTTCATGTGTTGGTCTTTTTTTTTTTTTTTTTTTTTTTTTTTTTTTGGTGAGTCGAATTTAACTCGGATTTATGGGAAACTCGAACAATCGAGACTCGAATTATAGAGACTCTACTGTATATTATTTCATTTCGTATATTATGTTACATCTACGGAAGAAAATTTAAGCTTTATTAGTGATCAGTACAGCCATAATAGACACTTTTACTTGAAAGATGTTGCACTTTCTTCAAAGAGTACTGTCTGGACCAATCGCAAGCGTAATGTATTTAAATAGAGCTAAAATTATCTAAAAATGTACTGAAGTACTATACACAAATTTAAAAAACTGAATTCTGGATAATTAAGAAACTGTAAATTGTAAATGATTTTTTTAATTTTAAATTTCTTTTTTTCCTGAAAGATTTCCGATGTGAAACATTAAATTTTGTCTATTTTTTATAGGAACTTAATTTTATTTTTCTACATTTGCAGATAACACCCTAACACATTTTTTGCTATAACTCTATAAATACTAAAGTTAAAGTATACAAACAGTATACTTTTCCGCACTGCCAGACTCTCAGAAATTGGAATATAAAGTCAAAGTTGGGTGTTGCTATTGAAAAAATCTCAAAGTTGGCGCTCATTTCGATATGTAAATGACCCCTAATTCAAAATTTGATAAATTAAAGCAATTTATCTCCCAACAAAATAAAAATGTAATAAATACGTTCTTTTTCGATTATGACGTAAAATAATCGAAATTTCTTCTCAGCATAATAGTAAGCAATGGAGCAACTGGCACTAAAATGGAGAATTTCGTCAAAAAGCCGGCGCGCCAATGTCCAGTCTCTCTCTATATAGGGTCCCTAATCAATGCCAGCTTTTGGTTCGTCACGGTTGCATGCTTCCGAATGGTCTAAAATTTCAACTGTTTCCCGAAATATTACGTAGTAGGGATTTTTATATTGGGCTATTTTCTTTGTTTCATCAAAATTAATGTCGACATTTTCTTTTTGATACGTTTATGCTAGGGCTGTGGTACATTTATCATATTTTATATCGGTGATGTTATGCACATGTTAATACACAACATAATTTATATTAGTCTGTATTAACGAGAAAATCATAAGATATGCAAGGAAATTTTAAGAAACAGTGAAATCATTTTTATTTTTTATATGTTTCCACATTTATATAATTTTAGTACATGCATTTTCTAAATAATTTCAAATAAAACCAGCGCATGTTTTCTTATTTCATAATTTGTTTTGAAAAATCCTTATCAAAATTTCGCGAATGAAAGATCAAAAGTACCAATAAAATTATTTATGTTATTACTCATTTTTATCTATAAATGATTTGTCCGATTGATGAGATGTTATTTTTCAGCAGCTCTTTAAGCACTTAAAATCCTTTTTTATTAGGATTGAATGCCAAATATTATGATTAATGATCTTGTGCTGATTGTGAGATTGTTTAGCTAGATATCGACGAAGCATCCTCTTTTCAATCTTAATGTTATGAATGTGAAAGTCTGTTTATTTATTTGTTACTGGATCGCATCCGAAAAGAGCTACAGCTGACCATGAAACGTTGAGTAGTGATAATAGTGGCCACAGAAAAAAACAGACTGTTTTTATCGCGCGTGAACATATTAGTTTAAAATAAATTCTAGTGATTACTAAAAGAATAAGGGATGTTTGATAGGATTTTTTACTTTCTTACCCTTACGGTAGAGAAAATATTGTTTTAGGGTCAAATTTTCGAAAACGAGTTTTTGTTATATTTACATGTTCTGAGGTTTCCTGAATACGAAAATCATGTTTTTAGCGAATGGTCTGTGTGTGTGTCTGTGTACGTGTTATCAGCATATCTCAAGAACAAATTATAGCAGACATTCCAAACTTGGTATTCTAAATGCGTATCATATTGGGAGGCTACACTAAGCTTTTCGTTGAGATAAAGCAAATGGTTCGTGTACAGGGACACTCAAAAGTATTCAAATACATTACGTGTATGGGGGAAATTACAGGTATATAGAGTTCAAAATCTATAGACTGCACTAAACGAAATGAAACGAATATATATTTTTTGTAATAGAGATAGTCAACTTAGAAAAAATTTTTGTGTATGTAGGAGCCTCGACTCCCCCCGTGGGGAGGAAGTCCCCCTCGAGGCAAGTAAATTTTCATGATGGGTATCTTTCAAAAGAGCTCGCCAATAACTTTAAAACGAATGGTTGAACCATCTATCTGCGATATTTAAAATAAAGTTATCGATTTTTTTTCATTTTTAACATTTTTTTTTTTTTTTTTTTTAATGTAATATTAAGAATAAATAAATCTTGAGTGTTATACTACTTCTCTAATATGGAAATCGTCTGCATTATCATAGAAGATAATTTTTTTAAAGAATAATTTTAATAAATTATTTTTACTGAGTGAATTTGCATAAGAAAATATAGAAGAAAGTCATGTGGTGGCCACAACACACTAGTTATTTGTTTTTAGTGGATGTGCTTCACTAATAATATTTTACCATTTACAGGAAAGCTGTTCGGGAATTGAAATAAATCATAATTACCGTAGTCAAGTTTTTTAACGTTTGATCTTTGTCTGTGTCTCTTAGAGTAACTTGAAAACGAATAATTTTAGGAGATCCAAATGCTGTATTTTGAAGTTAATATAAGTTTATTGCTGGGAAAATTTGATCAAGATTGATAAGTTTCAAGGAATGTTGCGTGTGAAAATTGTCTGTATAATTTTAAGTAAATTTTTAATTTTAATAACAGAATTAAATTAAATATAAATGTAGGTGCATTTATGAAACGGGTGGTTCAGAGGAGCGGTATAGCCCCCTTACACAGAACTAATTATCATATAAATCTCTTCCGAAGCCTAATTTGAATTGTTTAACATAGGTTTACATAACAGTACTCGTTATCTTACCTCTTAATCTCCAACCTGTATTAATAGTATTAAATTTCAGAGTAAGAGAAAGTCGTGTGAGTGACACACCAGATTATTATTTTATTTTATTTATTTATTTATTTATTTTTTGTAATCTAATAAGTACTTTACTGTACGGGGTGTTATTAATCTCCTGTGGCTATTCCCAACTTTTATAATTTATTTATAATACTTTTTAGCCCCGCCTTCTTTCGCACCAGAAATGTAGAAGATTATTTCTCTTTAATATGCGACAACGATTAAATAAGAAGAAAATCATTTTTTTTTTAATTTCCGGTATGAAAAAGAGGCGGAGCTAAAAATGATTGTGAATAAATTATTAAAGTTGGGAACAGAGTTCCCAACTTTTATAATTTATTCACGAGCATTTTTAGCCCCGCCTTCTTTTCCGCACCAGAAATTTTGTAGATTATTTCTCTTTAATATGTGACAACGATTAAATTAGAAGAAAATAATTTTTCAAAATTTCCGGTGTGAAAAAGAGGCGGGGCTGAAAATGCTCGTGAATAAATTATAAAAGTTGGGAACTCTGGTTGGGAACGCTGTTTAGTTTTAAGTATCGAGTAAATCCAATTATTTCCGCAGTTTTCTATAATCTTCCTACGCTAAACATTAAACATTGAAAAATCTAAAAACTTCTTCAAAAACGCAGCTACAGAATTTATGTGCTTTATATATATTAATGTGTTACAGAGTTGCCAAGTTTTATAATTTATTCCGGAGCAATTTTAGCCCCGCCTTCTTTTCGCACCAGAAATTCTATAGAATATTTTTCTTTAATATGTGACAACGGTTAAATAAGGGAAAAATCATTCTTTAAAATTTCCGGTGTGAGAAAAGGGCGGGGCTAACAATGCTCCGGAATAAATTATAAAAGTTGGCAACTCTGATGTGTTATATTATAATTAATCGTGTTTCTGATTCAACACTTATCGATACTACCGTCTTCTTTTACAAATAGAAAATTAAATAAAAGTGTTGGTCAGGGTTAAAGCCAGGGTTCTATATAAAGACCTTAAGTATGGTGGGAATGCTGCAACTGCAAGATCTTTTTGAAGGTCATAGTCTTTTTTTATGAGAGTTTCATATAAAACCATGGAAAATTCACAACGGCTAGGCCGATGAATGCGATCTGAGTTCGAACTCGACACCTCCCAGCTTGGAGATATCCCAGCTCTCGACCACTAGTGGTAAGTAAAAAAGAAATGTAGAAATATTTTGAACTCAAAATATTATGTAAGATGAAAAAAATAATAATAACTTTATAATTTCATTATTATGAAACATTCTAAATTGAAGATGAAACTTACTCTAACATAAAAATAAATAAAAATAAAGAATAAAAGGAAATGATGGAAAAGAAGGAAAATAGAAACTTGATATATATTTAATATTACTCCAAAATTAAAATCTGCCTGTTTTAAAATAAAAGGTGTGTAATTTTTATTCTTGTTAAACAATCGTTATTAAACTTTATGTACACACAAAAAAAAAAAAAAAAAAAAAAAAAAAAAAATATTTTGATGATAAATTACTCTAGTAACATTAAATGTATGATTTTAAGTTATAATTAAAGAATGGTTAATTATACATGTTTAAAACGCCATGTTTTAATTAATGATACAAATGTATTCTTAAAAAGAATTATGTAGGTTATGGTTTTGAGATTCCAGTAATTTTAAACACTATTTAAATTTTTGCGTATATTTATATCCTGGATTTTCTTTTCTTTTTTAGATTACTACCTTCAAATTAAAGCAATTATTTTAAAGTAGAAAAATCTTATTTACTACACTGCTATAATGGTTGCAAAAATACAAAATAAAATAAAATCTTTAGTTACACTCGCCCACGCTGGCACGCGCTCTTCCCACTTTCCACGCATCCTTCACTTATATATAGGAAATGGAAAGGGGGTGTGGGAGACTAGGTTTTTCTGAAAAATCTTACATCCTATAAAAACATTTACAAAAATTTACACGTTTCAACTATTAAGCTTTAATTCGTAATGATACTTAATTAATAATTATAATTAATAAATTTAGACGCAGTATCTTAATTTGGCTATGATTATTTACATTAGAGACGTAACATTTTAGAAATACTCAAGAAAATTATTCATTTGGCATAATTAAATTAGTTTCTAATTACAGTAACTTAATAAGATAATAAGATTATCAATCGATGCACAGTAATGCATATGTAAAGCATTTGCTTGTAAAGTATACACATATAAAGTAATAAAAAAATATACATTTACAAATTATTGCGATACATATAACAGGTAATTTTCATTAAATATTTTCATTTCATGGTAAAATTGTTCTTTCAAGCAGGAAGCTATTTAAAAAATAGAAAGGGGAAAAAAATGAATCTTAATAAAAACATCTTAATAAAACTGAATAATTATTTCTCGATGAATTAATAAACTTCTACACCTAAATAAAAGTGATTATTTTAAATAAGGATAGTGAATACAATGAAAAAAAAAATACATAAATAAACAAATCTGTTTTTATAGCTCATTTGAGAAACAGACAAAATTATTTATCAATAACTTTTGTAAATCCCTTAGATATTTCACTCCATTTTCATTGCAGGGAGTAACAAATGTACAAATAAAATGCAAATGCAAAAGAATTCTATCTTAAAAAGTGGGGAGAGGGGGGAAATATGTTCATTATTGTTGTTATTATTATTATTATTATTACCAAGAGGAATTTCTACGACTAAAATTTAAACGAAATAAGAAACATGTTTTGAAAATTTATATAAAAATATAAAATATGTCTGAACAGTTTATCTTCATTATATAATATAATATTAGGTGTTCAGTATGATATGTAGCGTTAGGTATTTACAGATTTGAATACGTATCATCGATAGGAATAGCATTATATCCTAAAAAAAATTTAAACGAAAAACTATTTTTTTTCCCCCAACCATATTTGGCATATTTTTTACTTTCAGAATTAGATGTAATACCAAAAATTTTTAAAGGTTTTCTAAGATACTTAACCCTCATCGCTCGTATGTCCCTTCTGAGGGGACATTAAAAAATCGAGCCACGCCTTAAGGTGTTCCTCTGCAAATGAAATGTTATTTTTCTAAACCGTGTAACTATAGGCTACCTTTCGGCTACCGGAAATTTTTAACAGAAAGATTTATTTTATTTAGTGATGGAGTAAAATAAAACAAATTATTACAATTTTTCGGTAGCCAAAAGGTAGTAAGTTGGAAACTATACATGTGACGTTTTAAAGGAACGCCAAAAGGCGTGTCTTACGGAAAATATGCCGCGCGCAAAGGGTTAATATAGACTCCCACGCGAAAGAAAATAAAATATGTTAGAAAACTTTAAAGTTTTGATATTAAAACTTATTTTACAAATTATGCGATGGTAAATTATGTGATTTTTCAATTGTAAAATTAGTTTGAGCACCAAAAAAAAAACTGTTTTAATGTTTATTAAGATATTTAATATAGTCTCACACTAAAGAAAATAAATTATGTTGGAAAACTTTAAAGATTTGGTATTAAAACTTATTTCACAAATTGTGCAATAGTAAAGTAAGTAATTTTTCAATTGTAAAATTAGTTTTAATATTAAAAACTGTTTTGTGGTTTTCTAAGATAGTTATAAAATCTCACATTAAAGAAAATAAAGTATTAGAAAACTTTAAAGTTTTGGTATTAAAACGTATTTTACAATTTATACAATTGTAAATTATGTGATTTTTCAATTGTAAAATTAGTTTTAAGACTAAAGTTTTTTTTTTTTTAAGTTTTCTGATACATTTGATTTTCTTCACTTTGGTATTGTATTTTACATATCTTAGAAAAATCTTACAATTAATTATTGTCTTAATTTTACAATTTAAACTTTTGATGTTATAGAGGTAATTTTCCGTATTTATACATAACCGTGAATGTATTTGCATATATTTATGCATATACATGTACCTATACCAGAAAATTAGTTATTTATTAATTTATTTATAAGCATTGAGCGTTCAAACTACTCTTGAAAAAATTAACTCATTGCTAAATAACGGTAAATTTGCATTGTAAGATTTTTCAAGTGTAATAAACGGCAAAATGCAGTTAACCAGTAAATAATTATTGAATTGGTTGTAAATATCTATTACTGTAAAATTAGTTTTTAAAAGAAATATAAAATCAAAAATATATATGTTTGTTATGCATACATTTTATAAATTCTAAACTAATCTTAATGTAATTCACAGAAACATAACAGCACATGAAGAATCAAAGGACAATTAAAGTCTAAATAAAAAAATTATTTTGTAAAAATAAAGAAATAAAATAAAAATAAAAATAATTTAGTTTGAAGAAATGATTTATTAATAAAATCTATTTAAAGAGAACAGCTGAATTACTGAAAATATTCAAAAATCGGTTATTTGAAACTGTATTACAAAAAAAAAAAAAAAAAAAAAAAAAAAAAAAAGTGTAAAATGTAAAATTGAGTTTTTAAGATTTCTTTTAACTAATCTTTAAAAAGAAAGCATTAAAAAAAAGGAAAGAAAAAAACAAAAGCATATTTTTCAATTTTTCTCCCTCTTTCTCCAACAACCACCAGGAAAGTAAAGTTGTTAGACTTACATTCTGGTTCATTTAAATTAGAAATATTTTTACAACAAACAAGTTTTATATTCTGATAGACTTTATTTTTGTTAATATTTAGAATTTTATAGCATGAATCCTATCGCATTTTAAAGCTTTTCATATAAAAAGCAGAAATTTAGACAAATTATTTAACGTTATTTGCAGGAAGATAGGGGGGATATACATTAAAAAAATATCGAAATATGAATTTTCATCATATTTGTGGGTATTTAAAGCGTAGAGATACATTTTTATTATTTAATAATCCATGTAGAATATCTTTTGCTGTTTGTTGTAATTTGTATTTATCTAATATTGCATAATTTAAAGAAAACACGGGCAGTGTTTTTGAATATTTTAGCAATACATTGAATAATTTTTCCCCCCTAATTTTTTCAAGATAGAAAAATCTTAAGCATTAAAATAGAAACAAGTATTCATATTATTAGAGTTTTGTAAAACTTTTACTGTCACCAATAATTCCCGATGACATTAATTTTGCAAATAATTACTTAATATTAAAAGTAAAATTATGTTTACAATATATATAGAAGGAAAAAATCCTTTAAGATTTATGAAATATTGACAACAATATCATGCGCTGTCAATACTTTTATAACATTATATTTTAATATGTCATTAAAGCGTATACCTTTTATATGCAATTTTCGTTTTATATGCAAAACTGTTTTTTTTTTTTTTTTTTTTTTTTTTTTCCCAATTTTTGTTTAGGAATAATCTTCAAAACTTTAGCTTTAATTTTCTGTTTGAATTTTGTTTTTAGAGTGAATAAAGCTCGAGTTATGACGTTTTAAAAAATACACGATAGCACAAAACAGAAGTTATTTTGAAGCAAAACTTACCGCAAAACATGATATTGCTCTTACTTTAAAAGTTATAAAATTTTGCAGACATGTTTATAGTGTTGTTATCCAGATTTTGAACTACTTTTATAAATATATCATTTCCTGGGGTTAAGAAGTTAAAAATGTGTTGAAAATTTCGGAAAATTTTCAATAGAATTAGTTTGACAGCAGATAACTCCTGAAAAACTACCATATACAAACTTATAATAGTAGTTTAAATCCTAAAACATATTTTTCTGAGTACAATGCTTTTCAATTTTTTTTAAACACTAATTATTTTTTATTTTGCGTTTTGCGTAACTGTCATTTTTTAGACAAATGATAGGCGTTTATACTTTTATATATATATATTCCGATCTTTTTTATATATTATATTTTTTAATATAAATGAAGAAATTTTAAAGAATAAAATTTTAAAACTGTATTTAAAAAAATAACCTCTAAAGGTGTACGTATACTTTCAGTCGTTAAGCTGATGCCGAAGGTATTGGGGCTTCAGACTGTACTGTGGCGAGCGGAAATACCACTACCGAAAGTAGCAAGAACTTTATCTTAGATTTTGACTTTCAATGATTTTTTTTTTTTTTTTTTTTAGATTTTTTATTATTTTTATTGATATGGTATTTTGAGAATTCCTTTCAATATAAATGACCAGCAAAGCGGGCAAAGCCTGCTAGTCAGTGATAAATGAGTGGCTCTTGTGCTTGCATAATAAGAAATTCAAAACGCATGAATTACTAAAAGTTTAATAGAAAAATCATTAATATATATAATGACCTTCATCTGTCATTCACGATTCCGGTTTACACCGCTTCAAAACAGAGACTTTTGGCAGCCATTTTTTTTTTTTTTTCTTTTTCCCGTTTGTTCAGTTTAACTTACGAAAACATACATATCATTTTCATACATGTTTTGTATCGCACATATTTTTATTTATTCCCTCTAAAACCTTGAAAAACTATTCAATTGTAATGTTTAAATGTTTAATTAAATATAAGGGATCGCTGGCTATTATAAACATGAACCTATAAATAGAATTATGTAACTTCATGATTATAAACAACGCAATGCCAAATAAAAACAAACATAAACTGTTGCCATTCAGAAAATACAAATTCCAAATTGACAACTCTTTAATTGTGAATGAACGACTCTTTGACTGTTTCATTAAAAAAAAACGCTTAAAATATTTCTAAAACATATGGACAATATTCCTGTGACGTCACAGTAGGTAAAATCGCCGAACACGTGACCGATATTGTGTAAACAAATTAGATTCAAGATGCTATTTTATTGTTACGCATAACATTTTCCTAAATATTTCTCCAGTGAAACTTAATAATCAGATATCTGTTCAAACAAGAACAAAAAAGAAATGTAAACAACTGAATCGAATGATAAAGTTAAGACTATATATAAAGTTAAGACTATAAGTTAAGACCATATATAAAGTTATGATAAAGTTAAGACTATATATTAAGACTACTATTCCATATCGTAAAATTGCAGAACATTTTATGTACACACACACATACATATATATATATAATGGATAAAAGATTAATAAGAACATTTTATACAGACACGCATATATATATAGACATCAAAGCTTAAATAATTAGAATTTCAATCACTTTAATAAAGTAATTTATTAAATGGAACATCCATTTAAATTTGTTAACATCGCCACAGTTCACATGGCAACTTTTAATATTACATATGTTGATTAATATTAAAGTATATTACTAAAACTGGATTAAAAACAAAACAAAGGTATCACTATATCACTCTTACTTCAATTTCATATAATCTGTAACTCTTATAAATAATATTGCAAGATAAAAATTTTCAAGCCACAATGCTTTTCTATGGTAGAGTTGAGGATTGTTTGCCTAACCAGCTGATATTCTTGTAGCCTCAAAACCAAAGTGGGAATATGGTCCATTAAAGCCTTAAAAATCTTAAAATATTTGTAAAAACATATTAAAGTCTTTAAATATTTTTATCAAGCTTCATTATTTGTTTACATTGTAACGTATGATTGGCGTCGAGTTCAGTACGTAAATGTCGCCAGTTGATTTTAGTTTTGAAATTAGTGTAAAGTTATAGTTGGGATAGAATGTTTGGTTGGGCAAGTAAAGGTCACCAGTTGAAATGAGTATTGAAAGTAGGGTAGTCTAAGGTGATAATGTCGAGTCAAGATAAAATGTTCGGTTGAGAATGAGAAAGTCCCTAGCTGGATCCTGGATATTTTGGCGATGTTGTGGGTGAGATAGCTGGTTGGGAGTATAGAGTAGAGGTGAATTTGGGTTAGCACGGAGTGTCTGTAATTATTAGATAGTTAGTTAGAAAATACGCAAGCGCAAGTGATGACGTCACTGGGCGTCAGTGGATGCAAGAAAAAGATTTCCTATGTTAATCGCCCATTGGATTTTTTGTAAAAAAATTATTAAAAATTGAGGAAAATTATTTCCCGATTTTAATTCCCATATTTCGGTATAGATATGTATTAGTTATCGTGTGCATGCGTTAGATTAAGTTGTTTTTGCTGTAAAATTGATAAAATTTAAATTTTAAATTTCAAAACTTTAGAAAAATAAAATAGCAAACTTCCATATTCGATTGAAAACATAAGCATTTCATTTCAAAGGATGATATTTACACAATAAATATCCAACTAATATACTAATTAAAAGGAAAATGATAAATATTCTATCATAATTTGAAGTCAAATTTGTTTTCAAATGTCTAAATAAAGTGTCTGATATAAGATACTCATATGTTGCAGCGGAATAGATTTAATATATCTGTCATCCTTGGCGGAAAAAATATATCGCCAAATTATTTGGCGAACATATTTTATTTCTTTCAAAAATCATGGTTATTTTAACAACTTATATTAAGAGAGCAATGAATTATATGAAACAATATTTCGTACAATACATATTACGAAAATAAACATCTGGCATGTATATTTTCGTAGTATGTTTTTAATCGCCAAATACAAAAAACGCCAAAGATGACACAGTTTTGAAATTTAAAATTTTGTCAATTTGACAGCAAAATAACTCAATCTAACACAGGGATACGATAGCATATCTATACCCAAATACGGGTATTAAAATCGGGAAATAATTTTCCTCGATTTTTAATTATTTTTTACAAAAAATACAATGGACGATTAATATAGGGAATCTTTTTCTTGCATCCACGGACGGTCAGTGACGTTACACTTCGCTTACGTATTTGGAAACAGGATCTTCGATAGTCTTTAAAAAAAGTATTTTGGTAAAATGAAGTGAATCGTTATTTACTTCCTCTTACCCATAGGGTCGAGAAAGTATTGTTTTAGGGTCAAATTTTCGAACGTGAGTTTTTGTTATACTTACATGTTCTGAGGTCCCCTGAATACGAAAATCACGTTTTTAGCGAATGGTCTCTGTGTCTGTCTGTCTGTCTGTGTGTCTGTTATCAGCATATCTCAAGAACAAATAGTAGCAGAAATTCCAAACTCGGTATTCTAAATGTGTATCAAGGGATGCTACAGTAAGCTTTTCGTTAAGATGAAGCAAATGGTTCGTGTACAGGGACATTCAAATACATTACGTCTATGGGGGAAATTGCAGGTAAGTAGAATTTAACATCTATAGACTGCACTAAACCAAATGAAACGAATACATATTTTTTGTAATAGAGATAGTCAACTGGGAAAATTTTTTTTGTGTATGTAGGAGTCTCGCCTCCCCCCCTGGGGTAGATGTCCTCCCTCGAGTGGAGTAAATTTTCATGATGGGTATCTTTCAAAAGAGCTCGCCAATACCTTTAAAACGAATGGTTGAACCATCGATCTACGATAATTTAAAATAAAGTTATTGATTTCTTTCTTTTTTAACATTTTTTTTTTTTTTTTACTTTAATATTGAGAATAAATTCAACTTTTTTTTGGATATTTAGTGTTATACTATTTCTCTAATATGGAAATCGTCTGTATTATCATACAAGAATACTTTTTTAAATAATAATTTTAATAAATTATTTTTTTTTTTAACTGAATTAGTTTTTAATAACCGAATTAAATTCTATATAAATGTAGGTGCATTAATGAAACGGGGGGTTGAGGGGGGCCAGAACTAATTATCATATAAAACTCTTCCGAAACCTAATTTGAATTGTTTAACATAGGTTTACATAACAGTACTCTTTATCTTACCTCTTAATCTCCAACCTGTACTTATAGCATTAAATTTCAGGGTAAGAGAAAGTCGTGTGAGTGACACACTAGATTATTCTTATTATGAGGACTTTAAATAGAGCACTTAACGAAACACTGGGATGTGTTGTTGCTGTTGTGTTTTCGGGCCTATATTTTTTTCAACCAGCAGTTTTTTTATTGTCATTCATATTTATTGATCGGGTAGGATTTTTTTAATTTCAGAACGAAAATTATAAAATATCGAAACACATTTGATTTATAAACAAAAACTGAAAATACATTTAAATGATCACGTGGTAATCTTCATGATCTAAACATTGTTTTCAAAATTTTTCGTTCACATTCCGTCATTTTTGATGGGATTATATACTAGTATCTTAATATATTCTACGCACAAAAATTAAATATACTAACTGAATGTACTAAAATTAACATGTGGTTACTAATTATTAACTTATTTTATTTATTCAATGCAAGTAATAGTAATTTAATTAAGAATTGAATGAAATATACGGAATTTTGTCTTATTTGACTTTTCATGCTAAGACGTGAAAAATAATTAACCTTTACAATCAATAAAATGTACTTTTCCCAAAAAAGATAACAAAAAAAAAAAAAAAAACTAGCGCTTTTAGAATTTTCGGGAGAGAAAAAAAAAATCATTTGTACATGAATTGGAAATTCTGAAATAGCTTTTGATCGGAAGCCATAAGGTAGTTTCTCTATTGATAAGAGCGTAACTTTTTTTTTTTAACTGATTAGGAGAAACTTCATAATTCATTTCATTAGCTCCAAAATTAATATTTAAGAAACAATTTCTTATCACCTTCAAAACTTACATATGGTCGTGATTAATCAATAGTTTCTGCATTAGTTGGCGCATTTATCAGAATTAAAAAAAAAAAAAAAAAAAAAAAAAAAAAAAAGAGAGAGAGAGAGAGAAAGAATACCAGCATATATATCAGCAGGCTTTGCCTGCTTCGCTGGGTAATATATTTAAATGAATTTTCAATAATAATAACAACAATAGTTTAACCCTTTGCGGCGCAAGACAATTTGAAACATTTAAATTATACTGCCACCAGAATTCATGAACTAAATTAAACTAAAAGAAATTTTAAATTTTGAGGTTTAAAAAACCGGCTTTTTCTGATATGTTATAAACGTGAATTTTTGCTAAAATATTTCCGGGATGAATTTTTGCAGCTGGATCTTAAATATTGCGTCCTCATGGCGAGGACACCGCGCGTTAAGGGGTTAAACGTTTAAATATATTTCGATTGACATTTTGATTGATCGTTTTAAGCAAATCAAAACCACGACCAAGTACCGTGACATACAACTATAATGAAATGTAAATAAATGACATTTAACCATTTGAGTTTCATTATGCATAGTCGAAAAAAAAGTCTGAAGATGTTGATTTTTTCAGGAAATAAGATTAATAAATATCTGTAACATAAAGTACCAAATTCTCATATTTATACTCTGCACAGTATTAATTTTATAAATCATTAAACAGATATACTGAAAAACGGCTAACACTAAAAAGGTAAAATAAGCTATATAAGCACGTAATGTCAAGTAACCACCACGTTATAGCAAAATTCTAAAACATATAAGAGTTTATTTCTCTTTTAAATAATTTAATGAAGGTCTGATCGTTAGCCGCATAAGATATAATATATGAAATTTTTTTTCATGCTTCCCTGCAAAAGAAATATGTATAATATATAAACCTTATCTTCGCTGATGATCATATACTGATGCATATACTTTAGCAAAGCAGCGTAACATACGCCTAATTCGTCTCTTTCAAAACAATTTAACATTAATAAAACAAATTTTAAATATCGTTAACGAATAAGATCGAAATATATAAAAATTATACTTTGTAGCCCCGTAAAATATTAATACTAGTAATAATACTAATAAATAATAATTGATAAGCTTATAAAAATTTATATAGCACTTGCGATGATATCCTATGGCATGCCTATCTAATTTGATCTCAACAGAACGCAGAGTTTATATGCTAACGTATGTCAAATAATTTGACTTCATAAAAAATATTTTTTCTTTGTAGCCCATAAATCATTCATTCATGAAAATATATAGAATTAATGTGACCGTGATTTATAATACACCTACAAATTTTTAGATTAAAAAAATTAAGCGCTTACACGCTATCGCATTCACCCATGCACATACATTTATCACCGTAAAAAAGGCAAACATTAATTCATTAAACCTTAAAACGTACAAATGCAACAAAATCTCATAATCGATTTTTTTTTTTTTTTTTTTTTTTTTTTTTATGATTACTGTACTTTTCTTAGTTCGGAAAATATATGCTTACCTTATATGAAATTATATCCTTAGATATTAAAAGTAAAAATTAATTTAGAATTTAATCAATTCATCAATTTAAATAATGTAACGAATTTTAATTGAATAATAATATATGTACTTTACTATCTTTCCCTCGTATTTAAGTTTATGTTTGCATGCATATATACATACAGACGGTAACAAAAGTGTCCGAACACTAGCAAAAATTCCTATATGAAAAAAGTACGCTTAATACAGTTTTGCTAAATAAATCCTTGTCCAACCCTGTTCTTAGACTGACTAAAAACAGGCTTCGACAAGGATTTATTTAGCAAAACAGTATTAAGTGTAACTTTTTATATAGGAATTTTTGCTAGTGTTCGGATTTGTTACGACTGTATGTATAAAACATAAATAAATAAATAAAAGGAAATATTCCATTTAAAGTTTATCTTTAAAGACCACATATTTATTATTCTAAAAACATACATATATATATATATATATATATATATATATATATATATATTTCTTTGTAGAGTTAAAAATTTCTTTTGAAAAGTCCTGTAATTACTGTTAAATATTTCCGTTAATATTATAGTAAACTATATTTTATTTCGATTCCAATATAATTTTTGATAAAACTGTTTAAAAACAATCTTTCCAATTTCATCAAAGCATATCAAACTTTTATCAATCATTTATTTAAAATTTATATCATTTGATAATTGAGCGACGCATTTATTAAACTTTAACTTATCTATTAGATAAATACATCGAGATAAAATATTTAAATATTTATAAAAACTGCTCAAATCTAAATTTTACATTTCATCCTTATCTCGTCTCCTTTCATTCATTCACATTTCCCCTCCACAGTGCGAAATTTCCTAAATCATTGCACTAGCTTCTATATAGTGCTGATGATAAGTTTCTTTTGATTCTATACAACAAACGAGATATGAGCGTAAAAATCCATGTTTCAACTAAAAGCGGTTCATAAAAAGAAAAATGCAGACAAAAATACCATCATATGTTTATCTTAAATGTTATCCACCAGAGACTTGGGATGAGTTGTTATCTACAGTTAATCATAACAAAACTATTATAATATCAGGCGACAGTAATTGACTGGGTAAAAATAACGGTCTTTCATAAAAAGCAGTGGCCACCATAAAATTATCCTCATGTGATAATTTAGAGTCAAGGTTACATCGTACTGGAAATTAGAAATAGTCTTTAGATGTGAACATAAATTGCATGAATGAAGATAAATTTAATAATAAAACATCAGAATGAAGATAATTTTGATGCAGTTCTCAATATGAACATTAGCAGTGTTTTTATGGTAAACTCTTGAAACTTATCCATTAGATCCAAATAAAGATGGAATCTTCTTTACTGTTATTACCATAACAAAGCAAAATTTGATCAGTCTTGTTGCAGAATAAAGCACAATTTTACTCGTATTCAGTTATTTATGTGAAATACAAAATAGACATATTCAATTACATATTTTTCGGAACAAATATTCTACATCATGAGTCATCATCCAAATACTTGCCAGCGTATTTCAACGACTTTTGTTTTGTAACAAACTCAAAAAAAATCCGTTTGATTTAAATACGAATGGAATCTTCTTTACTGTTATTAATCACAAAGCTGAATTATATCAGTCTTGTTTCACAATAAATGAAGCACAATTTTACTCTTATTCAATAATTTATGTGTAATATAAAATAAGCATATTCAATCACATATATTTCGAGAAAATATTCTGAATCATGAGTCGTCAACCAAAAACCCGCAAGCATATTTCAACAACTTTTGTTTTGTGACAAACTCTTAAAAAACATTCGTTTGATTTAAATATGGATGAAATTTTCTTTACTGTTATTAAAAACAAAGCAAAATTCTATAAGTCCTGTTTCACAGTAAATGAAACACATGTTTACTCTTTTGCAATAATTTATGTGTAATATAAAATAGGCATATTCAGACACATATGTTTCGAAAAAAATATTCTACTTACTTGCAAGCGTTTTTCAATGACTTTTGTTTAAACTCTTTAAAAAATGAATGTTTGATTCCAATACGAATGCAATCTTCTTTAATGTTATTAATAAGAAAGCAAAATTCTATCAACTTTGTTTCAGGATCAATGAAGCACAATTTTATTCTTATTCAATATAATTTATATGTAATGCAAAATATCCATATTCAATCACTTTTTTTTTTTTTTTTTTTTGTAAAAAATATTCTGTATCAAGAGTCATCAACCAAGCACCTGTAAGCGTATTTAAGCAACTTCTGTTTTATGACAAACTCTTAAAAAATATCCGTTAGATTCAAGATTCAAATACCGATAGAATCTTCTTTACTGTTATCAATATCAAAGCAAAATTCTATCAGTCTTATTTCAGGATTAAGGGAACACAATTTTATTCTTATTCAATAATTTACCTGTAATACAAAATAAACATATTCATTCACATATTGGGTAAGTGCAAAAGTTCTACCCGTTTTTATTACCCATAAAGAAGAGCAAATAAACGCAAAATGAGCAATACCTATTATTGTGCATAATCCCAATTGCTATCTATGATCTCTTACCATCTTTCTGGTAGGAGATGAATCCCACGGCGATAAAATTTCGGCAGTTTCGAGTCAAAGTCTTGGATGGCAGTTTTCACAACATCAAGATCATTAAAGATTTTCTAACTGAAGGAATTTTTCAACGCACGAAATAGGTGATAGTCAGCTGGTGTCAAGTCAGGAGAATAGGGAGGGTGGGGTAAAACCTCTCAACCAAAGCCCAGTAACTTTTGGCGAGTGATGACAGCAGTATGGGGCCTGGCGTTATCGTTATGAAGGATAACAACGCGACGATTGATGAGACCTGGCCGCTTTGCTACCAAATTTGAATGCAGCCTGTCTGACTGTAGACAGTAGAAGGCAGCATTTGATAGTTTGGTTGAGTGGCAGGACCTCCCAGTGAATTATTCCCTGCACATCCCACCACACACTCAATAACACCTTCTTGGGATGAAGTTCGGCTTTCGAAGTCGATGCAGGCAGATCAGAAGGGCGACACACAGTACTACGATGCTTTACTTCGCGGTACACAACCCACTTCTCATCTCCTGTCACAATTCGTGTCAAGAATGGATCATTTTTGTACCGGGAAAGCAAGGAAACTCAGGTGGCGCTTCATCCATCCCGTTGATTAGCTGTCGGGTTATGTGGAACCCAACAATCCAACTTTCTCCTAAAACCCAACTTAACCAGCCGTCTCTTGACCGTTGTCCGATGTACGGTGAAGGTCTTCGCTAATTCTTGCACGGTTGGGTTCGGGTTGTTCCTTATGGCTTGGTCAGTATCGTCGTCTCCAACGTGTGATGGTCGTCCGCTTCTAGCCTGATCATGGCAGCATCTGTCTCCTTCCCTAAATTTACGAAACCATCGACGACTTGTGATTTCATCTATTGCATCTTCCCCATAAACTTGACAAACATTGCGACATGCTGCGGCTGCCGTACTCTTTTTATCGAACTCGTATAACAAACAATATCTTATATGCTCCTTCTCGCTTTCCACGTTACACCCTCTGATATATATATATATTTTTTCTTTGTAATGATGAACTTTGAGAGACACGATGCGTTTATACATGAGGCATCCACACGTTTGATTGGCCGACGATTTGCATCATTACAATGTCATGTGTGACGTCAATTCCATTGCAAATTTGCATATCCAAAAACGGGTAGAACTTTCGCACTTGCCCAATATATTTCGGGAAAAATTTTGCACCGTGAGTCGTTACTTTAACGCCTTCAATCGTATTTCAACGACTTTTATTTTATGACAAGCTGTTAAAAGATATTCGTTTGATTTCAATACAAGTGGGATGTTCTTTATTGTTATTAATAACAAAGCAAAATTTTACTAGTCTTGTTTCAGGATTAATGAAACAGAATTTTACGTTTATTCAACATAAATTATGTGTAACAATAATAAACATATTCAATCACATATATTTTGAAAAAATTATTCTGCATTATGAGTCGTCAGCCTAAAACTGCAAGTGCGTATCAGCGATCAAACTCTTAAGAAAATATCCGTTAGATTTAAGTACGAATAAGATATGCTTTACTGTTATTAATAACAATAACAATGCAAATTTTTTCAGTTGTGAGTCAGAATGAATAAGTTCAAATTCATTGTTATTGTAATGAAAAATAAAATTATTCAATAACATACATTTCGAAAAAAATATTTTGCAACACGAATCGTCAACCAAATATCTGCAAGCGTATTTCAATGTACCGAACCCATATCTTGTATCCCACAAAACTTCTGCAATTTTTTTATATGTTTAAACAAATATTTAGCTGGCATGTTTTATAAAAGTTTTTGAGAGAAATTAATAGTTCTCAATCAGTATAGTTTTCCTAATATATATATATTAGGCAATATTTTCCTGTCACTGTATAAGAGAACTTTTAGAATCTACTGCTTTGTCCTTGGAACTCGCAGAAGAAGAATAAACAGATCTTTATTATCCTTGAACTCGAAAAATTTCATAAATATACACTTTTATCTATTCAATATTTATGTATGAAAGATGATATTTGTTTGTGCAAAATGCACTCCTCACATATAAAGAATTAAACAAACATACGGAAGAAATATTCATGAAATTGATTGAAAAGTTCAAATCAACGCCTACGATGGTAAAATGTTTAGCGAACTCTGCACAACATTTTAAAGTTTTGAACATGGATGTAAATGATATGTAATTGTATGCTGAAGAATTCTTGAGCTTAAAATGAAAGATGGCAGAAACGAACATGGTAAACTTTTAAAGTAAAATGTGTAAAATTTGTTATAAACTATGTGGTTTCATTTATTATTATTATTTTTTATTATTATTGTCGTTATTACTGTTTGTTTGTTTAACTCTTTGAAGGGCTGTGGTGCCATTACAGCATCACCTAATTTTAATTCCCAACTGCAAAATCTCACGCCGGAAATGTTTTATAAAATTTTGCTTTTATACTTACCAGCAAACCATTCCACTAGTGTAATAATAGAAATCAATTAAATGATATTCATTCGAAAGGGTATAATCTAGCGTGATTTTAGACGAATAAACTGTTTGTCCTCGTGAGACTGTTCTCGAGAAATCTACATTTAAGTTTTAGTTTGAGTAAATATGTAGTAACGAAAAAGGAGTAGGGGAGGAGTCTCGTTAAAACCTTTCTAAAGCATGACTTTTATCAATTTTTAGATGCTGCATTAGCGAATTTTTAGACATTATATTTTGATAGAATATATCTCGAAGCAAAAATCGCCAATTGATTTATGCATCAAACAACACATTTGTCTATTCTCTTTCGATTACAGGTTGTTTGGATTTCCTCTATTATTTCAGCAAGGCGTGGTTTTATCGATTCAGGCGTAGTTATATCGATCATTAGTCAAATTTCGGAATTTACAACTCAAAAACGAGCTTACAAGGGCAATTAATTTATGAGTCAAAAAACTTGTCTATATATGCTCTTTCGATTGATGCTTGTTTGGATTTTATTTATTATTACAGTATGGGGTGGTTTTGGGGTTAGACGAAAAAAATTCATTGATTTCTTGTCTTCTAAGATTGTTCGTAAATTTTGATGGCTTTTGATTTTAAATGAACAAAATTATTCCGCCCCTCCAAAGGCTAATTATGATTTACCCCACCTTACTTTCATAATGCAGCAATTGATACATTTTTTTGTAACATCTCTGTGGTTGCTCTTCAACTAATTTCAATGGGAGATATTTTTTTCGGTTGCTCATTTTAAATATGTAAAGCTGTTATTACTTAATATATATATATATATATATATTATATATATTACTACATTTACTTTTTAGAAAATTTAAATTATGACAGTTGAGTTGTTGCTTTAAAGATTAATAAAAAAATTAATAAGAACTGTTATATTCTTTAAAAATACTTTTATTTAACATACTCACAGGATTTATGACTATCTATGATCAAAATATTTTAACTAATATTAAAATTATTTCTTAATAAACTACCAACCTTAAGTTTTATATATAATTTATTTGTTAAATAAAATACAATTTGGTAAAAATAATTTTTCGTTAAATATAAACAAATCTTACGAATAAAAATTATTCTGGAAAATGTTATTCAGTAAACAGTTTAATTGCGAGAAAGTCAGAATCCTTTTAAAATTTTAAAAATTTAATTTTTACACTATTTTTTACATTTTACATCTGTTTTTATTATCTACACTCTTCATTATATTTTACATCTGTTTTTATTATCTACACTCTTCATTATATTTTACATCTGCTTTTATTATCTACACTGTATTTTATGGTTCTTGATTTTACCTTTTAGCTGCTCTTTTTTTCAATTTTCTATCTGTTTGTTCTTTAGACAATCTGGATGGGTTAACCCATCCGCGTTTGTAATGATCGATAGATGGCGCTTTTTCAGCTTTTGTTGTTAGTAAATATAATAGCCACGTGTATCTATTAATGTTCTATTTGTGTTACTACTTAATACATCGCGCTATAATTTCTCCGCCATTACATCATGGAAAATTGATTGCTTTTGGAAAAAATATTTCAGTTTATTCAAAGTTCGATCGGAAGTAGATATTTTACTGAAGCTGAACAAATATTAGTTTCAAATCATCTTATTAATTCTTTGCTTCCATTAGCCGAAGCAACTGAAATTTTAAATTTGTTATTTGGAAATAAATGGAAGCTTAATTCTGGATTTCTTGATTTTTGGAGTTACACTGTGGCACACAACAGTAAATGTTATCTTTTTTACCGGATTTATTCATTTTTATTCAATAAATATATGTGAAACTAAACATCGGCAAGCAATGGCTTCTCGATGAAAGCAGAAAGCTATGCATGATAATTGTAATTTCACCTTAGCCCACCAGAGGGCGAGCATTTCATTACAATCGTGGATCCAGAAGCTGCTTCTTGTTTTTTTTATTTAATTGTTTGGCGCAGCATGTCCCAATGTAGATTTTGCGCCACTAAAAGTCAACCAACCAACCAGCCAACCAACCAATCTTTTAAAAATTTTAATATGAAATTTAATAACATGAAAACACTGAATTTAAAAAGGAATCCCTGTTATGTGAAAAAATATTGGGTGGATTAATATTATAATGAGATTTAATTCAATTACCACTCGTCAAAGGAAATAAAATTTTCTATAAAACATTATACATATTATTGTCAACACTCTTATGCCAAATGTCTTATTTCATAGTACTCAAAAAGAAGTTACAAACACAAAGAGAAAACCTTAAATTGATATTCCAAAACTTTGCAGATGATAAAAATAATCGGGTACTGCATTCAGACAACTTTCTCTTAACTTTCGTTTGAGTACTATAAGAGCAGATTACAGAGTAAGATAAGTATTGTATAAGAAAAACAGTTCAAAATAGTTTTATAAACAGTTTTAATTAATCCCTTTTCCTATATGAGGGGAATATCTTGTCGTCCCCTCAACCCTCAATTTTAACATATACCTATACTCATAAAAAATTAAGCTGTTATACTATTTAAAGCTTATTCCAAATTATTCACATAACTGTCACATACACCACTCCTTAAAACTTACAGATCTTGTTTAAAAGTTTCTAGTTGCATCTTTATAGGATACAGATTTAGAATACCAAGTTTAGACTTCCTGATAATTTTTTTTTCTTTTGAGTTATGTTGATACAGGCACACACAGATCAACCGCTAAAAATCTGTTTTATGGATTTAGGGATCTTAAAACGAGTAAATACATATATCAAAATTTCAATTTCGAAAATTTGAAATCTCAGACCAATAAGGAAAGGGCGTGTTTACAAACAAACGCTCCTTCAATCAATCTTTGCCACTCTCGAGTGGCAAAAGAGCAATCTTTATTGGTAGAAATACCAATATTTTGCCACTTTACCCATAATTTGACTGTTAGTGACGTCACGTGCCCTTTCCTTATAATTTGTCTACCACATATGATAAAATATTATTAGATACTTTATATAATAGATAGAGTAATAGGTAGAAAATAACAATTCTTTCCGTATAATGGGTAACAGAAAGTAATAATACGGTACAAGGTGACGAGTTTCAAATAGAAAAATCAATAAAAACTTATTTAACGAGCCATCAGATGCATTTAAATATAATCAAAGAGCAACTTGAAAAATAAACTAATAAATTATAAACTTGACAAAATTTGGTATCTATTACGGGACATATGGTCTATAATAACAAAAACTTATATTCTAATGCCGTGGCGCACATGCCACAAGCATTGCCGGGGGTCGCCGAATTGATGACCATTTGTGAAGGGACCATTCAATGGGCATTCAATAGGCGGTCATCGCTACCCCTAACAGGGACAACACATCCGTGCCTTCTCCGTGATTCGAACCCAGGCCCAACGGTGTAGGAGTCAGGGACGCTAACCACTTCACCGTCAGGGCGGCACAAAAACTTATATACTATAGAAACTAGTTTGATAATCTCGTAAACTCTAAAACTCTAAAGCAGTCCTACTCACTCCTCTACAAGCGTACGTTTCCTGAATCGTGAAGAAAAGTTTTAATCGAATAGTAATACATCATCTTCAAATACCCATAAAGCAAATATTCTTCCGTAAGAGCTCCTTTCAGGAGCAGTGGTATATATTTTAACCACCTAATTTCAGTTCTCAACTGCAAAAGTTCTTCCCAGAAATTTTATATGAAATTTTACTTTTTTACCTTACCCGAAAACATTCATTTATTGCTTTTCTTCTAATCTTGATCTCAGACTCTGGTGGCATTTGATTTTAAATGAACTTAAATTCATTGCCCCTGAAGGGGTTAAGTTCCAGATTCCCCATATTCCTCCCAGTATATTCCGTAGGAATGCAATATGTCTGCAGTAGCGGCCTCCGTGGGACTTCCGAACTTCATAGCTCCGTCGTATTTCCGAGAACTACCTCCGTAAAATTATTACTAGAATTATCAAGTTAGAATTTCTCTCAGATTTCCCAAACATGTCCGCTCTTCCTCCGGGAAGAATTCGGGATGTTCAAGATATCTCAGGGAGCGATATAGGAAGATCATTGCTATATGGGTAGATACAAGTCAAATGAGTACACTGGTTATTCCAAAAGCTCTATTCCCTAATCAAAAATCTAAGTTTTTCCAAGATTGTCTTGTGACATCAAATGTCTTCTAAGATCAATCATTATTGTCTATTAAAAAAAATAGGGATTAAGATTCACAACATAAGACACATTATCATATATTTTAAAATGTCTATACTTTCTATCTTTCAAACTGCCAAAATGAATAATAAACCTTATCCCAAAATTGTGATGGCATGTTTCCGGATAACCCCTAGAGAGGAATACTAGACCGTCTGCAATTGGCCATTGCGTAGCTCTAGTGAGAAGTAAAACCCATTCAAACTCAACTGAAAAATACAAATACCAATACTTCCACTTCTATTTATTCCTTGCCTAAATGGTCAGTCTACCGTTTCGATATCGTAATCTTTCGAGCAAATCTGCCCTGGGTAGATCAATAGCAGTATCTACAGACACACGCACACATATTTACATATATATATTAGATATTTGAAAAAGAGCATATGTGGACAACATCACTAGAATTATTGAAACCAAATGCATGTCATTGCAGAAAAGAATTTACATTTGTTACAAAAATGACATAAATATCTTTGTGGCACAAAAATTAATGTAAAGTAAAATATAAAAACCGAATAATAAAACAAATAGATCTGCCGAGGGCAGAAAGAAATGAAATTATGGCTAGTACTATGTTTCCCCATATAAATGTAAGTTGATCGTCTTACATATAAAAGGATCTTGATCCATTTGTGAACTAGTTCATTCTATGATAATAATGATTTTCGTCCATCCAGTTTCTTCTCTTCCAATACGAAAAAAAAAAAAAAAAAGATTTAAAAGGTTTAATACAATTTGTGTCGACCCGTACGTGCACTGTTAAAGATAGAATCGAATGCTTCACCAAAACAATGGTTATAAATTAGCTTCAACCAATATTTTGGTGCAAATGTTCAGCATTTTAATTGTGCTTTTTTTACTAAAATGGGACAACGTAACAGTAAAATACTGGTTGCAGCTAAATTTAAACATTTTTCTAGTAAAACATAGGATTTTATTTATAAGTTTATATTCCTATAATAATAATAATAACAAAGTTTTCTTTGCAGATAAAATGTATTTCTAATTTGGTTTCGATGAATTAGCTGGAATGAATTTTTTGTGTTGTTGCTTACAATTTATCGCGAACATTATTTATGTGTGGCATTTCAGAAATATTCTTATAGCATCTGAAATTCAGATGCTATACGTTTTGTGAAACAAAGCTAAATTTTCGACGTAGAGAATTAAATACTCAATATTAGATAGACAAACGTTATTTATTTTATGGAGATACATTCGAAATAAATAAATAAGCCCCAAAGTCAAAGAAAGATTTAAAAAAGAAAGTAGGAACAACTGAAATCGCCTATAAAAAAAAACATCAATATTATTGTTCATATAGCCAAGTCCTGTAAAAACTTGAATTTTTAGTTTACTTCGCATTTAATTAGCTGAACTTTATTTTAAAATGCAATTTCGTGTAACCAAATGCAAGTTAATAATAGTTCCTAATTTTTCAATAAAAAATACCTATTAAAATACCTATTCATTGAAAGCATGAAAATGATGGATTTTTTCAGATAATGGTTGGATAAATTATCGCAGTAAAATGAAATATGAAAGTGCAAATCAACAAATTCTTGAAGCTTCCACTTAATAATACTAAAAAGTAATTTGATATACTTCACCGGCTTTAGACAAAGAAAAATATAGGCGTGTTTTTGAAAATTCTTTAACCCTTTCAGTCGCAGTGTTCCCGCTGATGGAACACTTAATTTTAATTCTCAAGTGCAAAAACTCATCCCGGAAATTTTTTAGCAAAAATTTACATTTATAACATAGCAGAAAAGGCCCTTTTTTTAACATGAAAATTTAAAATGTCTTCTATTTTAATTATGTTCGTAAATTTCGGTGGCAGTGTAATTTAGATGATCCGAATTACCTTTCGCCGCAAAGGGTTAAAATACTCCGGAATAAATTGAAATGTTGGGATCTATGCAACTTTTACGAGTTTTTGTTGTCGATAATGTTTACTTATAAAGTGATTTATTTATTAAATTACATATTATTTGAATTTAATAAGGTTTACTTACAGATGTTTCAAACCGAAAATTTCTCGAAAAAGAACAATGCTTTTTTTTTTTTATTTTTTAAATATTTATGATCAGCTATGTGTCTAAAAGTCATTTTTAAAATTAGTTTAGTAATTTTTAAAATAAATTAAGTAGTGGACGTTAAAGGGTTAAATCGGAACAATCACAGCTCTATAATTTATGTTACTCTCTAAACAAGTCAATATAGGTGCATATTTTCGAAGTCAGTAACATGGTAAAAAAAAATATCCTGTAAATGAAGGTCATGAGTCAACAAAACCTCTTAAGCAATCAATTCGTCTTTCTAGAACCGATAAGAACTTTTTTTTATCAAAACTCCATCATACTTCAGTTCAATTTATGCTCACAGGATATGTTCTACTAAGCACTGTAACGTAAATCGACAAGTATCTCGATAAAAAAAAATTATTAATTGATTATATTTAATAATGAGTAATGAGTCAAGCTCTCGGCAAGAAGAGATATATGTTCTTCAAGCGAAATAAAAATAAGAATACCTATTTGGATCTATTTCCAAAAAAGCTGATGAATGTCGTATACATCAAAGTAACGTTTACAATTTTCTATGACTTAGGTATTTCAACAAACTTTTTTTGTACTTTTAAGAGATTTGTCCATACTTAATTTTATCAGATTTTAAAAATGTTCGATATTGTGATGCTTTCGTTCGATTTGTCATGTTTCATTTTACATAGGCTGACCAGATCAAAGTACCTTTATAATAGAAAAGCATTAAAAATTGCTACATTTATCAAATTATGGATGTATTTTTTCATTCCTAATAAATAAGGACTAAAAATAAAGTGTTATTGATTAATAATTTAGTTTCTACAATTTTTTAAAACTTAGAAAAATGCCTTCAAAAAAAAAAAAGGCGTCCCCATTTGTCCCCAGAAAATGGGGACGTTTGGTCAGTATAATTTTACATGTTTCATGAATTATTCAAAATTACTTTAACTTTGCATTGTTCTGCTTTGAAAAGCATAAACATATTAGTTAAAATGTGTTTGAAGCGTGTATTATGGATTAGAAACTTTTTTAAATTGATTAAAACTTTATTATAATTTAAAATAAGAGTATAATCACTATTTTTCCTTCATCGATAATAAAGGAATTGTTTATATGAACATTCATAAACCTATCGATGTTTGCAAATGTTACCCCAGGCAAAATGAATGGAATCAGCATTTATTTATTTATTTTGATGACGATATAAATGTACACAATTCTTATATTAGGTTCTTAAGTTGAAGAAAATTTTTTTCTTTTAAGAAAATTATAAATTTACTTATAATAAGTAGATTTAACGATAAAATTCAAAATGACACATAAATATTTTTTTATAATTGTACCTTAAACCGGGGTTACTTAGACCACTTTTCAACTTCAAACACCTATCACTCAAAAACTATTTATGTTAGAGATTAACTAATTTGTGGAAAACTTGGGTCTATTGCTCTACTTTATTATTACATATAAGAAAATTTTCTGAAACATGCATGTTAATTATAAGAAAATAAAAACTTGGTGGTTTTAGTTACCCCGTAATATGGGGTAACAAAAACCAGTAGTTGTAAATCAATGTAAATCTTTAATTATTCACCAAGGGGTAACAATCCACATAAAATGCCGAAATAAATTTATTTATAATATTTTACATTTGATGTACTAGTAAAAAAATTGTACAATAATGGCACTAATATTAACTTAGTCTAACATTTAATTATTAAGAGCAAAAGAGAAAGTATGACGTCCTCAATTAACTTTAACAGGCTTAACAATTGTGATAATGTCTGTGATCTTAATGTCCATCTCTTCATCAACATTTGGAAACACATAATCATTCCCCAGTGATTTGGAGCTTTTCCTAAAAAATTTTGCCTTTGTTGTTTCTTCCTTGGGTTTAGTTTCTTGAACAATAGCATAGAATTGTTTTTTCACTTCTTTTTTTTTGTATTTTCATTAAATATAAGTTTTACAATATATATTTGGTGTAAGATCCTGTATTTGTATTGGCATTTTCATTGGCACACTAGGTGTTTCTTCTTCATCAGATTCTACGCCAAAAATATTATCAGTAAAATCACTTAAATTTAGTATTTCTGAGTACTTTTTCTGAGTATTTCTAGTACTTATTTTCCTTTTATGGTATAATGTAGTATGGAGTAACGAAAGCCACTGGATTTTGTTACCCCGTTTGTGTAACAGCTTTAGTTTTTTATATATAATATATAAAACTAAATGGAAATGCATCCTGTGAAATGGCAAAGATGAAAAAGTATTGTTTGAGGTTAGGTTTAACAACATTTGTTATTGAAATTCTATTAAAAATATTATTGGGGTCAGTGAAGTTATGAAGGTTATAAGATTTCACTAAAATTAACATCAAAACAAAAATATTTATGTAAACTTACCTTTAAAAACGTAAATAACTATTTGTAGACTAGTGAAAACGCTGTTAAATAATGCAAACAATAGCATCAAAACAAACTTCCAGACATCTACACAGTGTTGCCAAACCAGCATTCAAAATTCACTTATTAAAATGGCTTTTGTTACCCCGCCGGCCTAAGTAACCCCGGTTGACGGTACTTCTTTAAATTGGAAAAAATAAAATTATGTCTTTTCTAAAACAAAAAAAAAAAAAAAAAAAAAGTAAATTTGGAACATTTTCTAAAATGTTCCAAATTATTGTGAACACCTTGTATCACACCTCTTTTGTCTTTATTATTGCCTGGATTATGTCAGGCATAGATTTAACAATGTCCTCACACTTATTTGGAACGGTGCTTGTCTAAGTTTTGACTTTATATTGTGCTTTGATCTAAAGCTGAAACACTTTTTTAATACATATATCGTTTCACTTTTAATTCAATTGATATCTGAAGTGTATGTTAGGTATTCCATTTCAGAAACATTATTTTTTGAAAGAACTTAGTGAGACTTGTGGCACGAAGGGTTTGCCATTCATATACATATCAATACTATCTTAAAATTGATCTTCTAAACTAGGGAACAAAAATTTTTCTAAAAATTGTAAAACATTTAACAAAATTTGCATTTCATTTACTAAATACAGCCTTCATTCTTCTCAACACTCGCAGCTCCAACTCACGATTAAAATGTATATAGGTATTTTATAGTTAGCTGTCGTACAGAGAGTATTAGTTCCATACTTTTTGCCAGGGGTATAGTTGACATATCTAAAATTGCATGAAATAGATTTTAAATTTGTATCGAATAAACGGACCCTGATCATAGCTGTTTTTACATATTTACTAATGTGTATGCATATATAATAATTTTATTTTTTACATATTTGCATTATTTACCACGCAGAATAAAAAATGAAGAAAAAAAATATCGAGATACTTTCGGTTAATTTATTTAAATTATATAACCAATGAATTATTAATAAATGCGTATTAATAAATATATTTTTATAAAAGTTTATTCAAAATATCCATGCACTATATTTTTTTGTGTTTACAATGTATCATATGAAACAAAAATTTTTGAAATACATTATTTTTTAAAGTATCTACGCCCATATAATTGAAATTTCTCTCAGTTGATCGGTCCAATTTTCAGTAACTTATATTTTGGAATCATTGATTATTGTCATATGTAAGAAGTTTAAATAATAAACTCAAATTAATTTGGCTCCATTTTTCCTTTGTAGCTACTGAGATTGAATTCACACACACATACACACACATAAAAAAAAAATAATAATAAATAAATAAATAAATAAATAAATAAAAAGTGTATTTTGATATTGATTCTTTTTAAATGTAATTGCTATTTTTAATGAGCAGTTTTCCTCTTATCTTACATATTTATTTAAGAAAAATAATATACATAAAATAAATAAAGAACGATACATTTATGAAACAAAACAGCAATCTTTCTCCTCGAGTAAAAGAAAAAAAATAATATTACACGTTTTATTTTCTCTCAGTTGGTTAATTTTATAAGTTTTAATAAAGAATATTAAAGAATTACAACATATTTCAAGCAATCAAGTGTGCTACTACAGATCGTGCCATTTTTAGGAACAATGGCAGAATGTGTTGTCTAAAACAATAAACGATGTAACGTTTAAAAAAAGGGACAATGATAAATAATAAATTAAGGGGATTACCTCAATGCAGGATGCTCGTCAAGGTAATATATTCCTTGAATATGAAAACAGAATTTAAAATTGTACTATTGGTAATGAATAATAATGGAGATTTTTTTACCCTATTGTAGATTAACAAGCGGTTTAGCTAAACTTGATGCTCTGTAATGAATCATCCATTTAATCATTCGACGAGGTTGTCCAAAAATAGTACTTTTTGCAATTAAAAACGATTAAAAAGATTTATTATTAATATTATTATTGCTATTGCTACTATTACTATTACTATTATTATTTTTATGTTAACAACAAACTTTATACTTTTTCTTACATAGCTGTCATGCAAATTTTAGCACGTGTTTGTGATTAGTACAAACTTGTGACAAGTTTTTGTATCACATTTTCATAGTGCACTATCAGCTGACTTGATAATATTACGCTTATTTCGAATACATTTTACATATTATTTTGAAATATAAATTAGCATAAAGTAATCATCTAGTCATCCTATTCTAATCAGCTATTTCTTCAATTATAAATGTTCTAAAAGTGATTTGTCCCCTAAAAAATAGTATGCCTTCCACTCTTTGTTACCATCAGCCCATTTTTGATATTTTTGAACAAGTACAATTTTGTTGATAGCTCAAATTTTCTTATTTCCTTTAGTAAAAAAAAAAAAAAAAAAAGGGGGGTAAGTGCTCCAGTGATTGACACTTTTAGAGCAATTTCTGTTGTTCCTAATGTTTTAGTCATCAGAAACTATTTTTGGAAATCTTAAGTTAACATATATGGCATGAAAGACATTCAGAACAACATATATGTTAAAATATATGCATTTGATAATTATTATTTTTTCTATGATTTTTATTTGACACCCATTCATTGCTCCAGTAATTGACGCTGTCAGTTTTTCATTTTACCAGTAATTAGCATCCTATGCTCCAGTGTTTGACACTGCTAGTTTTTCATTTTACCAGTTATTGGCAACCTATGCCTCAGTGTTTGGACATATAATGTTGAAATTCTTATATGTAAAACATTGCTTTTATTTTTTTGCTTATGTATTAATTATATCGGAAAAGATGTCAATTACTGGAGCATGTCAATCACTGGAGCACCTGCCCAGTGTGTTAATTAATTAGTGAAAGATCGAATTAATGCCGACCGAAGCAAAATGTGACAAGGCGAGTATTGAATTTGAATCCTTAATTCAACCTATTGTCAATGATCAAATCACTCGTATTGGCACATTTCATAAACATGAGTTTAGATTTTTGTTCAAATTTTTGGATACGTCTGTATATATGATAAAGCATTAACAAATGTAACTCACTGTTTCTCAGCGTAAAGAGAAAAACGTTTTACTTTCTCTTTTATATCCTTTCTTAAGCATCGATGTTGTTCTTTTCAAAAGAACAACCCTGTTGTTCTTTTCAAGTCTATTTGACTAGAAGCATATTTTAATTTCCTATAAAAACGACAGCATCGAAATATTTTCTGGACATTTTGTAACTTTGTGAGCTAGGAATAGATGTTATTTCTCTGAAAAAGTTATAGTTTTATTTAAATAGCTTCTATATATAATTTAAAATACTACTAACATGTTGTGCAGAAAATAGAAACAGAACAGCAGCAGAAGTGATTGTGAAATCATGAAAAAATACCTGAAATTTTAATGAGAAAAAAATTTCGTATGAAAGAACAACATATAATTTATTGCAGGGATAATCTAATCCTTTCATTATGAAAAATATTAGTCATAATTCGGTCTAGCAAGCTAATAAAATTCCCGTTTTAGTCTTATTTCATGAATTTAACTATAAGAAAACTGTGATTTCGGTAGGGGAGAGTGGGTATGAATGGGACATTTTTCATGTTTTTATTGATAACGTTGGCCATATGTAATACAGAATTTTGTAGCACGACTCACAAGTACACTTCAGTAATCAGTTACATACATATAAACATACTAACTTTAATAAAAAATTATCGTTTTTAATTAATGATATATATTTATATATATCTATATATATTTTACATGCATGTGCATCCCCACCTATGGGGATGAATGGGACAGGACTGGAATTAACAAAGAAAACAAAACAAAATAAAAAGTAAATACATTTTTAAAGTTAAAATTGTTTATGTGATTTTATTACACACTATGAATTTACTGAAATTAACGTAAACTGATTGACTCAAATTAACATCAAAAAGCAAAAGTCCTTTGGTTCGCACAGTTCATAGTACTCTAGGCTTTGGTAATTTAATCTAATAAGGCCTAATCTAAAAATAAATAAATAAATAAATAAGACACTAGGAAAAGATAAATCATTGTAATAGAGTACAAATTATCCAGATAAATTTTTGTTTTCGACTGATCGGGAAAATCAGCATTCTATTCTGTATTACATTAATAATCACTAGGATTTATTTTATTAGCTTGATTGAAATTGTGATTTTAATCAAATTATTATTAGTATATTTATTTATTTATTTTATTTATTATTGTTATTATTATTATTATTATTGATTCAAGTTGCATTGAATATTCTAACTTATTTAATCATAATTATTATAAACAAAAATCAGAACAATTAATTTATTTTTTTTTCTAAGTCCACAAAATTAAGAATCCTGATATGGCTAATCCAATATGGCTAATTTATGTTTTAAAATAATTCTTGTGTAAAATTTTAAATTAGTACATAGTGGGGAGTGTCCCATTCATCCCCACCGTCACATGATCATATAAAACAGGAAATAGGCTTAATAAACAATCGTCAATATTCTTCTTGAATATCATAAACACAATAAAAGATTATGCCTTTTCACCCTATAAGAGTTATATTAACTTTAAGTAAATAGTTAATGTCTTAACTACTACCTAATTGAACCAGCAAAAACTTACTTTGCCAGCTGTAAAAGGCACTTTAATTGTTTTCTGCCCTTCTATGGATAGCACAATTCTGAAACTACACTCGATGAATGATCTCAGTGCTGCCATATATCAGAAAAAATGTCAAATTTCTGATGCTTGCAAAACATAAAAATCTAGCTATTGTCCCATTCATCCTGCGTCCCATTCAACCCCACTCTCCCCTACTGAAAATAAAATAAATATCAGAAAACGGATAAATTACCTGAACATAATCACTCCTGCTGTAAGGTTAATTTTTCTTTTTTATAATAGCACAGCATAGAACTTTTTTATCGTTTCTTACAGACTTTTGCTTGCTAAAACCGTAAATAATAGTAAAAAATTCCAACTCCTCAATTTTGTTTTCAAAACTTATATTTTCAGAGAAATTTTGCATGAAATCATGAAATTTGGTAACATATCACTAATTTAAAAAAACATCTGATGTGGACACCACATGACTTCCTTATACATTCATTGAACTACACATATTATTACGAAAACATTGACATTTTTCTGCGAGATATCCAGTTCATACTTGCCAACCACCTCTTTAATAACCGCAAAATTGTTAAAGCCCCTTGAAAAAACGCCCCTTTTTTTTCACACCGTTTTATTTTTAGAGTAATTCTCTCCAAATGTTGTTACGATACAATAAGAATAAAATTACTCTAAAAAATAACTCGTGTGAATAAAAAGGCGGGTACTAAAAATTGTACGGTTCATAATGAGATGGTTGGCAAGTATGCCAGTTTATAAATAAACAGACAGGTTCCGATCATAAACATTCCTGAAAATAAGCAAAAAAAAGAAAAAAAAAAAAAGCTTGATCAGGAATACCATTTTACAGCTTATTACAGAATCTCACATTGACAAATGCACATATCAGAGAATGAATGGAATTCGTTCGAGTGTAGACGGCCTACTTTTGTCCTCTTTGGGGAAAATTAATGGCGAGAAACGATACGTTATACAAGAACAAATAACGACGCTAATCTCATCAAGCCGCCAAATTTGTTGCCAACGCAGATTTTGGCCTTGGCGACTAAATTTGGCACAAATTGTAGTTTAGGGTTGCCAAAATTTGGAAGCTCTAACTTTAATAAGAACATGGTTCTAGAATTTTCTAGAAAGATTTGTTTTCTACTTCAGAACTAACTTTTTCGAAAATTCTATAAATGACTAACAAGACTATAAAAAAGAAGTTATTATTGGTGATTATAAACTAAAACTTGTCCATTTCTTTATGTGCTACTTTCAGTACGGTGTTACGTAAAAGTGAAAACAGGTGGCAGGTTTTTCATTTCCATAAAGGTGGGCGTTGACTTAGCGTCAAATTAGGCAATTTGGCATCCAAATTTGGAAAAAAGTGGTAGTTTAGGATTTACAAAGTTTGGAATCTCTAACTTCAATAGGAGTCGAGTTTTGGAAATTTCCTATAATGATTCATTGGTTTGTAGTGCAAAACAACCTCGATGAACCACTGACAAGACTCTCAATGAATTCAAATTCTATTCAGACTTTGAATTGTGCGGTTGATCATTTTTTCTGAATTTGCGATATTCCTGCTTTGTTTATTTAACTTCTATTGTACGGCTGACTATTTTGTTGGGCTGTTTCAAAAATATTCGTTGATTATTGAGGTACTAATATATATATATATATATATATATATATATTCTACTTTTTCCAGAATATTCATTGAATAAAGTGCATTCGTTGACTAGAGCCTGTTTATGACTTTACAAATTACTTTCTACACACAAAAATGTCAAAAGTTTTCATAAGAACAGCCTTATGGGTTCTATCATTAGTTTCTTTTGAAATCTCTAGACCGATAGGTAATATACACCGATAGGTAATATACACTCCAAAACATTAATATTTTTGGTCATTATGAATATAATTTTTCATAAATATCTGCAAGACGGAAAGTCACAGTAAGACCAAAACTGGAGGTGCAGTATTAGATGTTATGACAAATCTACATACCAATTTGCAACTTTCTACGTTCAACCATTTTTTAGTTATGCGAGATACACATATACATACACACATACGTACTACAGAAGTCACGAAAAATCGTGTAAAATCATCGATATCGCTAAAGAGGGAGATTGTGTGAAGAAGAAAGTTTGGAGATGTACTACTAGATGTCATGAGAGTCACAAATATAAGTTTACAACATTCTACGATCATATGTTTTTGAGCTATGCCAGATACAAAATACGTTTCTCAAATCGGGATTACAATACTTCCTTATACTTTGTAAGTAAAAAATATATTCAATAATTATTTCTTATTTTAAAACAACATTTTTAAAAGAAAGTCTAAAAAGAAAGAAAAAAAATTGAAAAAAGGAGGGATGTGAGGGCAATGAATAGGGTGAAAGGGGAAGTGTGTTTGGAGGGACGTCAAAAAATAAGAAAAGGTTTACAGACAAAATGAATGAACGCACAATGTGAAATATGTCGTGAAGGAATTGTTTTAGTTATGCGAAAGACTATGGTTAGTTCAATGTAGTAAAATTAGTGATTTTTTTTTTTTTTTTTTTGTAAACCCTTATTTTTGCACACACACACACAAAATAAATAAATAAATAAAATAAAAAACGCGATGGGCAGAAATAACGGTCATTTTTTGATTCAGCATCCTCGAAAAAACAAATTTAATCAAAAATAATTTCATACGCAGCTGATTTTTTTTTTTTTTTCTTTCCTGTCTTGTGTAATATGTATAGTAAAACTTTTAGTATTTCATTTTCTATAAATCTTTTCAAAAAAGCTTCAAGAGCTCTAGGAATTCGAAATTTTAACGAACTTGGGATAAAAAAAAGAAGCGATACTCACACGTCATATAGCTTCTCTTCTCGGCATTCCCTTTTAACGCTATCAACGAAATGATCAACCAGGAACAGAGAGTGAGATGATAAACAACCATCGTATAATTTAAATCACCACCACCATCTCCCAAAGAAGTATGATCGCTTCTCTAACACTACACTTAAAGCATTGTTGCAGGACACAAGGGATAAGCACACGAAATTTCCTCTAATTAATCCATATAAAGTTGATTTTCGGACATTTGAAGGCACCGCATCCCACTGAACAACCGTCAGTCAACTTCTCCTAAACGTCTATTACCGAGTGCAACACTGGTCCTCTTGAACTTTAACTCTTGGGCCTTTTATCGCAAACAGAATAGAAAACTTAATGGAAAAACCGAACGGCGGTCGCCAAATGCCGCCAGAACTGACGGACAAATTAAGGAGTAAATTGTTTTTATTAAGATAAGTCAACTTTCAAAACAGAATAACGTTTCAACTTCAAGAGAAACAGTAATGCTATTCTGAAATGTAAACGTGGTATTTTTTTGCTGATTTTATTTGTGAAATTATTTTAAAATTGTAACTAACATATCCTGGAAATTCTATCACATATAATAGAAGAATGAAACCAGTGCCATCCAGTTCGGAATTATATCGACTTTTATTCAATGTTTTAAAAATCTTAGTGTTTCATGTGTAGATAATATCCTAACTTTTTTTTTTTTAGTCTAAATATCCTAAAAATGACATTACACTGGTTTTAACTTTTTATAATTGATTTTATGATATACATTATTTATGTTTAGATTTTATGTTGTTTTTAGTTTTTATATTTTTCTTGTTTTGTATTTTTAATGTGGTTTTTTTAAACGACAGTCTGGATGGGTAAACACATCCAGAAGCTATTGTTTGTTTTTTATTTTTCAATTTAACTGTTTGGCGCAGTATGTCCCATAGTGGACCTTGCGCCAAAAAAAAAAAAAAAAAAAAAAAACCAACCAACCAACAAACCTAAAAATGACACTATATCAACGGTTTTTAAAACATAATTTTCCCATTTCTTATGCAATTTAAGCTACTTTTTAAAAAGTTGATATAGGAATTTTCTCTAAACTGAAATTGACTACATCAAGCAATGTGATTTCTTTACATATTTTTTAAAGATTCTTTCTTTTCATAATAACTAAAAATCTACTTTAAAGAAAAAAAAAAATATTTTGGTAAGGTATGTATTTATAATTTTCATTAATTTCATATAGCTTAGCATAAAGTTATAGGAATTAACACACTGATATTTATGTTTTGCTTTTAAGTAACATTTTCATATAAAAACTCAGCAGTATAACATTATTACCACAAAATAGATTTGCAAAAATATGTAAAAATGATTTAACATTAAATGATTAACACTTTAAATTCCAAAACTTTTGTTTCTACTGATTTATAATTTGACATCTGTATATAAATACATTAAATAATATATTTTTATTTATTTATTTATTTATTTTATGTTGAATATTATAATTCTAAATTCAAAATGTTATAATATAATAATAATTTTAGTCACCAAACTTATTTAGTGAATATCATTAAAAGACGTTACGTCAAATCAATTGATATATGAGTATTTTTTTTAGGTAAAATTAGAGTGTATGGGGAGAAAGGGGATATAATCTCCATTGTCCCCATAATTGAAGAATCAAAATAACGAAGATTTTGTAAGCGGCATTTTCAGGCCTAGACAACACTGATTAGTTTTCGACGTATGACAGTATTTAACAGTTTAATCCATGGCTTAAATTGTCAAAAATCTATATTCATAAGTTAAATTTAATTATTAAGTAAAAATTTAGTAATTATTAATTAAAAATAGTGCCATATATTGAGATTCGTAAGAATTTTTTTTTTTTTTTTTTTTTGAACAAAAGCAAAAATCTTGCTTAAAAAATTGAAGATTTGTTAAAGTTTTGAATAAATTATATGTATAACTTTAAAATGCTCAGAATAAGGAAGAAACTTATGAGAATAAGGGAGAGTGAAAGACCGTCCCAAAATAAGAGAGTCTCACTTGAAATAAGGGAGAGTTGGCAAGTATGCCACAGTATTTTATAATTTTTTCAGATATTCAACTTTTAATCCAGAACAACATATTTTCATTTTTTACTGAAGATAAAACATCCTGTTTGAAAAGAGAAATTGTCGTCAAAAATGGCGTTGATTTTCATGAGATGACAATCCAGAAAAAAATGGTCACCAAAGAGTGATAATAAAACATGCATTTTATTTATAGTTGTAGGAGAACACTATTCGATTCTTCGAGACCTGTATAAGACTGTTTTAAAAATTTGCCAGGCAATGAAAGAATGAAATTTATTTTTTAAATTTGCAATAAAAATTTGGTAATTTTTGGAATATAGTATGTATTATTAGAAAAATGACTACTTTTCACGCCATTATAACAGTCGTCTAATTTAATTATGAAAGTTACCAATCTGGAACAAAATATTCTTACACACAGATACACACAGACACACACACACACACACAAAAAAAAAAAAAAAAACGCAAGAAAGAAAGAAATTGTAGATTTTTTGTATACTTTAATACAAAACATCTTTTTAATTCTTTAAACAGTGTTCATAATAATAATGGAAGCAAATTGTTAATTAAAATTAGAATTTTTATAAATGTAACATCTTCTTCATGCAGAAGAATCTTTTTGAAAAGCAGAAAAATAAGAATATGATCAGACAGATTTTTGACTTTTAAGCCGAATTAATGAAATATCGATAACGGGTACTCAATGACTTTTTTAAGTTATTAACTTAACCATATAAAACTATAGGTCAGATTATTACAGCTGTATAAATTCAATAATTTTGAAATGGATGTAAAAGAATGTTAATAAATGACCAAAAATAAATAAATAAAATAAGTAAATAAAAAATAAACCTAATTAAAAAGAGTATGTGTAATGAAACATGTATATTGTGAATCCCTTTTTTTAATAATATGAAACAAACTTTCAAAATTTAACTTTTATACTAGCTAATAGATTATACTTATTATTCACAAATACCTGCAAAATCGTGCATAGAAACTATTTTTAAGAAATCTGGAGTGACTCCACTCTACTTTCCGAATATTAAGTAATTAACGGTTGTATAAATAAATTAAAGTAAGACAAGCCGTTAAATAAATAAAAGTGAAAATCATAAGGGGGTATTTGAGTATTTTTTTTTTTTTTTTCATTGTTTAATTTTACGCTATTGCACTTTAAATAATTTGAGCCCATAGATCATAATATAAAGAATTTTCCGTTTTGTCCTTGTAAAAATCTATAAGGGCTAGATTCCCCAAAATCTATACAATTTGTGCGATAGTGACCTATAACAAGTCTATAAATTTTCAGCTCACTCGAGTAAGGCGTTTAACCTCTATCGCACTTTAAAAAATTTGGATCCACATAGGCCATAATGACAAAGAATTTTCTTTGTGTCCCTGTAAAAAAAACTATAAATGCTAGATTCACCAAAATCAATAGGTTTCGTGCTATGGTGACCTACAACATACGTACCAACTTTCAGCTCATTTGAACAAAGCGTTTAGGCGCTATCGTGTTCACTTACACAGATACATACACACATACAAATACATACATCATCGTAAAGATAGCAAAAATGAACTCAGGGGACCTGAAAACATATAGAAACACCAAAATCTCAAAGTTGGTTTTTTCACATGGTTACAATACTTACCTTACATATGTATATTCGGAAAGTAAAAACAACAGTAATTAACCCATTTTATTCCAATTTATTAATTTTGTTCAAATTAGAGAAAAGTTATATTTTTTAAGGTTAATTAAACCTAAATAAACTAAATTTGAATATATATATATTCTGTATAAGAAATCTTATCCATCTTCTACGCAAGACATTGAGATAAAGGGGATGAAAATTGCACTTATATGTTTTATTGTTTTCTTCAATAGTGAAAAGTGCTTTCCGAGTACAAAGTTTTGCTTTATCTGAATAATACTTTCTTATTTGCATAATAGTTCTGCAGAAAGAATTTTCATCCGAAAGAGAAGGTACAAACCACGCCCACTAATGTAATGAATAAACAAAGTTTCCAGATGGAGGAGGAGTTAAGACACATAACACGCTAGCAGAAGCTTATAAAACCTTATATGTTCCAGCTGACAAAATATTCCCACCAAGTAAATACTGCTTTCTATATGCTATTTTTCAGCTGTCCTTTAAATAGGACAATGGGATAAAATGGGTTAAATTATGTTCGGGTTGAAATTTGGAAATCTCATAACTGTAGCAAATTTCAAAACTATTCAGTTGCAAAACTTATAACTAAAAAAATCTTTTCATTCATAATTAGGAAGTCTCAAGATTTAGGAATTTAATTTCTTTACCATCTTTCTTTGCTTCAAAATGCTACAATAATTAACAAATGATAAGAAGGAAAGTTTAATTTCGACAAAAAATAATAATAATAATAATAATAAATAATAATAATAATAATAATAATAAATAATAATAATAATAATAATAATAAATAATAATAATAATAATAATAATAAATAATAATAATAATAATAATAATAAATAATAATAATAATAATAATCACAGACATTCTTAGTTAAACAAATCTATAAAAACATAAATTCTGACAGGGGCAGAATGTAGTTTAGATGACAGGATTTTTTTTGTACGCCTTTAATAAATTGTCTATAACCGCATTTTCTCTGCATTTTTTCATGACTTGATAAAAATGGTTGGTCCTAGAATGTTGCAAATTTATAATTTTAACCGTTATAATATCTAGTTGTAAGCCTTCAATTTTAATCTTGATATGTTCTCCCACATTAGAAATATCTACGTATATTCGGGTTGCAAAATGATATAAACACCGTGTAATTTTGTGATATCATGACAAAAATTCAAAAATAATTATCAGAAAACGCAACTCTAGGGCCAAGTAGGATAATCTCACCTAATACATAATAATAAAATGAATATAAAACTTTATTGAAAATTCAAATTATTTAAAAAGAATGATGTTGGAAAATGGTATGAACACTTATAGAAATTACCATTAAACCAGCATATAAACTGATCAAGAATATTGAATACGACTCTGAGAAGAAGTCACCGAAATATTCAAATTAGTTTAGCATATAAGTGTGCTTCGAAGGCTTGGAAATTTTTAAACGAGTCCGCAAACTGAGTTCTAGAAGTATGCGCAGTAAGAGCGCTTTAAGCGGATTTGAGAAAGGCAAAATTGTGACTTTTCGTTATCACGGACTTTCAGCAAGAGCTATCGCAAAAAAAAAAAAAAAAATGAAAAGATCCCTAGGTATTGAATTTTCTTCGATAACAAGACGATTGAGGAGCAAAGAAATCTCTGGGACGTGCATCAAAGCTATCGAAAAGGGAAAAAAGAACCATTACAAAAGGAATGAGCGATAGGAAAACAATTTTAAACAAACTTACGAGATATCCAGCAATAGCGGTGTCAAAAAAATACTTTGTTCAGAAGAGTCAATAGCTCTAAGGTGCTGAAGTACAAGAAAAGAAAATCCCAGCGACGTATGACTAAAAGCACCAACAGAATCGCCTGAAATGGGCGAAAGATCACCATGTTCTGGTAGTTAGAATATGAAAGAATAATATTTTCCAAAGAAAAAAAATTCAATTTGTATGGTTTTGGTGGTTTTTCTCATTATTGGCACGATCTGTGCAAAGAATCTGAAATATGTTTAAAACGGCAGCTAGATGGCTACTCATAGTTTGGGGCTGCGTTTGGATTTTCACGTTAAGTCGACATTGCGTTTCTCTCTGGCAGAATAACGGCCGTATTCACCAATAACCTCAACTCCCGGTTGAACACAAAAACTTGAAAAGCGTATAAAGTCAGGGTCAACATTTTAGCAAAGTTTGACGCGTTGCATCTGCCACCTAGCGGCATTGTTATTTTCAGTTTTTTTAGCTGAAAATAACCAATCAAAAATTATATGAAAACTTTCACACTAGATGGCAGAAGAAGCGTGCCAAACTTTCTTTGAAAGCTACACTCTGCCTTTAGACGCTTTTCAAGTTTTGGCGTTGAACCGGGAGTTGAAGTTAATGGTGAATAAGGCCGTTAATGCAATAACCAACCAAGATCTATTTGAATGGATGGATGGTTGGGTTTTACGTCGCACTAGTGCTTGCCAGATGGGCAATCGGCGACGGTCTGGGACACACCCCTAGAGGTGGTCTGGAGACATGCCATCACAATTTTGATCCTCCACGGAAGGGACAAGATCTATTTGAAGAAAATTTATTGCCTGTCACCGAGGAATTTGGAGGACCTTTCTGGATGTTCCAGCAGAACAATGCATCCATACACGCCGGCAAATAGCATTCGAGAATGGTTCCTAAATAATGGTATACATGTAATACAATAGCCATCTGTTTCTCTTGATTTAAGCCCAGTAGAAAACGTTTAGAGCCTATTGGTTAGAGCAATTTATGCAAATGCAAAGCAACATGCCACAAATTCAGAGTAAAAAGCTTCTATCATCTCCCACTGAAAAAAGTATCTACCAAAATACTTTAAAAGGCTTGGTTCACTCCATGCCTGATCGCGTTTTTACATTAGTTAGAAAATCCGATGCATACATCATACATTGATTACTAATCCATATTTTTGGTCCGTGTTCATATCATTATGCGACACCCCAGAAAGGAAAAATGCAACTTTCTTTGTATAAACATGTCTGTCTGAATTATATTTTGTTATAAAATAAAAATATTTGTTCTCTTTCTAACATTGATAAGTCTTAAATTAGAGTTATTTTCTTTTTTATGCTTGGAAAGGTGTTCATATCATTTTGAAAACAAGTGTAAATATATGTTCATGTGTGCGAATGTTTGGCTCAGAAAATTTTCAGTTTTAAATTGTTTCAACTAAGGCTCCTATATATACGAGCTGGCGCATCCGACATTTTTTTGCCTTAGGGTTGCCACATGTACCCAGCGCGTTTCTCTGATAAACAAAACACAAACATTTCTTTATCGTCTTACGTTACTTTAGAGTAACTTATTTTATTATATTTCATAATTTCAGCTAAGTAAACTATGATATGGAAGTTTGTTTAGCGATAAACTGCTAGCATCACAGACCTTCTATTACTGTGTATTTGAGTTTTGGCGACATTTTGTAAAATAAACAGAAACCGCTCTAACAACACATCTTACATCCATAAGATATCCTCAGAATAAAATGACATCCTGAGAATGTACTGTGAAAAAAATGTATTTTTAGGAATATTATTGTAGCTTATTGCTCTTATCTTGACGGGATTAGCTCTAGATCAAGATTTCTTAAAATCATTAGGGAAGCGATAAGGACGCCAAGTGGGAATGCTGTTCTCTTTGGAGGCAAAAAAATGGCGGTGATGCGCCGGCCTATTATTTATTTAAGGGGCTCTAGTTTCAACGAAAATGCTTTCACGACGTGTAGTCACCGTTTTGACAAATTGCTAAACGATGAGAAACTTTCAAAAGCGAAACGTTTCGAAAATATTTTGAAAGTCTATGCTGTAAGTACATAATTTTACGCTTTTTTTTTTTTTTTTTTTTAAGTTTTTAAAGTACGAAAAATTTGACACGAACGGAATTTTATTTAGCCCAAATTTTGACACTGATTTTTCCCCTTACGTATTTGTAAACTGTTAGATTATTACAGAAATAGCATGGTCGAATGGGGTCAGACCTTCGCGCATCGGCCATCACAACTACACAACCACCCTAGCTCAACTTTCCGACCGATCGGAATGTAACTGTATGAGACAGAAAAATGGTCTACAGCAATTGGTAATGACGCTCAACCCGCAGATTGAAAGAAATAGTCCTGCCGTCCTAAAAATATAATAAAAAGAAAACGTTTAAAACTTAATTTACTTGTATTGTGTACTGTACGTTATAATAAAGATGCAATAAAATTACTAAAATTTAATATACTACTTTAATAATTTTGAAGGACGATAAAGCCGATACTAAAAGTATTCATTGCTTTTTTTCATAGATAGATCATTTTTTCCAAATTACACTGCGCTTAAAAAAACAAAAGGTATGGCACTCACTAAATTTTCATTTACCCTACATTTTAATATTATAAGAACATATGATTACAGATTAAAGCATAATAAAAGGTCTCGAATTTGAATGCTACCAAAGTACTTTAAAAGTAGTTCTATTTACCTTTTTGTCTGAAGGCGTTACCACCCTCTTCCCAGCCATACACACATTTAAAAACTGTACCCACATTTATAAATCATTTGTGGCTGTTACTAAATTATAAGAAAGAAGAAAAAAATCAATTTTTTCAGAGAACTCCAATTCTCACTACTCTTAGAAATCATTTTAGAAATTAATTTTAATAAATTTTTTCAAGTAGCAACTTGGGAATACTGCATTTGAAAATTTCTCCTGTTATTTCATTTTGAGAAATGGGAAAAAAAAAAAAAAAAAAAAAAAATGCTCAGCTACACTTCTTTCAAAATTATTGATCTTAATGAAATTTTCAAATGGATACAATCAAAATAATAATTTTGATATTTCTGCAATTATATTTTATTAAGTTATGTTCATTACAGAGAAAAACACAGAACACTTGCTAATACTCGCCCTTTCTGTGAGAAGAAACAGAATCATTATCGTACCTTCACAAATTGCAAAAGCATTTTGTAGCAAATGGAAGAATTTCAGAAACATGGTCTGAAAACTTCTTCACGGTGAAACTTTGTAAGTGAAGAGATTAATTCTATTTGTCCCATTTAGCTGAATACACTGAAGGATCCAATTAACTTGGGCTAGGGGGCATGTCATTGGACAAGGAATGAATGGGCAGTTTGTACTTTTGAATCTAGGTTCATTTTAGAAAGATATTCTCGCCATGTTCTAATCTGAAGAATACAAGAAACCAGCCATAATATATCTTATCAAACCATAATATATCTACATTCTTAAAGAAAAAAAAAATCTGTTAACACAGAGGTGAACCTGATGTTGGCCAGAATCTGTCTGTGCATTCCCTGTTCTGGTATTTGTAAGAGATTTCCTTCCAATAATTGTAACTGCAAAATCTATATCAGTTTTTTCATTAGGTAATGTGGAAGCAGAGAAAACTGATGACAAGAACTCTGTTTCTGATTCTTGTTCACTTACAGTAGCGGCATTTTGTATTTCTTTCCATGTTTCAAATAATATCTTCTTTATTACCTTTTCAAAAATCTGATGACTTGAACTGGTGTCATTTTTTTCTCCTTTTTTTTTTTTTCTTTTTGCTTAATTAAATTTTTAAAAACTTCTAAGCAGCTGTTGCTCTTTTGGAGTCCTTTTCTATCCCTTCTTTTTGGAGATATTTTCTATTGAAATATTGAGGCAAGACAATTTTACTGCTTATTCATTTTAAGGAATTAAGCAGCATGCTTTAATCCATTTTGAATAATAGATGAATTTATATTATTAAAAATTTCCTGCAACAATGAAACAACATGCAGCTTCTTCATCACAAACCTATTGATATTTGCAAGCTTCTACTAATGGGCTTATTTTTTCCATTTTTCTTTTAGTGGTTTAAAAACTGTAACATCCATAGACTGGATAAAGTGTATGGAGCTTGAACTAATGGGGTACTAACTAACAACTAATGGGGACGCAATAACACCCTCAGCATAAGCAGTTACATGTACAGTCAACCCTTCCTTTTCGTTAACATTGACATTCTGATATACAGTTTTACCTCCTTTAGGTGCAAAACCCTGTTTCCTTTTGGTTTGAGTAAAATGACGGTTTTATCTCCATTGAATACTGTGGAAGAATCTTCAAGAATTTCATCATAACTATTCCCTTGTATATAATCAAAATTCTGTCAAACCATGCTCCAATTGCCTCTGCTATTATCGACGCTCTAAACAATAAAAGGTTTTAAGGCTGATCACAAGAAAACTTTACATGGCTAACATAATTATCCACTTGATCAAAAGTTTTTCAATGGCCTCATGCGAGGTAGGTGGCGATTCCACGCACCTACCAAGGGATGTCTTGCCCTTTGTTATGTCCTTCAGTACACTTTGAAGTATATTGTATATCTTAGCAGCAGCAGACACTACCATATAAGCCTTAATGTCATTCAATGACTTTTCCATCTGAGTCTTGGAAAATATAAATCCTTCTTTCTTTACTGTCTGCCATTTTGGGTTTGTCTTCAAAAAACTGGTTAGTCATTTTCAACCTGTTAGAAACATGTTTTTACCAAGGGATTCAATTTTTTTTTTTTTTTTCCAGCATCAAGAATTTGCTCTGTGACCACACGAAAGCCTGACATAGCTAACATAATTACCATACATTTCCACAGATAAGATGAGGTATACATTTTCACCGAAGGTTTATTATAGTATTAACGTACAACTGCCCTATAAAACGCTCTCAAACTACCAATTAGCAGCACTTCAAGTAAGATATTGGAGAAAAAATGAAGAAGCTATTAAGAAAATGCCAATAAAAAAATATTCTGTGAGGGAAATAATAGCTTGTTGGACAGATTTAGGCACAGGATCAGTAGGTACAGAATGGGACCCATAGGACAATATTTTCACCAATGAAAGGATGTACTTATGGAGCTATTTGATGCTAGATGATGAATGTGAGGATTCTGCTGTATTATAAATGCATTATTGATTTTTTTTTTTGTTGTTGTTGTTGTTCCATAATGGTTTTAATTTGCAAATTTTTTTTTTTTTTTGGTATATGCCCCCTTTATTTTATGTTTCAATTATTGTTTTATCTGCAGAAATAAATCCTGTTATCTACTTGATCAAAAGTTTTTCTATGCCCGCATGCAATATTGGTGGCGGTTCTATGCACCTTCCAAGAGGTGTCTTGCCTTTGCTTTGTCCTTCAGAGTACAGGGTGGCCATAATTAAACTGACAGTGTTCTGTTGTTGTTGTTGTTGTCGTGTGACAAGTGCAGAAAAAAAAAGTGTATAGGCAAGTCAAATGGGACCAAAGGCATGGAGCACAGCCCTGGCCACATCTCCGACTTTTTCGGTGTAAAGGGTGTCATGGCAGCAGTTGAGGTCGATGTTGAAGAGGGTCGAGGTAACAGAGATGCAATTGACGAGATGCCTCGGATCCAGCTGAGTTCTTGGGCAGTGCCTGCATTCTGCGTAGGTTCTAGAGCCGTCGGGCATGATCTTCATGCCTCTCATGTGCCCCGTCCATAATCTGCTGATGGTAGTGGTGATTTCACGGTCGAGGTTAAGCTCCGGAAGGCACCATTTCTTCAGAGGTCCACCGCAGAGCTGATGTTTTGCGACGGCATTTGCATCAAAGCAAGTGGTTTGCATGGGAGGGGGATTTATATTCCTAGTCTCCTCGGCGAGGGAGTCTGCTTGTTCATTCCCCTCGATGTTGACATGAGCGTGCACCCATTGGATGGTGCAGGTTTGTTCCCTGGCAACAATGGTGGACAGAAGCGCGTTGATATCTTGGGCGAATCTCGTTTTACCTCCTTTAATGGCCTCCAGAGCAGATTTGCAGTCAGAGAAAATGATGATGCCGTTCGAGGGAACTGACTGTGTGAGGTAAAGGGCAAGAGTGGCTTTTATGGCAATCAGTTCACTAGTGAAGTTGGAGGCGATTTTTCCGGCTGCAACCCGATGTCTGATCTGGAAGGAGAAGGAATATGCCAGAACCTCCTCTGTCACATTCTGAGTTGGAAGATCCATCGGTGTAAGCGGTTAAAAGGTCAGGTTTAGAAAGCTTGGCTATAGTTTCCACGCCCTTCCTCCTAATGGTTTCTTGTGGTTCTTTTTTCGAACACGGTTCCAGCAGGTCTAAATTCTGTACTGATAAGTATAAAGGATTTAAGTCCATATTCCTGATTTTTCAGGAGACGAAAAATAAAATTAAACTAACTAAAAACTAATCAGAAGAATTGATTAGGAAAAAGGGATTAGGTTGATTTATACCCTTTATACCATTCAGTGATTGTCAATCTTCATTTAATAGTGGGAAAAAAATGAATTAAATATTTTATACAAAGATTAATGCTAAATTTCTAACTTGAATCTTTTTTTACCAACGGAATTTCTCAAAGACTAAATGACATGGATTTAAATCCTTTATACCAATCGATAGAGAATTTTTTTCTGAGTCTCACTATGTACTTAACTCAAAATCGACATTTTTGGACTTAAATCCTTTATACTTATCAGTACAGAATTGATCTTAACAGTAGGTGGTGGTTTGATGCAAAATATGGTTCTTTAATAATGTCAAGGCATGAGTGGTTCAGATTTATGTAATTTCTGATATCTTTGTCGTATTGGAGCGTGGAGGATCTCTTTAACCTTTCTCTGTTGGTCCAGGCCCGAAAAGTAACGTGACAGTGTTCTGTAGAGTGATCTAATTGAGCGAATGGTGCCAAATTTTGTAGGATGATTTAACAAGACGGGAACGAAGGATTGAACTAAAAAGAATATTAGTTCCAAAAGTCACCGCTAAGGGAATATGTGGCGCTGTGTAAAAGAAATGAGATTTCTAAAAAACGCAGAATCAATACTGAAATAAAATTACCGAAGAAACTGACAATACTGAAATAAAGTTACTTGAAGTTCCCGATCTATTTGACGCGACGACTGAACAAGTCCTCAGTAAGTGAAATTGCAGATAAACAAACTTTATCACTGTTTATGTAGTTTTTTTGCTTTTTTAAAAATTATTACCACATTGAACTTGAATAAATGTACTGAATAAAAGGTATTTATATTTCAATATTGATTCTGCGTGTTTTAAAAATCTCATTTCTTTTACACAGAGCCACATAGTCCCCTGGCGGTGACTTTTGGAACAAATATTTTTTTAGTGTCATCCTTCGTTTCCCGTCTTGTTAAATCATCCTACGAAATTTGGCGCCATTCGCATAATTAGATCATTCTATAGAACACTGTAAACACTGCCAGTTTAATTATGGCCCCCCTGTACTTTGAGGCATACCGTATTTTATCCATAATAATTAAATATTTTTTATTGCTGTTTTTAATCATTTAAGAACTACTAATTGAGCTGGCTAAAGTTACAAGTACAGTACAAGTTATGTTCTTGGACCTTGGTGTTATGTTTACATTTATGAAAACCATTGGGGACTACTGGTTCTGGTAGTTCAATTGAAATTAAAATCATACCATCACAATTCTAAACGAATGTTTTGTATTTCTTATCAAAAAGGCTACCCAGTTAACGAAAATGTGGAAACGCCGCTATTTGTCAGTGTTGGTGAATATTGGTAAAAAAATGTACAAAATAGGATCCAATTGCCACCATAACTTAAAAATCACTATATTATAATAAATTTTATAAAGTCTCAGCTAAATTGTATTCTGTATTTCATAAACATTAAATGCAATGATTTAGGAGTAATGTCATTCACAACAAAAAATATCAGCAAATGCATAACCGTCTTAATTCTTTTCTTTATGCTAACTTCTTCCAACTGTCATTTAGCATATAGGTTATTTATTTTGACTCCTTGAAAATCTGAAAACAAAATATTTGCAAGAGGCAATAAACTAAAGGCTTTGGAGAAACTTGTGTGAGTGAGTTCAAATTTTTGGATGTTATTAAATGCTTATTTTAAGATTTCTTTTGCATGGGTGGTGGTAACTACTGATGCAAATTTTGGTGATGGTAAGAGCTTGTGTCTTAACCCTACTAATGCATGGTCTTAATATGCAATAGTAAATGCATATTTATTTTACATTTAGTGACAATGACATAGATAAAACTAATACATAGTTTATTTCAAATTAGCCAATGAAGAAAACTACAAAAGAAAATTAACTTACAAAAACTCACCATAATCAACTTTTAATCTAAGAGGAAATTTGATCTTGATAAATTTAAATTATAAATTTTGTAATAACTGACTTCTACTGAAATCGTACATAGATCTCTTTATATTGCAATATACCAGATGCTTTAGATAATATAGAAAAAGGAAACATTAAATAATTTTTTAGCAGTATTTGTTTTTCCAAATTTTCAGGATTTACACAACAGAAAAAAGATAAGTTTCTCAAAACATTTTTCACTTGAAGAGACAACAAAACGAAATATCTGCTTGAAATTCATAACCTGCTTGACTTACTCTATTAGCATCGACCTTATCATCCTTAGGATAATAACTGTTTTGAGCTCTTTCATGAATCTTGAGAAGATTTGGTATTTAATATTGTCCCATAAAAAGAAGTCTAGTGTTTATAAGTCAAAATTATTAAAAGGTGGTCAACAAAGTCCATATAATAATAAAAATGTGCTGTAGGGCTGGCTGTGAAAAGTAATAAATTAAAAACTTTGAATGAACACTATAAAATGCAAAAACTTGCAACAATAGTTCCGAGTCAAAATAAAGTACAACCTTTTTGTCAGGTGAGCAAAGTAGGCATGAGGCTGTGAGTTTTTTGTATTTTATGGTGTTTATTAAAATTTTAACTTATTATTGACAAATTCCATGACCAAAGCAATTTAGGAAGCCTCTTACAATGACCCAATTATCATAGTAACTTTTGAGCAAGTCCAGTATATCTTCTGTTGAATGTGGATGAGTTTCATGCTGCTGAAATTATATATCTTGGATCAAAGTTAAGCTAGCATTCATTTAAAATTCCCTAACTGGACATGGACAAAATATACGAAAATGACATCAGCATACAAACCAAAGTGGATAGTGACCTTTTATTGATAAAGAGGCTTAATAATATCTAATGCTGGTTTCTCACTACCCCAAATATGATAATTTTAATGAATGACACAGTTATCCGACCAAAAGCGTACTTCATTGGAAAAAATCAATATCTCTACAGTTGAAACCACTGTCGATTATTTTGCACATAATAATGATAACTCCAGTCTTTTATAGACAACATCTGAGCAGAGAGGTTGTCCAGAGTTCATATTCAAATATGGGGAAAAAAATTCAATGAGTTTTCCAGACAAATTTCAAGTAAATTTTAGCGACATATTACAAGAAACGCTCCTCTAGAGAGGAGAAAATACATCTACTTCCATTGTATAATATTATACTACTGCCAATCATGATAGAAATTTAGATAGAAATCATTGTTTACATGAGTATTTTCACGATACTCAATCTTTGAGTTTTGATATGAAGCTAAACAAGAAAAGTATAATTTGACAGAAAAGAAATAATTGATTTTCCCTGACTTTAAACGAAAATTTTTATTTTCCCTGGCTCTTTTTAACAAAATCCAAATTCTTTGAGTATTCCAGGTTTTCCCTGAGTAGTATGAACCCTGTTGTCATAGCTGATTTTTGTAATGGAGGATGTGAAGTTGATTGTGATGGCTCTTCCTCAATTATTGTTTTGATAGCAGTGACGTTTTTGGGCTCTTTGCTGTTTTTGGTTTGATTTTCTTGCTAACTTTTTAACATCAACCAATAAACTTTTTCATTCAAACATGGCATTTAATGCTCTTAACGTGCCTGAAGACAGCTTTAACCTATTTTTAAAGATACTAGATCACTTAACGTTTTAATAGGTCTTTGATGACAAAGATAAAGCGTTTTAACTAAAAAATACACCCTTCTATTGAATATCAGTACATTTTGTCAAAAGAAAACAAATTCTTTTAAAGTTAACCAGAGGCTATAAATAATTTTTTTTTTGGTTGGTTCCTGCTCATGCATGTCCAATATCACGCCACTAATTCTGCCAACTGAAGAGCTATTCAACTAAAAGTTTTGCTATATCCTGTGAAGCCACTGGTATATTAAATTTTTTGTCTATATTAAAAGTGTATGCCAAACTTCCTACTATAAACTTTGAATACTGTGCCATTGATGCATATCAAGACCTGGTTTATAGTTCAATGAATCAGAAACAACAATGGGAATTCAAAAAATACACTTTTTCAGCATAAATTTACTGAACATATGACAGAAAACATGAGACTATTTCAACTAATCTAACAAAAATTTAATCTGTATTTGTCACTGTAATCTATGATGATAGTTGATAGCTTGATACATTCTTGGAAAAAATATTACAAATGAATATAAAATAATTTTCCTCCATTCCAAAGTACCAGCTTGTTCTTTCTTCTATCTACAATCAAATATGTTAAATATATTCGGTAAACTCTTACAAATATTTCCACCTGTTACTGCAATTGAGAGAGTTAATACCCTGAATAACGAAGAAATAAATTATCTTTACTTTGTTTTGAAAAATATATAATTTAAAAGCCCTTGAGAAGTGAGGACTTTAGTAATGTTGACTTTCCAAACATACTTTGTGAGGAAAGTATTGCAATCATTCCAGACATTTTTCTAATAATTAACTCAATTCAAAAGGACAAGATTCTCAATTCAAACCTTTTTTTGTTTGTTTGTCTGTTAGCTCATAACTTCTGAATGGATGCTCCGATTTTGATACTTTTTGTTTTGTTGTAAAGATCTTGGTCTGAAATAGGTCCCATTGTAATATCTTTACGATCTAAAGAAAATACAGGATGCCCAAAAAAGTCAATCAAAACACTTTTAACTGCTGAACGGTTGCAGCTATAGTCATAAATGTGGTATGTAGGTATAGTAAAGTGTCCATGCACTATGAGATGGAACTGCTTACAGTGTCATCTGGTGGAGAACAGTGGAGTTAGCCTTCCTATCACTGTAAGCATTAACATTGATTAATGCATAGTCACTTTTAACCAACTTCACAAAGGAGGAGTTCTCAATTAAAACCATATGTCATTGTTGCTGCTGTTGTTGTTGTTGCTTGTTAGCTTAGAAGTTTGTAAGAGATGATCAGATTTTAATACTTTCTTTTGTTGTAAATATCTTGTCCTGAAATAGGTCCCATTATGATTTCATTAAGATCTAAACAAATTACAGGGTTCTCCCAAAAGTCCGTTTTCAATTTACTGCTAAACGGCTGTAGCTACACTCGTAAAATTAGTATATAAATGTAGTAAAGTGGTCCTGGTCATGCACTACAAGATGCGACTGCTGACAGCACTACCTGGTGGAAAATAGTGGAGTTGGTATTTCTATCTCGAAAACAGTACAAAGTAGGGGGAGAAAGTAAATTACAAAGTTCTAGAGCATCATCGATTTAGCACAGAAAGCCACCTTATAAATATGAATGTTAAAAACATAATGTTTAAACATGCATCTGTTTGTTCCCAGTTTATTGCACTGTAACAAGACAAAGCGATCTTAGAAATCAAAAAGACCTTCATTTCGATATTTAAACTTCTATCAGTCAAGAGCAATGCATATTTCGATCCTTGTTTTTTAAACTATATGTTAAACACATTATAGCGTAGTGGGTGACACGTACACTCTGTAAAATTCAATCAGAATCCAGATATGCATTGCAGCTGAGGTTATCATATTGTTTCTGTGTCTGTTTTAATTTATTAAAGATACACTGTAATTTTTTTCTCTAGAGCCCCATTTGATAGCCTTATGTTATATGAATAACAGAGAGTAATGGATTCTTTTCAAGCTGCTTCTCTTTTGAACGTTTATATTTCATATATTTACTGATATTGGATGAATGAATGAATGAATTATAAGTGGGTGGTTTACAAGAAACCAAGCACTGCGACCAGAGGTCTATTGTACTAACCCACAAAACCTAATCTTTAAAAAGACCTGTGGCAGAAAGAAAACCCAGCAGACATCTAACCGGAATATCCTGAAGCTCCCAAGGCTCAATTATATGCCGCCCCAAGTGCTCAAACCTATAGGCAGAGAAGACTTCACATTCACATAAAATATGTGTTGCAGTTTCCTCCTTGTACTTGCAACCCCTACAAAATGGATCACTAGCAATACCCATGACATAAAGACGTCTTTTCAAGCGACAGTGTCCCGTAAGGAGACCAATCACCTTGCTGATGCCATTTCTATTGAGCTTCATGAGCTCCTTAGCCCTTGCACTAGGATTACCACAGTTAAGCTCTTTAGCTTGCCTGCTTCCCTCAGTCTTGAGCCAAGTAGAGTACTGCAAGTTTCTCATGATGGAGAAAATAGTACCCCTCAACAAACTACCAGAAATACTCAGGACAGGTTCAGGACCAATAAAAGGTGTATCAGAACCCTTCCTAGCCAGCTCATCAGCTAACTCATTTCCCAGGATACCAGTATGACCTGGTACCCAATACAGGAAGATTTTATTGTTAGCAGCAAGAGCACAAAGAGTGAAATAACACTCCCAAACAAGAGAATTCATTACTGACTTCTGTAAAGCCAACAGGGCAGCCTGACTATCAGAATAAATGTCAATATATCGATTCTTATAGCCCCTATTCATGCAAGTCCTACAATACATAAGGATCGCAAAGACTTCAGCCTGAAAGACAGTAGCATACCTCCCCAAAGGATAGGAAAGTGAAGTACCATCCTCAGGACAGCAAACACCAGCACCAGTGCCATTATCCATCTTGGAGTCATCAGTGTACCACTTAATGTGATTCGTATTACCCCAAGGTGGAGTATTCATCCAAATGTCCCTAGAGGGCAAGTGGATAATATACGGCTTAGAAAAAGCATACCTAGGGAGAACCTTATCACACTGAATAATAAAATGCGGGTGATCCGAAATCTCCTTATTAAGATGCTTCCAGTTCAGATAATTGGAATAATTATTCCAATGCCCAAAACTTCTTAACCTCTTTACACATAAGATAGCCTCAGCCTCAATGCGCATATGCAGAGGGATAAAGCCCAAGAGTAACTCTAAAGCTCCAGTTGGTGTTTCCTTAAACAACCAGTCATCACGACACACACCATCCTTTGAATCTTATTAAGATTCTTCTTAGCAGTGTCAAGCCTAGTCCTAGACCACCAGGCAATAGAACCATAAGTGATCATTGGACAAATGATCATGGAGTAAATCCAGCGGATAACCATAGGACTAAGACCCCATGACCTACCAATAGCATTCCTACAGGCCCAAAAAGCCCTTTTAGCCCTAGAAATGCAATAATCAAGATGACTCCTCCAGTTGAGTTTCTCATCCAGATAGACACCAAGATACTTCACTTCACTTGAACAAGTGAGGTTATGACCAAAAAACTTGATATTTTTTAAGATAATGGTCCTCTTTCTATTAAAGGCAATCATATGTGTCTTTGCAGGGTTCACGGAAAGACCCCTGGAAGAACACCAAGACTCAACTTTCTTAAGGGCATTCTGCATGATACAGCAAACAGTATCCGGAAACTTCTCCTTGGTTACAATGACAATATCATCAGCATAACCAATACAATCCACCCCCGAGTGACCAATCTCATTCAGAAGTAAATCAACCACGAGACACCACAGCAGTGGAGAAAGAACACCACCCTGTGGACATCCAGTATTGGCTTTGATCATTAGAGAATCACCAAGCAGTGTTGCAGAGGCAAACCTGTTGGTGAGAAGACTCTTGATCCAATTCACAGTGGTAATATTGATATTCCTATTAGAAAGCGCATCAATGATGGTGTCAACAGGAACCTTGTCAAAGGCACCCTCGATATCAAGAAAGACAGCAAAAGCCACCTCCTTAGAGACCAGACACTTCTCAACAATATGAGTTAAGTGATACAACGCAGTGTCAGTTTGCCTGCCAGGCTGATAGGCAAACTGAAAATTGGAAAGTGGCCGAACACATAAGACCTCTTCCCTGATACACCTATCAACAAGCTTCTCAAGAGTCTTTAAGAGAAAAGAAGTGAGACAAATAGGTCTAAAAGACTTTGCCTCAAAATAATTATCTTTACCAGGCTTAGGGATAAAGATAACACTGGAATTTCTCCAAGCCATTGGTGTACAACCAAGTGCCAAACAGGATCTAAAAATCCTGCAAAGGATGGGCGTCAAAACCTCAGCGCCTTCTTTCAGAAGTGCTGGAAAGATACCATCAATTCCAGGAGTCTTAAAAGACTTGAAGGAGTTAATAGCCCAAATAATTTTTTCATATGTAACAACCTTCCTGGCAGCATTCCATTTCTCTCTTCCACAAGTACGAGTGTTGAGAGGAGTAGAAAAACGTTTATATTTCATATATTTACTGATATTGGATACTTTTATACTATGTGTCTAACAGGTTTTTTCATTAAGAATGCAGCGAATCCGTTCTTTTCATTTCTAAAGCCTTTAAATTTAATGTATGTGAGTTCAATAGGTAATTTTTTTCTCATATCACATAAAGCCAAGAAAAGCGACTAATTAAAAATGCAATATTCAAGAAAAATCAACTTAAAGATAAGGCACTGACTAAAATTGACACAATTGCCTCTCGAGTGGATAATTTTTGAGAGGGAGACGTAATGTTTTTTGTGCACATTGGGACACTTCAATATTTTGCAGTGACATAAACTCGAAATTATCATTTTTTGCATAGTGTCACTTTTCTTGTGGGGTGTGAAACTGTCGTCAAACACCTTCTCATGTTCTGCTATGAATACATTTTCACAGAATGAAAAAAAAAAAAAAAAATAGAATCAAATAGTATTTCTAACACATATATACGAAAATGTAGAAGAGAGGAGGGTATTATGGAATAGTCGGGAAATATGGAATACCGAGGTTTTGGCTCTGATTAGTGCTGCTATCTCATCAAAATACCATAAATTACTCAAGAAGGATTCCCATGACGCAATACAGTAAGAAGCAACCGCTTGTTGCTGTCGTACCATTCTATATAGAACAAAGTATGTTTTGTGATTTTTAAAAGATTTTGCAGGTAAGTTTTCAAACATTTAAACTTACTAGTACACATGTGATTTGAACATTGACGTTAAGCATAATTTATGCTCAAAGAATTGTATTTTGTTATACATTGGTCGTTTTTTAGCTGAAAATATTTTGTCCATAGATTTAAAAGTTCATTTTTAAAGATGGTGTGTCGGGTATTATGGAATACTAGGTATTTCCTAGTATCATCTGAAATTGACTTCATGTATTCAATTAAAGAAACAGAAAATAAAGATGCCGAATGTATCTTCTGTCACAGAAAATTCTTCGAAGATGATTTTATGAAGTCTAATTAGTTTTTCTATAGTTTAAACAGATTAAACCACCTATTCCATATTACCCGACTATTTCATATTAATGTCCATTTTTAACTTTTTTTTAAAGTAAACTTTTTGTAACAACAAAAAATTTTTTTTGGATTTTTTTTTCATTGACAATGTATTGCAAATAATTACACTATGTACTCATCATGATTTTGGGGATTTTTATTAAAAACAAGTTATTTTAAGAAATGTAAAGGGTATTTCATACTACCCTCCTCTCATTTACATCTCGTGTGTATATTTTTGTATTATGATTTGAGCGTCAAATCCAAAAATCACCAAGGAAAACAGATATCAAAGCTATACAAGTTTGCAAAGAAAACTCAAGTAACTTTGTAGAAACAAAAATACCGAATTGTGAAGGATTTTCACATTCTATGCAGATGCTACTATTGGACCAATTATATACAGTGATAAAATAAAGGAAACTATGATGATGGATCATTTGAGATAACAGCGTTTGTAGGTATCGGTCTAAAAACAAATCCATAAAAAAATATAAAATTTTATTTAAACTTATTTTAAAGAAAGGATTATTTTACTATAATCTACTTTAAATATCTTATATAAAATCCTTTTTGCAAATCTTAGCATATTAATTTCAGACATCAACGTGTCCATCTTTAGTGCCAAGTATGTTCACAACGTCGTTCTTTACGAGAAACTTCAAAGTTTATGCTGTTGGGGATTCCTGACGTCATGTCTTCACTTCAATACGTTTTTTACCTGAGCTAGTTTTTGGTAGGAATAGTTGCCACACGGGAGGAATGAGGTAGTGCTCTCAGTTGTTCACAGCATGATTATTGGTTATTATTTCGATGGCCTCTCGTTTTAGTGCGTAATTATGGTTATTATAAGGGGCGATTTTGTTAATATTAAAAGAGATAATGTTTATAGGGTTATTCTTGTGGGTGGTGGAGAAAGCTGTAGATGATTTTCCAAATTTTAAGTCGGCGCGGTGTTCTTTTTCGCGATCAGAAATCTTACGTTTTGTCATCCCTATGTAACAAGCTTTATTTCCGTTGGTGTGTTCAAAATCGATTTTATATATGCCGACGGTAGAGTTTTGTGGAATTATATCTTTTTCGTTACGGATGTGTTGAAAGATGTTTTTATTGGGTTTTATTGGAATGTTTATGTTTAAATTTTTGGCTTCGTTTTTTATTTTTAGGCTGGCACCGTTACCAATAAAAACATCTTTCAACACATCCGTAACAAAAAGATATTATTCCACAAAACTCTACCGCCGGCATATATAAAATCGATTTTGAACACATCAACGGAAATAAAGCTTGTTACATAGGGATGACAAAACTTAAGGTTTCTGATCGCGAAAAAGAACACCGCGCCGACTTAAAATTTGGAAAATCATCTACAGCTTTCTCCACCACCCACAACAATAACTCTATAAACATTATCTCTTTTAATATTAACAAAATCGCCCCTTATAATAACCATAATTACGCACTAAAACGGGAGGCCATCGAAATAATAACCAATAATCATACTGTGAACGACTGAGAGCACTACTTCATTCCTCCTGTGTGGCAACAATTCCTACAAGAAACTAGCTCAGATAAAAAATGAATTGAAGTGAAGACATGACGTCAGGAATCCCCAACAGCATAAACTTTGGAGTTTCTCATGAAGAACGATGTTGTGAACGTACTTGGCACTAAAGATGGACATGTTAATGTCCGAAATTAATATGCTAAGATTTGCAAAAAGGATTTTATATAAGGTATTTAAAATATATTATTATAAAATTTTATTTAATTTCATGGCTGGCTTCAAAATTTATGATTAATTGTAGTGTTTATGTTGTTTGGCGAAGGAATTTATTAAATACTTTTAGGTGCAATTTACGATTTAATTTTATTTTTAGTTGTCTGAATAGTAATTGCTTTTTGAAGTCAGTGCTATTTTTTTATAAAAAGATTTTATTACAAATAAATTCAAATCTAAGCAATATATTTTAATTATCAAATTTATAATAAATATATTTAAAATTAGAAAATCATATATGCTGTGAACATTCAAAATATTTTCTGATTTTGTATAAGATGTACTGGAAACATCTGTGCCCAGGGATGGGGAATTCACTGAAAGTCTTACCAGTCAGGGATGTTTTCTAACTAGCCAGCAATCCAAAGTTAAAAACTTATGATAAGTAAACTAAATACCTACATGATCCGCTCCGCCCAGTAGCAGAATTTTCTGTACCAACCTAGTAAATTGAAAATTTTCTGCAAATCAAAATTGTTGCACCAGGTTTACTATTGCAGTAAGCAATAGTTATTCATAAAAAAAAAAAGAAAATAAAAAAAGAAATAAAAAATATATTTATAAATATACAGGTATATATATATTTTTTAAATCAATCTTTTTTTAAGCTTTTAAACTTATATACAAGATCTAAAGTTATCTGCAACCTCTGCCACTATGCTGCAAATTTATGAAAAAATATTTTTAAAAACACTTTAATGCCTAGCCTACTAAAGAAACAGTGCCTCTCACGAGGGATCTTTCTAAGGGTTCCTAGCTTACATTCACACAAGTTTCAGAGAAAACCATGAAAAGCAATGAACGGCAAGGACCATGAGAACGATAAGAACTCGAACTTTGTACCTCCCATCTACCAGTTCTGAAAGCATCGCCCCATTTCAGATTTAGGAGAAACAGGGAATATGGTGGACATATATGAACGTTTTTGGTATATTTTGCCATTGCTTAAAATTTCACTCGCAAGTGGCAAGTCTCCTGCCTGTGACTAAAGCCCCATATGTTCCTGGCATAACAATGTAAAGCAACTAATGGAATGAAATTTACATGACATGGGTTTACTGAATAAAGAAAACAATATAAATTACAGAGAGACATAAAATTGAAGAATAAAATAACGATAAAATTGAGCTCATAAGAAAAGAAAACACAAAATAATAAATAGAAAATTGGAGGATAGCATTATAAAACTATTCAGAAATTTACTGTTAGTCAGAATAATTTGGTATTACATATTATAGTTATGGTTAGGTGGGTTAAGGCCAATTGTCTATGCAAGGTCCTAGGCCTGGGTGGAATGTACTCTATGGGGTCTTTTTATGGTATTCTACCCTATAATCATCCTAGTTTTAGAGAAAACTATGGAAAACTCCCAAAAGCTATGCCAACAAGTGGAACCTGGGATCGATTTATGAACAAAACCCAAGAAAGTTCTAACAATTAATTTTTTTCCCCTCTTGATAGCTAAAATCCAAATAAAAAAAGTAGTTAATCTTCCCTTTGCATACCTGCCAACATTGAAGAATCAAAATAACAGATTTTATAAGCGGCATTTTCAAGCCTAGAAAACGTTGATGTGTTTTCGACATATGACAGTAGTTTAATAGTTTAATCCATGGCTAAAATCATCAAAAAGTTATACTGTAAGTTAAATTTAATTATTAAATAAAAATTAAGTAATTATTAATTAAAAATAGAAATATATATAGAGATTCATGAGACTTTTTTTCAGCAAAAGCAAAATCTTGCTAAAAAAAATGAAGGTTTGTTGAAGTTTTGAATAAATTATAGCCATAACTTTTAAATCTTCAGAATAATGGAGAAATGTTTGGTTTGAGAATAACGGAGAGTGGAAGACAGTCTCAAAATAACAAAGTCTTCGTTGAAATAAGGGAGAGTTGGCAGGTATGCCTTTGGCTAACATTAAAATTTTATTGCAATCACTGTGAATATATATTTTTAAAGTTATATTACTGAATTATTATTAGCAGTAAAATAATAGTAATTTCTCTCTCTTTTTTCCCCTTTAATAACATGAGTTTTAAAATCAAAGTATTAAATTTTTAAAAAGAAAACTTAAATTATTTAATTCTTACTTTCAACACTACTGAAAATAATTGATTGACAATAAAAATTAGCACATATTATAAGCTTTGTACAGAGAAAAAAAGAAATACCTTATATATATATATATATACAATTTATTTATAAAAATATGTACAATAAAAATCATGAAGGTACAGTTTTCGTTTTCTTTTTTGATAAAATCCGCTTTTTCATCTGTTGTACTTTTTGATGATGAATTGCTTCTTCTTTTCGCTTCTGTTTTCTATGAGCTCTAGCACGAAGCCACATAGCTTTATTTTCTTTCTTCTCTTTCATATCATGTACAGTCTTAAGCATACTAAGAACTTTTGACACCTGTAAAAATTCCAAAGAATTATATTAATAAATCTTTTTCTAAATTATACAAACTATACCTTAAAAAAAAAAAAAAAAAAAAAAAAACCTTGGTGCACATAAGCCCACCAATCCAATCATAACACAAAACAGATAATTTTATAAAAATATCCTTATTGAACAGGAATAGTTTTTAAGCAATTTTATATACAATTATATGTTATTGTGGGTCTTTTTAAAATATATTTCATTTTTATTTTTCTCAAAGGGTTTTTTTAAAAATTGCATTCTTAAGAAAACAAAAGCAAAAAATGAGTTCCTACAGGCAGACCCACATAATATACATGAACGCACAAACGTCGTCCGCGGATAATTTTCTGAACTTGTGGAATATTTTCTGCTGATGGCAATCATGAAAAATTTTCTGCAAACAGCAATCACAGAAAAATCATACGGCTACTATTCATTTTTGGTTTCTATTTGTGCAATACATTATTAGCGAACGCCGATCATCTGAAGTACTAAAAGCAGGAAGCGAACGCTTCTCATAAGAGCAGTGGTTTTGTTTTCGTCCCGCTCATTCCAAAGACCGAAGTCTGGGCTTTTGCAGCTGCGACAGGCGGTAGTCGCTTTAGGACAGGAGGGGGAGGAAAAAGAAGTGATCAACTTTCTCTTCTTTAATCACAGGAGGTTTTTAATCGACGCTCAGTATTTGTTGTGCATCGCACTGTGCTTGGAGGCAAGGGGAGCCTTTTGAATGGAAAAGCCAGAGTTAGGAGAGGGTGAATCATTAGTGAAGATCATCATACTGCATCCTAATCGGCTTGGGACCTGGGAGAAAAGGAGATGCTATGCTGTTTGTTTAGTTTAGTTAGGCTGTGAGTTACACTTACACGTCAAAATTTTCATCGATTTTTTTTATGTAGCGTTTTTTGAAACGTTTTATTTATTATCTCATTTATTTTAAACTTAATTTTGTTAGAAAGGCGAACATAATTTCTGATTATCCTAGATTCCACGATATTGATAAAAGACGAAAAATAAAATAAAATAAATTTCTATGCGATTGGCTTTCAAGAAAAGTCAAATTAATTATTAGTAAACTGATAAGTTTAATTCTTATTTTATAAAACATTTATTTTCTTTTTCTCTGAGTAAAAATTCTTTTTATTATTATTATTCAACATTGTTCTGATTTTTTTTTTTTTTTAATGTTCTGATTTTTAAATATGTGCTTGGATTTTCCCGATGTTTTTCCCTAAAGTGTTCTAATTTTTACCAGTTTTAAGTTGGCAAGTATGAAATAGGAACATTTTTTTTTTTTTTTTTTCAGAAAATTTTTGCTTTAGATTTTGTATTTCCAGAAAGTTTTTCATTTTATCTGAGTCTGCCTACAGGGTAGCTAGCATTTGATGCTTTTAATTTTCCTTTACAATTAACAGTCAGTTACTCCAACTTTTCCAAGTTATTTGCCTCTATTTTAAACTAACATTTTACAAATTGATTTTTTTTTGGCCTGGAATTTCCTGTGTAATCTAAGTTTCATTATTATTTTAATATTCAGTCAAAATTTTCCTGATTTTTTAGATTTCAACCACATTCTTTGACATTTTCTACAGTTGGAAAATTCCCTGACTTCTTCCTAATTTCCAGGCTGCCAGTGACCCTGTTTCTAAAATATCCTTCTTGTATTACTATTACCAGCCATTTAATCATTTCTGTTCAATAAAATATTGTTTCCTGTCTTTACTTCAGCACGTTGCATGATCTGTAGTAGATAATATTCAGCAATATATATATAATAAAATTTTAAATATTTAATTAAAATGAACGAGAAAAAATAAATAAAATAAATAAATTAGGATTGAAGTTCTGGTCTAAATATCAAAATATACTTTGCTAAATTTCTGAGATTAAATGTGCAGTAACTGTTAAGCTACACATACAAAAGCATGCATATTCACATATTTACTGATTAAAAGATATGTTACCTCTCTTTCATGTGGCTCTTTGATAACAGCAACTCTTTCAGTCTCTGTGTTTCTTTCTTTCTTGGATTTGTGAACAATTTTGTCTTTGAATGGCAATGCTTTCTGCAAATTCTTAGGTACCACTAATGGAGCAAACTGTCTGAATTTTCTTTCAACAGGCTAGAGATATAAGATTAAAGATAAAAATTTAATTCAGCAACATACATCTGTAACTCAATAGTGTGCGGTAGTTAATTTTACATTTATAAATACTGGCTGAAAAAATATTAGAAATCTAAAAACTGACTACATATAATAAAAAATAATAGTAAATAAAGTATTATATACATATTACGTATAGTGTATTATATATAGTATATAAATATTACAAACAACATAATGCAAAAAAATTCTTAAAAATAAAACTGTTATTCATAAAACTTTATTCATACTCTAATTTTTTTTTTTTTTTTAAAGAAGCAATCTTCAATAAAGCAAATATTTTAAGAACTTAATAATGCACTAAGTGACAATATCGATGCCTTTTCTAAAACAAAAAAAACAAAATAATAAATAAATAATAAAATGAAATAAATATTATAAATTATTAAATTAATATATTTAAAAGCATATGTGTTATGAAGAACTAAAATGAGAAAATAAAATTTGAAACTTTGAATAGCAAAAATATTCTCTACAATTCTGTAAAACCTACTAGGGTGAGAGGAGGGGGGGGGGATTCCTTTTGCATAAATAAAATAACTATGCCTGATCTATACCCTATATCTATACCTGATCTCTTTTGCTTTGATGGAATATACTTAAATATAGATATATAATATAGATATATTGATGCATTATATAGAATATGTATAATAATATTGTTTTAGCTTTTCTACTTAAAAAGAAAAATACTTATGTATATTTCATCTTTACTTTAAGTAAATTTTTCATTTAATTAATATATTTTTGTACAAATTCATTTCATCTTCTATGCATCAACAACAACAGTATTCTGCAAAAACACTAATTTTTACTTAGCCTTTAATTCTACTTTAACAAATGTTATGATTTGCAATTACATTGTTTTTTTACCACACAATAAAATAGTTGCAATAATAATAATCTGGTGTGTCAATCACACGACTTTCTCTTACCCTGAAAATTAATACTATAAATACAGGTTGGAGTTTAAGAGGTAAGATAACGAGTACTGCCATGCAAACCTATATTAAACAATTCAAATGAGGCTTCGGAAGAGTTTTATATGATAATTAGTTCTGTGTGAGGGGGGCTACCGCACCCCTCAACCCCCCCGTTTCATTAATGCACCTACATTTATACAGAATTTAATTCGGTTATTAAAAAATAATTCTGTTTTTAAAAAATAATTTATTTAAATTATTATTTAAAAAAATTATCTTTTATGATAATGCAGATGATTCCCATATTAGAGAAGTAGTATAACAGCAAATATCCAAAAAAAAGTCCATTTTATTCTCAATATTTAAAAAAAAAAAATAAAAAAAAAAAATAAAAAAATACGATATTTTTTTTTCTAAGTTTTTTTTTTTTCGTTAAAAGTAAAAAAAAATCGATAACTTTGTTTTAAATTATCGCAGATCGATGGTTCAACCATTCGTTTTAAAGGTATTGGCGAGCTCTTTTGAAAGATACCCATCATGAAAATTTACTCCCCTCGAGGGGGGACTTCCCCCCAAGGGGGGGAGGCGAGGCTCCTACATGCATAATTTTTTTTTTCCCAGTTAACTATCTCTATTACAAAAAATATATATTCGTTTCATTTGGTTTAGTGCAGTCTATAGACGTTAAACTCTACTTACCTGCAATTTCCCCCATAGACGTAATGTATTAGAATTCTCTTGATTGTCCATGTACACGAACCATTTGCTTGATCTTAACGAAAAGCTTACTGTAGCATCCGTATATGATACACATTTAGAATACCAAGTTTGAACTTTCTGCCATAATTTGTTTTTGAGATATGCTGATAACAGACACACACACACACACACACACACACACACACACACCATTTGCTAAAAACATGATTTTCGTATTCAGGGGACCTCAAAACATGTAAATATAACAAAATCTCGCATTCGAAAATTTGACCCAAAAACAATACTTTCTCTACCTTATTGGTAAGAGAAAGTAAAAAGACAAAAATTTTTAATGATTTTTTTTTCAAATGTCATCTTTTTAAAATATGTTAAATCATAAATTATATATTAGCTTGTAAATATCTTTAAAACGTATGCCTGTGGAGAACACAGCAAACTAAATCTAAACAGAATTATTTTAAACTTATGCTTGAAAAAAAAAAAAAAGGGTAGAAATAGTAGTTTAGATCATTCTAAGAACTACCTTTAATCAGACTTAATAAACTACAACTTCATTAATATTTTTGTGTAAGAATGTGTATTAAATATAAGCCCTGTGATGTAGTTTCTATTAATTAAAATTCAGATTATTTATTATTATTATCATCATAACAAAATGTTTTTAGTACTTTAGTTTCCTTATTTAACAACCACTATTATAAATACTAATGTTCTGCAATTAATTATTTGATTTTTAATTTAACAAAAGTTAAAGTTTGTATTTTGTAATAGCTACATTTTTCTAAATGTTTTCAATCCTATATTAAAAGATTTCAACAACAAATCTGAAGTAGAAAAGGTACGGCTGATTTGATTTAGGTCTTGTAAAGAAGCCGATATTACACGGCAAAACACAAATAAATGAGAATTATTTTCAATTTTAAACATATTTTAACAACTTGAGGAGTGTAAATTAAAGAATAAAAGATGTGGCCATATATGTTTGTCCTCAAAATATATTTTCTCCATTTAGTGGTAAAATCATACTATGACTAGCATTTGAATCTTTTTATTTTCTCTGACTTTCCAGGTAAATGAATTTTTGAGTCATTATCATCCACTTTGAAACGTGATATTTTATAAATTCAGGGTTCCTATTAGAGAATGGAATTACAAGAACCCCACTATACTTTGAAAATTACCACTCAAAAATATGTCACATGGGGGCTTTTCCCACAATTTTTCTTCATTTTTTCTCCAACATTTCATCCATTTTTTTAATTGCTTTGGGAAATATAATAATCCCTTGAAAGTCTATTTTAATCAGCTTTCTTTATCTATATCTATTCTTTATCTATTATCAAAATATATCTGATTTCTTTAATTTTTCTAGAATTTGTTGAGTCTAAAGAAAGAAAAAAAATTCCTTAATTCTAAAGGTTTCTTAAAATATGTGTATATTTTATAAACAAATAGCTACAAAGTTTAGAAGTTAGAGTGTTGTCTTTCACATAACTTCAACCACTAGACCAGTTATGAAATGCACAAAGATTACAAAGTGTCCAGTGAGCACCTGTCACCTCAGGTCTTGGTAACTCCATGCTACAGCACACAGACAGATCAATCCATCTGAGAATACAATGCTGTGAACATAAAGCCAACGATGTTTACTACACTAGCTGATCTGCACAATTTGCAACAACTAGATGGATTTACAACACATATATGTTTATGTTTTTCAATTATGATTCAGGTTCCACTCAGGATCATCAACCTCCCTTGCTCCCAGAGAATCAGATTCTCCTTAAAAGTTTGCAGGAGAACCCCTCATATGCATTATGCACCACCAATATCTTTCCTCACAAGATAATTAGTGTTTGTGCAGACAAGGATTCCCCCCCCCAACACTGCTATGTTTAGAGGGGAAATTATAGATATTTTCATTAACTCACAATACATGACTTTTTTTTTTTTTTTTTGGTTTTGGTTTATGTGAATTACAACGCCAAATTTAGACCTGCATACCAACTATTCATATTAAATTTTTAGATACTAATATTTCTAGTTTCTAATGCACTATAATAAGATTAATTTATGAATTTTTAAATAATTTGTAGAAAGAAAACTTACAGTATATTTAGAATCTTCAGAAACAGCAGCATGCAACCCTTTATCATGCCTTAACTTTCCTAGAGTTCTCACACCTTCCCATTTGGCTTTCTCACCTGGTGGTAACAATAATGATGTCACTGTAATGCAAAACTGTGGTACAGAGACAGTCACCCAGGTTCTTAAGAAGACAATATCTGAGGGGAAAAAAAAAAAAAAGAAAAATATAGAGGTACATTATTTATAATTTTATAAAGGTATATATTATATTATTTATATTATTATTATAGTGGGTTGTATGCAGGATTGTTACACAAATCTGGGGGGGGGGGGGGGAGGGGGAAATTTCCATAAGTTTTCCCTGTCTTTTTTAAAAATATAAATATAAGTAACACTCAATCAATGCAGCTTTAGAATCTAATACATTTACACAAGTCATTTAAACATTCCCTTCATTATAAAGTTCTAAAACAAAATCGCCAAACTATAATACTAAATTAAAATTTAAACTTTAATTATGAGAAAAGTTTTCAGGTTTTTACAAAAAATTTCTAAATTTCCTGAACTTTTCCTACTTTGCAATAAATTTTCAAATTCTCTGAGTTTTCCAGGTTTTCTCTGAATTATAGGTACACTAGCAACATTGGTATGTGTACACTATTTGCATAATTTCCTCACTTTTTTTGGTCATATTTTCTATACAAAAGAAAATAACTAATTACTAAAATAACTGAACACTTATTTTTGTTTATCTTGAAAAGAAAATTTGGTTAATGCAATACATAAATAGTGCATTTCATGAGATAGTTAATAAATAACCACTTGATTGAGTGTCATTTTTATTTTATAAAAGCAAGTACAAGTATTAATAGAGTTCAAGCACAATTGAACGTCCAAAATAAAAAAAATCTGGCTTTATTGAAATTTTAGCATTCATTTTAAAAAATGGTACAACTATATCTGATTTCTATATTTCTGATGAACTGCTATGTAACCCATATATGCAATTTCTAGATAAATAAATACTAATATATACTTTGATACATTTTTAGGGTGGCTACAACAACAACAAAAAAAAAATCTCATTTTTCCTGCTTTTTTTTACTAATTCTGACAGATTTCCATGATTCTCATTACCTGTTACATACAGGTCATAATTTTATGTATATTGTACTCTTATGTGTGTATATTGAACATATGTATCAGACCTTTTTGTGTAAGACTCTATTAAGCATCGCATAATTTTTTGTTCTTGTTTCTTTGTCGATTTTGTTAACATACACAAAAAATAAAAAGAAAATGCAAATGCAAATAAAAAGTTTAAAGTTTCGGAAAAAATAAACAAAATATGAAAATTTGAATTCTTTTAATCATACAATATATTAACATCAGAACATAAAATTATTCCTTCCTGGAGTTTTTACATTACAATTGTTTAATTAGAAAAGAAAAGGGAAAAAAAAAAAAAACGGGGGGGGGGGGGGAAGGGGGGGGGGGGCTTTTTTTTTAATGATAATTCAACGGGATTCAACCAGAAAGCAGCCAATCCTGTGCAATCTTGGCTACGATATTATTTGCTTGGAGATTTTTCATACATATTTAAAAGGGTAAAACAAAAAGTTCCATGGCATTTTGGTATTTTTTCAAAATTCCCTGATTTTTCCATGATTTCCCTGTTTTGATAGTCAACACCCTGATTTTAATGCCATTTCTGAACATTTATTAAATAATTTAATTGTTATAAAAACAGGCAAATTAAAACATTTTTTAAAGATGTAAACATCCTTTTTTTTTTTTAAAGAAATTCTATCATTTTGCATAGCAGTTACACTCTCTACCAAACTGTGTTTGAAACACTGCTTCATATTTATGTTCCAAAAACACTTTTAATAATAATAAAATAAATAAATAACAACTATCACAGTGAGAATTGAAGCTAACAAATAAAAAAAATTATACAAATGACATGTTGGAGTTTATCTCTTCCTTAAAACCAAAGCAATCATTCTCAAACATACTCAGATATTGAGGGGGGGGGAGGGGGGGAATGCAGGAATCAGTATTCGAAGGAGTTTTCTTGTGGACAAACTACTTAACTGCTTTTAAATTTCTTAAAATAGAAAACTGTATGGATAATAAAAATTTTCCTCCATTAACTAAATTAAGAAACAGCAATTACCACTGATAGATAATTGGAAAAAAAAAAATTAAATGCAGAGTTAATGTATTAATTAATATTCTTTTTTAGATAATTATTTCAGTGCATTATAAAATAATATTAAATTGCATATTTTGTATTACAATAAGATTTATGTTCTAAAATTGTACTTACACCTAGTAATTATATCGGAATAAATTACTGTACGTTTCACAATATGTAGAATGATCTATATCAGGGGTGGCCAACAGGCGGCCCATGAGCAAATTAACGATATTTATAGTTTGAGAACTTTGGTTAAATTAATAAATCCTTTCTGAATTTTTGAAGTAAAAATGCCTTTAAACGGTTTCTAAATAATGAAACAACATATTTTTGTAAAAAAAAATTATTAAATCTATTATTCATTCTTTTTTATTATGGTTATTAATATACAGTCGTAAATTTTTGACGGTTCTACTGTTAATTTATAAATGAAAATTTAATATGAATGTATTTTGCTCTAAATCTTTACCCTCTCTTCTCCGGAAAAAAGTACATACATACATGATTCATACACTCACAAACATATATAAACACATACATACGTATACACAGTGCGACCTGCCTGAATAAAATAAATTTCCAATGTGTTTTGGGTTGGACAGGCCTGCTCTATATAAGGCAAAACTCTATAACACAAACTAGAACTTCTGACCCCAAGATTCGAGCTGCAAAGAACTGATCTTTTTAATGTAGTGTTTTTAAGTGAATAAATAACTTATGATATTCTTATGCATATTTAATTTCAGCATAAATATTTTAGTGTATGCTTCTTTTTTCTGAAATAATTGGATAGTCATATTTTTAGCAATGAAAAAAAAAAAAAAAAACACTTGTACATCATTATTCCTCTACTTAAAAAAAAAAAAAAAAGTTGCTGCAGTCACTGTTCATTTTGTATGTCTGCAATCTACAGACCTATCTTCTCATGAATGAGATGGCCTCAACATAGTGAGAGATACCAATGTTTGCAAAATAATCTAAGGAACATGTTTCACTAGGTCTGAAATTTCTATCAGCTTAATTAACAAAGTTATAAATTAAAAAATAAATAAATAAAATAAGATCTTTCTTTTATGTCTTTTTAAAGTATTTATTTCAACGTAGTTTTTTAACGATTCTGAACACATTATCAATTGTGAAATCCATTTCTTTGTTACTATAATTGAAAGCCTCGATTTTTGTCTCTCTAAAGGTACATTCAAACATGCAACTAAATTAATACTTTTTTTTTAGTGACTTTTTTGACCAAACATAAAAATTTCTGCAAACTTGAATTAAACACTTTATAAATAGAAAAGTACTACTGTAAAAGACTTGCAATTTTTTTCTGATTTTGTGTGGTTACTGAGCTAAGTTATATAAAGTCTCAAAAGGTTCAAAAAGTTTCCTCGAGAATTGGACTTTTACATAATATTTTTCTGTTTTTTGGTTCAATAATTATATGTGTGTAAAATTCAAACACATCCATTTATAATTTTTATATTTAATGTATATACAATAATAATTAGAACTTGACCATAAACCTTTGGGGACATACATTCAAAACCGTATTTTAAAATATATTTTCTTGCACAAAATTTGCTCTATTAATTTGCAGAACTAAGAATACATAAGGTATGCTGACAGGTGAAAACTGGTTAGATATCATCAACTCTTTCATTCATGCATCCTGGGCTTGCAGATGAAATTATTTAATTTTGTTTATTCTGGTGTTTGATATATATATATCAAACACCAGAATAAACAAAATTAAATAATTTCATATATATATATATATATATATATGTTTGTTTTGCAGGCTGTTAATTGATGGATCTGGTTTCTTTGCATTAGTGTATTTCATCCACTGATGATTTTTTTTTTTTTTTTTATCTTATTGGTCATTGGTGTTTCAGTGATCTTCTATCTGTTGCTTGGCTTCTACTATGCTTAATAGATCATCTTTATTATATATATATATATATATATATATAATAAAGATGATCTATTAAGCATAGTAGAAGCCAAGCAACAGATACAAGATCACTGAAACACTAATGACCAATATATATATATATAATTCTTTTATAGTAAAAGAATTGAATGAGAATGAAGAATAGTCAGTCAAATAATAAACCAAAGAAACATACACAAGCCAAACTTAATAACTAGATATCTTAAATTGATTTAATTTTTAAGATTGTTAATAGTACTTACTAAAATTTTTAATACTACCATACCTGATGAAAATTAAATAGGACCGTGTAATAATATTCTAAAGAAAAGAAAGTTGACACTAGGATATTATTTTAAGGGGAAAAAAGGGAACAATATTATGAAATGAACCTATTAATTTGGAGATGAGGAAAAGAAGATCGGACCCAAAACAGAACAAAACTGAATTTGTGCTTAAAAGCTCATAATGCTATAAGGCTTTTTAAATGCTATCCTCATAGCATTGAGTGAATAATTGTAGGTTTTCTGTAATTGATATGCATTTTAGCAAAATAACAATTGACAACATAAACCTACAAGAAAAATTAATCTGAAATGAATTAGATGAAATAATGACAAAATATTTTTCAAAGAGATAAAAACAGAATACCTTAGTTACAGAGAACTAAAAACACATCAATGACCATGAATTAATAATGAAATTATAAACTGAACCTTCAAGAAAAAATTACCTTGAATAGAGATGTGTTTTGGGCTTTATTTAGCCTGATAGTGAAACTCAAACTATAAGAGCTAAAATCAATACACGAGTCATAAATACTGATACATATATATGGGTCATTAAAAATAATGTATCATATTTAATAGCCTTTGCTTCCACTGAAAATGTTGGCAAGTCGTTATTAAGCTATTGAATGTTAAGATAGATTATTTACATACTTTATTTAAAGAAATGATATAGGATTAAATATTGTGTATTTCAAATTTGATATCAAACTAACATGGGGATTTCTATAATTTTCTATTTCTTATTGTTCTGCTTCTGCCTTGTGGCACGTACTTTCTCCTAATATTAAAAGGCAAAGCTGCAATCAGGGAGGTAGAGCTTTGCAGGGGTTAGCAGAGTGAGCAGAGGTAGTAGCTTAAGCCTCTAGTAGCTTAAATAAGAACAACTTTTTTGTGATATTGGAGATTATAGATTTTTGAGGATCAACTGTATTACAAAAATGTTTTATTACCCTTAAAAAATAGTACTTACCACTTTTCAGTATCTTATCTTCAAATGTAGCTCGAAAAGCACCAGGAGGAGACTAAAAAAAATAATAATGACAAAAACTATGTTAGTGTATACACACAATGAACCATATATAAATAAGTAAATGAAATAAATTTTATGTTTAAATAATTAAGACTGGGCCTAAACCACTCCCCTAAAAAAAAAAAAAAAAAAAAAAAAGGATGATTGCATTTATAGCCTATTTTTATTTGTCTGATGAAGGCCAGGCTAAATTACTTCATCTCAGCACAATCATCATGTATTTATGCAATTTTACACTACCATGAACTGTACGATTAAAATTTATGTTACCATATATAGCTGGTCTTCATTAGCATATGAAATTACAAGCTTATTAATCAAAAAAGTATACATAAATAATAAGCAAATAAAATGATAATTATGAATAATATCAATTATTAAAAATTAATTGCATGCTTACCCGCAAAGCTTTTTTTATCTGTCCCCTAATGCCACTGACAGTCCTTACAGCAGCACCCTCATATTTTGCAACTTCTAATACAGAATGAAACATGCCCTAGAAAAATATAAATATTAATATATATTAAAAAAAAAAAAAAAAAAAAAAACAGAAAAGAAAAGAAATTGCTTGCTTCGAATACAATATAAAGTTTTATATAACTTTGATTTGTTTACCTGTTTATCAGTATTTATGGTAGCACTATCTAAATTCGTACAAAATGATTTATATAATTATAAATTGTAATAAATACAAATTTGCTTTCAAACCAGACAATGAACAGTTACAAAAGAACTTAAACAAAAACAAGAAGGAAAAATCACCCTGCATAAACTATGAAACACTTTCCATCATTACTGTAGCATTGTTGATAAAATTTCACAGCTTGGTTTGGCAGAAGATTTATACATAAATAATTTGGATTCTGCTCACAGTTTACATGTTATAAAATGAATAACTGGATCACACTATACTAGTAATGCAAACTTCACAAAAGACAATCTATAGTACACAGAGGATATAAAATATTAAGTGGATTCATATCATAATGTTAAACATGCAAGTAATTTATCAGAAATCACAGTAACTTTATGGGAAAAATATAAAACTTTGGCCTTTTACTCAAACATAAAATGTGAAGCAATTCTTAACTTCTATGAGATAATCGAGACATGTCATTATAAAAAACAAGAATTTTTTTTTTTTTAATAAACCTACTCTTGATGGATTGTCATTGCTTGATTTCTGATATATATATCAGAAAAAATAATGATGATCTATTAAGCATAGTAGAAGCCAAGCAACAGATATATATTTAAGAGTTTGGTATCAACTTTTGTCACTTATTGCTAAACACAGCATCTATAGTCATCTACTCAAATTTTCCTTAACCCTTTGAAGCAGATTTCTCATCAAACATAATTTTTACACTTTTTTGATAGTTTTAAGTTATTTTAGATCTAAATAAGTGGAAAATGTTATATTTAAAATTTTAATTAATTTTGGTTCTAAAATATAGAGTGGGGCACCGGTGTCACTTTCTGCGATAAAGGTAAATTCATCATGGGACACTGGCGTCCCATGAATAAATATTTTTACAAATTGCACTTATTTACAATTAATTAGATATAGGAGTAGCAATAATTCATTACTGATCTTTTTTAAATAATCAAATTTAATTAGAAATAAATTTTTGAAATTGGTTGATAAAATTTTTTCAAACTACTTTTATTTAACATTTTTATTTTAGTAAAAAATTTACTCTGATAATCTAATTGATTTTTTTTTTTTTTTTTATAGTAACTATTAGACTCTCTTTTACAATAAAAAACTATCATATAATAATAATATTTGTAATAAGAGCGTCAAAAAATAAATAAGCAAAAGGGACACCGGTGTCCCATCTGCGTCAAAGAGTTAATGCTCAAAAATTACTTTTAAAGAAACAAAAGTACAATATTTTTGTTAAATATGAAAGCAAATATTATTACTGAAAAGTTATTCAAGTAATAATTATCTATAGATCATTGCATATTCAAATTCTTTTAGGCATTACTATACCCAAATTATCTGCTAAACACATAAAAATGTGTTTTATTTTATTTATTTTACTGGAAAGCATAACTGTCATTAAATTATAATGCATTCAAACTTACAACGTCACTTAAGAGCATTTCAAAAAATAAATGTCCATGCATTGCTTGTCCATATATTTTTTTGGACAGGTTAGTGTGTATGTTGGATTTTAGATACATTTCACTCTTTAATGATATATGTAAATAAAATTTATTTAAAAATATATTAAAGCATTAAAACTCACTTCATATAATTTATATTTATAGTTAATAACACTAACACATAAGACATTTGATGAGAAGAAAATAATTAACCAACACTCTCAACTGAAGAATTTTTACTTTTTTTTTTTCTTTTCACTATTTGTCAAAGAAATATTCGCAACAATTTACATGAAAGAACAACTTTTAAAACCAAAATATTAACATATATTTAATATTTTGATTGAAAATTATTAATATAATTCAATAAATTATTGCTTCAGATTTTTGGTGTAGATAAGAAAAAAATATATATTTGAGGAAGGAAAATAAGAAATCTTCTATTACTTTTACTATGCAAATATAATGAAAATGAACAAGTGAATAAAGTTAAGAAATGAAATGGAATTGGGGGGGAGGGGGGATGAAAATTTAGAATATATATATAGTAAACTTCCAATTATTCGTGAGCGAATGTGAATTGCAGATAACGCACGCGTGTAGGAAAAGGGCGACAAGAAAAAGTGCTTTCTCAACAAGAAACAAAAACAAATTTCTACTGTTTTATTTTTTGTACAGTATAGTATCGTACTGTTTAATTTAGTGTATAAATAAGCAGATTGTACCTTGGCTTCATTGTAAGTACACTTTTTTTTCATTCATTTTTTTTTTTTTACATCCTTTAATACATAAAATACAAATATTTTTACAGTATTGTGAATATTTTCACTGTCTGTATTATGTTTTATGTACAACACAAACAATTTTTTGAGCTAGAATATTTTTTCTTTTTTTTTCTCATTTTCAGCCTTTTTTTGTGTGTGTGTGTGTGTGTTTCCTCCGTGGAGCCCGTGTCACTCAATTCCACAAATAATTGGGAATATATTGCAATACATCATGAGTTTTTAACTAAATACTTAGTTTTATAGGAGAAAAAAAAAAAAAAAAAAAAAGTTACAGTAATTATTAAAATTTTATAATAATAAAAACATATACATCCTCAGTAAAATCAAATCAGAAATATTAAAGATTGTAATCATGTTATTATTTTGAGAAGTGTGATATCAAATTTATTAATGAAACAATAATTATTGAGTATTGTCAAAAAGTGGAAAAATAATTGTATTTTTTGCAATATAATGAGGAAATTGTTAAAAGTAGATTATATTCAGACTGTTTGAACTTCTGATTATCGTGAAAAATTATCCACAAAAAATTAGCACACAGAAAAAAATTGTGGGTAGTTCAGAACCCTGTGACAGAATATTTTTATGCTCTCTGCAACAAGCCTTGTTCATGTAAACATTTTCTGTAAGACAATATTGACATATTTTCTAATTTACACATAATATGTACATATAATTATAAAGATGTCAATATTATTAAAAGACTGTTGAAGAATTATTAAATATGAGACATGAGTTTGAAATTTCGACTGAAATTTAGGAATATCTTTAGTTTTTATAAGCAAATCCTTCTGCAAGTGACAACTTTTTTCTGCAACAATATTGCCATGTAGCCGAAATTCTGCCACAAAGGTTCAGAAAATACAGAACTAGGAAGTATAAACATCAATAAAGATTTATAATAAATACCTCTATAAAAGCAGTTTTTCTAAATATTTGTAAAGGAGAACCAAGAAGCTTTAATTTTTTTACAATGTTTGTCGTTTGATTCACTTCTGTAACGATGCCCACAGCAGCTATTCTGAAATTTGTCTAAATAAGAAATAATAATATACAAATGTGAAAAAAAAAGTATTAAATGAGTTATGAAATTTACATAAAGTATTAAAAAGTGCATCAAATTATTTAATGATGTTGTTATGATGCAACTAAAAATTATATAAAATCCACAATTAAAAAAAAAAAAAAAAAAATCATGATTATTTCACTTCTAAATTAATATTGATAACTCACAGTAAAATATATTAACTTAAACAATTATTCTGATAGTTTTAAATTAAAAACCTATCCTCATTCATTGACATTTAGTGTTCTAGCAAGAAAACTTTGAGATAGAAAAAGTTTGAGATAACAGATTAATTTCCTATTATATGTTGACAAAGATCTCGAAAGTAAAGTATTATAATGTGTATTATTATTCAAATTGATTTAAGTTAGTATACCTGCACAAAAAGCAAATATACATACGAATGAAAAATCATAATCGAATGAAAAATCATAAAATGACTATCCAAATTATGAGATAATAATTAATAGTAGGCACATAAAACTTTCAGGGATCATTTAGAGTGACGCTATAAACTGCCACTAAAAAGCAGAAATCATTCCAAGAAACCACAAAAAATATACGTGCCATTTTATTAGCTGTCCTCAAATGAGGACACAGGCACTAACGGGTTAATATTAACCCCTTGCCAGCTCAATTTATTCGCAGAGTGGAAAGAGTTTCTGTCTCAAAAAGGAGGACTGACACCAGCATTCTTTATCAATAATTTCTATCACAATAAATTACTGCACAAATGTGATAGAAATTATTGATAAAGAATACTGGTGTCAGTGTTTCATTTTCAGATGGAAACACACACTTGTTCGCCTGCCCGAAATCAGCTCATGATAAGCCGGGAAGGTTAAATCAGTTTAAAAGTATCTAAAATAATAAGGCTGAGGAGTGAAAGTGAAATTATACTAAAATATTACAACTGATAGAAATGCAAATGTAAAGTAATTATGAGTAATTCACAGAGATGCTTTCAAGTATATGTACTTACACTAATTTCACTAACAGTTTGAACTCCTAAAACACCAGCCTTTTGTTGTGTAATTGGACCTAAGTGTTAAAAAATATACATAAATTTACAAATTTAATTCAAAATAATTTATGTAATATATTTTGACTGAATAAAACTTACCCCAAAAAGCAGCCATACAATGTAGATGTTTTGGAGTATATTTTAAATGCCTGTTTCGTAAGTTATGATCAACAATATAATAAAGAGGAATTGTTTGGAATCTTCGCCATCCAACAGACAAAATGAGAGGATCTCTAGTTTTTAATATTTTAGGAAACCATCGGTGTTTTTTTATTCTAACCTAAAATAAAAATAATAAATAATATTTATGGACCATTTTCAAAAATTTGTGTCAAGTGTGTTAAATACATTGTATTATCATAATTTTTAGTATTAGAATCTTATTTTTTGCAATTTTATATTCAAATTCAGACAGATTTAAAAAGTATTTATATTTTTAATTAAATTTTAAATTATATTATTATTATTATCATCATCATTATTATTTTAATGATTTGATTTGAAAGTAAATTTGGTTATCAGTTACCACCAAATATATTTTTTATTTATTTATTTATTTATTTTGATTTTATTTATTCATTTTATTTGACATTAAATTTTAAATCTGATAACAAAGAAAATATGTTTAATTGCCTAAGTTTAGAAAGGGACCAAAATTAGAATTCTAGGCAAAAATTTAAATAATCTTTGCCTATAATCATATTTTATAAGATTCATGTCTAAAGATTTTGCATTTTCAACATCTAGAAAACTTTCAGAATAAACGTATGCTTAATATTTTTTATACAATAAAATTACAAAAAATTCCACATTTGTTTCTAAGTAAACTTAATAACTTTCAGGTAAAAGATTTATTTAAAAAATAGAAAGAAAAGCTCCAAACTGAAGCTGGGACCATAATATTGAAATAACATTATTGAATTTTTGCCTTAATGAGCTAAGGATAATGTATTAAATACCTGTAAATATCCCATTTTATCTTCTCCTTTTGAAAGCGAACCAATAATTATAGGGTATGCAGGCTCAAAGTTCTTCACAAATTCACAAGGTACATCTTCAATTTCTAATCTTAAGTAAAGTCCAGCTCTGTAGCCTTCAAAATGAACTCTTACTTCATCATCCAAATCATCAAATTCTTTTTTATTTAACTGAGAGTGAAAATACGCAAAAAATTGTGTCAAATAAATAAATATGTGAAAACCATTTTATAATAATAAAAAATATTAAAGAACACATAAAATACTGTCAAATATCATAAAAATAATAATAGATATCACTACAAAGAAGATATAATGTTTAATTCTAAATACAAAATGTTTTGTACAATGTTTAAATTATTCCTAATAATAATAATAATAATAATAAACAATAACGATGAAGAAGTGCTAGAATTTCGATATGAGCATGTTTCAAAAGAACTAATCGATACCTTTAAAATGAATTGTTGAACTATAAATTTGTGATAATTTGAACCTCCCCCCCCCCCTCAAAAATAATAATAATAAAATAAATAAAAACGCATTTTCTTAGATGTTGTCTGTAAGGCACAAAATTGGCTTTCTTTCACCATTTATTGTTATACTTCTCTGAGATAAAAGCGTCCTTATTCACTAAGGAAAAATAATTTTGATAAATAATAATTTTAATAAATAATTTGTATAGAAAAATATAGAAGAAAATTTTGTGATGGTCACAACATATTAGTGATTTTATATGTATTGATAATCTCATTCTTACACACACTTCACAGATTTTTATAATGACTTTGAAAATATTTATACATATGTCATGTGAGGAAGGATTTTGCAGTCATGACCTGATCTAAGTCAATAAGAAGCATTGAACATTTAAAAAAATGAGGAGGATAGTTTTCCCTGTTACAAAAATAGGGTACATGACACTTTGGTCCCGCCGTTTTGGTCCTGCCGTTTTGGTCCCGCCACTTTGGTCCCGCCATTTTGGTCCCAATATCAGAAATAATCAAACTATTACAGAAAAAAAAGCGAAATTCTTTTTCATATTTCGAATTTTTGTCATTTAACTTGAAAACATGGGGGTAGGAAAAGTCAAAATTATTATCATCATTATTATTATTTTGCAACAGAAAGTTGTAGCAACAAATAAAACTGAAAAGACGTCTAAAATTTTGAAATTTAGAGTTTTTCTTTGTACAATAGAGGAAAAAGGACAGCAAATACTTGAGGGAACTTCAGGCAAAAGAGAACTTTGACGAATGTTTTCAATTGGAGAGTTGAATATCTACAACCTTTGTTGAAAATGATGTAACTATAGGGCACATGGAACAGAAAATTTATTATTTCAGATCGAATTTTGAATGATAAAGGTATTTATTTGTTATCAGCGTAGATGTAAGCATTGTTAATTTATCTAAGTCTGCAAAATTTCAGTTTAAATAAAATACAAGGATTTTAATATAAAACATTGTAATGCGGCTCTTAATTATCTCATTCATATTTAGAGTGCTCGAATACAAAATTTGTAGGAAATCGATGCTTTATCGAAGTATCTCCTAAATGTTAGAGTTTAATAATAAAAGAAGAAGTGAGGAACCTAAATAATGATCTCGGGAATAATTTGTACAGATCTGCTAAACTTAAGTCATTTTCTTCTCTGTCAATCTGGATATATTTAAACACAGGAAATAGTTACATATTATAACTCCTTACAATACTGTTTGAGAAAATGTCCATTAAAAGCCCCTCTCACCCCCTTTTTTTCTTCAAATGCGCTGAAACAAAACAGTGAAATTCCTTTTCATTGTCTGTGGGAGAAATAGGAGCGACCCAAGGTGCTACAGAGATTTCAATGCGGCAAGGTCCGAATAACAAAAATTTTTTTAGTGCCCCCCTCACCCCCCCCCCCCCTAAAAAAAGGCCCCTATTATTATACTATGATTTATAGCAGGCGAGGCAGACTGACTGGAAAAAGTATTTAAACAAAAAAATTATCTGTTTCTGTTTTTAGTTTTAATAAAATTATTTCACTGAGCCAAATTCTGATGTAGATCCAAATATAGATGCTGCCGGATTATAAGTTTCCAGATTATCGATGCTTTACCGTACGTTAATTGTACAATTTCATGTATTTCAAATGATCTTATGTACAGTACCAATCAAGATTTTATTTTAAAATTTTATTTATAAAAATAAAACACAGTTGAATTAGAAAACGAAAAAAAAAAAAAAACCTAGGGGATTTAGATCAGATATTTTTAACCATTAGTAAAATTTTGTGCCCCTCAGAAATTTCATGCCCAAGGCATGAGCCCCGGATGCCCGTACGATAATCAGGCCCTGCAATGCGGACATTGTTTTTAGTCATAGAGACGTATCAGACAGATATATTTATTTATTTATTTTTAAACATAATATTAAACTAAAAAGATAAAAAAAAATTGTACATCAACATTTTCTGAACATTTATGCTTGCAGTGCGAGCAGTTAATTAAATATTGGACAACTTACATATTTTCATTTTAAAAATAAAACCATTGTAATTGTAAGAAAAATAATTTATACACATATATACACGGTTAACGTAATTAAATATCACGGACAAACAAACATGCATTTTATTATTATTATTATTATCAATATAACACAGATTCTGAAATAAATTCCTCTTAGATTAATGATAAAAATTAAACCACAATCAAATCGAATGAAACTTATCTCTCTCTCTCTCTCTCTCTCTCTCTCTCTCTCACACACACACACATATATATATTCAAAGACGGAAGGAGGCCGCTCACCACTATGCAACAGTTTTGAGCGATTTTAACTTTCAACAGGAGGCTCTGACAACAAATGTCACAAAACAATGTGAAATTTTGAAAGAGCCCGTTTCTAGAGGTTAAGTCTCCCCAGTTGTTTATTGCATATACATTAAAAATAAATAAATAAATAATTACATTTGGTGCCGGATATAAAATCTGACGCGACAGAGGGCAGCAATTAATTAAAAAGACAACACACATATATATATTTATGAATAAATTCATATATAAATTCAAAAACTTCATAAATGATCCCAAGCTTATGCTTATGAAGAAGAGTCTATGATGGGAGCAGGCCAATAATTCGTTCTTTGAAAGAAATAGCTTTCTACCACTAAAAACAAATTATATTTAATATCATATGTTTTTCTTTCTTTCTTTTTCCCTTTTTTTAAACAAAAGTTTTCTGTACTTTATTATTTTTAAAATAATTCAAACTTTCTCAATAAATATAATTAAATGGGGAGTCTTCTTTTAATAAGAAGGTACTGTTGTTATTGTTAACAACTTTTAAAATCACAAAATTTTGTCCCTGATAGTAAATTAAAAATTAAATTACAATTGAAGCAAGTTAAATCGAAATCACATGAAAAAAATTGCAATAAATAAATAAAAGTAAAAGTGTAATTACATAAAATAATAATAATAATAAATAATAAATAAATATATTAAATGCTCGTAAAAAAATTAGTACAAAATTCTCTGAATCTCAATAGCTAGGCAGCAATCGTAATGTCAAAAATTTATATATTTATCTGTAAGAATTCCTTAATTAAAGATATTCTAAGTGCACTTCAATTTTCCCGTATCAATAAATATGTTATCATATTAAAAAACTGATATATATTTAAAAAATTGCAAAAAATTGACGGGACCAAAATGTCTCGGGACCAAAATTTCCTCGGAACCAAAACGGCAGGACCAAAGTGGCGGGACCAAAGTGTCCTGCTTCGACAAAAATATCATTTATTCAATCTCTCTCCTTGCGCTATAGACAGGAAGGTACTATGAAATCATCACGTTCCTATAGATATAGCAGTAGCATTCCTATATTCCTGAACTCAGATTTTTTTTATTGAGAGATAAGTTTGCGGTAATAGTAATTTGAGTGGCAGAAACAATTGCATAGATCTGCAACCAAAAAAATGCATGAGATGTTTTAACTGTTTCTTATAGGTTTTTACTCATTCATACTGAAAAGTACATTTAAAAGTTCCAACAAGTTTTTTTTTTCCAAAATGCATATTTTTAGTTGAATTTTTCGCATGAAAAACATAATCTGGTATCCTTTTTTTTACTATAAAATCCATATTAAATAATTATTTCTTACTCCAAAACAGTATTATAAAGCTTAATCTAAATACAATACAAAATTAAAAAAAGAAGGTATGTGAAGGGCAATGAAATGATGAGTGAAAGTGGAAGTGTGTTTGCAGGGGTCACCAAAAAAAAAAAATTTCATAGACAAAAAGATTGAATATATCATGAAGAAACATGAAGAAAATAATTTTATAATAATGAGAAAGAATATCTTAGTTTAACGTAATAAAATTAGTGACTTTTTTTACTGCAAATCCCTATTATTTTGAAGAAGAAAAAAAAAAAAAAAAAAAAGGTGTACATGATAGGCAAGATAAATAATATTGAAAATATAAAGTTTACCAATACAATTTCATACAGGAGAAAAAACTTTTTTATTTTTTTTCAGTTTGTATTATTGAGTAAATGAATGGTTCATTGAACTTTTATACTAAAGATATATAGGCTTAAAAAGAAACTGATTATGTATAATTTAAATTCAGAAAATCAAGCTTGACTTGCATTTTACATATAAACTCATAATTTTGGGAAAATTTGACTCATTATATTTGAAATTATTGAATTTGAACTCATTACTTGTTATTCAGACTTAACTCAAAACACCCTGATACTTCTTTCTGAAGAAACCACAAGAACTCAAATTAAAACTTGACAACTCTCAGCATAGAATCAACAGCAATACCAAATTTTGATTTTGATACAGTTATCAAAAATTTTGAAAGTGTGAAAGATAGGAGGTATCAACAAAGAAGATTTAAGACAGTAACTCCGTAATTTTATAAACTTTTATTTTTAAATTACAGATTCTAATAAAAGTTTTTTTTTTTTTTAATAATTATCAGCTTTAAAGATTTTTTTTTTTTTTTTTTTTTTTAAATCATACATTGATAATATCAGGATGCACAAAAGTATATACTTTTAAATTTTATATCAGTAATTATCTTCAATTTAATTCGCATAAATGACACACTGTTTGTTTCATAGCAAATCTGAAAAGATAAGATGAAATTTAAAATTAACTTTATCATAGTCAACAATTTTATACTGTTTTATTTAAAATGCTATCTTTAAATATGTCTAAATAGAATAAGTGGCGTCTTCACATTTACTCATGAGGCAATTATTTCTAAACTGACTTGCAATTTTTAAAAATTGACTCTATCGACAGTGAATCAATGTAACTCTTAGATTTTTGGCATTGCACACACTTATTGAATTTACAAAGGTTGTTCTGGACTTAAAATATTTCATTTCATCCTACTGTTCTAGCAGATCAGCTGAAGAAAGTGGAATAACATTTCCTTAGTAAGTTTTATCCTGCACACGATTGTGTGTCCAAGATAATTCAATAAATTCTGAAAAGTTTTTTTTCTTTTAATAACTAATTGCATTTTTATGTATTCTGTAAAACTTCCTCAGTCAGTGCAATGAAAAGTGTAAACTTCATCTTTGTGCTAATAAAGTAAAACTAATAGTAAATTTAAACTATAAAGTTTGGAAAATATTTTAATGAACTAAAACTTATTGCATACATTTTCAATTAAAAAAAACAACAACATGTAATTTATTTATTTATTTATTTTTATGTGCAGTCATTTTTATAACGTAAAGTATAATGCATTTCAATTAACCCTAATAGGCTATTTAATTTTGGAAAATGTCAATTTCTTTTTTCTTAGAACTCAAATATTTACAGAAAATCAAATAATTTACACAATCAATATTTTAATTCCAGGGTTGCCAACTTTTCAAAAACAGTTTGAGGAGTATTCAGGGAAATTTTGAGGAGCATTTAGGCTACTTTGAGGAGCAATTAAAAAAAAAAAAAAAAAAAAAAAAAAAGAAACTACGGAAGATACTTCTTCCTAGTCTAAGATCCCTTGCGTTGTCAATCGGCCTTAAAGTTCAGTAGCTTTGAATCCATTATTTTTATTGATAAATAATTAAAATAAACAATTTTTTTCGCCAGAAAGTATTTTTTAACAACCTATTAAGCATTAAGATAACTGAAAAATTGATATAGTTTAAAAGAAAATCAAAATACTGCATAATCATAGCATTGGGTTTCTTTCTTCCCCCCTTTCAGCTTGTGGTTTTAATTAGACACAATCTTAGCTAATGTAAACAAATACTTGTTCCTGTTCTGAATCAGCAATATTTTGATTATGCAATGCCTAGCACTAGAATGTTTTTTCTTTACTATTTATTTATGAGTATTGTACGATGAAAGCGTGTTGAAGAAACTTCAGCTAGATTGTAAAAGTTATTTTTGTTATTATTATTATTATTTTTTTTTAAAGGAGTTGAAGCACTTTCATAGATAAAAAATAAAATTAAAAGAATAATGTTTTATGTGTCAACTGTTGGAAATGCAAAATCAAAGTTGATAAGGATTGGATCGCGATTTCTGTCTAGATGTGTGCAAAGAAAAAAAAAAAAAAAAAGTTTTTTTTTTTTCCTTCAGTTTTTGCCTTTATTCAGTTCTATGTATTTAATGAAAAATATTTAGCTAAGTGGTCAAGACTGAATTTGCGGAGCATCGAAATGACATCGCAGATTTGCGGAGTTTTTAAAATTTTTCGGAGAAACTCTGCAGAAATCAGAGGAGTTGGCAACCCTGTAATTCTAAAGTTAATATTACTGCAGCAAGAAAAGCATTTTTTTTTTTATTATTATTTTTTTAAATACTGATTTTTATAAAATTTTATGTTTACTTTGTGTCTAAGGAAAGTAGTTACTCTCACAAAACAAAAAAGTGGTTTTTTTTCTTTAAATAAAAATAAAATTTCATCTAACCCATTAAAATTACATTAAGCTAAATTTGAACTATGGACATCATTGTACTTCTACCACTCATATAGGCATTTTCTTGCCAAGTAAAAGGAATCAAGTTTTGCCTTGCAATGTTCAATTTATCTGATTACTATATCTATCCATGTCTGAGATTATGTAAGTAAAGCCCAGCAAACAATAGACTACCAGGGATTTTTTTATTTTTTTCTATTGATTACCACACGTAGAATTTCTGTATTTAAAATAATAATAAAAAAAAAAAACAGGGTTGCCACTCAAATAGAAGAATGAAATTCCCTGACTTTTCCAGGTTTTCCAGACGTGTTCTAAGAAAATTCCAGTCTAGCCATATATTGTGCATTGGCTGTGTTGAGGACAAAATAATTATGGTGCCACCTGAAAACACAAAAGTTACATATTACTTTGACCTAAGGAGAGATTGCCCTCCAAGGCGGGCTTTCTAAGAGGTTTTAAAAAATGACAGAAGCTAAAGGGAAAAAAAAAAAAAAAAAAAAAAAACAGGAAAAATGACCCTATGTTGGAGAAAAAAAAATTAGTTTTTTTTTTTGTCAATCATCATATGAAATTTCCTGACTTTCATGGTTAATTGTCAAATTCCCGGACTATTCCAGGTCCTCCAGGTAGCGTGACAACCCTGAAAAAAAGCATAGGACCAATTTTTCTGTCGTATAAAATATCCAGTGTGACAATTTCATAGGGTATTACAACTGTCAATCAAGCACTAAAGTGATCATCGTTTGGTGAATAAATTTGGACTTCAAAATTAATTTCGATGCCAAATTTCATTCAGTTAATAATATTTTTGAGAAAGTTAAAATCATTACAAAAATACGCGACTTTTATTACAATTCAAAGAAGGCCTATTAATAGCTGAAATCCATGTAGCATTTTTTTTTCTTTAAAAATTCAAATCAGAATCAATATAAATTAAAATAGTATAATAGATCTTACTTCACTCTGAGCATCAGCTTCCATTTTTAAATCATCATGATATGATCTTTCTTGAGCATCATCAAATTGCTTGTTAAACAATTCTTTTAACTTCTTTTTCTTTTCCATTCTCTTTTCATATACGGATTTTTCTTTCTCATTTTTAATTTCTTCATCACTTTCAGAAGTTTCTTTATCAGCCATTTCCTCTGCAAATTTTTAACAGCATTTAATATCTTCACCCCAGAGGGAAAAGGACACCATGTCACAAAAATATAATTTTTCAGGAGAATAACTCTTAACTTTTTCAACTTTAAATGCACTTCTTTGCAACGAGCAATAACTGCTTAATGATAGTTTAACACATTATTAATGATATAATATACTAATGTAATAAAGCAAAAATTGCACATTAAGCTAACTAATTTCACAAAAAATGGACAGGGCATCCTTCACCTCCAGTGTATAGATATATTTTATCATTTGTTAATTCCAAAATGACACTAATACTTTCATTAAGTTATGTTGTAAATTCATGTAGATATAAGACACTCAGAAGAAGTTGAATAAAGTAAAAAAAAGGTCAATGAAAGAATAACTAATCTAATGAATAATTTTAGGTTTCTAAATTACAGGGGTGAAACTGCATAACATACAAAAATCCTGAAAGCTGCAACTTGCATGCAGATAGAGAAGATTTATTGGTTTCACAGTGTAACCAAACATTTGACATAATTTAAATTATGTGAGTACAACGTATTCATCAGGAACTGTGCATGCTTCATTAAGGCCTCATTAAGTTAGCCACTTAATGAGGTATGCACAGCTCCTGATGAATACTTTGTACTCACATAATGAAAGTCTGTTGTTCATCTCAGCATTTACATTTGATGTTTTTTACTGATGAGGAGCCTGTAAAAGGCTCAAAATGTTTAAATTTGTGTTTTGTGCTTTTAATGTTTTATAATGTATATTTTTAGTGTATATTATCTGACTCAGTTTTAATGTGATTAAAATTTAAAAGCTGGACTATTATTTTCACCTGGAACAACTTTTATGAGTTTTTGTAGTTGATAATGTTTACTTACAAAGTGTTTTATTTATTAAATTTAATATTATTTCAATTTAATAAGGTTAACTTATAGATGTTTCAAACCAAAAATTTCTCAAAAAGGAACAATGCTAATTTTTTATTTTTTAAATATTTATGATCAGTATGTGTCTAAAAGCCATTTTTAAAATTAGTTTAGTAATTTTTAAAATAAAATATCATTTTTTTTTTCTTTTTTTTTCCCTTTTTCTATTTTTTCAACTTTGAACTGAAAATGAATAACAGGAAAAAATATTATTAATGGTATGAAATAAATATTAGGTAACTACTTACCTATTCCTGCAAGCATTTTATTGCCATTTTAAATTCATATATAAAAAAAATACAGAAATTTTAGAATTAAGAGTTGTTTATGTCCAAGTAATTATTTTGTTCCAAAAAGGAAATTTATATTAAGTAATATAAATATTTCAATAAAAAATTCAGCAGACATGAAGAGTGCCACATTTTGTTCTAAGTAGTAAATAAGGTATAAAAGACATGTGACTATTTTTCAGATGTTCACTTAAATTTCCATTCATTTTTAACTAGTTTTACCTTCTTAATCGATAGTAAGTTTTATTCAGTGTGTTTCTGCTATTTCAAAACTTTAAATTTTAAATTTTGAGTAGCATCAAGAATAATTTTTTTCTTTTTTTTTTTTTTTTTTTTAGAAACTATAGAAAATTATGCTCTGTCATACTTAAGTAGATAAGATAAATAAACTAAACATGATTCTAAAATGAATTATACTTATAAGTTAAAAAATTACTACACTTATAAGGTCATCTAACAAAAATTTTGATAGGAAATTTTAAACATTTTAAATTACTAAAAAATATATGAAATTTTATTTTTAAAAACAAGGGAGGGGTGGGGGGGAGGAGCGTATTCCAGATATATTTTACAGAAGCAAGTTCATTATTAGGCTAATCAAAAATTTTAAACAAGTTAAGGAAAAGGCTCATAAAACTTGAAATAACAAAATAAATAAATAGACATAAAATACTTACTGTCTGACACTTCTTTGGTTTCTTTGCCTTTATAAACAACTCCTTTTTCATAATCTTCAAAATCGCCATAAGTTTCTAAAAAAATGACATTTTAAAATTATATTTATTTTTACTGTATACAGACATAGAGAGAATATATAGATAGAATAACATATAATAGACCTGCAAAAATCTATTTGCTATTCACTAAGTAAACGAAACAAAAAGGTGAGTTAAAAAGCTCATCTTATTTTTTGTTTCCTGTGACTTTCAGAAAAAATAATTTCATTAATCAGCTATAAAAAATAAACAATAATGTACATTTCGGCAATTTAACTTTCAAATAGTAGTGAAATAATAATGCATTTCAGAAACTGGGTGCAAAAATGTGGCATATTAGGGAAATTAGTTACTAAAAAAGCAAGAACTATCGATTTGCAGCGAAATAATTATCTATTTTAACTATTAGGTAAGATTAAGCATATATTTTTTTAACCAATGGGGAAATAGTTCTGAATTTGTGCAATCAACTACAAAAAGTATCGTATTTTATTGAACAAACAGCCAAAAAAAAGTAATTTTTATATATAAAACTGCACGTTGGAGTGGTAATTGTTGGCATACTTTATGAAAAAAAATATTTTAATAAGGAAAATTTAGTTTCATTAAAAAAATAAATGATAAGCCAAATTCATAATTTTTTTTTTATTTTTTTTATATATATATATATTAATGTAATCAAACAGCAAATACTAAGCATTATTTGAAAGAAGTTTGTACACCAACTTTATTTATTTTGTTATTATTATTTCAATATTGTTATAAAAATAAACATGCAAAGGAATAACTGGGAAGAAAAAAATAAAATAAAGCGTCTTGAAAGTGACAATGAGAGCCTTCAGAATGAACATCTAAAAACAAAGTGTTTAAAAAAAAAAAAAAAAAAAAAAAAACGTGATAGTTAAACTAATTTCCTTATTATTATATATTCAGATTCATTGCAGCATAGCCCGACCAATAAGGCCAAGAGGTTCTGCTCTCGAAACTGGCAGATGTGATATCATATGATGAGTTTTATCCCAGGTTGCGCTCGTTGGTGTAGTTTTAGATAGTCTTCCTGAAACTTTCATCAGGGTGTCTACTGACTTGACAGAAAAAAAATTCATGACCTCAAAAAAATTTTCATGACCTTTTTTATCGACATATCCAACCTTTTTAAACTAACATATTCTTTTTTCTTTTTTTTTTTTTTTAAATTGATATATCACCTTGCTTTAATTTTAAAATTATTGTTTAACAACAATATTAACTGTTAAAAAAAAAAAAAAAAAAAAAAACTGAAAACTCTTTTTTTTTTTTTTTAACAATCTAAATAAATAGTAATGGAAATCAATCTAAAACAGACATATATAACTATATACATTTGTATACTATTTATGCAATGTTATAATAGTGTAACTATTAGTTTTTTGGGGGATTTGAAAATTGTCATTTATTTTCTTGCATTAAGAAGAGGAATATATGTATTAAATTTTTCTTCAAATCTACAAAAATTTTTTTTTCCACGAAAAGAGAAAGAATAGAATTATTAAACTAAAAAAAGTATATAACTATACATCTCAAACTTTGCATTTTGATGTCTTTCCTATACTTCAAAATAGAATACATTCTGAATTAGAAAAAAATAGTTCATTCAGTTATACATTAATACTGCTTTCGTTAACAAAATATTTTGAGCATACATATATTTTAGAAAATTTAAATGTTAAGTAAAAAAAATTCATTTTTTTTTTTTTTTTTTTTTTTTTTTTTAAACAAAAGTTAGAATGCTTGTAGATTTTCATAGAAGATTATTTTGTTTTTTTAAAGATCGACATGAATCCATAATAGAGAATTTTAATGACCCACACCCAACTCAAAACCTAAAATGAAAATTTATAATTCATCTAAAAATCTTGCAATTTAACTTATAAAGTAAATTTTTATTGCTACACAACTGGTAAATAATTTAAAAATAATTTAAAATGTAATTACTAATGCACCAAGTTGAAAATTTTAAAATCTGAAAAATGGATAAACAATAATTAACATTTAGGTGTGTTGTGTACTTCAAGTGTACAAAATGTTCTTCAAGTTTAGTAATAAGTACGAAATTTTGAATAAAAATCATAAAATGCAATAAACTCACAACAATTATTTCGGGTTGAAGAAAAACACGACCATTCATCAGGCAAACAAAGTGAGCACAAGTGCTACAAGCAAAGCGACAATGCACCAAAGGATGTGTTGTTAAATTATTTTTTTGCCCGTTAAAGAAATTATTTTGAAAGATATTCTCAAGTCGACCCGACTCGTAGAAATCTTTCTATTCCTACAATGTATGATTCTTCTGACAATTATGCATCTTGTTTTAGGAGTTTCTTCATACTTTTAATATTTTCTCCATCTTTTTTATACTCCTCGCTATTAATTTTTCAACTTAGTGTGTAATTACTGTGAGTAATATGAAGGTTGTTTGGTTTCTGCACAATAATCTTAATTATCTGATATATGTTATTTCCTTATTTTCTTCATTCTGCTGTGTGAATGTATTATGTTCATTTTTTCATTTATTGTACTAGACTACATACAGAGTTTTAGAAATTTGGAAAAAACTGGTCGTCAGGAAAAAATTTTTGGTAGCCAGTGAACCCCCCCCCCCTTTATTTATTTATTTATTTTTTTTCAATTTTAAAATTTACTTGAATAATGGAAATTAGAAATCTGTGTATTAATATTCTATCTATAAGAATCGAATACTAACTAGGTTTAGTTTATACATCAGGAAACACCTGTTTAAATTTGACATCCTCAAACCGGTTTTATTATTTTTTCTAAACCAATACACCATTGACATCAACACATCATTATACTGATACAATGATTCAGCACCAGGTCACAAAGCGAGCAAATGAGAACAGTATAAGCTGCATTGATTCAACACAGGGTTATTAAACATGCACAGTGGAACATAGTGTAAATTCCCTATTGGTATATTGATTCAACACTGTTTTAATTCAACACAACAGAGCACAAAATACGTGCAGATAGCCATGAGTTGCTGTTTTCCTTCCACTTGTTTCTTATACAAATTGATATGAACTATACTGCAGTTTAGCATATGTTTCTGCATTCAATTCTGGTCCCAGTTTTTTCACCAAGATATTAAAAAAAATGTTGAGTTTTTGTTGAAAACATAGTCACCAGCTAAAATATATTAGTCGCCAACGGCGACCAGGCAACCGTATTTCACAAGCCTTGCATATATTTCAAATATTACCCAAATTAAGTCATTAAAAAATGGAATGAATATAAAAGAGCACTGCTTGATATTGAGGAATATTTATTTAATATTTGAAGGAGAAAACAAAATTTTTTTTATTCATGCAAAAACACAACAAAAGAAAAGAGAATGATTACCATCTTCTTGGAGTAAGTGTTCAGCATCTTCATTTTCATCCCATTTGCCCGTGACAAAGCAATCTTTTATTTTTTCTTTTTCCTAAATTAAAGAAGAAAATGGAATAGAGATTTTATACAAAATTAAAAAAATATTTAGAAGAAATCAAAAACATATCTTCATAAAAGTTTATATTGAATCTCAAGTATATTCTGAATTATTATTTATCGCAAAATTTTAATATTTTTTAAGCAGCTTTTTTATTATTTATTTATTTATTTATCACATCTTTACAAAAACAAGAATGTATTTCAGCAAATCACAAATAATGATATGCAATCATATTACAAGTGCCTTATCAATAAAATAAAAGACATTTTAAATAAACCTTTTTTTAATCAGTTATACTTAAATTCAACTAGCAAAATATCATGCAATCTGAAAGATATCGTAACAGCAAATCGAGATAAAAAAAAAAAGAGAGAGATAATTAATTCATGTTATCTTTATTGCTATACAAGTATTGAATCTTCGACAATCTCTTTTCTATTCTAAGAAACTATCTCATGTAAGAGTTTGCATTTTGTCCTTGGCGATTGTAAAAATTTTCAAAAGTAAATAATATAGATTTCCTGTGATAAATTAAATATTTATTTGATGACATCCCAAACCAGTTAATAATTTGGATGAATCATCTATGGCTACACTATCTATCAGTGTGTTGAGGTAGATATGAAATTGCTCTCTTTTGGATTGCTTTTTGCTATGTGTGCAGATGATTGATTAAATAATAACATTCTATGCTTTATGTCTCTCTAGAAATTTTTAATTTTATTATTATTATTTTCTTATAATCTTGATAGTATCTCTTATAATCAGGGATGAGATTAGCAAAAAGATAAAAACGCTGAAACTGTACTCAAACACAAGGTGTAAAAATAAAATACTAGAATTTTGATTACAAAATCTATCACATTAGAGTAATAAATATGTTTTCTAATCACTAATATATATAAAAAAAAAGAATAAATAATTATGCTTCAGTATTCAATCAAGTTTTATTTGATAAACTGATGTTGTAAATGCACATCAGAAACATAGTAAAAGATGAGAAAACTGAAAAAAGCTCAAATCAGCTGAAAAATCTTATTCATACCTGCCAACACTGAAGAATCAAAATGACGGAGATTTTATAAGCGGCATTTTCCGGTGGCTTAAATTATCAAAAAGTTATGTGGGTAACTTAAATTTAATTATTAAATAAAAATTAAGTAATTATTAATTAAAAATAGTAATACAGAGATTCATGAAAATTTTTTTCAGCAAAAGCTCATTTAAAAAAAAATGAAAGTTTGTTGAGAGTTGGCAGGTATGCCTTATTCCTGTATAATCTTATCTGAGTCCATAAGTGTGCTGAAGTGCTGTGGGGTAATAGATAGATTCTTGCATCATCTGCTTAGGAAAAGTTATCGACGTGATCGTACTAAAAGAACAAAGTTCCATCGTCTTTAGACGATAGTAGAATCTATTCCAGGACAGTTTATTTTTGCAGAAATGCAATAGTTTATTTTTTGCAGAAAAGCAATCTGGAAAGTTCTGAGGGAATGCTTGGTGCAATAACCCAATGCCCACGACGAAATCGCTATTGATGTGCCACCAGTAGAAGCACGTTAAAATAATAGAAAATATTCTTACCATTATCTTGCAGAATGAAGAAGAAGAGACATTTGTTGAAAAATTAATTACTCTTTATTAATTGTATTTCATCAATTAGGACTGTGACTTGTATCCATGCTTCGTCCTCATCAAAACGGTCTCGGTTGCTCCTCGTGTTAGGGATCGTTACATATTTGGAATCCACGTGCATCCGTGAGATGAGTCGAACAATTACCACAAAACTTATTACGGACATTATATTAAATTATATTGATTCAAAATACGAGTTTATTTCACAAGATTTAATATTTTAGAGTTATAAATCGTAATTGTAATTAGAGGTTATCCTCACGCGGCAATAATCCACGAAGACGCCCGAGGCGCGCGCGGGAGCGCGGCCACGGCGAATTTCTTACGCTGGCTCCTTCTACCAAGTCATCTCTAAGAGTGTCAGAGGATTTCTGCCTGCTAGTCAGCTTCCCCAAAAACGTCACGGCGCTCCGAGCCAATCGGCGACGATCCATCGCGGCAGCGTGCGCCGAGAGAGGGAGAGGGGGGTGAAACCTCATTTGAAGTTCCACGGAGGGAAAAAATCAGCGCGTAGCCGGTAAGCTGACGTACAGGGGAGAAACGGGAAGATCGCTAAGCAAGGGAAATTTAAATTAAATGCTGTTAAATTAGAAGATCTTGTTAATAATGCAGAAAAATAAATCTAAACAATTAAAACGCTGTCGTGTTTCACGACACTCTCCCCAAAAACGGGATTTGAAAAAAAAACAAGAGCTCAGGGAGGGAACGCCAAGACACAGACGGAGCAACCGAGGAGGTGGATTCGACGGGCATAGATCAGTCACCTACAAAGGGTTACAGGCAGACACACAGTGTGTCTAGAAAAAAATGACATCTGTTGAAGTTACAGGAATAGCTGTAAAATGCCAGCATATAGGTAAGTATACCTCTTACAAAGATTTGATTTGATATAAATAAAATCATATTTTTTTTCTTTTTTTTTTTATACCATAGTCTTGTGTCTTATTTAACGTTGACATACAACTCACATTTTTATATTCACATAACATTGCCATAGATTGTAGTTGAGAAAGAAAAATTGGTGTTTGCTAAAATGTACTACAGTCTTATTGAACTAAGTATGTTATAACATTTTGAAAAATAAGTCTTCATCTGTGAGTACAAACAACCAGTTATGCTGGAAAAAAATAAACACAACAACAACTGAAACCTAAAAAGGTATGGAAGGCATCTCTTCAACTCGGGAATGGGGCCTAGGATATTCCCAGATTGGAGAGAATGCAAGAGGACGGCGAACATCAGGACTACATCCCTGCAGGAAGATGCAATCCCGATACAACCGTACGAAGGGATTAAAGGTAAGAATAACCATTATTATCTTTTTTTTTTTTTTTTATACATATTGAAATAGATCAGTTGCTAAAAACAAAAGGCAATGAAAACAAAAAAAATTAAGAGAGGTGAATATAAATAAAAAGCATACATAAATAATTATGAACACAAGACAAGCTTTTCATAGTTGTATGAATAAAATTATTGCTGTAGATGTCAATAAAAAAACTTTTTTTTTTAATATAATACATAAACATAAGGTCAGTGCCTTGTTTGAATTAATTCTGCCATTTAGAAAAACTATTGAAACCAAATAAACATATTGTCGTGCTTCACGACACTCTCCCGGAAAACACAGTGAAAAAAAACAAACAGACCGGGGAGCGAGGTCAAACAAGGAATGACGAGCAGCAAGGAGCACGCACAACAACCTGTCAAGCAGCACCAAGTTACATATATATATAGACATATTATGCATACATAGATACTTGATGATAATGTATTCATATAAGAAACAGTTTCTTGTACATATCTGTGGACACATTAGAAAAACAATTGTACCAAAAAAAACAACCAATGCATGTGGTGATACCATCTTCAGCTACATAAAAACAATACAAAAACAAAAAAATGACTATATTTCTTTGTTGACATACACACATGAGTATAGAAAAGGTATGTATTATATGAATGTGTGACACACAATTTCTGAGTTATCATACTATAACAACAAATATATAAAAAAAAACATGTATACACAAAAAGAAAATGTTCGGCCGAACAAAAAAAATTTGCTGCTCGTCATTCCTTGTTTGACCTCGCTCCCCGGTCTGTTTGTTTTTTTTCACTGTGTTTTCCGGGAGAGTGTCGTGAAGCACGACAATATGTTTATTTGGTTTCAATAGTTTTTCTAAATTAATTACAAAATCTACATCGTAACCTTCAGGTAATTCAATTTACCTCTTCTCCAGTCACTTCACGTTCCGCCCCTGTATGTTTGCTCGCCGGCTACACGTGGATTTTTCTCTCAGTGGAACTTCAATCGAGGTTCTCCTTCCCCCCTTTCTCTTGGCACGCGCCTCTGCGCTTGATCGTTGCCGATTGGCTCGGAGTGCCGTGACATCATTTTTCTACCGCCGACCGGAGATCGATCGCGATTTCCAGTCAGTAGCTGTAGGGTTTGGGCATGAGTTGCCGCGGAATTTGAACGCTCTTGCGTTTTGAAATCACAGAACGGGTATCGCGTGCTGGATTTTTGTTGAAGTTTAACTGCTTAGATATCATGCTAAATATAATAATATTTCTTGTGATAACTCCATATTTAACCGATGTTTACGTGCATATTTACATATATAGTGATGTGTGATTGGATGTTCTCGGATGATCGCACGAGGTAGCAACCGACGCCATGTCAGCAGCACCTCCATTTTTGGATAATTCAATAAAAAGGATTTTGGATCTTCAACCAACGATGTGTCATCTCTTAATTGGTGAGCTCTGTCCATTTATTCCCTATTTAATGTAATTTCATTTGTCAATATCTCCACTGAGAACTAACATTCTTTGAAAGCCGCCATTTCAGTGAGTTACGCTGGGTTTCCGTTTTTTTTTATTTATACGATCACCGTTGAAGTAGCATATCCTGAATGACATTAAAATCGATGTCTTGTGTATATATTCAGCCCCAAAGGGATGAACTTGATATATCAAATTTGAATCGTTCTAATCAATATGGATGTGTTACCAAATTTTCAAAATGGCTCCCTTGCGCCATTTCGTTCTAGCGGTGAACTCCGTTTTCAGTACTTCTCCGGGGTTCACCCTATGACAATAAGTTTGATAAGTTTAGAAAAAATGTTTAATTGGCAAAGCAGCCTCATTTTGATTTCATTAAAACCAAATATATTACATGCATGAAATGTAGTTAAAAAAAAATAAAAGTCAGAAACAATTTTCAATGTTGGTTGCACAAATGATCTACATTCAAAGTACATTTCAAAGTTTAAAGAGAGTAAAATGCATCTCATTTTATTCCGTTTTTAATAAAGTAAAATTTTTATCCTACTTCACATATAAACATAAAAAATCAAATTCTATAGTATATGACATTGTATGAATCAACGTTTTTGGTTTGGAATTATATATATGTCATATTAAAATGGACAGCCACACGTTAAAATAATTAACTAAATGCAGTCGGTGAACCAAGTGGTGGTTTTATTAACTCAAAATGTTACAGCATTCATGCGAAGGTGAGCCATCGTTTTAGACTTACATCTTAAAAAATCTAACTTCAGACGAACAACCCAGCAAGCACAAGCAGCCACTCGCATGAGACTGACTGAATATCCCTTTTCGCAGAAGCGATCACGTGATGCTGAGAGTGCTCTAATTGGTTTAGGGGAGTCATACGATACACAAGGAGGGTCAGAATATTCTGGATTACATTGCATTGAGCAATATAATAAATAACAGTTTTGTTTCATAGGAAACTAAAATAAAAATACCTTTAAGAATTGAGAACAAGTTAAAGAATTTGAAATTAATGAAATAGCTAGAAAATGAATTAATAAAGAATTAATTAGGGCACTATCAGTGGATTAGTGGGAGATAAAGACAGTTTGAGAAATAAAGCTATAATTTTAAGGGGGCTTTTAATTACATTTCATATATATTATTTCTTTATTTTTAAGATTTAGTCAAAATAATCTAAGAATATTTTAATTCTAAGATTATTTTAATTTCTAATAAAAATACTTCAATATTCTTTCATATAATACTTTTATAGATTTTTTAAAACAATTTTATAAAATAAATTGTTTTGTAATGGCATCAACAAAATTTAATGCTTGGAAATAATAAAGTAGTTTTTACAGAGCATAAACTTCAAGATTTTTGAACTTACATAAAAATACTTAAAACAAAATATTAAAGTACTCTGTAACGAAACTGAATAAATAAATTTAAAATATTTATTCATCATTAAAACTTATAAGAAAATTTTTTATAATAACAAGATTATATGTAATTTCTTTTTTTCTCTTAAAAAATTTTCATAAAAAAAAAAAACCTAAAAAAAAAAAAAAAAAAAAAAAAAAAAAAAAAAAAGATGAAATTTATAATACATTTATACAAACCTTCTCACTGGTCCAATCTCGCATAACAGTTATAGTAAATTTTGAGCATTCAATTCCATTATCACTTTCAAAAGTTTTTTTCTCTTGTTCATGCTTTGCAATACGGAACAAACCACCAATTTCATTTTCACTGTCAGAATCAGAATCTACTTCATCTTTTGTTAGACTTCTGTCTACAAAGGAAATTGCAGACTAAATACAATATAGATTTAGAGGTAGCTATTATATATGTTACCGCTAAAGTGCAGAAATCAGTTAATCTGCAGATTAGCTAGGGCGATCCGTTAAAGTGAGGAAAATTGTTTCATTTCTCAAATTACCTAGGTAATCTGCGAATTACCTAGATAATCTGCACATTACCTACTAGGCACTCGTTTAAGTGAAAATAAGATCTCTGGTGTTGTAATTTTACAGCACGCTGTGTTGTATTTGTTTTTTTCATTCGGGGGAAAAAAAAAATAGTTTTCTTTCCTTTCCTTTCTTTCTTTACTTATTTTAATCTGTATGTATTTTAATTTTTATGTCTTTTAAAGTTATATTTGTTTTAATTTTTTTACTTATTTCATCTTTTTTATTCTGTCAATATAAGTTTGAAGATGTTATGCATTTTTAATATGAAATATAATAACTTTAATAGCTTTCAATAAATTCTATTTTATAAATGAATGTTAGAATTGTAATACAGTAATGATTTCTTTTCAAAATAAAAATATTTAACCATTTAAATTAAAAAAAAAAAGTTTTATTAACAACTTACATTGCTATTACTATTTTTTTTTAAATGCTATGCACCAATTTTTAATTCGATAAAGAAATATTAAATTAAACAATTCAGAAGCATTATTTCAGAAGTACTTCAAATAATTAAAACTGCTTTAATAATTTTTAGACCGCAGGAAAATTAAAATAACTGTTTTCCAAAGCTTTATTAAACTATATTTTGCAGCATACATATTACAACAACAAGTACAAGTTTAGCAAATATATTAATTTTACAATAAAAAAAAAAAAAAAAAAAAAAAACTTTATTAACACATTTTATGTGATAAACTACAACAAAATTATCTGAAAAAGCGAACAAAATAAAAATAAAAATGTAATCATGATATATAAAATATATAAAGGAAACTTGAAATTGAAAGAAACAACAACAAAATGTAATGAAATGCTAAAAAATGCATAAAAATTTCATATTAAGTATTTATTAAAGAAAGCCATAATATTGAATGCCATATCTTTCAGAGTTAAAAATTAAAACTTTTTTTTTTTTTTTTTAGTAAGTAATAGTGATTTAAATCAATTTTTAAATAAATTAGTTTTAAAGTTGTGGTTTAATAGTTTTATTTCGAGAGGAAATAATTACTGTGTTGTAAATTTTTAATATTCATAATTCAAAATAAAGTTTCAGGAGATAGAGCGTTTAGATTAAGATTAGATTTCAATAAAAAATGCAGTGCAGACCCTTATCAAACTTATATTGACAGAATTAAAAAACAGAAGAAATAAAATCAAAATTAAAACAATTATAACTTACTTGTTACTTTAAATTTTGTGTTGGTCATGATAAGAAACCTATAATAACCATGTCTTCGATGCTCCAAGTTTTGCGTTTACCAATTATCATAGCGGAAGCGGAGTGGAAAGGATGAAAGTTTTGGTTTGTGTTTGAAGGTCATTCGCGTATCTGTATCACATGACTGTTTGACGTCATAGTGAATGTAAAAAAAACTAAGGCTCGAAACAAACATTTGAACTTTAACAACACAGAAGCCGCTGCAGATTACCTAGTTAAAATACAGAAAACTCTTGATTCCACACAACGGGTCATTTTAGTTAATCTGCAGATTAGCTAGATAATCTGCACATTAACGGATTTCGAGCTTTAACGGTAACATATATACCAACCAAGGTTGGAAGGTATTGGAATTTCTAAAATATGTATATTAACTAATACTGTGACTAAAAACATGAAAAGGTATGATTTTGTGAAAATAATTAACAATATAAAAAACAATGAATACGTTGCACAAATAAAGAAAATAATTTAAAAATTAGACAGCTGTTTCAAGTCTAGCATGGTATAGCATGATTATTTTGGTTTGGATAGAAAAGTTAATCAATGAATTAATAAAAAGATGACTAAAGATTTTATTTAATTTATAATCACGAATGTTGTAAAAGTGGCTTGTATTGTGTAACCCAACATTCTTTGTGTCATGCATGGGTACATTACATGCCAACTGGAAACAAACTTTACAGGGTGCGTTGAGCCAGGAACGAACGGCTGCAAGTAGATGCTTGCAAAACAGTGCATTTTGAAGTTATATATAAAGGAGAGGTGATGCATTCATAGAGGTGCCAATTTTCAGTAAAAGCTATCAGTAATCAGAGTTATATATTTATGAAATGTGAACCGCTTTATGGAATAATTTTTATGCACAAATTCGCATATAATAATGAATTGAACAGTTTTTGTAAACAATGATATAATATATTAATTAAAAATTTAGAAACATTTCTAAATAAAAGTAAATAAATATGTATTTCTTTACCTTCTTATAAAATGAAAGATTTATTTTATTTTTTTAAAACCTGTTTTCTGGGGGGGGGGGGGTACAAAAAATTATTTTATTTATTATTATTATTATTTATTTATTTTTATAGTCACTTTGGCATTAAAACATTGTTGTTTTCTTTATCTATCTTGCAAATTTTTTGTTTGATAATACAGTATATATTTTTAATTTATTAAGAAAAAACAAATAGATTCATCAAGTTCAGTAATAAAGCCTAAGAATAATTGCATATGTAAGGAATATTGAGCACTTCTATCACTTTTTTGGTTCTAGAAGTAATCTTTGATCACTAGCTGGGATAGAAGAGGGGCAGTCAAAATATGAATAATTAGATGAATGAGAAATGAGGTAATTCTACTTCTTTATAGGTTCTAGAATCCAATAAAGCAAGTTTAAAATAAATATTGACATTTATGTTGCTGATGGAGAAAGATTGTGAAACTAAAGGCTTCTGCAGAGTTTTTAATCACCCATAGCTAGTTGAAGATAAGAAAAGATGTGTGTGTGTGTGTGGGGGGGGGGGGGGGGTTAAAAAAATTACATCAGTGAGAAATATTGTATAATTCTATTTCTTTATTTTCAGAATCTAATAAAGCAAGTTTAAAATGGATATTGACATTTATTTTGTGGAAGGAGAAAGGTTGAGAATTGGAAGGCTTCCGTTGTGCGTGTTATCGTCAATCATTAATGTAGATTCTTTTTTTTTTTAACAATCTATACCTGCGATTTTTTTTTAAAGCGTATAATCTGTAATTTTTATATGTTGTCCGTAATGCTGTAATTATTGCTGTGAATCTGTAGTAATTGGCACCTCTACATTCACATCACACGTGGAGACTCTTTGTTAATGTATCATAAATGTCTTTTAGCATGTAAAAATTCTATTGGCAAAACTAGGGATTCACTAAGGATTTCACTAAGGATTCATTGGATCTACTTCATGATTACCTGTCATATCATCACCTACAGCTCTATATTACCTTGCGGTCTACGACAAGGTTAATGTCTGTGAAGTCTTGCCTTTATTGTTGGAAAAGGATGGTCTGTGTTGCTCTTACATTAGACCACACCTACAGCTGCATTTGAGTGCTTGCTTGGGCTGCTTCCTTCAATTGCATATTGAAGCTGAAATTCTAGTTTGCATGAAGCAGTTCATGTGCTGAGCTTGTGTAAGAAATATTCTAGACATCTGTTTTGAGGTTTCCTCATTTTACACGTGGCTGATCTTACTTCTTTCATTATTCCTAAGGATGGCATGGTATCAAAATATGTTTTTCCCAAGCCTTTTAAGATCTATTTTCCTTTTCTAAGGAAGATTGATTTATGTCTCCTAGTTGACTTAAAGGCAGCTATTTGGTTTAATATACTGATGGCTTGAAAAATTATTTTGTATGATGGTTACCAGTGGCGTATCCAGGATTTTTCCAGGGGGGGGGGGAGGGTTCGTCCTTCCGAATTTTTTATTAAGTTTATATTTAATTAAGTTTAACAATCTTTTAAAAATATCATAATTACTTGCCGAAAATAAGAGTAAGAAAATGAAAAATAGTAAAACAAACTCACCAATTAGAAGATAAAACTAAAAAATCTTTAATTCGCGAAGAATAACGTAGAGCCTGTACAAACTGCTACACAAAACATAAAATTCAATACATAGTTACGCAAAATATTTCATTGAATTTTCTTATTTACAGAGCGAAGTCTAATCGACAAGAAGTTTTCTCTAGTTCATTTAAAATGTCTTCTACTGTTGGGGTATTGTTTGGGTCACTACTTCAATGGTCATCCCTTCCCCATATGGTCGACCCCTCTTGTCCTTGAGTATGAACTTGTAAAGGTGAAATCCTTTCAGAGAATTGTTTTCAGGGGAAACATGTTTCGCGCCACGCAAATGAAGTGGTTTAGTTATTTTCAGGAGTGTTTATCGAAGAGTAATGAAAAAAAATGTTAGTCATAATTTTAAACCACTTCGTAGAAAAAAATATTCTACGCTTGCCATAAATTTTTTCTGCCTGAAATGTGAAAAAAAATGTACGGAACAGCCTAATTTTTCTTATCATACATTTTGTCAATGGGGGGGGGGGGGGGGGGCATACACCACTGATGGTTACTGCCAAAGATGGTATTTGGCTTTATTTTTCTCCAGCAAGGTTTGCCCAGTCTTGCAAGCAGAGGTTTTTACTATTATCTTATGTTTAAGGTGTGCTTAGACTAAGGTTATCGCAATTTAACCATTCCTACCTCTTCAGACAGTCACGTAAGTTCACTTCTCTTATGAGGAAGTGCTATAGTGTACTTTGTGACCTTCCTTTCTATAATAAGGGTAGTCTCAATTGGGTTCATGGAGTCAAAACACTCTTTTGTGGCCTTAAACATACACTGGATATCCCCCCCCCTCCTACTTTCAGGGCTTCTGTTTTCAAGGTTCTGGAAGGAAGCATTATAGGCATTGGTGTAGTCCTGCTGGTCAAAGACCAAAAAAAGGATTGAATATATTAACTATCCTCATCTATGTCAAAAACAGCTTTTAAAGCTTAACAGAAATGGCTCAAGGAAGGTAAGTGGCTTTCTAACTGGATGCATCCTTAAGAGGCACCTGAATATTAGTTCTGATCTTATTTTTCATGGTTGTATGAAGGAGGAGACTGCCCAGAAAATTTTGTGAGACTGTGAAGTCTTTCTGATGATGAGTTTGAGCATTTGGGTCATCATCTCACTGAACCTTGAAAGCTGCAGGACATCCCTGTTAGGTGTTTGCTGAACTTTGCTTCAGCTATGAGATTATTCCCTGGATGCTACTAGCCTTACTCTCAGTGATCTGCAGAGGGCTACCCTCTCTCTTTCAATGCAAACTTAATATCAAGAATCACTTATCATTTTTTTTTTTTTTATCATTTTTTATACTGGCATAAAACATTGACATGAACTAGCAAAACGCAATAATCAATATTCAACTAATTGAGAACATCATGCAATAACTAAGGTATAAATATGGTAGTTCAGAAAGAAAAAAAAAAATAATAATAATAACGACATTTTATTATTTTTTCCCCTTGAAACTTAAAATACTTATAAGAAATTGAAAAAAAGAAAAGAAAAACGATAAACCTACGGACCCTGACAATAGCTCATTCTTTACAACAATAACAGTTTTTTTTTTTTTTTTTTGAAAAATTAGCATCACCTGTATTCTGTTCATTCAATATTACTCCCTTAAATTGTGAGTTGTGCTATATTTTAAATAAAATTAATCTTCGAAAGAATGCAAAAAACAGGCTTAGTACATAAACTTACATATACATTATCACCACTTCAAGTCTAGAGAGGATTAAAACAACGTAATAAATAAGAATTTTTCTTTGTCTATAGTTATTTTTCTGCAATTAAGAAAAATTTGAAAGAAGACTATTTCAAATAATTTATTGAAAATTTTATAATCACATAATGTAGTAATACTTACTTTGTCGATATACTAGTTTTTGCAAACTAATTGTATCTTTTTGTCTTTCATAAAAATCATCAGCTGCTTTTTTGATAATATTATGTTTCCATTTGGCATGACCTACAGAGAATAATTATACAAAATAATATTAAAAATAACAACAATAAAGAAAAATATAAGTAAAGTTATTATATAGATTTTCAGAGCATTTAATACCTTCATATTTGTGTATCAATACTCATAAGAGCATTTTTTTTTTTTTTTTTAAGTATGTTCAAGTAAAAATACTGCATTATTTCCTAGGGAATCTTAAAGTTGTGCATCAGTCAAATTCACTCTTTTACTTTTCCCATACAATTCTATGAAGTTTTTGTTGTTTCGCGGTATAAAAATATCTTATTCAAACATGATTTTTTTTTTCTTTCATTCTGTTTCCTGAATTCCACTCTTTGAACAGGTCATCTTTAACCTTAGTGAGCAATTTTTTTAAAAAACAATTTTAAATATTTGATTTCATTTAATAAAACTCAGTGCTTTAATTTCCATTCTCAAAAAGAAATATTTAAACTTTTTTTTTTAATAAATTGCTCACTAAGATATATTTTCAAGGCAATACTTTCAAAGAGTGAATTTTTTAAAATAGAATACGGCAAAACTTCATTTTGAAAAGTGATATCCTGTATATAATACAAAGCAACAAAAATTTCCATACGATTACCAGGGTCCAATCCAGGATTTCAAACTTAATACCTATTTTTTTTTTAATATTTTAACTATATTTTAATTGTGTGAAAAATTGTAGCACGCTCTTTCTCTCTCTGTGTGGGTGGGGGTGGGTGAGTTAGTGTGAGGCTTATAACAGAACAAGAACAAAAACTCATATCTCTCTCCAGTAAACAGTTCAGTAGAGAGAGTGTAAGTAGAAGTTGTTTTTATTTGTGATAGTATTTGCTGGGATGACTAAGATTTTGTGAAAGTACCGATTTTAGCTGTATGATTTTTGTGAAGGTATCCATAAACGGTAGTAAAATTGACCTATATAAACCCGATTACATGAAAGGGTGAATGTGACTGATATACAGTCTTAATTTGAAGTCCCCCCCCCCCCCCCCCCCCACTCAAGCCTTTTTTTTAATTGCTAAAAAAGTAAGCTACGTGTAAGAAATAATGTTTTTGAGGGGGTGGGGATTCTCTTCTTCAAATATTTCAAGATAAAATATCAATATATTAAGCAAAAAAAAAAAAATCTTTCAGCAAATTTTATAAATGAAACATTATTAAATAAATGCAGAAATATGATTATTAAAGTCTCACGATATAATAGCAATGCATCTAAATACACAAAATCAGTGTGTATATATATATATATATATATATATAACAACGTTTTGGTGGAAAAACTATTATTTTAAATTTACAGTGACATCATTTGCTAGAGCTTTTTAACTGAATTCTGAAAGCTATTACAGTTATTTTCCATTTTAAATTAATAATTTAATCTTTTATGAGGCAATCAGGTGGTTAATTTGTTGCTACTAAATTTAACTCCACTTCTAAATTGTTTATTTTATTTTATTGGATTACATTTTTTAAAAGTATAATTTCATTAAAATTTGGCACCCTTTAGTGATTTCTCACTGCTAACATTTGCTGAAAGGTTAAAGCTTTTAGGATAATTAATTAAAGCAGACACTACTAGAGTATGATCTGATATAGAAAATTTTGGTGGATTTTTTTTTTTTTTTTTTTTTAGCTATTTTAAATATCAAACACTCATTTACAATTTAATAAATGGGGAATGAACATTATACATTAACACTAACACATAATTGGTATATTATTATTGAATTTTTAAGAATTTTTTTAAAAACAAATTTTAATTTTTTTCTAAAGCAATGAGTTTTATTCAAATTTATAGATCCTATTTTCGATGTACAACACAACTTCACAGACATTTTCAATAAAATATTACCTTAATAACAACATACTTTAAAAAGAGAATGTTCTTGATTCACATGACAATAATCATAGATCACATGTAACTTTAAGAATGTGTATAAATCTTCATTAAAGTATGCATGCCTTCTTTAGAAATCTAGCACAATTTTTTATGCATGTATTACTGAAAAATGATTTTTTTTTTTTTTTTTTTAAAGGCAATATATATATTGGAAAAAGAAATTGCCAAATGAACAAATATTGCTTTGAAAATTATTTTCACAATGAATATAAAGAATTTGCACATCTCCAGTCTTATATATTTTGCTGTTTCATCTACAGTATATTTGTCCTTAGTTTAAATTTACTAAAAGTCAAAATTACAATATATAATCTATGCAACTTGCGAATAATTAATATAATATAATGCTTAACAAACATAAATTTTTAATATGTCCAATAGAAACAATAAAACAAGACCAATATTAATAGTCAATAACTACTAAAAATTATTTTTAAGTATAAAATCACTTTGCAATATTTTGGGCACACTTTAAGCATGTTTATACATTTCCTAATAAGCTTGTTCCCATGATGTTACAATCTAAAAAACACATATTAACATCAACTAAAATAATAACTAAATATATATGCATATATACCCAGTTCAATTTCTTCTTCATCAACATCATCTTTACTAGTCCCATCATCAGTGTCATTGTTTTCCTTCTCAGCATTAATATCTGAATCTTCATCATTAATTTCAGAATTAAGTTTAAGCTTTTTGCTAATGTTGCCTTTTGTGCTTATCTTTCGTTTCCTCGAAGCTTCTGATAAATCTTCATTGTCAATATAATCTGAGAATCTAACCTACACATTAATATATATATTTATCAATTTAGATTTATTTATTTATTTTATTTTTTTTATAAGAGTCAAGTGAAAAATATTTAAAAAAAAATCTATATATCCCTGAAAAATAATTTAATTTAATATTTTTAAGTTTCTAATTAATGTTTAAAAAGTAGATCAGAAAAAATAAATACACCATAAAAACAAATTCTTAACATAAAAACAAATTTTTATAGTTTCCCTTTAAATAATCGCATGATCTCCAAACCATTCATAAGCATTGGCAATTGGTTAAAAAAAAAAAAAAAAAAAAAAAACACTTGTGCATTTTGAAACTATAAACGTATACTATGTACTGTACATTGGATTTGCAGATAAAATAATCTAAATTTGTTTTTGCAAGCACATCTTTTAGTTAAATTTTTGAAGAAAATTTTTTTTTAATGTACTTGGCATAAAAAATTTTTGGTTTAGATATATTCAACTGAAAAATTATTTACATTTTTTAAACACTTCATGGTTCTTGATTTTCCAATAAAAAATGGGATTATTTTTTTAGTTTCATCTGAATTTGTGCACACCAAAACCGTTGATTGCAGTTTTAATATTTCCCAAAAGTTATGCAACCTATATGATTATATAACTTTATGTAATCATATAAAGTTTCATCATAAAAATAAATTCCTAACTTTTACATTTAAATTTTTTACTAAAAAAAAAAAAAAAAAAAAAAACGCTATTACTCTCTCTTTTTCTTTTTTCTTTTTACATTGCCTGAAATAATAATAATTAAAATAAGATTAACTGTTGTGTACAACTTTGTTAAATTTCTTTAAGATTATTACACTAAACCTCATATTAATTTAGAATACAAAAAATCGTAATATTTATTTATGCAATGGTATTATTATTTATTACTTCTTGATATTCTCTAAATTTTAACAATAAAATATTTTATATTTTTCAAAAATAAATAATATTTATACTTTTTTCTTCTTTTTTTCTGGAGAATGTTTCATTCTCTCAGAGTCCTCAATTTTATCCTCTGAATCATTATTTTCACTCTCATCATCATCATCTCCAGAGTCACTTGCTTCATCAGAATTATTTCCATCATCTTCACTTTCTTCACCCTCATCTTCCTCACTTTCCTCACCAAAATCAATGTGCTCATCTTCATTTTCTTCTTCATCACTTTCACTAAAAATTGAATTAATTGCATTGTTATTATTATTATTATTTAAATCTTTATCTCTGCTTTATTAATTAATAATATTTCAGCAAACATAAAATATCCCCACAATGGACAATCTTTTTTTTTTTTTTTACTCTAGCTGGTATGAGAATAGTGTATGACAGCTAAAGACCATATCTGTATTTTGAAAAAAATCCTTAGATTAAAATTTTCCCCTATTACACATTTGATTATATTGATCACTTAATACAGATTTCAAATATCAAGATAATTTATAAAATGAATAAAAAAAAACCCAATAGATTACTGATTTTGTTGTTCATTTGCTTAATAATAATTATTATAGTGATAATACTAATAATAAACTGTCAACATATGCAAATGAAAGCTAGAAATAGCTGGCACTTTTTATTTATTTATTTATTTTATTTATTTATTTTGTCTGTTTTAAATTTGAAAAAAAACCAACCTTTGCTTAGCAATATCAAGTAGAGGCAGCAAAAACACCAAAAAGATTAATCAATTAAGAAAAGTCAATAACCATCAATTAAGCTTAAAGAGAACTGACTTTAAATTATTTCATTCAATATCTATACAAATTAACAGCTTGACACTTAAAGGAAGGATAAACTAAATAATGTTTTTTATTATTTACTTGCTTAACAATCCATAAAAATGATGATTTTTTTTTTTTTTTTTTTTTTTTTACCTAATAATACGTCGTACATCTTTAAAATAATTTTTAAAGAATTTCTACAATTATGATCATACATCTAACTTTTATTCTTTTTTTTTTTTTTTTTTTTTTTTAGAACTTGTATACGAGGTGTGGCTATTAAATAACGAGACTATTGCTGCTACAGATAAACTACATATGCGCCAAATCCGAACGACCGACAGCTGTGCAGCGTAAAGCCTTCTCTTTCGATTGAAACGCCTCCCGTGCTTGTAGAGAAATCGGTCTGACCGTAACCTTCGTTTGTGTAAGATGTGTTTGTTTTGTTTTGCCGAAAACGTGATAAGTAGAGCAACGAATTATCGGGAAATTTCACGTGAAACTTGGTAAAACCGCTAGTGAAACTTATCTTTTATTAAAACAAGTTTATGGCGATGATTGTTTATCACGTGTGAGAGTTTATGAGTGGTTCAACCGTTTCCAAGATGGCTCCGAAGACTTTGGAGGTGATGACCGAAATTCAAAGCGATGATGTTCCTTTTTTTTCGACATTAATGGGATTGTGTACCTTCACTGGGTTCTTGAATGTCAAACTATTAATCAACATTACTATCTTGAGGTACTTTCTCAACTCCGTGAAGGGGTAAAGAAAAAACGACCCGAATTGTGGAAGAACAAGTCATGGGTTCTCCATCAAGACAACCCACCGGCTCACACGTCATTGTCTGTCAAGACGTTTCTAGCCAAATACAACATCCCAGTTTTAGACCATCTGTCTTATTCGCCTGACCTGGCCCCCTGTGACTTTTATCCGTTCTCCAAAGTTAAATCTGCATTAAAAGGAACAAGATTTGAGTCAGGTAAAGCTCTGAAAGAAAAGCGGCACGCCTCATGCAGGAGCTCACAACACAAGACTTGCAGCACTGTTCCTGACAATGGAAAATTCGCATGGAGCATTGTAGGGATAGAGGAGGTGTCTATATTGAAGGTGATAATAACTAAATATGTAAAAATTTAAAATAAAATGTTTTGCAGCAATAGTCTCGTTATTTAATAGCCACACCTCGTATTGCTGAATACAAATGACCAATCAAAACAAAAATTTACTACTTTCAGAACATTTATGTTCATCTCAATCATAGAAATTTTATGAGCTCTTGATTTCCTCAATTTATTTTTATTAATAGATTATTTTTTTAGAACTTGTATATTGCTGAATACAAATGACCAATCAAAACAAAAATTTACAACTTTCAGAACACTTATGTTCATCTCAATCATAGAAATTTTATGAGCTTTTGATTTCTTTTTATCTGTTATTGGCACTGCTTTCTTTCTTTCACTCAATTTATTTTTATTAATAGATATGTAGAAAAGCAGTAAGAACAATGAAAATGATTACCAACATCAGACAATAAAAAAGCTGGAATGAGTCTACTTGACTTTCCAAACATTAAGTAATTAACAGTTGTTTAAATAAATTAAAGAAGAGAAGTCGTTAAATAAACAAAAGAGAAAATTATAATAGGATGTTTATGTGCTTTCTCCCAAATAGTATGTTGTTTAATTTAACATTACTGCACTTCGAATAATTTGAGATCATAGGTCATAACGATAAAGAAATTTTTAGTGTGTTCTTGTAAAAGGGTTCCGACTCAATTTCAAAATTTCCTGACTTTTTCAGGTTTTCCAGGTCAATTTTTATAAAATTCCAGGTCATAAAATTTGGTTCATAACATAAAAGATAGCCTGCAATATAAAAGATAACATAGTACATTTTAAATTGCATGCTCAAAAAGTATTTTCCAGGTTTTTGGGGAATACTTGCAATTTTCCCTGAAAATTCCCTGTCTTTTTTCATTAATTTAATTTTTTTTTTTTTTTTACTTTTCCATGTTCTTTCTGACCCATGGAAACCTTGTTGTAAAAATCTATAACTATACTCACCACCAAAATCTATACAGTTCATGCGATGGTGACCTATAACATATATATAAATTTTTAAATCAATTGAATAAGGCATTTAGACGCTATCCCACTTTAAGTAATTTGAGACCAAAGGCTGTAATGATAAAGAATTTTTCTTTGTGTCCCTGTAAAAAAACTAAGTGCTAGATCCCCCAAAATCTATACAGTTTATGTTATGATGACCTAAAACATATGAACCAACTTTCAGCTCATTCAAAAAAGTGTTCAGATGTTATCATGTTCACTAACACCTGTACAACATCGTAAAAATAGCAAAATTGAACTCAGGGGACATCAAAATGAATAGATATATCAAAATCTTAAAGTTTAATTGTCATGATTACAATAGTTTTCCTATATACGTATGTTTGAAAGTGAAAAAGCATTGTTAATTATGATTAGTGATCAACAGAGATATATATTTTTTTTTTCATCAGATACGAAATAGAAATGATGTGACTCTTTTGATAAAGGTAATATTTTTACCAAAACAAATAAGTACATAATCTGATATGATATATCCAAACAAATTGAAAACATACAACTTTTAACAAGTCATGTAAATTTAACTATTTTAATTTAATTATTGAAATTGGCTTCCAGGATAAATTGGAAGCCAAAAAAATATGGAGAGCTGTACAAGTTCACAATTTATATGTGAGTACTTGAACTGGTTCATTCTCAGTTAGGGCAGATTGTAAAAAAGCTCAAATAAGTTTAAAGCCAAAATTTTCTAGCAATCACCTGAAGATGAAGAGATTTAATGCTGGGCAAAAATATTTTTTGGGTGCCAAATATAATTTGACACATAATTCTCTTGCATATTCTTAGATGCATTAGCTAAAAAAAACTATTGAATCACAGAGTGATTAATCTTATATATATTATAAATGTGAATGTCTGTTTATTTGAGTCAGTTTCACGCTAAAACTGCTCGATGGATTTCGATAAAATTTGTTATGGAGATAGCTTATACCCTAACTTAAAAAGTTGGCTACCTTTTATTCCGAAAAAAAATTTGTTTTTGCGATTTTTATGTATAAAATAGCAATTTTGTAAGCTAATAATAGCAAAAAATTAGCCATTTAAATTTATCCATAATTTAATTGTTGCCAAAAAAAAAAAAAAACGAATTTATTTATTTTTTTCAACAGGAAAATAAATACATTTATCTAAACGTGAACGATAAAAAATTATTAAAAAAAATTATGCATCTCACAAAAATTGACGTCATTTTTAATTAAAAATTTCTTTTACACATTGATAAAGTGCTAATACGCAAGCGAAGTGATGACGTCACTGGCCGTTCGTTTATGCAAGAAAAATATTTCCTATGTTAAACGTCCATTGGATTTTTTGTAAAAAATTATTAAAAATCGAGGAAAATTATTTCCCGATTTTAATCCTTATATTTAGGTGTAGGTATGTATTAATTATCATGTCCATGCGTTAGATTAAGTTATTTTTGTTGTAAAATTGACAAAATTTGAATTTTTAATTTCAAAACTCTAGGAAGAAAAAAAAAATGGCAAATTTCCATATTCGATTGAAAACACAAACATTTCATTTCAAAAGATGATATTTACACAATAAATATCCAACTAATATACTAATTAAAAGGAAAATGATAAATATTCTATCATAATTTGAAGTCAAATTTGTTTTCAAATGTCTAAATAAAGTATCTGATATAAAATACTAATATGTTGCAGCGGAATAGATTTGATATCGGTCATCCTTAGCAGAAAAAAAAAATATCGACTAATTATTTGGCGAACATAATTAAATCCTTTCAAAAATCATGGTTATTTTAACAACTTATATTAAGAGAGTAATGAATAATATGAAACAATATTTCGTACAATGCATATTACGAAAATATACATCTGGCATGCATATTTTCGTATTACGTTTTTGATCACCAAATACAATAAGCGCCAAGAACGACAGAGTTTTGAAATTTAAAATTAAAATTTTGTCAATTTGACAGCAAAATAACTCAATCTAACACATGCACATGATAACTAATCTATACTAATATTATAAATGCGAAAGTTTGGATGGATGTTTGTTACTCAATCACGCCACAACGGCTAAACGGATCTGGATGAAATTTTGTACAGAGATGGATAATAGTCTGGAATAAGACATAGGTTACTATTTATACCAGAAAAAATGTAAATTTTTAATTAATCTTCTATATAATATAAATATTTCTTCTATAATAAAACTTTAAAATAATTTATTTTAATTTTTAATTGTTGCCAAAGAATATTTCACGCGAATAATAATAAAAAAAAATAATAAATATTAAATTTGCTTAGGCACATGACAACATAACGTCATTATCAAAATTAAATAATAAGAAAATGAAAGCTAATTCAGATCTGTATTAAAGAGCTTTATTAGTTGATAATCCTGGGTATATTTTTAATTTTAATACTGAAGTAGATAGGACATTTTTCGCCAAGGACTCTATTTTTGTGACAGCAACCTTAAGCCAAGTAGTCCATTGTTAAAACTATAAAATAGTTTTAACATGGCTTACTTTATAATTCTGATTAGAAAAACGTTTTCAAAAGCAATCACTAACTAATTTCTAAAAGAGAGTTTTAAGAAAAATAATCTGAATTAAAATGCTCAAAAAAAAAAAAAAAATTAAATTAAATTAAATCAGAATTAATAATATTCAGAACTATTAAAATAGCTTAAGATGGTATGAAAAATATATTCAAGAGAATATTTTCAGCTTCAAAATCTAGCCATTTTCTTTTTCATCTACCACCCACAGAAAATAAGAATTCAACTTAGTGCATTCACCCCTGAATCCGAAGGGACGCTCAAGAGTTTTACCACCCCCGCATTCGAAATGGAATTTTGCAAAATACCCCCCCCCCCCTGTCTCCCTTGGGGGGCAGAAGGCTTAACTCGGCTCCAAATTACTTGACGGTGAAGAAATTGCAGATGGAAAAACCAGACTTGAGTACAAAAAAATTATTTTCTGCGATTTAGGAATTTTGGATTTTTAAGGGGGGGAGGGAAGGGAAAAGGTTTTGCATACTTGCCAACCAATTTTAATAAAAAAAGGGAAGATTTCTGTTGAAAAACCAGAAGATTTCCTAAAAAAAGGGAAGATTTTTTTTTTTTAATTCCCCCCCCTCCCCTCTTTGACGTAATAAACAATATAGTTTTACAATTTTAATATTTAGAAGCAATCTATAAAGTTTTACTATAAATTGATTATACTAAATATATAAAAGTTTTAAATAAAGTTATTCCTCTTCAACATATAAATATCTACAAAACAGAATCTGTAAAAAATTTATTTAACTATAGACAAAAAACTTAGTTAAGTTAAAGTATAACTGATTTTTTAAATAAATAGAATATGATTTTTGTGTTTGTACATTAATCATACATATAAAAAAAGGTAGCAGTAGCTAATTATCAGTTTCAAACGTGCATAAAACCAACTGAGTATCAATTTTCTTAAATTGATTTGGAAAAAATTTTCCTACCTAAAAACAATTATTGTTCATTTTTTCCCCCATGTTTACATATTTGGTATAAATATGACATACAAATATTTAATTTAATTGAGGAAAAATAAACAGATTCATTAAATTCAGCAATAAAGATCTAAAAATAATTACATATGTGAGAAATATTGAGCACTTCCATTGCTTTATTGTTTCTAGAATTGATCATTGATCACAATCCGGGGAAGGGGGGGGGGATACAAAAATAATTACAGAGTAAGAAATATTAAACTCTTTCAACTCTACTTCTAGAATCTAATGAAATAAGTTTAAAATTAATATTATCATTTATGTTGCAGATGGATAAAGATTAGGAAACAAAAGACTTCTGCAGAACATTTGACTGCTGATCACTAGTTGGAGATAAATGAAAAGGGCGAGGGGGGGGGGGGCAAAAAATAATTACACCAGCAAAAAATATTTAACAGTTCTATTTCTTTACATGTTCTAGAATCTCATAAAGCAAGTTTGAAATGAATATTGACATTTACATTATGGATGCAGAAAGATTGGGAATTAGGAGTTTTTGTAGAACATTTGGGTTTTCTTTTTAAAACGAACGATATCCGCGACTTTTTTAAAAACGGAAGATTTCATCATCTGTCCGGAAGACCCGAAGATACATTAAAAAACCGGAAGTCTTCCGAGAAAACCGGAAAAGTTGGCAAGTATGGTTTTGGAAGAAGGGTACTCACATACTACACACTACAAAGGGATTTTATGAAATTCCACCCTAGCGCCCTTTGGAGAATGGGGGGCAAAAACATGTATTCATGCGTAACGCTGCACTAAATTATCTAAGGTTGGACATTTTTTATGTAAGGGACGATTATATGTACCTAACTCATAGTATGAAGAGATTTTGCGAAAATCCCTCCTCCTTCCCTCCTTTAAGAACGGGGGGAGAGATTTAAAAAAAAAAGTTTTAAAGCATAGCTCAGCTTTCAATAATTTCATGATCTCAATTTTTTGATGTGTCGGTTAGGTATGTGTATGCAACATGCAATATAAAGTACTTTTGGAAATTTACCCCCCCCCCTTCCTCTTGGGACGGGCGGGGCAAAAACCACATTTTGAAGCTTAAATCCGTCCAAATTACCTAAGAATGGCGAATTTTGGTGTGTGGGTGTTAATTAAGTGTGCGAAATATGCACTTTGATGAGATTTTGTAAAACTTTCAACTGTAACCGCGAGGGAGGGGGAGTAAAAAGCAGGTAAGGGACTGCCGAAGGCATTGGGCAACTTAAAATTAGATTTTGATGGATTTCAATGATTTTTTTTTTTAGATATTTTGTTATTATTAATGATATGCTGTTTTGGGGATTCATTTCAATATAATGACCAGCGAAGCGGGCAAAGCCTGCTAGTGTAAATTAAATTACTTAAGTCATGGACCTGATTAGGTGCTGTGATATGTTACCAGTCAAAAGGTTTCTTTTTTGTGTGACAAACTACATTTGGCCCACTCTAGCATATTCTTAGATGCATTTGCTGGAACAACTGTTGAATCATAGAGTAATTATTATAAACTGAAATCGTGGACCTGACTAGCTGTTCCGATCAGACAGAGGAAATAAGCCACAACATAACTTATCACACATCTTAACTTAGAACTAAATATGCAACATTAGAAAAATTGTATGTTTAGTACCAAAGAACAGAAGGAAATCCTTATTAGCCATCAGAATAATAGCTGGTAGCTAATAAGGTAGGGATATTCTTTATATAGAAACACATATATTATGAATCATATATATTGACAAAAATTATTGAATTGCCCCACAAAAATGTAGAAAAGAGGGAATAATTAATTAATTAATAACCACCTGCATCAAAATAGCTGGTGGTTCTTAAATATAGAAAATTTGATGCATTAAAATATATAGATAGATAGATATGTAATGTTAGCTGGAATTATGTGGGTGATGTTGGGATCCTTTCCCTATGTAATGTATTCCTAGTTGACAGTCATGGAACATACAAGTAATCAGGCAGACTTGCTAGTACATTTCTTTATTTAATGTCCATAAATTCTCAGGATTAAGAAGGCAATGGATAGTTCTGATATCAAGTACGTAATCCAATTTGGGGGTTTAGTTGATGGCATTACTGAAATTTGCCACGGATTCATTGGGGCTTGGGGGCGCATCGGCCGCTAGTTCGAGGATTTCTCTAATCGCTCCCTAATTTTTCCGAGTTTCATGTTTTATACCCATACGTTTTGGTGTATTTCCAATCTCCTCCTTATTTCTTTTATTGGTTACTTTATTTAATACCATGTCTCTTTGTTTATTATTGGTTGTACTTTCGTTTTTTGTAGACATTGTGACGCCGGTATGCGCCAGCTCGCCAATTCATTAACACAATTATTTATTGTTTTATATTTGACATAAGTAATCAAACTCTAATTTATACTCATAAATCTTTTATTTCTTTTAACATTGCTAATTTAATTCTTTTATTGAATCTTTCTGGCACCAGATATTCTTTTATTACTCATTAAACTCATTTACAGAATATTTCTAGACATTAAAATGCTTATTCAATTTAAATAATTGACTTGTTTATTTATTTTGGAATGATCGCGATTGCAATTTCCGTTTTTTTTTTTTTTTTTTTTTTTTTAATGCTTAAATCTCTTTTAATTCATTTTGCAATATTACTCTGAAATATAAGAAGAATACCCTGAAAATAATAATATAAAATATAAAAATATTGATTTAATTCTCACCTTTTTTTTATCTTATATATATGCATGAAATTTTCAAATGTTTCTCATGCTGTAATTGGAATTTTCTGTAGTGTGTATTTTAAATACTGTAAAAGCACTTATTTTCACGAGCCATAATTTTCGCGAAGATGAAGATATCGGTGATTTCGCGAGATGAAAATTTCGCGAATTTTATATGAACAGAACCGAAAGTTGAAAAATCCTAACGTTGAAAAGTACCTAAATATAGAACCCCTTTTGCATAAGGCATTTTAAGAAATTTCCATCGCTCTAAAAATAATTTATGCTTACAACAGTGCTTATACATCAACTTTGGCTTTGGCTTAACGCGCACATTCCACCCCAAGCAATTTTCTTTTCTTAATCCTTTTTTTCTCACGCTGTTTATCAAACTAGGGACTTCTGAACCCCCCTTTTGCACCGAAAATGTAATCACCCCACCCCCTTCACCTTTCTCGTATTCGGACCGTCAATGCATGTGAGTTTTGGTAATTGAAAAATTTCTGCTTTTTTATTATTATTTGCTGCGAAAAAAAGAAGTATTTCGCGAGGCTTAAATTTTCGCGATTACGATGGGCTCGCGAAAATCGCAAAAATAAGTGCTTTTACAGTAAGTACTTTTACCAGTTAAACTAGTTCAAAAAAGCTAAAACTTATGCTGGCTTCTTTTCATATATTTTCAAAAATAAAATTTTAACAAATACAAAATTGATAATTTTTATTTAATTGCAATTTCTGACATCCATATTACTCATAGAGCGAATATTTTATAATCTATGAAAATGTTTACTTTGCTGTTTTTGCAGGTGTAATAAACTATATTATTAACCATGAATGGATAGAAAAAAGTGTATTTTGAAATACAGTATATTAAATAATACAATTTTATTTATATAGTTTAGTATAAAGCATGAAATTTAAACCTTTTTTTCTAATCGTTAATATGTGTTATTAAATTCTCATAAATTTTGATTGGATTTATAAACACATAATAACATAAGCCAATTTTATGAATGGATACATGATTGTCATTTAAAAAAAAAAAATAATAATAATAATAAAACATCTGGTTTGGTTATTTTTCTTTATTCTATGGTAATAATCACATTTCCATTTCATTAACAAAACTGAAAAAAAAAGAAAAGATAGAAGGGATATCAACTCACATTATTAAGTATTTTACAATTAATGCATGTATTCTTTCAATACTTTATTTATAAATAGTAATATTTACCTTGAAATATCACTACCATCCAGGGGTTTATCACCAGGAAATAATTGAATTTGAGTAGCTTTCATCTTTTCATCTATAGTATGTTGTGCAGAGACCAGAGAATCAACAAATTTTCCAGATGTATTATTTTCCTAAAGAATAAAAAAGAAGCACATTATTAAAGTACAATAACCGCCGCTTAATAAATTCACTGGTTAATAAAATCAGCCGCTTAATCTGATCAAATTGCCAGGACCGGAATCAAATCAATTCAAAGCAATTTTAAAACTGCTGCTTAATAAAATCGACATCGCCGGTTAATAAACTCAAAAAGTCTCTCTTCAGCAGCAAAAATGTCATTTATGCACATTAAAAAAAAAATTTGATGTACTCTGTGATTATTTTATTTTTACTTTAAAAGATTTTTTTTATTATTAAACAAAAACAAAATACAGCAATCCCTCCGTTATCACTCTTTGTCAAAATTTTTACATTAAAAGCATTCTTACAAAATAAACACGTTCATTACGTGTCTTAGTAACAATTTCAAGAAATGTATTTTTTTAAAACGCGGTAATAAGTTACAAATTTGGTTTGGTTTGCAAGTGATATTTGTTTTAATTTTTAATTATTAAAAGACAATTTCTAATTCTTATTCTTAAACAACTAACAGGTAAAAGATTACAATAACAATAAAGCGTGAACTTTTGGCAAAGCAGGCCTAGAAGTGACATTCTTAAAAAATATTATAGGAAATAAAGGAATTGGCTTTTCAAAATATAGGAATTTTATAGGAATTAATTTAGGAAGGAGATATGCATATGCACACAAAAATTATGTATGAAATATTCAAATTATGTATACAGTATCAGGGTTCTCACAAAGGGAAATTTTTAAAATTTAATATGATTATTTTATATTTGAATATTTGTTGATAGTTATTTTAAAAATATTTCTATTTAAAAATAGTGGTATCCAGGGCTCGAAAATTATATTGCTCGACATGTCCGGAGCATGTAAAAATTCAGATTGAGCATGTACTTTCATCCCCTTACATGTCCGGCTGGACATGCAAATATTTAATCAAAAATAACTTTAAAAAAAATAATAAAATAAAATAAATAAAGCATCTTGTTTAAGACTTTTATTTAAATTGAAATAAAATAGGTTTAATGTTGTTAAATTCTTTTCACTAGATATGTAAATGTTTTTATTAATATGCATTTGAATAATGGACACGTAAATATTCAATTCGGGCATGTATTCTTCCGACTAGCATGCCTGACAGAGCATGTAAAAAATTTGTGATTTTTCAACCCCTTGTAGTATATAATTTCCTTCTGTGACAGCCCTGTACAGTACCAAAAGTCCAGATTTTTCAAAGAAATGTGTATTGTTGTTACAAAAAAACTGAGGCTTTTTCGATGAAGCCTTGCGTGAATCAATCCTAGAATTAGCCATGGTTGAAGGGTAGTTACGTGTAGGAAAAAAAATTACGTGTAGGAAATACCTAGATTTTGGACCTTGGAAAAAAACTCTAACAATATTAAAACTCAATATTTTTTGAAAAATAGAGCATTGTTGAGTGGAAAAGAACTGTCTTCCTGATTCCAATTATTTTATTTTATTTTATTTTATTTATTTATTTATTTTTTTTTTTTTTTGGGGGGGGGGGGGGGAAGACTATGTTTTAAAAATGCGACTTCTTTTCTACTTTTCGTTTTAGTGCTTAGGAGCGACATTTACCTCCTTTGCTATTGAAGAAAATCAAACAGTACAAGGTGATAAATTAATTTATAGTTAATGTTTTAATTAATATCTGAATGACAGAGGTCTACATATAAAATTTAGATTTAATAATTTTGGCTGAGTGTAATGTTTTTTAGTGAGCTGAAACCAAAACTGTAGCAGTTTTTCTCTATCACGTATAGATTCTTGTCAGTACAGGGTGTCTACTTACTGACAATTTCATCAGCGATTTCTCTACCAATATTGTTATATAGTAACTTTTATAGTACCTTAATTATAATTTATCATGGAAACATACCAGAAACTATTGAAAAGGAAAAAATGTGTAGGTAGTGCATTACCAAAAATCTATACGCGACAGATAAAAGTTGGTTTCAATTTCGATTTCAGCCCACCAAAAAAACATATGTATCAGCTAAAATTGTCAAATGAAATTTTGCAAACATTATTTTTGAAAGATATTTTCGTTGATTAGTATCGAAAAAGCTGTACACAAATTGGTGTAATATCAAAGAAACAAGCAATTAAAAAAAGCTCAACTGCAGCTGTTCTAATGCTAAGCCTCAAAGGCTTAAAATGTTCAACGGAAATGACATTACTGCAATCTCTCTAAAATATAAAACTGCCAATTTTTGTAGATCTCTGATGCACGGTGTATAATAAGCTCATTGCGGTACAGACATATGCACATAGAGAGAAGTACAGTTATCTCATTTTATTAATATCGATATGTTTCATCATTTTTTTTCTTCATTTTACATAATTAGTATTCATTAGAAATAACTTAGGTAAACTTTTGCATATAATTCTTAAGCAGGGACACACAAAATAATTTGAATTTATACTACACAGATTCTTTATGGTTTATTTTACATCATAGTATTTTATAATATTACAGTAAATATTTCTTGAAATGTATTTTCAGTGACATTCATTTTTTGGTTACATATACACTTAGTATTTTATATGGTGCATGCATTAACGGTTATTCTGATATAAGATTGTCCAAAATAATTTGAATGCAGTAGTACCTCATGACGATAAATATTTGAAATCCTTATTTGTGATGCTAAAAATTTATAAGCAGAACTAAATTTCTTTAATAGTACAAAAATCTGAAGATGACATAAGCACTAACTAATATGTTTGTTTACAACTGTTCCTTGATCGTGCCGCGCCAAAGTATAAAGATTACATAACATTTTTTTTGCATTGGAAACTGTTTCATAATTTTTATTTCTCTTTTTCTCTTAAAAAATTTTAAATATTTATTTATGTCTTATTTGGCAATGTTTTTGCGCATGTAAGTACATTTTAACAATGCTCCTTTTTTTTTATGACAACAGACGGAGTGTGTTAGAATGGTAATTCTAACACTTTTAAATTTTATTAATTTTTATCAAATCCTCCAGAAAATACTTTGGCTCTCATTTATTTCATTTATTTTTCCCATTTAAAATTTTAAAAGTTTGCAATTTTCAATAAATAGAAGAATTTAAAAATCTCATGTGAAGCGTTTGTTGGTAAACAAACTAGGATCGATATCCAGGATCGATGTCTACGAAATGTAAACAAACGTTTTCACCTATAAGAAAATTCAATTTTAAACAATACTCAATTCGTTTCAAAATTATTTGGATCGTCCTCAAATAATCCAAAACTATTTTTAATAATTTTCCTGATGTTCATTTTTCATTAATTAATAATCATGACGTCATTTTCATTCCGTTTTTTCAAATTCTCCTTCTGGAATATTCGATAAGCTCCGCAGCGAATCTGAGCCAAAATGTATTGCTACGCCGATTTAAAGAAGCGTCCTTCTAGAAAAATATGTTTTTTCAATAATTAATATTTGATTCAAAAAATAGCCTGATATAAAATATTCCTTCCTTAAAATTAAATTTATTTATTCTCATTTTATTATTTTTTATTCAGCAGACGATCCAAATAAAATATTTTGTTTTTTGAACTATTTACCGAGCGTATAAATTCACGAGTGCATGGTCTCGAGAACGCGGGAGAATCGGATGCGAGCGTCCCTCTCTTGGATGGTAGCAGCGTAACAGGTTGGAGGGGGATTTTCCCTCGACAGTGCCGACGGCCCTCGGCCGTTATGGCCGTACTGGAATTATTATTATCAAACTGATTTTGAAAAGAAAATACTTCAAAAGGAAATCATCAAATATCCACCTTTAAGTTGATATATGCAGATTCTAGGGATAAAGACAGTTTTACTTCCTATGGATTTGTTGTTCAACGATTTCCGTTACCGAAGTGAGCGATTAGTGGCTAGGCCTAATCAAGGTCCAAAAGGACAGTCTCTGGAAGTAATGATCTCCTAAGCAAGAAAGGAGTAATGTCACCGGATAATTACGATAATTTACTGAACAAATATTCAGGCTACGTTGCAAATATGAAAGAATTTAAAAAAGTTCTCAAACAACATGCTCTTCCTGCACTTCGTTAAGCAACGATGTATGCATTGATGGCAGCAGCTTGCCATAGCTGCCTAGAAACATCACTTGCAAATTTGTAAGCCTCGTCGATCTATCTAATCTCAAATTTTTGATCACCTCATACGGTAAATTAAATGTAACTGAGAAGAATTTTGTGCTACAAACGTAATCACAGAGAATTGAGCATATCAAAATTTTGACAATTACTAAAAGGAATTGGACGTTTCCTAGACTCATGAACATATATGTGCTAATTGAATATAAATCCGTTTATCAATATATGATTAATTCTAAAGGCTATAAAATTCCTATTTGATGAGTAAAATATGATCAGAGATCTGTCATAATGTTGATGTAAGATTAAGCAGTAACGGCGCCGCTACTCACGGTCATTCCTATATTTTATTTACTGCAGTAAAAAATGTTTCAATAATATAAATAAAGCAGGGAATTAACAAAAAAATGTGTGTCTTATTTGAATCATCTAGTTGTGCCCTAATGGATTTAATAATTTTTGCCTTACAGGTTTTTATTTGTACTGCAAAAGGGGTAATTTAAGAACAATTTTATTTTCCTATTTTATTTTGTTTTGATGGAATTTATTTTTAATTACAATTTTAAGAATTTTAATTGTTTGGCAATTTTGTATTAATTAATGAGCAGCGGCATAATTGTTAATTGTACACCCACTATACGATTCGGCCATCCACTAAAGTTTATTATCAACGATCACTATTTATTTACTTTATTATATTTTTTAATATTCAAAATTCCAAAAAAACCAAACCCTAATATATTTCTATCCTAACAGAGTGTTAAAAAATATATTAATAAAAGGCACCAAAAATTTTCTTTGCCTAGGAGCACCATGTACCCTTGTGCCAGCCCTGCTCTTGGTCAGATTTAGAGTTAAAATTCATAAACTGTGCATTCAATCAGACGTTCGGAAGTAGTCAAAACTAAAATATAGGAAATATTGAGCGACAATTAAAAAAAAAATAGGAAAAATAGGAGGTTTCATAAATATATAGGAAATATAGGAGCGCTGCGAGGCCTGGGCAAAGTAATAATGATTTTTCCCGAAAGGAAAGAATATCGATACTTGGGTTGTGCTTAATGCACTCATTTTGAAGGAAAAATTAATTAACTCTGCGTCAAAAATTAATTAATTACATTTGATTACATTTAAGGAATATGTGCGTACATGGAAGGAATATGCGCGTGCAGCACACGGGACTGCGCTGCCGAAGGCAGTGGGGACCCGGGCCGACTTTTTACCTAAACAGAATGATTTTTTTTTTTTTTCTTTTCTTCACACTAAAAGTTACTGTTAGTGATTCATTAATTTTAGTGATTCATTCGAAAATACTGACCCGCTAGTGGGCGAAGTCAGCTAGTCAATTATAATAAAGTGTAAATGGAACTTTAAACATAAAATATCAAGTTTAGGAAAAAAAAAATCACCTCATCATTATTATCGAGTTTGTTTTCTTTGGTCTCTATGTAAACAGCATCTTTATCATACACAATGCCACCAACTCCACACATGGGAGCATAGATTAACCTTTCTTTTTCATTTAAAGAGCGCCTCTTTTGTTTGTCAGGTAGAGGGCATGGATCAGGAAGAAAACTAATAAATTTGATCATGTAATCTCCACAACCTGAAAAATAAAAGAATGAAAACACACACTAAACATTTTTTTTAATTGAACTTTAAATAAAGAAATTTAATTATACATTAAATCATTTTTACCTTAAATTATCTCTATATGAGTACTTTCACCACTATGATTGGACACATTCAGATCTTTCTGTAGCACTGATAATTCTTCTGTTTCTTTTCTTTGGTCATTGAATATCATCTGGTGTCAATGAAAGCAGGTTTGATATCATTGCATGTTATCAGATTAGCTAATACCTCCTTGGTTTTCATGTTTTAGGGTGCAACTGTTATTATAATATTTTGCGAGCTTTCGTGTGTTTTCAAAATTTATTTTCAAATTTTCTTTATTGATTCATTTTTGTCAAAGCTATAGTTATTCAATTAAATTTAATATCTTTTTGGTGTGCACTTACATGTTTTTTTTATTTTTCTTTTTGTCATTCCAATATATGTGCCTCTGTTATTGCTTTCACTTACACAATTGATGTGGTAAAGGCCAGCATTTTCTAATTAATCTATAGGGTCTTTATCAGTACGGATTGTTTGGAAAATAATTTTGTTGGGTTTGATAGGCATATATATGTTTAATTTAACAGCTTCATTTTAAGTTTTATTTGCTACGCCTTTATTATGTGGGATGGAAATAGTAAACTTCTGTTTTGTTTTCTAAGCATTATTTATGTGATTAAATGTTATAACGTGATTTAGGTATAATTCAATTAATTTTCATTATAACCTACTTTTTCACAAATTTCGGTAATTTTGTTTGATTTCATTTTAAACCTCTAAGCGTGTGTGGACTGTGTCTGAGGGGAAAAATGGTATTGTTGTTTTCACTGTAAATTCTTTATAATATACTAAAACAATACATTTTTCACTATACATTTAAAGATGAACCTCATGACTATTATAAGATCTTTCATACTTAAAGAAACAAGTTTATAATCTATAATTATGCACATTTTAAGTACATGTTTTTAGGGGACAAATAATTACAAAAACATGTTCACAATTGCTATAGGGTTAAGCAACTTAAAAGGAAAAACTAATGAAAATTTTTTGTAGATTCAATAACATGCAACAATAATAAGAAAGCACCACAGAACTGGGGTTTTAAAGTAATAAGTACAAAACTTTGAATAAACATTGCATTTTATGGTGTTTATTCAAAGTTTTGTACTTATTAACATGCAACGATGTTGAACCTGCTTTCATTGACACCAGATGGCATTTAATGCTAGACCAGAGACAAATCAGAAGAATTCTTAGCACAGCAGAAAAATCTGAAAATGTCCTAGGACTGGTAGCAAAAATACTTATATAGAGATATTTCAAGGTAAAACTGAAATTTTTTATAAAACATTTTGCTATAGCAATATATGTCCAATGTATAAATCTGAAATTTCTTTTTCATTCGTTTATTTTGGAAACTTTCTTTGTTATTATGGTAACCTCAAGTAGCTCAGAAATTTCAAATTTAAGTGAGAAAACAAAACTTTAATTACTATTCTTAATATTAATATTTTTCTTATTTGATTACTATATAAGTTTACAAATATTACGCATTTATTACCCTTGAACATTAAGAAATGTTTTACTAAAAATTTAAGATGAAAAAGGTTGATTATTTTAATTTTTAAATCAGATTAAAATAAATATATCAAGAAGTTAGCTGTGTTGCAAAACCAAAATTTTCACAATTTTAACTTACTCTCCCCCCCCCCCTAATTTCTTCTTTATAAAATATTCTCTAATAAAAATAATACTATAAAATTACATCTTGCCTGATTAATTCTCTAGGAAAAAAATAAATAAATAAAAAGATGAATTATTATGAAAGGAAAGACAAAATTAAATCAATGCAACCTATTAATGGAAGAGTGCTAATAATTCCAATAATTACACATATTTAGAGGATTATAATTACAAAACTAGTATAGTACATTGTAATCATCACAAAACTTTCTATGTTTTCGTGTAGAAATTAACACAGTACAAATTATTTTCCATGATGAAAGCAAATGATCTTTAATAATAAATGTTGCAAGAAAGTCAATTTTGTGCACTTCTGACATCTCAGATTTTTTTTTTTTTTTTTTTTTTTTTTTTATGAAAAAAAAAAAATATATATATATATATATATATAACTTTCTTTTAAATTATTACAAATTCATGGTTCAACCATTCACTTTAAAGTTATTAATGAAATCTTTTGAAAAATAATCATATTAAAAATTTATACCTCCTGGAGGATGCCAAAAAATTAAAGTAATACATTTAAACCTTTATAAATTATTGAACATTTTTATATTTTAACAAAAAGTGAGTTTGTTTTCACAAACACTTACTGTAAGTTAAATCTTCACGAAAAAAATAAATGCAAAAAATAATAATAAACATAAAATAATTCATTTTTTGACTTACTGATTTGAATTCTGATTTATATACTAATCACTATGTTAATCCATGGATATGAAAGCTCACGGGCTCCATTATGATTACTCTTACTTTTTTAATGGTTACGGGAGAGTGATATATACAAGGTCTGTTTACAGAGACAGCTGTTGAAAATATTTATAATCTTAAAATTTGCATACATAGGCCATTTACGGTAAACTGGCCTATGTATGCAAATATATTATTAACAGTTCATGGACATGAAGGGCAAGGACATCATTATATTGATTGTGGAATTAAAACCATTATACAGTAGAACTTGGATAATTCGAAGTTGAAGGGACCAGAGAAAAATTCGAAATATCCAAAAATTCGAATTACATATACTATTTGTCAAAAAGAAGAGATAAATTAACTCTACGATCAAAGATTTAACACATATACTTTATATATAAGGATTCTGTGAGCTTAATTATTCAACACTTTTTTTAAAAATAGTCAGATATTTTTCGTTTCTTCTTTAAGTACAGTCTCTGTGCCATAGCATATGACTTCAACCTATCAATGGATACAAAAATAGAATCTTCTACATTAGACATGACTTTCAATTAAAAACAAATCTCAGAGTTCATGCATATGGACCATATCTTCTGATGCACTAGGTAGGGGCTTCTCTTGTATTTTCTTATCCTTCTTTTGAAAGACTGTTTACACAAAAAAAAAAAAAAAAAAAAAAAAAAGATGCACTTTAGCTGAGAAAGATCTCAGGAACAAATTTTACTGTAGTATTTTGAAGGTAATCGTATGCAAAATTCGAATTATCCATGATTTTTTAACGTTATTTTAGTACAAAATTCAAGGGACCGAGTAAAAAATTCGAATTATCCAGAATTTCGAATTAAACAAGTTCGAATTATTCAAGTTTCACTGTAACTGAAATTGCATGAGTCTTATCACAATAAATAAAGTTTTAATGACTGATGTGTGCAAAAAAGCCTATTCTAGTACTTCTTTCAATTATTTATACTAAGCAACTTGCATAAGACCTGACTGAGGAGTTCAAGACCCAATATATTTTCTATCAGGACAATCTACTTTACAAAATTAAATAATTACTAATGTAATTTTAATTATATATGGGTGAACTGCATGTATAAGTAAATATAATAAAATAAAAGGTATAGTTACCAGGTATATGATAAAAAGAATCTTTCTTTAATGCTCCTCCCCTGGCATACCCATACAGACATACTCTGCGATTGCAAAGAGAATCTTTGGCTAAAAGCTCTGGATCTGTGATATCCTCCATTCTAGATATAATATTTAATATTAATAATATTGATACTATATACTACAGATATTTATTAATCTTATTTTCTAAAAAAAGTAACATATATTTTAAAATTTAGTCATGCTGGCTTTTTTTTTTTTTTTTTTTTAACTATGCATATCAGATATTAATAAATATTGATACTGTATACTACAGATATTTATTAATCTTATTTTCTAAAAAAGTAACATATACACTCTACAACAAAAAAAGAAGTGGGGACAAAAATTAATAGATGTGATATACATGTGGAGAAAAACAATTGATTAAAGTTTCAGAAAATTTGAATGATTTAATCAAGAGAAAGAGCCTCACAAAGTAAACAAGTCAATAACGTGTTGGTCCACTTCTGGCCCTTATGTACATAGTTATTCGGCTTGGTATTAATTGATAGAGTTGGCAGATGTGCTCCTGTGAAGTATCGTGCCAAATTCTATCCAATTGTTGCATTAGATTGGTAAAATCCCGAGCTGGTTGTAGGACCCTTATAATGATACTCCAAACGTCCTCAGTGGAAGAGAGATCCGGGAATTGAGCTCAACCCCACTGAGCCACCTATTAAAGGTATTTGAAGTCACTGAAGTACCAGATGCACGTAGGATTGACGATAATGATGAATTGGTGCTTGATTCTAACAAAACCTGCATGTATGTCAATTTGTGTTCAGTTTGCATTACTCCTTCTTGGTGAGTCACTTTTTTTGTTATAGAGTAGTGGTGCACAACCTGTGGCCCAGTAGCCATCAATTTGCGGCCCACCAAAGGACTGGCATTTTAGATTGCATTAATCCTCAGCTGGAGGAGAAAAAAATAAAAAAGAAGCAAAGAAAGAGTATTTGTTGCATTCAAAAAACTGGCATTTACAAAAACTTCTTTTATTTATTTATTTATTGGAGAGGGGGGGGGAGGGATAAAAATGTTGATTTTTATACATATTTCTGTTTGAGAGCTAAGTTTTCTATTCAGTTTCTCAATAACGTTCCACAGTATGTACCTTAATCTTTTATTGTGAAAATCATAGGATAATCTATTGGTAAGTGGTTATATCTTTATCTATCTGAGAAGATTAAAAACTGAAAAATGTAACAATCAGTAAGTTAAAGCTCCTCCCCCCCCCCCAATTTTTTTTTTTTTTTATCTGTCTAAAAAGAAAAAATAACAATAATTATGTGTGTTAAAATTAATGATGAAGAAGCATAAATTCATAGTAGTAATTAAATACCATTAAAAAAAAAAAAAAAAAAACGCTTAGACAAAAAGATGGAATGGTTCTTATTATTTTATAGAACTGATAAAAACACAGTTTATGATTTATGAGGTTGCAAACAGAAATGGAAAGGCAGCTAAAAGAATGTACAGGGAGTGATTTCAACACAGACTGACAAATAGCTGACAAAACATTCAAATACTTTTACTGGATGAGAATAGACAGTTTTGTACTTCAAAATAACCACCAAGGTTTTCAGTTGCTATAACAATGTAAATAATTGGTGGTTCTAATTCCATCATTTTAAGTACTATAGTAATCTGTGAGATATTTGGTGATCGTAATAGTTACAATAAAGTTAATTTGCGTGTTGGATGATTGAGGCATAACGCCAGGAACAGATCGTTGAAACATCACTGAAGTGCACATTGGTATCACGATCCTAAAAATTAAGAGAAAATATGGAAAGAGCTCACCAAAAAGAGACAGAGGCCAAAATCTTCTGTGTAGAAAATCTTTAATTACTCATAGGAGGACAGGATGGAAACAGTCTGCTAGGTATCTGCTCCATTGATGCTTGGGTTGCAGCACACGTGCATTAGGCACGCCAAACAGTTTAATCTTGCCCATTGACAAAAATAAATCGTAGTTTAGTCGCTGATAAAGCGCTAATGAAGTAGCGTGCATTCTAACAAAAACTTGAACTATCGATTTATGAAGTTCGATTTGCATCTATTAACTTGGAAGATGGTTCATAACATGGGATATTCACTACGCGGCATTTGCCGGGCCGCACGCGGCGCGAACGCCGGCATGTGAGAGATGTTATCGCGTCAAAGTCTACCCATCGAGTGCGTGAAAAAACGCGTGCCGCGGGCACGCTCCCGAGCCCCAAACGTCACCACAAAGAGCGACCAATCAGGAACGGATGCCGACGAAAGAGTAGGGCGACAGGTGAAGAGCGTCAAAGTCACCCCACACTATAACGGGAGAAAATCAGACCGCAAGAGAAGGAACCGGAGGGGAATTTGAAGTACTGTTGGAAAGCAAACTAACGGCACGAAACGGGAATGCGTTGAATTTTAGACCAATTTAGATTAGATGGGAAATATTAAGTTGTTTTTGCCAGAAAAGTAGAAAAGCCATGTCATGCAATCGTGAATGTTGGCGTAAACTCTGTTAACTAGAATGTCAAGTCTGTGAGATAAATTTGTGATGGATTCCCCTTTATTCATTACAAAATTCTCAAGCTCAAGGACGTACGTCGCCTGAGACTAGGGTTTAAAAAAGGACCGTAATTTATCAAAAAGTGCCTGTGAGGTGTAATTTATTGATTTCTTGTATTTGTGACACATACTTTAAGGCTGCACCCTGGAGTTTTGACTTAGTATATGCAAGTATGTAGCGATCGCCCCAATTTTGAACTGCAGCTATTTCCGAAATTTGTGACAAGAAAAACTCAAGTTCGTCTGGATTGCCATCAAATGGCTGAATCTGTATGAGAGGTTGGGAAGGGGTGGCAGCATACCTCTGACTATTATTATCACCAGAAGGCGTTAAGGTAGGCATAGAGATTGTGCTATCAGAAGACTCCCGAGTCCGCTTAGGTCTACCTTTAGGTGGCATGTTGAAGGAAGAGGAAGTAAAAAAAGGTTTATATTGCAACTATTTAGACAGTACTTGGTTCAATGTAATACTAATAAAGATATATTCATATGCATATCCCGATAGGATTGTTAAATATTCTGATATTTCAAGAGCATGTTTCTATAAAGTGTTCAATATCTTCTGAGAAAATTCAATGCTTGGTTTTAAATATACAAAATTACCATATTTCAAAAAAAAGGTTTATGAATTGGTTATCTATGGTGAATATGGGCGATGGATAATACTCAGCAATATTATATAGGAATAGTGATACATGATATCTGCATTCGCCTCATCTTTATTTTTAATGTAAATATATGCCACAAGTAATTTTATTATATCTTTTGTAAATATGGAAAGGAAATAGAATCGGCAATAGAGCTAATTATATAGAAAAACTTGGATTACACAAGGTATGTACTTTGTATACACTATGAGCCAATATCTCACAAATAAAAGTAGCCATTTATTATCTATCTATATATGTATCTTTTTTTTTTTTTTTTAATTATTATTATTATTATTATTGTTATTATGATTGCTATGGCAAATAACCAAGTTATCGGCAATAAATATCTACATAGAAGAAAAAATGTATTCTACTAGACCCATGTTTTATATAAATAATAGGTATGACCACTATATTTCATAACAAAAGATTGCCGTTTTTTTCTGTGTTCTCCTCTGTGTCATTCCTGCATCCTACAACTCATTACACCACCCCAGCTGCCAAAATATGTGAGTCTGTTCCTTTTCTTTTCTTATCTTCGTCATTTTATTTAAAAATGCATGATCGTCAGTAATTACATGTGGAGCTCCACGTCATTGTGGCGATCCTATTAAATGAGTCCTCCAACAGTGGATTTCTAAGTTCCAGGGTCAAAAACAAGAAGGGATCCTTCTTAAAACAATTAACTAGACAGTCTATTAATTCTTAAATATAATATCTGCTCATCTGTTTTTGACTAAGCCACGATTTCGCGGCAAAATGGTGACAATACAATGTCATAGTTGCTGCACATGTAATGGGGTTACATTTGCAAAAATATACAACATATCTCAGATTTTCAGTAGTAGATGCAGTTGCTGACTGATTACTATCATGATAGTTTAGCTGGTTTCTAATAGGGGCGTAACCACAAACAGAGGGCACTAACATCCCACACACACACACTTTTCCTTGGCTATGCCCTGGTTGCTATTATAATAATTTAGCAACCAAATCCTCATCACACTCACTGAAACTTTTGCAAACCATGTTGTTTATGTTACGTCAGAACATGAAGGTGACACAATGCATTTTGTTGGAAATTCATGTGGAAAATGACAATTATGGCCATAGAAGCATTTTTACTCACATATCTCGCCAGTGCCGTCTAATACCTCAAAGTGATATTTTCATACCCACATTAAAACTGCTTATTTTGGTATCCTATATCAGCATTTACATATGATACAAACTCAAGTTCTGCACACAGGCACATGATAATGATAGTGCACCTCTTTATATATATATATATATATATATATATATATATATATATATATCACGGAAATATATCTGCATTGTTTAATTTTTTTATATATTATCTCATCTGTGGCCCTTCATATCCCAATGAACAGCGAGAGTGGCCCTCCAGCCAAAAAGGTTGTGCACCCCTATTATAGAGTGTATTTTGAAATTTAGTCATGCTGGCTTTTTTTTTTTTTTAACTATGCATATCAGAAAAAGATTGGCGTAACTCTAAAAGGGTTAAAGATTTAGGTTTGTGGTGTCATTCTATAGACCTTACCTATTATAAGAGTGGACGGGACAATTTTCTTAAACAGAATAATGATTGGCTCAATGATTTTTGCACATGCTCATATGCTTTTTGTCTTAGTTTGAATTTTTTTTTAAACAGCTTTTCATTTTAATAACAAGATATTTGTACAGTTTATTTCCAATTTAAAAAAAAAAATTGTCTTTTGGTATAGAGAAAAAAATTTATCTTACCTATCGACTAATACAAAAGGATGAGATTTCTTCCATGAAGATAATTCAAACTTCATCACAGAAATAAAGCGTCCTAAGTTATGCACTTCGTTTTTCAGATATTCACCATATAAAATGCCAGATAAATAGAACATTTTTTCACCCTAAATATTTAAATATTAATTTTATTATTCATGCAATAATTAAAATTTTTAAAATATAATTATATAAAAAGGAATCATGTAATATTATACATTTTTATTTTAGAAATATTATCTATACATGTTGTATTTACATAACACATTTTTCTAAAAGAACATACAGTGAAAAACATTTAACACAAAACTAAGGGGACCAAAATATTTTTTCGTGTAAAAAAGAATCGTAAAAAAAGTACAAAATTCGCCAATGTGTTCCATGTCGTCAATTTTTATTTCCATTTCCTGTAAAACTACTACTAACTTGCATCCATTAGGATAAAAATGAAGTATAAATATTATTGTTTTTTGGAAAAAAAATTCAGATATCTTTTACTGAAGTATCTTTTTCAGTACCATATTGTTCAAAAATTGATTGAGATCATCCATTGTTTTATTCATCTCTTAATTTGAATGTGCATCTAAATAACTGCATCGTTGATTCAGTTGTCAGATTCATCATCAAAATTTACATAAATGGAATCATTTTAAGTATGAACAATGTCAAAAATCTCATTATCGGTGCTGTACACACATGATCATCGATGGCAACATATCGTAGCATAGTTGCCAACATTATAATTTATTCCGGAGCATTTTTATCCCCGCCTTTAATCCACACCACTTTATTTACAGACTATTTTCCTTCAATATATAACTACGATAAAATAAGGAAATATTACTCTTAAGAAATATGTGGTATGGAAATAAAGGCGGAGTTAAAAATGCTCCAGAATAAATTAAAATGTTGGCATCTCTGTTGTAGCAAACATGTCACTGAAGATCAAAAGCAAGTTTTTTTTCGTGTTAAACGATTTTTGTTTCATGTTAAAAGAAACAAAAATGTATTAAATAGTGTAGTACACTGTTCAGACCGCAATATAATTTTGTGTTAACCGATTTTTCATGTTAAGTGTTTTCGTGTTAAATGTATTTCACTGTATATGTATTTCTTTAAAAAAATGTTTAAAACATAAAAAACAAAATGCACTTTTATTTGGTACATTTTTATTTAAACGGTGTATATCAAATCCTCAAAGTAATCACATGATTTAATAGTTGAATAATTCTTAAAAAGAAAAAAAATGATAAATATCCAGGGAAAAAGTTACCTAACATACAAAAAAACTGAAAACTACTACTACTTATATTACAGAATGAATGGCAAGGAAAGACTTACCATGCGTGTAGCCAGGGGGGGTGCCCTGGGTGCCCGGGCACCCCTCCGCTCACGCACACACATTCAATGATTCTGTGCAATAGAAAGACACTTTCTTAAACTGGTAAAATATATTTAAAAGAATAATCTAAATTGTTCATAAATCCAAATTTATTTGCACATTTCTTACAAAAATTTGCAAAGTAATTTTTCTTGGTAAACAAAGAAACAAAATGAAATTAGTAATTTGTTTTTTCTTCAAGGAAAAGCAGGAAAAGAGGCGATAAAATAATTTAGTTTATTTAAACTCGTGGCCTTGACAGAGAGTCAAGTTTTTTTGTCATTTCTTTTTAATAAGCATTTTTTTAAAACTTTCTCTTACCCATACATGTTAGAGAACGTAATGTTTTGCGGTCCAATTTTTGAATATGAAATAGTTTTTACAATAGTATGTCTTGAGGTCCGCTGAATTGTATAACCAGGTTCTTGTGGTTAGTCTGCATGGGCATAACTCAAAAGCAGGTATTGGCAGGAAGTCTAAAAATCGTATTCAATTTATATCATAATGATCCGTATACTATGACATGCAAAGAGTTCAAATACATTATTGTTTAAGTATAAAATTTCTAGTTGGTACATATCAACAACATTTTTAAAGTGAACTAAACATAATGAAACTAACATATTCTATTGATACAAAATAATTTTCGTATAAAAGATTGTAAGAAAAGTTAGGTTCGATTAAAAGCATTCATACCAAATTAAATTGAGTTCAGTAAAAATGTTTAAAAATGATAATTACTTTCCCTTACAATGAGTTACAGAAAGTATCATTTACGGGGTCGAATTTTCTAAACTAAATATTTGCGATAATTGCAGATTTTGAAGTTCTTTGAATACAAAAATATTTTTTTTAGTAATTGTTGATTTGAATGCACGCCTGGTGGTATCATAATAAGTTAGCGGGTAAATTTTTTCCGATTACATTGGTCTGCGAAATCGTACTTTTCAAATTTTTTATGTACTGCGTTGGGTTTTGATAATCTGAATTCAGAAATGAGTATTTTTTTTTTCCTATCGCATAAGAAATTTTCACAAAGTAAGGATGAAATCGGAAGAATTCGTCTAGATGTTATAACAAATTTGAAACAATTTATATAAAAAATGCTTTGAAATAGGCTATTATTTACAAATTATCTTTTAAATGTATTTCTTCACATCGAGTCTCCCTTTAGAGCATTTTACCTTGTGCAAGGCTTGATTGAGGGTCTTGTTTATGTGTGTGTGTGTGTGGGGGGGGGGAATTCTCTATGCAACATGAGTTATGTATGCAATTTTGTATGTTTATCTATGCAACATGAGTTTTGTATGCGCTTATGTATGCAATTTTGAATTGTGGTGGTTTCTAGACAATATTTTTGGCTGATGGCCAGTGCACGGTCGGATAGTGAGACACCCCACTAGCTTTTTATCTGTCCTCCATTTTGATACATTTACTTTGCGGGGATTTTCAGTGCTATTTTTTTTGTATGTGTCCCTTTTAATGTTTTCATTTTACTTTATGCAATTTTTCATGGAATTCTTACGTACAGTGGTAATTCGTAAATTTATTTGACTAATGGTCAGCACTTGATCCGGTCTGTGGCGTGTTTCTACACTTTCCCCGATTCGATACATTTATTTAATGCTGATTTTATTTTTTGCGACTTTTACACACATCACATTTTTAAATTATGGTACACACAACAGTTTATTACAATCTTATTAATAAGTATCACTTTAATTTTATAGCGATCACAGTACCTGTTTGTACTATTCTGTTTGAAACTAACATCACAACTACAACAATATTTTAAAATATAGAAAATAAATGTTATTCATGAATATGGGAACGAATAAAATAATAATTTTAAAAAAGTAGCTACAAGATTATATTAATATATATATATATATATAGGTTCATAATTTGAAACTGTTAAAATAAAAGAAATGAAATGAGATTATAAATAAAGTAAACATATCATTATAATTCTACTTTATCACTTTGTGTGCAAAATTTAAGTTCCATAGTATAAGTTTTTCCGTAGTTTAGTTTTTAGGTTTTCGTTTATAACTTAAGGCTTAAGATTTTCATTTAACCTTCTAACGTTCATTGGTTTCGTACTGAAACCAAATATTCGACACCATTTAATATTTTTTATGCAACATTCTCCCCTTATTTTAATCAATTTTCAAACCTGTTCCTTTTCTGTTAGACGGATAGCGGCACTACTCTGAAAGTCCAAACTTTATCAAATGATATTTCAGAGGAAGCCAAATGCACCTATTTAGGCTACCGAAACTGCAGTCTGCATTTAACATTTTTTTTTACATTGGCATTTTTAACGTTGTGTAAATATTGATATTTCTGTTCTGCGCCAAGTCTAGTTATTTATTCTAAGAGAAAGTTACTTAATTTATATGTTAAAACGTACCTGTGTTAACTTGTGTAACTTTTGTGCATGTGTTAAAATGCACACATGTATACTTATGCGCACTATGTTCATAATGTATTTATATTGTAACTTTTAGTTTAAAATTTGGGCACCCCCCCCGCTCGGAAAGCTAGCTACGCCTATGCTTACTAATGATATACTTTATTTATACAGATAATAAATGATATTTTAAGAGTTCTTAATACATTATAAAAGAAAATTAGACATTCAAAAGCCAAAATTTCCAAAAACCCTAAATTCAAGGGTAGCCCCTGAAAAGTTTCATCTCTGAATATCCTAAAAGTTAATTTTCAGCTATTTTAAAATCTAAATTATTAACAAATAATTTTTTAGTTTGCAAGTCTTATGTACAAGGATCATCCAATCCAGAAAATAAAGAAGAGTTTTGCAAAATGATGAACACAATATTTATAGAAAAAATAATTCTGATACATACCTGAAGCTTCCTTCACTTCTCTTCATAATCACCTATTACATTTAAACATTTTCTGCATTCACGAGCTTCAGAATTTCCATGTTATAGTATTCTGTATCCAGTTCATTAAAGCCTTTTCTTTATCAGATTGTGACTAGTGATGAGAAGTGGGTGTCTCCCATCACTTCAGAGAACAATTGCCAGCTTCAGTGGCATTAGACCTCGTCCTCTCAAAAAAAAAAAAAAAAAAAGGAAAATTCAGATTCTCTTAACACAACAGGTCTTGTTATCATCTTTTGGGATTGTAAAAGTAAATTTTCTCATTTTGAAGGGTAATGAGACATGATGTCAATCAAGCGATTGATGCTTTCTCTCTGGTGTGATGAGACACCCGCGTTTCATCACCAGGCACAATCAAATCTAGAAAGATGTAAATGAACTTATGGTAGAAGTATATAACAAGGGAATTCTGAAGCTTATGAAGAGATATGACAAATGTTTAAATGTAGGAGGTGATTATGTAGAGAAGTGAAGGAAGCTTCAGGATGTAATAAAATTGTGTTTTCCAATAAATATTGTGTTTTTCATTTTGCATAACTAAACGATCTTTACTTTCTAAATCCCCCTCATATTAATTGGTCAATTTTTTTTAATATCATATTAAAACTAAAGCAAATGTTGTATAACATCAAATATGCAACATGCATAATCAATGATGGACCTACAACTCTCGAGGCCCAGGAAGAAAATCTGTTTGGTGGGCCCCCCTAATTGGAGTTTCTCCTATATTGAGGCCTCCCCCTTGCATTTCTTTACTAAATTCTATTACTATAAAAAGGCAATAAAGTAAGTTTTAAGATTAATTCAGAAGCCAAACCTAACAAGAAAGCCACGGGCATTAGTTTCGCTTGCCCTACTTTAGTCAGGCTTTGAATAAATGAGTTTTTTACTTCCTTCTATATTCAATAGAAGGAAGTATTGGATTCGCAAACATTTTCAACCTCAGGTTTTTAATGGATTTACACATTTCGAGAGGTTTAGAACACAATTTAACAATTTTTAGAAAATGTCTGTCTGTGTGTGTGACAAAATTTTGTGGCAACTGTATCTCAATAACTACTGCAGAATATTTCATAAAATTTCATATGTAGCTACAACTTGACATAAATTAGTGTCTACCAACATTTGGTGGAAATCTTCCAACAGGTGACGTTGTCATCCATTTTCTAAATTTTTAATGTGGTGGTATAGGACAAAATTTTGTATAAATGTACATAAAAGGAATTACTTTTTAATAATCATTATGAAATTAAAAATAATTATTTATAATAGTGATATTCAACTGGAATTTTTTTTTTTTTTTTTTTTTTTTTTATGTAGGAGAATTGCTCCCCCCCCCCCCTGATGGTGGTCCTCTCCGAGGAGGGCAAATTTTCATTATAGGTATCTTTCGAAATAGCTCATCCATACTTTTAAAATGATTGGTTGAACCATCAATCAGCAATAATTTAAAATAAAGTAATCGCAATTTTCATTTTTAAGGAAAAGTAAAAAAAAAAAATCGCAGTTTTTAAAGATGTCATACAGAGAATAAAATTAACTTTACTGCTTCTCTAGGATGGAAATTATCTGCATTCATCAGGAAGATAATTTTAATAAATAATAATTAATAAATTATTTTTACTATGGGAATTTGTATAGGAAAATATGGAAGAAAGTCATGTTGGCCAAAATATACTAGTTTGGTTTTGGAGTCGTCGCTCTAGGATAACACTTTGTACATTAAGGCTCTTTAGACAGAAACCTACAACTTAAAGGAAAAATGCAGGGAATGGTTCTTGTTAAAATAATGACACAACAACTTTACCAGATATGAGGTTCATTTTCTTCGGAGGCCCCTGAAGACCAGAGGCCTGTGACGGACTGCCCCACTTTTGGTACGCCACTGTGCATAATCATAAGTGAATATAAATTCTAAAAAACTGAATATATTTTTGATCACATAACAAATAGAAACACTTTTATAGCATTAGTAAGCATTTCTGTTTTATAGGTGAATAAGCAAACTGTTCAATTTTTATAAGTGATAATTACAAATAGTTATTCTCCAGGTTTCTATATAAATGCTATCATGCTTAATAAAAGTTCTAATATTTGCAATAAAATATATATACATAATAAAATTTAACCATTTGCCCTATAAATCCAAAAATCCAGAATCGCCGTGGTGTTCGACGATTTCTGGATTTTCAGCTTCATGCTGTAATAACTTATGTACATACACATAATAATAATAAAACTTTTTTTTTTTTTTTTAAATAAAACTGCATCCCACTAATTTATTTTATTAACTGTATGAAGTGTCACAATGACTTAAGTTTTAGAAAAAAAAAATTGTTTTATCGCACCAGAGGTGACCTCATAGTGTTAAGGGTTAATACACATCAAAAGCTAGACACACCCGAGGAATTTCTAATCTGTAACGCTTCTTAAGAATTGTTTTCGTCTTCTGAAGTGTCTTTTTGTTTTTAAACATATCAAGATGAGTCAAGACACCCATTAAACGAGGCATTCCATGGACTTGGCATATGTTTAAGAACTCAAATGTTTCCATCTCAAAACCAGATTTTGCATCAATCAGCAACAATACCTATGTCATAAAAAAATAAACAAAGTTGAATTCTTCATGTTTAAAAGAAAAACCTAAATGTATATAAAGTAATAACTATAAACTTACAAGATCAGCTATTTTGGCTACATCTATCATCATGTTAATATCGTTGCTACATTCAATAAATGTCAATCGTTTCTTTTTTCCTGAAAAATATTAGATTTTGTACATTATAGTTTCTGGAAAAACTAAAATATATTCATTTGCTATTTAGAACACATTAGTTTTTTAAACAGAAAACACTTCATATTTCACATAAAAATTAATTTAACTGTACGTATCAAACAACAAAATTATTAAACATGAATTTCAAATTAAAAAAACTCAGCAGCAGCAGTTTCTGATTGCATTTCATGGGATCCTGCATGTTATGATGCTAGAACAGTAAAAAAATTATTGCATCCAAAAATTTACAAAAATGTATTCAATATAAACCAAGATAATTAGAAGAAAAAAAATCAATAAATTGAAATAATGAAATCTATCTATAATAATAAAAGAAGATGTCTGTCTGTCTGAGCATCTATATGTTCAGCCCCTATTGAACGCAGAACTACAATATTTGACATACGGGTGCTCAAAAGCCTGCCCGAGTGCATAGTGAAAAAAAAATTTAAAAATTTTAATTAGTTCTGGAGATATTAATTAAAATGTAGACCTATGTCTAATGAAGAAGCGATCTCAATGACTGAGAATTCACCGCGATTGCATAAAAATAGATATTTTAACGGAGTTAAAAGCAGAAAAAGTGGAAAATAAATTAGAAATATTAGTCCGATCATTACGAATTTGGTACCAAATGAAAGGGGAATTTTTTCTGAATCTAAGAGTGCAAGCAGCTTATTGATACAACAATTAGATTTTTTAAAATTAACTAAAGTATAAAATTTAGATGGCAACATCATTTCAATTGTCTGCCATGAAAACAGATCGCAGACAACTGTCTGGATGAAAAAGGAAATGACTGTAATCAATTAAGATGTCATGTGTTTTATATATAGTGCGGGGGGAAATTGCAATTTTCTAATTTTTTCTAATTTTCATTCACGTTACATTTGAATTAATATTCGGCCTAGACAGCATATTATAAAGCTACTGTTCAATTTTCATGAAAATATATCAATAAACAAAAAAATTACATATTTATTGGAAAAAGATTAAGTTTTCTTTTATATTTTGCAATATTTTAAATTGAGATATGCCGTTGAAATTGTGGTGGTACTTTATATACTACCTGCTGTTGAATAGAGACTTATCTTAATTTTATTTAAGAAAGATGACTAGGGGCTGCACTTAATACAAAACAAAAGATGTTAACAAATTGTGATTGTATGAAAACAGTGATGAATGAACCCTAAGGCTTCGATCTGATCATACATGGGTACATACCAAGTATAAGATAGATTCAATTTTTTATTTTATTGTTTTTATTCATAAGATATTTTAAAATTCAGAATAAAGATTTAAAGTAAAACATACCCAGTCTTAAAAAAAAGAAAGGCAGTATTCAATTGTGCTAATTTAAAGATATTTATTAACTGGCTTCTTTATTTTCAAGAGTGTAGATGTAGAATGTGTATAACCATTACAAATCTCAAATCTGTAATAACATAGTCATTTTTCTTTAAAAGAAATGCAAGATACTTTACAACAATATTTAAATAAAAAAATCATCTCCGGTCATTTTCACAATTTAGTTTGAAGTCATAATAATCGTTAATAATAAAAATCTCTTGATGGAAAAAGATTTAAAAATGTATCAGGGTGTGGGACCACATATAAAAAATAACGGTAAAATATAACGCATGGACGCAAGCGCCCGACCATTCTTCTCTGCACCAAGGTGGAACACCAACTGAACTGATTTTCAAATTTTAAAAATCGCTCCTAAAGAAAAAACAGGTCCGCACACCTAAAATCACGGATATGCGATTTTGATCAGTTAATCGGACAGCAAAAGTAACCAATTAAACAGTTCGCGCACGCAAGAGAAACAATCGCGGATTCTCCTGGTGACAAGTGTCGCGGGAAGCAAACTTTACAGGGTGCGCTGAGCCAGGAACGAACAGCTGCGATGAGATGCCTGCAAAACGATGTATTTTGGCATAGGAATTAAACAAGAGGTGATGTATTTACATCACAGAAATTTCGTAGTATTTGGTTTTGATGCCCGATAATCCGATTGTGAATATTTTTTAAAGAGTACAATTATTAGGGGGGGGCTTGAGGTAGGGGGGGAAGGGGCAAAAAAAAAAAAAAAAAGAGTTACAGCATTTGAAATTGGTTGGCACATTTAGATTTTAAGGCAAGGTAAATCGATTGCGGATATTTTCGAGTGTAAAATTATTATTAGCGACGGAAAGGGGGTGGGGGAGCGAAAGGGCAAAGATGTAGAAAAGGAACGGGAGTTTCGGAGAAAACAACGGAATACCCAGAACACCTTTATTCTTTAATATTTTGCAGAGTTTCGAATTCCAATTTCTGCTCACACATCGTACTAAGGATTTATGCAAGTTTCGGAGAAAAACATTAGTTGGATTACTGAGAGAGAATAATAATAATAAAAAAAAATCTCGGAGAATAATAAAAAAAAAATTACATTTTAATTTACATTTAATTGCAAATAAAATTTTATTCTAATATTTCAATTATGATTAAATTATTTGTAATACTTCATTCGAAAGACATTTTGAAATACTTTTATATTATCAAAAGTGGTATTCGAGATTTCACCCAATTTACACGTTTTGAGGTCTCCTGAATCGGTTTTCTTTTGTATCTCAGCTACTAATTAAAATAATGTCATAAGTAATACATCATTTAAAAGCTTTGTTGATTTGGAATTTGCAATTTTCAAATTTTTTCAAATTTTCATTCACGTTACATTTGAATTAATATTCGGCCTAGACAGCATATTATAAAGCTACTGTTCAATTTTCATGAAAATATATGAATAAATAAAAAAAATGACATATTTATTGGAAAAAGATTAAGTTTTCTTTTATATTTTGCAGTATTTGCAGCCGTTGAATTTTCGTAGTATTTGGTTTTAATGCCCGATAATTCGATTGTGAATATTTTTGAAAGAGTACGACTATTAGGGAGGGCTTGAGGGAGGGGGAAATGGGACAAAAGAAAAAGAGTTACAGCATTTGAAATTGGTTGGAATATTTAGATTTTAAGGCAAGGTAAATCGATTGCGGATATTTTCGAGTGTAAAATTATTATTATTGATGGAAAGGAAGGGGGGGTGGAGAGCGAAGGGGCAAAGATGTAGAAAAAGAACGGGAGTTTCGGAGAAAACAACGGAATACCCAGAACACCTTTATTTTCAATATTGACGCTGTAATATTTTAAAATTTTGATATTTCAAATTATAATGAGCGAGGAAGGTGTTGTAAGTTCCAAAACGGGGATAAGGCGCCGCAGGCGCCACCAAGCAGGACTTTGCTAAAGTCAGAAATTTTAAAGATCATAAAATGATGAGCGAACAGGCTGTTTCAGATATTGAAACGGGAAGAGGGCACCGCAGGCGCTACCGAGCAGGAATTTACTGCGATTTAATTTTTCAATAAAGCTATTTTCACTATATGTCAATAAGCTGTTGTTAGACCTGAAATGGGAAAAAGGCGCCGCAGGTGCCACCGAGCGGGAGTTTTGTAAAGTCGAATGTTTCAAGGATCGCGAACCAGCTGGTCGCCGAAGGCGGCTAGTACATTCATATACAAAACTTTGTGAATCCACATGGTAGCTCTGCCCAAAGCAGAATATGCCAGAATTTGAAATGTACATTACAGAGCAAATGCCTTTACTGCAGAACAATTGGATATATTTAGAAATTAAGGGAGTTGGGACAAAAAATTGGAAGTTAAGGACTTAAGAATGAAGATTTTTTTTTTTTTTTAAATCCTGTTTTTATAATTGAAATAATTTAACAAAATACTTCTAATGTAGTTGATTGCACGGTAAATTCTCTATCCTGCTTTGGTTTAATTTATTTATTATATTTTTTTAACCACAAATTTCAACAACCATTCTCTGTGAAATTAAAGTAGGAGAAATTAGGTTTGATCTGCTTTTTACAAAAATATTTATTTATTTATTTTACTAAGATAAAATTTTCAAATTGACTTTTTTTTTGATAACTTATAATGCTCTGTGTGTATTTTCATTTTTTTTTTTTTTTTTTTTTTTTCAAATAAAAACTACCATTTTCACAAGCAATTTTTCAAGAGTGTACAAATTGGATCAAGCCTCCCCACTTGAAGGTTTGATTCATAGGAATTAAGAGTTATTAAAAATCATATAATAATTAAATGTCTAAAGAAATACCTTTACAAGGCAATAGCTAAATGATTAAAGAAATTCCTTACATTTCTATAATAATTAAATATAAATTACATTTAGCTTGTATCAGTAAAGATTCTGCAAATTAGAAATGTCATAATCAAATTACATTTTTAAAGCATTTTCTGTGCCTTGGCTGATTACATTTCTCAATAATTGATTAAAAATATTTTCATAGTGCACATTTATATGAAATTGTGTGCCATAGTTCTATAATAAAAAATATGAAATCACTGGATGGAAATACTACCTGTTGAGCAATTTATTTATATGTTGAACAATGTATCCCAAAAGCTAATCAACACCAACTTAGGTCACAGTCCAACTAAATATAAACTTATATTGAATTTCATACAATTCATTTATGAGATAAATCTTCACAAAATTTTGATAACACACACAAAGACAGATAGATAGATATTTTCTAAGAATGGTCAAATGGTGTTCTGGACATCTTAAAATGTGTAAATCCATTAAAAAAAAAAAAAAAAAAAAAAAAAAAAAAAAATAGAAGTCAAAAATTTTAGAAGAAAGTAAAATGGATGATAATAATGCAATAAGAAAATTTCACCTGTTTCAGTTTCATTTAAATTACATTTGAAAATATAAAGTAATTTTAATTTATTTCAACAAGTAATATATAAAGCATGAGTTAATAAAACAAATTACAGGGGTGAAACTACCTAATATTGACAAACCCTGAAAATTGCTATTTGGGACGCAGAATAAAGGACTTATTATAAAAAATATTTATTAAAATCTATAATAAGTGATATTTAGAGAGTTCTCAATACATTAAAAGACAAATTAAACATTTAAAATGAGAAATTTCTATAATAGTACAGTCTAGACCAAAAAACACCAAATAAGGGAAAAAATTTATAAAGTTTTGAAACTTTGGAATAACATTCCTGGGGTCTCTAGTAATGCAAAAGAAAAAAAGTCCTTCCTGGGGGGGAGGGGAGCTTCCTAACATCCCCCCCTTTTCCCTCTGGACCATATAGCTCTTTCAGATTAGGAAAAACAGATATAATTTATAAACGCTTGAAATTTTTGGATAACATTCATGAAAAGTCTAGTAATGGACAAGAAAATAAATTTTCCTCCCTGTAGGTATGTTACCCCCCCCCCCTTTCCCCCCAAAATTGTTTAGCTCCCTCATTTTTTTTTTTAAATGAGGAACTATAAAGGATTATATTATAGGAATAAATATTTATAAAGTTATAAAATTTTGAATTAATACTCTTGAGGGTTCTGGAAATGGAAAACAGAAAAGCTTCCTTTCCTGGAGGATCTCCCCCCCCCCAAAAAAAAAAACTAGTATGTTTTGGCCACCACAAGACTTTCTTCTATATTTTCCTATACAAATTCACGCAGTAACAAAAAAAAAAAAAAAAAATCAGTTTTTTTCGTTAAAAGTAAAAAAAATCGATAACTTTGTTTTAAATTATCACATATTTATAGTTCAACCATTCGTTTTGAAGGTATTGACGAGACCTTTCGAAAGATACCCATCTTGAAAATTTACCCTCCCCGGGGGGTACTTCCCCCTAGGGGAGAAAAGCGATGCCCCAAATTTTTTCCTAATTAACTACTACTATTATCAATAATTCATATTAATTTCACAATCACAGGTTAAGAATAACTCTCATTATGTACATTTATACAAAATTTTGTCCTATACTGCCATGTTAAAAATTTACAAAAAATACGATCATAGCGCCACCTGTTGAGCGATTGATCCCCAAATCTAATCTGCCCCAATGTTAAAAATTTAGATAAAATGCTATCACAGCGCCACCTGTTGAGCTATTGATCCCCAAACATAGTCAGCACCAGTTTATGTCGAGGACCAACTAAATACCAAGTTTGGTTAAATTTCGTTAAAAAAAAAAAAAAAAAAAAAATTGCGATATTTTTCTAAGTTTTTTTTTGTTAAAAGTAAAAAAAATCGATAACTTTGGTTTAAATTATCACAGATTTATCGTTCAACCATTCGTTTTAAAGGTATTGACGAGATCTTTCGAAAGACACCCATCTTGAAATTTTGCCCCCCCGGGTGGGAACTTCCCCCCCGGTGGGGGGGGCAACCGATGCCCCCACATGCACAAAAATTTTTTCCTAGTTAACTACTACTATTATCAACCTGATCTTTCGAAAGATACCCAATGTGAAAATTTACCCCCCCTGGGGGGGTATTTCCCCCCAAGGGGGGGGAAGCGATGCCCCCCCATGCAAAAAAATTTTTTCCTAGTTACATACTACTATTATCAATAATTCATATTAATTTTACAATCACAAGTTTAAAACAACTCTAATTATGCACATTTATACGAATTTTTGTCCTATGCTGCCATGTTAAAAATTTAGATAAAATGCTATCACAGCGCCACCTGTTGAGCTATTGATCCCCAAACATAATCAGCACCAGTTTATGTCAGGGACCAACTAAATACCAAGTTTGGTTAAATTTCGTTAAAAAAAAAAAAAAAAAAAAATTGCGATATTTTTCTAAGTTTTTTTTTGTTAAAAGTTAAAAAAATCGATAACTTTGGTTTAAATTATCACAGATTTATCGTTCAACCATTCGTTTTAAAGGTATTGACGAGATCTTTCGAAAGATACCCATCTTGAAATTTTGCCCCCCCGGGTGGGAACTTCCCCCCCCGGTGGGGGGGCAACCGATGCCCCCACATGCACAAAAATTTTTTCCAAGTTAACTATTACTATTATCAACGAGACCTTTCGAAAGATACCCATCTTGAAAATTTACTTCCCCGGGGGGGGATTTTCCCCCCCCAGGGGGGGAACCGATGCCCCCGCATGCACAAAATTTTTTTCCTAGCTAACTACTACTATTATCAATAAATTCTATTAATTTTACAATCACAAGTGTAAAATAACTCTCTTTATGCCCATTTATACGGAATTTTGTCCTATGCTGCCATGTTAAAAATTTGCATAAAATGCGATCACAACGCCACCTATTGAGCGATTGATCCCAAAATCTAATCAGCACCAGTTTATGTCAGGGTGCAACTAAATACCAAGTTTGGTTAAGTTTCATTCATTGGTTCGTGAGATACAGCGTCCACAAAAAAATGATACAGACAGACAGACAGACAGACAGACAGACAGACAGACATTTTTTAAAAACTATTAATTCGTGTTCTCCATATCCCAAAACATGTAAATCCATCAAAAAATGGACTTCGAAAATTTTCGCGAATCCAATACTTTCTCTATATTACATATAGAAGAAAGTAAAAAGGAAATAATTTATAAACGTTTGAAACATTGAGATAACACTCCGGTATTTCCGATATGGTAGCATTTTTCGCAAAATACTAAAAGACTTATCCAAAATGCGAAAATGAAATAACATGTTTTCGCTTTTTTGCTAAAGCATCTTACTAAACACAAATTGAAAAAAAAAAAAAATGCAACATTGATGAAGAAAAATCCATCGGTTTATGCATATAAGGAAAATGAAACGCTGAACTACGCATAAGAATCACATACAGGAAATCAATTTGTAAATAAACATGAGGCACTTGTAAAGTGGTCTAATATGAAAGAAAGAAAAATTATAAATTGTAAACCAAAAAGCTTTGAATAGTAATAAACAAATTTCACTTATATTACTTTCTTTTTTTTATTTTTGTAAGTTATGTTTTTATTTTCAAATACATTATAAGGTATAAGCTTACTGTAATTTTACATGCTATAGTGATAATTATATCTCCAGAAAAAGAATATAAGTCGTATCTAAGATGTTCACATTGCTTTAAAAAAGTTTACAATATAAAGTAAATTCAAATTAATCTGGTTACAGTGGTAAGTACAATTATTAATTACTTTTTTGTTTTCCATTTCAAATTAAAAAAAAAAAAAAAAATACATTCTGTGTATAATTCTTTAAAGACCTCATTAAAAACTTTTAAGTTTAATTTACAAATGAAAATCAAACATATCAAGGCGTTTAGAATAATGTGTAAACTAATATTTATCTTTTTCTACTGTTTCTGGCATTTTAGCATTTTGCTAAAGCTTTTTTTCTGAATTTAGCTTTTTTGCTAAAGAAAATTTTTACTCAGCTTAAACCCTGTAACACTCATGAATAGACTATGATTAAAAAAGAAGACATTCCCCCTTTCCCCAAAAAAACATACAGTTCCTTCAGATTTTGAAAAATAGGAGACTCTAAAGGATTAAACGATTAAAGGAATTTATTACAGAGGTATATATTTATAATGTTCTGAAATTTTGAAATAGTGCTCTCGAGAGCTTTAGCAATGAAAAAACTAAAATTCCACACTCCTCTTCATCCGTGGGCAGAGGATACCCCCTTTCCTCCCGAATTTGTATAACTTTTTCAGATTAAGAAAAACTGAGAAAATAAGTTACAATATTTTAAAATTTTAGGATAGCACTTGTGAATTAACTATCAATAGAAAATAGAATAGGTCTTCCTACTTGGGGTTGGGGGGGGGGGGGGGCAGCTCCCCTCCTTTTCCTCAAAATCCTGTTTTCCTCTTTTCAATCTACGGAAATCTAACCGTAATTGTGACTTTTCAGTTTTTCATTTTTTACACAAAATCGTTAAGTTCACTATTACAAAAAATAATTCTTTTTTAAGACCTCATATATATGTATATAAAAATACGATCAATCTTTTTGGAGTAATTGGCAAAGGAGAAAAAAAAAATTGAGTTCCTGATTTTGGTATGTTTTATATATTTTTCACAGATGAGAATAATGTTCGCGAATCTCTTTTCTTTCAACTTGGTCAGATACAAAGAACGGGTTTTAAATATTTTGAATTTGATGAATGCTTAGGAATTTCAGGTATTGAAGAAAGCATAGCAAAAGATGAGGCAGATGCTTTGACAGTTAGGAAAGCAACTGATGCATCTCATTTAAACAAGCAAGTCGTTATTGATGGACAAGATGTGGACCTTATTGTTTTACTGATAGCACTTACCCCAGAAGATAAGGACATTCCAAAGATTTGCAAAGTTCATCTGCTATTAAAACTGGCGAGGATTCTATTCTATTTCTTCACGCGATGAGTGGTTGCGAAACCACTTCGGAAATGTTTGGAAACAGGAAAGTGCAAGTAGTTCAATCGTTTAACCGATCTCACCATCTCCATGATGTACCCAAAATGTTCAACGATCCAAGATCGACTTGTGACTCAATTGAAAAAGCTGGTGAAAATTTTATTAGTGAGATGTACAGTAAAGTTTTAAAAAACGCATCTACAACTTCTGAAATGAAAAATTGAACGATCTCAGATTTCAATGAATTAGTAGGACAGGCAAGCAATGCTGACATCCTATCGCGCTTGCCACATACTACTGATGCAGCATTCCTGCATTCTCATCGGGTTTACCTGCAAATACAGATGTGGTTGGGGAATCGCTTGGATCCAAATAGCTGGGGCTGAAAAGTATCTAATTCATATTAGTCTCCTGTATATCTAAGACAAGCGCCTGCTCCAGAAAAAATGCTAAATTTAATTTAATGTAGCTGTATGCAAGGTTGTGGAAGGAAGTGCAAATGTGTAAAAGCAAATTTTTTGTGTACAGGAATGTATAAAAATTGTCACGAGCAAACATGCACCAATAAAGAACCCATTGACATGACAGAGAAGTTTGAAGATGACTTTCATGATGAACTTGATTAATTTTTATTTGATGTTCAGACGATTTTGTAAGTAATAAATTATTGACTTACATTAAAATTATTTTATCTATATTTTACTTAATTATTGCTATAATTATTTTACCTATTTATTACCTGAATTTCATTATTATAATTTCAATTTTTTTTTTTTTTTTTACAATTTAATAGCTTTTAAAAACTTAAAGGAAAAATAATTTTTCGTTTATGCATAATGAAGAGACATTTTGTGCAGAATTTTTCGAGGCATATTTTTTTTTCTTTATAATAGTAGCAGTCTTTAAAAACCAAATACTTTTGTGTTAATAAAAAAAAAGGGGGGGGGGGAATTCATAGAAAAATTTGAAGTAGTTTATTATGGGGGGGGGGAAAGGGGAGTGGGAAGCCCCTTTTTCTGTTTCCCATTGAGATACTCCATATGATTAATGTCCCAAAGTTTTAAATCTGTATGCTTCTTTCTAACTATTTTTTTTAACTGAAGGAACTGCAATATTTTTAAAAGGGGGGGGGGGGGATCATCCTTCCTAGGGAAGGCTTTTTGTTTTCTTTGAAACCTTTTCAAGTATACTCTCTAAATTTTTTCAAAATTATATAAATAATTTCTATTGTCTTACTTTCAATGAATTATGCAATTATGGGGCGAAGGGACAGGGGGAGAAGCTCTTGCTCCAGAAGAGGGTAAATTATTATTATTATTATTATAAGACCACTCATCAATTTTGTTCCCAAATTATAAAATTCTATAAATTATTTCCCCATTTGTTTTAATTTCAACAAATTTGGGGGGGAGAGGAATTTTAGAGCAGTGAACTTTTGTGTTTTCTATTATTAGACCCTTCAAGAGAACTTTCCCAAAAACTAAAAACTCTTATATAACTTATTTTCGTATTTTTCTTAATTTCAGCAAAATTGAACTATTTTTTTTATTGGTGGGGAGGAGGTAAAGGGGAAGAGATCCCATCCAGAATGTTATACCAAAATTTCAAAACTCTATTTAACCATTTTTCTTATTTTCAATAAGTTATATAATTTTTTTTTGAGGGGGGGGGGGGGGGGAGAAGGCTGTTCTTACCCCAGAATGGGAATTTTTTTTGTTTTCAATTATTAAATTACTCAGTAATGTTGTACCGATATTCCAATATTCTAATACTCCATAAATTAATTCCCTATTTTTTTTCTTCATTTTAACGAATTACGTGTTTTTTTTTTTCTTTCTTCTTCTTCATTTTTTTTTTTTTTTGGGGGGGGGGGGGGGAAGCTCCCTTCCAGAGTGGGAAACTTTTTCGTTTTGAATTATTAGATCCTTCGTAAGTATAATCCCAAAGTTTCAAAACTTTATAAATTTTTTCCCTTATTTTTCCTAATTTGACTGTACTATAAAAACGAAATAATTTAACCTGAAATTACGAGAGAGCAAAATTTTTAAAAAAATCTGAATTCAGGGGTAGGTAGCTATTGAAAAGTTTCACCCCTGAAATTAATACAGCTACAATAAACTAATTTTAAAATCTCTTACCAGACACTAATGTAATTGGGCCATTGATTGCTGTTAATTTCTGACGAGTGAAATTTTTAATTAGACATTTCAAAAGTGTAGTTTTGCCAACTTTAGGAGGTCCAACAAGTGCTACTATTGTAGGAGGAGGTTTAGTAGGAGTATGATCAACAGTTGGAACGTGATAACCTTTACTTTTGATATCCATAGTGCTGAAATCAAGGAAACAAAAATTAAAATCAATACATTTAAATACATGTAGTAGAGAATAAAATGGATTAATTAACAAAATACATTTTTTATATGTAATGCAGAAAATTTTTATTGACATTAGAACATTATAATATAAAATACATAATTACCGCCTAAACATTCTTTCAGCTTTAGTTACAGACTGAATGGCAAAAGCTTTAGGATTTCTTTGTTTTGCAGATAATACTTGATCATGACCTTTTTTTTTCTTCACAGCTTTCTTTTCTGCCTTTCGCCCACTATGGGCAGTCCTATGGGGCTTGTGTGTATCTGTCTCTTCCATGGTTGAAGTAAACCAACTACATTAAAATAAAAGATAAAACTTTTATTACAAACAATTTGAGAAATAATAAACATTTATTAGACTTTAAAAAGAGTAAATAGGAATATAGAGGCAGAGGGGTAGTTCATATAGAAAATGAATAAATTCAGTGATCTCCTTCTTCAAACCATTAAGAGGTAAAAAAAATTTTATTGTAAACAATTTTCATAACTGAAACTAAATAATTTATGGTTTAAAGTTTTAGGTTTAAAACCACTGAATTTGGAGTGTTTCTTTCTTTCTTTTTGCAGTATTTGCAAGATAAACATGTAAAAGATGGACATCATATCAGTGCAGCCACACATGCTTATTTTATGTTTAAAATCTTGAGATTTTAAATAGTGATGTAACCTTTAACCTGTTAGTAGTCGCTAGTTGGTCGATTTGCCGCCCATCCTTCAATAATGCCAGATTTTTTTTATTCAATAGCCATCAACAATTTTTAGAAGTAGCACTTGATATACATAAAACGCAAATAAAATCGAAGGAACGTCGATCACATCACTTCCTAAAATTATTGGTGAGAGTTAAATAAAAACTTCGCAATCTGTAATAGGTGGCGCTGAGTATAGCGACTACTAACGGGTTAAAAACCATTTTGAATGTGTGTTCTGTGGTACTTACTGTTTGTTGATTCTGAAAGAATGTTTAAATATATATGCTTAAAATAACTAAAATGATTTTAATAATGATATTGCTATTAATGTAAATCAATGCTTAATTAAGGCAAAAGCACAGAAAGGTATTTTCTCTGTGTTAAGAGAGATGAAGAATTTATCAAAATTTTGAACATTCTCAATGCATACAAAAACTAAATAAAAACAATAAATAAAAACTAAAAAAGTACAAGCGAAATAATTTCTAAAGTAGATCGAATTTTATATTCTGAATTTCAAATAAAACAAATTTGAGTTTTTTCTTCTTATTATTATTTGTCCATTTATGTGAGCTAAGCTCATAACATGCATTCATCAAAAGCTTGCATCAATTTTTTTGTAATTTTAGATTCTTGTACCTTGAAATTGATGCATTTAGTGATTATTATTATTATTTTTTTTTTATTATTCTGTTAGTAAAGCTCTTAACAAGCATACACTGAAAGCTGCTTTAACAATTTTTTTGTATTTTAGGATGTACATACAGTAGAAGATCTTTATAACGCAAAGCTAAAAACACAAGGTTTTGCGTTATATAGAATTTTGCATTATATAGATCACATTTCACACATCGTCAAACTTACCTTGTAAACATGGCCAAATATGTCTGAAACATATCAAAACAGAGTAGGACATTTTAAAGTTACATTTCTTGGAACAAAAAATTAGGTGGATAATAACTTTCATTCTAAAATTTACTTTATAAAGATAGTCCATACATGCCTGTACAAAATCATTCATTATACTGCTCACTTAAAAAAAAAAAATTAATGATAGCAATTTTTTCATTAAAAATCTCTGAATTAAGCAGATAAAGAAAAACAAATGTATCACACTTACGTCTCAACAAAGTAACAGTTTTTAAGGAAGTATTTCTTAACTGCAAAATTTATTGTTTATATCCAAGAAATTTTGCGTTATATAGAGAGTTGCATTATATAGAATTGCGTTATAAAGATCTTCTACTGTATATAACAAAATTGAGGCATCAAGATTTTTTTTTTTCCCTTTCTTCAGGGTTGTAGTGATTTAAATCAATTGATTTAAATCGCTGATTTAAATCATGATTTAAATCAATTGATTTTTTTTGAAAAAAATCACTGATTTAAATCACTTTTTTTAAATACCAAAGTTGTTGGCTTCAATGGAATGAAATTGTTTATCTAACTTTAAAAAATGAGATTTTTAACTATTTCTTATGCAAATTTAAAAAAAAAAGTTCGTAAAATATAACAAAATATTTCATTAGACGAACTAATATTTCTCATTTCTTAACTTTAGATTCATCTCTACTAAGCAACATTAATAAAAACAAAAATAAATTATACCTTAACTTTTTTTAATTATTCTTATACATATTATATATTTTAATTATTTATACAAGCATTGGTGTATGAATAAATATTTAATTAGTATACAATGCATTAATTGATGTTATACATATATTCCAGTTCGCCTTTGCCCACCTTGTGGGTGATATTCCAAAAAGAAAATATTTCCTTGTTTATTTAGCTCTTATACCAGTTTATGTCATTTAACAATGTTTCATATGAATGATATTTTAAAAATAATAGCATATTTTACATTGTAGTGTTTAAAAAGCCCTGAAGGCTCCAAAAAGTTTTAAAAACATCATAACCTTTTAATTTAACAACATACAACCAGTTAACTATAATTCGAGGCTGCTCTCACTGCTTGTTTAATGAATTGTACCCTCTAAATACAGGGGTCTGTCCAGACTTTTCACACAGGGTCCTGTTTTTGTGAAATTGTGAAAATAATGTTCTTCACAAACTTTTGGCTAGGGTTTTCTTTTTTTAAAATTGTGAAAAATGTAATTTTGCAAAATAAAATTATAATTAAGATTTAATTTTTGACAATGACAGTTCAGTTTTATAGAACTAAACTCACACATATGCACAGAAGTCCTTTATAAATTAGAAATTGAGTATCAGCTTTTCGGGAGAAATACAATAAAAACGTCCGATTATTCAGGCAGTCTATGCACGTTCCACTGAAGATTAATTTTGAAAATGAGAGATTTATCAAAGGTCTAAGGAGAAAAATTTTGTGAAGGGATCTTTTTTAGGCTAAAAATTTTTGTGAGTGGTCCTGTTTTATGATAAAAATTTTGTGAAGGGTCCTGTTTTGGGATAAATAATTTTGTGAAGGGTCCTTTTTTAAGATATAAAATTTTATGAAAGGTTCTTTAATGGACCCAGGTTTGTCTCTGAACAGACCCCTGAAATATAAAAGAAGATAAAAGAGTAAGTGAAAGTATTAAGACGGTAATGAAAATGTGAATTCTGTTAATGGGTAAAGTGTGAAAAAATTTTCTTGATTCAAATGATATTTGTTAAACTTAAGTAAGAATTTTTTAGGATATAATTTTCTTTCTCCCTTCAATTCCCTATTCTTTTTATTTTGATTAGAAACTATGAATAAAAATTTCTTTTTCTTAATCCATTGCTTCAGTTTTATGTCATTTTTCCTATTGAATTATCCTTTTCCAAAGTTATTTTACGTGTTCAATACTGTGGGTAAAATTTTACTTTATTTCAATACATTATTGTAGCTACAAGTCAAAGTTACAAGTTGAGTGGCTCATAGTACCACATTTATGATTGCCATAAAATTACACTTATTACGAAGATACCATGTTGAATAAAAATATTGGTAATAAATGCCTACATGGATTTTTTCTATGGGAATAGAATACTATTTTTATTTTTATAATTTAAGTAAAATAATTGATAGTGTGTATATTGTGCATATATATATATATACACACACACACATATACACATAATAAAATACAAATGTTGTACAATAATGTATGATTACATAATACAAATCATTAAAATCAAATAAATCTTGATTTAAATAAAAAAAATCGATTTTTTTGAAAAAAATCAACAACCCTGCCTTTCTTTTTTTTTACAAGTTCACAACGTATTTGATACTAGCCTTTCCTGCACAGAACATCGGTGTGATAGATGATAGTACCTACATACCATATTTTATTGTTAAGATATTTTTCATATATATTTTTTTTAAATATTTAAGTTATTTTATAATTAAGTTGACTTTTTTTTTATTCTTATTCAATCTTTATTATATTTTGTAAAGATATTTTTTAAAATTCAAGTTTCCTTTTTTTTCCCCCCTTTCTTTATTGTATTTTATTGTTAAGATATTTTTCATTTTTTTTTTTTAAATATTTAAGTTATTTTATAATTAAGTTGACCTTTTTTTTATATTATTAATAGCGTTTTTCAAAATCGGTGTAGTTTTTTATCATCCATGATTTTCGGAGTTTTTTTTTTAAACCACTTCATAAATTTGAAAAAAAAATAAGTGTTAAAAAATACAACTGTAATACAAAATAAGCGATTTTACCTTTTTTTTTTTTTTCAGAATTTCATGATATCTATGCAAATATTAGTTTTAAATTTATATATTTCATGGTTAAAAAAAAAAAAAAAAAAACCTGTAAGTTCACGTATTTTGTATTACAATTACATTTTTAAGCCATTATTTTTGGTTGAAATTTATGTTGTGGTTAAAAAAAAATACTTCGGTAATCACGGGTGATTAAAAATGGCATCAATTTTGGAAAACGGCATTTTGGCGTGATTCCGGCGCCATTTTGAAAAAATCGCCATATCCAAAAGTTTTTTATACATTTTTCATTTCAAACTAAAAATACACCAACTTTTGCTATAAACAGCCTTCTACCGCTAAAATAGGCGAGTAGATTGCCACCAAATTTGATAAAGAGACAACTCATAAGATCTACTTTCAATGCAAAATGTTTGTCATTTTGCATGAAATTTTATACATTCGTACAAATAAAAGGTACATCATATCCAAAAGTTTTTTATACATTTTTAATTTTAAACTTTATTTTTAATTTTAAACTTTTTTTTTTTTTTACATTTTTTATTTTTTCTTAAAGAACAAAATTGAAAGCAAATGGCGTCCTAAAAATATAAACGAAAATCACTCTTCATCTTTCACTGTGATTTTAAACTGATCCCAATTAATTTCCCTCACAATTTCTAAAAATTTATTAAAATAACTTTTCCCCTTAAAATGGCAAATCTGCCGAAACATGTAAACTGCCAAACAGAATTGAAAATCCACTTGCCGATTGTAACTCGGCAAGGAAGCTTTCACATGCCGCCACACGCTTTCAATTTGGTTCGTGTGGCATCCTGTTTTAGGATCCACAAAATTTAAAGAATGGTTTAAGTGATTAAAACCCTCCTCCCCTAATCTAACATAAGCTTTCCAACAATCAGAGTAAATAGTCGTTCCCTCATAAACCCACTGCTTCAAAACACTAACCTAAGTTTTCGCCGTTCTATCACACACCACTACCAAAAAAACCCTTCCAGAATCCCTCTCAGTCTCAACCCCACCAAACACCCACTGTCCCTCAACACATTTTGATAAAGCCATAATAAAAAAATAATCAAACCAAAAGTAATAAACAATAACATCAAAAAGAAAACATACACAATAAAATAAAAAAGAATTATATAACCTGACTATGTGCTCCAAAACAGCTCAAAAAACAACGTGCTACACGCGCGAAATCCTAGCAGCGAATGAATCTACGCCAAAGAATATTAACTAGGAGTATTAAACACGTGATGTTCTTTGTCTACGCTAAACAAGCGTCTAGGGAGAGAGTGCAAGTGCAACTTTCCAGCACAGACAAACAAATACTTGTCTGTGCTTGAACGGAAATGGCTGTCTGAGCAGCTTCCATCTCAAATATTCTTCATCTTCATTTCAATCTAAATATGGGAGTTAATGCTCTGTTGGTATAAAGGAAAAACACACTCTCATAAATTATTATTATTATTTTTTTTTTTTTTTAAGAGTTTTTTTTTTTTTTTTTCTTTTTTTCCTTTTTAGGTTTATAAAAAGATAAACTTTTGAAATAACATAAATGTTTTAGGGAAACTAATTTGTTTTAAAATTAATTTTATTAGTGTTTTGTATTTTTTTTTTTTATTAAGTGACAACAAAACCTTTTCTTTACTTTTATAAAAATAATTGACACCATAATAAAATGACAAAAATTTGTAATGTACTTAAAACAACGACTATGTGATGATACAAACCTTGAAAATAAAATTAAAACTCATAAAATATGTCAAAAATAAGTAAATAAATAAATAAAATAAAAATGAATCAATTAATGAGTGAATAACACATTTTTAGATTTTTATTACAACCCATAATAGTTTATTTTAAAAAATATTAATATTAGCATAATAACACTTTATTATTCTGTTAAATATATGTATGTATACTTCTGCAAAAGTATACTGAAAAAATAAATAAATAAAATAAATAAATAATAATAGTAAAAGTTTTATAATATTTAAATGAATTAATTTGCTCACTAAATTTCTAATAATAATTTATACTATTTAAATGAAAAACTATATAAAAATTTTCAGCATTATAAGATTTTGAATATATATATATATATGTGTGTGTGATATGGAGAGAAAAAAAGTGTTTTACTGAGATTAAAATATATTAAATCTATACCTAAAAGTTAATTCATATTTTATGGGGGGAGGGGTCTTTCTTTCTTTTTTCTTCTTTTTTTTATTTATTCAATATTTAATATTAGGTAAGAGACATGGATATACCAACAAAAACTACACCCCATTCTGAATAAATAACTCCGCAACACCTTGTTATTTCTTTTTATTATTATTAGAAATTTAGTGAGCAGATTAATTTATTTAAATATTATTCCTTAGATATAATATTCACGTAAAACTAAATTACCATACATTGCGTAATTAATCGGCCTTAATCCCAAACACCTCCCTCTTCTTCTTCTTTTTTTTTTTTTTTTTTTCATTTTACAAATATTAATTTTAAATTGCATTTCTTGTATTTGTATTGTTAACCAAATTCTTTTCATTTGTAGAACATTTTTATAGGTTTAATGAGTATTATCTTGTCATATTTTTTACATTTACATGTTATTTAATATCATTATCTGTGTTTTTAAAACACATATATATATTTTCTTTACTTTAATTCTAATGTCTTTTTTTTTTTTTTTTTTTAGTGTACTCAAGGGGGGGGAGGGGGGGGAATGTGTATACATACATTATGTACAGACATACATATGCATTTAGAGTTAGATTTCTTAGTTTCAAAGCTTTTCTTAGAAACTAGCATGATTTCTTGATTGTTTTTTAGATTTTGTAAGTTTATTAAAATTTTTAAAATATTTTTTTTACTACAAAAAATATAAAACCTTTTAGTCATTATATGGAAAATAAATAAATAAAATTTATATTCTTTATGCATTCTGATTGAACAACTTCTCATCGAACAACTTTAAAAAATTTATTTAATAAATTTCATAAAAATAATAAAGTAATACACATTTAAAACAAGTCGCATAAATTATTAATTAAGAACATATTAAATGTAATAAACAAGTATTAAAATACATTTGAATAAAAAGCATTTGAGTTATAATATGTATAAAATAAATAAAATTTATTTTCTTTTTATGCATTATTATAGATTAATATTTTATCTTCCCCCCCCCCCTCCCCTTTCTTTTTTTTTTTTTTTTAGTAAGCTCATAGACTAAAAACATTTCTTGAAAATTATAGCATGATTTTTGATTGTTTTTCAGTTTTTGTAAATTTACAAAATTTTATAAAATAAATTTTACAAAAGTAATAAACGTTTAAAACAAGTCTCATAAATAATCAATTAAGAACATATTTAATGCAGTAAACAAGAATTTAAAATAAATAAATAAAAAGCGTTTGAATCATGGAAAAAAAGATAATAAAATTTAAATTTTTATGCATTCTTATCGATCATTATGCTATCTTCTTCCCTTCCCTTCTCTATTTTTTTTTAAATTTTAGTTAGTTTTTAAGTTTATTTAATAACAGAAAATAGAAACTTTCAATCTTTCCATGTTTTATTATCTAATCAAGAGATGGCGACACCAGCTGAGCAGAAATCTTAGACCTATCATCGGCCGAAACCTCATTTCTGGTCTGCTGGATTGTTGCACTCTCTCCCTAGACGCTTGTCTACGCTAACAAAACGGTAAACCTATTGGCAGAAACACAAGGGTTGCCACAAACAAAAATGTGCCACATTTGGCGAAAAATCGGCTCGCTTGGCGGGGAAAAACGAACTTGGCGACGGTGGACAATACAGCATCTGTGCCCGCACAAGTATTGCTGTTGGAGTTAAAGTCGATTATCAACACTTAGGACCCAGATCTGAGTGGAATGACTTCCTAAGGTGTCCTATCCCATATTCCAGAGAAAACCACAAAAAACTCTGAAAAGGTAGGTTGACAAGTGCAACCTGGAATCGAACCTGCACATCTTGCCTACAGCAGAGAAAGCAGAACCTCTTGCCCTATGATGGAGTCATTTGCACACAGTTCTTTAAAAATACTTATAATGACTCTTAGTGTTATAAAAAGATGTTAGAATACATATAGTACAAGATTATATGAAGGCAGTTTCTAACATATTTAAAAATGTAACATAGGTAGTATCTTTTAAGGGTTTTAAATTTTCAATACTAAAGGAATAATTAAAAATACAAACTTTTCTTTTTTCAAAAATGTATTAGATTTAAATTATGGATGACACTGACTGACATAAATGTCATAGCAAAATTTCATTCACGGGAGAAAATTTTTTAAAATCTAGCAGAATTTTTCACAAAAATAATAAAACAAAAGGTTATAAAATTTATTATTCATACGAGTGTTCTAACCTCTACAATTCTGAGGGTCTGAAGATAATAAAAAATACTTTCTTTTATCTTATTTAAAGTGAAAATTAAATTCAGCACTCCCAGTTATAATATATACCAAATATATTCAATAGACTTGATAGGTGGTTTCTAAATTATCACTGCATTCTCTGACATATAGTTAGTAAAAATTAATGTTAATGAATAAAACGGAATAATTTTTTTTCTTAAAACAATTCATATTACACAAGCGAAGGTAAAAAAGTTTTCTAGAACATTCTTTGACTGACTAAGAACATGATTCGACAAGGATTTATTTAACAAAACAGTTTTAAGTGTACTTTTTTAAACAGGGATTATTGATAGTGCTCGGATACTTTTGCTGCGGAGTGTACGATCCGACTTGTGATCTACGATAGCTGCGATTGTTACAATAGTATGCCTCCCTTATTTTTATTAACAAATTAACAAACTCTACTAAAGTCATGATTAATAATTTATGACAGAATAAAATATATGCATAACAAAAAAAAGTTTTTTCATTTTAATAAAATTACAGTTTTTTGAAAAGATATGCTATAATTTGCTTAAAGAAAGATACAATCTCAAATTAGCAGCAAAAAATATACGAATTCAAATAAAATGTAGCACTTAAATATAAACCTTAAATTTTTGCTTTCACGAAATCACAAGAAAGCTATGACACATAAAGATAATATGCTTCAGTCAATACACAACATAACATATGATATATTTGATTTCTACAATGTACACACGTGCCGAAAAGCGTAAATTTGTTTAATGTTTACAAATATATAAATTTAAAAGTGCAAGTTGTAGTCACTATTTCTGGTTTCAACTTTCAACCATTGAGCTAATGAGCGTTCAAAATAAAGAAGTGAACATGGCAAAAAATTCCTAGATTTTTGCCCTGCTTGGTTTGAAACATAGACCTATTATAATAGGGTGATCAGTTGTCCTCATTATCTGAGGACAGTCCTCATTTTTCAAGTGTTGTCCTCAGTTGCTTTCAACAGTTCTCATATCCTCATTTGTCCTCATTTTCGGACGTTTGTTCTCATTTGTCCTCATTTTTCAGTAATTTCCTTCTTTACTTAAAATTTCAACATTAGAGAAGCTTTTGGCCTTATTAGTTTTCAATACTGATTCTACAATTCAACATAACATTTAAAAAAATCACGATTTCTTGATTCATCCATTCATTTTTAAATCATGTCCATTACTAGGTAATACACAGAATATATTTTTCTATTGGTAGATTTTAGATTTTAGAATGGAAAAACAATTTTTAGCAAGACAGAAAACTGATTAAGTCAGGGATAGGAGCTGAACGCAGATTAAAGTCTGCAGCAAAAGTACCCGAGTATTACCCAATAATTCTGGTATCAAAAAAGTACACATAAAACTGTTTTGTTAAATAAATACTTGTCAAATCATGTTCTTAGACTGACTAATAACATGACAAGTATTTATTTAACAAAGCAGTATTAAGTGTACTTTTTTTAGACAGACATTTTTGCTAGTACTCGTATACTTTTGCTGCCGACTGTACCTTGTTGACATCTCCGGATTTTTTGCTCTGTAGTGAGTAAATAGTGCTACTAAAATGTCAACATAATAGCTCAGTTTGTAGAACATCAATGCTTTATGCCGTCAGACTAGAGGTCAATTCCTATTCCTAGCCTAACCGGGTTTTTGACATTGTTCAGATTGTCTTTTCCTTTTAAAATGTTATTTATTGGATCATTTCCATATGAAGTAGTTATGATTTCGTTTACACAAAAAACTTGGTCTATTCAACAGTAACAATTGTATTAAAATAGCTTATAAAAGTATTAACAGAAGTAGATATAAAATAGTTTGGTACAGTCGGTAACAAAAATGTCCGAACACTATCAAAAATTCCTATGTAAAAAAGTACACTTCATGCGGTTTTGTTAAATAAATCCTTATCGAATCCTGTACTTAGTGTAAGAACATGTTTCGATAAGGAAACAAAACCTTATGAAATGCACTTTTTTTATATAGGAATTTTTGCTAGTGTTCGGACACTTTTGTTACCGACTGTACATTCGTATCAACCGCATATCAGAAATTAATACTTTTGTATAAAGATAAACAGCATGGCCATTATATTAAATGAAGAGAAGTATAATGTGCACAAGTTTATGATAATGTTTACTGTAAATTCAATAATGCATAAATAATGTTTATCGTATAAGTTCAGAAGTAGCATAAATTTATCATAATGACGATTAATGGCTTCTTAGCTGCAAGTGGGGTTAATACAAGCTAATTTTATGCTATATTTTATGAAATTTTGTGTCCTCAGAAATGTCCTCATTTCAGGAGAGAACTGTCCTCATTTTTCTCATGGAAATGAGGACATTGCATAATTTGTCCTCATTTTGCATCAAAAAATCTGGTCACCCTATATTATAACATAGATATAGTAATTTATATAGATCTATCACCCCATGTTAACGTTAACGAGCAAAGATTTTTGATGCCGAAAAAGTTTTTTGGCATCAGCCATTAGAGAGTTAAAACTCGAAAATAATATTAGAACGAAATGTTAATGAATTTTGAAAATGCCGAAATATTGCGTGGCTTTTAAGTGTTCTAATAAATATATGAAAAGAAATGGGATAAGTTTTCATAAATAAATTATATTCAAGTAATTTATGAAAAATATAAATTTTATAATCAGTTGCTTTGTTTTTATTATGAAAGAATTACTGTCTTCATATTTAGTGGAATGCTTTTTCAAATTTTAATATTTTGTAAGATTTTATATTAGTAAGTAATATGGAATTCTCAAAATTCTTTTAAATGTAGTTATCTTAGCAGCCACGGAAGTTTTAATATATAACTAGTATGTTGTGACCACCACAATACTTTCTTCTATATATAATCCTATACAAATTTACGCAATACAAATTATTTGTTAAATTATAATTTATTAAAATTATTTTTCATGATGAATGCAGATGATTTTTATCTCAAAGAAGTATAATAATAAATACCGAAAGAAAGTAAGTCAGTTTTGTATAGACATGAGTATACTAGAGTATAGTAAAAAGAAAAGAAAGTAAGAGAAAGGAAAAAGAAAAGAAAGAAAGAAAGAAAAATGGATATCTAGGGTTGTTCATTCTCTTTTAGTACATACATTTTATTTGCTAAATTATCTTTGTCTATTCCCGTGTATATTTACTCGATAAAAGATATCTATAAATGGCCGTCTTTTTCCAAATGAAAAGGCATCACTTTTTCCCCCTTATTGATCAATCTATGTCTTATTACTATGTCTATATACAGTCGGTAACAAAAGTGTCCGAACACTAGCAAAAATTCCTATGTAAAAAAAGTACACTTTATACTATTTTGTTAAATAAATCCTTAACGAATCCTGTTCTTACACTGACTAAGAGCAGGATTCGACAAGGATTTATTTAACAAAACCGTTTGAAGTGTATTTTTTTTACATAGGAATTCTTACTAGTGTTCGGACACTTTTGTTACCGACTGTATTATAAGAGTGGACCATAGATTTAGTAATTTATATAGATCTATCATGCAACATGCAAAGATTTTTGATGCCGAAAATTTTTTTTGACATCAGCTGACCAGATCAATGTACCTTTATAAGAGAGAAGCGTTAAAAATTGCTACAATTATCCAATTATGGATGCATTTTTTAATTCCTAATAAATAAGGACTAAAAATAAAGTATTACTGATTAATAATCTACATTCTACAATTTTTTAAAACTTAGAAAAAGGCCTTAAAAAAATGAAGTCCCCAGAAAATGGGGACATTTGGTCAGTATAACCATATAGTGGTATTGAAACTGAGCATTGTATTGTAATAGAATAGAAAGTTGATAAGTTTTTAAAATGCCGCAGTATCCGCGTTTGTAATGATCGATAGATGGCGCTTTTATAAATATTGATGTTAGCATGAAGCTAGAGAAGAAGAAAACCAGCGCCGCGTTATGAAAACGGTCCCGATTTCGAACTGAGCTACTATACCGACTGCCCCTTGCGCCATCTATTGAACACTTTCTAAAGCAACATTAATTCTAAAGGAATTTGGGAAGAAAATAAGCAATTTAAATTGTATTTGAATTATAATAGACTTATTTTACAGGGTATCATAAAAATCACGTAGGAATATATAAATATATATAAATAATATTTCATAAAATACTTTATTTTCTTTCTTATTTTTCCCAATTTTATTTTATATAATTTTCGATGTTAGAAATAAATTTCAATTATTTTTTATACATTTTCCTATTTTTAAATGCTTCCATGTTTATTTGAAAGAAGTTTATTTGTTTAGATTGTAAGAAGTTTAAATAAATAAAATGAATGCGATGAAGATAAAATTTTCTTTGCAAAATAATCAACACATTTACTTCACCCCCCCCCCCCCCCCCCAATATGATAATAATGTTTTTTCTGACTTGGGTACTGGATATACTGACCAAACGTCCCCATTTTCTGGGGACAAATGGGGATGCCCTTTTTGGCATTTTTCTAAGTTTTAAAAAATTGTAGAAACTAAATTATTAATCAGTAACACTTTATTTTTAGTCCTTATTTATTAGGAACGAAAAAATGCATCCATAATTTGATAATTGTAGCAGTTTTTTTATGCTTCTCTATTATAAAGGTACTTTGATTTTGATCTGGTTAGCCTAGTACTGGACCTAGGTGTATCGCCTTTGTATTGATTTTTTTGAAAGGGACATAGCCTATATTTACTCGAGTTTTGAAGTAAATCACGAAAAACTGCAAACAGTTAAAGTGACGACTCTGACTGACTAAGAATCGAACCAAGCACTTCCCACTTACCAGGTTTCGAAAGCAGAACCTCACGTATACAGATGAAGTACATTTTATTTGGAAGAAAAAAATAACTGATAACATGTATGCTTTATATATGATGTAAAGATGACTAAAATTTTATCTAAATAAAATTCGCATAGTTTCTATGCTTTTTTTTTTTCTTAATCATTCCAATTTAAATTAAAAAATTTATACCGTTAGCTTTTAAAAATGTAAACAATTTTAATGAAAAGCTAAAAAGCGGCTATTTATATCACTATTCTTTTTTCTTTTTATCCATTAATAAAAATAAAAAAAATGTATTTTAACTTTTAAACTGTAAATATAAATATATATATATATATATATATATATATATATATATATATATATATATTAGTAAAAAAAAAAAATTAATTTATGAGCTGAAAACCTGAGAACTTTATAAAATATATTAAGCGTATTAAACTCGGTGGGATGAAAATAAAATTCTCCTTGTAAAATAATCAACACATTACTCCCCCCCCACCCTCCCCTGCTAATACTGTTTTATCTGCACTTGAGTCCTATACCTAGGTAGATTGCCTCGTATTGGTTTTCTTAAAGAGACCAAATCTGTTTTTTGCTCGAGTTTTTAAAAAGACCACAGAAAAGTCCGTTGAGGACTGTGACCTGGAATCAAACGGAGCACTTCACACTTACTAGATTCGAAAGCAGAACATAACGACTACTGTTGGAGCCCCGTGGCAGAAACACGGCGACATTGTCGCAGAATGGCACTGAGTCCTTGCAGAAAAGTTTTTCTTTTAGGAACAAAAAATTTTGTAATAAAAAAAAAAAAAAAAAAAAAAAATCCAATGCAGTAAATTGGATAAAACTGCTCTGCAGTATAAGTTTCGTTTTTGCAGAAGCTGCTCATTTCTGCAGAAAGGTACCAAACACCAAAAGGTTACATTGCTACAGCGATGCAACAAGGACAGAAAAACATTGAACGCTGTGTGCTCTGTGCGTATGGGACAGCATTCCCTCTCCGCACATGATCTGTGACGCGACAGCGCTGTCTTGCACGCTTTCGCTTATTGTCTGATTCGATTTCTCTTCTGTTTCTGTTCCTGTTTCAAACTATCCACGCGATCTTTGTAGGAAACTGCCTTTCCTTTTTAAATAAGTTTCTAATGTTCATTCCTATAATTCACCCTCCTCCCTTTTTTTTCTTGTTTCACACAATTAAAAGGATATCGCAGTCCGATCATTATGAACTTTCGATTTTATCTTTCTTACAGATGCTGCAAAAAACACATTCCTGGATTTTTTCCCCCTTGTCTATAAAATTGCCTCAACGTCTCTTGAAAATAGGAAAAATACCAAATCAATTAATTACTTTTATAATCCAATTGAAAACCACACAAATCATTGCACAATACGCGTTTAGTGCATTGCGTAATCAAAATTTACTGAGTCAGGACGGAGAGAAATACTATTTACAATAACTGAAACTCAGTTTAACTAGAATCAAAAGCTGAAAGTGGTGCAGAAAGAAAGAGAATGCTACGATTATGCAATGTTTTGATTTGCAGTTAAAAGTTTTTTAAAGGTTCAGTTATACAGCTGAAGAATCTAAAAAAAAAAAATAATAATTAAAAAAAAAAAAAAAAAAAAAAACTTAAAATAACTGTTTTTAAATTATTAGAAATAAATAATATATTCAAATCTATTGTTGAATTTCAACGGTGATGGCAAGGTGTACATGTTAAGGCCAACGATTGTGTTAGGGTTTCTAAGACTGGGAGCAGTGTCCTGTATGAGAGACTTTCTAAGGTGTCATTTACATGAGTTTCGGAGAAAATCACAGAAAAATTCGACTTACACGAATGATAATGTTCTCTGTGGGGAATTTACTAAGATGCTTCAGTCCGCATTCATGTTTTGGAGAAAATCAAGGAAAACTCTGAACTTTAACGACGAAGCATTTACCATTGGAGAAAGAAAAAGAATATTTTCTGTAACGATTTTTGAGATAATTGAAAACGTGATAACTCAGTTTTTATAATGCAGGGGTAATTCTAAGAAAATTTCGGATCTGAAAACTGGTTTTTCACAAAAATCGGCGGCTTTAAAAAAATTCTTCGCGAGAATTGCACGATAAAATTTCGTATTTTGAAGCCAATTGCAGAAATATATATTTCAGTAATCAAATACCAAAAAAAGGACATTGCTGAATTATGAGGTCTAAATAATTATATGTTTTTAGCAAAATTATACCTATTTTAGCAATTAATTTCAATTACGTAATTTTCTATAATTAGCAATAAAATAATTCATTATTTTAGTAAATGGCCACAAAATTGTTCCGTATGCCGCAAATCATCTTTGAAAAAAAATAAGAATTTCACCGATTAGCATCGAAATAAAGCTTATTTCAACAAATAATTCTTATAAATATGAATTTTGTTAATTAGCGGAGAATTGATTGCATATTTCCATTTCCACAACCGACTACAAAAATGTCGCAATTTACGAAAATCCGCTTTTAACAAATCGCGATCTTTATCGACAAGCAGCTAAATAATAGCATATTAAACGTAAATGTTTTACTATTAGTAGTCAAACGATCCCGTATTTCCGAAATCTACTATAAAATCATTCTGTATTTCGAGATTCAGCTTCGAAAATAAAAGTGCAAATTTTCTTGCTTAGCGGCAAAATAATTGAGTAGTCAGGATTCAGCTTTCAAAAGAATACGAATTTCATCGATTAGTAGCTAAATATTAGTGTGTTTCTGCAATCGCCACATAGTAAAAATGCGAATTTCAAGAATCAGCTTTGAAAAAAGCTTGATTATTATCAATTAGGGGGAAAATAGATTAGTTGCAATTTTACATAAATTTTTGACAATTAGCGATGAAATGGTCCGGTATATTTAATTTCAGTTGCTAAAGTATTGCATAATTTGGGATTATTCAGCTTTGAAAAAAGTATGAATCTCATCGATTTTCAGTATTTACGAATTCAGCTTTGAAAAGGGCACAAATTTCATTGGTTAGCAGCCAAATAATTGCATATTTCGGTAACTGACTACAAAAATATCGCGAATTTCAGGAATAGATTTTGAAACAAAGAAAAAGAAAAAAGGAAGTGAATTAATATAAATTATGTGCGAAATTATAGTGTATGTTATCAATTATTCGCGATTAAATGTAGATTTTGTAAATTTGTCGCGAAATAATTACGTATTTCAGTAACTGGCCATAAAAATTTTGCGAATTTCCATAATCCGTTTTTTGATTAGCCAGCGGCAAAAATAACATATTTAAGTACTTAATGGTAATTAAGAGTAAAATTTACCATATTTCAGCTATTGGCCGTAAACTTAATGCATATTTCATTAACCAGCTAAAAAAAAAAAAAAAAAAAAAAAAAAAAGTACAAGTTGTGTAAATTGGCACCTAAGTAGCCTTTTACAGAAGTTAATTCCAATTGAACATAAATTTTGTCAGTTAGTAGTGAAATTGTTGCTCTCAGGACCTATATTTTGTTTGGGTTTATTTATTTATTTTTTCATATATTTAAAAACAATTTTCTTCCTGTTTTTTTTTTTTTTTTTTTTTTTTTTTTTTTTTCGCTTCCTATTTTTTAAAACTTTTATTTTCCTTTCCCATTACTTTTTGTCTAAAGTTCCCTTTAGTTCTCGAATTAATAAAACAAAATTCAACTTTTATTTTTTCTTAAATGTTCCCTTTTAACTAATTTTCAATTTTTTTCTTGCGATTTTATATTATAGTTTAACAACATATTCTAAAAAACTCATTTGGCTATTGTTTTGTGGATTCATTGATAAGTTATTGTGTAAAAAATATTTTTATGTTTGAAAACTAAAAATTTGTATTAAATTTGTAAAATATATTTTTGTTAATTAAAACGTTTCATTACCTTAACACTCTTATTTTTTTATTATTTTTTTTTCCCTACAACAATAATTAAAATAAGGTCATGATGTTTCATTAACTTCGTAAACTAGTACTTTAAAATATGATTTACTTTTCTATATTATTGTTTAATCTATTAAAAACATTACAAATTATAACAAAATTAAATAGAGCAAATAGCTCTTCCCCATTTCTTCAGAAATTCTAGCTATAGGTAACATTTTCATGTGTTAATGTTTTAATTTGTGTCTTCTTATGAATCATTTTATTCATTTGGTTAATTTTAATTTTCTTACTGTTGTTTCGTAAAGATTATAATCTTCTTCTTCTTCTTCTTCTTCTTCTTTTTTTTTTTTTTTTTTTTTTTACTGTTTTTAATAATAATAATAATAAAATGTACCTTAGAGGTAAAGGACACCATGTTAGTTTTGTGAAAAGAGCACCATGTCCTTTATATGCATTTTTAGATTTATACAGAGGCGTTAAGCACTAATATACAGTTACTATAAAGAAAAAAAGACAGTGGAAAGAAAAAAAAGAAAAAAAAAATTTCATTTCCTTTATTTATAACAAATATATGTCATTGTAGCACATCAAAGACATGGAATTCACTCTTTTCACAAAATAGACATGGCGTCCTTTACCTCCGCAGTACAGAATTATCTCTTACCAAAAATTAATATGAGGTTATAAAGTAGAAAAATAAAATCATAGATTTGATATTAACCTAAACATTTTAGAAACAAAAAAGCTAGTCTTATTGGTAGTTGGCATACAAATATTTATTATTGAATGATATCGTCTTGCAGAAAGAAATTAGCTCTAGTGAGGTTTGTCGCAGAATGCCAGAAAAAATTCTGCCACAGGGTGTTGGAGTATGTTTTATTTCAAAGAAATATATATATGATGAAATGTATGCTTTGTGTATGCGATGTAAAACATATTTTAAAATTTTATATAAAACAAATTTACATTATTTCCATGCTAAAATATTCTTTCTAGTCATTCCGATTTTAATTCAAAAATTTATACCATTAGCTTTTAAAAATATAAACAACTAGCAGGCAACGCCCGCTTCGCTGGTCCCTATTTTTAAATGAATCACTATAATGAATTCTCAAAATTGCATTAATTTTTATCACATGAAAAAAAAAGAGAAACAAAATCTGAGTAGGAAAAATGTCGCACCGGGTTCTCACTGCCTTCGGAAAAAATTCCCAAAATGCTCTAACTCTTATTTCTATTATTTTCCCACTTCGCCCCCCCCCCCTCCTGTCTATCCTAATAATTTTACAAATTTGAAATATCCGCAATCGATTTGTAAGTATCAAAAACATCTATGCACCAGTTTTGAACGATATATCTCTTTTTTTTTTTTTTTACAGCTCTACTCCCCCCCCCTTCCCGCCCTCCCAATAATTTTAAAAATTCGAAAATATCCGCAATCGAATTGTAGGTATTGGAAACCTCTATGTACCAATTTTGAATGATCTAACTCTATTTTCTTTTTTTTTTTTTTGCCCCTCTGCCCCCCCCCTTCCCGGCCCTCCTAATAACATTATACTTTCAAAAAAATCCCCATTCGACTTGCAGGCCTCTAAAACCTATCTGTACCGATTTTGAACGGCCTAACTGTATTTCTATTTGTTTTTTACCATAGCCCCCCCCTTACCGCCCCCCCTTCCCGCCCCACCTAATAATTTTAAAAATTCGAAAGTATCCGCAATCGATTTGTAAGTATCGAAAACATCTATATACCAATTTTGAGCGATCTAACTCTATTTTTATTTTTTTGCCCCCCTCCTCCCCCTCCCCTCCCCCTTTCCCGGCCCTCCTAATAACTTTACACTTTCGAAAATATCCCCATTCGACTTGCAGGCATCTAAAACCTAACTGTACCAATTTTGAACGGCCTAACTGTATTTCCATTTGTTTTTTACCATAGCCCCCCCCTTGCCGCCCCCCCCCCTTCCCGCACCTCCTAATAATTTTATAAATTCGAAAATATCCGAAATCGATTTGCAGGTATCGAAAACCTCTATATACCAATTTTGAACGATCTAACTCTCTTTTTATTTTTTGCCCCCCCCCTCTCCCCCCCCCCCCTGCTGCCCCACCTCGGGGCTGAATTTCTAAAATTCCAGAAATTGGTTTTTAGATATTTGCATTAGCTATATTTTAGAGCAAAAATTTCACGCATATCTATTTTTTTGTTTGAGATATATAGGATTATGCGAAATCACGTTTTTACGCATGTGAAATCACGTTTTGCCCCCCCGCCCCCCTTGGGGACCGAATTTTGAAAATTCCAGAAATTGGTTTTTAGACATTTGTGTTAGCTATATTTTAAAGCAAAAATTTTACGGATATCTGTTTTTTTTGTTTGAGATATGAAGGATTTTGTGAAATCACGTTTTTCCCCCCCTCCCCCCCTTGGGGGGCGAATTTTGTAAAATCGCTTCTTAGTGGATGCCTGCGTCATGGAAAGAACATTGTCACAAAATTTCATGCTTCTAGGTCCAGGGGTTTGGTCTGGGCGTTGATAGATCACCCCCTCACTCAGGAAGTCTTCTTTTATATATATAGATTTTAGTTAAAAAATGAAAAGCGGCTGTATAAATCACTATTCTATTTTTATTTATTTATTTGATTCATTAATTAGGGAAAAAAAAAGTATTTTAACTTTCAAAAAAAAATAATAATAATAATAATAAATAAATAAATAAATAAAATAATAATAATAATAATAATAATAATAATAATAATTGTAAAAATTTTTAAATTTATGAACTGAAAACCTGAGAAATTTATAAAGTAACATTAAGTATAATAAACTCAATGGGATGAAGGTGAAATTTACCTTGCAAAATGATCAACACATTCACTTCAACCCCTTCTCCCCTCTAAAGTTGTTTTATCTGCCCTTGGTAGACCTCCCTTCCGTGGAGGATCAAAATTGTGATGGCATGTCTCCGGACCACCTCTAGGGGTGTGTCCCAGACCGTCGCCAATTGCCCATCTGCGCAGCACTAGTGCGACGTAAAAATCCAACCAACCAACCCTTGGTAAACCTAGATAGATTGCCTCTATATTGGAATTTTAAAAGAGACCCAGCCTGTATTTACTCGAGTTTTGAAGAAAACCACGGAAAACTCCGAACGATGAAGTTAACGAGTGCAACCTGAAATCGAACCAGGAACTTCACGTCAACCAGTTTATTTTAAAGTAAAAAAATTATTTAACTGGGGAAATGTATGCCTTGTATGCAGTGTAAAAGTTACTTCAAAGTTTTATCTAAAACAATTTGCATTATTTCTCTGCTAAAATTATATTTTTTAGTCATTCAAACATTTGTACCATTATTTTTTTTTTTTTAATGATAACGATTTGAATGAAAAGGAAAAATGTGGTTATTTAAATCGTTACTCCAAATTTATTTCTTATTCTTACAATAATAATAATAATAAAAGTTTTAGCTTTTAGAATGTTAGGATCCACTAACGGCCAAGAGGTCCTGTCATTGAAGCTGTAGACATGAGGTGCTGGGTTTGATCCCTGGTCGCACTCGTAAGCCTAGCCGTTCGAAGCGTTCGGTGGTTTTCTCCGAAACTAAGTTAAATACGGCTAAGAGATTGCCTTCCATGGGGTCTTTTCTTAGAAAGACCCCCATGGAAGGCACTCTCACACAGGCCTAGGATCCTAGTGCAACCAATCGGCCTCAATCCTAAAACCATAAAAAAAAAAAATTAAATTTATGAACTGATAACCTGAAAAGTTAATAAAATATATTAAATTTACTGTGCAAAAATCTCTTGCAAAATAATCAATACATTCACTTCAACCCCTCCCCCCCCTCCATAATATTGTTTTACCTAACTTAGGTCTTAGGTGGATTGTCTTCATATTGGTCATTTTAAAGGGACCTAGCCTGTATTTATTCGAGTTTTGAAGCACACCACGGAAAACTCCAACCGGTTATTTTGACGACCGTGACCTGGAATTGAACCAAGCCCTTCCCATTGACTAGCTTCGAGATCAGACCCATACTGCTACACTCTGAGCCTGTTTTACTTCGAAGAAAGATAAACTTGTGAAATATGTGCTTTGTATGTGATGTAAAAATGATCTTGAAATTTTATCAAGATCAAAAGTTACATTACTTCCGTACTAAAACTATTTATTTGATTCATTAATTTAAAAAAAAAGAAATGTCGCACACAATTAACAATTTTTAAATAGCTACAATTAATCCAAATCATCTAAAATTATATATATATATACACTGCATAAAAAAAGTAGACGGACACTTACTTGTAATACTTTAAAGCAGTTTATTTCTTTAATTAGAGATATGAGGTTCATTTCTCTAACATAATTATATTCTTGAGACCTCATACATTATTATTTTTTTGATATAGATTCAATCCTTTTGAATTATGTAGTTTAAAAATTCAGGAAACAAAAATGATGCATATTTGCACTGTAATTTTTCTTTAAAAAAGTAGACGGACACATCTTGTATCTCTAAAATAAAACGTTTTTAGTAAGGGGTTCGTCTCCCATTTGCTTTAATAAGTTCGTATACTCTGTTAGGCATCGAATCAATGAGATTCTGAATATTTTTTTGACAGAAAATTTCCCAAATGTTTGTAAGAGCTTCTTTGAGCTGGTGAATTGATTCACACCTGGCGTCCACCCTCATAAATTTTATGAACAAGTATAGCCCAAATGTTTTCTACAGGAATCATATCCAGACTCTTGGCTGGCCAGGGTAAAACTTTGAAGTTGTTCTCATGAAACCATTTTTTTTATATTGTTAGTGGTGTGTATTGGCGCTCCATCTTGTTGGAAAATCCAGTTTTCTCCTTCAAAGTCACACGTAAATGGCAAAAGCTCACTGCTTAGTGTTTCAATATAATCTTTGTGAGTCTGCTTCTTACTTAGGAACACTAAATTTGTCCTTTCACCATAGCCAACAGCTAGCCACACCATCACGCCACCACCACCAACATGCCGAGTAGAGTATACTTCGTCTTCTTTCTCTAAACTGTGCCAATAATATTGATATCCATCTGGGTCGTCTAAATTAATTTTTTTCTCATCTGAAAAAAACTACAGATATCCATTCTGTAGTCCAAGACGTATGGTTTTGAGCCCACTGTAGGCGTTCTGTCACGTGGTGATCCTTCCAGCATGAATGATGTTTTCTCTTTTTATATTGAAAGAGCTCTGAGTGCTTAATGTAGTTATAAATTGTCTGAGAAGTTACGTTAGTAATTCCTGTGCTTATTCGAACTCTGGGAATTGATGCTCCAGTTTTTTTTCAGCTCAGTAAAATTTTTTCTTTGTTCTCTAAGAGAAAGTTTCTTTGTCCGGCCACTCTTTTTCTTTATGCCTTGGGCTTCAGGAGCACGTAGAAAATCGCTGATGCTACTTTTGCTTATTAGGAGTAGCCTACTAATTTCTCTGACTCCTTTATTATTAACATTTTTCAGCGCTATAATCTGTCCTTTCTGGTAATCAGTTAGAGGAATTTCTCGTGGCATGGCGCATTCATCTCCAAGAAATTTAACTATGTAAAACCATCTTGTCAAGCACGTTAGCAATTGGCAAAATGCCAAATGTACATCTACATGCAAAACTGGTATACCGCAAGTAACACCCACTTAGATAATTGCAGTTTTTGACCAGTGTCCGTCTACTTAAAAAAAAAAAATATATATATTGTGCAAATGTATATCTTTTCTCTTTTCTGCATTTCCCTACACTAAAATTATAAATAATTGAATATTTTTATTTGTCTGTCAAAAATATGAAGATTGATAAGTATAAACATGTTAAAGAATTTTAATTGACATTTCCTATTAAACAAAGACGGGGTTTTAATAAATTGTAAAGAAGTGCCCGTCTACTTTTTTTATGCAGTGTATATGTATAAAGATGAAAGAAAGAAATGAAAAAAAAAAAAAAAAAAAAGTCAAATTAGTTTAACTATTTAGGAAAATTGGAAAATTTTATTTATTACTTAATATTTTAAAAATCATTATTAAAAAACTAATGTATCTTAGTTTTCAAAATTAATTGATTAAAATAAAAATGATAAAATTTTTAAATAATAATTTCTACATGAAAAATTAATATATCTTAGCATTTAGAAATAATGATTTAAAAAATAATAAGTAATAAATAAAATAAAAATACAAATGTTCAAATTATCCCTTTATTTCTCTATATTCTCACATTTAGGGGCATGACAATTTCTAGCCAAATTTTAAAAAATAAGTACCTAAAATTACTTAAATTTTATTAAAAAGTAATCATTTCCATATGCTTTCAATACTAATCTGCTATAACGGCTAATCTTTGCTCCATCTAGTGACCTGTTGATTAACTAAATTTTCTGGCCCGTTTTCCTGCCGAATCCCCTATGCCCGTATTTAGTTTTCCCTCCTCCCCTCTATCTTCATGGATGTTAGTAAATATAATAGACACGTGTATTTATTATTGTTGTGTTTGTGGTGCTACTTGCTATCTGTTCCATAAATTTTCTGCCATCACATCATGGAATATCGATTGCCTTTGGAAAAAATATTTCAATTTATTCCAAGTTCGATCGGCAAGTAGATGCTAACCGAAGATCAACAAATACTATTTTCTAATCATCTGATTTTGTGCGGAAAACTGATTTTGTGCTGATTTTGATACGGCCAACAGCTGATTGAGCTTCCCAGTTTTGCGAAACTTTGTAAATTAAGGACTAAATAATTTTCATTTGAAAAAGAGGACAGATGACGAAAAACATAAAAAAAGAAGACTTTTTAGTCCTGCAATGTTTGCTTTTTTTTTTTTTTTTTTTTTTTTTTCGTTTAAGAGGACAGAGCGTTGAGAAAGAAGACTGTCCTCTTAAAAAGAGGATGTCTGGTCACCTTACCAAAGATTAGCATGATTTTACGTTTTTAAATAAATAAATAAATAAATAAATAAATCCTTTTTTTTTTCTTTTGGTAGTACCATATACTGTAAGAATTCTATCTACATTTAGACCGAAATTTTACTCGCCAAAGTAAAATTTCCACTGGCGGAAATTTCGCGCCCTGCACTAAGCGACAAAAAAAAAAAAAAAAAAAAAAAAAAAAAAAAGCCGCACTGCAGAAAAAATGACTTATACCTTTTTTATTTGTAATAACTTTAAAATTAATGTTTGAAACAAATAAAACTGTCTCTTTTGCATAATACCAAAGGGATGAAATGATATCTACGTACATTTTCGAATAAATAATTCGCTTTATTGCACTCTACGAAGCACTTCTTAAAAATCTGCATAAAACTTTCTTTATAAACATAATGCAATAACCATACACTTTGTATTCTATTAAGATTTATTATATTAAATAAACAAGTTATATTTTAATATATAAAAAACTATTTATTTGTTAGATCTAAGCAATTTTTTACTAAAAATATGTATTCTGCATTGGGTTAATTCCGCATTTATATGGAATTGCTGCTTTAATGCGCAATGGCATAGTTTTATAAAGTGTTTTAATACAAACCTCAGAAATTTCAATGTGCCAAGTATCACAAATAATTTTTTCTAGTTCTGGCAGAGTTATAGGCTGCAAATTTCGAATCCTCTCCCATCTCCCCTGCCTTTTTATAGACGAAACATTTTCGAGCGGATCGCGATTAGGACTATTTCAATGTCTGGTAAAGAAGAAATTCTACTATATCCTTTGTGGGATTTAACTTAAAGTGAAAAAAGATATGATTATTTACAGAATTATAGGTTCTAATGGGAATGGATAGGAAATTTTGACAATTTGAAGTGAATAAACTTACCACAGACACCGTGTAGTAAGGTGCATTATCATCTTGAAATGCTGTTTGCGGAAATGTCCAAGATACCCCCGAAATAGTCGGTCAGGCACCACTTTTATAAAGATTGTGTTTCATTTCGAGTTAATTGATCCCTTGAGCATAAAAATTTGCCCGACTGTTTGAAAAGTTATGCACCTCCTTACCATAATATACGGAGAATATGTCACTGTTTTAAAAGTGCGATTTTCATTAAGTCGGTCATATTTTCGTTGTCAGATCTGCTTGTTTTCTTTATCTCGAAATAAGTTAAACTTGATTCATCAAAGAGAACCAGTTCAGCCCAATAATTAACGAATCATTTTTTATTTTTTTTTAGCCGTCTGAGGTCTTGCTTTTGTAATTCTCTTCACTAAGAATGGATTTTTTTCAATTTTTCTGTCATTTAATTTAAACCCGCTTTGTTTAATAGTTGCTGTACTGTAGCTAAAGAAATTATGCTGCTAAATACTTTTTCTGAATCTCTTTTATGTTCTAAATGTAATACAAACCGATTTTATAAGCAATGGCTTTTTAACTTACGGTTATCTCGCTTGGATGAGCAACATGGCCGCCTAAAACAAAATTTCCAGTTTAAACGGCCAAAAAATCTTATATCTTGCTAAAAACCCTTTTACCAATATTTCGTTAATATTTATCTATTTTGCCATCTCACGTATTAAAATATTTTTTGATTTTCATTCAAAAATTAATATTTTTTGTGGCATCGTTAACTGCCTTATCCTTACCATTTTTGAAATAATTTCTAAAATTACAATTTTCCTGACAATTGCACTTTGTTTTTAACACTGGACTTAAAGGTAAAGTGTATGTGAAGGACAACATAATAAAATCTGTTCGAAAATTTGCTTTTTAAACGATAAAATTAGCGGTTATAGAAGGCGAAAAGGAAAATATCCAAGTGAGGCTTTTTTTTTGTCGCTTAGTGTATATATTTCTTTACATTACATGATTTATTACATCACATTGTTTTATCACTTACATTAACCCGGAAGATTATCAAATTAATTTTAATTCACTTCTTGGCAGTAATAAAACTGTTGTATAAAACTATTTTTGTCTCTAGGGTATCCAGAAAGATCTTTCGACAGCATGCCGAAATTTTTTGCATCAATCTTCTGATGTAATTCGGTTGAGTTTGATATATTATGGATTTCAAGTATTTCCGAGGAAAAAAGTCATTTGGACACAAATTTGGAAAGCAAGTGAGCTTTCTAAAAATGCTTTATCTTAAAAAAAATTTCCAATGTCCATTTGTTTAGCGCAGAATATCTCTTCTTGATAAAAAATCATTCAACCAACAAACTTTTTCAATCGGCTAACCCTTTTCCCATATATTGCTCTCCTATGCTGGAATATAGCCGTCCCGTGCACGGGAAAAATTGCAACATATAACTCTTACTTATCAGCCGTTATGCACCTAAATTGATTCAGCTTAGCATTTCATAATGGACCTCTCGCATACAGGGATGGAACACGGCCGCAGAACTCATACCAGTATCAATGTAACAAAAATTTCTACTTCTCAATTCAACGATATTATACGTAGAGAAATTTCTTAAATAAATACCGGTAGGAATTCTGCGCCCGTGTTCCATCCCTGCACATATCAGACTTTCTGCAATTATACACTATAGTTGATTAGACTCCAATATTGCACTATTCATGGAAAGAAAAGATGCCAGAGCCTCCGAGGAGGTTGGACTTCTGACCCGGTTATACCCCCAGGCACTGGGTACCCATTTTAGTCGCCTTTTACGACATGCATAGGCTACAGTGGGACAATTCTAAACCGGTCCCACACAGGCTAAGCTCTTCAGTATCCATCTAGCTCCCTCGCATCAACTTCTCTATTTCTCAAGGGTCGTTGATGTCGCTACGGCTGTCTTGGATACCTTCGGTTCTATTTGACTCCTCTGCACCAACTTCTTGGACAAGACAAAAACAACAACAGTTGATTAGATATGATATAACCTTTCCGTAAATGGGAGAAATCGCGACATAACAGCGCCATCGTATAGGTGATTTGCACCAGAAGTCGGTAGGTGCCAATTTATGTCAAAGTGCAACTGAATGTAAACTTTTAGGAAATTCTGTGCTTTAGTTCTTGAGCAAGAGTTAGCAGAAAAATTTTGTCACACAAACACGCAGATACACACAAACAAATATTTTCTAAAAGTCAAATCATGTTCTGGATTTCTCAGAATGTGTAAATCAATTTAAAGTCGAAACTTTTTACGAATCCCCAAAATTCTTCTACTGAATGTAGAAGAAAATAAATAATAATTCATAATTGGGTAAATTTTTGTCAGTCTTCCTTTAGACTTTCTCCTCCCTTCTTCCAGGATTATATATATGGGTTAATGATTAAATACCAATAAAAATTATTTTTGTTTAAATTATGTTTATGTTATGTTAATATTATGTTAATATTGTTGCGTACTTGGGGGTTCGTGAGTTGTCTGAGAATGAAAGGCCAAACGTACAAAAATTCAGTAATTTATTCACAGAAAATTCCAGAAAAATGCAGGTCTATAAACCAAGTATCAGCTTCAATTCAAACAGTAAACACAGCTTAAACAACAGCTGTCAATAGCAAATCCACAGTACAAACTGTATAGCAATAACACATAAAGCAAGTCTCTTCCAAAGAGGCTCAAGAGCAATGCAAGCACTAGCGAAGCTGGCTGAAGACTGAACTGAACTGACCGCCTTGGCGAGGAAGCGCTCCTTATATACTGTTCCATGGAACCCAGATTTTTCGAGAAAACTCTAGAAAGTGGTCAACCAATCAACTTACAGCTTCCATATTTGGTATATCCCATATAAGGATTTTCTCGCCAAGGTCGCCAAAAAAATCGCCAAGGTGGGAGAAAGTCGCCAAATTTGGCGCCAAATCCATTACCTGCCTTATTGGGCTTTTTAAGGCTTTAAGGGGAAATAAGGCTATTTCAACGCTAAAATGACTAGAAATGGACAAAATTAGCCTAAGCCTCTTTGAAAGAATTTATACAAAAATAAACACAATTATTTACAATTTTGTAACACTGCCCCCCTCCCAAGGACTGCACGTCCCGGGCAGTGCAACCCTTGGTTAAGAGGCGAAACTAACCAAATTTACACAATCTCAAATACAAAAACTAAGTTGCATATAATGACAAAATAGAAACAAAAATCAAGTGAGAAATATTTACAAAATTCACAAATATGTACAAATATGTATATACAAATATTTACATTACGCATGCGCAAATTTTACCAGTATTTACATTTTTAATTTTAATATTACCGTTACTTGTGGTACTTGGCTAGCCTATTATAGTGCACCACCTTCGGTTTTGATGAAGGTGTTTTAGTGATCCGCACCACTACATCATTCAGCCTTTTTAAGACTGTGTATGGTCCGTCCCAGTTGCACTGTAACTTGGGAGAGAGTTCTTTGCGTCGAACAGGATTCCACAACCAGACCTTCTCTCCTTCCTGGAACTCATGTTGTGTAGCCTTTAGATCGTACCTTGTCTTCATTTTCTCCGTTGCCATGTTAATCCGCTCCCGAGCAAAGTTGTGTACGTCCTCAAATCGTGCCTGGAGATCTTGGATGTACTCCTCGGGCGATGAAGGCGCATCGGGTGGACAACCAAACAGGAGATCACAAGGGAGACGAAGTTCACGTCCAAAGAGCAGCTGGGCTGGAGTATAGCCGGTGGTTTCATGGACAGCACTTCGATAAGCCAGTAGGAACAATGGCAACTTCAAGTCCCAATCTTGCTGGTTCCTTGATACTAGAAGGGAGAGGTTATTCAGGATGGTACGGTTGAACCTCTCGACCATGCCGTCCGACTGGGGATGTAAGGGTGTTGTCCGGGTTTTGTCTACGCCGAGTAGTTGACACAGTCCTTTGAAAACATCAGAGGTAAAGTTCCTACCTTGGTCGGTATGAAGTTGTAGGGGCGTGCCGTACCTTGACACCCATTGCTGCACTAGGACCTCTGCGACTGTGCATGCCTCTTGATTGGGAATGGGATATGCCTCAGGCCACTTGGTGAAATAGTCCATCACGACGAGGATGTATTTATTTCCACTGGAGGTCCGTGGCAAAGGACCCAAGATGTCGATTGCAATCCGTTCAAATGGTGCTCCCACGTTATACCGTTGCAGTCTTCCTCGCCTTTACGTGCCGCACAAGCATCACAGGATTTACACCATTTCTCCATATCCTCCTTTGCCTTGCACCAGTAGAAGCGTTCCCGAACTTTCTGCAGAGTCTTCATTACCCCAAAATGGCCTCCGGTAGAGCTACTATGCAGTTGTTCTAAAACATCTGGAATTCTTGATCTTGGCAACACTATCTGCCATCGGAAGCTTTTCCCATCATCAGATTCCCACTTTCTGTATAATACGCCGTTTCTGATATGAAGAGAGTCCCAAAGTGCCCAATAACTTTTCGAAATGGGACTAAATCTGGAAATGTCCTGCCAGATAGGTCTGTTGTTGGTCGTCTCCTTCAGCTGTAATATTGGCTTTATGTCAGGATCTTCCAACTGGGCTTTTCTAAGGTCTTCGTCACTCCATGGATCGGGATCTTGATCTGATGGTGTTGAGACGGTAACTTGGCAGGCAACCGGATTTATCGGCAGGTATTTCTGTTCGGCTCTAGAGCAGTACTTGCAGCTTTCCGAGCAGGGCTTCCGTGACAAGGCATCTGCATTACCATGTAGAGTTCCTTTACGATGACGTATCTCGAAGTCATATTCCTGGAGGCGTTGTATCCACCTGGCAATCTGTCCTTCCGGGTTCTTGAACTGGAGCAACCACGTTAAAGATTCATGGTCAGTCCGGAGCAGGAATCTTCTGCCATAGAGATAATGATGGAAATGTTCTATGGCTTTTACGATGGCGAGTAGCTCTTTCCTGGTGGTACAGTAATTTCGCTCTGGTTTAGACAGGCATTTACTCCAATAGGCAATGACATGTTCTTGACCATCAATTTCCTGCGACAGTACAGTACCGACACTCTCATGGCTGGCATCTGTATCAAGTATGAACTGTCTGTCGGGCTGTGGATACGTCAAGATAGGCGATGATGTTAAGGCCTCTTTAAGTCGCTTGAACGCATTTTCACATTCATCTGTCCACAGGAACTTCTGTTTGGCTTCCGTCAGCTTGTGGAGTGGTCTGGCAATATTTGAGAAACCCTTGACAAACTTCCTGTAGTAAGTGCATAACCCCAGGAAACTTCGTAGTTGGTGTACATTTTCAGGGCGACTCCAGTTCTCGACTGCAGAGATCGTCTCAGGATCAGTTCTCACACCTTCGGCAGAGATGATATGGCCGAGGTAGCTCACTTCACGACGGAACAAGTTACACTTGCCTGGATTCAATTTGAGGTTAGCCATTCTGAGTTTCTCCAGCACCTTTCGGATGTTTCGTAGATGGTCTTCAAAGGTGCGCCCCACAATGATAATATCATCCAAATACACCAGACAGGCTTCATAGGAAAGTCCTTTTAGCACTGTCTCCATCAGGCGTTCGAAGGTGGCAGGTGCATTACATAATCCGAACGGCATAACTTTAAATTGCCACAGTCCTTGTCCCGTGGTGAATGCAGTCTTCTCACGATCATCAGGATGTAATTCTACTTGCCAGTAACCGCTCTTCAGATCCAAAGTCGAGAACCATCTATTGCCAGCAAGTGTGTCTAATGTGTCGTCAATTCTGGGAAGAGGGTAACAGTCTTTCTTCGTGATGTCATTCAAACGACGATAATCCACGCAAAATCTTGTTGAACCATCCTTTTTTCGCACCAGTACTATGGGAGAGGCCCAAGGACTCGTTGATGGCTCGATGACATCATTGTGCTGCATTTCACTTAGAAGTTCAGTGACCTCTTCCTGTTTAGCAAATGGAAGTCTTCTTGGATGTTGTTTGATTGGAGAATGATTTCCTGTATCAATTCTGTGCTGGGTGATGTTCGTTCTCCCGACGTCTTCAGGTGTTCGAGAAAAAAGGTCTTTAAATTCTTGGAGTAGCTTCACCGCAGCACATCTCTGTTCCTTTCCTAACTCTGCATTCTTTAGTAATTTCGTTGTTAATTGTCTTGAAGACTTGGATGCGGTTGATTGCGTGGGACGGTTGATGCATGTAACAGGAGTGCAGGTTGCTAACACCTCATCCTTCTTCACTGTCCGGACCTTATCGCTGATGTTTGCGACTCTCACAGGAATAGTACTCTTTGAGAGATCAACTAGAGATGAAGCTACCAGAACTCCTCTTGGGCTCTTTTCTGTATTCGGGTATTCAATCAGTCCATAGCGGAAGTATTGCTTTGTGGGAGGTGTTCCTGAAACTATTTTCTCTGTGTGTGGAGGGAGGGAAATTTCCGACTTAGCTGTTATCTGGCAAATTGTCTGAATGTCTTGATTTTCAGCGTTGAACACAGAGATGTCTTCCGAACTCGAATGCAGTTCATTATTCTTGAAGTCCAACTGAAAATTAAATTTTCTCAGGAAATCAATTCCAATGATTAAAGGATCTCTTATATCAGCCACATATGCCATATGATGGTAACTGGCATTCCCAAAAGTGATGGTCAAGTTCATTTTCCCATATATTTTGATTTCGTCTCCGGTCACAGTCTGAAGCTTAACACAGGGCGGCGTCCAGATGATCTTCTCTTTTAGTTCTCTAGCCAAATCCGTTATAATGATGGTCACGTTGGCTCCCGTGTCCAGAATCATCCGGCAGGTGGCGTTGTTGACTTGGCCATAGACGTGAAGTCCATTATCGCCTCTACTCATCGATGAAACATGAAATACTGTAAATTGGGGCTCTTTAACTTTAGGCAACCTCCGCCCCGCGAGATTGCCTCCTCTTAGTTTCCCTGCAGTGATGGTGAAACCGGGTGATTTCCTATAGTTGGTCGTACGGGGCAGTTCCTCTTCACGTGACCATCCCCTCCACAGCCCCAGCACTTTATCTTCCGGTCCCTTATTTCCTTATTATTCTCCAGGCTGCGCAATCTCTTTAAGATCTCTTCGATACTTCTCTTCATTTCATTTTCACCAGCAGGCGTATCGTTTAATGAGACTGCTCTTATGGTATGGCTGTCTTTACGGGAGGCTTGTTGGGCTGCCTCTATCCTAAGTGCATAGCCTAAAGCTGATTCTACGTCTCTGATGTTGGAGAGTCTCAGCGCTTTTTGAATTTCTGGATCACGAACAGCATCGATAAAGTACTGAAGAGCTAAGTCGTTTCGAGTGTCAGCATGACAGTCTGAGAATGCTAGGTGTGACAGTCTCTGAATGTCCGCTGCCAGCTCTTGCAAACTTTCGCCCGTTTTCTGGTAACGAGATTTTAGCTGAAGGCGACTATAGTCCTTAGAACACTTCTCTCCGAACCGTAGCTCCAGTGCTCTAGTCAGGGCCTCGAAGTCGTTCCTTTCTTCTTTAGAAACATTTCTCAGGATCTCGGCTGCATCTCCCCGTAATGCTGCTGCTAAGTGGACTGACTTGGCGGTAGAGTCCCAGCCGTTAGCTTCAGCAACGATGGAAAACTGCGTCTTATATACATGCCAGGAGGAACTGCCGTCGTAGGTGGATAGCTTAATAAATTCGTGATTCTGGCTTCTTCTCTCTTTCTTTTCTGTTTCCTGGGGCATGGATTCTAACTTTTCTTCCACGAAACTCCGTTCTATTTTCGTAACACTCTCTTCAACCTTCATAACATTTTCTTCTATCTTCACAGCTTTCTCTTTAACCTTCATAACATTTTCTTCTATCTTCATGGTTTTCTCTTCAAAACTTTCTTCTATTTTCAAAACTTTCTCTTCTATTCCATCCATTCTATTTTCCATCACCGTTAATTTACCCTCGATTGATTCTTTCACCGTTGAAAGCTCTCTCTTCATCTCATCTTGATTAGATTTAATTTCTTCCTGAACTTCACCCATAGTGTCTTTCAACTCTCTTTGCGATGTTTCCATTTTCTCTTGTGCTACCTTCATTTCTTCAGTCAAACCGTCTTTCAACTCTCTTTGCGATGTTTCCATTTTCTCTTGTCCTGTTTTCATTTCCTCTATCAATTCAGATCTTAACTCATTCATCTGAGCAGTGAGTCCTTCTAGAAATTTCTTCATTTCTTGTTCCATAGCTCTCGTTATCACCATTCACAGACAATCCCCGCTTTTGACACCAGAAATGTTGCGTACTTGGGGGTTCGTGAGTTGTCTGAGAATGAAAGGCCAAACGTACAAAAATTCAGTAATTTATTCACAGAAAATTCCAGAAAAATGCAGGTCTATAAACCAAGTATCAGCTTCAATTCAAACAGTAAACACAGCTTAAACAACAGCTGTCAATAGCAAATCCACAGTACAAACTGTATAGCAATAACACATAAAGCAAGTCTCTTCCAAAGAGGCTCAAGAGCAATGCAAGCACTAGCGAAGCTGGCTGAAGACTGAACTGAACTGACCGCCTTGGCGAGGAAGCGCTCCTTATATACTGTTCCATGGAACCCAGATTTTTCGAGAAAACTCTAGAAAGTGGTCAACCAATCAACTTACAGCTTCCATATTTGGTATATCCCATATAAGGATTTTCTCGCCAAGGTCGTCAAAAAATCGCCAAGGTGGGAGAAAGTCGCCAAATTTGGTGCCAAATCCATTACCTGCCTTATTGGGCTTTTTAATGCGTTTTTAAGGGGAAATAAGGCTATTTCAACGCTAAAATGACTAGAAATGGACAAAATTAGCATTTTATCAACTTACTAAGCCTCTTTGAAAGAATTTATACAAAAATAAACACAATTATTTACAATTTTGTAACAATATTATGTGTATTACTTTTGTTTATGTTTTAAATGAGACAAATTATTCTTTAAATGGATAAATTTTAAAATTCAAGTCTGCGAGCTAAAAAAAATCTGGAGAGAAAAAAAAAATGCAGGTATCTGCAGTTTTCTTTCTCTTTTTTAGCTGGACTGTTCATCTCAAGTTCAAAAATTGAAAGTATTTTGTTAAAAGGGACTCACTTATAATCAACTTTTATTTAATGTAATATTTATTGTCTGTAATTTTGTTTATTAACGACATAGAATTTGTACTTTACGTTTTCAAATTTTATAGGTTTTGCGATTTTTGAAAACAATGGCTGGAATGTATATAGATGCGTGTAATGTGTTTTTTCGAGGGGGTGTTTTTTAACGGCATTATTCAAAAGATGAAAAAAATTAGGGATTTCAATTTCACAATCTACAATTGTTAGAAAATTAGGGGGAAAAAATTAATAATAATAAATAAATGACATAGCAAAACTAAAAGGTTAGACAAAGTACGTTTTTAAAAGAACTAGAAAAGCTCTATCTGAAGAAAACATACATGCATATTTAAAAAAAAAAAAAAAAAAAAATCAAAATAACATCAGTACCTATTCTACCAAGCTAAAGAGAAATAACGAAAAACTAAATGTATCTCTACACACAGTAAATACAACTATTCATAAAAAACTCAACGCAAAAATTGTAAAAAGACCAATTTTCCCAGAGTTACTGAAACCCAGATGGTCAATTGTAAGAGAAACTGAAGGAAGAAATATTTTGTTGACTTACAGTAAAAATATTGTTTCAACTGTTATAACATTATTGTTAATTCTGTAATTTTAAATGTGACCTTTACTGAAAAGAGGTAGAAATTCGCATCTTCTATAAAAAAAGGTTTGAAACACAATCTAAATGATGAATTTGTTAAACAACTTATCACATTATCAAGTGTATGCTTTAAGTGAAAAATATAAACTAAAGGTTCAGGATGAAATAGAGAGAGAAGGACTTTTGTCGAATTCACGATGTAATTAAAAAATACCACATGCTTAATTGATTGTATATTTTACAGAATTATTTTCAATAAATATGAAAGTTTAAATTAAGAATGAATAAATCTTTCTTTTCTTCAGTGATCTAGTTCTAGAACATATGCAAATAGAAATGTTACAAAAACGAGGCGAAAGTAATTCTAGATTCTTGCTAGGAAGGCGTATCGGTATTTAGTGCACAGATGTTCTTTTATTGTAATGCAAATTAAACTTTCGTTTAAAATAAAGAAAGAGTCTAAAATAGATCAAGGGAAGTAATCAATTTAATTTTTATGCTTTAAAAAGCATGTTTCAAAAACACATTACGATTTACATACATAAACAATGAATCCTTCAATACTTGGAATACCTCTTACTTAATAAATGATTAATGTCCATAGTTGGTACTACGTTCTTGATTGTGTGTGAAATAGTTACAGTAATATTTTATCATTTTATTATTTCCCCATCATACTATAGGTATGGCGAACTTAGGTTTTCGTGAAATTTTTCGACCTCGGTTTTTTGACGTTTTTACACGTTTTGAGATGTGAGGAGTCCAAAATTAAAAATCCAATGCGGCGCCTGTCTGACTTAGATGTTAGTTTGCTAGTGTGTAAGTAGATAAGTGTGCTAATACATTTGTTTGTTAGTTTGTGTACACAATAACTCAAGAATGAATGATCGAAAAGACGTAATTATTCGAAATTTACGATTTTCGTAACATGGGAGAATAGAGAAAAAAAATCGCCTAAATACGTATTATGAGAATTTTTTTAATCGTGAAAATATTGAACCAGTTTTAAAATATCATTTATGATACTGGCATGAAAATAACTGATTATGACATTATACTTTGAAAACTTTGTAAGATATTCGAAATTTACGATCTTCTTAACATGCCAGAATAGGGCAATATTTCACATAAAATTCTATTATGGGGATTGTTGGATTGGAAATACCAGGATGTTGCATGGAAACTGAAATATGATACCGACCCTAATAAAATTAAACAATAAATAACTATAAAAGCAAATGTAACAAAGTGGAGGGAGGGTAGTCTGCTGGGTGGGACATTTCATTCTGCAATCTTGCTGAGTGATACTTATTTTCTTTTAACATGTATATAGTAGAAGCTGTAGTAGATATTTATGAAAACGGATGTTTGATGATAAACTGTGCAGAGTCTACCTGTGTCAACTAGTTTAAATAAAGAATCTTTAAATTAATGTGATATCAATGCATAATACTGTTTTAACAATCATAAAAGTTTTATCTAAGTAATTCATTTTGACTTTTGAGTTATTCTCTTTTTAAGGGATTGCATCTGCATCGTTCATTAGAAGCAAAGAATCGCAAACTAACTAGTGTTTTGTGGCCATTACAAAACTTTCTTCTATTATTTCTTATACATATTCTTATAATTCAAATTATTTATTAAGACTATTATTCATCAAAATTGTTTTCTATGATGAGTCTAGACGATTTTTATTTCAGAAAAGTATAACATTATATGTCGAAAGAAATTCAATTCTGTTCTCTAGAGTCGATATATTAGGAAATGTATTTTTTTCATAAAAATGCTTTTGTAAAATAAATAAATAAATAAAAATTAAATTATCACATATCTATGTTTCAACCTTTCATGATATAGGTATTGACGAATTCTTTTGCAAAATAATTGAAACTTTTTACCACCCAGGTTGTATTTCCACCCCCAGAAGGGAAGAAGCGATGTTTCTACATATACAAAAAATTTATCCTGGTTGACTATTACTATTACTATTATAAATATATTTATATTTTAAATTTCACAATAATTAGTTGAAAATTATCCTCATTATTTACATTTATATGAAATTTTTTCATACCGTACTGAAAATCTTCAAATTAAAACAGGATAAGAACGGTACCAGTTGAGCGATATGCACCAAAAGATAATCAGCACCAACTTAGGTCAAAGTCCAACCAAATATAAACTTATGTTCAATTCCGTTCACTGGCTCATAAGCTATACAACGTCCACAAAATTATAGTAACACAGACAGACACTTGCTAAAAATGGTGAAAACGTGTCCAGGGCATCTCAAAACGCATAAATCCACTGAAAACCGGAGATCAAAAAATTTCACGAAAGAAAGAAAAAAGAAAAAGAATTCTAACATGAAAACATCAAATTGTAGACATGAAACTCTAACAGATGAGACAGCGATGAAAGAAGGCGAGAAATATTTCCTTATAAAGGTCATGTTTAACGGCCCTCTTCACTTACCGTCGCCGGAAGCCCGAGCTAATATTATTCTACGGGGAAATTTTCTTTACAAATAACTTATTAACTAATACATATTTTTAAATTCTGTTTTCACATTCAGAAAATTCCCAACAGTTAAATTGACGGACCTTTTTTAAAAATGTATTTTTTTAATTTTTTATATTTTATTTTGAAATTGCAAAATGAAAAAAATTCACATATTGAAAATTCGTATTTTGCAGCTTTAAAATAAAATATAAAAAATTAAAAAAATATTTTGTTTAAAAAGGTCCGCCAATTTAACAGCTGGGAATTTTCAGAATGTGAAAACAGAATTTAAAAATATGTATTAGTTAATAAGTTATTTGTAAAGAAAAATTTCCCATAGAATAACATTAGCTTCAATTTCCGGCGGCGGTGAGTGAAGAGGGCCCTTAAAAGTTAATTATAAATACAATGTCAGTAGTTCGATGGATGAATTCAGTGGTTTATGATTTATTCATTGATATTCACCATATAATATATTTTGATTAATCTAGTTCTTGTAAAATGCACCAAAAAATTAGTGACGGTGATGTAAAGATTAAGGCCACCAATTGTCCACGCTTGGGACCAGTCACCACTGATATAAAAAAATGTTCAACATATGCAGGTACGAACACAATTTGAAAGTAGTGAACTAATTGTTGTGTGTTTTTTCGATCAGTGGTGTTTTCCTAGAAAGTTCTGAACAAACAATCTGGTACCTTAAAATTTATAACAGTTCAAATGATCCTCAATCATTATTAAAGTAATTTGCACCCTGCACATGCTTGAAAACTTAACAGCAATGTTCATGATTTTATTCGACATACGACATATTGTATGACTTCTGATAATTGAAAACGAAATTGCATTTTTGCTTAGTACTTCATATTATACAGACATAATCCATAATGTTTAAAACTGGAAATAAATTATACTGTTATAACTTTTCAAAACAAGTCCCAAAATAATACTGTAAAGGATTACAACTGCAACCTTGATCTCAATTTATTAAGCCTTTGATAAAAGATTTAAGATTAAATTCAACAATGTTTTGTGCTATATTTCCATCCAAATTTTATTTTAAAGATTACAAATTAAAAACCGTTTTGAAAATATATATGTAAAAATAAATAAAAAAATAAAAAAGTTTTTAATCAATGAACGTTTCATATTATAATTCTACAAAAAACAATAAATATTTGGGAAATAGCACTTTGTAAAACATTTTACTTTCGAAGGTGTATCAAGGAAAACTATTTATGGAAGGATTGTAGCGCAATAGAAAATCAGATATTTGAAGAAAAGCAGGTAATGATGAAAAACATAGCAAAAAAGAAAAAAAGAAAAAAAAAGAAAAAAAGAAAAAAAAAAAAAAGAAGTTAAAAAGAATTTTTCAAAACAAGGTTAATATTAGTCAAAATCAAATTGCATGTAAGTTTAATTGTTAACAACAATATGTAGCATAAATAATCAGTTTGCATTAAAAATGAAAAAAGAAAAAATTACAGAAGTGCAATCAAATCTAACAAAGCGAATTACCTTTGGATTAAAAATAGAAAAAAAAAAAAAAAATGTTCATTTTATTCTATAACTATTTGGAAATGATATCTATTATCTATTATCTACCTGACATACAATATATGCTCCTCAATCTATATAATATTTCTCTAACGTGGACCAGTTTCATTTATTTTTTGTCGAAACGATACGATACGCGAGGATAAAAAAAATAATATTTATACATGAACAATATTTAAGCACGCGGACTTAGCTCAATGGAACTAATAAGAAATGACGACATTTACCTGATGAGATTATTTTATGAAAAAAATGTATCTTTAACAGTTCTTTCTTCAGAATCTTTGCAAGCGTCATTTTAAACCTAACAATATTTTAAAGATATATACAGAATATGAACTTTTGCGTCATAAAATGACTAAAAAACACAATCATAAAAAAAATATAATCAAAATAGGAATTATTTTATTTTATTTTATTTATTTATTAAAAAATAATAATAATAAAAAGTCATCGCCAACATGACGACAAGAATTTAAAAAGCATCGGGGGAGTCCTATATTAAAATTGTACTGCCTGTGGAAGTATAAAATTGGGTCGTGAACCATAAATTTTATTTGGAAACCTTTCTTGGAATGATTTTGTTTTCACTACTTACAATATTAATTTGGTTTTATTAATAATTTGGCTTCTGGTATATTGAAATTTTTATTAGGTGGTGAAATTGGTATAGCATTTATGAGTTTCAAATTTTAAAGGTAAATAAGAAAAGAAATAAAATGCGAATATTTCGCATGGGTTTGTTAGTATAAAATATAAATTTAAGAAGAAATTTGAAAATAAAATGGTGCTTTATTTGGTTATCTCTGATAAAGATATAGCCTTAATTTAAATCTCTAGTGAAATGACGGTTAATGGGGTGAAAAAATCTGCCAAAACCAAAAGAAATGTATTGATTTTTTTCCATTAAAAAAAATAATTATTCTAATTATATTTATGCGATTTGGACTGATAAAGCAGTGTTGCCAGATTGGGGAAAGTTTTCACGATTTTGGAGAAAAATATCGTTAGTGGAGAAATTTTAGGGAAAAATATGGAAAGATTTTTTTGTGGGGAAATTTTTGGGTAAATGCTGAGGAAAGAACCAAATCTCTCTCTCTCTCTCTCTCTTTTTTTTTTTTTTTTTTTTTAATTTGTACCATTTTCTGCTAAAATTACGCATGGCAAAGGCAAACTAGTATGATGTGGCCACCACGTGACTTTCTTCTATATAATTTTACACAAATAATTCATTCAATACATATTATTTATTAAATTATTTTCCATTATATATGCAGACGATTTTTATCTGACATAGTTATACGTATCCCTAAATGCTGAAAGAAAGTCACCTTTTTGCAATTATCAGAAGAAAAACGTTTTTTCTAAGTTTTCTTTCGTTGAAAGATAAAAAAAAAAATCGATAACTCTGTTTTAAATTTTCATAGTTCAACCGTTCGTTTGAAAGGTATTGACGAGATCTTTCGAAAGATACCCATATTGAAAATTTACTCCCCCCCCCAGGGGGGAGGCATTGCTCCCGCAAGCACAAAATATTTTCCTAGTTAACTATTACTATTATCAATAATTCATATTAATTTTATAGTCACACGTTTTATATAACTCTCATTGTGTGCATTTATACTAAACTTTGTCCTATACTGCCATGTTAAAAATTTAGAAAAAATGCGATGACAGCACCACCTGTTGAGCGATTTATCCCCAAATCTAATCAGCACTAGTTTATGTCAGGGTCCAACTAAATACAAGTTTGATTACATTTCGTTCATTGGTTTGTGGGATACAGCGCCCACAAAATTTGTGATACACACAGACAGACAGATGTTTTCTAAAAACAGTCAAATCATGTTTAGGACATCCCAAAACGTGTAAATGCATAGAAAACTGGAGTTCGAAAATTTTTACGAATCCAATACTTTCTCTGTATATACATATAAAAGAAAGTAAAAAGATGTTTCGGGATCAAATTTTGATTTTGATCTTATCATAATCCGAAAATTAGGTTTTTAGCGACTGATCTTTGTCTATGAGTATACTACCCGCATAATCTAAAAAACATAAATTAGACGGAAACCCAAATTCGGTATTCTAAATGTATATTTTTTTATGGCGTAAGATCCAAGACAGGACATTCTGCACCAAAATTTAACATGTGGATGAAGAATCCCATCCAGAGACTAAATAAAAATCACATAAGTTTACATTATACATTCAAGCACATTAAATCTATGGGTGAAATATTTTCTCGATATATTTTAACAGCTTTTAAAAGAACTGAACAAAATAAAATAATGTTTCATACAGAATATGATATGAAAAACTTTCACCAATCGTTTATGAGGCACCACATAAAAGAGTTAGGATTTTTTAGGGTTAATAACTGAAAGTTTTTCAAATTGTATTTCAAATGTAGTTACACATTTCTATTGCTGTGGTATATTTAAGTGTACTAACATACAAAGTCACCCAAAATTAAACGAATACATTCTTTTGCATTAAAAGTAATATATGAAATTAATTTGGTTTGTGTTTGTGTGTTTAAGACCGATTGACTACACTAGGGTCCTAAATGCATGTGGAATGCTCTCCGTGGAAAACCTTTCTCAGGAGTCCGAGCGAATTTAGCAGAAAACTTCAGAAAATTCCGAATGGATAAACCGGCGTGCGTGACCTGGAAAGTTATTTAGGAAACTATACCATGTCCAGGGAAATTGCGAAGGAGTGATCATTACTTTCTCTTAGTTATATGATAGATAAATTATTGGTAGTTTAGATGAGTTTTTCTTATAATTATGCGTTTTAAGGTTAACTGAATACGGATATTGTGTTTTCAGCTGTTGGTCTTTATGCCATTTATCAACATTGCTTAAAAAGTAATAATAAGCTCAAATTTTGTATTTTGAAGACCATATGGAAAAACCATTTGAATATTTTGACTTCAAATAGCTAAATTTCAATTCGTGGTATGGATAAAAATTCTAAGAATAATTTAAAATAAATTTTAAAATTTAATAATCTTATTTATTTATTTATTTTTTTTTATATAGGTACGGATAAAATATTCAAACGGGGATAGAAGGGGATGGTAGCCTCACACAAAGAAATGTGTGGTTTAAAAAAAGTTTATATAACTAACAGGGTAAGAGAAAGTTGTATGAGTGATACCCAATGTCATTGCAATAAAAATAGGATCTTTTACGATTCTCTTCATTATTTTTTGCTTTTCCTATACGTTCGAAGCGACGAGCATCCTGAGAATACGTCTTCATTTTTTCCAGTTCCTTCCCAGCCAGTACACCTTCATTTGCCCCCCCCCCCTTTTTTTTCTTTTTCCCCCCTCCCATGTACGACTTGCGCTAGAGGCATTGCACCATAATATTAAGTTGAGCCTTTTCATAACATATCCTTTATTCTACGACCGAACGTAAGTTTTAAGATCAGTCGTAGACCGAGACACTGCAGTCATAGCCATAATGAACTAAATTGGGCAGTTAAATACTTTTATTATTTATTTTTATTTATTTCCAATAAGATATTATATATACCATAAAAATTACTATCTACATGGAAGGCTTCATTGTCTTTAACCAAATACGTAAATTTTAAGATAGCTATTTTTTGCTTTATTATACTCATAACCTTCTTTAGCAAGAATTTGTACTCCGGCAAGAAAATTAACACAAGTCAAGAGATAGTGATTTTGCGGTTATAAGTAGGTAAGAAAGGCCGGTTCTAGCCCATGAGGGGGAGGGACCGAGGGACCGGAAAGTCGTGCGGGTGCCGCACCACCCCCTGAGGGGTCTAGATGACTTGGGGGTTGACCTTGAGTCATTCTCTAACTTAATCGTGAAACGTGACGAGGGTATTAATGAGGAAATTTAATTAAAAAAATTTAATGAGTGATTTTTGTAAAAGGTGACGTTGGTTTTAAAGCGTTGTTTTCAGTAGAATGAAAAAAGTAGGATATTGTTTGTGAGTCATTAGGAAATTAATTAGGGAGTTAATTAAGAAATTAATTAAGAAATTAATTATAAAATTAAAAATTTGAGAAATAAAAAAGGAGTCGATGAAATATACGAATTTAAGAATGCGAATATACTATGAAAGAAATAGAGAGGTTTGACGGGGGTTCGAACCCGGTATCTTGTAGTAAAAATATTTCCATAAGACAGTAGTTTTCGAGCGCGAAACCACGGACCTATGGAAATATAGCCTGATGGTTCTATTTTAGGTATGAATGTGTGTGAGTGTATATGATGTTTCTATTATATGTCTGCACAGTTCTTTTTAAACTGTACAAACATATATTTTTTGGGAACTCATTTGAAGAGTTCCTTTTTTTCTTTGAAATCCTCAAAAGAGGATTTCTTATTTATTTTATTTATTTATTTATTTTTAAAAAAGGGGACCCACCATCCACCCGCCGCATGTGTGCGACGCCCCAATTTTTTTATGAACTTGAATCATCATTTCTTCTTATTTTCTTTCTTGTAAGTTTTCGATCTTCTAATTTTCATTCTTCTAATTTTCCTTCTTGCAAGTTTTTGATCTTCATATATTGAAATCTTCAGTTTTTTTATTGATGATTTAAAGGGGACCCACCATCCACCCGCCGCATGTGTGCGACGCCCCAATTTTTTTTGAACTTGAATCATCATTTCTTATTATTTTCTAGGATCTTGTAACTTCATTTTCAACCTTCTATGTTCCAGGTCTTCTAATTTTTCTGGGATCTTGCAACTTCATTTTCAATCTTCTAATTTTTCATTCTGATCTTCCAATTTTTCTGTGATCTTGCAACTTCATTTTCATTCTTCTAATTTTCTTTCTTGTAAGTTTGAGATCTTCAGTTTTTTCTTTGATGTTTTAAAGGGGACCCGCCATCCACCCGCCGCATGTGTGCGACGCCCCAATTTTTTCTGATCTTCTAACTTTTCTGAAATCTTGCATTTTTCAGATTTTTTTTTTTTTTCATTTTTCTTATTTTACAATTTTTTTCATTTTTCTTATTTTTCAATTTTTCTTCATTTTTCTTATTTTTCAATTTTTCTTCATTTTTCTTATTTTTCAATTTTTCTTCATTTTTTTCATTTTTCAATTTTTTTCATTTTTTTCATATTTTATAATTTTTTTTTTTTTTTTAAGTTATTTTATAATGCCCATAAGCCAAAGAAGAAATGCCATCATCCAAAATGTATCGTTTGTCATCGAATGGAGTTAAAGAAATTTTATTTTGTTTAAAGGTATATATTGTATGACATTCCTGCCTAATTCTCGTTTGCTCTGATACATTATATTTTAAATTATTGAGGCAATTAAGGTAACCTTGATGTTTAATTTTTTTCTTAACTGTTATTGTAGAAATCCCCTTCGCGGTTTTCTTTTCTCCATCTTCAGATTTAAGACTATACATTTTGGCTTTGAGGCCTACAAATTCATGGATGAACCGCCCGTTTAATTCGTCTTTGAATTTTCCCAAAACTTTCTTGTTGTGCTGTGAATGAAGTGGATGGTCTGTGGGGTAATCGGATGTGTCGAAGATGTCTTGATGTTGTAGCATGTCTTGATAGATGTCAGGTGTGGTGATGTGGTAGGTGAGGGAATCCGTGTCGGTGAAGAGGAGTTTAGCTTGATCTTGGAATGTAGGTTTTATGAAATCGTAGTGAAATCTGTACATGTGTAGTTTAGAGAGTTCCAGGATGGTAAAGCCGATGTAAACGGGACGGTTCATCAAGATGGATTTTTTAACCCGCTCCACTGCCGCTAAATTTTGATTAAATATTTTAAAATTGGTGTAAAGAGGTGAGGCAACAATCTTTTCAGCTCTTATGGAGGAGTTTGTAAGTTCTATGGATCTTCGTTTTCTTAAATTTTCTATTGTTTTCCCGAACACAGCATTATTCAAGAGTTTGAAGAAATTCTTCTCAAAGGTGGACTTGGATTCTTTTCGTTTTTCTGTGTTGAAGGCAATGTAGGGTTTCAGCCAGGGTGCTTGTTTAAATTTTAATACTTTGTGTATCTTGATGAGCTTTAATCCTTGTTGAAGATAATATTGGAGGTTTCTGTAGTGGGTGACATATTGAATTTTATTGTTGAGATTAGGTGTGAGTTTCTTGGAAGGGTGGAATTTTCTATCTTGGAGCATGTGTTTGGCGAATGGTGATAGCATATGTTCTGTGATGTGTAGAGGTTCTGGTGCTAGTGGATAATCGTTGTGGCTGTCGTGGAGATGTTGTGGATATTCCAAGTCCACCTCAAAGATGAAACCTTCTGCTGCGTCGGGTTGTAGGTTGAGGATTATTTGAGAGTTAAAGTCTTCAGGGTCAGCCCACTGGAAGCCCCCGTAAGGCAGGGGCTCTGACCCTGAATGTCCGTAAAGGTTATTTGAGTCCCAATACATAATGTATTGGGATAAAGCAGAGGGGTTGTAATCTTCAGTTCTTGGGATATTGGATCTTGCGTGGCGGTGACTTATCATGGAAACCCCACCTCTTACACCTTTTTCTATGAAGAGAAGCATATTGATGTCAGTGAGTAGTTCGATGTCTACCCCTGTCATTTTTAAACATGCCTGCCATGACAGACCGGGTGCTGTGAAGCAGTGAGTTGGATCTAAACCATAATATTTTAAACAAAGTCTTCGAAAATTTTCGAAGACATCTGCTAACAACAGCACGTCGGTCTTCACGTACAGGTCATGGTACTCCCCAAGATCTTGGATGTTAAAGGCCTCCCACACTTTAACAGCATGTTCATAATCTTGTGAAGAAATGTCTTCATCAGTTAAATCATTCTGGAAGGCCCTTGGGGGTGGCAGCTGATTTTCACCGAAGGTGTTGAAATCGGTGATATGACTATAGGGGTAGACCCCTTTTCTTAAGAGGAGAGAGCAATCTATTGTAGGAGGAAAGTTTTCTTTAAGAAGATGGAATTGATCAGGATCTTGGTTCTGGACGAGTTTATCTAAGGATGAGGGGAGGAACTGTAGAGAGTCCAGGAAGATGAGCTGGATGGGACAATTTTTCTTAATTAATTTGAAGGCTATGTATTTTTATAAAGTGTTGGGGATGACTTCTATGGTGTGGTCTTGTACTCTTCCAAGTTGGGTCATAATGTGGTGGGTGTCATAGTTTTTGCTGTTATGGAATATGATGGGGATGGATTTGGGCTGTTTATAATTCAAGTTGCAACTATTGTGAGCCGCGCCACGAAAAGCTCCGGAAAGATGGTCGTGGTCGCGAACTCTGTTTTTGTATAATCTATTATTACATATTGAACATCTAGTTGCTTGTTGAAAGGCTCTCTCCTCATCTGGGGTAAGCTGCATTGGAACTATTGAAGTTAATTTTCTGGCTATGTCATCTTTTTCATATAGAATGGCTTCTAAGAAGTGCCCATCGGCATCGTCACCCCTGTAAACTTGAATAGGTTTGTAAGATTTGCCGTCGGGCCCTACGATGAGATAGGCATAGCCACAAGGTATATGTTCAGATGTTTTTATGGTGTATGAGGTACTATTATTTGGTGCGACAGTGGAGACGGGTTTTAAAATAGATTCAAAATCTGCATAAATAACATAGGATTTTAGATGTTGCATGTGGATGGAGGTGAAAGAGAGAATATTATTATTATTGGATGGCATTTTAATTTGTTGAACAGAGTGATTTTTGCAATATTGTAGGTGATCTTTTAATAAATCAGGGTTTGAAAATCTATGGAGGCATCTATAGCAGTAGTAAGTTTGATGTTCATGTCTGGTTAAGTGGCCCATTAATCTTGAAAAATTTTTAATATATATATAATGCTGATTCCCCTCAGAATCTTCTAATAATAATAAATTGATGACATCTTCATCCTCTCTTGGAGAAATGTAGAGAGGACAGATGTCTTCATCAGCATCATATATAAAGATATTTATTCTGAGATTATTTATTTTTTCAATTTCTGGAATTTTATTATAAGGGATTGGGCAGAGAATGTCATTTAAAATTATTTCATGCTCATATGGGTAATATTTGTTTACTCTATAGGGATGATCTTCAAATTTATATTTATGGGCCAAAAGACACCATATGAGACATTTATTATCATTGAAATTTTGTATATTAATTAAGGCCTTCTTAGACTGTAATTTCTGAGGGGTATTAATGAAAGAGCCACCGCGAAGGGGAATGTATTTTGCCACTTTTAATTCAAGGCTCTCTATTTTGTTGAAGATCCAGTCGGATCCCTGATTTTGGAAATCTTCTATGTTATTTTCAATTTTTGCAAGCATATTATTTATATTGTTATTTAAGTTGTCTGAGGTTAATTCTATTGTGCATTTTGAGGAGAAGTAAAATGAAGCTCTCTCTTTAATTTCATCTCCATCCACCTTGATAAATTCAGCCTTCATCACCCCGTGCCATTTTATTGATTTTTTATCATTAATTTCACTAGTTAAAATATTATTTATTTCATTGATACTATTATTGGCAAAAATATTTATGCTGCCTTCCTCCTCAGGTTCAGGATAAAGATAGAAATTTTTAAATGTATTAAGGGCTTGATTTATTTTTCTTATTCTATTATTTTGAGTTATTTTCATTTTTTTAGATGTTTGGTCGCTGCTACTAGCCACGCTTCCATGGACAGTTCTTTGATGTTGCATAATGTTCTGTTTAGTTGTGAATTTTAAATTGCAATTTGAACAGGGGTAAGAAGGGCTTTTTTCATGAAAACTGTCCCGATGTCTTCTCAAATGATCCTTTCTATTAAATATTTTTCCACACTCATCACAATTGAAAGAAGTTTGTCGTTCATGAATGACTCTATGTCTATCTGGATGTTCTTTTCGACCGAATTTTTTTCCACAATCTTCGCAGCTAAACAGCTTTTCATTTTCATGCACCTTCATGTGCCTAAGAAGGTTGTCATTTCGAGAAAAAGATTTTTGACACTCTTCACATTGGAATGCCTTCTCATTAGTATGACTTCTTAGATGGCGATTGTATTTACCCGTATGGAAAAAAACTTTCCCGCAAACAGGACAAGTCTGAAATAGACAAAAAACCTATTTTAGAATTTTAATTATTTTTAAAAATTTTAATTATTTTTTCACTAACAAATGGTTTTAATCTATCAAGATTTTTTTTCTAACCTACTTTTAGAGGGTATTTATTTCTAACTTAGAGGAAAATTAGTTTTTGGAAACCTAACAAGATTTTTTTTCTAACCTACTTTTAGAGGGAATTTATTTCTAACTTAGAGGAAAACTAGTTTTTTGGAAACCTAGCAAGATTTTTTTCTAACCTACTATTAAGAGAGAATTTTTTCGAACTTATAGGGAAATTTTTTTTTAATCTAGCAAGATTTTTTCTATCTTAGAGAGAATTTATTTTAAAACTTAAAGAGAAATTAGTTTTTGAAAACCTAACATTTAGCAAGATTTTTTTCTAACCTACTATTAAGAGAGAATTTTTTCGAACTTATAGGGAAATTATTTTTTAATCTAGCAAGATTTTTTCTATCTTAGAGAGAATTTATTTTAAAACTTAAAGAGAAATTAGTTTTTGAAAACCTAACATTTTTTTTCTAGAAGATAGGAAAGAAGGAGTTTGCGTCTAACGCGAGACTGAGGGGCGGTATGCGCCTGAATTTCAGGTCGTGCCTAATGCTCCACCTCGAGTCATGAAAAAGGGCAATACTCCCAAAGTCCTGAGAAGTTTTTACCTTTGATTTTGCAGTTGTCTCTTCCATATCATCATCCGAACTATCGGCATCCATCCCATTAACACTCGGATTGGTAGGTGGGGCGCCAACGCAGCTACTCTCACCAGTCAACTGCTCACCTCCAGAAACTACTTGGATAGAATTCTAAAAAAATAGCAAAAAGAAAAGAAAACAAGTTTTAATTTTTTTTTTATTTAAACAAAACTTTTATTATTACTTTTAAGAGTGAATTAAATTTTTATTCTAAGTGAAAATTTATTTTTAGTTTATCTAAACAAAACTTTTAATATTACTTTTAAGAGTGAATTTCATTTTTATTCTAAGTGAAAATTTATTTTAAGTTTATCTAAACAAGTTTTGTTTAATTACTTTAAAGAGAGAATTTTATTTTTAGCAGAAATGAATTCTGAAAACTCAACTTAAACACAAAAAATTTTTGAAACTAACATACTTGAGGTTCTGAAGAAGCTGATCTTGAATTTACATGTTCTTCCCTAGATGTTAATCCAGCACCTCTCTGGACAACCTTGAGCAAAAAAAGAAAAGAAAATATATTTTTTTAAAACATTGTATATTATTCAAACAGTTAAACAGAAAAAGTGAAATAATACGTACCATATGACTTTTCAGATGAGCTCTAAGCTCCCTCGTATTGAAAAAAGCACCTCCACAAACCGCACAGTGTAGTGTTGGCTCTGCAGGTGCTTCACTCAGATGTGAAGGGCCAGGCTCGTTGTTTAATGCAGGTGCCTAAGAAAAAAGCATAAAAATATTTTAAGTCCAAATCGTATGTTGAAATTATCTTTGAAAGCGAAAAAAAACATTTTTCTTACAGATTTTCGAAGGAGCGAACGGTTAGCAGGTTCCTGGTTCGAGCGACGGATAGGATCGAAGTTTTCAAAACCAGGAGGTACTTTTACAGAAGACTTATCGACACTCTCAATCTGAAATAAGAAAAAAAGAATATTTTGAGTATAAAAATCTATTTTAAAATATTCTACAAGTTTTTTAAAGAAGTTATATTTACCATTGAATCGTCATCTGAGAAATTGACCGGTGATGTCCAATCGATACAATTGCTCTCTAATATCTCCCCCAAAATTATCTCTTGGGTAAGTCCAAAATCAAATTCGAACTGAAAAAAGAGAGAAATAATATATTTCAGTATATTTTTAATCATTTTTTAAAAAATAATCTAAACATTTTTAAATATTAATAAATGTTTTAAATACACACGTTGGAAATTGCTGGCACATTTTCGTCAAATTTGAACTCCATTGCAAAATAATATTCAAGTTGGAAAGTGAGAAGTAAAAATAGAGAGAGAGCGAGAGAAGGTTGTTCTCAGCACGAATTCTAAATTCAGAATGAGACAAACATCTATGATTTTCCCCATCCCGGATGAAAGAGAGGGGTGCGTCAAAGGGGGTAGAGGTTAAGAATTTGATCTAACGCTGCAGGGGAGATGGAGGGGAAGATTCTCTCCGCATGCATCCCTTTCCAAAAAAAAGAGGGTTGATTTCAATTGTTATCCACCTTTTTAGATACAGTTTGCAGACGTGACTATATTGAATAGTATAAAATTTGATACGGCTTAGATCTTGTTAGTGTGGAAAATACTTTTCACTTAACAGAAAATGTGAAATTCTTGTCAGATATTTTTTTCGAAAAAAGAAGTTATCGTAAACATTTCTCTTCAAAGCGAAATAAATATTTCTATTTAAAGGAAATTTAATTTTTAATAATTCTAAAACAAATTAATATTTTGTTTTTATCCCTCAAATAAATTACTTCATGTAAATTAATATGTTCTTTCAAACAATTTTTAATTCTTAAGTAAGATTTACCTCAAGTTTCACTTTATAGAAAAAGATTTCTCATTGAACAATTATTATAAATGAATTATTTTTCAAAAATTAATATATTCCTCATTATTTTTTCTTTCTTATAAATATAAAAATAAATAATTTATAAATTAATGCTTTTCTTTAACGATAATTTTTTCTTTTATTTTTTTTTTCTTCTTTTCTCAAATAAGTTTTTACCTAGAAAATAAAATACATAAAGAATCTAAATAAATAAGTTAATAATTTGTACTCTTTCAGACATATAAATATTTTTTTGTAAATTAATGTTTTTCTTTAACAATAATTTTTTATTTTATTTTTTTTCTTCTTTTCTCAAATAAGTTTTTACCTAGAAAATAAAATCCATAAAGAATCTTAATAAATAAGTTAATAATTTGTACTCTTTCAGACATATAAATATTTTTGTAAATTAATGTTTTTCTTTAACAATAATTTTTTATTTTATTTTTTTCTTCTTTTCTCAAATAAGTTTTTTACCTAGAAAATAAAATACATAAAGAATCTAAATAAATAAGATTAAAATAAAACATAGACAGATTTTATATTGAAACAAAAAGTGATTTATTCAAACCATTTATACATTATTTGAGAAAATTTTTTCAAAATAAGTTTGGAAATATTGCATTGTCAACTTATTAAAAAAGGATTCATTGAAATTACACAAACAATGTTTTGAAATAATGTTTTGAACAATTTTAAAAGTGTTCAAATGTAGCAAAACAGTTTCTTGAGAAAAGATATATTTGTCATAAGTGTTTAACATTAAACAATCGTGATTGAACTGACAATCTATATTCAAATCACACCCATTACATTCGAAAAATGTATTAATATTTGATTGAATTTCACTACAAATTGATGTTAGATAATGGTTTTGCGCTTCATCGAAAATCATATGTTCCTCACATTCAATTCTCTTGTTTGAAATCAAAGTTGGGATTTGTTTCACGAGAACACTTTCCATAAGGCGATGTGAAATCTGACTTTTCAATTCGACCAATCTGTTTATTTGATCTTTGAACAATTTTAAACCATTCGGCTTGAGATTAAAACCTGCATTATTTGTGTAAAACATTTGTTGCAACAAACACGTCTTCATTCACAAATGCTGTTAACAGTTGGTTGTTTAATATAAAACTATCCTTCACAGAATTGAATTTAAACGAAGATATATTTTTTTGGAAATCTAGCCACGTTATCGGTGTTAATATAACACCCAATTTTGTAGGAAAACGATCACCAGTACTATTTTCTGTAAAATTACGAATGTGCACTCTTAAATTTTTTTCATTTTCCAAAATGATTTGCAAGAATGTACACCAACCTAAATCCCATTCTCCTAGAATAGGATTTGATTTCTGCCTATGTTGAAAAAATTTATCCAACCAGTCATTATTTGGAATTTCGCAAGACAGTTCACCACTAGTAGATTGTTCATTTTTAACACAAGAAAGTTCGTTATCACATTTTGAAGCTAATAGTTCAATAGAGGATGATTGTCCAATATTATCAGAGGGCGATTGTTCGTTTTTTTCACTAGAAGACTGTCCACCATTATCAGATGATTGTTCTAAGTCCAATCTAGGTCTTTTCAAAGCTCGAGAAACAGTAATAATATGACGAAAAGTAAGACTTATTCTTGCATTCTTTATCGAAGGGTCTACAGCAATACCGTGAGTGAAAAGTTCATTCGTAGGTTTAGCCATAGTGTATAAAGACCCATTGTCTAATTCAATCACTGTAGAAGGTGTGTTTGGCTTTTTAAATTCAATTTTCCTTGGTACACCAAAACTGAGGACTGCGATAGGGAAAGTATCATCCAGACTGAATTCGTTATCTTTATGTTGGGAAATGTAACTTTGTCCGTTCGGATACAGATTTAATAAAACATAGTTGTAGGCACATCCAACATGCTTTTCGACGATATTTCTAAGTTCCATCATGATTGGGATCCAAGGTTGGGCAGCAATTTGAGCACCGCTGAATGCATACACCAGGCCCTCGTCGCCAAATGCTAACACCTGACGTTTCGGCATAACATCTTTTCCCCAAATGTTGAAGGTGGGAGTGTAAAACGGTAAAGTTTTCAACTCGTTAAAATAGCCATCAGCTTTTTCTTTCTCGATAAAGTTAGGATAATAACTAACATTAAGACCGTTTTCATAAAAGTGGATACTCATTTTGAAATAAAGTTTAGCACGATGAAAAAATACAACTTACAAAAGCGAGAACAGGAGGCAGAATGAATGTTACCCCCCTCAACTCGTGACGTCAAACCCACGCACGCAATTGTTCAAAAATAACCAATGACCAACCTGTGAGGTCAAACGCGGGAAATCAATAGTTGCCACACACCTTAAGACTGTTAAAGGTATGTCGTCTACCTGCACCTGGTACCTTCCAACCAACCTGTGTGGTCAACTGTGGGAACCCAATTGTTACTACATACCCTAAAGCTATTCAAGGAATGTCTTCATCCCCACCACCTGACCCCTCTCAGGTCTTGTCCAAACTTGCACGTGTCTACATATTTTAATGAAAGAATGAGGAGACAGAAAATAATAAAAAATTAATTTTATTTAAGACTAATCCAAAATGGGTTTACATGGGATTGTTTTCGAACTTTAGGCGTTGACATAGGACGTGATAACAAATTTTTATTTTTAATGAAACTTTGAGGTACGTGCATTTCTTTGAGAACTTGTAACAATTCACCCTGTGCGTTAATAGGTACTTTTTTGTTTGTAGAAAAAATTAAATGAAAAAAGTCTGCAATATTAGAGTTCTGTATTTTTTTATTTTTAAAAGACACTATTCCTTTTTCATTCCACTCTAGTTTGTGGGGGCTCGTCTTAAGAAATTCTAGTAATTTCAAAGCTTGTTTTTTCATTCTTGAAGGTACTAAAGTTAAAGGAAGTTGGTTATAATCAATTTCTTGTTTGATATGTTCAGGATTCACAGTCTCTTGTGTTGTTGTTGTTGTGGGTTCTTGTTTCGTAGAATCTTGTTTCACAGAATCTTGTTCGGGTTTTGCAGGTTGTTGCTCAACTTCTTCATCAGAACGTTGAATCCACGGTAGATTGTTTTCTTGTAAATTCATTTTTCTTTGCAATAATTCATAATAGCGTTGCACTTTTTCATAATCTGGTAAGGAACTGTTTAATATTTTTAGCAAAGCTTTATCCAATTCACTTAGCTGCTTTTGAGAAGGTGTGTGTTTGTTCAACACCTCTTCAGGCACCAAAGCAAATTTTTTAGCGAATTCCATGGAAGAGTGTGCTGATGGCTGATATGGCAGCGGGGATTAAAATGTTTAAAAATCCACCTTGTTGAACAATCAGTTTCTTTTTAGTGAATAAGGATCCTTTTTTCGTTCCAATTTTTCGAAGAGTCGATTTATATTTCGCCAACGATCGTTTCTGAGTAGTAGAAAGAGGCACGTTTCCTTTTAAAACATTCAACGTACACTCGCAGATAGCTTTAACAGTACGATTAGGTATTTTTTTAAGAAAATGTTTACGTAATTTATTGGGACATGAGCGAATCAATTCCAGATCTCTAAGTTGTTCTCTTGACAAAGTCATGTTAGCAACTAACTCTTCACACACACTAATACTTTATTTATACTTGTATAAAAACTGAATTTGATTGGGTAGAATTTGTGTTCGCAATCTCATATCTTCATCCGTTTCATTTTTTAAATCGATAAACAAGTATGAGAAGGGTTTCTTTGTAGCATCTTCATACACTTCTTGAAAAAATTTTGATTTTTTAGGGTACAACTGCCTACCCAAATGCATAATTTGGCTCATGTCGCGACGATTTTTAAACAGAAAAATGTACTGAGCATTTAAAGACACTGTTCTAATTTCACTCCCTTTTTGAAAAAAATTTTGGGTTAAAAAAACAACACTTAGGTTTAAATGGTGACTACCTTTCGTGAATAACGAAGTCAAACGTTCATCGTTACTGCATTCGGCCATTAAATCATCTATCACAAACAAAGTATTACCATTCAAATAATCTTTATAATTTGATGGGAAACCTTCTACAAAAGTAACATCAGGTATTTCATCGTATAAAGTTTGATAAATACCATAAAACCAAACCACTTTGTCGATGGTAGGATGAAACATTTGTTCTTTAACCCAATAGCCGTTACCTATTTTTTCACTCATGCTTTCTAAAACGTTAAGCACATTCGACTAGGAACTCTTTTAAATAGGTTTTGAGTATAAAAGGTATTGCTTTCAAGAACGTTAGTAATTTTTGGGGGGAGCAGGGGCGGAGTGACAAGTGTCAAATCTCATAGATAACAATGCGGTAGATAACAATAAGGAGCTAATCCTGACTCCTAAAGGTCATTGCTGTGAAATTTTCAGACAGTAAATTTTTCTCGTAAAAATATGGTTTGATACTTTTTAGCTGTATTTCGTTTCAGTTGAACTCATTTGATTATTTTAAAAATGCGTCATTTCACTCATGTTTACAATCTTTCTTCCATATAGCAATTAATTTTACTAGAGAAAAATAAGTATTACATCAAAATAAATAAATAATAATAATAATAAATTAAAATTATTTTAGAACTTATTCTCATTTGAAAAAAATCTACAAGTGAGCCAAAAAAATTATTGAAACTGGAAGAATTTATTTATGTGTTGAGAAAAAGGGGATACATAGATAAAATTTAAAAAAAAAAAAAATCTTTTTATTTATATTAGTAATTTAAATAAAAACAAATTATTTAATAAGGAAAATTTGTATTTATTTAATTTTTTCTGGCAATATTTGACAGACTTTCTGTTGCGTATTGCCAAATTGGATTTAAATCATTGCATGGCAATTTTTTTTATTTTCTTATTTTTAAGTAATTAACAGTTTTGCCATGTAAAATCATTTATTAAATTTAACTTAAATGCTTTACGCAAATTTAACTTGCGATTAACAATTACCTTTGATAGCAAACGCAACAACAATAGATTAAATACAATATTTACGAATCAAAAATGAGCCCTATGTAAAAATATTCCAATTAAAAATTATTTTAACTTATTTTGAATAGAAATAGTTAAACAAAATAATTAATCAGGTGCTCAAAAATGAACCTATAGGTAAACATGCCAATGCAAATTATTTTTATTTGTTTTGAGTAGAAATAGTTATATATACAAAACAATTAATCAGGTGAATGTTTTTAATATGAGTGAGCACGAAAACAGCCTTTTTTTTTTCTGATGAAGGTTTGTATTTTTATAGTTTGACCCGAAACAATTGTTATTACTAACAATTCGTTGGTTTCAGAAAATAAGGGTGATTTGCTGACAAAGTTGTTAATATTCAGGCATTTAGAATATAATTCGCAGAGAAAGTGTGTAAGCTATACTTCTTCTACTTTGTTACAGGTACGTAAACATTATGTTTTAAACTTTGAATATGACAAAAGAAAAATCAAAATAAAGAAACTCGAAGAAAAAAAAAAAAGTATAATATTTATTTAGGTTTCACTTTTTTGCTAATTCTTAAATTATCTTCTGTTAAATATTAACAATAAATAAATAAAAATAAAATTTTAATGAAAATTTCTTTTTTCAATGGAATTTTCCCCCTAAGTATGCTAAATATTAGTCCAGGCAATTAGAGAATTCACACGGAAAAATTCATGGTGGTTCAAGAAATTGGGATGCTATATGTACTTCGATTATTTGAATCCGAATTTTTTATTTCTTATCGAAAATTTCCCCTCCAATCCCTGTGTATCAAATCCTTATCCTCGAAAAATTATCTATTGAAAACTATCGCTTTTATTATTTTACAGAAAAAAATACTTAGAAAATCGAAAATGTGTGTAAAATATGCAACAAGTAAGATTTTTTTATGTAAGGTTATGGGGGAAATAATAGGAGAGAGGACCGAGTGTATTCTTACTCGCGTTACGCGGTTATTTCAAATCCGCAGTTGTTGTAGTTCAGTAAATATCACCCGAATTTAAAATGAATTTATTTCTAGAACTATATTCTGAATTTTTCAAGATAAAGTGTCTTAATGCATCAGGAATTATTAGCCTCGATTAATAGGGTTGGTTGGCTGTATGATTAAGGCCGATTGACTCCGTAAGTGTCCTAGGCCTATAGGGGAAATGCCCTCCGTGGGGGTCTTTCTAAGGAGTCTTAGCCCTTATTTACGCGAGTTTCGGAGGAAACCATGGAAAAATGCGATTGGCTAAATCGATGAGACGACCTGGGGTCGAACCCGGCACCTCCCACCTATCGGCTTTCAGCGCAGAACCGCTCGGCCGCTGGTGGGCCCCTCGATTAATTAGGAATATATGAATAAGGCATTTCGCTCAGAATTAGTAAAGGCCCCAAAGGTAATGGAAAATTCAAATCGTATAACGATAGCTCTGAGTCTGAAACTATACTACATTTATGATAATGAGCAGTTAAAATACAAACTGGGACTTTTTCATAATATATTACATTAAGATTTATTGCTACATAAGATTAAATTCAGACCTGCGGTTATCATGGTTGTACATTGAATACAATGTAGGAAAAAGGCTCTAGGAGCTTATGAGACTAAAGGTATGATAAAATCGGAACAAAATAAATATTTTAATAATGTACACGTTGTGTACTATTTTACTAGGATCTAATCACCACACGAGGCATCAATCCAAGACTTTTTAATTAAATTATGAAAAAATTATAGAATAGCGCCCCCCATTGAGCCATGTATGCTGAAATTTAATAGACACCAGTTTATGTCAAACTGCAACTAAATAAAAGTTTTACAAAAATTCTGCTCATTAATTTTTGAATTAGAGCTGCTATGAAAGTTTTTTCGCGTACATAGACAGGCAGGCCTTTTCATAAATGATCAAATTCTCTTCAAGATCTTTCAAAACGTATAAATAAAATAAAAACTGGAAATCGAAATTTTTTATAAGTCCGATATATATTTCTTATGAAAACAGAAGAAAGTAAAACTCTGGTATATTAAAAATTATCTGGTTTATTAAAAATTAAATAATTTGTGTGTCTCCCAGAAGGCTTTCTCTTACCTTGCATTTCAAAGCTACGCAGATAGATTTTATATTTAGACGTAAATAAATAAGGTAAGATAATGCAGTTCCATCTAGTTTAAAAATAAGCTAAAATCGGTTTACGGAGAGTTTATTTGAAATATAATACTGAGTGAGAGGATTAAAATGGGAGTTTAGGAGGCGGCATTCTCCGCTCCCCTCAACCTCATGTTTAATTATAATGCCTACTTTTATAAAAAAAAAAAAAAAAAAAAAAAAAATCTACGCTGTTATCAATTAGCCTTGAAACTTGCAAATTGTAATGAACTTTTAAAGTGGCAATCAAGAACCAGTTTCAAAATAAAAAATTTGAATTTCCTGCAGTTTTCTTTTCTTTTCTTTCTTTCATCCTTTTTCTTTTTTTGGACGTTATGCTGAAAATCTATATACAATAAAGTAAAACGCTAAAAATTTCACCTTCGTGTTCAGGGCACCTCAAAACGTGATATTATACAAAATACGACAGTCAGAAAACAAACTTAAAAAAATACTCTATTTACAGTATGGGCATTAAAAATTAATTTTTCTACCTGGACAGAGTTCGTCAACATAGTGAAATATAACAATGCATTTGAATCAATTACATTCAATCGAAAAAAAGTTTATCATAATTTTGGGGTGCTCTGTAAACTAGCTACAAAACATATACATATTACGCTGTGTACTTAAATTTAATCTTGGATCAAAAACACATAGCACAAAATGAAATACAATTCCAGCAATTTAAAACTGTAGCCCGAATGTATCCAAATACTTTGGGTAGCCCTCTATATGAATAATGAATGAGATCCATATCACACGCCGCGCAAAATATGCTTTGTTGCATGAAAAAAAAAAGTTTATTTCATTTATTTTTTTAAGGCAATCTATAGATGTTATACTGTATAAGAAATTTCGCCCGTAGACTTAATGTATTTGAAATCTCTTGGATGGCCCTGTATACGAACTCTTTTCTTGATCTCAATGAAAAGTTTAATGTAGCATTACTATATGATAAAAATATAAAATACCGTCTTCCTACTACTATTTGTTCTTGGGATATGCTGTTAACTCACATATATAGAGAGATAGATTAACCGCTATAAAAATATGTTTTTTAGATTCAGGAAACCTGGTGTAAATACAAAAAAAATCTCTATTTCGAAAATTTGACCCTAAGACAATACTTTATCCTTTTCTAACATTAGGATAAGTAAGTAGGTAAATATTTGATGTGGAATTCACACGACCATCCCTTACCCTGAAATTTAATACTATAAATACAGATTAGAGATTAAGCAGTAAAATAACGAAAACTGTTATATAAACTTACATATATTTAAAACTTACTTATATTTATAAAAAATTCAAATTAGGTTTCGGAACAACTTTATTTGACAAATGCTTTTGAGTGAGGGGGGGGTGGGTACATACCCTTTCCCCCTCCCCTTGATTAATGTAACTACTTTTATATAGAATTCAAATTTATTGTCAAAATAAGTTCATTTATAATTATTACAACTTTCTTATTCATTGTTTCTTGAAACGCACCAATCTTGCTTAAAATTTTCCAATAACAAGCATATCAACTTCAAGAAACGACTGAAATTATTTGTTATAGAGTTATTCTGAAAAAAAAAAAAAAAAAAAAAAAAAAAACAGAGACAAAGATTAAACTCTAAAAACTTGACTTAGGTATACAAGAAACCCTGAAAATTGTGAATATATAAAAACAAGCGATGCAAATTTATCTTTAAAAAAATAAAGAAATAAATTCGCGGAATTCCGCGAATTTATTTCTTCCTTTATAAAAAAGTCGCGGATATCGTTCATTTTATAAAAGGAAACACCATGGTACAATCGGCGATCAAATGTTCAACGAATGCTCCCGATTCCCAATCTTTCTCCATACACAACATAAATGTCAACATAAATTCAAACTTGCTTTATGATATTCTAGAACCTATAAATAAATAGAATTGTTAAATATTTCTTGCTCATTTAGCTATCTTTTATCCCCCCCCCCCTTATTTTCTCCAACTAGCGATGAGCAATCAAATGTTTAGCGGAAGTCTTTTATCTCCCAGTCTTTATCCTTCTGAAACATAAATGATAATATTCATTTTAAATTAGCTTTATTAGAGTCTAGAAGTATAATTGAAACAGTTTAATATTTTTAAATCTGTATTTACTTTTTTATTCCCCCCCTTTCCCCATCTCTGGATATTGATCAATGATCAATTCAGAAAAAATAAAGCAACAGAAGTGCTCAATATTTCTCACGTATATAATTATTTTTAGACTTTATTGCTGAACTTAATGAATCTATCTATTTTTACTCAATTAAATTAAATATTTATACGTCATATCTATACCAAATTTGTAAACATGGGAAAAATGAAGAATAGATTTTTCAGGTTTGAAAATTTTTTCCAAAATCTGTGTATGTATATATATAATTTCAGTGTGGTTAGAATTTAATATAGTCTAGTAGTATTTTAAATTCAATATTTTTTTTTTTCCTCATTTGCAATAAGAAGAAAGCCTCTAGATACTGCAAAATTCCCCTTTTATTTGATCATCTCTTTCCAACAATTAGTGTGCTATTAATATTCTTTTTACGGCATGAACTATGTCGTATAAAAAATCTCCATAATTTTGATTCTCAAAGGTTGGCAGGTATGTTATATAAATATAGGCTAGGAAACTTTTGAAAGACCCTTATGGAAGCTGTTCTACCCAGGCTTAAAAACATGGTGCAACCAGTTGGTTTTTACACCATAATAACTTGATACATTTTCTCGGTACCAACCACGTTTTCTCGGTATGACGCAGTCCTTGTTATTAGAATATTGGAAATCTCATACATGAAAAAATATTAAAAAGTTATATTTTTAAAAACTATAAATGATTATTTCTTTCTAAATCAAAAATAAATAATACAGAAAATTATTATTTTTTTAAACAAATACTCCATTGTAAATAAATAATAATAAATAAAAATGAAAAACCATTAAATTGTTATATTAAGATTAATCAAGATTACGACTCATGCATTGTAATTAATATGAATAAAATTTCAAATAAGGAAGATAAGTGTGCATATCGCATAGATTATGCATCAATTCCCAAAAATAGTTCATATTTAATTTGTCTTCATTCATTTTGCATAGAAAATACAGTAGCTAGAAAAGCTATACTAATACTCTTTTATAAACAGAAATTAATTTAAGAATTTTTTAAACATTTTCCGGAGCGAAGAATGGAAAGAATAATCTTATAATAAAATTTTAAGCTAAAATGCATATACATAATAAGGTCATAACAGACCCATATAAATTATCTGAGTTTTCTGTGCTTTTCTGCGAAAAAAATTCATAAACGGTTTTTTCTGAGATACATAATAATTTAAAATAACTTCAGTTATTCACCATTTTATTTGCCTTTTTTCAAGATAACTATAACCATTAAATACATTACTTCCTACATAGTGCAATAAATATCAATAACCTTCAAAACCGTCAATCAATTAAATATAGTTTTTAAACATTAGAATGCATGGTACTTCTTTCCTACTTTTATAGCTTTAACTTATTCATATTTCGTGCATGTCCGTTTCAAAGGATGTTAAATTTTAACATATCAGTTTAAATATATATTTATGCATAATAATGTGAATATTAAATTGTCAATTTCCTCTTTTTGAAACAATTGAACATGAATATATTTTATATATATACATTCATGTAATGATTAAAAATGGCGACAATGATTAAAAAATGGCGACATACCCTGGTGAGATAAGAAGTGAGGGATACAATCAGATTATCAATTTTAGAGGGGGGGGGGGAGGGTGTAGTGCAATTCAAACATAAGCGTTGAAATTAAAGTGAGAGGTGCGCAATTAGATTGTCTCCGTTTTCGATGGGTATAGGGATTAGACTTCTACAGGAACTCTAAGAATAATTTTTTATCATTTATTGACTGTGGAGTTTGGGCTCAAAAAATAAGAAGTGCGAAATCTTCTAAACGCCTTAATGGGTTGAGCTAAAATTTGGTATATATATGTTATAAGTCATCATCACACAATTTATATGGATCTTGATGATCACAGAACTTAAAGATCTTTTCATGGTTAAAATAAAAAATACTTTATAATTATGAGTTACAAACTCGAATTATTTACAACGTGTTTCCGTCTAAAATCTATATTTAAATAAGGTATAAATCAGTAGGCACGTTTTTGGTTAAGAATGACAGTTCTTTTCAACTGAGAGGCCTAAAAGAATTTTTATATATTAAGGTCTATGGGATAAAACTATTTATTATTCAATTTTTATTAAAATCCCAATCAACTGACTGGAAGAAAATCATATTTAATGAAATTTTATTTTTCCGACTGAGTGAAAATAATGCCTGGACCGGGAGTTGAACCCCGGATCTTTGACTTACAAGGTCAAGGCTCTACCAATTGAGCTATCCAGGCCGACAACCGGTCAGCATTACTCACTCAGACAACCTTAAGGCAGAAACATCTGGTCTATCATTTAGATAGCTGAACAGAAATAAGCCGCAGGTAAAGGAAAACACCATTAAACAATGGGGAAAAAATACAATTTTTATTAAAATCACAATCAACTGATTGGAATAAAATCATATTTAAGGTTGTCTGAGTGAGTAATGCTGACCGATTGTCGGCCGGGATAGCTCAATTGGTAGAGCCTTGACCTTGTAAGTCAAAGATCCGGGGTTCGACTCCCGGTCCAGGCATTATTTTCACTCAGTCGGAAAAATAAAATTTCATTAAATATTTATGATTCGTTTTAATACTGTCAAACTATTAAAAACGCATAACAAAATGATTAATAACAATAATAAGATAAATGTTGAATATGGCAAATTTACTGTTTATTGTTCTTTCATTGAAACGGATAGAAAAATGTGAATCCTTTAAAAATGACATATAACTTGGGGGAAAATACTACCCTAACACGATTTTTCTTTTTGTTTATTTTGCGGTTTCTCTGATTTAAATTTATTTAAGTAACTCTTAATTACTAGAATTTCCAGAACGTCAAGCGAAGTCACTTCAGATTTTTTCTGGAAATGGTGTTCAAATATTCTATTTGCAGAGTTAATTTTGGTAAAAAATTATCATTTAGTGAATTAATTTAAATCTCTTAATATTTTTGTTCAGTTTATCAGAAACTGTTATTTAATTTTGCATTTGCATGTTGGTTAGTAATTTCATTTATGGTTTTCTCGTATTCAGTTTATCAGAAATAATTATTGAACTTCGCATGTGTATATCGGTTTCATTTATAGATTTCTAATACTCAAACTCAACCCGTTTCTTTCATATCCCGAAGTGATTTTTAAATAGAAAATATTTTAGAAAATTATATACAATAAAATCCGAACTGTTATATATATATTAATCTGTTACAAATGTAGTAAGTACAGTCATTTAGAGACGACGCTAGTCTATATGCATGTTCATAATATTAATGATTTTTTTTCTTTCATTTGTAATAAATTTTTATTGAGAAGATTTAATTGCTTTTCGAGAAATGGAAATCGTTTTGAAACAAGTTTTATACATATATGATTCAGTTATATCATGTAGCTAGATTACGCATAGCTGTAACCTAAATACCATTCAGCAACATTAATTTTACTGCCTAATAAATAACACATTCTAAAGATTACATATACACACAGAAGCATGTATATTTTTGGCCATTTACATTTTATGTAAAAATACAACTTTTTTTTTTTTTTTTTTCCAAGTATTTTATTCATATGAATGCACTGCTTATCATGACACCTTCTATATTATGGTCTTGGTCAGAATTCAGGAAATCTAAAGTATTATTCATAATTTCATTTAACGGAACACATTTAACGCATCCTGAAATTTAAGATGACCACAAATGAATATTCTATATTTAGAAGCAAGTGCAAAATTTTGCGTTACTTATAATTTATTATTGATCTTTTTAATTCTTTATTAATCTTGATAGATTTTTCATTACATATTATTATAATAATTATTATTATTATTATCGTTGTTGTTGTTATCTTCCTTGAAAAATATTTTAACAATATTTTTTTAAAACGAGAAAATTAAAATAATATAATACAGATAAACAAAATTTTAAAATTAATATTAGTTTTCCCTATATTTTAACTTTTAAAATTTAATTTCAAAATATTATATTTTTTTTATCAGTTTTATTAGTGTCCTAATACCCGAATTTGAAAGAAAATACAATGCTATTTTAAATAAAATTAATATATATATATACATATATATATATATATATGTGTGTGTGTGTATGTGTTTTTTAATTATAATATGTAAGCTGTAACATATATATATTTCATTTTCAGTATAACAAAACAAAATTAGTTCCCATCTCATAAGAGTAAGATTTTCAATTGCATTTCTTGTCTGCAATGCACGTGTCGTTACTTCAGAAAAGGAAAAATACTTGGAATTTCACCTATTGTAAGTTTATGGATATCTCAATAGACACGCGTCAACAGCTCACCTTTATTTTTTGCCGAAAGTTCAACCCCTTGTCAATCACCCAAACTTGCAGGGGGGAAACGATACCTGGGAGAAGCCGTCTTTAACGGTTTAGGAGAAGAAATTCTAGTTAAAGATAAACCGTCTGCAACGGTCTAACTACACTTAAGGATGAGGGGGAAAAGCCGCTTTCAACGGTCTAGCGACAGAAAACAGAAGCGGAAAAAGCCGCCTGCAACGGTTATAGGGTTAAAATGTAACAAATCTCTCATAAAAAAAGACTTGCCACATCCTGTAGGACCGGCAAGAATCATAGTGAAAGGATGTTGTAGATGTGGAAACTCCATGATAAATGAACACAGACACAAAATGTATACAGTTTAAATAAGTGTTTATTGATAAAAATTAGCATACACACGAAATCTTTTGGCAAAAAATCATAGACTCGATGGTCGTTACAGATATTCTTGGTCACAAACATAGACAAAAATTCTTTCAGAGTTTTTCCTCTACATCTTCAATATAAATAATAAACACAAAATTGGCCACAAACGGCAGTTATAGCACTCTGAAGCATCAGAGGATTATAGTTCACATGTGAAAATCGAGATGCAAAGTTCATAATAGGTCCTTTAAAATAACCGGGGTCGTTTCCATACGAATCAAAGAATTCCACTTCATCATCAGATTGTATGAAAAAGGCTAACCAGTGGGTTCCGGGTTCAGACGAGTCATCTGTGTTACATACGAGGCAAGCTGGATAACGCACGACCACCTCGGGTAGATGATCACTTGGGAAAACATCTAAAAAATATTTTTTCGTAATTGTATCACTGGATAAAATATTCTTGATTTGCAGAGAATCCATTTTTATTAATTGGCAAAGTCACATAAAACGTGTCGGGACTTGGTGATTTCAATAATGTTTTCAAATTCTGCATACACAAACACAGAAATGGTGGATTGTAAAGCAGTGGAGAATTTTATCTCAATTCTAAAATTTCCTTGTTGTTGTAAGTTGAGGTGGGGACCGTCACACAAGTCAGGACTTAGATCGAAAGCATACAAAGTATGACCATTCACGAAATCTTCCCGTGAAATATAATTTCCAGCATCACGATTGAAACCAGAGAATAATCGATGATAAGCTCTTATATAGTTTTTATCCTCGAAATTCAATTCCAAAGGTTTGCTAGGAACAGGTTGACCGTCCATATACACACTTAAAAAGTTAACATTGTAGTGATGAAAGTAAAAAGGGTTTAAGTCATATTTACCACTCATGGCGGCATTATCTAACAATCCAATTATGACACGTTTTGGCATAGCACCCAAAAGTACATTATCTTGCATGAAAGACATACTTCCAGCAGGTATTGTATAAGTCTTGCATAAAACTCGATCGATGGGGTATTTTGCAGAATTTTTTTCCAAAGCTTTAGCATGCCTTAATAAAACTCCGGGGTTCACTTTCACTTTTCGAATAAACAGCGAGGCATGTTCTAACACAACGTTATATTTATTTTCCTGTCCAGCCACTTGCTTTGCCATTAAACAAAACTGGGGAGTGCTTCGAATCATTTTAATTTTCAAATCCACCATATTCAGTAAAAGTCGATTCTGTTGAAAAATGTCACAGTGTAAAGGACCTATCATATCTAAAATTTTACTCGTCTTGGTGAGTTCATGTCTTTTTAACAATCCAGGGTTTTGGGGTGTAGCTTGTGTGGGAACGGATACAGTTAAATTCTCATCTTTGAAAAAACATTCACAGGTTAGTAAACTTTTTTTAGCATCTTCACCGAAATTCAACAGAGTTTCAATGTAGGCACGATATGGATAAGTGTTACTCGAAGAGGATATTAATCTTTCGTTCAGACTCACGTCGATTTGGGAAAACAAGGCGTGAAAAAATAAATTAACAGGTGCAACAGGTTCTTTATCAGCCAGAGCGGTTCCGTCAGCATTCACAATTTTCACTTTTAGGTACATGTGCGAGGAGGATAAATCTATGTATTCTTCGCCATTACCCGTGATGTTAAATTCCACAGGTCCCCCATCGCGAATATTCGCGAGAGGATGGAATTCGACGAAATGTCCTTTTTTAATAGCCGTCTGGGTAGGTGGTATCAAAAACAAGTCCAGTTCAGATTTGACACAGGCTGGGGAATCTTTATGAATGAGACCTGACATGATTAAGCAAAAATATCGTGTGTCTTCGCTCTCTTCACTTTGGGACGAATGATGGTTTTGTTAGATCGTTTTCTCTTTTTATAGCGTTGTCCTGAGCCAATCATTGTTTTCATTTTTGTAGCAGCTTTGTCAGTTAAATTTTTTCCAGCTTCTTTCAACCGACGCTTAGCAACATTTTTTATATCTTCTCCTCGTGACAGGTCGTTCAACACATCTACACCCGTATGAAACAATTGTTTACCAACAGCTTTCGCACCTGATTTAAAAAGGGGTACTGCAGCTCGAAAAAGAGATCGAAACAGTCCACCTAACCCATATCCTTTTTGTAATGTAGAACCTTGGTAATAGTTCAAACCACTACCTGACTGGTGAATGTAATAATCTTCAAAAGATTTTGCACAACACTTGTAAGGAACAAACATTATGAGAGGTACTTTTGTCTAAAATGAAGTTTCACGATCAACTGCCCACGCTCGAATGACACCAATCGTCCTGTGTGTGTCCTTATAACAGTTTCAATTGTTTGAAAGTTTTTCCTTGAAAGAGGTACATAATGTGGTCTGTCAAACATTTCGTGAATCATATCACCATCTTTACCTTTCACAGTAATTACTCTAAGCAAAGGGGATACTATATGACCAAAGATCTGAGGTTCTGCTATATCCGAATATATGTAAAGTAATTTTAAATCGAAATTCGGGTCAGCTTCTTTAATCCCTTCAAAGTATTTAAAAGGACTATCGCGTATAGGGTCCTCATTGTTAGCCAATTCGATAGGATAAAAGCCTAAAGTTTCGGCGAGTCCTGGTAATAACTTTATTCTAGCTGTTGGTTTTAATCCAATTTTCACTTTTCTAGTATGTTTGTTGTAGCTTATCTGAATTAAACCGTTGAAGTCTTGATAGTTCATCCATTTAATAATGTCTGAAGGGCTTTCAAAAAATCCAAAGGGGATTTTAGTTCTTTTCATCGTTCCAATACTTGCATCATATTCATATTCATTTCCTCCGTCAAATATATTACTCCAGATATGTGGATAAATCAATTCCACAAGTCCGACCTCCCATTCACCTTTCAGATCGAGAGGGGAAGGTAATCTCGTAATAAAATGTGAAATTTTATTTTCTGGGTAAAATTTCAAAGAACTGTCCGAAGGTAGCGTCACGTAGAAAGACATGTTGGCGAATGACTCTCAAAAGAAATGTCGTTTCAATTTATAAATGAAATAAATTAGAAGCCAGTATCCATTGGTCAAATTTAGAAGGGTAGCCTTTATATTTCACTTTATACTCTAATCGCCCTTTTCTCATTCGCTTTTTTAAGATTTTTTCGATAGCAAAGTTCTCTTTAGGTTGAACTTTTTGAAGTTCTTCTGCGTAAAATGCCCCTAAGATAGGTTCGTTCATCAAATCCTTGATCCGGTAGACGGGCGGTTCCCGTCGCACACACTCGGTCACGACGAAGAGTTCTTCCGTCCAATTAGTTTCGTATCCTTTTTCAAAGGTTAATTTTTGTTTGGATACTCGAACCGTATCTCCCGGTTTAAACACGTAAGGCTTTCTCTTTTCATCCCCCATATCCCCGTACAGAGTAAACCACACCTCGCTTTCATTTTCCGGAGTTACTTCGGCGGGCGCCCTTTTAATACTCGAATGATAAGTATGGTTATAACTATAAAGTAATTGATCTAACACGTCTATGTAGCGGTAAGTACGACGACTGGTAAAATATTTCCACATTTTAGTTTTTAAAGTACGGTTAAATCGTTCTACTACGGACGCTTTCGTGTTGTTAAAAGTTCTGAAAAATTTCACACCTTCCTCTTTGAGAAAATTTTGAAACTTGTTATTCAAAAACTCCCTTCCTGCATCCGTATTCAAACAGTTGGGTTTTCGTTCAGAGAAAATTTTTTTAAAAGCTTTCACAATCTCTTCACCTTTTTTATATTTCAGAGGAACCGCCCACGCTCGTTTTGAGAGGATGTCTATACAAGTTAAAATGTAGCGAAAACCATCGTTAAACTTTTGAAGAGACGTCAGATCAGCTAAATCTGCTTGCCACTGTTGATCAATTCTGGATACTATGACACGGTTCGTGGGGAATTTTTTTCGAATCGGTTTGTGAAGTGAATATGCATCTATTCCTTGTAACCATTCTCGAATTTTTTTCTTTGATAACTTGCCACGGACAGCACGGTGTAAGGCATCTACACCTCCAAAACTTGCAACCGCTTTCGGGTCTCGATAAGTTTCCTCCATGGCAGCACGCATGTGAAGACATTACATTGAAAAGGATAAATTCCCCGTATCGTTTAAATTTAAAATAAAATCAACGTTAAACTTCCCACCTTCAGAAAAAATATAAAGAATCGAAAAGACAACACACATCACAAAATAAATGCAGAACACGAAAATCCCTTCCTCTCGGGACGGTAACATGACGAACACTAAATGATATTCAATCAAAAAATTCATATTTATATCTAAGATACAGTCATCAGGCTATATTTCCATAGGTCAGTGGTTTCGCGCTCGAAAACTACTGACCTATGGAAATATTTTTACTGCAAGGTGCCGGGTTCGAACCCCCGTCAAACCTCTCTATTTTTTTCATAGTATATTCGCATTCTTAAATTCAATTCATTCCTTATTTATTTCCCAATTTTTAATTAATTTCTTAATTAATTTCTTAATTAATTTCTTAATTAATTTCCTAATGACTCACAAACAATATCCTACTTTTTTCATTCTACTGAAAACATCGCTTTAAAACCAACGTCACCTTTTACAAAAATCACTCATTAAATTTTTTTAATTAAATTTCCTCATTAATACCCTCGTCACGTTTCACGATTAAGTTAGAGAATGACTCAAGGTCAACCCCCAAGTCATCTAGACCCCTCAGGAGGTGGTGCGGCACCCGCACGACTTTCCGGTCCCTCGGTCCCTCCCCCTCATGGGCTAGAACCGGCCTTTCTTACCTACTGTTATATCATTGAAAAATCTGTATAAAGTGCGGCAACGTGTACGAAAAGCGTCACAATTCTATTTCGAAACTTTTCTCTCTCAGCGCAGTTGTGTCAGTCTAATTGCAGATTAGTTCATATTTTATAATATTATTCTTTAAGTTGATTTTTTGAAAATACAGTTTTTTTAGATTGTGTCTCTTTTTTGCCAGGATGTAATTCCAATTCCTAAATTCTAACTTTGTATTTAAAAATTTGCAAATATTGCAAGGCAATACATGTAATCAGTTTATGTGTAGTCAATTCATCAAATGTCATATACGTTTGACATCCTAAAACATCGTGCATAGTTTAATTAAAAAAAAAAAAAAATGTAAAATTTCATTTGGGGAAAAATTCTGAAAATTGGGTCTTTTTGGGAAAAAACTGTGTTCTGGAGAAAAGTCGAAATTCTTATCTGGCAAAAAGCTTTTTCAAATTATGCGAAAAGCACATCCAGCAGTATCTAAATTAATAAGAAATTAATAATAATGAATGATTTCATGAATCCATTTAATAAATTATAATTTCAGAAATCAAGATCAACATCACCTATTGTTAATGTAACTTACACTTTTTCAAAGGATGTAAAATGCAGCGAAAAGTGAATCAGATTTAACAGAAAATTTACAGTATGCTAGTGTGTCATATTAAGAAGTTGCCGAAAATTTTATTTTAATTAGTCAATTAAAAGTTTTTGGTGTTAGAGTTCAGGCCAATTGATAGCGCTACACTGTAAAAAATAACGGTATATTTTACCAGCAGAATGTGCTGGCACCCATATTGCCAGCAGATTCTGCTATTAAACAAGGCAATTTACAGTGTAAACATCTGTAAAGAGAGACTCTTTTACAATTGTTTCGGCTGTACATTACTTCTTTCTAACAGCATTCTGCTGTAAAATCTATATATATATATATATATATTTTACAGTGTAATGTCCTAGGTCTGGAGGGATTGCCCTCTATGCGAGGGGAAGGGAGGTCTTTCAGCCAGGTCTTTCAGCCATTATTATGTATTTGTTTTGAATGAAAGACCTTTAATTTATGGCTTGAATTCATGATTGAATTTAACGATTTATTTGATCGAAGTATATATGGTTTAACTATACTGTGCTACTTCATTAGTGAAAGTGTCTCGTTTTTGAAATTTATCTATGCAGAGATCAGTTGTAGTGAGTATCTCTGTTAGGGCGACTGGTGTAATAGGGATTTACAAGTAAGAAGTGTGCATTGATGGCGGTAAAAGGACAGCGAGGCCAGAAATTTAAGAGGGCTCTAAGACTTAGGGCTTTCCGATACGGGACTACAAAGTGAGACTTAGCAGTGAATTATTTTACTCATTACATGACATTAATTACTTTGAATGGCCCCCCTCGGACATTTTGTTGGAGGGCGCCCAGTTTTTAGCGCCGCCACAGTGTATATGGATCCGTTATAGTTAATGCCATTTTAACAGTTTAATGGTGCTGAAAGCACTGAGCATAATCACAGTGGTGACCTTATTTATTGGATAATATGAGATCCGAATGAGACAAGGTGAATCCGGATATTAAGTATTTAATTCAAATTTAACGAATTAGAACAATACTAAAGTAAATCTCGATAATTGATGCTGGATTCTAGTTTAGCGATCAGAAATCCTATTCACCGGCTGACCTTGGTAACGAACTGAAAGGTAAAGCAGTAAAGCACTTTCGCTGTTTCCTGTTTTACTAAGATAACAAATTACTTAGCAACGAAAAAACAAGACCGTTAACAAACGAACCAGGAAAATAAAATAAAAGCAATAAAAGTACCAGTTTTTTTTTTTTTTTTTTTTTTTTTTTTATAATAATAAATCTGCACTATTTTATTATAGCCGATAATTTATTGACATTAAATACATAGCCGAAGGGAAACATAATGATAAAACTAAAGAAAGAATTATTTTATGACAATTACAAGGTACAATACGCTTCTACAAAAACCAAGATTCATTTTCTTTCTCCATTGATGGCTTTTCTATTATATTGTGTTCATTTTAGTAGCGTAATAAATTGCTTGTTTCCGCCATGTGAACTGTAGTTATCCTCTACAAAATGTACTCCATACATTTCAGCAATTGAAAAGGGATTGCAGGGTTTAAATAATTAAGAATCTAACATGACAATGGACCTTCACGAAAATTCTATAAGGTATTTCAAAACGTAGAGAATTAACTTTTGTGACTTGAAAGGAAATAAAATATTGGATTTGTTATTGATATAATAACAAACGAGTGTGTTAGCCAGAGACATCATTATATCGCCTTTCGGGCACTATTTCATACATAAGCTATATAAGCAAAGGATTTTTTATACCAGATACTATGAATTTGAAAATGTACTTTCCAGATTTCCTTACTGAATTAGCGGGAAAAATTAATTCATGATAAAAAGGATATAGGTATGCGCGTCATTTTGACAGAGGAAGATCCTGATGTTTGTTTACTAAATTGCGCAACCTATCATTGCATAAATTATTTTAGGCGTATAAATATAATTTCTAAAAAGAATAAAGTGTATTCTAAATCTAAATTGCTATTAATATTATCATTTTTAATAAGTATTTGTGCAATTATAGGTTTGCATAGGATTGATTTTCATAATATTCATTATGATAATTTAATTTTGCTATTAGATTTCTATTCTCCTATGTGTTATTCTAGTTTAGTTTTACTTTTGGCATGCTATAAATAAAACTAGTATCGCCCAGTGGTCGTAACTCGACCACTTTCAAAATGGAATTAAATTGTAACTTAACAGCGCAACTTATTGGCCGATATGTACTCAAACTGAATCAGCAGAGTTTCATTTAATATATATCTCAAGTTTGGTACACTGTAGGTACTGAGCTTTTCCTGAAATGAGTGTAAATCACAACGTGGAAGTACCTCTTGTTGGGTGATATAGCCCAAAAGCTAATCGGCTCCAATTCAAACTAAGGTCCAACCAAATATCAAGTTCGGTTAAATTAATTTATTGGTTCATTAAGTACAGCTCAAAAAGACAGACATTTTCTAAAAATGGTTGAATTGAGTTCAGGAAATCTCACAGTGTGTAACCTCATTGAAAACCGGAAATCTAAAATTTTTCTGAATCTTATACTTTCTTCTTATATATGTAGAAGATAGAATAATAAATCCACTTTTCAAAAAATAAGTAGTCAATATAGCTAACTGAAATGCAAGGAAATCTCAAAACGTGTAGATTCATCAAAAACCAGAAATTGATTTTTTTTTATCTTCTACTTTCTTCTTATATATTCAGAAACTATCCACTTTTTATCAAAATAAGTGATCAGTTTCAATTAATTCAAGGAAATCTGAAAATGTGTAAATTCGTCGAAAACCGGCGATCAAAATATTTTACAAATCTTATACTTTCTTCTTAGATATGTAAAAGCTATAATAATAAATGCATTAAAAAAAAAAAAAAGTATTAAAATTCACTTACTTGAAATGCATTATGTTTCAGTTTAAAAATATGTCTTCAAATTAGAACTGCCATAAATCATACACACACACACACAAAAAAAAAAGTAAAGTGAAGTAAAGTAAAGAAAGAAAGAAAAAGAAAAGGAAGGAAAAAATTAGATAAAAAAAAAATTTAGAACTTTCATAAATAGGATCCTTTTTTATTTTTCGTATACATTCAATAGTATAAACTTTCGATTTACCACGCATTTACTTTAATTTCTATCATTCTAATAGCTGTTTTCTCTTATAAAAAAATCTGTAGTCGAGAGTATAGTGATGCTACATCTATACAAATTACTGTGTCTATGGTTTTATTTGAGTTTTAAGAAATCCGCGTTTGTAATGATCGATAGACGGCGCTTTTTGAACTGCAGTTGTTAGTAAATATAATAGCCACGTATTCCACGTGTTCTTTTTGTTATTCTACTTAATATTCGTACTATAAGTTCTCCATCATTACATCAAGGAAAATTGATTGCTTTTGGAAAAAAATATTTCAGTTTATTCAAAGTTCGATCGGAAGTAGATTTTTAACTGAAGTTGAACAAATATTAGTTTCAAATCATCTGATTAATTCTTTACTTCCATTAGACGAAGCAACTGAAATTTTAAATTTGTCATTTGGAAATAAATGGAAGCTTAATTCTGGATTTCTTGATCCTTTGGAGTTACACTGGAGCACACAACAGTATGTGTTATCTTTTTTACCGGATTTATTCATTTTTATTCAATAAATATATGTGAAACTAAACATCGGCCAGCAATGGCGGCTTATGAAAGCCGAATTAAAGCAAGTTTATTGTAATTTCACCTTAGCCCACCAGAGGGCGAGCATTTCATTACAATCGCGGATTGCCAGATTTAACAACTTTCTTTTTTAGGAATTTTTTAATACAGAAGAATACATGTATAGAATGAAAAAGTGCATAAAAAATAAAAGTATTTTTGAATACCTTCCTGATACGGTAAGAAAATAATTTTTGTATTCTGAAAACTTGGCTAATTATACCTTTCGAATGATACCACTTTCAATCCTCTACTCCCAAAATTAATGTGCTAAAAGTGTACCAAAAATTTCATGTTTGCCTATCTGTATATATATATAAATTACGTGTCACGATGTTTGTCCGGGGTAAACTCCTAAACTAAGGAACCGATTTTAATGAAATTTTGCACACTGTGTGCAGTTTGGTCCAACTTGAGAGATAGGATAGTTTTTATCTCAATTTATTGTCACAATATTGTTTTATTGCAATTATTTGTTAATTATAGACCTTTATTAAAGTTGCTCCAAAATATCTGTGAGTTCCATTAATTTAATTGTTGCCAAAAAAAAAAAAAAAAAAAAAAAAAAAATACGAGTTCATTTTCTTTCGACATAAAAATAAATACCTTTAATCAAACGTGAACGTTAAAAAAATATAAAAAATTAGATTATGCATCTCACGAAAATTGACGTCATAATCAATTTAAAGATTTTATACACATTGATAAAGTGCTAATGTAGTTCTATCATAGATATAGTAATATATATAGATCTCTCATCCCCATGTTATCGTACAAAGATTTTTGATGCCGAAAAAAAAAAAAAAATAAATAAATAAAAGCTTTGGAAACAGCCATTAAGTGGTATTGAAAAAAAAAAAAAAAAAAAAAAAAAAAAGAAAGAAAGAAATATGAATTTGAAACTGTATCTGGAGTCTTCCATTCCCCTTTAGCAAATAAATTATTCATAAATTTTATTTGCTAAAATATTAGTATGTATTCCCGTGTGTATTCACTCGGGGAAAGACGGCCATATTTTGGTAAAAACGTCGTCTTTTCCCAAATGAAAAGGAATAACTTTTTTCTCCCCAATGATCACTCTATTCTATATATGCTATACTATATCTATGAGTTCTATACGCAAGCGAAGTGTGACTCACTGACCGTCTGTGCAGCCAAGAAAAAGATTTCCTATGTTAATTGCCCACTGGATTTTTTGTAAGAAATTATTAAAAATCGAGGAAATTTATTTCCCGATTTTAATCCTTATATTTGGGTATAGATATGTATTAGTTATCGCGGGTGTTAGATTGAATTATTTTGCTGTCAAATTGACAAAATTTTAATTTTAAATTTCAAAACTCTGTCGCCCTTGGCTTTTTTTATTATTATTATTATTATTTGGCGATCAAAAGCGTAACACGAAAATATACATGCCAGATGTATGCATTGTACGAAATGTAATATGTATTATTCATTGTACGTATGTATGACATGTAATATGTATTGTACGAAATATTGTTTCATATTATTCATTACTCTTTTAATATAAGTTGTTAAAATAACCATGATTTTTGAAAGGAATTAAATATTTTCGCCAGATAATTTGGCGATATTCTTTTTTTTTCGCCAAGGATGACAGAAATGAAATCTATTCCGCTGCAAAATATTAGTATCTTACATCAGATATTTTATTAAGACATTTGAAAACAAATTTGACTTCAAACTATGATAGAATATTTATCATTTTCCTTTTAATTAGTATATTATTAGTATATTAAAATTTAAAAGCATGGTATATAAAAAGTTTTTTTTTTTTTTTTTTTATCTTATAATTATTCTTATCTTAATCCTCAATGTTTCCCATCTTTATTAACTTGAATTTACTATTAAAATTTTAACATACTCAAAAACTTCTCATCACTTCGTTAAAATACACTAAACTTTTCCAAAATCTTTTTCTATTTAAAATGATACATGTATTTACTTTAATGTCCAATATTTCATAAGATTTCCAATTTTAAAGTTTTAAAATATTTATCAAATTTACTTATTTTTCTGGTTTAGCCTTATTGTTTTCCTTTTTATAACTACAGCTGTTGCCCTCTTTAAAATATTTAAAATGATGAGGTCATTTTATAGTAAAATTATCCATTATAGCATATATTATATTTCACTCCTCCATAAAAATTGATTTTAAAATCGTCTGTTTCTTTTATACTTTTATTTTAATAGAATTTTAATAGAATTTAATTTATATATTAGTCATTTTAGCAATTTTATCCAAAGTAGCATTAGAAATAATATATACCACTTCTCCATTAAAATTTATAGGACCCTACAATAAAATTAATTTGTGCTTAATATCAACACTACGAAAATTTTTATCAATCGCTTCCAAATTTTGACCTAAGTTTCAAATCTCAACCCTGTGGGTTTTTACATCGGCTACAACGTTTTCGTCTTTGTTCGTAAATAATAATTTGACTGTACTAAATAGTTTGCAGCCGTATAATTCAACGTATAACTTAGTCACAGCAACGCGTGGCCGGGTCTGCTAGTTAATATATAGATTATAATTTAAATAATATAAGATTTGGATTTGGGGTGTTGATCTTTCATAATTTTTTACACACTAAGGCTTATTAGACGAGGACCTAATCTGGTTTAAAGTGGATTCCGAATCACTACGAACAAATTATGCCTGAACGAATAACGTACGGTCCTACAAGTGTAGAGATATGGACACCCAAACATTAAGCGCCTCAAAATAACACATTTCTGTTATGGTTTGATAGGCATCTATGTATGATTGTCCTTTCTGCATAAAAATAATTAAATAAACAAAAATATAGTCATTGTTTAGATGTGTTTATTGCGAGTTTGTTAGCAGAAGTTTCATATAATATCAAGATTCGTCCTCATCATGATTATACCATTTTCGGTGTACTGCTGGATAAAGTTCTTAACTGGAATTTTCCATTATTCTATATATTGTACTAATTCTATTGAGTTAATTACGCTAACGTTTTTTTTGTTTTCATCAATTTATCGTATTCCAGGACATCTTTTATGTCGTATATCTGGGAAGTAGAATATTTATGATCAACCTATTGTTTTGTCTTTATACAATATGTCCATTTTCCTTCTATCGCTTTATTATACCGTTAACGTTAAAGTATGTTGCTAGATTTCTTATCAAAACTATGCTTTTTCTTTCTTTTCTTTTTTTCTTTTTTGTTATAAAAGCACACATTTTTTTTTTACTACCATGTGTTATCTATAGCCCCTGTACCATCTTTTCTAAGAGAGTCATCATCATCATCACGTGACTTAAAGGAGTGCCTACGATGTAATGGTCACCTCACAACCATCGCTTACCTCCACCTGAGGAAGAAAAACACCCGAAAATGAGTTACATGTTCAAAATGGTCGGATCCTTTAATTGGTTGATTTCCAAGTGAACTCAGGCGGGAAGTGTGAGAGTGTGATTTGCACTTCTCCTGTTTTGCACCATAGATTAGTGTTGTCAAATTACAGTGGTTAAATATTCAACTCTACCAAACACATGGTTTTCTCCAAAACTCTATAAATGCGAACTAGATTTCTTTGGGAATATTCCCTACTATGGACACTACATTGGCTTAGAACCCTCGTCACCACCGTCACCATATTTGTGAACAAAGATGTTTTCGCTTTTCTTAATTATTTTGTACTTCCCAAAAACACTTCATTCGTATTTTAACTTTTTGTTGATTGCATCCATGATGTTCTTGTCTAATATTATTTCTTCAAAGTATATATAACTTCTGTTATATCTCAGTGAAATTAAGTTGGAAGTAATCTTCTTTTTTAGTGCAAATGAATTAAACATCACTTTCGTCTTTCCTTTTAATTTCAATTCGACTTTAATGCTAGCTCCTGCAATTTTTCTTCTTCTGCATTTGCCCTTCATTTTTTACTTTCTTCTATATGTAATATAGAGAAAGTATTGGATTCGCGAAAATTTTCGACCTCCGTTTTTTGACGGATCTACACGTTTTGGGATGTCCTGAACACGAATTGATAGTTTTTAGAAAATGTCTGTCTGTCTGTCTGTGTGTCTGTCTGTGTGTCTGTCTGTCTGTCTGTCTGTGTGTCTGTATCATTTTTTTGTGGACGCTGTATCTCACGAACATATGAATGAAATTTAACCAAACTTGGTATTTAGTTGCACCCTGACATGAACTGGTGCCCATTAGATTTGGGGATCAATAGCTCAACAGGTGGCGCTGTAATCGCATTTTATGCAAATTTTTAACATGGCAGCATAGGACAAAATTCCGTATAAATGGGCATAATGAGAGTTATTTTAAACTTGTGATTGTAAAATTAATTTGAATTATTGATGATAGTAGTAGTTAACTAGGAAAAAAAATTTGTGCATGGGGGGGCATCGGTTCCCCCCCGGGGGGGTTAAATTTTGAAGATGGGTATCATTCGAAAGATCTCGTCAATACCTTTAAAACGAATGGTTGAACCATAAATCTGTGATAATTTAAAACAAAGTTATCGATTTTTTTTACTTTTAACAAAAAAAAAACTTAGAAAAAAAATCGTTTTTTTTTTTTTTTTTTTTTTTTTTTTTAAACGAAATTTTACCAAACTTGGTATTTAGTTGGTCCCCGACATAAACTGTTGCTGATTATATTTGGGGATCAATAGCTCAACAGGTGGCGCTGTGATAGCATTTTATCTAAATTTTTAACATGGCAGCATAGGACAAAAATTCGTATACATGTGCATAATAAGAGTTATTTTACACTTGTGATTGTAAAATTAATATGAATTATTGATAATAGTAGTACGTAACTAGGAAAAAAATTTTGTGCATGGGGGGGGCATCGCTTCCCCCCCTGGGGGGTACATTTAAAACGAATGGTTGAACTATAAATCTGTGATAATTTAAAACAAAGTTATCGATTTTTTTTTACTTTTAACCAAAAAAAAAAAAAAAAAACTTAGAAAAAAAATTCGATTTTTTTTTTTTTTTTTTTTTTTTTTTTTTTTATCATTGTTAGTGATTGAATATGTATTAATTTTCACAAAAAAAAAAAAAAAAGAAAAAAAAAAAATCTTTTTTTTTTTTTTTTTTTTTTAATATTGTTACTGATTGAATATGTATAGGAAAATATAGAAGAAAGTCTTGTGGTGGCCACAACATACTAGTTATACCTTATTTACCATCATTTCATTTCTTGAAACATTTCCCAAAACAACATTAAAAAAGTTTCGATATTAATATAGTGTACTTGTTAAACTCCCTTTAGAAGATTAAACTTTGCTTTTCCTTTGTCGAAGCAAAATGTAACTATTGTTTTCTTGTAAATTTTCTTTATAGTATTGATATATGTTTTGTCGTATATTAACGTTCTCCAAAGTTTATGTAACTACACACGTCTCTTAATGATTTTTTTTTTTTTTTACTTTTTCTTACCCATATATATGGTAGAAAAAGGATTGTTTTTGAGTCAAATTTTCGAAATTTTGTCATATTTACACGTTTTGAGGTCCTCTGAATCCGAAAATCATGTTTGTAGCCGTTGATCTGTGTGTGTACCTGTTATCAGCATATCTCAAGAACAAATTGTAGCTGGAATTCCAAACTTGGTATTCTAAATCTGTATCATATAGTGATGCTACACTGAACTTTTCTTTGAGATAAAAAAGACAGCTCGTGCACAGGGACATCAAAGAGATTTAATATAAACTGCATCTATGGGAGAAATTTATGGTAAGTACTGTGCAACATCTATAGGCTGCCCCAAAACAAAATGTAATGAACATATTTCTTTATATACATGAAATGAAAGCATGTTTTGAGTAGATTGTGGTATGGAAAATATTCATCATTCGTTTACAGGGCTACCCAAATTATTTGTATATTTTGGGTCTATACTTGGAAATTGCTGGAAGTGTACTTCGTTTTATGTTAGGTTTTTTTCATATAAAACTAACTTTAAGTACAGAATGCGATGCGAATATAGTTTATAGATAATATACAGGGCTACTCAAAATTAAGATAAAAGTTTTTAGCTTAATTTTCTAAATGTAATTGATGGAAGTGCTCTGCTATATTTTACTATATCGACAAACACTGCTCAGGAAGTAACATTAATTTTTCATACCTATACTGTAAACAAAGTATTTTGTTTTTGAAGTTATATTTTCAACTCGTTTTTTTTTTTTTTTTAAATATAATATTACGTTTTGAGGTTCCCTGGATACGGAAGTTCAATTTTTAGCAGTTAATCTGTAGTTATGTATGTCTGCTGTCAGCAGAGATAGTAATAATAATAATAATAATAATAATAATAATAAAGTGTAGGAAATTCAAATTTCATATTTTGAATTTCGTATTAAGTTGCCACTTGAAATATTTGTTTAAGATTGGCAAGTGTGAAGGCAAATCAATAACAGTCTTGATTTTTTTTTTTTTTTTAAATACATGTAGGCTTTATAATTGAACGGGTGGTTGAGGGCGGCGATAGCCCCCTCACCCTGAATTATATGTCGAATATTTTTTATATATATGTCGAATAATTATTGTATGTTGTTAATTATATGTCAAATATTTCCCATACCCATTTTAGATTATTTTAAAAGTAGATTGATCTTTATCATTTTTCCTTATTGGTCGTACAACTTAATCTGCAATCTATCTTTATAGTATTGAAAATGTAGGTAAGAGAAAGTCGCGTGAGTGACACACCAGATTATTTTTTTACTGTTTGATTATGATCCATTGTGCTTAATTTATTTTTTATATTACTTGTTCTTTAATATGAATTTGTTGTTGATTCCAATCTAGGTATTAAAACTTTGGTAAAAATGTTATAAATAACTTATAGTAATCTAATAGAATGCTAATTTTTAAATTTACTTCTTTACTTAATAGCATTATTCTAGTCATTTCTAAATATTTTGAAAATAACATGATTAGCATTTTTGAAAATCCTTTACGCGTTTCTTTAATAAGTTTAATACACACATTGGCCACTGAATTAGAAACATATGTGAAAGTTTCTTCAAACGTTCGCTAGCGGCGTAAGTTTTTTTATATGTAGTTTTTCATGAATTATTTTATCTATAGCTGCAAATTCAATGTTTAGTTCCTTCTGTATCATTTGGTAAAAGTAGCGATTATCATTGGTTAACGTATAGCCGAAGTATTTTCTAGGTCTACAGCTGACAAAGGTCTTGCTGTGTGTTCTTCATCTAAGGCCTTGGAAAAAATTATAGGGATGTTTAAATAGACAGTTAAAGTAGGATTTATGCAAAATTTTCGGATGGGAAAGCAACAAAAAATACAACGTATGCAAGTGATTTGTTAATTATGATATACTTTAAATAAAATCTAATTTAAATTAATCGAACTAATTACCATATTAGATATTAATCTTATTTGCAGATGGAAAAAAGCACAGGGTGGGCAGAAAGTCCGTAAAAACTTTAAAAATTCATAAAACCCAAAAAAATAACCGACATAAAAAACGGTTTGCAGATTTAGCATCGATAAGTTACGGAATTTTTTTTTTAAGATAAGAAAAAAAAAAAAAAAAAAAAAAAAAAAAAAATCAAAAAACCGCCGATAGGTGGGGTTTCGTACATAAGTGAAAGAAAAGACACGTAAATAACAATATAAAATCATTTATTAAAACAATATGCGTTCCACTTGTTCACTATCACAGGTGATAACACATTTCAGGCGTGTCACAAACCCAGCAACGGCAGAGTGCAGCATGTCCGGTTGTATACATGACAGCTCTTGGCAGATTGCATCTTTCAATTCCGATAGATACGATGGACGGGATCCTTATTCACTTACATGGGATACACCGGAGAAATGGTTCTGGATAAGGAGCGTAAGTATTTATAATCGCCATTTTCATATTTTCAACTAAGTCGTTCGTACCAGCACCATCTGTCGGCTGTGTTTTGAATTTTTTTTTTTTTTTTTTTTTTTTTTTTTTGTTATCTTAAAAAAATCCCGTGACCTATCAATGCTAAACCTGCAAACCGTTGTTTATTTCGGTTATATTTTTGTGTTTTATGAATTTTTAAATTTTTTACGGACTTTTTCCCCACTTTGTACTACTCCGATTCAAAAAATTAGAATAATGTAAAAAAGAATGAGTTTGATGTTGCTAACGCGTCAATTTGCATACTGCGTCCAGGAAAAAATATATTAAAAGTATCTAATTATCTTCAGAGCATTTATAAATATAACATAAATATTTATTTTTATCTGATATATTAATAATTAACTATTTAAAAAATATTAGAATAATTCAAAGAAATAGAATACCTCGATAGCATGGTTCAAAAAATTAGAATATTCAAATTTTTCTTATAAGTTGAGAGAACGGCTGCGGGATTAACATCTGTGGGACTATAAAATGTGCTCCGTTGAAAATGAAAAGTCGTTTGGCATTTGATTGTAGCGTAGTATTTGCTTAATATGGGACGAAAGAGCGATTTATCTGAGGCTGTGAAATATCGTATTGTGTACTTGCACGAAATAGAAAAAACACAACATTTTATAGCAAAAGAAGTGAAATGCTCTCAAGCAAGTGTGAGTAGAGTTTTGAGAGAATATTCTAATAATAAGTGTTTTCAAAATAAACACTTTAAAAGTGGTCGAAAGCCAGTAACTTCAAGAAGAGATGAAAGGCAATTGAAAAAGATTGTGAAGAAACATCGTTTTCGGAGTGTGAGATATGTGCATAGAAAATGGAAAGAAATGGGTATAAATGTCTCCAAATCTACAACACTACGACGACTTCGCAAATTAGGTTTTAGATCACGTGTGCCTAAGATAAAGCCATTCTTATCATCTAAGCAAAGGGCTGCTAGAGTTAAATGGTGTAAACAAAGGCTATTTTGGGATCACGACGATTGGAAAAAGATACTTTTCAGCGATGAAAGTGTGTTTTGTGTGTCTCACGGAAATCAAGGTATACGTGTCTGGAGACTCAAACATGAAGCTTATAAGAAAGAATGTTTAAAACGTTCGTTTAAATTTGCGACCTCTGTTATGGTAAGGGGCTGCATGACTGCTGAAGGCCCAGGCAGGTTGTGTATTGTTTCCACAACAGTCAATTCAAAAGTCTATCAAGAAATTCTTGAACATTTCATGATTCCTTCAGCTGAGGATTTATGTGATGACGATTTCTTGTTTCAGCAAGATTCAGCTTCTCCCCACACTTCCAAATCAACAACTAAATGGCTCAAAGAGAAGGACATACCTGTACTCCCTTGGCCTGCAAACTCACCCGATCTAAATCCTATCGAGAATTTGTGGGGAATTATGAAGAAACGACTTCAAGAAGTTGCGCCTAGAGACAAAAAAGAACTTATTTCTAGTATAAAGAGCATATGGGCGAATTTGGATAAAAAAGATTGTGAACCTTTAGTTAAAAACATGCCAAAACGTTTAAGAGCTGTCATTAAAGCTAAGGGTGATGCAACAAAGTACTGATTAGCAAGTAAAAATACTTAGAGTTTAAATTATGTTCAATATATTTTCATTATTCTAATTTTTTGAACCATGTTAGAAAGTATTCTAATACTTTGAATTTTTTGTTGTTAGCTGATTTAAATATATTTTCTATTTCATTGTAATGTGTTTACATTTTTATAATCTGCAAAATATGCAGATTCATATTATAGTACTTTATATTTGATATTGTTGATTATTTATTTGATAAATTCGATTTTCATTTCCCTTGACCATATTTCTTTTCATTATTCTAATTTTTTGAATCGGAGTAGTATAAGGTCGTCGAACTTTTTGGAGGGATATGCACATTTTCTGCGGTCTGAGAATGCTCGAAAAAGGTAACCTAACAACCCATTTAGGGTTACTTTAGTCTTTCTCTGTGCTATTGGCAACGATGCAAAGGCAGAAACAATGGTCCGATGTAGAACGTGGTAAAATCCTTGGAAGAAAAGCGAATGGAATGAGTGGTGCAGCTATTTCCAGGTCTATCGGTTAGTCTAAAATGGTAGTCGATATTTTTAAAATAAATCTTCCAAAGTATGGTAAATGCAAACGCTCAGGGGGACCAAGTGCACTTTCAAGGCACCACAAGTCGACAATTTTTTGATGGGCGTGCGATTAAAAAAAATGACTTCTTTTAATACTTTTTTCCAGGGCTTCAGAAGAGAACTTCGACCTCTATGAAATTTTGTAAACCATCTGAATAGAGTGACTCAAGATGGAGTTTCGTTTCCACATGCTAATTGTAGACGTTAAAAGCATTCTTCTTGATTTAACGTCACTTTAATATAATAGAAAATCATAGCGCAATAATGCTCTCGCATCAACTCCATTTTTGTTTTAATTTAATTTATTCTACGACAGCTAAATTACAATTGTTTCTACAAATTACCGTCTGTGGCCATATACGAATTTAAATTTAATATTTAACGAATCATTTTTTACTGCTCCTATACCGTCTCCCACTGTCTCTTAAAATTTTTGAGTTACCCTCATATAAGGAAAATAAAACAGACCTGTATTTGAATGACGAATAGATAGCAGATAAATAAATAAATAAATAATATTAATACATTAATAAAATAAAAATAAATAAATAAAAATATAAAAAATAAAAATATAAAAAATAAATAAAAATAAGTAAAATAAAAATGAAAAAAAAAAAAAAAAAAAAATAATAATGACGTAATTTCTGTCGAAAAATGTTTATTAATTTCAGTTTCAGAATTTTGTTGTTTTATTTTAAATCTAAAGTTCTAAAAGGAGAACTTTACAAAAGAAGATTATTTTATCAAATATTTAATTAATTTACTTTTACCTACTCTTAGGTAGCACAGTATTGACTGAAATATCCATTAAATAATAAAAAATAGGTTAGATAAGTATTTTTAAAACAAATCACAAAAACTAAAAGCAATGTAATTATGAATATTTGATCCGTGTAGATACATATTGATTACATTCAGCCCTTTACAATAAAAGACTTAAAATTTTCCCTTGTTCTTATTGTCTTTAATTCTTAATTTTTTCTACAAAAATGTTATTTGATCAATTTTATGCATATATAAACATGTAGTAAAATTTTAAGAGCACCATTTACCTGATATTATGATGGACAGAAAAAAAAAAAAAAAAAAAATAGAAATGACCATGCATAATTCACAACATAGTTTGGGCGTTCACATTTCTGGTTTCACAACGACTGATCTCTTACCAAGTTTTGACCCTGACATAAAATATAATAGCACTCAGTTCTTCGGTTAACTTTTCTTTTTAACGTGTCATCTACTTTTTTTTAATTGTGTTATTGTTTTCAATGATAAAAAGTAAAAAAAAAGTTAAAAAAAAGATTGGATCAAGAGTTTTTGTATAGATTAACTGTTTGGATCACAAAAAAACTGGATTGATATGTTTAACATGTTGAGCGCCACGCAAATTCTTAAAATCCATTAAAACTCCATAATGATTCCTCCTGTAATAAATACAAATGAAGCAAATTTTTAATAAATTTTCAATCATTAACCCGTTAGTAGTCGCTATAGACAGCGCCACCTATTACAGATTGCGCACTTTTTATTTAACTGTCACCAATAATTTTAAGAAGTGATGTGATCGACGTTCCTTCGATTTTATTCGCGTTTTATGTATATCAAATGCTACTTCTAAAAATTTTTGGTAGCTATTGAATAAAAAAATCTGGCAACACTGAAGGATGGGCGGCAAATCGACCAACTAGCGACTACTAACCGGTTAAATGTAATATTTTTAGTTTTATATCCTATTTTATATCCGCCACCGATGGTTGACGCGGCATTATATCATATTTGACACTGTCAGCCACCGATGGCTGGCAGGGCGATCAACGTTTTAATTTTTTATTGGTACTGCTTTTACTTTCGGGGTAAAACTTTCACTGAAATGTTTAAAGTATAACATGTTCTGCACACTCCTAAAGTTTCAAGATGATTCCTTCAGTACTTAGTGATATATGACAAAATGTCTAGAACCTAGAATGGCTGACATGGTGCTCAAGGTGTTAAGAAAATAATTTTTGAAAAGTAAGAAATTTCACTGAACTTACTTCTGAAGAAATCTGACCGATGTAATGTGCAACTTTTACTTCAGATTTCATTTTTTATCATCATACTGATTGGTTTTTGCCCGTCTAAATATTGCTATTTCCAATTAAACGTATTTCCAAATTTATTAATCATTTCTGTCGAGATCTCCTGCCAGTTTTAATGATTTATTATAGGTTTTGCATGGTATTTTAAAAAATAACGCTATCATTTATATAATACCATCCACATTAAAATGCTTTAAATTACAAAAGACTCCATAAAATTGAAAATAATATCTTAATTATTTAATTCAACCATATTATATATGTTGACAAAGTTGGTTAAATAAATTTTGATGCTGCTGTCAGTTTAACGAAATAGTGCATTCTGAAAATAAAATAAAGTATCCGCTGAAAGTAAGGAGGAATAATTGTTACAAATCATCACCAAACAGGAGCAGATACACATAATAAAATATCATTATATACAGTGCAACCACGTTTCCTACGCCTAGCAATGAGGACGAGTCCAAAATCTTTGAGGGGTGAAAAGTTGACCGACAGGTTGGAATTAAGTAAACATCCAATCATTCTGTTCGCGGTGTTCCCTTATCGTTTATTTTCTCTCAACGAAAAAGATATCTCACCTATTTTAACAGTGGACTCGTTCAGTCAGCACATGCGCAGAGGCTTCCGTGGTTAAAGATTACAGGGTGATTATATGGTCATAGGACAAACTTGGAGAGGAGCTAGAGAACATCACAAAACAGTTGAGAAGTTACACGTTTTCTGATTTTATTCTTATATAATAGAAAATGAAAAGGTAAGAAAATAAATACATACATTTTTTTTTATTTGAAATCTCATTACTGATTTTTAAAATCGCACTATTTACTCTATCGAGAAATTACAGTATAATATATCGTGGCGTACTCTTTATGACAACAAACGGGAGTAATCGTTGTTTACATTCGATTTCGTGCTTTGCTTTGCTTCTTGAATCAGTGAAATAGGTTTTGCATTTTAAAATAACTACAGATATTAAAAAATCGTAGTATAAATATTGTATTGTACCACTCTGCACTAATACAACGGCTAATGCTTCTCAAAAGCTATTCTTTAACATTCCACAGGATCCTACTAAACGAAAACATTGGACAACGGTCATAAAAAAAAAAAAAAAAATAATAATAATGATGATAATGGAAAATGGAGATAATGATATTAAATGATTATAAGATGAAAAAGGAATGCTCAGAAATCACATGCACGATTGCTAATTACGAAAGTTAAAACGAATTGCTGCTTGCTAACTAGGCTAACAAAATGTAAACATTGAAGCATCCTAAAGTGTGACGTCAGGCAGCGTTTTGAAGTCACGTGATTTTTGGTTAATTTTAAAGTTATTTTTAAAATTAATGAGAACATTTTTTGTATTTTTAATAAACTTTTTGAAATTTATGGGCCTAAAACTACTAGAAAAGTAGGATTTTGTTCAAACCCCCCCATGTGTGCAAATTCCACATTGTATAAGAACCTATGACCGCATACGTCATTTTAACACTTTAAGAATTGGATGTTTTTGGCTACTGTGTACTACTAACTCCGCCTTCTGTGTAAATTTTAAAATCTTGTTTGCTTCATTATTTCGCAAAATCGTACGCAATATTCATGTTCATGCACTCAGTGCGATAAAATACATCGATTAAAAAACAGAATTATTTTATTTATGTAAACATTAGCAAGTAAAAACATATATATTTTTTTAAATGCAACATTCGGGAGCCGCGCCTATATTCATGCAAAAACATCCGGTTCCTAAAGGGTTAAAATGATGTTTGCGTTCATAGGTTCCTGCACAATTCTCAATCCTTGTGATGTTCTCTACCTCCTTTCCAAGTTTGCCCACTACCAAAGTATCACCCTGTATATTCCAACATACAGACACCCACAGACATTTAAATTTATGCATCACACACACAATTTAAAATAAATACACATAAATGTTTTAAAATAAAACACACATACATACATACTATACATATATTTTAATTTTAATATACATTATATGCCCTTATTTCATGCTTTTGCGGTCATGGTGTTAATTTTGGAGCTGGAGGCTATAAACTTTTGTATGTATCAGAAAATCATTAACAAATCAATTAACAATGAAATAGAACTTTAATCGTTGCAATTTAACCCACTGTTTGCCTTTTTATTATTATTATAACTTTTTTTTTCGATAACACTTTTTACATGTTTATTTACATTAAAAAAGGCGCGCCGAGAATAATAAGACGAATTAAAAAAAATATATATGGGTGATTGCCAATCTAAAGGGTAGAAAACGAAGACTAATTTGAAAAAATAAAAATTTTACCAAAAAAATTTGAAAAAATTCCTTAATTCCTTTTTGACAACTATGAATCTAAATTACTTGATGAGCTATCTCGTTAGCTATTTTTTGGTTGGTAATTAATTAATTTCAAAATTAATGTGTCAACGGAGCGGACATCACTGACCACGGAGTGGACACTTATAAATATCCAAACCTGAAAGTTATTTTGCAGCTGTATCTTTTCATCCTTATTGTTTTACTTGTGTTTTAGAAAATAATCAACAAATATTTTTACTTTAATTCTTTTGAAAAATGAAAATAACAGGAAAATAATTGTTGGTTCCGCATATTCTTTCTTTCTTTTTTTTTTTTTTTTATGTGATTGATCTAATATGTTGAAGACACTTGTATTTCCTTGCTATTTTTCCTGTTAAAACTTCGAAGATTTCTTTAAGTTTCTTCTTTGATTTTGCGCCTTTAAAACTTTCTTTTATTGGCTTTTTTATTACCTCGCCAAAAATAATACATTTCTCAATTTCTTTTGAATTTGCTTCTGTGATAATTTTTTTCACTTTTCTCTTGGGTTTTTCAGAATCAGTAGTATTATTTTTTGACTTCACATCCTTAGATCTTTGCACATGCTTTTTGTGTTTTTCAAGCTTCCTAACCAATTTTTTGTTTTCTTCACAAAGCCTTTCACTGTTCTTTTTCGACCTTTTTCTTCCACTTTCTAGTCTGCTAGATGATGATACAGATGGTTTTGTTTTCAGAGATGGATTAATTTGAGGTAGTGTGATGTTTATGGCTGCTGAACGAGGTGTCTCAGGAGGTGTATCATCTCTGAGATGTTTTTCAAAGATTATTCTGTTTCTTCAATCTCTCCCTTTGATTTCTGTTTTGGTTCTTCCATTTTTTCCTAACACTTCATTTCATTTGTTCAAACATTTTAACTACAGTATTCTTCCTTCTGTGATATATTTATCTTTCTTTAGCTTTTCCTTCTTCATGTCTTGCGGGATCATTTCTTATGCTCTTATTATACACAAAGATGTTTCATGCGACTTTTATTTCATCCAATTTTTGCTCCAATTTTCGAAAGCTGTAAACCGAAAGAAGGTTACAATAGTTGAATCAAAAATTGTTCGAAAAACTGGTTTACACGGTGTACAGTACATGTCAAGGCACACCTATTTATTTCTGTTTTAACGGGGACGATATGGGAGAGCGAAGAGGAAAACGGTGAATGAATTCCCGTCGGCGCTGTCATTTCTCGGTACATAAAGAGCTTTATTCTCACTGGTTTATCACAGTCTGACTTGCCAGAAAAAATTGATCGTATTCCCAATTCCTATTACACTGGGCATTGACGTGATTTGAGCCAAATTTACAATTATCTCAAAAGTTGTGTGAAAACGTGTTGTGTGTAATAGGAGCATTAGTCTGTCTCCTGCTCTCTGCATACTTTTTCTTTTTTGTTCTTTACGTTTTTCTGTAGTTTGGCTGGGAAGTTTCCTTTTCTTGTTATTTTTCTTATCTTTTTGATTTTCAACTCCACCTAATTTTCTTTTTGACTGAGTTTGAGCGAAGGTTTGTGCACATTTGTTTGCCCTGCATTGGGTTACATGCGAATTTCCATTTTTCTTGAACAGCATAATAAATTTCTGCAAAGAAAATAAATATATATTTTAAGTATTGTTTATATATATATATATATATATATATAAAGTTATTCAATTAATAAAAATACAAAACAATTTTAGTTTTGCTGTAAAACAAGAATATTTTTATTTATTTTTTCTTCTGAAACTAAATTTAATTATATTTTTGCAATTATTTTTCTAAAGTGTTATGTCACCTTTTCTACATTTTACCTTTAAAATTAAAAAGAAAAAAAATAAATAAATAAATAAAGGACATATAGTATACATCATTCTTTTGCATTACTCTGTAAACAACACTCATAAAACTGTTCTTAAAATTATATTAATACGAATTCTGTTGTTACATTTAAACCATGAAGAGAAATGCTTAAGAGTTCAGTAAAAAATAGCAAATACTGTTTTAAAGACGTTGAAATGACATTTCTAGAAAATCACGAATAAAAATATAAAAGTTAGGGGGAAAATATATTTCCATTGCACCTTAAGCAATCAGTAGGCTAACAAAAAAATAAATAAATAAATAAAGGGATAAAATTTATTAATCAAATTTATTTAGATTATTTTTCAAATGTATCTATTTTTAAGATTAATTTTGAAAGTATCCACTCCGTGGAAAGAAGTGTCCACTTCGTGATCAAATGATGTCCACGGAGTGGACAGAATGTCTGATTTTGAATTTTAAGGAACAAAGCAACAACGTCAGGAACAATTTAACTTTAGTGTTGAATTAAGTCTTATAATCATTAATTGTAATAATAATTAGATAATAAATAATCCTTATAATTATTTGTATACTTCTGACCACGGAGTGGACTGATGAGATAGCCAAACAGAGGTATCACAGATGAAATCTATTTTAACAGAACGAAATAAAGCATCGAGTTCAGCACATGTAGGTAAAAACAAAGATGGCTTCCCCCTCTTTCTTCTCAGTTACACACTGGTGACAGGCAGTGCCATCTACTGAACTTTATGGGAAATTAAATAGTTGTCCACGGAGTGGACGCATTTTATTAGGGACATTTGTTATAAATTAATTAAAAAAACAAGATTCATTTTATAACTCTAAAATTTAATAAATATATTTTTAAGGATAATTATGTCCTTCTTAAATCAAAATGTAACTAAAAAACATTAATATTAAGCTTGAAAATAATGCTATATTCTGCAGACTTCCCTTGGGGACAGTCCACGGAGTGGACATTCCAGGTTTTATCGATCGAGTTCTAAGAAAAATAAATAACATTAAAAACTTTTATAATAATATTCAACTAGAGAAAATCGTAAGAAATAGCCTAGTTGTAAATTTTTTTCTGATTGAAAATATTTTCTATTTTTGAGGGCTAAGGGACATGGTTTCTACCCCTTATGTTGGCAATGACCCATATATAAAATAAATACTATTAAATTAAAGACAACAAAAATGAACAAAAATATGAAATTCCTTAACTAAAAACAAAAAAGAAAAAAAAAAAAATAGGAAGCTGAAATCGCATATAATTACACGTTTAGAGGTTACCTGAATACTAAAGTCAAGTTTTTAATGATTGATTTTTGTGTACGTCTCTTATCAGGAGTGTTGCCAGATTAGGGACTTTTATTATTCAACATCCACCACTAAATTTTAACTGTAACGACTGCCTAATCACTTTGAAGATTAATCATCCATTATGTATATCAAATATCATTTCCCCAAATTATTGGTGGTAGTTGAATAAAAAAAAGTCCCATGGCAACCCTGCTTATCAGCGTAACATAAAACAAATAATTATATGCAATTCAAACGTTTATAGGTTGACACTTGAAAAGTTTGATCAAAATTGATAAATTTCAAGGAGTAGTGAGAATGAAAGTAAAAAGTAGTGAGGATGAAAGTTGTCTGAATTATTTAAAATAAACTTTAAATTTAATAGTAGCCTTAAATTCTATACAGATGTAGGTACTATATTCAAACGGAGTGAGGGGGGCGGCATCCTCCTCACAAAGAATTATATATCAAATAAATTCTTAAGCCTAGCACTTGTTTTTTTTTTTTTTTTTTTTTTTTAAATGTAGGTTCATATACAGTAACTGCGATTTTACGCTTTAATCTTGCGATCTGTTTTCAGAGTATTGAAAAAGCAGTGTAAGAGAAAGTTGTGTGAGTGCCCCACAAAATTATTTCTGTAACATTTCTTTTAATTTTTCTTCTTATCAACAGAAGGGAGAGAAAATACGAACATTATCTACAACACCCTTTTCTATCTGATGAAAGAAAGAATGTATTGTTTGATCCATGAAATGTTCTTTACCAAAACAATATTGTTTATTTTGTATCAAGAATCAAATACATATATAAACAAAACTAAATTTTAAACATCAATAGCAACTTTGTATTTTTGTTACATACTTTATTTTTGCGTATAAAATGAACACAGAGGGACTGCAGATTTTCATCATTTTAAAGAAATGGTAAGATAAAAGGTATTACAATGTGAGACAATCAGTTTTAAAAGATTAGTCTGGTTTGGCACTCACACTACTTTCTTTTACATTACATTACTACAGATATATTATTACAGCCTAATGTGTAACCTGGGATGAGAAATTCCAGCAATTTACTCTCCAGTGGTGAGTACATATTTGGATGTGGAGAGTGAAATTTTAAGCGATCAAAAAAAAAAAAAAAAAAAAAAAAAAAAAGGTCAAAAACATCCATATATATTTACCATATTCCTTGTTTCTCCTAAATTCCAAATGAGGTTATGCTTTCAGAGCTGGTAGACGGGAGGTGAAAAATTCGAAGCCAAATCACGCTCGTTTACCTAGCCGTTTGGAGCTTTCTGTGATTTTCTCCAAAACTTGGATGAATACAAACTGGGAACCCTTTGAAAGAGCCTGTGAAAGGCGCTTTATCGAAATTTAGGATCCTTGTGCATACCTGCCAACATCCTAAACAATATTCCGTAGTGTTGTTAGTCCCGGCTTTTTTGTCACACCAGTAAATTTGTAGAGTAATAGTCTCCAAATGGAATTACGATTAAATAAGAAGAAAAATACTCTAAAAAATCACTGGTGTAAAAAAGAAGGCAGGGCTAACGATACTACGGAATACTAATTAGGGTGTTGGCAAGTATGCTTGTGAATAGCCAATCGGACAACCCAAACCCAATATCACCTATGTTGAAAATTTTGAGGAGATTGATACTAAATTTGTTCTTTTAATAAGCTAGGTATAAAAATCATTTTTAGAGTTTTTTTTTTTTCCGGTGAATTTACATCTTGGTAGCAGAGGCTGCATACAATTTTAGACGTTATTAGTTTAATAGCTTAACAAAATGCTTGACTTAAAAAAAAAAAAAAAAAAAAAAATTCTGAAATAAGTTTTTGTTTCTAGATTACTGTAATTGTATTTTTCTTTTTAACTGCATATTTTATTATTATTATTATTATTTTTAATATGTAGCTGGTTGCTTACATACAATAATAAACCTCATCCAACATTTTTTCGGTCGTTCGATAAGTTTCGATTTGCTAGATTGGTACAGAAAATTCTGTTACTGGGCACATCACGCACACGTATCTGTTTACCTGTTGTACGTTTAGCATTATATTGTTGGATAACATGAAGATGTTCCTGGCTGGTAACATTTTTAATATTATGTCTTACTGGTAAGACTTTCAGTAGTTGCGTGTAACATCCTTGGGTGTTACTCGCGAAAATACTGTGTCTGAACATTTTTAATGTCTTTTAAATGACAGTTCAAAACAGTTTTATTCGACAGAATTTTTTGTATGAAGTCTTCTCTATCCATGTCAACCCTTGTTTGAATATTGTAGTTGTATTCATAAAATATTTAAGGCTTTTATTACATCTTAAAATTTATTTGAAATTAACAAACACGTTCTGAAAGTTACTGAAATACTTTTGAGTAGCATTGCACATTACCTATAAATTATATATATACAGTCGGTAACAAAAGTCTCCGAACACTAGCAAAAATTCCTAAATTTAAAAAGTACACTTAATCCAGTTTTGTTAAGTAAATCCTTGTCGAATCCTGTTTTTAGACTGACTATGAACAGGATTCGACAAGGATTTATTTAACAAAACTGTATTAAGTGTACTTTTTTTTACATAGGAATTTTTGCTAGTGTTCGGAGACTTTTGTTACCGACTGTATATATATATCATGAAAAACGGCAGTTTTTCGAGTGACGCAAGCGGAAGGACAAACGGACGGAAAGCTGCGAACTCATATATACGCCTAGTCTGACATCAAAGAGATTTGTAAAAGCCGACACTTAATATCTCAGCAAATAAGCCATATTTTGTTCTGATTTTTTCAAAATAGTCTTTTATCTTCGGTCTTAATCTATCCTGAAAATTTTACATTTCTACATGCAGTATGTTTTGAGATCTGAATCTCAATTTAAAGCGAAAAAGGGAAAATGTGTGGTGTAACGATGTAAGGATGTAATAAAAATATCTCTAAAACCGCACGAACGATTTTAATTTAATTAATATATGTTGTTAATGGGATCTTTCTGAATCTAGTAACGTTTTTGTTTTTTTCAGGAAAACTCTTGTTTTTTATATAAATCGCTTTAAATATGGAACTATATTACTCCGCCAATTACATATGTTTCTTCGGGTGAAAACGCTGTTATTCGGTTCTTACTTGTAAGGTATGTGGGTTGGTTTGTTGACCGACTTGAATGCAGCCAATGAATTATTTAGAATTTTTTTTTTTAACGCAAAGGTACTTTATTACACGTTTATATTTATTGTATATATACTAAGTCAAATTCACTTAAATATATTTTCTCTTCTGTTATGAAAAAAATAGTTTTCATTTCAAAATTTCATATTTAGTCAAAGAAATATTTAGATAATATTTTAAATAAGGAAGTATTTTGTAATTTTAGATATTCCATTTTATCATAATAATGATGAATTTACAATTTTTTAAAGCGAAAATTTTTTTAATCATTCATGAAAATCAATTTTATAATAACTCAATGATTTGCGATTCCTATTCATGTATCCTTACGCTCCGGGAATGGAAAAAAATAGCAAATACAGTTTTGGCGCCATCTATCGTTTTTATTTAAAACATACTCTTTCGTAAATACATATATATATATATATATATATATTTCTTTTTAAAAATTAAAAATCTCTTTTGAAAATACAGTTAGTGTTTATTCATTTATTTATTTTTCAGACTTTAAAATGATACATATTTTAAATATTAACATAATCAATTTTTTTTATTATTATTATTCAAAGCAATGACTAGAGGATGAAACAGTGTTTGCACTGTTTATTAGAAAAAACAGTGTTTTAATAAACAGTGTTTAAACAGTGTTTTAATAAAATTCATTTTTCATGAATTTCAGTAAAATTCATGAAAAATGTGTCAAATAGCAATTATTAAAAAACACGTCAAAATAAATAAATAACATCTTTACTTTGAAACCCATAATAATTTATTTTAAAAAAATTATTCTTTCTTTTCTTTTTTTAATTAATTAACTTGTGCATGAAAAATTCTATTTCATAATTTACAATTACAGTAAACAAAAAATCCTCCTTTAATTTTAAATAACTATTTCTACCTGTTTCTAAACAAGTTTTTTTTTTTTTTTTTTTTTAATGAAAAAAAAAAAAAAAAAGTTAAATCTGTATGTATATGATTTTAAAAAAAAACTACTAGATGGCGCCACTACATTTAATTTATTTTTCTTAAAAAAAAAAAAAAAAAAAAAAAAAAATGAAAGAAAGAAAGAAAAAAACTTTTAATAGCTTCGAAACATGTAGAAATAATTATTTAAAATTAAAGGAGTGTTTTTTGTTTATTGTAGTTGTAAATATATTTATGAAATAGTACTTTTACGCAGAAATTTCATTTTTTTTTTAAACTTAACTTATATTTTCCATAAAATTTTTCTCCAGGTGATTTTATCTTATTTTTAAAATTATAGAAATGTAAAGCTTAATTTATATTTTGTCTATTTTTCCCCCCAAACGTTTTATATGAAAATATATAGGAAGTAATTCTTACCTGCACTTTTGATGAAAATTTAAATTGTGAATATTGGAGCAGTATACTTAGCCTCAAAAGGGGAAAGAAAATTTATAAAATTCCATTTTTAATATTTACTTGATATATTTTTTTAATTGTTTAATTTGTAATTCTCTAAAAAGAAACTTGCAAAATGTAAATTACGTAATTCTAACTTAAATTTGAAAATTTTCACTTACTTTTTTTTTTTTTTTTCTTTTTTTTTTAAGAGTTTGAGAATCCCAGTCAATAAATTTTTCTAGTGCAAAGCTTCTCCATTTTGTTTCCAAGTGGCAGGCTACTTGAAAATTTGTGAGTATGATAACGTTTGAAATACTGAATTAATTCACACTAAATTTGTAGTGTGGATTTATCTCAGAAATGTATTTGATATGTTCATTTGCCAACTTAATCCACCCTCTTGTTTCCCTGTGCCAACACACTGAAAATTTCAAATTTACATTAGAAAGGTTTTATGAACCGATTTGCTTAAAACTCCATATATAAATAGCCTTCATTTATAAATCCACTAAGTCCATTAATAAATTGTAGCTGCCATTTTGAAAAAAAATGGTGACAACTTCATACGAAAAGATAAATTAGTTTACCCTTCCTAGGAGCCAGAAGGACTTGTTTTAATTTTTTGATCAATAACCACTAAAAAGTAATGATATCAGTACAAAAAACCCTTAACGGCTTAAAAGTTTGTGACGCCGCTACTTTGTGGCTATAAGAATTTGAAATATGAGTCTTAAAAATAATGATATTAAATTTTATGTGACGCTTTGCAATTAGTTAAAATATACATAAATTTTCTTATTTGATCATTCACTTTTATCTTTTATTTATATTTATAATGCAAACGTAATATTTTTAACTTCAAGATCAGACAGATATTTAAAATACACTCACTGATGCTTTTTCATTCGCATTTCAAATTCAAAATAACAGTTTTAAAAGGAATGATATAAAAATTCCAGTGGCGCCTCGGTGTTATTTTAAAAGATTTGTTTTTAGATTCCATTAAAATTACTTTTGTTTTGCTAATAAAATATATTTACACATTTAAACAGTGCTTTTAATTTTCAAATATACTGTCAAATAATTATACTTTCACTGAGTTAGCATTATAAAGTAAAATTATTTATTTCAATAAATTGATTTATCCTTTGCGTCACGCTATCCAAAACTGCAAGTAAAATTTGTGTAAATGTTTTCTTTACGTCACACTACCTCTTTGAGCAAATTTTCACTTAGTTGGACACTATGATACTATGTTTTGGATAGCGTGATGCAAAAGATAAATCAATTTATTGAAATAAATAATTTTGCTTTATAATGCTAACTCAGTGAAAGTATAATTATTTGACAGTATATTTGAAAATTAAAAGCACTGTTTAAATGTGTAAATATATTTTATTAGCAAAACAAAAGTAATTTTAATGGAATCTAAAAACAAATCTTTTAAAATAACACCGAGGCGGCGCCACTGGAATTTTTATATCATTCCTTTTAAAACTGTTATTTTGAATTTGAAATGCGAATGAAAAAGCATCAGTGAGTGTATTTTAAATATCTGTCTGATCTTGAAGTTAAAAATATTACGTTTGCATTATAAATATAAATAAAAGATAAAAGTGAATGATCAAATTAGAAAATTTATGTATATTTTAACTAATTGCAAAGCGTCACTTAAAATTTAATATCATTATTTTTAAGACTCATATTTCAAATTCTTATAGCCACAAAGTAGCGGCGTCACAAACTTTTAAGCCGTTAAGGGTTTTTTGTACTGATATATATATACAGTGCGTGTCGAAATGATAGGTCCACCAGTAAAAACGAAAGTTATGTTGGTAAAAAAAGTTTTATTGTGTACAAAGTACTATTTTATAAACTACATTACTTCATTCAATGTAAAATAATACATTAATAATATACAAATAATAGGAATAATAAGGAAAACAAAAATTACATGAAAAAGCTGTTTCAAAAAGATAGGTCCACTGAACCAAGCATCAAATTAATGTTGAATTAATAAGAAATTTTTCCACCTTGTTTCAGAATAAGCTCATAAATCCTGTTTGGCATGTTTTCTACAAGTTTTTGCAAACATTTTTTCTCGATTTTTGACCATTCGGAGGAAATAGCCTTTTTCAAGTCTGCAGTACTGTTGTACTGCCTTCCGCCTGCATACACCGCTCTTGCGAGTATACCCCACATGTTTTCTACCGGATTCAGGTCAGGGCTGCAAGGTGGCCAATCGATAACATGTACACCATTATCCAGAAACCATTCGAAAGTGGACTTTGCAGTGTGCACAGGAGCATTGTCCTGTTGGAACATGAAGAATGGATCCCCAATGTGCTCTGCTTGTGGAAGAAAATATTGTTCAGGCAGCTGTTTATAGCCTGCAGCATTCAAACGATTGTCTACAAATGCTATATCAGTTGTTCCTGCACCTCCGAATCCGACCCATACCATAACGGAACCACCACCAGCTTGCCTCTTCGAGAATACCTGTCTATCGTTACGCAGATCGTGCCAGTAGTACTGCCAGCCATCTGGACCATCCAGGTTGAATTTCTTTTCATCACTGAATATCATACGATGCCAATCTTGTTTCCAGGACATAATTTCATGTGCGAATTTCAATCTCTTTTCTTTATGCTTTTTAGTCAATTTCGGCGCCGCTTTCCTCTTCACGTAAACTATATTGCTGAACTTCTTTCCCACTCTATGAACTGTAGAATTTGATATTGGAGGGTTTTGTTGTCTGGCCACAGTGGATAAGCTCATATTTCCAGATTTTAACTCCTTTACGATAGTCCTTCTTTGTCGGGGTGTCACTTTTGATGGGCGATCAGATGATTTTTTACTGCCATAAGCGTTTCTAAGTTGCAAATAATTGTTTACAACATTACGTGATCTGTTCAAAAGTTTACCTATTTCTCTATTCGATTTTCCACACGTTTTAAATGCATCAATTTTCCCCTGCTCAACCAGCGAAAGACTGCAACGACGACCCATTTCGTTTGATTATAACGTGATGTTCAAATCAGTTTAAATACCTCCACAGCAGCCAGCATAATCCCGCAGTAAGACTAATCAATGATATTTATGCAAATTTTTTGGAAATAAACGTGATTGGTGCAAAATTTCTGAAGGCGGACCTATCTTTTCGAAACGGTCTGAAAAGGAAAATTTGCATAAAATAAAAAGGAATTATTTATTTTTAAGAAATTTCTTCATAAATAGTTATAGCAGTTACTGATTAATTATCTCTACCAAAAAAGTGATTCTTATTCTCAATTAAGAGTCGAAATTTTGAAAAATGCGGGTGGACCTATCATTTCGATACGCACTGTATATACCCCCAAACAACGTACTTAACGCACCGAAAAGGAAACGAAAAATAATCTAATATTTCCACTGTAAGGTTTTTGAAATTTGCTAAAATATATATATAATGATAATTTTAGCTAGGGGAAAGAGAAAAAAAAACTGTGCATTTAAAGATTAATTTAATGGCAATTTAATATGATATTCGTAATTAAAATAATTACAAGATAGAAAGCACTTTTTATATACCACGTTTTTAAATTTTTTTTTTTTTGAATCACATAAACTTGACAATTCTAAGTATTAATAAAAACTTCTTTAAAATTTTTTTGATAAATTATCCCATCAACTTGAAAGAAAACGGTCAAATGCATAATAAAGAGAGCAATTACAAGAAATTTCCAAACATTTATTAATTGAATGAAAGTATTAAAAGAATGCATTGGCATAGTGTCCTGAGCAGTGTTGCCAGATTGCGTGACTTTTTTATTCAATAGCCACCAATAATTTTTAGAAGTGGTATTTGATATACGTAAAAAGTGAATCGAATCGAAAAAAAATGTCGATTATCCATATCGAATATCACTTCTCAAAACTATTGGTGACTTGAATAAAAATGTCTGCTGGCAACACTGGTTTTGAGCTTTTCTAAAAGTTTCAAATGTCTAGTTCGTCTATAGATATAGTAATAAGACATAGATTGATCAATTAGGGGGAAAAAGTGATGCCTTTTCATTTGGAAAAAGACGGCCATTTTACTTTCCATTTACTTTTTTTATGGATATCATTTCCCGAGTGAATATACACGGGAACAGATAAAGATAATTTAGCAAATAAAATTTATGTATTAAAAGAGAATGAAAAACCCCAGATACCCATTTTGCTTTCTTTCTTTCTTTTCTTTTTCCTTTCTTTTTCCTTTCTCTTTCTCTCTCTTTTTTTATTTTTTACTATACTTCATACTATACTCATGTCTGCACAAAACTGATTTTCTCTCTGTCGGTATTTATTATTATACTTCTTTGAGATAAAAATCGCCTGCATTCATCATAAAATATAATTTTAATAAATTATAATTTAATAAATAATATGTATTGCGTAAATTTGTATAGAATTATATATAGAAGAAAGTCTTGTGGTGGTCACAACATACTAGTTATATATTAAAACTTCTGCGGCTGCTAACTACATTTAAAAGAATTTTGAGAATTCCGCATTACTTACTAATATAAAATATTAAAAAATACTAAAATTAAAAAAAACATTCCACTAAATATGAAGACAGTAATTGTTTCATAATAATAACAAAGCAACTGATTATAAAATTTATATTTTTTATAAATTACTTGAATATAACTTATTTATGAAAACTTATCCCATTTCTTTTCATATATTTATTAGAACACTTAAAAGCCACGCAATATTTCGGCATTTTCAAAAATCATTAACATTTCGTTCTATTATTATTTTCGAGTTTTAACTCTCTAATGGCTGAGGCCAAAAAACTTTTTCGGCATCAAAAATCTTTGCTCATTAACATGGGGATGATAGATCTATATAAATTACTATATCTATGAGCTCGTCGGGAAGTTAGTTAAAAATCGAGTGCAAGATTTGTACTGGAAAAACAAACAAACAAGAAAGCGAAATAATAAAAAACATGGTAAAAAGAACCTAAAAATCTGGACACGAAAAAAAAAAAAAAAAAAAAGACAGAACTGGGAATGCATTTAGCCCTAATATATCAAATTATTTTTAAGTAGCTCTGTTAATAAAGAAGGATAACTATTTTTCATACCATATTTTATGGTCATGTTTATCATGTTTTTTTTTCTGCGTATGTAAAGAATGTATGACAATTTTATTTTTTTAATGAAGTCTAAATATGATAAAATGAACCTAACAGAATTTTTGCCTATGGACCTAATGCATTTAAATACTTTTGTATGTCTCTGTACACGCATCCGTTGTCCGAATTCTATAAAGAGTATCAAGAATCACCCTCTTATTGTACAAATTTAGAATACCGTGTTTAGGCACATGTTGGCACTTGTGCTTGGGTTATGCTAATAAGAGACACGTACAAACACACACACATACTAACCACTGAAAACCGGATTTTAGGATTCAGATTTTTTTTTTTTTTTTTTTTTTTTTTAATGTAAATATATAAAATTTTTTACTTTGAAAATTTGATTCATAATCGATAGTATTTTTTCTAACATGTAAGGGTAAGAGAAAGTAAAAATTCCAATTATTTAAAGTTTGACATTGGAAAATAGTTATGTGTTTCATGTACTTTAATTTTAAATGCTTAATAGTAAATCTAAAAACATACCTTCAGACATCTTTTGGACTTTTTTTTTATATATATAATAATAATTAAATAATACTATTAAAAAAAAGTTCAAATAGAAATTTACATTACCATTAAAACTTACATGGCTAACCCATTTGCAAAAAATGAAAAAAAGGAAGGGTCTATGTTTTACATTCAAACCGAATATCTCTTTCCAGGTATGCTAAGCAAATCATTATACATTTTTCGATCCATATATGTATTTCTTCTCTTGATAAAATGACACTGTGTACAATAAATACTTTCTAAGAAATACTACAAAATGCAAAAAACGACGCAACAATTGCTTTTGGCTAAAATAATTATCCACCACATTTCATGTTAGTTTTAAAAAAGCCACCTTCTTTCTTTCTTTTTCTTTTCTTTTTTTTTTTTTTTTTTGTATATGTATATGTATTTTTAGGTAAATTTCTTAAATTTATGTTATTATTCAATTATATTTGTTGATATAATTTATGTAACACGTTGAGCGCCACGTAAATTCTTAAAATCCATTACAATTCCACAAGGATTTCCCCTGTAATAAATAAAAATTAAGCAAATTTTTAATAAATTTTCAATCATTAAATGTAATATTTTTAGTTTTATATTCTATTTTATATCCACCACCGCGATGGTTGACGCGGCTTTATATCATATTTGAAACTGTCAGCCACCGATGGCTGACGGGGCGCGCAACCTTTTAATTTTTTATTGGTACTGCTTTTACTTTCGGGGTAAAACTTTCACTAAAATGTTTGAAGTATAACCTGTTCTGCGCACTCCTAAAGTTTCAAGATGATTCCTTCAGTACTTAGAGATATATGACAAAATGTCTAGAATCTAGAATGGCTGACATAGCGCTCACTGTGGTAAAAATACGTCAAAGTTATGAGATTCGTTTATAGCTAACAGAAATGACATGACACATGCTTATATTACAAACTGTTTTTGTTGCCATTAAATAAAAAACAAAATTGAATAAAATGACATGATTTATTTAGGACAAACAAACAATACACAAAAATAAAATAATTTATGTACAAGAAAACAAGATGAAAACACAGTTCATAACATATATTCATTACATATTCATTATAACAGAATTCAATATAACATCATTAGGAAAAATGACACTTTTTACAAATATTTGTTGTCTAATAACCTTTTAGAAAATATAGAATTATTCTTTAAAATGCAAATGTGAACATTAAGGACAGTTTATTGATATGCTTGTACAAAATTAACACATGGCCATGGGAGTATTTTCCTATTTTGAACAGTAAACCCCGCCTTTTGGTGTTTATCTAAAACGTTATATGATTTAACAAAAGAATTTTACGTATGCGTGGTTATATCTATTAATTTTTTCCTCAGCAATCAATGCAGTAAAAGAACATTTCATACATATAGATATCTATCAAAACTTATACAAAATAACCAAAATATGAACAGATGGAAAAGGACAAAAATAAGACGAAATTATATAAAATTAAAATTAATGGAAGCTTCCAGGTTGTGTAACTTCACAAATAGCGCCAGCACATTTTTATGTGATTTTCTATAAAGTTAAATGCATAATGCAGTAGAATATTAGTTTTTTTATGACCGAACTACAAAAACAAAAGTAAAAAGGTGTGAAAGTATGGAGGCAGTGGTGTTGATAGGATTGCACTAGGGTCCTGGGACCAAGGAGGAGTGCACTCCGTGGGTTGTTTTTTACATTGTCCTAGCCCATATTTACGCAAATTTCGTGAAAATATGGAAATATATACATTAAAAAAAAAAAAAAAAATAAATAAATACAAGACTTATTTACCAGCTACAAGCATAGTGAGAACAAACAGAAACTAACGGCCAATTTATAATTAACATTTATACCAAAAAATGCAAGATAATATTATGATGGAATGAAGTTAAAAAAATACAAGATAAAATAGAATGAAGTGAAAAAAAAAGTATAAATTTATTTTTACAATTTGATATCTAGATATAATTTAATGTAATCAATATAATAATACATTTTTTAAGAATAATATATTATTCATTTTAATATTATTTAATATAATAAAACTATTTTCTCTAAATAAATATATATGAGTGGATTTGAGCAAGTAAAAAATTGTGGTGCGGCCATCTAGGGTATATTTGATAAAATAAAGTAAAAATAATGTAATTGAGTAATTAAGTAACTTTTTAGTATACTTTTATAAAGCTAATAATAATAATTATATATATATATATATATATATATATATATATAGGTATATACGTTGGTGGCACATAAAGTTTTTAACTAGAATAGCAAAATCTTTTTTTAACGTGCTCAACGCGCCTAAAGAAGTTTTCACTTAAAAAAAAAAAAAAAAAAAAACGCCTAAAGGTGGGGCTTGTTGTTTTTCTTAAAAAATTGTACTTCTACCTGATGACCAGAGGTGCCAAGTTACCACTAACGAAAAATCAATTTCGTATCATATTAAATAAAAAGTAAAACTTGTTCTATTAAATTGCAGATAATTATTATAAAAGAATACATAAAAAAAAAAATTCCGGTATTATAATTACGGACAATCTGTATTAACTCGGCACTTCTGGACTACAACCAATGTGTTAAGATATTTTTTATTAGCACTTCTATAGTGAAAGTACAAACAGCATATTAGTACGAAAGAAGTATGATATCACGCTATTTTGTATTAACCCTTTAACGTTCATTGGTTTCGGAGAGAAACCAAACATTTGACATCGTTTAACAATTTTTATGCAGCAGTTTTTCTAACATTTCTCCCTTGTTTTAATCAGGTTTTAAATTTTTGCTCCTTTTCTGTTCGGTAGATAGCAACACTATTCTAAAATTTAACAAATAATGCTTCAAAGGAAGCTAAATGCACAAGTCACTTGATGTTTCTTAGTGGGCGCGAGGGCGAATTGCTGGTTTGATGATGCACTATGTAAAAGTTTTTTTCATTTAATGAAGAGCTGGACTATTAGTTTCACCTGAAACACCTTTTACGAGTTTCTGTAGTCGTTAAGGTTTACTTACAAAGTGTTTTATTTATTAAATTTATTATTATTTGAATTTAATAAGGTTAACATATAGATGTTTCAAATTAAAAATTTCTCGAAAAGGAAAAAATGCTATTTTTTTTTTTTTTTTAATATTTACTATCAGTTATGTGTCTAAAAGTCATTTTTAAAATTAGTTTAGTAATTTTTAAAATGATTTAAGTAGTGAACGTTAAAGGGTTAAAAAATGTTTATATTTAAAAATGCTGAGTTCATACATTTATTAAAAAAAAAAAAAAATAAAAAATAAAAAAAAATCACAGTAGAACTGGCTTTTAAAAGTAATATGTACAAAACTTTGAAGTTTATGGTATCTATACAAAGTTTTGTACTTATCACTTGTACATCTGACGTCAAATCTCATTATGTTAAAATTTTTAATAATTTTAAGATTAAAATTCATCAACTTGTTTGTTCAAATTTTCTTGAAAATTAAAAGTAGTTTATGCAAATGCGGATTTTCTGTATAAAAAATCTAAGACACAAGAAATTTTAACAAGAGAACTATAATAATATATGAAAATTCTAAATCATATGTACACAATTTGAAGCGACTGTAAATTTTGTTTTGATGAACTGGAATTTCTGATTACGTGTGAGTAGTTAAATGTTTTTGAAGCATTATGCACATCTCATTTTCTTAATTTATGGGTTTTCTCTTAAAAGTAAATAAAAACATAACAGTTTTCAAATTTAAAATTCATGAAAATGTGACTAAGGTTTTCCATAAAAAGTACTATTATAGCAATAAAAAAATTGCTTCAAGGGATAAAAAGTTTATATATCGTTATTATTGCATTAAACTTGTCGACTTTTAAAATTTAGTACAGAATAAATTTCTAGTGTTTTGAGCAAATAAACTAAAGTAAAAAGATTGTGCGGGACAAAACGATAGAATAAAATAAAAATTATTTCCAAAAATTTTATTACTTAAACTTTACTTCTATTGCTATAAATATTGTTTTCAAAATTCAAAGCATTTGTGTTGTTTTTAAGTATTTCTATATTCATACTCAAAAGAAATCTAAATGTCTTTTACGTTTTCATCACTGATCTTTTTCCAAAAGATAAATGTTTAATATTCTAAGTCTGAACTTAGAGGTTTTAATTGCATGAGAAGTGTTACATAGTCTGTTTCAAGCACATTGGTATTATCTACATATTTCTCACCAACACTTCGCCAAATTAGTCTTCTTAAACAACATTAATTCCATTTCTTTTTCCATCTCGTGCTTTAAAAAGAAATCGTCTGCGGAACTTCAACGACAAACGAATAATTCCTCACGATTGACTATCATGACTTCTCGGGGCTGCACTGCTTACGCATTTCTGAAATTTCTACAGCATTGGCACTCTTTCACATGTTAAATAGAATAGACCATTAAACGATACAGACACCCTATTTTCTTTTGTTAAGCCGTGTTATTTCACAAACGCAACACGATGGGATGAAGAAATTGTCCTCGGAGGTGCCTTGACCGTCGGCGTTCAACGACAGCAACTTCTTCTTGATGTATTTCTGCCTGCAACGGCTTTCGAACCCAAATGGTAAGGACAATCGAGAAGAGCAGGGCTGGCCTTCATTTCTGGAAAAAAAAAAAAAAAAAAAAAAAAAAAAAAAGTGATATGAATTGAAACATAAATTTTATTATTTTTGTACAATAATTAATAATTAGAGTTCACGCCAGCAGTAAAATATTATTGGAGTTAAAAAGACCATCTGGATTATGATTTAGGGGTTCATAATAAAATAATAATAATAAATGAATAAAATGACAGACGATTACACTGCTCAGCATGAAAATTGCCCCCAACACCATTTTTGTAGATTCTTATGAAAAACGATCTCCTGATTCCGAATATGACGCCCATTTGCCCTATTACCCCCCGTTTTTTAGGGACGGCCCCCTATTTTTATCACTTTTCGGGGATTTTGTGGCTATAAATTTGATTTTTAGTGAAGGGGGGAATTATTTTAACTGTTAAATATCTTCTGAGGGGCTACAGAGTTGGAAATTTCTAAAACATGAACATTCGCGGCAAGGGGAAAATTTGGGGGGGGGGGGGGTTGACACTAAAATTATTATTACATTTCTTATATTTTTTTTAATCTGTTAATAATGTTATTAAACAAGCATTATTATTATTATTATTATTTTTAGGTGTTAAATTAATTCTTTTTCATTCTCCAAATCAAATTCATGGTCATAAAATTACCGAACAGTAATGAAAATTTGAGGAGCGGGTGGTGTTGCTCGAAAACGATGGGAGACAGAGCAAAATGGGAGTCATATTCGGATTCAGGGGGTCATTTTACATAAGAATCATCAAGAATGCTATCAGAACTCGAATTTTTTTTTTTTTTTTTGAAGCGTAAACAGTATTTTATAACATTTTCATTAAAAAATTTGGAAAATTTCAGCCGGTGAGTTCTGTCCTGGTTTCCCGGAACCCTTCAGAAAAGCGATGGACACGATTTGTCAAAAACTAATGCACCGATTTTATTGAAATTTTGCCCACTTCTTCAAAATAGACTTGACTAGTGCTTGAACAAAGGATTAAAAAAAGAAAAAGAAAGAAATCTGAATTTTTAGCAGAGTTGTACTCAAAAACAGTACACTCTTCGGTACATTTTACCCCACTCATAGCCTTCTAAATTAATTGTAATAATAATAATTGTAAAGATCATATTCGAACTTTATTCGAATCGTTTTCGAACTTTTAGTTTTTCTTAAGTGGCATCAAGAGGCTACGGAGATTAGAATGAAAAATGGCAGAAGAGAAGTGGTGAACGAATGTTTGTAACGAGCGGGCTTTAAAAGCCAATTGGAAATGTTATATTTATATGTGATAATGTGTGTATTTTTAAATATCTTTGTGCAGTTTCATATTAAATTTACAAGTTGAAAAGTTTCTGCAGAGTTATCTTTTAAAATGTGTTCTACCTTTTTTTTTTTTTTTTTTTTTTTTTTTTTTGATCTAGTCGGCATATGATAATCATCGGTCACGACGACGAATCCTTACTGGCATAGTCAAGGTAGTATGAGAGCTTTTAAATACTTATTGCATGCTGCATGCTCCTCATGCTATTAACATATATTTGATAGTGCAGCCACCCTGTCGTACTAGAAATTTAAAACCATCCTGGTTTAAAAAGACATTATCATGTGTTCACCGATTATATTGAAATTTTGCCCAATTTTTTAAAAATAGACTTGACTAGTAGAAAGAAAGAAAGAAAGAAATTTGAATTTTTAGCAGAGTTGTACTCAAAAACAGTACACATTTCGGTACATTTTACCCCACTCATAGCCTTCTAAATTAATAGTAATAATAATGAAAAAAATCTTTTATTTAAGCACTAGTTAATTTTATTTTGAATAAGTGTAAAAACATTTTATAAGATCGGTGCAATAGTTTTTGAGAAATCGTGTCCACCTCTTTTCTGAAGGCTCTCCAAAAAACCAGGACCCACTAACTGAATTTTCCAAATTTTCTAATAAAAATTTTCTAAAATATTGTTTAAATGTTGATCTTTTAAGCGCACAAATTATTGAATACATAATTTTATTTATTATATTAAAAAATATATAGAGAACATATCCTTCTTTTAGCTTTCGAAACCCGCATGTAATCCCTTAATTTAAACATAAATTATGTAAGGCAAGATTTTAACAATATAAACTGGTTTTAAAACTTGAAGAAATTAAGCAAACGTTAATTGTAATCATTCACACAATCATTTTTTTTAGATCGAAATAGTTAAACACGACTCTTTTTCAAGCCAAAATAGTATAGGCACAAATGTAGTGTGAAAGAAACAGTGCAATATGTGGACTGTAAGTAGTGGCATGTCGGAATTATTGCACTTAGCATTGGTAATACACTCTAAGTAGCACTGATTTAGAACCTTGAAAGTAGAAAAATCTTAAACTAGACTATTCTGCTATTAACGATGTTTACCAAATAAAAAGAAAATTCGAATGAAAAGCTTTTTACAGTGCACCGCATGTGCAAGAAATCCGTTGAATAATTTGTTTTTAGCTAGGAGGCTTTATTTATTGGAGCTAGAAAGAACTTCTTTTTCACCGATCTAATTTTACTATTACTACTGCATACGATTTGAACTGTAAACACATGTAATGATTTTTTTTTTTTTTTTGTCATACAGTCGGTAACAAAAGTATAAGAACACTAGCAAAATTTCCTATATAAAAAAGTAGAGTTAATACTGTTTTTTTAAATAAATCCTTGTCGAATCGTGTTCTTAGTCAGTGAAATCAATAAAGATAGTGTAGATCTTATCAATAAACAAGTCCTTCCGGCTTATTCGGAAGGGTAGGTTGATTTCTTTTTCCTTATCAAGTAGCCGTCATTTTGTTTCAAAATGGCGGCTACAAATTATTAATGCACTTGATAGAAATATTGATGTAGGCTATGCCCATATGGAGTTTTAAGCAAATCGGTTCATAAATACCTTTTTATGTGAATTTAAAATTTTCAAGTGACCGGCGCTTGGAAACAAAATGGTGAGTTAAGTTGACAAATATATGAAATGTATTTGTGAGATAAGTCTAATCGTCTACTGTACACATATAGTTCGAATTAATTCAAAATCTCAAAAGTCATCGTGTTGAAAAATTAAGTGGCTGGCACTTCGATCAAAATGGCAGAGAAAGTTGCTCATCTAAGATATCGTTGCAAATTTCAAAATATTTTTTTTTTTTAGAAAGTCTTTCAAAGAGGCTTAGTAAGTTGATAAAATGTTAGTTTTCTGCATTTCTAGTTTGTTTTAGCATTAAAATAGCCTAATTTTTCCTTAAAAACGCATTAAAAAGATCCAGTAACGCAGGTAATGGATTTGGCGCCAAATTTGGCGAATTTTTTGGCGACTTTTGGCGAGAAAATACTTATTATCGATATACTAAAGTTGGATGCAATAACGTGATTGGTTCACGAGTTACGTGATATTTCTAGATTTTTGTTGTTTGAATGATAAATCCATTTTTCAACTTTGATTTGTATAGATAAAGTATTTCTAAAGTTACCGTGATAACAAATTTTCAAGTGGCCGCAGTTGGAAACAATACAGCGGAACAAGTTGCCCAGCAAACATATCCAAGATATTTGAAGCAATAGATTCACTGTCCAATTGTGGTTTAAATCAGTGCCGTGTTTCAAAAATTATTTTTATGGCAAATTTTCAAGTGGCAGTCAAAGTGGTTTTAACTTGGAAACAAAATGGCAAAACAACTTGCCCAGCGAAATCATCCAGTATACTTGTATAAGTTCCTTATCCAGATCTAGTTCAAATTAAATCAGTGTTTCTAAAATTATCGTCATAAGAAATTTTCAGGTGGCACCACTTGGAAAAAAAATCTGATGTGGGCACCACATGACTTCCTTATACACTTTTAGAAATATACATAATGTTAAAAAATATTGTCACTGGACCCGAAACAGTTGGCTAAAAATATTTAAAAAAAAATGCATGCATACGTAAAAAAAAAAAAAAAAAATAAATAAATAAAATTGTGCCTTGAGGGGACTCATTTTAAAATCCTTGGGGGGGGGGGACTCATGTCAAAGTTGTGCCTTGGGGGGACTCATGTCAAAGTTGGGCCTTGGGGGGCCTTATTTCAAAGTTGCACCTTGGGGGGACTCATGTCAAAGTTATGCCTTTGGGGGGACTCATGTCAAAGTTGTACCTTGGGGGGGTCTCATGTGCCTTGGGGGGGACTCATGTGCCTTGGGGGGGACTCATGTCAAAGTTGTGCCTTGGGGGGGGGACTTCGGATCCGAAAAAATTTGATAAAAGTGTTAAAAAATGCATTTTCACCGTGTTTCTGAACTATTCCGGAAGTTTCAAATCTCTAACTAGTCGGGAAGTTAGTTAAATAGATTTTCTGTTGAATCATATAAACGCTGCTAAAGGCAGCAGTGACACGAAGCAATTGGCTAAAAATATTTAAAAAATGCATTGTCACCGTGTTCTGAGCTTTTCTGGAAGTTTTAAATGTCTAGCTAGTCGGGAAGTTAGTTAAAAATCGATTGCAAGATTTGTACTGGTAACGCTGCCGAAGGCAGCAGGTATCGGAAACAGTTGGCCAAAAATATTAAAAAAACGCATTGCAAACGTGTTCTGAGCTTTTCTGAAAGTTTCAAATGTCTAGCTAGTCGGGAAGTCAGTTAAATTGCAAGATTTGTCCAAACCGTTTTTGAGTTATTACCGTTTTTTGATACATTATGGCCAAAACCAATGTATTTTTGGTCATTATGAACCTAATTTTCCTAAATATCTCCAAAATGGAAAATCATACAAAGTCCAAAAAGGGAGGTGCAGAACTATATGTTATAACAAACCTATGTACAAATTCGCAACTTTCTACGTTCAACCGTTTTTGAGTTATTACCGTTTTTTGATACATTATGGCCCAAACCTATGTATTTTTGTCATTATGAACCTAATTTTCCTAAATATTTCCAAAACGGAAAATCATACAAAGTCCAAAACGGGAGGTGCACAACTAGATGTTATAACAAACCTATGTACCAATTCGCAACTTTCTACGTCCAACCGTTTTTGAGTTATGCGACATACACACACACACACATACAGACGTCACGAAAAATCGTGTAAAATCGCTTATATCTCTAAAACGAGAGCTCGTGTTCAGACGACACTTGCAGATGTACAACTATACATCATGACAGTCACACGTATAAATTGGCAACATTCAGCGATCATTCGTTTTCGAGCAATGTGAAATACAAAATCCATTTCGCAAATCGGGATTACTATACTTCCTTATACTTTGTATAAGGAAGTAAAAAGCGGAGTGAGATGCCCAGCGAACTTCTCTGAGATATTTGAAGGATAAATCCACTACCCAAATTTGATGAAAATTGATTCTGTATTACTAAAGTTACCATAATGACAAATTTTTAAGTGGCCGCCACTTGGAAATAAAATTGCGGATGAAGTCACCAAGTGAACTTATCCTAGATATTTGAACCATAAGTTCACTATCCAACTTTTATTTGAATCAGTTTAGTATTTTAAAAAGTATCGTGATGGCATATTTTCAAGTGGCAGCGTGATTTCAAGTGGCTGGAACTTAGAAACAAGATGTCGGGACAAGTTGCCCAGTGAAAACCTTCTAGATAATTATATGATAATATCACTGTCCAAATTTGGTTCGATTTGGAGTATTATTTCAGAAGTTATCGTGATTTTAAATTTTCAAGTGGGATCCTGATTTCAAGTGGTCCAGCTTAACTTAAGATGTCTGCCACTTTATTAAAAATGGCGGATATATATTAATAAACTTCACTGAGATCCTTATATGGTCTGTATTTACATCAAAATTCAAACAATTTCGGAATACGTTTTTTACAATTTAAATTTGAAATTTTCAAGTGGTCTCCACTTGAAAACAAAATGGCGGAGCAACTTGTTTAACAAATTTATCTAAGTTATTTATAAGATAAGTTAAGACACTGTTCAAATTTGGATCCATTTGGAGTATTATTTCGGAAGTTATCATGGTTTTAAATGTTCAAGTGGTAGCCTGATTTCAAGTGGTCCCGCTTAACTTAAGATATCCGCCACTTAAAAATGACGGATAAATTTCGTTAATAAACTTCATTGAGACCCTTATGTGGTCTATATTTACATCAAATTTCAAACAAATTCGGAATACGCTTTTTACAATTTGAATTTGAAATTTTCAAGTGGTCTCCACTTGAAAACAAAATGGCGGATCAACTTAGTTAACAACTTCATCTAAGTTATTTATAAGATAAGTTAAGACACTGTTCAAATTTGGATCCATTTGAAGTATTATTTCGGAAGTTATCATGGTTTTAAATGTTCAAGTGGTAGCCTGATTTCAAGTGGTCCCGCTTAACTTAAGATATCCGCCACTTAAAAATGACGGATAAATTTCGTTAATAAACTTCATTGAGACCCTTATGTGGTCTATATTTACATCAAATTTCAAACAAATTCGGAATACGCTTTTTACAATTTGAATTTGAAATTTTCAAGTGGTCTCCACTTGAAAACAAAATGGCGGATCAACTTAGTTAACAACTTCCTCTAAGTTATTTATAGGTTAAGTTAAGACACTGTCCAAATTTGGTTCCATTTGGAGTAATATTTCGGAAGTTATCATGGTTTTAAATTTTCAAGTGGTAGCGTGATTTCAAGTGGCCCCGCTTAACTTAAGATATCTACCACTTTATTAAAAATGACGGATAAATTTCATTAATAAACTACATTGAGACCCTTATGTGGTCTATATTTACATCATATTTCAAACAAATTCGGAATACGCTTTTTGAATTTGAAATTTTCAAGTGGTCTCCACTTGAACACAAAATGGCCGAGCAACTTGGTTAATAAACTCATCTAAGATATTTATAAGATATGTTAAGACACTGTCTAAATTTGGTTCGATTTGGAGTATTATTTCGGAAGTTGTAGTGATTTTAAATTTTCAAGTGGCCCCGCTCAACTTAAAATATCTGCCACTTTATTAAAAATGGCGGATAAACTTCATTAATAAACTTCATTGAGACCCTTATGTGGCCTGTATTTACAACAAAATTCAAGCAAATCTTGCTTTAAATATGCTTTTTACAATGTCGGTTTGAAATTTTCAAGTGGCTGCCACTTGAAAACAAAAAGTCGGAGCAACTTGGTTAACGAACTCATCCAGGATATTTATAAGATCAGTTCACTGTCCAAATTTGGTTCCATTTCGAGTATTATTTCGGGAGTTATCGTGATGACAAAATTTTCATTATATATATATACATATATATATATATATAGATATATATAGATATAGATATAGATATAGATAAACGAAGTGATTGCAATAGGTCGATTTCTAAAGAAATCAACCTAAAAGATCTCCGAACAGAAATAAATGAGCGTGTATCGCATGAGACAATTTTTTGTGTTTATAACAGTAGTTGAGTTAGTTAATAGTAGTTGGCATATAGAAAAATAAATAAATAATTAATTAAATATGTAAACCTGATCATGGTACAGCCTTAGTAAAGCTCCCCTTGGCAACTTTTGAATTTTTATCACCATTTTACACAAAAATACATAATTCATGCGATTATTTTTCTGTGTTTTTTTCTTTTCTTTTTTTTCTTTTCTATTTTTCAATATTTTATAATTTATTGAAAAATATGATAATAATGAGTTTCGAAACGGACAGTATCTAAAAAGTTGAAGAAGCCCTTTTTTAGACAAAAATACATAATTTATGCGATTATTGTTTTGTTTCTCAGTTTCTTTCTTTCTTTTTCTTTTTTTCAATAATTTATAATTTGTATTCTTTATGCAGTACTTGGCGTAAAGTGGCCTTCGCAAAAGCAGAGTCTTTGGCGAAAAATATCCAATCTATTTCAGCATCAAAATTAAAAAAAATATCTAGGATTATGAATAAGTAAAGTTCTTTAATATAATACTGAATTAGCTTTCATGCCAAGCGTGATTCGTGCCAAAAACGTACTATTTAGACCCCCCCCCCCCCCAAAAAAAAAAAAAAAAAAAAAATCTAAAATTAAGATACATTAAAAAAAGGTTATGAAACGAAATTCGGAAGATTTATGCTAAATTTTTATTACTTATTACTATTATTTTATTTTAAAGTCATAAAGACGTCATTTTTTCATATGCATGAGCAAATTTAATATTTAATATATATATATATATATATATATATATATATATATATATATATTTTTTTTTTTGCGTAAAAGCATATTTCACGCGAAAAAAAAAAAAAAAAAAAAAAAAACGTAAATTTTTTTGGCAACAATTAAAAATTTTAATGTCTAATTTTAAAGCTATTATCAGGTTATTATTTTCATATTTTAATTAATTTTAAAAAATCTAATCAAAAATTCGAAATTCGGGCTTCGAGGTGCATCAGAAAAGGTCATAACGAAAAAGCATACAAATTTGTGTAGCTCTGCGATCAGCCATTTTCATAAAAAGCTCCAGATATATTATATATCTGTGTTCACACACAGAGTCCAAGGAAAGCTCTTAGCCATTTATATATATAGATGGTTTCGTAAATTATTGTAAACAAGTACCCTTTAAATTAGAAGACGAAGAAATATACATACAACTCAAAGTGTCTCTTCTTCTTTATGAGTAAATAAATATCCTCAAAAGTTGCAAATTTTTATGCAAACACGAAATTTCTTTTATTACAACTTAAAACAACAATATAAACGTGTGCAAAAGAATATTGTGATGAATAAAAAATGCCCAATGATCTTAAAATTCATCAATAAAATAAAATAAAATTAAAATAATTAAATTGATTTTTAAAATTTAATATTGATAAACGTCATAAACATATGTAAAAAATAAATTATGAATTACATCAAATGTTATTGATTATACGTAAAAAAAACACACACACGCCCTCGTTGTACATACATATACAATTGAGTGCAAAATTAAGAGAGTTTACATATGCACGTTTTATCTAATACCTAGAGAATTTTTTGTTGTTTTTTCTTGGAACTTCAAGGGTGTAAAGAGTATGTTATACTGCATAAACACTAACAGACAAAACCTAAGGACGGATGACAATAACTAAGCTATCTAGACTTTTTTTTTTTTTTTTTTTTTTTTTAATATCTAAACAAATACTTCATGAATTCTCTTGAAACTTTAGGGGGTAAAAAGAACATGTTATATCACATATATTCCATTAAAAGTTTTGACTCGAGTACAGAATGGGGATTAGTAAAAAATAAAAATATATAGATAATCATTGGGATCACGCTGCAAAAAACAATGCTTCAAATGAGTTCTGGTTATAATATATGATTATGAGCCTTTGTTTAATTATAGATAAAAAATTATATGAGAATTGCGCATGTATTCACGGAGTTATAAACGTTTCTTTAACAACGTCGACAATTTTTCGTACGTTTTTTGCTTATAACATGCGTTTTTTGCTTATAACAGTTTTAAAAACAAAAGCAGTATCACTTTTAAGAAACTTGACATACTTCATTAGATACAATATACTGTAATTAAAATATAAAAATATCAATTATCTAATGAAATATGACCATTTTTTATTAAATAATTTTTAACTGCGCATACGCAATCGTTAACAAAATTTCTTTTGCATAATTTATTAACAAAATGTATAGACTAACTCTAAAAAATTCCATAAGCAAATATAGTTAAAACTCAGAAAGATATCATTCATGGAAAAGTTGATTCTCAAGTGCTTTCCAAAAACAGACAAAATGCCAAGGGATTTTGTCCATACTTTCATTTTGAATCCTTCCATAGTCATGAATATAACAGAAGGCACACTTCGCATTTTCCCCCCCCCCAAAAAAAAAAAAAAAAAAAAAAAAAAAAAAAATTAACCCCCCCCCCTTTTTTTTTTTTTACTAAAACATATTTTTTATGTAATCTTTAGTGTCTTATGCATAGTCAATAACATTGTTTGTACATTTTATTCAAGTTGATATTACAATTAATATATTTTTATCGTAAGTTTATTTATTTGAATATTACCGTAATATTTTGTGGTTATTATTGTGATATTCTAAAGATTATATATAAACAATATGTTTTAATAAAAATAATAGTTTTCAAACATTTCCTGTTTTTTTTTTTTTTTTTTTTTTTTAGAAAATGTATAGTGTGCCTTTACTTATATCCATGACTGTTCTTCGATTTAAAATGAAATAATTATAAGAAAAAAAAACATTTTATAAACCATGTTTTTAAATTTCCTGTTGAATCATAGCTATAGAACTAACTACATTAGCACTTTATCAATGCGTATTGTTACTAAATTGTAAATAATTGTATTTATTTTTGTATAAATTCTTTCAAAGAGGCTTAGTAAGTTGATAAAATGTCAATTTTCTGCAATTCCAGCTCTTTTCCGCGTTAAAATAGCTTAATTATCCATTTAAAACACATTAAAAGCTCCAATAGGCAGGTAATGGATTTGGCGCCAAATTTGGCGACTTTTTTGCAGACTTTTGGCGAGAAAATCCTTATTATCGGTATTCCAAAGATGGACGTTCTAATGTGATTGGTTAAAGAGTTACGGGAAATTTGAATAAAAAAAAAGTTTGTTTTAAAAATAAAATATTAATCCTTTCAGAACAACATACATTTGCATCATGAACTACATTAGCACTTTATCAATGTGTAGAAAATCTTTAAAGTGATAATGACGTCAATTTTGATAGATGCATTATTTAACTTTTTACAATTTTTTAACGCTCACGTTTAATTAAATGTATTTATTTTTATGTCGAAAGAAAATGAACTCGTAAATTTCTTTTGGCAGCAATTAAATTATAGCTAATATTTTAATGACTATTTTTATTGCTATTAGGAGCTTATTATTTTCGTATTTTAATTAATTAAAAGAAAACTATTTGAAAATTCGGAAATCTGACTTCGAAGTATTGTGTTGTTACCGGGTTCTGAGCTACTGTGAAAGTTTCAAATGTCTAGCTAGTAGGGAAGTTAGTTAAAAATAGATTGCAAGATTTGTACCGGACAAACAAACACACAAACAAACAAGAATAGAAGTTAATAAAAACATAGTAAAAATGGGTAAAACCCTTTAGCGTCTTGCAACTTTTTGAAAGTACTTTAAAATAAACTTTGCTATCAACGATATCTTTCTGTTTTAAAGACAGTTAGTTGCTTGGGGATTTTTTTAGGATTAGTCAATGCATTTGGCTAATAAATTGTGCAAATGAAAGTTTTCTAGTGCTTGCGCATGTACAGTTAAGATTTATTTAGTAAAACTGTTCATATTTCATAAGATATTTGATATTTTTATATTCTGATTGCATTATGTTCTATCTAATGTAGTATATCAAGTTTTCTAAAAGTGATATTGCATTGGTTTTAAAACTCTACATGTTATAAAAAAAAAAGTGAACAAAACATTGTCGATGTTATTAAAGAAAACTTTATATTTCGGTTTATATAAGTGCGATTCTCATATAAATGTACATCTATAATTAAAAGAATGCTTATAATCACAACACCTATCAAGCTACAACTCCTATCAAGCATTATTTTTTACAGGGTGATCTCAAAGATTATATATTTTTAGTTAATTTTTGTGTGATTTTCTTTTAGCCTCCGGGACAAAACTTGCACTGGAATGTATAAGGTATAGCATGTTCTTTTTACTCCTGTAGTTTCAAGAGAATACATGAAGTATTTGTTTAGATATTTAAGAAAAAATAGATAAATATTAAAAAGAAAGAAGGCTAGATTAGCTTAGCTATTGTCATCCGTCTTTATGGTTTGTCCAACAGTGTATTTCAACAAATGTTTTTACCGAAGGCAAAAAGAGACAGCAATAAATTAAAAAAAAAAAAAATAAATAATAATAATAATAATAATAATAATAACGTTTTGGATTTTCTTCTAAAAATATTGATTGAAAAAATAACAAATACGTTAACGAATGTATAGGAATTTCTTCAGAAAATTTTCATAATTTTTTTGTTTATATCATGCATGTAAGATTTTCAAACCAAAGCAATATTATTTTAAGAAAACTTAGCGCAATAAAGGCTATTGCAATCAGAATTATAAAACGATTAAATATCTGAGAAAATATGTTTTTTTCCCCCCTAACTAATGTTTAACTGTGCATGAGCAAGCGTTAAAGCATTTTAATTTGCATAATTTATTAGCCAGATGTATTGAGTTGCTCTTCTAAAAAAACTCATCGAATTCTCAGGAAATTCAGAAAGATATATCCATGGAATGAGATGAATTTGTGTTTCTCTGGGGAAAAAAATCTAAAAGAGTTTATGCAAATTTGTACTTTTAATGAACTAATGGTAATGTGACTTACTTTGATTAAAATACAAATTTAAACAAATTTTCCTGTGGATTTTCTGATTTTTTTGAGAGCAAATGAAATCAACATTTTTTAAGGCATATTTTTTTTCTGAATGTTCATTAGTATATGAGTTTTTTAGAATAGCAACTCGATTGGTTAATAAATTATACAAAAGAATATTTTTAACACTTGCGCATGTGCAATTAAACATTATTTAGTACAAACGCTCTCATTTCATATTTCTTCAAATATTTAAAATTTTCATTTTCTGATTGTAATATATTGTTTCTACTGCGAAGTATCAAGTTTTCTAAAAATGACATCGCATTATTTTGAAAAATCTGTATGTTATTAAAAAAAAAAAGCATGAAATATTTTCGATTTTGTTAAATAAACCTTTATATTTTAGTGAGTTTAGGTGCTACTTTTCTACAAAAGAATACAAATAATTAAAGGAGGTAATGTAATAATTTATATCAGCTAAAGTATATTATTTTTTTTACAGGAGAATCAAAAGAATTATTATTACTTTCTCTTACCCATAAGGTAGAGAAAGTATTGTTTTTGGGTCAAATTTGCAAACGCGAGATTTTGTTATATTTACACGTTTTGAGGTCTCATGAATACGAAAATCATGTTTTTAGCAAATGGTCAGTGTGTCTGTATGTCTGTGTGTGTGTCTGTCGGTTATCAGCATATCTCAAAAACAAATTATGACAGAAAGTTCAAACTTGGTATTCTAAATGTGTACCATATACGGATGCCACAGTAAGCTTTTCGTTAAGATCAAGCAAATGGTTCGTGTGCAGGGACAATCAAGAGAATTCTAATACATTACGTCTATGGAGGAAATTACAGGTAAGTAGAGTTTAACGTCTATAGACTGCACTAAACCAAATGAAACGAATATATATATTTTGTAATAGAGATAGTTAACTGGGAAAAAAAATTGTGCATGTAGGAGCCTCGCCTCCCCACCCTGGGAGGGAAGTCCCCCCTCGAGGGAAGTAAATTTTCATGATGGGTATCTTTCAAATGAGCTCGCCAATGCCTTTCAAACGAGTGGTTGAACGATCGATCTGCGATAATTTAAAACAAAGTTATCGATTTTTTTTTGCTTTTAACGAAAAAAAAAAAAAAAAAGATTTTTTTTTTATAATATTGAGTATAAAATAGACTGTTTTTGGATATTTGGTGTTATACTACTACTCTAATATGGAAATCGTCTGCATTATCATAAAAGATAATTTTTTTAAAGAATAATTTTAATAAATTATTTTTTAAAAAGAGAATTATTTTTTAATAACCGAATTAAATTCTATATAAATGTAGGTGCATTAAAGAAACGGGGGGTTGAGGGGGGCGGTAGCCCCCCTCACACAGAACTAATTATCATATAAAACTCTTCAGAAGCCTAATATGAATTGTTTAACATAGGTTTACATAACAGTACTCGTTATCTTACCTATTAATCTGCAACCTGTATTTATAGTATTAAATTTCAGGGTAAGAGAAAGTCGTGTGGGTGACACACCAGATTATTTTTTCATTAATTTGTTACTGGTCTTCTTTTTTGTATTTGAGATAAAAGTTTGGCTGAGATAAATGCAGTATAACTCATTACATCCATGAAGTTCCAAAAGAATCCATGAAGTATTTATTGGATATTCCACAAAATGTTTATAACGTTATAATGTTATATTCCACAAAATGTATTTCTCATAATTTTGCATACTAATGTTATAAAATATGAAAGTTTGAATCGAAAAATGTACATTGTTACGATGTAATTACATTGTACAATGTAATTTAAACGATTAAATTTATATTTGTTCTACGATTTTTCAGTAGCGATGATAGGCTATTCTCTTGAGGAATTTTTGTTACTACGAAATGTTTTAGATGTTGCAATTTGCAGAAAGAGGCAAAGTGTTAACTAAAATTATTTAAAATATTGTAACATAATCTAATAAATTATTTTTTAGTATAGCATTTTGATATTTATTTAAAGTATATTTTCTTATTTACACGTATCTCCATCATTTTATATTTTAATTGTAATCGTTAAACATAATTCAGTGAAAAATCACAATACATAATAATAGTAATAATAATAGGGGAAAAAAGAGGAAAAATTTGATGAGATACATTTCTACATGTTCCGAGCAACCTCGCCTCCCTCCCAATTAAGAGTATACACAGGCACGTATACAAACACTTTTCTTTATTTTTACAAATAAGCATTGATAAGTGTTCTTCGATTATATAAAACTAAAGTTAATTATTTGGTGCAACGTTTTAGTGTATTAGTTTAGAAAATAACAATCTAATTACTTACAAGCAAACATCTACTCGAACTACTTGACTAAATCGACGGTCCCTTTCTGGAACGTTAATGATGTACTTCCATTCAGAATTATCACTGAGGGCGGCTCTGGGTGGGATGAAAGTAGACTGGACTTGGCATGCTACCTCAACGTCTTGATTTCTCCTGAAAATCTCAACGTTTCATTTTAAAATATTAGAAAGCACATAATCATCAAAATGATATGTTTATTAAAAAATGAATTTGTTTTGGACGAGGGGAAAAAATTGGATTATTTAATGTAAGTAAAATAATACTATGAAAACTTAAATAAAATTAATAATTTATGACATATAAAATTAAAAATATATACATTTTTGCATTCAAATGAACAAAAAACAAATTTTAAACAAAGAATAATACGAAAATGTCTGAAACTTTTTGCTAAGAAAATTGAGTATCCAAACAGCCTGCACATCGCTGAATAAGCTTAAGTTTGTTGTAGCAGACAACAACAACAAAAAAATTAATTAATTAATTAACTAATTAATTACAAAATAAATAAATAAATAAAATATTACGAAATGTCTCTAGTTATGTGTTTTTAAAATACATACGTTTCTTTCGTATGCATTGTTGTTTCTTAATTCTGATCTACAATTTTGTACAGATTTCTAATTATAAACCGTTTCTGTTTCAAGATGTAACATTCTACTAGCATTCTCTTAAGGGGATACATGGGTTTCGAAGGTTAAAAAAAAGTATATTTGACCCTTTTTTTTAAATAATATATATATATATATATATATAATAAATAAAATGTTTTGTTCGAATATTTGAGCACATATTTGAGCATATTTAAAGAACGTTTTATAAAATTTTAATTAAAAGTTTGGAATATTCGGCCTGTGAAATTTGAATTCTGAAGATTTTTTTGAAAAGTGGTATACAAGATAACTCATGATAGCTTTATCTAGAATTAAAAAACAATTTTTTTTCTATTAGTAAATAAGTACACTTCGTGCTTGAATAAATAATTAGGAAAAAAAAAAAAAATTGAATTTGTGGCAGAGTTGTATACAAAAACAGTATAATATTTGGTACATTTTATCCCATGTATTGTCTTGTAAAAATTAGTTGTAATAAGAAAAAAAAGGATAAAAAAAATCTTTATTCAAGCACTTGACAATTATATTTTAATGGCAGTTACAAAATTGTCAACAAGATTGGTGCATTAGTTTTTGACTAATCGTGTCCACCGTTTTTCTGAAGGGTCTCCGAAAATCAGGTAACACCAGCTGATTTTTCCAAAATTTCTAATGAAAATTTTAAAAAATATTGTTTAAATGCTGATCTTTTATAGGCACAAAATTTTTATTTGTTGTTTTAAAAATAAAGAAAATATACTTTTTTTCAGCCTTCGAAACTTTTATAACCACTTAAACAAAATTAAGTTAAAATTCCAGTGAATTGAAACGAGGGAGGGGGGGGGGGGGTAGAATATGATATTTTTTTTTCTAAACTACATAAAAAATATTACGTTAAAAATTTAAGTTTTAAAATTTTAGTATTGATTTAACATAAAAATATAAAAAGGAAAATATAAAATGTTATCATTAATAACTATAAATAATTGCATCTTTTCTTTAGGAAATAATTTTTCAAGATTCTAAATAAATAAATATCAAACATTTCAATAATAATGATGATAATAATAATGATATAAATACAGGGTGGCCACAATTAAATTTTGCCTATTCAGCGGTCTCTGTAGCTTTAACTCAAATGCAGATTAAGTCGAAAATTTGTATATAGATAATTCAAAGAATTCTCTCAAACATTCTACAAAATAAATAAAAAAATTCCGCTGGGGAGGGGGTGGAGCATACATTAAAATAAAAACCAGCTACAAATTTCACCTTAAACATCTTTACTTATTATCACAGAGATTTTTGTTATATTTTAAAGACTGTTCAGAGGTATAAAGCATATTGTTCAATGTGCGTCCGATCATTAAATTGTAAAATATGCAGCTGATGCGTTAGTGTGTTCAATGGCTGACTGCAGCTGATCGCCAGTGATCCGCCGCACATGCAACGTTATGGGATCCCTAAATTTAGTAACGTTGCTGAATTTCAGGCATTTTGACTACAATGCGATCCCTAGCGGCTATTTTTCAAATTTAATTTTAACTTAATTTAATTTAATTTATTTATACATTTATTTATTTTTTCATAATCTTTTAATGTATTCTTTGAATTGTTTCTACAAAAATTTTTGAATCCATCCGCATTTTAATTACAGCTACAGATAGCGCTGAATAGGTCAAGTTTAATTGTGATCACCCTGTAAATGTACATGTTTTTTTGTGATATGGAGGATATAGAATCGGTGCCCCGAATAATAGGAAAGAAAAACTATGTCATAATAAAATTAATGTAAAACAGATGAAAGGTATTAAAATAATAAATGCTTGGTACAGTTTGCAATTTTAAGATATATGTAATATATACTGTACATTTCTTTTTTAGAATTATAAAAAATTGAATGCGTGTGCATTGAAACATAACAATACTAAGTATGCTATGTTATCGAAAACTAGTTAAATAATTAAATTAACTAGTTCAATTTTTCTTTGTGTTCTTGTAAAATATATATATATATATATATATATATATGTATGTATGTATATATATAAGTGCTAGATTCATTAAAATCTATACAGTTCGTGCTACGGGGATCTATAAACATACATATCAATTTTCAACTTATTCGAACAAAACATTTAGACGACATCATTTTCAATCATACATATACACACACCCACACACACACATACATTACTGTAAAAATAGCGAAAAGGTATTCAGGGGACCTCAAAACGTATAGATACACCAAAATCGAATATTTGTGATGATTACAATACTTTCTATACATATATATTTTCAGAAAGTAAAAATTAAAAGAAAAACTTCATTTAAATTAGTATTAAATAACTTGTAATGAAATTAAATGACTAAAAAAAAACTTCATCCGAAGGTTTTTTTCTTTATAAGTAATATTCTTTATAAAAGAAAACAGTCATTTACATTTAGAAAAACTCATATATTTTATTAAAATTGCTCAAAATAAAGTAATTTTCTATAGTTTTTCACATCGTCAACTTCAACACTGCAATTGATAAAAGGGGAAAAATTGTGAATTCCCTCCCCCCCTCTACAAAATCAAAAGTATAGTTTTTTAACACTTTCCAACATGATTGAAAAGTGTTAATGACTTTGATTTGTCTGTCTGTCTGTTTGTCCGCGCTCTAACTCCCGTAAATATTCATGGAATTTCTTGAAACTGATATATGTTATTCAAGTTTACTACAGGATGTTCCCTATTGAAAATGGAGTGAACACCTTTACTGGTTTGCGTACAGGAGCACCCGAAAGTATTCCAAAGCACTGTGTTCTATATGAGAGTATTTCTATAAACCATATTTTAACACTGTTACTTTACACAAATCTTAATTAAATTGAAATATGTTATTCAAGTTCACTATCGTATTTCCTTCATTGAAAACGGAGTAAATACCATCACTGGTTTGTATACAGTGGTACCCGAAAGTATTCCTAAGCATTGCTTTCTATGAGAGGTATTTCTATAAACCAAATTATGAAGAGCTTTATTTGCACAAAACTTAATTAAATTAAAATATATTATTCATATGCACAAAAGAATTCTTTCCATCGAATACAGTATGATTAGCATTAGATTTACAGGGCCACACAAAAATATTCAGTAACATTAATGGGTATTATTGGAAATTTGTCGGAATTGCATTTTCGTTTAGTCATTTTTATCGCTTTCTAAATGTTTTTCACATTTTCCAATAAGGTTGAAAAGTGTTAATAACTTCAGTTTGTCAGTCTGTCTATCCGCGCTCTAACTCCCGTAAATATTCATGGAATTTCTTGAAAAAGATACATAATATTCAAGTTCATTATCGGATGTTCCCTAAGGAAGATGGAGTGTATATCTCTACTTGCTTGTGTACAAGGACACACAAAAATATTCCAAAGCATTGTGTTCTGTGAAAGGTATTTTTATGATCTATATTTTAATTCCTTTATTTTACCCAAATTCCAATGAAATTGAGATATGCTATTCCAGATCACTATCGGATGTTTACTATAGACAATGGAGTAAATAACACCACTGGTTTGTGTACAGAGATACCCGAAAGTATTCGGAAGCATTTGTTTTATGAGAGGTTTTTCTATAAACCAAATTTTAATAACTATACTTTTAACAAATCTTAATAAAATTGAAATATGTTATTCATATACACAAAAGAATGCTTTCTACAGAATGTAATATGAATAGCATTATATTTACAGGACCACACAAAAATATTCAGTTACATTGAAGGCTTTTATTGGAAATTTGCTAAAATTGCATTTTCGTTTAAATTAAGTAATTTAACACTTTTTAACATGTTTTATTTGTGAATATGATTTCAATTTGTGTATATATCTGTCTGACTGTCCGTCTTTCCTCCCCCAGCATCCGTAAATATTTTCAGAATTTTTACAAAATCATATGTATTATTCAAATTCACTATGGAAATTTCCCCATTTTAAATGGCATTAATAGGTCCCGTGCAATTGGTTTGTGTACAGGGACACCCCAAAAAATGCCAATACGTTGCATTTTAAGGCAGGCATTTTTATAAATTACATTTAAAGAACTTTCTATAATAAAAATCACACAGAAATTGACATTTATTCTAATATGCCGAAATAATACTTTGTATAGAATAGGATTTGGTTAATCCTCAGATTTACAGGGCTACACTAAAATATTCAGATACATTAAGAGCTGCAATTAGAATATAAAGGCTAAGTTTTTTTTTTTTTTTTTTTTTTGTGTGTGTGTGTGTTAAACATTTTTAACACTTTCTTACAATGTTTAAGAATGATTGGGAATTCAATTAGTCTATCTGTATGCCTTTCAAAACTGCTGTCTGTTCTTTGTGTGATCGCGTAGGCAAATAGCATTGAAAGTTATATTATACAACAATTATACACATTTGGAAAGTGTTAATAATCAATTTCGTTCTTGTTAAATATATATCTTCAAAATCTGAACCAAATCGCAATTAAAAAAAAGGCCAAAATTATATGCTATGAATTGAACAACATTATAATGAATAAAAAAATTATAAACACACACCGTAAACTGCAAAAGTTTGCAACAATTGTTTCAGGTCAAAATGAGCACAACTTTTCATCAAACGAAAAAAGAGTACCACTTTCGTGACTCGGCCCTACTGTCATCCGTCTGATGAAGATTCGTGCTCATTTTGCTGCGAAATATTTTTTGAGAGTTATTATGCAATTTATGGTGTTTTTATACATTACTTTTCTATACCAATATTTCGGTGCATTTTACCACGTACTACATTATAGTTCTATTAAAATCCATCCATGTTAAACTATGAAAGATTTCAGATTCAAGACAATTTAAGACTACACCACAGAAAAATTTAAACCTCGCTGGCAAACTTTACCTGTGAATTTTATGGTGAGCTCTACTTTTTATGATTTATTTGCTCTATATGTCGTAATTCACTATTGAGGTAAATTATACGGCTCAGTATAGAAGTATGGCAGCGAGGTTTCAATTTTTGACAGTGTATTAAGTTTTAAGACAATCTTTATATAAGAAAGTGACTGATTTATTTTTAAATGATTTGTGATTTGGTTTATTTCTGTTAATAATTATAAATTAATTATATACAATTTCGTAAAACTAAAGAAATTTTGTTATTTTTTAAGAATTATTTAATTACTAAAATCTGGAATGTAAGTATGAATGATTCAGGAAATTTTAAAGTTAAAATAGAAAAAATAATCAGTGCTATTTTCTAATATAACATACAAATAATATCCAAATTTTTTGTGGATAAACAAATTTTTTCCCGGAACTGTAATGGTCCATGAGCACCATCCAGAGACTTCTGATTTAAGTGATACGTTAATTTGTGCGAAAATGAATTTAATACAAATTTATATCAGTTGTCTCTTATACGAAAAAGCTCAAAGACTTCTATCACCAAATGTACAATATGTTAACTAAACTTAATAATTAACTCTTTAACTAAATATCTGTTTTGCCATTAAAAAAATAAATAAATAATCGTTTCGATCAGATAAACTTGCAAAAGAACTCAATGATTTCTTCTACAAAATGCATAATATGTTAACTAAACTATGTAATTAACTTTTTGACTAAATATTTATTTTACCATAAAAAATAGTCGTTTCGATCAGATAAAACTACTATGGCATCCCTTAAACCATTCAGTAACTATACTTATTATGTGCTTATTTGAATATTTAATGTACTTTGGAAGATTATAGAGTATAATAAGTATTGCCTGCACATTTTCTATTTTGATTTGTAAGATCTATAACTTTTGTGTGACACTATTCATAAAAGTAATTGCAGCAGAAACGAATGAATAATTTGCAGTTTATAATTATAACGAAATTTCAATTAGAGAGTTTTTTCTCTGGGTAAAATTATAAATATAAAATTGTTCATGCATACTTGCCTTTCTCTTCTGTTGTATCTAGAGTGAATATGCTCATGGTGAAGAGGTTCGCTGCTAGGAGCCTTACTATAATCTGTGTAAGATGGCGATCCCTTCCAGTTACCATCTACAGGAGGTCTCATTGTCATGACCGAATACATTCCTTGACCTTTAATATTTTGTTGAATGAAAGGAGGCTGTATTTGGTAAGGTTCTTGATGTCTTTGAATATCCTGCGGATGAAAACCACTAAAGTTACTTGGAATAGGAGGACGGTTGAACCCATTATTTATGTTATTATAGTTTTCTATTCTGTTATGTTGAGTAACAGCATAATTGTATTCATCAAAGTTATTGTTATTGGCTTGTTTTGTTTGTACTGCGTAGTTAAGTTTAGGCGTAACGTTAGAATTTCTTCCGTAATTTGCATATCGTCTTTGGTTAGATAGATCATGGGCTCTAGATTGCCTTCTGGAGCCATTACTGTATGATGTCCTAGATACTCCAGTTCCGTATTGACCATTGTTTGTATTGCTGTTTGGCTGCGACACTTGTCGCCAGCGGTCTTGATTTTGTCCTAGAAAATTCGGAGGTTTATCACTGGATGCAGAATTCCAATTGTTAATATTATATCCCGCTGGTGAAAATCTTCCTCCAGGTGGAGGTTGAATACCTCCATATCCATCACGATAATGAGGTGGTTGCGTTGGCAGTTGAGCTAGATTTGGTTCTACATCACCCTTTCTTTCATCCACAAATAGAGAGGTTAAGTTGAAAATTTGAGATCGTGCACTTGTTAGAAGATGATAGATTTGGTCGCTAGAAAAATTAAAGAAAAAAAAGATTGAAGTCAATTATTTTTGTTAAAAAGAAATTGTAAAAATCAATATTACAATTAAAGAAAAACTACACTAAAATTACTTTTTAGAGAAGCTATTAGAGTATATATATATATATATATATATAAGCTGTGTGCAGTAAAAATTCTATACAAAATAAAGCAAAGTGCAATACACTTTCTTAAATTTGTACATCTGAGAATCATGGAATTTGTATAGAGTAGTTTTAAATGAAAGTAACTGTAAAAATTGAGAAATGATATTGAATAAAATAAAATAAAACTTAATCTTCTACAGAGAGAAAATAAGTGGTTAATAATCACCAGAATAATACTTTTATTAAAATGATCTATTTCCCATATTGAAGCTCTTCCACATTTTTTTTTTTTTTTTTTTTTTTTTTTTTTTTTTTTTTTACAGATAGCTCAAGTTCAAAAATATAAATGAAAAGATCCTTTTGTTAACTGATAATGCATTTCATTCATTTAAAAATGTTTGCTTATATTTATAAAACTTAACTTTCTATTACATAAATACAGCCACTGCATTTTTTTCTTTACATCTTAAATAGCACAGTTACACTGAGAAAAAATTCTGTAACTGACATCTAGAATCTAAACTGTGGCTCTAGAAAAAATAGTTCCATGTCATCTTTATAAATTCCAGTCCCTTTTGAAAGCGAGTTCTAGAAACCCCTGTTAGAATTCTAGAGAGTTTGCCTATACTATTATCGAAGTCAAACTTATTTAAAAATCTCTGCAAATAAATGTGAGCCCAAGAGGCGAGTTTTAGCAACTATAATCTTGACGTATGACCCAGTTCTTGGAAATCAAGCGAGGATTTATCGCAATATAAAGGATTCAGAATATTCAGAATATTTTTCCACCATTTAGAAATAAATAGACTAGAAATTCTCGATCATTTCGTCTATTCAGCTTATTGGTGTGATTTATACGCATAGTTCGGAAATCTATATTTCTAATTTAATTTAGAAATTTATTCATCAACCTTTAAAGTTCATTTCAGAAAATTTTCGAGTGAAAGGCTGATTTTTTATACCAACTATGTGAAAAATACCATAGCCGGAAATCGAACCCGGGCCTTCCGCTTTACGTGCGGATGCTCAAACCATTGAGCTACACTGGCTGATTACCAGCTAGGTATTTCTCACATAACATTCACTGGCAAAGTCACCGAGTCTGTAAACACAGCTATATCAAGTGAAATTATTAATCCTGGCACAACTCCGACAGACCACGAAATTTTAATTTAATTTAGAAATTTATTCATCAACCCTCAAAGTCCCCTATAGTCTATATTTCTAATTTAGGGACTTAGAAAATGACCGCTTATTCGTTCTAGATAAAGGCGGTATATATATTTTTTCTCAGTGTTGATTACAAAGAATTGAATACTATAGAAAATTTACTTTACTTGTTATGAGGATGTAATTGATACTTGCGAATTTTATATTTTCTATTTAATGTTAAATAACTATATTCTTGAAAATATTTTATCATAGTAAAAGTTATTTTGCTTTTATTTAAAAAAGGAAAAATCTAATACACACATGTGTCTGTTTTAGACTTTTTATTTTATTAAATATACGTGGATTTGAACTAAAGCAATGATTTAACGAAGAAAATATATCTTCTTAAATTTAAAAAGATCGACTTATACTATTTTGTTATGCAAATGGTAATTGCTCGAAAGTGTTAGTTACGTGGGGAAACATTATATGAATAAAAATTACATTTGATAATTTAAAAATGAATGCTTAAATAATATTTACGATTAAAAATACAGGGAGACAAGAAATAACTTGGACGAAGTTTCAAACCAAATATCTGTAACTACCACTATCGAAAACTCATTTTGGAAGATGTTGTCTTACCTTGGTCGCAAAAGTTCTTTGGAAACAAAAGATGGACCTTCTAACAGGATTCCGCACCTGCACACAGAGCTAAAGGCACTCAAGATTGGTGCAAGACAAATTTTCCTGACTTCATTGGAGCTCAAGATTGGTCACCGTATTTCCCAGATTCGAACCCAATGGATTATTCTGTTTGGTCCATCTTGGAGACAAGGGTGTGTGCTAAACCTCATAAAACTTTGGCATCCCTAAAAGAATTCTTATTCAAGGAATGGGATAAAATATCAGTAAGTGAGTTGCGGCCCATGGCCGAAAATTTTGTGACACGTTTAAAGCGCTGTATTAAGGCTAAAGGTAACCACTTTGAAAATTTGTAAATATAATAGACAAAATAATGTATTCATATTTATTGAAGTTTGGTCGTAATATTTTCATTAGCATGAAAGTTATAAAGTATCATGTGTGTCAAGTTATTTCTTGTCACCCTGTACTAAGATACGAAATATTGTTAATTGAAAAATATATTTTTAACACGTTTAAAACTCTTCTGCTTTTGAAAAAACAAAACGTATCAGATTTATAATTAATAATGTACTATTACTGTTAGTGTAAACTTCATTGCTGTTCATTTATTCCATTATTTTATTAGCTCTCAATCATGTCATCAATTTTAGATATGCAAAATATCTTTTTAATTTATGACTATTTGTTGTTTAATACGTACAGTTTAATCACTGTAATAATGAAAACTCTTTCAAAAATGAAATGGATAACAAAAATGTCTTTGGTGCCAATGTATGGCATATCGCCATTAAAACTCTGATCCATCATTAAATAGCTGTAGATGGTATTGTATTTAAATTATTTTATGTAGTCTCTTAAAAGATATTTAAATGCATATAATGATTTTTAACACGCTTTTATTAGCTTTCACCCTGTATGTATGTTTCTATGTATGTTTGTAACCGCTCTGGGAGCAAACAAAAAATCTATATTGTAAAAAAAGACTGTCCCTACGTGAACGCCTTGGCTGCGAGGTAAAGCTCCGCGCTGCGAACCTAAAGGTCTAGCGTTCGAGTCCAGTCAGGGGAGATTTTTAAAAAATGGTTTTTGTTTAATTCTAAATTATTTTAATTAAAGATTTAAATGCATGTAAATATTATGGTGTGTCACTCACATGATTTTCTCTTACCCTGCATTTTGATACTAAGACAGATATTTTGTGCTTTTGAGTTCACATTTATATAAAAGCGTGTTCTTTAATTTTTTAAAACTATAATATTATATTTTAAAGATTGGAGGTACTGTCATATCGCTTAGTAACACAAGCGTATTTCGTGTAATTTAAAGTTGTAGTATAAGGTCACTGAAATGCGCTCCAAAGAATTATGGCCCCTTAGATGTTAAATCACCCTCTTTTCCCTTATTATCAAGTTTCTTTTTATAGCTATAAATTCCGTTCATACAATCGTCAATGATGTTTATAATTTATATAATTTTAAAAATAGTTTTTAGCTTCTCTGTGTGTTACAAAAAGCCGAATTAAAAATGCTACAAATTTCCTTAAAAAAAAAAAAAAAAAAAAAAATCAGAAAAAACTATTAGTTAGTTATTTTTGATTTTTTCGATTTTTTCTCTGTAGACCGTACAGCATAAGAATTGTTTTGCATGGTCTTGTAAAAAAAAAAAAAAAAAAAAAAAAAAAAAAAAACATGAAAATCACATGCTGCTACAGCAAATTACTTACATCATAAGTATATATTTCAATACTTTCTGTGTAAGTTTCAAAGCTACCCTTATATTATAATACTATTAAAATCTGATACTTTAAATACTCGTCATATACATTTTTCCTCATGATAAGATAAATTAAAGAGAATATAATATTTAATTATGCGCATTTTTGAATTCAAATTTTTGAGGTATCTCTCAAGAATGTAAAAAACAATGATTATCAATATTAATGCTATTAATGATTCTCTCTCTCTTTTTCTTTTAATAAAAATTTTCAACATTTTTTTAGACATAATTTAAAATCTGACTGTTAATCTATATTAAGAAATGAGATTGAAAAGAGAAAGATCCAGATCGAAAAAAAAGAGAGAGAGAGAGAGAGAGAGAAAGGAGAAAAGAAATAAATAAAAAGAAAAGCTCTTGAAAAGATGAAGAGTGGAAACAACTTTGTAAATTAGATATTTATGTGAATTTTAAATTTAAGTATCCAAGTGAATAACTAACATTTGCAAAAATTTCCAAAGTATAACAATGATTAAAATAATAATAATTTTGTTAGTCTCAAAATTAGAAGCAACAGTTAATCATTATATACATAAAATTACAACTGCTTTCATACAAAGTATGATACCCTATTCTTAATAATGATAAAACTTTGCTGAAAATATACACTACTGAACATAATGAAAAGTGTCAAATTTATGGAATGGATAATTTGTTTAAAAAGCAAAATATAATTTTAGAAATAGGAATGTATATAGTCTTTTAATAGCCACCCTGAGAAGTCGTTGTTAAGTTTTTTTTTTTTTTTTTTTATGTTCTTTAAAATTTTTAAAGTAAAGTATTACAAGAATCCAGATATTATTACGTTTTTCCAATATTCTGTTTTAAAAAAACGTTGTTAAATATTACAATCAAACATTTACTTTCATGAAAATAATGTAACTGTCTCATCTGGGAGGCTTTATCGCATTCAAATTATTCAAATACTTTTTAAAGTTTTTTTTTTCTTAACATTGTTATATTTTAAAGATTACTAATACAATATTATTTCAGAGTTGTATTCGATTTTAGTCTTTTTAGAAGAACATTTGCGATCCAAATGAAAATGTGATTAATGAACTACAAAATGATTCAACGAACACGGAGATTGAATTCCTACTTTTCGGGTTATTTAGTTTATATTTTAATTTTTTATTAATAAACAATAAATAAATAAATAAAGTTGCATCACTCTTATACTGTGCACACATCCACCATATATTTATTTATTTACTTGGTGTAAGGTTTACTCTTTTGAATCCATCCTTGGTCTTGTATGGGTTCGCGAAAACTTCTTTTTATACAGACATTCGCGTAATCGACATTATTGTTAAAGATTACCAAAGTTAAATATAACAGATATTGACAATAACGGGATTTACAATAAATGTGTACAAAAAATAAATAGTTGTAATAAACATTATTTAGTTCCTGCAATTAGTACTTACTAAATTCATCATTTTGTAATACACCTTATTACTGACAATTAAAAATGTTAAGAAATTAATAAAATTCAACGTAAAGATTTAATTCTTTGAAAGGTTCGCTGTAGTTAAATCTCTTGATGATTTTCCATTAGTTTCTGAACTAAAACGTTTGTAATTTATAAAACAAAATAAATAAATAAGTTTTTAGCATACGTATTTATTATTATTACTAATTATTTAAAAAAAAATTTCTACATTACAATTAAATTAAGGGGAAAAAAATGAAATATCAAAAAGTACTATTTTACAAAAGTAATATTAAATAGTCCTCCTTTCTCTTCCATTTGTGATAAACCAGCGATAGCATCGAGTGCGAAATAAAGGTACCACGATGCTGTAAAAATCAATTTCTATTTGAGGCTGTGAAGAAAACATATTTAAGCAAAAAGGCTTAACTTATATTCAGAAAGGAATGAAAATACATATTTTAAAATTTGTTATACAATAAAGCATAAATGCTGAATATAATCTGATGCAATTCAGATGTATTAGGCCATTAGTGAAGACTAATCCAAATATGTATAATTATTATTTTTTTTTGTAATATCAATAATAACTCTATCACTCAATAACATATATCAATTCGGTAAATCGGCCGAATTGGATTATTTCAGGACAGAATTTTTTAAAGCGTTTTTCATTTGTAATGCTTGAACGAATTTAACTTACTATAGGGATTAACAAGTACTGAAAAAATATATATTTTTATTTTTAGCACTGAATCAGAAAGAAAAAAGTACTTTATTGATAAAACATTTAATCCTGATTTATTAAACTTATTTGCAATAGCTCGTTCTTTTAAACACATATTTATGGGATCTGTAACTTTTTAAATACTTTTTTGCCGTTACTATTATTAAACATAAAAGCCAAAAACATTGAGCTTTATTAAAAAAACTAGAAAAGCAATAATCCAAAAATCTACATTGCAATTTCTCACGTTTAAACAGCTTTTGATACTCGGACATAAACCTAGTTTGTATTCAGATCCTCATGGAACTTTGAACAAACTGTCACATGCATCAGACTTTTCCCACAAAATGGGAAAAAAAACCAAGCAATTTGAAATCCAGTGCGACAATAGAAAAACACAAACAGAAACAGAAATGAAACGGATGGTAATTTTTTTCTCTTCCTCTTCACATCCGACATCCGTGCCCTAACAGGATTTCCCTCAGAATTTATAGAAAGCAACACATTTTCAGCATCTTTAATCTCTTCAAGTAGGGCAGTTACTAGAATAAATACTAATAAAAAAAAACGTTTTAAAAAAAAGTTTTGGTTAATATTCGTATTTTAGTCGCAATCATTGTCTGGTGAATTTTATTTTATTTTTTTAACTTTTTGTCTGTGGGCTTTTCTTTAAAAAAGTCACGATTCAGGAAGACAAGGGAGTCGTCCTGTTGACGAACAAGAAACATTTGCTTTTGATACGAAGTCCGTATAGTCCAAGATGTCAAGCACATAAGAAAGTGTTGTACTTCCTCCTTGTCTGTCGTTATAAGCAGTGTAAACGGCGTTGACCTTCTTTTCAGCCTCAAGCAAAACGAATAAATTTGTTGCGGTAGATCAAGACCCACGCAAAATAGTGCTCCTTTGCCCTCCTTTTCTGTAAAACATACATTGGAGGAGAAAGCTGGCAATTCTGCGTTACATCTGATTATTAGCATGCTTCTTCTTCTTCTTCTTCTTTTTTTTTTTTTTAGGTGTTACTGTCTATTTTCACAATTTTAGTAAATATTAGAGGAGTTTTACATTTTCCTGACAGATTACCATTTTCACACCAGAAATATGTTTTTTTTTGTAAGTGAAAAAGTAACATGCATGGTTTACATGGTTTATTAAAAGATCTGTAAAATAGCCAAGCATACATTTTTAAAAAATATAAAAATGCGTATTGATAAGAAATAAATTTTCTAAAAGAAAAGAAGAATAATAATAATATATAAATATATATCTTTATATATATATTTCTTTTGTGCGTGTGTATGTCACTGAACTCCTCCTAAACGGCTGGACTGAGTTTAATGAAATTTTTTGTGTGTCTTCAGGTGGATTCAACAATGGTTTAGATTTACAAATGAAAGTTGTAACTTAATTAGTTCTTTCTTAATTAATTTTACCAACTCTTTCAACAACTTTTCCACCTAGATGGCGTGAGTTGTCGTAAACACGATGTCAGAATTTATTTAATGTTGAAATGAATAATATTATAGTTTTAAAAAATTAAAGAACACGCTTTTATAGAAATGTGAACTAAAAAGCACGAAATATCTATCTTAGTATTAAAATTCAGGGTAAGAGAAAATCGTGTGAGTGACACACCGTAATATTTACATACATTTAAATCTTTAATTAAAATAACTTAGAATTAACAAAAACCATTTTTAAAAAATCTCCCCTAACGGGGATCGAACGCTGGACCTTTAGATTCGAAGCGCAGCGCCTTACCTCGACGCCGCATCGTTCACATCGGGAAAGTATTTTTTTTACAATATAAATTTTTTGTTTGCTCCCAGAGAAGTTACAAACAAACATACATACATACATATATACAGGTGAAGCTAATAAAAGCGTGTTAAAAATGAATTTTTAACCGTATCTTACGAAGTGTTTAAAATATTTTTTCAAAATTAATATTTTTAGAATCGTAACCGTATCTTACGAAGTGTTTAAAATATTTTTTTCAAAGTTAATATTTTAGAATCGTAAACACGATGTCAGAATTTATTTAATGTTGAAATGAAAAATGAATTTTTAACCGTAAGTGTTTAAAATACTTTTCAACGTTAATATTGTTACAATGTTAAAATTAGTTAAAATGGTATATTCTTTTAAAATATTCGTCAATATCCGACGGAGTTATTTTATGTTAAAATGAAAAATGAATTTTTAGGCCATTATTATTTGTGCAGATGGAAAATGTACTAAAAGTTTTCCGAAAAATTTCACGATCACAAATGTTGACGGATATCCAATATATCGTCGAAGAATTCCCGATAATGGCGGACAATCTTATCATCTATGGCGGTCATCTATGTCAACAACATAGATATTGACATTGATAACCGATGGGTGGTCCCATATTCGCCTCTGCTGAGCAAAACATTCAATGCTCATATTAATGTTCAGTTTTGCAGTTCAGTGAAGAGCATCAAATACATTTGCAAGTATGTGAATAAAGGCAGTGATATGGCTGTATTTCGAGTTGAAAATACCAATGTGAATGCTCCTCTGGTGAATAACAACGATGAAATAACACTTTACCAAACTGGCCGGTACGTGAGCTCCAATGAAGCTGTTTGGCGTATCTTTGGTTTCCCAATTCATGAACGGGATCCAGCAGTTCTTCATTTAGCCGTCCATCTTGAAAATGGCCAGCGCGTATATTTCATGAGCGAGACAGCGAATGATCGTGCTATAAATCCACCAAAAACTACACTCACCGAATTTTTTGAATTGTGTAATCGTGCGGATGCTTTTGGTGCTTTTGCACGGACATTACTCTATTCAGAAGTACCACGCTATTTCACATGGGCTCCAACAAAAAAATGGATGCCCCGCAAGCAAGGCACGCCGATTGATGCATGTCCCGGTTTATTCAAATCAAACACCTTGGAACGAGTATTTACGGTCAATCCAAGGCAGACTGAGTGCTTTTATCTTCGACTGTTATTGGTTAATGTCATCGGCCTTTTGTCATTTTAAGATTTACGTAAAGTGAATGGACAACAGTATCCAACGTATAAAGATGCATGCCTTGCACTCGGCTTGCTGGAAGACGACAACCAGTGGGAGTGTATGCTTGCTGAAGTAGGACTGAACTGTACAGCAAAACAAATTCGTCTACTATTCGCTATAGTGTTGACTACATGTTTCTCGGCCAAAGCAGAGACATGGGATAATCACAAAGATTCAATGACTAATGATATATTGCATCAACATCGTTCACGGTGCAACGATCTAACGATAGTATTCAGTGACGCTATGTACAATGAAGCATTGATTGCTATTGAAGATCTTTGCATTATCATTGCCAACTTACCACTCAGTCATTTCGGTATGCATTCAACAAATCGAAATGCATCTGATTTAATAAGCACTGAATTGAATCGTGAACTACAATACAATACTGTAGAAATGGCAGCGATTGTTGCTCGCAATGTCCTACTAATGAATGAAGAACAAAGAACCATTTACGACCGCATCATGCTCGCAGTTTTGGCAGGACAAGGTGGATTCTTTTTTTTTTGGGTGCACCAGGTGGAACTGGCAAAACATTCCTTATTTCGCTAATTCTCGCCGAAATACGATCAAATAATGGCATCGCATTGGCTGTTGCATCATCTGGCATTGCGGCAACTTTATTGGATGGATGCAGAACAGCTCATTCATTATTTAAACTGCCACTAAATATTCAAAATAACCCAGACGCAGTGTGCAACATAAAAAAACAATCGTCCATGGCCACAGTGCTGAAATAGTGTAAAATTCTTATCTGGGATGAATGCACTATGGAACACAAACATTCGACTGAGGTGTCGAACAGGACATTGAAAGATATAAAAAACAACGACAAACTATTTGGCGGCACTTTGTTACTCTTTTCAGGTGATTTCAGACAAGCGCATTTCCCGTTATTCCGTGTTCAACATACGCTGATGAGATCAACGCGTGCTTAAAATCATCGTCATTGTGGCTTAATCTTGAAAAAGTACAACTGAAAGTAAATTTGTGCGTTCAAAAGCTTCAAGATCCATCCGCTGAAACATTCTCAAAACAATTGTTAGATATCGGTGATGGAAAAGTTACTACAGATGAAACTGGATGCATAAAATTACCGACCGATTTCTGCACAATCATTGATTCTCAAGATGCTCTTATTGACCAGATATTTCCCGATGTACACAGACGATACACAAATCATGAGTGGCTGGCAGAAAGATCAATTTTAGCAGCAAAAAATGTGGACGTCAACGAATTGAATCTCAAGATACAACATTTGTTACCAGGAGACTTGGTGTCATACAAATCTAATGATACAGTTTGCGATGCCACCGAAGCTGTAAATTATCCAACAAGGTTTTTAAACTCATTGGATTTACCAGGCATGCCACCGCATATTTTACAACTGAAGGTTGGATCTCCGGTTATTTTGCTTCGTAATTTGAACCCACCACGGTTGTGCAACGGCACGCGATTAGTCATAAAAAAATTAATGAAAAATGTTATCGAAGCCATCATTTTAAATGACAAATTCCGAGGTGAAAATATATTACTACTGCGAATTCCTATTATACCCACAAATGTGCCAATTCAATTTAAACACCCTCAATTTCCAATTAGATTGGCATTTGCAATGACTATCAATAAGTGTCAGGGCCAAACGATGTCTGTCTGTGGCTTAGATTTGAGCACATCATGTTTTTCACACGGACAATTATACGTGGCTCTCGAGTGGGCAAACCATCCAGTTTGTTTGTATTGGCGAAAGATGGGATAACAAAAAATATTGTACACTCTGTTGCATTAAGGGATATTGTTTTTTAGTAATATTGTTATAAGTAGCGATATGTATATAATTTTAAAGAATCAATTTTGAAAAAATAAAAAAAATAAATGATTGGTGTTTTGTTATTTTTATATTCTTTCACCGTTCACAGAGCTCCATACATCTTCCACTTATATACCACATCCTAACACACTTACAATAAGTTAGTTATTTTTTTCTATTAGCAAAATATTCTCTAGAAATAATTTATATGACAAAACAACGTTTGTCGGGTCAGCTAGTATATATATATATATATATATATATATATATACGAATAGAGATTTCCTTTTAAGGAATAAAACTATACTGTAAAAAAATTCTGTAAAAATGCAACACCTTCTTAACGTAAGCACAGCACAAGTTGCTGTACATTTTTAGGGTTATTTTTTTTTTTTTCCTTTCTTTCTTTCTTTTTTTTTTCCCTTAAAAGAAAAAAGCCTAGTGTACTTCACAATGTGCTACAAAATGTAAATTTCCTACAGTTATTTTGATGCCTAACACGTGATTTATTAACCAATCAGCATCGATCTTGACCTTATCTGTTGTTTCAATGCAAAGAAAGAACGAACATTGCAAGCTTGACGATCCAGTTGGTAGGGAACTGACTTCTGAAACAAAAGATTCTGAATTACAGTCCAGGTTATGATATGAATGCTTATTTAACACGTTCGCTGCCGATCCCGCGCCAGCGCGGGATGTGACGTATCACTTTACAGGTGAAAGTTTACTTTAGGCTGCCGCTTGGCGAAATTTCGAAAATCGCCAAGACGGCGCCATTTCGCATCGTGTTCCGAATAGCAACCTTACACCGGTGGCACACGAAAGCGAGCTTTTCGGTGATCTAACCTAAAAAGAAAATGCGTCTTGAAAAAAAAATCCGAATAATAATAATAGATAGGACAAAAGGAAAATTTTCATAAAATAGAATTAAAAGAAAAAAAATAATTACGAATTTATAACTAATCACAAATACAAAAAAAAAAAAAAAAAAAAAAAAAAAAAAAAAAAAATTAGATTATACAATCACACTAAATGTCCCTAAAAAGTGTGTTGCTTTAGTAATTGATGATAAGTGTTTAGATGATAGTTTTTTTATTTCCAATAATTTAACAGCTATAAGTACAGTCGGTAACAAAAGTGTCCGAACACTAGCAAAAATTCCTATGTAAAAAAAGTACACTTCATAAGGTTTTGTTAAATAAATCCTTATCGAATCATGTTCTTACACTGACTGAGAACAGGATTCGACAAGGATTTATTTAACAAAAATGTATGAAGTATACTTTTTTACTTAGGAATTTTAAATTTAAATGTTTTCAAAAGTTGTATAAAGTAAATTATTTATCATTAATATTTTATTTATAGTCCTCATTCATTAGGAATGAAAAAATAAATCCGCAACTGGATAATTATAGCAAATTTTAACGATTCTCTATTATAATGGTACTCTGATCTGTTCACTATACCCCTATCTCAAAATGCATGAAATTAAAAAGTATACAAAATTTTGTACTGTAGCAACCAGTATTGGCATAAAATTCAAAAATATGCCTCTAAAATTCAGGACCGTGGTTGCCCAGTCGGTAGAGCACCAGGCTCGTAATTGGAAGATTGCGGGTTCGGTACTCGAGCCTGCCAAAAACCATTGTGTATATTAATGGTGGCTGGTGCTCATAAAATCTGTCGTGCCCGTAATGTTTTCCATGTTCCCATATTAATTATACCTCTGGGTGGCTACGAAGCGAGAGAGTCATCCCTTCCGTGGAGGATCAAAATTGTGATGGCATGTCCCTGGACAACTCTAGGGGTGAGACCCAGACCATCGCCAATTGTCCATTGCGCAGCACTAGTGTGACGTAAAACACAATCAACAAACCAACCTCTTAAATTCAAAGTACCTCTTAAATTCCAATTCTATTCAACCAGCCAAACAGTACTAACGCAAACATCACAAATATTCATATTTCAAAATAGATGATTGGTTGGGTTTTACGTCACAATAGTGCTGCGCAATGGGCGATTGGCAACGGTCGGGGATTCAGCCCTAGAAGTGGTCCGGAATCATGCGATCAAAAATTTGATCCTCCATGGAAGGGTATTTCAAAATAGAATACTTTCTCTCTAATAAAACACGTGTCATCAATATGAAACCGAAGTGGTGGCGTCAGCGAGATATTTTATCTGCTCAGTACAAACGAAACTATTTGCTATGGAAATTTAACTTATTACTCATTAACTCCAGAGTTTCTTGTAACGAGCAGATGAATTTTTACACGTTTGACGTAATACAGCGTATTGACGTAACACATGACGCAAACAAGCAAAGATAAACACAAAGCCTATAACATCTGGCGATGTAGCGCTCTTGTGCAACACGTCAAACATATTCGGCGGGTTAAAGGAAAAAAACGTCATTTCAAATTTTAGTCACGTGAAACCGGCAGCGAACGTGTTAAGTCTTCAAGCATATAAAAAATGTACATTGTTGTTGGTTGAATTTGTGTAATATGGATCAATCCAGACAATATTCATCGTAACTATTGGTCTAAAAGTATACGCCAAACAAATAATTAAAAAAGTCAAACTTCGGTATTTTTTTTTTCCTCCACGGTTTTGAAATTTCGTTTGGTTACTATTGATTACACAGGTTAAAAAAAAAATTGAGCTACATGAAAGGTTTTTTTTTTTTTTTTTTTAATTTTTAAAAAAAATTTTTAGGGGTTTGAAAATGCAGAGCCAAAAAATGACTTACATTTATGACCATCACTTCTTTTATTTACTTATTTATTTTTATTTTTTTAGGGGGTGGGGGACCCACACAGTCAGTGATACCCATTAGACATCTAAGTTACATCCATTGATCCATAAATGGTACAAAATATCTTAAGAATGTCCATTAAAAGTCCTGGATATCCTGTACTAATCATAGATATATCAGATATTTAAATGTAGACGAAATTTAGACATGCGTTTTTTGATGTCTAATGGATGTAACATGTTAAATCAAAACAAGATTTAGACATTTTCAACAAAAATTAGATGTAAAAAGTCCAATTATTGGATGTTTGGAGATTTATCGGATATTCAACAGACATCTAATGGATGTAAAAAAGAGTGACATTCGTCGTGCTAATAAACAGCTGTAGGATTTTTATGGAAGTTTAATGGATCATTTAAAAACTTTTATGGATGTAAGTGGCTGTGTGGGAAGGGGGTAGTAGAATAAAATTTACCGATACTGTAACTAAGCATATTCTTTCCCATAATTAAACAAACAATTGCATCTTGATATATATAACTTTCTATGTTCGTTTGTTCGTTCTTTTTGCCCATAAACCCATCTTTCTACGTTTTGATGCTCCTTCGAACATGCTTTCGCTTTCACTCTTTCCTTTGCTAGCATTTCTATTCTCCTATTTTTCATTTTGTATTATTATTATTATTATTTACTTTTTTAATTAACACTTATAAATATTGTTTAAAGTAAGAAATAACTATTGAATAAAGTTTTTATAATCAATAATAGGATACGAAATTTCATTTTATCACGGAAAATTGTACTAAAAGTATCAGTTTCGGGGGGGAAAAATATATATACACCGGGTGATTCAAAAGAGATGTTACAGCGATTATCTCGTAAACTAAGAAATATAGAAACATACTTCCAATTACAAAATTAATGCAAATTAAGAGTAGATTTCAGATATGGCATTTTTTTTTTTTTTGTACAAGGGGCTGTATACATATTAAATACGAAATTTAATTTTTATACGGCCCCTCCTATCATATGACTTATATTTAGAAAAATATTCTCCTCGCTCTAACAATAAAAAAAAAAAAAAAAAAATCATCTCTCTAAGTCAAAAATCTCGCTGAGTTATTGCAATTTCAAAATTCTAGCATTTTTCGCCAAATCTTAAAGGGTTGTATCAAAAGTAAGAAATTGTAATTACTATAGCTTTTGTAATAAGGCACACGTCGATCAGTGTTTGGGGAAAAAAAGAAAAATCATTCAGGGAAAGACGGCTATTTTAACCTGTAATGTCTCTGTGAATACACAAAAGAATACTCATTGATAATTTAACAAATAAAATTTATGAATAATTTATGTACTAAAAGGGAATTTTCAAATTCATTTTTCTTTCTTTTCTTTTATACATTCTCTTACTCATATACACGGTGTAGAGAAAGAATTGTTTTTGAGTCAAATTTCCGAAAATTAGCTTTTGTTGTATTTGCACGTTTTCAGATCCTCTGAATTCAAAAATCATGTTTTAAGCGGTTGGTCTCTCTCTCTCTCTCTCTGTGTGTGTGTGTTTCTGTGTTATTAGAATATCTCAAGAACAAACGGTAGCAGAAAATCCAAATTCGATATTCTAAATCCGTATCATATTGTGGTGCTACACTAAAGTATTCGTTGCGATCAGACAGTTGTTTGTTTACAGGGTCATCCAAGAGATTTCAAATACATTACGTCTGTGAGCGAAATTTCTCATATGTACAGTGTGACATGTATATACCGCCCTAAACAAAATGAAAAGAACAGATTTTTTCTACGCATAAAAGCATGTTTTATGTAGATTGTGGTATAGCAATCATTCATCATTCATTTACATGGTTACCCAGAGTATTTTGATATATTGGAGCTATACTTGGGAATTGCTGGAAATGTGTTTCAATTTATGTTACTTGTTTTACATATAACACTAAATTTACGTTCTTCATTTACAGTAAGTTCTAAAAATTACAGCACACATGAGGAAAATTTGCAGCAATTATATTTTGCAGCACATTGTAAAAATACAACAGAGGAGTCAATACTTTTACCAGCCCACTGTGCTGTAATTTTCCCCTGAAATTTTTTACAGATATCTATAGCACTGCTTCGTAAAGTATGGCTAAGGTTTTAACGTAATGGAGTTTTTTTTTTTTTTTTTTTTTTTTTTAAAGGCTGTTTACTAAATATGTCATTTGATTGAGATATATATTTATATTGATTTATTAATGGCAGCATTGTTAAGATTGCAATAAAATCAATTGCAAAAAATATGTCGCATTACGTTCCATGTTTCTCTGTTAGTCAATGTAGAATATATTTTATATACCTGCACAAAATTATTTTGACAAATTTAAAAATTATGTAACTCTACGCGACAGATATAACATCTTAAAATCATCATTTCCCATTTAATGTTTATGGAATTATACGTATTTCAATGATCGTATATATTGAGGATATGGTAGTCTCATCGGGAGAACGCTGAACTCTCAAATTAAAGATTGTGGGCTCGATACTCGAACCGGCCGAAGACTATCGTGTATTCTAATAGTGGCAGGTGCATGTAAAATCCGTTATGACCTGAATATCCTCCATGTTTCCATCCAAATCATACCCCTGGGGTCACCGAAGTGGGTGAGCTATTCCCTCCATGGAGGATCAAAATTGTGATGGCATGTCTCCGGGCCAATCTTAGAGTAAATCTCAGGCCACCGCCAATTGCCTATAGTGCAGCACTAGTGCTACGTAAAATTCACTGAACCTCAATCTGAATGGTTGTATATCTTTATAAATAAGTTTATGAATATGTAATGTGTAGTTAAAACTTTACCTTTAGATTTCACATAATGTGACTAATATTAGCATTAAACCTCTAAAACTAAGTGTAAAAATTTCTTTTAACATAATTATGTAACGTTTAAAATATTTTCTTTTAATCTAGTGAAGTTATATTTAATGAAAAAATTCAGTTTGTATTACAGAAGTTGTCATACATTGTTAAATAAAATTTATGAAACCAAACTATTAAAAGCAGAAAAAAAGAAGCCTCATTTGAATTTAATTATAAATTTAAAATAACAACAACAACAATAACAATAACAATAATAATAATAACAAAAAAAAAATATATAAAGATATATATTTTTTAACGTATATTTAAAATAACAAGAAAGAAATATTTTTATATGATTAAAAAAAAAAAATTATCATTTTAGAGATGTTTGGCGGTTTTCTTAACGTGGTGTAGTACAGTCGGCAGCAAAAGTAACCAAGCACTAGCCAATGATCCCGATATAAAAAAAGTGCACTTAAAACTGTTTTGTTAAATAAATCCTTGTCGAATCATGTTCTTAGACTGACTAAGAACATGCTTCCTCAAGGATTTATTTAACAAAGCAGTATTAAGTGTACATTTTTTAGACAGGGATTATTGCTAAAGCTTGGATACTTCTGTTGCCGACTATAGTACAGAGATTAAGGCCAATTGGCTATATCAGGGTCCTAATCCTAGGCGGGATACCCTCCTGGGGAGTCACTTCTATGGGGTCCTAACTCGTATTCACGTGAGTTTTGAAGAAAAACATTGAAGACTCCAAACGACAGGACGACGAAAGTACCCTGGGTTCGAACACTACAACTCACAACCTACCAAATTCTAGAGCGAAACCTCTCCTTAATGAAATAATATAAATACAAATCAAATGTATAACTAAATGCATAGAGTAAATTATATTCCCTTATAAGAATATGATTTCTTGAGAATGTTCAGAATAAATACTGAAAATATATACACCATCCACACGTATAACATTCATATTATCATGTTTGGAATAATGTTCTAGTGGTAACTATAAATACAGATTAAGAATAAAATCTTTGTTAGTAAACACAGTTAATAAACAAAACAAAACAATTGTTTTGAGTACAAATATTTAAGTACGATTCTTCTCCAGGCAGAAAATCGCAGGCACAAGTACACATAGGCAAAATGAATTGTAATGTATTGATGCTTTGCTGCTATACAGTCGGTAACAAAAGTATCCGAACACTAGCAAAAATTCCTATGTAAAAAAAGTAGAGTTAATACTGTTTTGTTAAATAAATAATTGTCGAATCATGTTCTTAGACTGACTAAAAACATGATTCAACAAGGATTTATTTAACAAAACAGTATTAACTCTACCTTTTCTACATAGGAATTTTTGCTAGTGTTCGGATACTTTTGTTACCGACTGTAGGTTTAAGAGTAGAATTTTTTTTTTTTTTTTCTTTTTTAAGAATACTTTTTATCAATACATTTATATATATATATATATATATATATATATATGCAGATATTTTTATCATAATTTTTATGATACTGCTGGAAATTGCTAAATTATAGATATCATATTTAAAATTTTTAATCTAGTGAACAGGAAATATTTTATAAATCAAGTATTTTCACTTTTATTTTTAATCATGAAAGACATTTTAAAACACGTGCATATTTCCTGAATTAGGTTTTTTGGAACACATTCGTTTCCGTTCTACATCGACATCTTCATTAGAAAATCAAAGTTGCCGCCCGTTTCACCGCAACCGCTTTCTGCCCTTCACATAGAAGTTCTGTCCTCGAAATACAAAAGCCGTATTTGATTAAACTTCCATCACGACTGACGCGAAATTACAGAAAGCAAAAACATCGTGGCCGTTGTGGTATTGTATTGACGAGGGATGAAGTTGTGGTTTTTCATTCTTTTTTATATAAAATATATAAACAAGGCCATTTGGTAAAAGTTTTAAAATCTCCTCCAGTTCTGTTCCAAATCTATTATTCTGAAATCGAATGCAGGTCATGATTATTTTTACCACGAACATCTGGGAGTATAAAAAATTAAGCAAAAGGCAAACATCCATATACAGATGAGCAAACCTTTATTTATTTATTTTTTCTAAAGCAGAATCCGGCAATTAAATATTTGTTCTGGTTAATATTTATTTGGTCTTTTTTTCGCAACTTTGTAGGTCAAGCAGTTCCGAAGCTTTCCCGCATTTATATAATTGAAGGTACAGAATCGATTAACATTGTTCCAGTCTTAGATAATGCATGAGAAAATTCTACAAAATATTTAAAAGATTAAATTTAACTATGAATGTTACTTTAAAATATTTGATGATTTCAAATTTACAAAACGGGTTAAAAAAATAAATAAAATACAATATTTATACTAAAAAGAAGAACATTTCAGCAGAGACAACTAAAACTTTAATTAAAGAAAAAATTTTGAAAAGGGCCTTAGAAAAAATAAGTGGCACCATTACTTTTCAATCCAATAGATAATAAATGCATATTCATCAGTAGTTTTGATCAAAAGGCAAACAACCATATACAGGTGAGCAAACCTTTATTTAATTTTTTTTTCTAAAGCAGAATCCGGCAATTAAATATTTGTTCTGGTTAATATTTATTTGGTCTTTTTTTTCGCAACTTTGTAGGTCAAGCAGTTCCGAAGTTTTTCCGCATTTATGTAATTCAAGGTACAGAATCAATTAACATTGTTCTAGTCTTACATAATGCATGAGAAAATCCTACGAAATATTTAAAAGATTAAAATTAGCTACGAATGTTACCTTAAAATATTTGATGATTTCAAATTTACAAAACGGGTTAAAAAAATAAATAAAATACATTATACTATTTATACTAAAAAGCAGCAACATTTCAGCAGAGGCAACTAAAACTTTAATTAAAGAAAAACATTTTGAAAAGGGCTTCAGAAAACATATATGTGGCGCCATTACTGTTCAATCTAATAGATAATAAATGCATATTCATCAATAGTTTTGATTAATAAGACATTATCAGAGGGCATATTATACTATATCCTTTCAGACTCTATATTATAATAATGAACCATAAATAGACAGAATTAGCGGTGAACAATAACATTTTTTTTTTCAAAAATCGAAACCGTTTTATTTTATAATTTTTTTGTTATAGTTTTAGTTTATTTGTCTATCTTATTATTTATTTTTGGCAATGGTAAATAAACACGTAAGAAGAAATATGACTCGACTTATCAAACTATGACTATTTTAAAAACGCAACCGTACATTATTAAATGATCTCTATTTACCTGACAGTATAGAAACACTAAAGCCAACTCTTTGGAGTGATTATTGACATTTAAAAGATTAAATTGTTAGGAAAAAAAATTCATGAAATAAACTTTCTAAAAAAAAAAAAAAAAAAAATCATTAATACAGTGATATCCGTAGTAGACTATCTATTTTTAATTTCTGCTAATCACTCTTCCTCCGCCACTGCACAAAAAATGTCCAGTGAACATTGTTTGATCTCTCGCAAATACAAATACAGTAAACAAAGGAGCAAAAAATACATATGTGACGCTTCACATATGTAATTAATATTAGAGTTATGCTATTCAAAATTCGGTTTTGAGTAAACGAAATTTTCCTTTCAAAATTTTAGCTAATGTCAGCTATTTAAGCACCAGTTTCAACCACAAAATTTAACCACATTAAAACTTATACTTAAATTAAAAACATGTTACATGATAAATTGATTGTTATTGATTTAGTAGTCGGAATAATAATATCACCAAGCATCCAATTCATCCTGTGATGACATCCAGTAGCTAAGTAACTTCTAATATATGGGATGAAAAACTGCTGGCGAAAATTATACAAGGGGGAGCTAAAAAGATTGTTTTCGGAGAAACATTAGGACTAGAAGAAACATTGAATAAAAGATATTACTTCCCAAAAACTCCACCAGGTAAATAAAAATAAATAAATAATGATAATAATAATAATAATAATATTGTCCCTTTCTTTTTTTCTGTTTACTTTTTTAAATAAATAAGCCTTTTCATATATTTTTCGTGTACTTATTGAATTGTATATTTTATTTGGAATTAAGTAATTGAAATTGTAATATTTAAAATTAACCATTTGTTTTTATGAAATGTAAGAAATTCACATTTTACAAAATGTAATAAACTTCGATTACAATATCCAATTTTCATTTGTATCAATTTCCATTTTTACCACCATGTTTTATTAACTTCTATTCTTGTTTGTTTGTTTGTATGTATGTATGTTTGTTTGTTTGTCTGGTACAAATATTGAAATCAAATTTTAACTAACTTCCCTACTAGCTAGACGTTTGAAACTTTCACCTTCACCATAGCTCAGAACCTGGTGACAACACAATACTTCGAAGTCCGATTTTCGAATTTTCGAATAGTTTTCTTATAATTAATTAAAATATGAAAATATTAACCTCCTAATACCTTATAAATAACCATTAAAATATTATCTATAATTTAATTGTTGCCAAAAAAAAAAAAAAAAAAAAATACGAATTCATTTTTTTTTTTTTTTTTTTTTTTTTTTACATAAAAATAAATACATTTAATTAAACGTGAGCGTTAAAAAATTGTAAAAAGTTAAATTATGCATCTCACAAAAATTGACGTTATTATCAATTTAAAGATTTCATTCTGTTTCGTACTTGGGGGTTCGTAAGTTGTCCGAGAATGAGAGACGAAACTTGCAAAAATTCAGGAGCTTTATTTACAGAAAGTTCCAGAAGGATACAGGTCTATAAACTGAGTATCAGCTTCAATTCCACCAATAAACACAACTTAAAGAAACAGCTGTCAACAGCAAATCCATAGTACAAACTGTAAAGCAATAACACATAAAGCAAATCTCATTCAAAGAGGCTCAGAACTCCTTCAATAGCACTGCAAGCATTGACGAAACTGACTGAGAACTGATTAGGTTTGGCGCGCTGAAGCTACTTTTATACATCTCTGCCGAACCCAAAATGTTCGGGAAATTTCCCGTAACTCCTTAACCAATCACATTAAAACGTCCATCTTTGGTATATCGATAATAAGGATTTTCTCGCTAAAAGTCGCCCCAAAAGTCGCCAAATTTGGCGCCAAATCCATTACCTGACTATTGAAGCTTTTTAATGCGTTTTAAAGGGAAAATTAAGCTATTTTAGCGCGGAAAAGAGCAGGAAATGCTGAAAATTGACATTTTATCAACCTACTAAGCCACTTTGAAAGAATTTATACAAAAACAAATGCAATTATTTACAATTTCGTAACAATACGCATTGATAAAGTGCTAATGTAGTTAGTTTTATAGCTATGATTCAACAGAAAATTTAAAAACATGGTTTATAAAAAGTTTTTTATCTTATAATTATGTAATATTATTTATTTAGGTATCAGAGGTTATATCCACATTTATTACCCTGATATATAAAAGTCCACCATGGTTTTCAATGAAAAAACTTTATACTAAAATTAAACAATCAAGACAAAAATGAAATGTCAAGCATATATTGTGACAATTATTCATACATTAATATTCATACATTATTCATTCATGTATAATCGTAAAGATTATAAAAATATCATTAAAATGCAATGTATATGCATATATACTTTAACTTTTTGTTTTCTTCAAAAGTAGTCCGACTTTTATTTTATTTGCAACACTTTAAGGAAGATCTAAAAAAAAAAAAAAAAACATTTTTATTTATTTTTCAGAAAAGTGCTAAAACTTTTTCCATTTGTAAGTTTTCTTTTAGAAATATTTCTCTAATTTAATTTTTAATATTGTAGTTTCTTTAAATTAGTATATTGAGATTTTTTTTTTTTTTTCTCCCATAAACCGTAATTCCATAAAATGCATAACACTTAAAAATATGATATTTCTTGTACTTAAAATAATCTGATGTGGCGCACACACACACTACTTTCTCTTAGCCTACATTATTATAGATACACTACTACAGTTTAAGGTATAACATATGCTGTTTTTTATCGGAAAATTTCTAGAGCATTTTAAACAATAATTCGAAACAGATTTAAAAATAGTTTTGTATAAAAAGCGTTTCTATGCGAGGGGACTGCCGCACACTGAACCTCCCGTTTGAAAATTGCAGCCATATCCATACAACATTTAAAACATTATTTAAGTTTAAAATTTATTTCCAATTAATCCCGATATTTTCTGCCCAAACCATTCTCGGACTACTTATTGTAATAATTTTGAGTAGCTCTGTATACAATGTAAAAAATGAACTGCTCAAAAATGAGTAAACGAAAATACTCATTTCAAAATTAATAGTTTTGTTTCAAAAAGAAAAATAGCCTAGTCTCATTTGTGGAATATCACATGTTTTCGAATTTTGATAACTGTTTACTGTATAATTTATTGTAAAGATGCTGAACTAAAAGAAGTTCTTTAATAGAATGTCTACATATTCAAACAGAAAGAGTTAAATAATAATAATAAAAAAAACATCAAACCTTTAGACCTGTTTCGTGGCTGTTTTATACTAATGTGCGGGAAACTACACAAATGAGAATCTATGTTAGGGATATTGTATTCAAAATGGTCGATGCCATTTTTGAGCATGCCAGTATACGCAATTATGAGTTTTCAAATTTGAGAACATTTGTTTTTAAGCTATTTTGAGAACGTGACATACTCAAAATTGACTCAATTTTGCACATTTTTGAGAAAGCATTTTTTTTTTTTTTTTTTTAAGTATATTATTTATAAATTATGCACGTACGAAACAACGTACTTAAATTTAGAACAACACATAAAAAATGCATGTCACTACTTGAAATGTACTCCGAGCCATTTTTAAGCATAGCACTAATTTACCAGAATTATTTTGTGCTGCCTTGTAAAAAAAAAAAAAAAATATATATATATATATATATATATATATATATAGATCAATATTTTTCAGACCACAATTTGTGTAAAACATGCTTTGTGTGTTTTAAGGATGTATTCCAATTTTATTTTGTTTAGTGAAGTCTAAAGATGCTAAATTATATATATCAGATAATTTGCCCATGGATATGATGTATTTAAATAATTTGTATATTTCTATACATGAATCAATTCTCCAATTTCAATAAAAAGTTTCAAGTAATATCCTCACATCATATACACTCTGTTGCAAAAAAATATATGCACCCAAAAAAAATTGAGCCTCAGCCACAAAAATTGACATGAGGTTAGTGTTAGAGTAGATAAACAAATAATCAAAAATTAAGGCAAAAAAAGCGTTTTATTTACGAGTAGCAATAAAAAGAATGTGAAAATCAGTAGTTGGTAAAACCACCCCTGGCAGTTGTACAAGCCGGATACTCTGTGGGGCATAGAGTCAGTTAAGTGGCTGATGTCCCTCTGCGATAGATTTTGCCACAAATGTTTCAACTACCCAGCCAGTGCAAATGTATTCGGAGACGGCTGGAGTTGCCTGCCCAACATCTCCCAAACATGTTCAGTTGTCGATAAGTTTGTCCTGGCAGGCCATTCAAGGACATTGATACTTTGGAGATATAGTTGTGACAGTCGTACAGTATGTGGCCAGACGTAGTCTTGCTGGTAAAGGTAAACAGCACCTGGACAACGTGATAGCATTGGAAGAACTACGGGCTGCAAAATATCGTCAACGTACCTACGAGCGGTGAGAGTACCTCGAAGCATGATTAAAAGTGAACGGATGTCCCAGCTATTTGGCCCTAGACTGTCACACCAGGCGTTATGGCGGTGTGCCACTTGGTAACCAGTGCTGAATTTTACCTCTGAACTCTCCCACTCCCCCATCTCCACACACGCATTCGGCAATCATCAGCATTGAGAGAAAAACGGCGATTCATCACTAAAGAGGACATTTCAATTGGACACTGACCAGCCTCTCCGAGAACGGCAGCATTCCAGACGACACTACCTAGGTGAGGTGTCAGGGGCAAGGGGGCAAGCACCTTAATGGACGACGAGACCTGATACCAACGTCGCATTGTGCCGTTTTCGAATGATATCCCTTGATATTACTGTATCCCTGAGAATTGACAGATATCGTGGAATCGCTGATAGCGTCAATGTTGATGCGGACGTGACTGCTCTTCTCATTGAGTGATCGTCTCAACAGCGGCCCGGGAACGACCGGAACCACTGCGACGGCTGACTCCGATTTCTCTAAGCCACTGATTCTAGCATCTGGTAACTACCATATCGCTCTGACCAATATGCCGGCCGATTCGTCTATTCGACCGATTGGCCTCTTTGAGGCCTATGAGGAGACCCCTCTCAAAGTGACAATTGTTCGTACTGGCAACGAATACGTCTAAAAGGCAAATTTAGTTACTGTGTCGTATTTATAAGAGATCATACCGGTTCTAATTTCACGTCAGGGGATGCACCAGCCCTTTTAAATGCTGCTCACTGTGCAGTTCATACGCACACGTTGCATGCTTCCACATTGATCACTGGTGCTGCAAGTTAGATCATTTACATAACATGGCGAACCACATTTGAATGCCGAGTTTCGTCGTGGAGTCTCAATTGTTTCTGGGTGCATATAATTTTTTGCAACAGAATTTTTTGCATTTAGAATATCGAGTTTGAACTTCCTGCTGATAATTCTTCTTGAGTTATTCTAGGGGACTGTATGTCCTTGAAATTCGAGAAAAATTACAATTTAGAAATAACTTTCTAAGTTTAAAAAAATTATACAGAAAAAATTATCTATTATGATTGTTATCTTTTTGGTATTCAATTACTTATAATAAAACTATACCTCCATAAATGGGTAATTATAATGCTTTTAAAGTTCTTTTATTATAAAAAAGATAATAGAGTACCTTTCACTAATATGCTCGCATAGTTATGCTAATAACAGGCTCACAAAGAAATACGCAGGCAGGCATGCAGGCCACCCACTACAATCCTTATTTTCGGATTCAAGGGGACTCAAAACATGTAAACACAGAAAAGTTTCAATTTCGAACATTTGGATTTGAAACAATATTATCTTTGCCATCATATGAATAAGAAAAAGTAAAAATTGTTATTATCTAACGTAATGGCAAGTCATTTTAAATCGCAATATGATAATTCGCTGATATTTTAAATATATTATAATGTTTGATTAAATAGAAATTAGCGTATCATAAATTGAAAATACAAGCGTAGATTAATTAATTTTGAATTGAAATATTTTTGTTGCAATTAAATAAGTACATTTTTAGGAAATTATTAAGAAATGATTTTATTAAGTTATGTTTTATCAAAATAATTTTATTAAATTATATTTATTGAATTATTATTAATTTATTTCATATATATAGAGAGAGAGCTGAACCTCGTTAACGTAAACCTCAAGGCGAATAAAAAATTTGTTCATGTTATCAGTAGTTCATGCTATCAGTAACTCAGAAACTAATCTTCATTTTGACGGGGATTGTGGAAACAGTTCATGTTAAAAGTAATTCACGTTAAGCGTGTTCACAGTAACGAGGTTTGACTGTATATATATATATATATATATATATTATTAAATTGCTCATTAGTATGTTATGCAATGAAAATTAATGTATTATAGGAGTAATCAATAGTACGTCAGTGCACTTTACGCAGAAAATAAATAATAAGAAAGAGTTATTTTTATATTGTTAACTTCTTTTGTCATTTTATATTACTCCTTCGTACTTTGATACGTTTATAATATCATTTAATTAATTTTCCGAAGAAATCAATGTCTAATAAATGAGAAATAATTTAAATTAAAAAATAATGGATAATTTAAATTTTAAAACTTCTATTAACGCATATTCAACACATATATATATGAAATTATTTTTTGGAATAGGAAATGCCTTCTTCTAAAATTTAAAAATTGAGTTCGTACAGTTAATTAAAAAAAAAAAAATAAAAAAATAAAAAAAATGCTTCTTGAGAAGAAATTTAATATTATTTTTGTTAATATATTCTACAAAAAATAGTATGTAAAAATATTTTAAGAAATGTGTTCCATTATCACAAGAAATATTCGCTTTTACAAAATTTTAAAGCCATCCACAATCCCTCCCCCTTTTAAAGGAATAACGTAACTTATCGTAGAACATGATATTATCAAAATATTGTTGGTCAAGTTACGTTGGATAGTAGTCGACCGCAGCGCACACGGTCCTACCGGTGTCCGGGCAGAACTGTGGTCCAGGCAGGAACAATGGGTGATAAGTTCTCCAGGTTGTTGGGTGGCACAACAATAAACAGGCGTGGGACAGCAGCGTAATCATTCTGACAACCTAAAAAGAAAAAAAGAAAATATTTATAAAAATTTAAATAATAACTCAGAAAGCATATTTCGCAAACTAAAAATTCAACAATAATTAAATAACTTTACTTTTATAGATGTATATTCAAGTTCTTCAATTTTTCAAAAGAAAATAAAAATTGAACCCAACAACGTTCATTGTGTACGAAATTTTTCTATAAATAATTTTTTATTACAATATTGATATAGACGTTTTCTTTGGGTTGGGATACTTGTAAAAATCCGAATTGTAGGACAAAAAAAAAAAAAAAAAAAAAAAGAAGAAGAAGAAATATTTTTACTATTACGCAGGATCGCTCCTATTGGTTAATCGTTGACTTTGACTCTAACAGTCGGTATTCATTAGTTTAATTCATAAACAGAAATATAGATATATATAGAACATAAATAACATTCTCTCGGTTTATTTCATGTGCTTTTTATTATTAACATTTTGTAACTATGTTCCCGAAGTCATTATTAACATCAATATTTCAGGTATAAAGCATTAAAATGTGAAAGCACCATCATATGAGACGGGATAGCAACGATGATTTCTGGACTGTGCATAGAGCAAACTGCCAAGGAAATTCCGAACTTTGATACACAACTATATGTGCACACAAAATTCAAGAAATATTGCCATTGTAACAATATACATATTTATTTAAAACTTTAACAGTTTTATCATATATATTTATAGATGTATAAACTGGCAATGTGGTAACATTCAAAGTGCCCTGTGAAAATGTATTTCTGCCCTTTTATCATAAGGATGAAACAACAATCACAGTTCTATTAATTACGGACTTGCAATAGAATACAAAATACTTCAGCTTAGAATATAAAACAGAGTTGAATGAGATACAGTATTGCAACAGGCAGAAAAATTAATTTTAAAATTAGTTCTTCTGACCATTTTTGACAATACTTTAAAATGAGTTGGCGATTCCCACGCACACTTATAACCAAAGTAAATACGGAAGTAGACTTGAGTTTTCAAAAAACTGTCCAACAGAGCAGATGATTGATGATTGATTGTAAATTCATCAGATAGCGATCTATAAGATAGTTTCAAACTTTAAATTTAATATTGTTAAGCGCTGATTAAGTTTTTACGCTTAACATGATTTCAATCAAACAAATAATGTATACAATCTTCAAATAAAAGTGTGAATTAAAATAAATCATTATTATACAATTAATGTGCAGTCGGCAGCAAACTATTCGAGCGCTAGCAAAATTTTCTACGTAAAAAAAGTACATTAATACTGTTTTGTTAAATAAATTCTTGTCGAATCATATTCTTAGACTGAGTAAGAACATGATTAGATAAGGATTTATTTAACAGTATTAAGTGTACTTTTTTTTATATAGGAATTATTGATAGCAGTCGAATAATTTTGATGCCGACTGTATATTGGAAGTTAAAAATTTACTTATTTGGTAAAAGTTCTATGGTCTTATAAAAATCTAAATGCTAGAGGTATAAAATTATGTTCAGTTTCAGAATATATCATTTAAACTTTCGCAAATAATGTAGAATCATTATTAAAAAATATATTGCTTAATTATTCTTAAATATGACTTTTTTACTTTTGAAATTGTAAAATAGCTAAAAAAAAAAAAAAAAAAAAAAAAAAAAAAGGTAAAAACGTTTTGAATACTTAAACTAAAAAGATGTTTTATAAAAAAAAAAATATATATATATATTTATTTTATTTTCAATAAAAATAAAACAATTAATTATAAAGATATTTTTCTACACATTATGGTGATGTTAAATATTAAAAAATTAATATTGCAAAGATATATTTTTACCTTATAAAAAAGTTGTGATTTTAACAGCAATGTTAAATCATATAAAAAATTATTTAAGTACTATATTCGGCCTTTGCCCGTTTAGTGGTTGATATTTCCAAATGAACCTATATCCAAATTTGCTGCTTGCATATTATCCCGGTAAGCTATAATCGCCAGATCAAATCAGTGGCCAAACTACTTTAAATTTACTTTAACTAAAATAAATAAATAATAAAAATAACGGAATAATGGAATTCGAGTAATAAAATGTAATTTTAATTTAATTATTCAGGAAAATAAACTGCAGCGCAAATTCATTAACATTTTCTGTAATTTATTTACCGAGGGGACAATAATAGTACATAAATACGGCAAATTTAATACTTTTTTTCCCTGCCAAATTTAAATTGGTTATCATTGATTTACATGATATTTTTTCAACAATTTTATTTTCTCTTATAACAAATCTGCTTAGATCTTACGTAACACAAATGATATGCTTATTTTAATCACTTTTGTTTCTGTTTTAATCAACTTTTATTTTTATTTTATTTATTTAAAATCATGGTTAAAACTTTTATTATTTTATATTTTTAATACATTGGGGGCATTTATGACGCCATTTTTTCTGTTAAATTTAATTTTATCCGAAAAACTTTCTTAATCTTTTGAAAGCAAGAATAATATTTTATTTTATTTATTTCAGTATACTGTTCCAACAGCAATTACATCAGTTTTGAGCTCTAGTTTCCAGAAGCTTGGGCTTTTATTAGGGAGGACTCAATCTACGGATAAAAAAACGTTGTCTCCAGTTTTACAATGGTTGGACATCTATTAAAATCGAAAATGTATCAAAAATGTAATTGAATAATTTGAAAGCGGTGTTATAATTTAACAAAATAAATAAATAAATAAATAAATAAATAAATAATAAATAAATAAACTAGTAATCCTCCGTTCTAGACTAAATTCTGCTTTTGCCAAAATTTCATCAAAATCTTTTTTTTTTTCCCTTTCAAAGAAAAAGAAAAGAAAAGAAAATTAATAATAATCAGTATCGAAAAAATTGAAAAACCTATTTTTTAGACAAAAATACATAATTTATTTTAATTTCTAATTGTTGTCAAAAAAGTTTACGAGCTGATTTTTTTTTTTTTTTTTTTTTTTTTTTTATGAAAAGAAATTCACGCGTAAATATTAAAATTGGTATAAAACTTTGTGAAAAATTAAAGTTGCAGGGTAAAATTGACGCCATTATAGGTCTAAAGGTACTTTATTATTATTATTATTATTATTAATTTATTAATTATTTCTTTAATAGAGCCTTAGCTTAGACTTTTAAATTTTTATTCTCACTTCGTTGACAATTTAAAATGGCTATCGCAATTGCATAAGTAAAGATTTTGGCGAGAAACGTTTGAGCTAGTTCGGTGCCAAATTTCAAATTTCTCAAAGGGGTTCTAAAACTTTTGCACGTTCTTTTCTTTTCTTTAGAAGATAATTTTAGTATTAGACTTTGTTCATTTTATGCAGTACTTAAGAGCATCACACTGTGATCAAAGCATTTTAAAACTACAACGACATCCGTAATTAGTTCTTTCGTCTAACATTTAGAGGATATAAAAAATATCTTATTATACGCAAGCGAAGTGATGACGTCACTGGCCGTCAGTGGATGGAAGAAAAAGATTTCCTATGTTAATCGCACATTGGATTTTTTGTAAAAAATTATTAAAAATCGAGGAAAATTATTCCCCGATTTTAATCCCCATATTTTTATATAGATATGTATTAGTTATCGTGTGCATGTGTTAGATTGAGTTGCTTTTACTGTAAAATTGATAAAATTTGAATTTCAAATTTCAAAACTCTAGAAAAGAAAATGGCAAACTTCCATATTCGATTGAAAACATAAACATTTAATTTCAAAGGATGATATTTACGCAATAAATACCCAACTAATATACAAATTAAAAGGAAAATGATAAATATTCTATCATAATTTGAAGCCAAATTTGTTTTCAAATGTCTAAATAAAGTGTCTGATTTAAAATACTAATATGTTGCAGCGGAATAGATTTCATATCTGTCATCCTTGGCGGGAAAAAAAAAATATCGCCAAATTATCTGGCGAACATATTTAATTCCTTTCAAAAATCATGGTATCACAACTTATATTAAGAGAGTAACGAATAATATAGAACAATATTTCGTGCAATACATATTACAAAAATATACATCTGGCATGTATATTTTCGTATTACGTTTTTGATCGCCAAATACAAAAAACGCAAAGGGTGACAGTTTTGAAATTTAAAACTAAAATTTTGTCAATTTAACAGCAAAATAACTCAATCTAACACATGCATACGATAACTAATACATATCTATACCCAAATATAGGGATTAAAATCAGGAAATAATTTTCCTCGATTTTTAATAACTTTTTTACAAAAAATCCAATGGGCGATTAACATGGGAAATCTTTTTCTTGCATCCACGGGCGGTCAGTGACGTCACACTTTGCTTGCGTATTATTATTATTATTATTAATACATAAAAAATAAATAAATAAATAAATAAATAAATAAATAAATAAATATTTAGAATTATTTCGTTTAAAATCACCTGTAATATAAATCAACAGAAACGTTATATGAAATAAAAATGAATAATACAATTAATAACAAAGAATGAATCGTCTTCTTTATTTAAGTAAAATAAACCATTATTCGGAAGAAATAGACATATTATAGCTTCTGAAGATGTTACTGAATACTAACAATTTCATTATGAGTTTAATTTATTATTTCACTTATTATTTCATCATAATATTCAGCGACATTAGATGACTCATGAACCAAATCTTATGCAATTTCCAGTAGACAGTTTTCACCACGTACGTGACGATTTTACATGATTTTGTAATACGTTTCACTAGAATAAGGAGTGACTTGTTTGTGAAAATAACTTACTCTATTAACATATATATCATTCTGAACTTCTTACAAAAAAAAAAAAAAAAAAAAAAAAGAGAGAGAGAGAGAGAGAGAGAGAGAGCATAATATATTTTAATTGATGTTTTGTAGTTTTAGTAAATCTCCTTATCTTTATGATATTACAATAGCCTATAGTGTAAAAATAATAGTTTAAAATAATGATATAGATTTCGCAAATGAATTGTTTCCTTTATTAATATTTGATTATAAACATATTGACATATAAATTATGATATAACTAATTTTAAAGAGATTCTACGTCAAACAATTGCAGTTGTCAAAACGATATAGAGATAAAATAACAAATAGTATAAAGAGGAAAAAGAAGTCATTCTGAATATTTCTAATTTCTTCGTTATTCTTACAAAAACATTACACATCACTTCCTGTAGGATTATATAATTATATCACGTGATAACTCTTTTTCTATTAAAAATGCATTTTCCTGTTAAAAATACTTAAAAATACATTAAGAAAGAGTAGTTAGCAATAGTAAATATATAAAAAGGTGAAAAAATAAATGTGCTTAAAGGGATACAACACGTAAGTAAAGGAATACAATAAATTAAATCATTAAAAAAGATATTAACTCCTTTCCAAATGAATTTTTATCGCTCTACATAAATATAATATTCGAATAACAGTGATTGAAACATTTTATTTAACTTTTTAAAAATGTAACGAACGTATCAGATAGCAAATTATATCACAATATCGTAAAAACAATTTCTCAATCAAAGAACGTCGCTTTCAAAAAAAAAAAAAAAAAAAAAAAAAAAAAAAAAGAAAGTTCTATACTTAAATCACGATTATATATAAACTATATTTGATCACTTAAGGCTCCTGCCTACTGTCGGAGATGATTTTTTTTTTTTTTTTATAATTGAAAAATTGCCTATTTATGTGCATAACATAATAGAACATAGTTAAAAACAGTGAATAACAAGAAAAAATATGCAAATTTAAAGATATTTTGATATTTAGGCTCAAAATATACATAAAGTTCACACACACAAAAAAAAAAAAAAGCACTTTTACAAAACATTATAAGTCAAATTTAAATAAAGATATTTTTATTCTGTAAATTTTATTTCAATTATTGAAAGGTCCTTAAAGGAGTGAGCTAGTCTCAAAACTATAACCATGTTATTTAATATTTTAGAGAAGATAATATTTTACATGCTGAAAAAAATCATAAATATACATGACAGTTCATAACTTCTATCGACAAAAAAAAAAAAAAAAAAAAATAGATAGATTCATTGTAGTAGTTCAATCCCTAAAACAACTCCTCTAGAGTATTTTGTCAAAGTTTCATAAGATTTTAATCATAACTTTTGGAGTCTTTTGAGATAAAGCAAAATGTTAAAAATCTCATTTTGAGAAAAAGCAGTATTTCAAAGTTGTTTATTTATTTATTTTTAATTCATCTTATATGCAGTACCAAATTTTGATGCTTATATTGAATAAAATATTTATGTAAACAAACATTTACGGTCACTTAAAAACTTGCCAGTGACTAATATTAAAATGCCTGTAACTCAAGTTCTAAGCAAGACAGAAACAAAATTCAAACTGATTTAGAAAGCTAAATTGTTAGGCTTTAATACTAAACCAAAAATAGAAAATTGGAGTTTTGACCGAAAATTGCATCATAAAGGTAGGCAGGTACCTTAAGTTAAGAAAATAAAATTTAACTATATCCAGTGAAAAAAAAAAAAAAAAAAAAAAAATTCTTGATTGATGGATGTAAAACTTTTATCTTGGAATGATAACAACAAGAAAAAAAAAAGATCGTATTTTAATTAATTAAAAAAGATCTAATTGTCGCAGAGCTTAGAGACATATATCACCTGGTGGAGAATTTTTTTTTCCTCCACATGTACAGAAATATTGATGAAACCTAAACGATATTTCTGTATTATCTACCGTTTTATAATTTAATTTTGATAAATGAAAAATTCATTGTAAATGACTGTCAGAAGCTGAAAGTAATTCTTCGCTTTTCTTGGAATAGAAAACCAGGTCATATCACATTTTTAACTTAAAAAAAAAAAAAAAAAAAGTTAACCCTAAATTTTTATTAAAATCTACTCTTTTCCTGAAAATAATGCGGTTATTACAAGCTTAACAAAAACAGCTGAATTTTTTCACTTTCGCTTAGAGACGAAAACGTTAGAGATCCACATAGTTTTTAGTCAGATTTTTCTGAGTTTGTGTTACTGCATTAAATAAGAATGCACAATGGTCATTTTGAATCAAAAGATTCACCGATCGTTTGTCAGGTGTTGCACAATTGGTCTCATTTCAAAACATTTCAGTAGGCAAAAAAGAGAGGTCATTCATTCACAATTATTGTTATGGTTGTCCTGCAAACACAAACCGCAATTCAAAGCCACTAATACTACGATCAAAATATTTGGTCGGATCAGATGAGATAACACAACACAATTATCTCGACGATTAAGAACAAGGTTCAGTTTCCTCTTTATTGTTTCTAACAGAATAAATTTTGTTATGTTTACTAAAATTAATCGCTTTAAGGTACGTGTGTGAGTGTGTGCTTTGAGATTTTTTTAAAAATCAGTACCATTGACGAATTTTTAAATTATTCACAAATTATGTTGACGTTACAGGATAAAAGAATCTGGAATTCAAAAAGATATAAATTGGAAGTACTGAATGATGGGTAGTTCAGTTGTATGACAATAGCATTTCTCCAGAAATCTATCAAATGGCAGTAAATTTGAAAGATGTAAAATTTATAAAGTGAAGAATTTAAATATATTTGACATAAACAATAGAATTTTTATTACTTTTTTAATATTAAATAAATAATTAAAACTATTCTGCATCGAAAAAAAAAAAAAAAAAAAAAGCTAGAAACTAGAAAACAGATATTCTTCTTCGAAGAATAAAATATTGTCATTCATTTCAATATTTATTTTAACTCTTTTGAATAATTTAACATGTTTAAGTAATCATTAAAAAAATTTCATCAATTTCACGGAGTAACTTTTGTAAAATATACTTCTATTTTGAATTCCCATATTTCATACACCACCTTAACCTTTCCATAAATGACCGGACAATTTCGATTTTAGATGTTTTGTAAATACACTTCCCGCCGCTTAATAAATTCATTGGTTAATAAAATCAGCCGCTTAATCTGATCAAATTGTCAGGACAGGAATCAAATCAATACAAAGTACTTTTAAAACAGCCGTTTAATAAAATGAGCATCGCCGGTTAATAATAATAAAAAAAAACTCTTCATCAGCAAAAATGTGTATTTATGCACTTTAAAAAAATTTTTATTGTTTAGCTTTATACATAAAGCTTAACAAAGAGAACAATGTATATAATTCACAGTTTCATAATTTATGAAAGGTAAAAAAAGAAAATGTACCGCTAACATTTCAATATTTTAGAATTTATAAAAGTTGCGAAAGAAAAAAGTATATCTTTGTAAGATTTATTATTTCAGAATTTTTAAAAGGTAAGGAATATATATATGTATATCGTTATACATTTCAAAGCTTTGAAATGTATAAAGGGTGAAAAAAGGCGACGTATCAATACGTTTCGATTTTTTTTTTTCTTTTTTTTAATTTATCAAGGTAAAAAAAAAAAAAAAAAAAAAAAAAAAAAGTTCAAACAAAAAAGAAATAAAGAATATGTACCGTTATACATTTCAGCGTTTCAAAATTTATAAAGGTTAAAAAAAGAATATGTGTTGTCTCGTTACACATTTCAGTGCTTCAAAAATTAAATACAATCTTTTTTTTTTTTTTTTTTTTTTTTTTTTATCCTTCTAAAAAGTTATTCTGTAAAGATAGTTTACTTGTGTAAAAAAGTTTTGGATTTAATACTATAAACCCGTACACCCAGGGTTATTTTTTTACATGATAATTTTTGTAAATTTTATTAACATAAGATAAATTCAAGGACCTCGAACACATATACAACGGAAAAAGAAAAAAGAAGTAATAATATTAAACAAGTTATTGAAATAATAATAATAATAATAATCACTTTGATAATAATAAAAAAAAACTTTTTATAAACAGAAATTAAAAATTTATCTATAAAAGGTTGCTTAACATTTTAAATAATATTTAAAAACCCAAGCAGTAGACTGCTGATTAAACATAAATTTGAAAATTATTGTTTAATTTTAAAAAGTTGTTTTCACATGATACCAAAAACTTGTTATTTTATTGTACGTTTTGAAAAATAAAACTTTTATTTTGTATGTGTTGTATGAGATAAATAAGCAAGGATAACAAGTTTAAAAAAATTAATAATAAATAATCATGCTTTATCAATTTTCATGCAATTATATAATATTATTTAAATGTTGAATCACTTACGTTTGAATCACACTATTATATAATGTCACAGTGTTATCTTAATTCTGACCTTAATGATATTCTTGAAAAACAGAAGATGTTTACAACAATGAAAGACGAAATGTAAATAAGAAATAACTTGCAGAATGATCTACTTTTAAGTAACAATTGCCTAAGGACATAAAACTTTCGCTTTGAATAAAGAAAAGAAAAATCATAAGAATTTGCCTATTCTAATTATTTCTTTACCTTCATTTTTCAAACATTTATAAGCCTTTTGTAGTTAAAGAATTAAAAAGAAAGAAGTTCTGTGCGATATTTTAATATATTTTTCTTTTCTTGGATAAAATTACTGATGCTTATTTTATATACAATTAGCATGTTCATCTTCACATTCGCAGAAAATTCGCGTTAATAAGAAAGCACAGAAATTTTATTTTAAAGAACCATAAATTGTAGCAACAATGTTTTGAACTGAAATAATTAAGCGTGATCCTTCATTAGACAAAAAGGAGTAGGCACAAGTGCAGTTTTAAAGCAACACATTTTTTATTAACAAGACATTAGCTAAAAGAGACGAACATATTCTAATTATCAAGAAGAAATTTGACTATTTCTAAAAGAATATTTAACGATTAATCAAATTGAGGATAAGTATCGCACTACACTAATGCCTACCTATATTTTCCTATTGAAAAGTCATGTTTAATTATCTCGAACCAAAAGAATTGTTACATTTTTTTTTTCATTTTATTGTGTTTGTTTAAAAAGTCCTTTTTCATCTTAAAATATTTGTTGCCCAGAATTCAATCAAGCTAAATTGATGCCCAGATTCTAATATAATTTTTTGAGAGTGAGAAGTACTGTTTTGTAAACTCGTGACAAATACACAAATTTGATAGTTGTTTTCGTTTGAAAGATGATAAGTCCAACATGGATACTTACATATGAAACATTAATCTAATATTGAGTATTATTTCTTTTATTTTTGTTTAGAGAACAACAATAAAAAAAACACAGTTTAGGTTTGCTCTATATACTATAATATGAAGATAATTATTTGAAGCTATTTATGAGATATTTTATACACCAAATTCTGAAATGGTTAAGCTTAAAATCCTATAAAATTTCTAAAGGTCCTTTGAAGTTGAAAATTTCAAAAATTTATTACTTATAAAAGTAATCTCAAATTAATATAAAATTGGTATCATGTTAGTGTTGACATTTTTCTTAAATGTTATTTCAGGACACTGATATTCAGATGTCCACAGTAATGGAATAATAGGTATAAATAAAAAAAATACGCGATTTATAATTATCAAAACCAGAATTTAGAATTTGATAATTATAATTTAGGTTTTGATAATTATAAATCGCGTATTTTCTTGAGAGCTGGCACACTGCCAAGCATCTCCACACTATCAATGAAGCATGCGCACTGGCTCTTCAATATTCGGTACTCCTTTAAATTCCTTGAGTATTCATGTAATGTTTACATATTATGTTGTAATTACTAGTGAGGAAACCCGGACGTGTTTCGAAACGCCTAGATTTTAATTGTTTTTATATGTATATTTTGTTTTTAAATGTATTTTAACTTAAATTTTGTCGCATAAATAAAACAGTTTTTGCTTTTAATATATATAATTGAGACGGTTTGATGTTTGTGTACGTTAAATATCACATTACTTTAATGATATTACTATTAGTATTTGTTATTTCTTCCCGCAAAAAAGTTCTAGAAACGTTTGTGGCAGAAACAAAATATTTTATAGATGCTACCACCTAGTGACTTTATATGCCCACAATATGTAGAGTATTATAATTTACACTAATAAGCAAGTTATTACAGTGTTGGGTTTAATTCACCTAAAATATGGTTGACCAATTATTTTCTCCGACCCCCTCAATTGTAAAATAATTCTTCGGTTTTTAATTCGTTTGTTAAAGTCAATTTATAAAAAATGAACCTTCTGATTTTCATTCAAAGTGACAAAAACATTACTTGTGTTAATTAAGGTAAAATACTTTTTTTAAACACTAGAAACGTACACATTTCTGGAAGCACTTCGCTGAATACTCCATATTTATTCCATAATCTATTTTTCCACATTTGAAAAATAGACTAATTATTCTCCTTTGCTCTGAAGTCTTTCACTTCAAACGTTTTATTTTGATGTCATACAGAATTCTGACATGATATACGTTTAGTTATAATCAACGAAATTCAATGGGATGAAACTATCTACTTGAAACACTTAAAGAAACACGGTAGTTCTTTTAATTTAAGGTGATCCCAATTAATTTTCTTTACACGAACTGTGTATATCCAGATAAGAGCAATGCCTTTTACACAAAAACAAGTTATAAAGTAGCATGAAAACGTGAAAAGAAATTACAAAAGTCACCGCTCTAATTGATGACACTATTTTTAAAGAGCTATTAAAAACATGTCACTTATTTCGGAATATAATATGAGTCTGGAATACAAATGTCTTAGTGAAACATTCAAAGGCATGACAAAGATTTACAAAAAAAAAAAAAAAAAAAAAAAAAATCCGCTTGTTTAATTTAATTGAAGCAACTACGTATTTTATATATAGTTCAATTTTTTTACACTTTAATTCTTCCATAAACGAATTTTTCAACTAAAAATATACTAAAATAACAATGAAAGGCAGAAAGTTATTTATAATGTAAGCATATTTAATCGTAATAAATGACGGCGATTTTGATGCTAATGCAAAGCGTTTTTAAAATATATACATATATATTTATTATTATTATTATTTTATTATTTCTTTATTATCCTGGGGTGCGACATTTTTTGCTCTGTAAAAATACATTTAAATTTTGACAACAAATTTCTTAAAACTTTCTATGTCTGAAATTAAGCATTTTTTTTTTTCATTTTTTTAATCTCTCACATATATTTTACTAAAATGAAAAAATAGAAATAAAAAAGAGAGAGAGAAGCGTTTATTGTTCATTAATAATACTTGAAACTGCCTTACTACATACAACGGCAAAAGAAAACATATTAGGTTTATAATGAATAACTTACACACGTGATAGGATTGATATATATATACATATAATATATTGAAAACCTTTTTAAACATTGAATAGATGAAGCCAAGAAACATTGAATAAGATGAAACCAGAAAAAATACAAAAAAAGATTACGAATATCAAGCAACATTAAATTGAAACATGCAAATTCATTACGTTTTCAAGGGTATAGAATGAATATTGCATATAAAATAGGTGTTATTTCTGTCTTGTTGTATGCAAATTGCTGAACATTTACAACAAACTATACCCTATAACCAGTGTTGTGCACGAACGCGTTCATTTGAACGCGTTCATGAGCGTAGCTCAAAAATTTTGAGTTTTGAGTTGAACTTCGCTCGTTTTTTAAATTATGAACTTGAGTTGAGCGAAACTCGTTTTTTTTCACGAACTTGAGCGTGAAAAGCAATTCAAACTCAAACTCATATTAAATATTTCTGTCTGAAATATAAAAATGAAAGTAGAAGAAGAAAAGGACAGAAAAGAGAATAATTGCGCAAAATGGATCCCGGAAAAAAGGGCACAGGTAAAAAGGCGTTTTTGCAATTTGCAAAAATAATAAACATCAAAGAATAAATTTAAAGAATTATTTCATAATGCATTTTTAAAAATTTCAATCAATTAAATTGTTTTCATTTTCACTTAGTATATACCTGGGGGAAAGGGGAGACAAGGAGCAGATTGAAATATAATAATTTTCTTTATATTACCTTCTCACTAATCTGAATCAAAGTGCGTCCGCATATAAACTTATATGCAATTTCGTACAGCAGTTCCTGAGATATAGCCTTCCATGAAACTGTGGAAATCGCGGCCTAGCAGCGCCACCTGTTGAGAAATTGATACCAAAATTTCGTAGGCACTAATTTTAGTCAAGGCACATCCGCATATGAATTTACATGTAATTTTGTGCTGTAGTTCTTGAGATACAGTCCCCAAAAATTTTTGATGCACAAACCCAGACAGACATTTTCTAAAAATCATCTAATCGTGTTCTGGACCTTTCAAAACGTGTAAATTCATCGAATGCCGGAAGTCGAAAATTTTTACGAATCCAATACTTTCTTTTATTGAATATAGAATAAAGTAAAAAAGGGGGAGGGGGAAAGAAATGCAAAATTAGAATCTGTAAATGCATTATAGTTTTTGACTGAAAAGTGTTTAAGAAGTTTGCCAACTAAGTTTGATATTTACCAAATATGCCAGTTTGTTTTAACATTGTGTGCGTAGGACTTGAGGGAGGGATGAAGGTTCCCTTTTACCTCTCGTTAGCAAGCGTTCACAAAAAACGATGAGTTCGCTTTTATCCGCATTTTCCAGAAATTCAAAGAAATCGCCTTATATCAATAACCAATAAACATGAAATAAAGTCTTCTTTCAAAAAATGAGCGAACTTTTTGTATAAGTTTCACCTACAAAATACTACATATTACAAATAATATTAGTCTCTCTACCCCCTCTCACTTTTTTAATAGTTTTTAAGATTTATTCAATTTCTTCAGAAATATTAGCGAGGAAAAATGCGTACTTTTTGTGAACTTCTCAAATCTTCGTGGAATTACTAGGCATCAAAATTTGAACATATTTATAAGAAATCAAATTAAAAAGAGTTTATAGGACTATCTAATAGTTTTCAAATGCACGATTTTCTCACTCATGAACTTAATCTCTGCTATTGTTAATAGCATGCACACGAAAATTTTACTATAGCAAGAAAAATATTTTAGATGATTATTTTAATTTGTTCCAAAATTATATAAACAAAACTTCTTAGTTCAAACCATTTTTAATTTTAGAATATATATTCGAGAAATATCAATTGATAATGGTATGAAAGTGTTATATCTTGAACCTCAAATTAACAGCAATTTTACAATTAATGTTGAGAAAAAAAAAAAAATTAAAATTTTAGAATTTTTTTTTCTTTAACACAAATACGCCCGCTTCGCTGGTCACTATATTTATATGAATTTTCAAAAGAATTGGATCAGTATTTATTTTTTACATCACATTACAAATAAAAACTTTAAAAAAAAAACCACTGTAATCGCTTTAGACCTCGCTACTTCGGGTACCCGTTGCCTAAGGCAGCTCTTTTTTCTGCCCGTACTGCATCGGGTCCAGGTTCCCACTGTCTGCAAAAAGGTCTTTCCCGGGCACTTCAATCTGGGTGCGACGACAGGGTCTATCGACGACATGTGGATCTTCTGTTATTTAAGAACTACGGTTTTAAATATGACTGTATCTCAGCTTGTATTGTATGTTTTTGTTTTTGAACCATGCGTTTTATAGCCCCCGTTATTTGCACTGCATTACGATTTGATTCCGACCAGTGCAATAAAATAAAATAAAAAAGTATATTTTCTTTTAAAAGGAATTAAATACATGCAAAACAAACGAATTTTAATCAGTTTAATCCTTTCTACTATAAACTACCATTTTTTCCCCCAATAAATATTTAAAAAAGACAAAAAAAAAAAAAAAAAAAAAAAAAAAAGGGATTTTTCTTTTAAAGGAATTAATTAAAAAAAGAAAAATAAAAAGTTGTTATACTATAAAATTTATTCATAAACGTAACAATTTATTTTTATTGCATTACCATTTGATTTTCAATAAATGTAATAATAAAAAAAAAAAAAAAGAAAAGAAAAGAAGATCGCCTTCAATTGAATGTATTAAATAAAAAATGAATTGCGTAATAGCCGTTGCTAAGATACGCAGACGATTACAATCGAAGAATAAATTCATGAAAAATTAAACATACGAGTAAAAGCCAATGTTTAAAATCGAAAAAACATGAATTTAAAAAGTTTTAATTCGAAATTCGAAAAAATCTCTATAAGGTGCACACCTGCAGTGTCCCATGTAACTATATGCCAAATTTGGAGGCTCTGCGATTAGTAGTGTGAGCACCAGAGCGCAGACACACACACAGACACTTCTCTTTATTTATATAGATAGGGATGTAAGTGACAAGGAAAAAAAACAAATAAATAAATATATGCTGAAATTTTATGTGAAAAAAAAAGTTATAAAATAAAATACCTAAATTTGGAAGGCAAAAGTATCTTTATTACAGAAATTACTTTATCTTTAAGAAATTTTATTTTTATTTAACCAATTAAGGGGGGGGGGGGGATTACAGCCTTTAATTATGTAAATAAGATATACATCATAAAATTCAATCTTTGATTTATAAAGCTCAAACTTTATTAAATGTATATTACAAAACTAAAAATAAATCTTAATAAAAGATTAAAACAGTTAAAAATAAATAAATAAATAAATAAATAAAAACTCATCCATTTACATAGTAATATATATTGATAAATCTGAGGTATAAGTTTTTTTGCACAACAAATTAAACGTGTTTATAAAATTTCTTGGAAATTATTGCGAATAAATACACTTTATAAATAACATTTATGTGGTAAGTTTTTATACAGAGGAGTGATTTCAGTAAATCTGTTGACCATTTTTGAAGAGAGGGATTTGTTTAGTGTTTTTCGCACAATTCGAACATATGGGTTAAATGTAATTAGTAACAGGATACACAGCAACATTGTATTGGATTCAAAAGATAAAAGCGTGAGAACCTTTTGTTACGTAGTACAATACTTCGGCAGCAAACAACTTCCTGCATTCTACAATACTTGCTTTAGGCTGGTGCCATGATGCAAAGATCTTTGGCAAGGCCACCCAGAACGGGAGATGTACTATACCCTAGGCAGTGTGACAAATTGGCGCCCTCTCATAAAAGCACTCGACATTTCATTTCGTTGATAAGAAGACGATACTAATCAATGAAAAGATCTGTTATCACAGGACTATTGATATCTTGCTGTAAAGTCCTGCTGCTTCTCTTTTTTCTTTAAAAATGAGATTTCTGTTATTTGCGAAAATGATTCTTTGTTATATATCTTTATTTTATAACTCTTGCATTGAAAGATAAGCATATTTAAAATATAAAAGATTAAACGAAGATTACTGGCTTAACACATGCTAGTTTTAAAATATCATTTATGATACTAGCAAACAGGATTTAGGGGGTCCGGGACACCAAATTTTTGTTTTTATTATTTATTGATGAATTGCTGTAATTATTTTTTCTGAAATTGAAGCTTTTCTGACGATGAAGTTCAGCAAGAAAGAATCTTAAAAAACAAATAAATAAATAAAATTTTTAAATAAAATTTTTAAAATTAAAATTTTTTGATAAGTTTAAAATTTGTTATATCTCATGAATTAATGATTCAATTTACAAACTTTCTTCATCTTTATATACAGAAAGGATTTATCTTCAATTTGCCTTCAGGATTTCTGATTATAATTATAAAATTTTTAAATATTAATTTTATTTTTAAAAAGTACTTATTTCATATATAATTTTTGGATTACCAAAAAAGTTTTGCTCCTAATTAAAAACTCCGAAGACAAATTGAAGATAAATCTTTTCTGTATATAAGAGTGAAAAAATTTTATAAATTGAACCATTAGTTCATGAGATTTCATGAGATCACAAATTTTAAATTTATCAAAAACTTTAAATTTTAAATTTTATTTAAATTTTTAGTTTAAAGTTTTTTTAGATTCTTTCTTGCTGAACTTCATCGTAAAAAAAACTCCAATTTCAGAAAAAATAATTACAGCAATTCATCAATAAATAATAAAAACAAACATTTGATGTCCCGGACCCTCTTAAATATTGGGATTTAATATTATATTTGTAAATATTTATATTTTTATTTATAATGAAAGGACTTCTTAAAACTTTTCTTAAATTACTCTCAGAACTTCCATAATTTTTCATAATAAGAGGTATTTCGCAAAAATTTGTGTTATTGAAATAGCATGGATTTGCTTGCATGAAAACTGAAATACAAAATTGACAACATTATAATAATAGTGGAAAACTGGGCACGAAAAAAATTACAGTAGCAAGGTAAAGGGTAGCCTACTGGATAGGGCATTTAAGTCTTCAATCGTATTAGGTGATTAGCGGAATTTATATTTCTTCTTATGAAAGGACTGGCTTAGAGTCCTGCGTGGTTCGAGTAACCTTGACTCACAGCCGACCCGACCTGCAAAATGGTTTTTGACCTTCAACCCGAACTGAATCTGCAGCTTCTGACCCGCTATATTGTTAAAATTGTGTTATATAATAAACTGAATAAAAGTTCTTTTAAACAAACTACAATTATATTATTGAAGAAATCTTTCAGTCAATTAAAAATTTTACAACAGTGTATTTATCTAATTATAAACAAACTTTTAGCTATATTAAAACATATATTTAAAAAATCCACTGTTCCAAGTATTTTGACAGTAAAATAAGGAAGCAAATATAGGTCGGAAAAAAAATAATTTTCCATATAAAGCTTTAAACGTTAAGTATTAATATTTAGGTAAACGTAATTAAATTCATGTTATCAGTCATGTCTTTAAATTACTAGGAAGGAAGACAATGTCATCCAATCTCTTCATTTAAAAGTTTAGATTCATAAGTAAAGCATAAAACAATCTTCGGAGAAAACATTTTGTGAATAAAAATTAATGCAAATTTTAACTGCACCCGACCAGCAAAGCAGGTAATAAGCGATTACCCGACCCGATGCGTTTCTCTCTTGTGAGAAATGCGTTCTCTCTTGCGATTAAAAGGGTAGAAAGTATTGCTAACAAGAATATAAATTTTTTTTCCAAAGGAATAAAATCCATATGAGTTTGAGTTACTTTTCCCGCTCAAATTCATGAGAAAACGAATTTTGCTCAGCTCAAGTTCACAATTTAAAAAACGAACGAAATTCAGCTCAAAACTGAAAAAGTTTTAATTAAACTCATGAACGCGGTCCTGCGCAACACTGATTTAAAAGAACGGAACCTCTAAATGATAGAATTTGTCTCCTATTAATAAGTTCTCATGCGCATAAACAAACATGTTGAAAATTAGAGAATAAAAAACCATGCAAAAACTGTGGGTACACTATTCAGAAGTGTTTGCTAAATAAATTTTTACTACAATTAAATTAATAAGTTATAATTAAGTTATAAGTTAATAAGTTCAATTAAGCGTAAAATTAAAAATAATTTTCATGGTAATTGGTAATTTTAGGGGGGGGGGGAAGGGAAATTACCTATAAAAGTGTTCACAGAGGATAAGATCTATTAAAAAAAAAAAAATGCACGTAAAAATGAACTTTTAGTGAGCTTCGCTCGTTTTTAAAAATGAACTTGAACTGAACGCGTTCATTTCTTTCAGACATGAGTTTGAGCGCGAACTAGCTCGTTTTTTACACGATGAACTTGAGTTTGAGCTAGTTCATTTTTTTCGTGAACTTGCACAACACTGCCTATAACACCCAAATAAAAGAAAAAGTTTAAACTGAAAGAATAATATGTGAAAAACCAAATGAGAATCAAACTTATTTAAATCCAAGCAGCATTTTCAAATTTATTACATGAAATACTAATAACAATAGTTAAATGGAATACTAGTAATAATCAAGAGACTCGGCAGAGTCTCAAGTGACGCAAGCGCAAAAACAAACGAACGCCACGACACTCAGCGGAAACGGAAAAACGAACGAAACTGCGACACTTATATATACACCAATTTAAAGATCAAAGAAACCGCTGAAAGCCGACACTTAATATCTCAGGAAATATGGGAGATTATGTTCTGATAATTTCAAAATAGTCTTTCACCTTCTGTCTGATCCTACCCTGAAATCGCTACATTTCTGCGTGCAATATATTTCGAGATATGAATTGGCTCATTTAAGCTATAAATGGGCGGCCTAATGTGTAAGAATTTTTTCTCGAATATGGCTCGAGCGAATTTAGTTTAATTTATATATGATATTAATCGCTTTTATCTGATGTGCCTGACATCTCCCTTTTCCCTAGGAAAACTCTTGTTTTTTTTATAACTCAGTTTAAAAATCGAACTATTTTTACTACGCGATGCAAAGATTTCTATTGATAATTCTCAGAATTCTGAACAGGTGTTATTCGGTTTGGTCTTGTAGTTGGTTGGTTGGTTCAATCTGAATGCAGTCAATAAAAAATTAAGATTTTGTTTTTTAATGCAAGAAAGAAACTTTATTGTTTCTTTTAAATATTTATTGTATATATACGAAATAAAATTTCACTTAAATATATATTTTTTTTTGTTATAAAGGAAATATTTAAGATTTTAAAATTTCGCATTTCGTGAAAAAATTATTTCGATAATATTTTAAATAAGGAAGTATTTTGTAATTTTAGATATTCCATTTTATCATAATAATGATGAATTTACAATTTTTTAAAGCAAAAAATTTTTAATCATTCATAAACATAGATTTTATAGTAGCTCAATGATTTGCGATTCCTATTAATGTATCATTCCGCGCAGAGATAGGAAAAAACAGTAAATGATGTTTTGGCGCCATCTTTTGTCTTTAATTTAAATTAAAACATATACTTTTGCAAATATATATATATATATATATTTCTTTTTAAAAATTAAAAATCTCTTTTTCTCTTTTTAAAATACAGTTAGTTTATTCATATATTTACTTTTCTGACTTTAAAATGATACATATTTTAAATATTAGCATAATAAAACTAATATTTTTATTATTATTTAAAGCTATAATGACTAGGAAATGAAAGAAGGGATATTCATGAAAAAAAAAAAAAAAAAAACATGAAAATAGAATTAAAATTCATGAAAAATGTGTCAAATAGCAATTATTGAAAAACACGTCAAAATAAATAAATAACATCTTTACTTTGAAACCCATAATTTATTTTAAAAATATAATTCTCTCTTTCTTTTCCTTTTTTTTTTTTTATTAATTAATTTCTGCATGAAAAATTCCATTTCATAACTATATTTAAAACTACAATAAACACCCTCCTTTAATTTTAAATATCCATTTCTACATGTTTCTAAGCAATTAAAAGTGTTTTTTTTTTTTTTTTTTTTTTTTTAAGAAAAATAGCTTAAATATCGAAAAGTATATGGTTTTATCATAAAGGTAATAATTTGGCCATCTAGTGGCGCCATCTCGTAGCTTGTATTGAAACCATATACATTCCTATATTAAATTTATTTTTCTTTAAAAAAAAGACACTTTTAATTGCTTAGAAAAATGTAGAAATAATTATTTACAATTAAAGGAGGGTTTTGTTTGCTTATTGTAGTTGTAAATATATTTATGAAATGGAATTTTTCATGCATAAATTAATGAATTTAAAAAAAGAAAGAGAGAATTATATTTTTTAAATAAATTATTATGGGTTTCAAAGTAAAGATGTTATTTATTTATTTTGACGTGTTTTTCAATAATTGCTATTTGACACATTTTTCATGAATTTTAATTCTATTTTCATTTATATATAGCGTGTTTATCCCCTCTTTCATCCCCTAGCCATTGTTGCTTTAAATACTAATAAAAAAATTAGTTTATGTTAATATTTAAAATATGTATCATTTTAAAGGCTGAAAAGTAAATATATGAATAAACTCTAACTGTATTTTAAAAAGAGATTTTTAATTTTTAAAAAGAAATATATATATAACTTGTATTTTCCATAAAACTTAAGCTTAACTTGTATTTTAATTAACTTGTATTAACTTTAGCTTAACTTGTATTTTCCATAATTTTTTTCTCCAAATGATTTTATGTTATTTTTTAAATTATAGAAATGTAGAGCTTAATTTATATTTTGTCTATTTTTTTTCCACCAAATATTTTTATGAAATAATTTTTACCTGCATTTTTTAAGATAATTAAAATTGTGAATATTGAAGCTTAGCCTCAAAAGGGAAAAGAAAATAAATAATTTTCCATTTTTAACATTAACTTGATTTTTTTAAATTGTTTAATTTGCATTTGTAATTCTCTAAAAAGAAACTTGCAAAATGTAAATTACGTAATTCTAAAACTTAAATTTGAAATTTCCCACTTATTATTATTATTATTATTATTTTAAAGAGTTTGAGAATCCCACTCAATATTTTCTTCTAGTGTGAAGCTTCTCCATTTTGTTTCCAAGTGGCAGGCTACTTGAAAATTTGTCGGCATGATAACGTTTGAAATATTGAATTAATTCAAACTAAATTTGTAGTTTGGATTTATCTCAGAAATGTATTTGTTATGTCCATTTGCCAACTTAATCTACCCTCTTGTTTCCCTGTGCCAGCCCACTGAAAATTTCAAATTTGCATTAGAAAGGTTCTATGTTAAAACTCCATATATACAAGACTTCATTAATAAATCCACCAAGTCCATTAATAAATTGTAGAATTGAAAAATTGTAGAATTGTAGAATTTTGAAAAAAAAAATGGTGGCAACTTCATAATAAAAGATAAATCAGCTTACCCTTTCTAAGAGCCAGAAGGACTTGTTTTAATTTTTTGATCAATAACCCGTAAAAAGTAATGATATCAGTACAAAAAACCCTTAACGGGTTAAAAGTTTGTGACGCCGCTACTTTATGGCTATAAGAATTAGAAATATGAGTCTTAAAAATAATGATATCAAATTTTAAGTGACGCTTTGCAATTAGTTAAAATATACATAGATTTTCTTATTTGATCATTTACTTTCTACTTTTATTTATATTTATAATGCAAACGTAATATTTTTAGCTTCAAGATCAGACAGATATATAAAATACACTCACTGATGCTTTTTCATTCACATTTCAAATTCAAAATAACAGGAATGATATAAAAATTCCAGTGGCGCCTCGGTGTTATTTTAAAAGATTTGTTTTTAGATTCCATTAAAATTACTTTTGTTTTGTCTAATAAAGTATATTTACATATTGAAACAGTGCTTTTAATTTTCAAATATACTGTCAAATAATTATACTTTCACTGAGTTTGCATTATAAATTAAAATTATTTATTTCAATAAATTGATTTATCTTTTGCGTCACGCTATCCAAAACTGCAAGTAAAATCTGTGTAAATATTTTCTTTACGTTACACTACCTCTTTGCGCAAATTTTCACTCAGCTGGATACTATGATAATGATACTATGTTTTGGATAGCGTGATGCAAAAGATAAATCAATTTATTGAAATAAATAATTTTAATTTATAATGCAAACTCAGTGAAAGTATAATTATTTGACAGTATATTTGAAAATTAAAAGCACTGTTTCAATATGTAAATATACTTTATTAGACAAAACAAAAGTAATTTTAATGGAATCTAAAAACAAATCTTTTAAAATAACACCGAGGCGCCACTGGAATTTTTATATCATTCCTTTTAAAACTGTTATTTTGAATTTGAAATGTGAATGAAAAAGCATCAGTGAGTGTATTTTATATATCTGTCTGATCTTGAAGCTAAAAATATTACGTTTGCATTATAAATATAAATAAAAGTAGAAAGTAAATGATCAAATAAGAAAATCTATGTATATTTTAACTAATTGCAAAGCGTCACTTAAAATTTGATATAATTATTTTTAAGACTCATATTTCTAATTCTTATAGCCATAAAGTAGCGGCGTCACAAACTTTTAACCCGTTAAGGGTTTTTTGTACTGATTAATAAAACTAAAATTTAACTTACATTACGCATGAAAAACTGGTATAAGTAGCTCGATCACTAAACAAACATGTGGCTATATACAGTTAAATTCACAGTTAATTTCGGAATCGTATTAAATAACTGAACGATTAATTTATTTTTGGAATCGTATTTGTCAACTGAAAGATAAAGTTGAGTGAACTGCTTGATCTTTAATAATTAACCTAAAAGTGATAATTTAAAATTAAATTATATACTAACAAGAGAAGTAGTATGCAAAAATAAACAGATGATTAAATTGACACGATAATCCAAAAGAGCCTAAATAGATTACTATTAAATAACTATAATAAAAATACCTATTAATATTATGAAAATGATATGAATAATTTGACCAGTATAATTTTAGGTCTGTAGATATGAAAACAAGAATAATACATACTTCAATGCAGTTCCATTTATGGAAACATTTTCCAACATTGCACAGGATGAAATGATAAATATCATGTAAAGAAGTGAGGGAAAAAAAAGAAAAAAAAAAAACTGAAATAAATTATCATGAGAATCCAAATAATGAAAGCATACAATATCAATACTTCATCAGGGGCTTTCATTGAATACTGTATGCAAAACAGGTCTATTTCTGTAACTTTGTAGGCATACTGACAGAAATTTACAGAAGTTGAAAGCCGATAACACTTATAAGGTTGTTACAAGTACAATTGGTAGCAAAATTATTGAAACACACATCCACATTTTTCATATATATTTTTTTCAGTTTGATCGCTAATTTTTATCATCAACTTTCTTTTTTATAAAGAGCATAAGACTAAGATCATGACTAGACAAATATTCACTTAACAAAACAATATTAGGTACACATCTTTTAAACAGAAATTATTGCTAGTGCTTCGGTAATTTTGCGGCTGACTGTAATAATTAAGCAAGATTTAAAACAAAAAATTCATATGATAGTGAAATAAAACTTAAAGGATAAAAATTTAGATGAACGTGAAATAAAATTTAAATGATAAAAAATCCAGATTAAGGTAAAATAAAATTTAAAGGATAAAAAGAAACTTACATATTCATGAAAAATAGAAATAAAATTTCAGCATAAATTATAATGCCAGAATCCGTTAGCTTGCAATTTTAAAATTACACAGTGAAAGTTGAAGTTAAGGAATTACAATTCGTAATATAATTCAATTTAAACTATAAATAAATAAATAAGTAAAAATAAAATAAATCCAAATAAAACTAAAAATAATTAATTTTATAATTAAACAGCTTAATAATAAAACAAATGCTAAAATAGAAATATGAATATCTAATTTATTGTTCATAATTTAATAATTAAGGATGTTCAAAATACTCGAATATACATATATATCAAATATCTATTAATTGATAATTTTTATAACATTATTGAATTCTTCACTTTATATTTACATTTAAATTAAATATGCTACTTATGCGCAAATATTTAAATGTATTTTGTTTATTTAAAAAAAAAAAAAAAAAAAAAAAAAAAAAAAAAAAAAATTCAGAACTTATAACAATTTGTTTATCCATAATTGTATATATAATTACATATGTATATATTTTGGCCTATTTTGACACTACCATTAATTTAAAAATTACATACACTTTTTTTTTTTTCAGCTGCAAATGTGCTTATGCGTTTGTGTATTATTTCAGTTTTTAATTCGATTAATTATTACTTTTATTAGCTAATGAAAATTAAGCTTATAATATTTAACTTTAGTAACTGGATGTATGTTATACCAACTGTATTCTTGTGGACTGAATAGCTAATTTTTTAAAAATTAATATTTGGAAATTTCATCAATTGTTTATTCGAAATATATGTGTTAACATTTAAATTGAATTACAATAACTTTTATGTGTGTGTTGTTAGCATTATCATGTATCTATTAATAATTGCTAATTTTTATAACGTTATTAAATTCTTCACTTTATATTTACATTTAAATTCAATATGATGCTTATGTGTAAATATTTAAATGTATTTTGTTTTTTGTAAAATGTTTTCAGAACCTATAACATCTTGTTTATCCATCATTGTAAATATAATTATACATATATACATATTTTGGCCTATTTTGTGTGTGTGGCATTGCCATTAATTTAAAAATTATATACACTCTGTTTACAGCTGCAAATGCGCTTAAACATATGTGTATTATGTAAATTTTTAATTCAATTAATAATTACTTTTATTATCTAATTGAAATTACGCTTATTTGACTTTACTAACTGGATGTATGTTATACCAACTATATTCTTGTGGACTGATTAGTTAACTTTTTAAAAACTAATATTTGGAAATTTCATCAATTGTTTATTTGGAAAATATGTGTTAACATTTAAATTAAACTACAATAACTTTTATGTGTGTGTTGTTGGTATTATCATGTATCTATTAAATGCTAAATTTTATACCATTATTAAAATCTTTACTTTATATTTACATTTAAATTCAATATTCTGCTTATGCGCAAATATTTGAATGTATTTTGTTTATTATAAAGAAATTTCAGAACTTATTTTCATTAAATCAGTTACATTTTCATAGTCCTACTTGCTTTTTTTTCATCAGCTCGAAATAAATTAAACTTGACTTATCAGAGAAAACCAGTTGAGCCTAATAATTAACTAATGCATTTTTTTTTTTTTTTTTGTCATCTAAAGGCTTATTTCTTTTAAATATTTTCTTTTATAATGGCTTTTTCAGCAGATCTTCTGATTTTTAACTGCTTTGTTTAATTGTTGCTGCACTGTTTTTGAAGAAATTATTTTGATAAGTACTTTTTTTTTTAAAATCTTTTCTGAGTTTTGAACAGGATATAAATCGATTTTTTAAACATTTACTTTTTAACTTGGATGAGCAACGCGGCCGCTTAAAGCCAAATTTCCAGTTTAAAATAGCTAAGAAATTTTATATCTTGCTAAAAACCATTTTACCAACGTTTCGTTAACATTTAATTATTTTGCTATGTCACGTATTAAAATATTTTTTGATTTCCATTCAAAAATTAATGCTTTTTGTAGCATCTTTAACTGCCTTATCCTTGCCATTTTTGAAAAACTTTCCAGAATTATAATTTTCCTGACAATTGCATTTTGTTTTTCACACTGGGCTCAATCCTAAAGTGTACGTGGAGGACGACGTAATAAAATATGTACGAAAATTTGCTTTTTAAACAATAAAATTGGTGGTTGCAGAAAGAGAAAAGGTAAATATCCAAGTGCGGCCTTTTTTTTTTTTTTTTTTTTTTTTTTTTTGTTCCCTTAGTGTATATGAAATATAACATGTTCTTTATATGCCCGAAGTTTCAAGACAATTCCTCAAGAATTTTTCTAGATATTTGACAAAACGTCTAACAAGGAAACATTCAAATGGTGCCGTCTTAAAAAAAATGTTGAAAAAAATATATGTGATTCTACTCTTCCTAAAACACCAGAAAGTGAAAAAATTATCGGCTGAAATGAATCACAGCGACCACAAAAAATTATCAAAATGAAGCATATTTGGCGATTGCACATTATAAGGCGATTATTTTTTAAAACTTGGCGGAGAAACAAAACACGGTTCTGTTCGTACACGGCAATCTCGGTGCTAGCGAACGAACGCCTAACAGCGCTAAATCGCCAAATATGCTTAATTCTGATAAATTTTTGATAATTTATGGTCGCTGTAATTCATTTCAGTCGACAATTTTTTCACTTCCTGCTGTTTTATGAAGAGTAGAATCACATATATTTTTTTTCAATATTTTTTGAAGACGACACCTTTTGAATGTTTCCTTGTAAGTTCGAAAGTGTCCAAATACGTTTTGGTAGATAGTGTATAATTTTAAATTTTGTAAAGTCATAAATCCTTGTCATGTTACAATTTATTCCGTTTAGTTGCTTTTACGTGTTTTATGGTCAAAAAAGTATTTTCGACAAACACACACGCGCGAGTGAGAGAGAAAGAATATTTTGAAGCCGTTTTCGGTTTTCTTGATCACTGAATGGTTGATAGATCTAATTTTAAATTGGGTTCAATCATATATCCTTGCCCAGTTACATTTTATTCTGTTTAGTTGCTTTTACGTGATACTATCAAGTCTACCCGGCGCTGCTCGGGTTGAAGTAGTGCTTATAAAACTTTTAAATTAAAGAAAAAAACAAAATAAAGAAAGTATGGAATGGAATTAAATCAAATTAAAATGAAAGTCAACCAACTTTATGACATTGCGAACGTTAGTTATTTATATGACCATAGAGTTTTAGCATCAAAATTATCTAAAGGGTAAAAGTGAGAGAAATAATTAATGGAATAAAACGAAAGCAGTAAAATGCATCACTGCATGAACTATTTCAATAAAGTCCTAATTATAACAACTTGAACTCATTTGTGAGAACTTAAACGAATAAAAACCACAAATAAACACTTCATATAAATAAAAAAATGTTTGCAGTTCATTTTTTTTTTCTTTTCGAGATAAAAAGAATTATATTTACGTGCTTATTCATTTATTAGTTCCCCATCATACTATAGGTATGGGGAACTTAGGTAATCGTGAAAATTTTCGACCTCTGTTTTTTGACTTTTCTACACGTTTTCAGGTGTGAGGAATCCGAAAATGACAAAATTTCTATGGTGTCTGTCTGTAGGGTGTCTGTTAGTCTGTTAGTGGGTTATTGTGTTAGTCTGTGTACACGATATCTCAAAAACAAATTGTCGCAGAGAGGTCAGATAAGATTTAAAATATTACTTTCGACACTGGCAAGAACCCTACTCATTTGCAATATTCGAATTTAAAAACTTCGTAAGTTATTAGAAATTTACGATTTTCTTAACATGGGAGAATAGGACAAAAATTCACTTAAACATGCATTAAATGGAAACTTTTTACTGTAAAAATGTCAGACCAGTTTTAAAATATATGTTTTGATGCCGGAAGGAACATCAGTAACTATAAATATGCTACTTTGAAAATTTCGCAAGTTATTGGAAATTTACGAATTTCTTACCATGGCAGTATAGGGCAAAATTTCACATAAACGTCAATTTTGAGAGATATTTTCATCGCAAAGATGTCAGACTACTTTTAAAATATTATTTAGGACGCTGGCGTGAATATTAATGACTATGAATTTTCCAATATAAAGATTTCGTAAGTTATTGGAAATTTACGTATTTCTTAACATGCCAGAGTAGAGCAAAATTTCACATAAACGTCAATCTTGAGGGATATTTTCATCATAAAGATGTCAAACCACTTTAGAAATATTATTTAGGATATTGGCCTGAATATCATAGACTATGATTTTTCCAATTAAAAAAATTCGTAAGGTATTTGGAATTTACGATTTACTTAACATGTGAGAATAAGGCAAAATTGAGCATAAGCTTCCATTTTGAGGATCCTAAATACATTAGCCAACTTCAAAATTACATTTATGATATTTGTTTGAACATGATTGAATACAAATATTCTACTAGGAAAATTTCGTAAATTATTCGTAATTTACGATTTTATCAACATAGCGAAGTTGTAAATTTTTCATATAAATATGAATTTTGAGGATTATTGCATTGGAAATAGTAGCATGAAAAATAAACAACAGAATTGACCCTGATAAAATAAATTAATAGATTAGAATGAGATAAATATATCGAAGTGAATGGTGGATAGCCTATTAGGCGGGGATTTCATTCTGTCACTGTATCAAGCTTTGGTCAAATTATTTTTTTTTTTTTAAACATGATTATAATATATCTCGCACTAGAAATTTATGAGAACTTATGATGGGGAACTGAGCAGAGTCCACCTATGTCAACTAGTTTTTGGTATAATTTTGTTTTAAATAATATTAAAGTTAAAATGGTGTTTTTATTTAATATCTTTTGAACCAATTATTCGATAGAAGTAAAAAGTACGGCGTTAGCTAGATTTTGTCTTGATTAATAAGTGTACCGATTTTTGTAGCGATTGGTTGAATGGTGTAGATTTGTATAACGAACTAAACAAACTTTTAGCTTTACGGATTGGACAAAAAAAAAAAAAAAAAAAAAAAAAGGTTACTGACAAACACACACACACAGATAGAAATATATTCTGAAGATATTTTTCGTTTCCTTTATCTTTAAATCGTAAAGACATCAGATTTTTTTTTTTTTTTTTTTTTTTTTTTTTTAATTCTGTACGATGATAAGATATTTATAATTCTTATTTATAATTCTTATTTATAAACCATATTTATAATTCTTATTTTAGATATATGGATTTTGTTTTTTTATTAATAATAACTTTTGTATAACTAAATAATCTAGTGTGTCTCTAACACGGCTTTCTCTAACCCTAAAACTTAATATATAATTACAGATTGGAGATTAAGGGGTAAGATAACGAGTACTGTTATGCAAACCTAAGTTAAAACAATTCAAATTAGGCTTCGGAACAGCTTTATTTGACAAGTAATTATGCATGAGGGGGTCTTCCGCCGCCCTCAACCCCCGTTTCACTATTGTACCTACATTTATATAGAATTCGAATATGTTATTAAATTCAAAAGTTGATTTAAAATTATTGAGACAACTTTCACACCAACATTCCTTGAAACTTATCAATCTTGATCAAACTTTTGTAGTACCAAACACATTACCTTCAAAACACAGCATTTGGATCTCCTGAAATTATTTGTTTTTAATTTATTCTAACAGACACAGACAAAGGTCAAACATTAAAAATTTGACTTCGGTATTCAGGAAGCCTCAAAACGTCTAAATATACAAAAAACCAAGCGATGAATATTTAGCTTAAATATAATACACTATTTACCATATTGTTGGTGAGAAATAAACTCAAAATGACATTCTTTCAATAATTACAAAAACTTCCATTTTCATATTATTCTAAAAACATTTCATTTGACTCTTTTATTTCTTCATGCATATATACATCTACATTGGGGCGACGCTATGACGCATTTGTTTCTGATTGGCCGTCTGTGTTTCTATGTACATGTAATGATGTATTTTTCTTTTTTTTTATCTCCTTCTTCGATGTTCAGTTCATAATAAAAATGTGATTAAAAAGGAAAACATGTGGGTTCTTTTTTTCATTCCCACAAATTATATATTTTTCCTATTCATAAACCAAGCTAAAGAAGGCTGGTTTAATTCAATTAAAACCATCGATTAATTAATATCAAATTATATATTTTAAACAGCATCAGTCAACTGATAGTTCCTGCAACTCCAATGGATTTATTTTCATTTACAAAATACAACATCTAGGAAAGCTGATATAAAAGAGGATACTCACAACCAAGGTGAGTGCATTTTACTTACCTTATAAACCTTGAACTATTTTTATAAAATATATATGAAGTAAATTGAAATATTTATCAATAATACTTTTGTCAATATGCAACAGATTATGTCAACTGATGCGCTAAATTGAATTTTTAAATTTATTCTTGACAAAAGTTCCTTTCTTTGCATATTTGAAGAAACATTTGCTACATTTAAAATAATATTATTTTGCTACATTTAAAATAATAATAATGATAAAAAAATGTAAGCGAAAATAAATAAATATGTTTTCTTTTTGTTTCTTGAAAACGAAAGTATAGAAATCTGTATAAATATTAAAAACGAAAGAAGTGAAAATATATATTTAAGAATGTTTAAAATAAACATATGAATGATTAAATATAGAATCTCATTTATTATAAACTAGAAAGAAAACAAAATTGAAATATTAAAATGAGTATCCTCAAGGACACTATAATTGAAAAACTTAACGCACAAAATTATGATGTGTGGAAGTTTAAATTAGAAATGTTTCTCCAAAAGGAAGATTTATATTCCGTGGTTCTTAACGATGCTCCGAATCCCATTACGGACACATGGAATAACAAAAATAGGAAAGCACGCGCCATTATAAACCTCTTAATAGAGGATAATCAAATAATCCATGTCAAAAATCTTGAGACCGCTAAAGAATGCTGGAACGCCTTAAAAGCTGTACATGAGCGTTCAACCCTCAGCAGTAAACTATTTTAGCTTAGAAAGCTTTACTCTACGAAATTAACTGAGGGTGGCGATATGATAGACCACTTAACTAACATTTATCAATTGCGAGATAAGTTAGTATCACTCGGAGAAGAAATAAATGACAGGCACCTTTCAGCCCTAATGCTCTGTTCCTTACCTCCAAGTTATGATGTATTAATCACCGCTTTAGAATCGCGTGATGAAAAGGATCTTGTACCAGAGTTTATACGCTCGAAATTGATTGATGAATTTTCTAAAAGAAAAGAAAACAAATCTGAAAATAATTCAGTGTTAAAGGTTAAATTTAAACCGAAACCAGAAAATTCAAAGTTCTGCCGTTATTGTAAAAAAAAATCGCATACAATTGAAGAATGCTGGCATCTTAAAAATAAAAATAAAGAAAAGACTCTGAAACAAACAAAAGCCAGCAATGCCAGATCAACTTTCAAATCTGGTATGTACTCTCAAGACAGACATAACGCGGATAGGGCTCTTATTACTGAGAGTGAAAATAAAAAACCTAACGATAAAATATTCACTCTATTTATCGGTGAGAAATCTAACAATTGGTATGTAGACTCAGGTTGTTCAACGCATGTATGCAATGATAGGAGTAAATTTCATGAATTTAATCATAATAATTCACGCGTAACAATCGCGAATGGACAGGAGATAGAATCCCTGGGTCATGGGTCTGTGAAATTAAACACCATAAATTCCAATAACACACATAATACTATAATATTGAAAAATGTTTTATATGTACCAGAGATAGAGACAAACCTCATATCTGTAAAAGAGGCTACTGAAAATGGTTGTTTAGCAATATTTGAAAACAAATCATGCAAAATAATGCATGAAGGAGAAACATGCATTGAAGGTTACATTAACAACAATTTATACGAATGCAAAGTTAACTATGATACAACACACACTATAAACATGGTAAAAATATGTGAAAATACAAATTGCATTGATAAATGGCACATTAAATTAGGCCATAGAAACATTAGTCATATAAAACAATTGGTAAACAACAACATGGCAGTTGGGATAAAACTAGACAACTGCAAACATGATAATGCATGTGAAACTTGCATATTAACTAAATTAACGGACAATCCTTATCCCCAAAAGGCTCAGTTTAGGGCAACTAAAGCACTAGAGTTGGTACACACTGACTTGTGTGGACCAATGACAACCCCCACGGTCGGTGGAAAATACTATTTTTTAACCTTCATTGACGATTTTAGTAGATTTACAGTTATATACCTACTGAGAAAAAAGGATGAAGTTTTCACAAAATTGAGGGAATACATCGCGATGACATCAAACAAGTTCGGACGAACTTTGCATGCAATCCGCTCCGACAACGGAGGGGAGTATACCGGGACAGAATTAAACGATTACTTAACAAAATTAGGTATAGACCACCAATTCACTGTTCCCTATTCAGCTTCTCAAAATGGAACTGCTGAACGTAAAAATCGTACTTTAGTTGAAATGGCACGTTGTTTATTAAAGGATGGCAATTTACCAAATTCTTTCTGGGGGGAGGCAATAAATACCGCAGTTTACTTGCAAAATAGACTCCCAACATCTTCGTGTGAATTGACACCTTATGAATTATGGACAGGTCGAAAACCTGACCTATCGATGTTAAAACCATTTGGTTGTCGTGCCTATGCATACGTACAAAAGGTACACAGGGGAAAATTAGATAATACGGCACAGGAAGGTATATTCGTAGGGTACGATAACAGAAGTAAAGGATATAGGATCTGCACAAATGGGAAAAACATAATTATTAGTCGAACCGTAAAATTTGTAGAAAATGAAAAACAAGCGATACTTAAATATGAAACATCACAAAACAATGATGAGAAAAGTGATAATAAAAATCCATCACCAAATTTGCAAATAATAGACTCAGAGATAGATGAAACTAATGATAGTGTTGTGTCAGATAATTCACAAAATACTCCACGTAGATCACAAAGATCTAATAAAGGGGTACCACCAGATAGATTCGCATTCACATTACACAATGAAAGAATAAGTGAACCAAAATGCTGGGATGATATAATAAGTATGGAAAACCCTGTAGAAAAGGAAAATTGGATCAATGCTACATTAGATGAAATAAATTCACTCAAGCAGAATGACACCTGGGATTTAGTTGAGGTTTCACCAGGGATGAAAATAGTAGGGTGCAAATGGGCATTCAAGGCAAAATATAACAGTCAGGGCCGTGTTGAAAAATACAAAGCTAGGCTGGTTGCGAAGGGCTTTTCACAGAAATATGGAATAGACTACGATGAGACTTTCGCCCCAGTGGCGTCTCACACAACTTTGAGAAGTTTTTTGGCAATGAGTCTTTATAAGAATTTAAGTCTTAGACATATTGATATCAAGACTGCATTTTTACACGGTAAATTGAGTGAAGATGTTTATATGCATCAGCCAGAAGGATACGTGGTATCCGGGGAAGAACATAAGGTGTGTAAATTAAAAAAGGCAATATACGGGCTAAAGCAGGCCGCGAGAGCATGGAATTTAAAATTGAATGAGTCATTACTTAACTTAGGCTTTATTCAAAGTCAATTCGACAAGTGTCTTTATAAACGTAAACAAAACGATGTAACTACTTATGTACTTGTGTATGTCGATGATTTGTTAATAGCGGGGAATGATCAACAAATAAATGAAATTGTAAACAAACTAAAACAAGAATACCCGTTAACAGACTTGGGAGAAGCAAAACAATATCTTGGGATAAATATTAATCGCCCTAATGAAAATACAATGACTCTTGATCAAACACACAAAATACAAGAACTTATAGTCAAATACGGTTTAGAAAATTCAAAACCTACAGACACTCCTATGGACACAGGTTACATAAAATTAAATGACGAAGAAAACCTTTTACCAGAAAATACACAATATAGACAGGCTGTAGGCGCATTGTTATATATTTCAACCGTGTCACGTCCGGATATTAGCGCCGCGGTAAATATTTTGAGTAGAAGAAATGAGCGCCCAAGAGCAAAAGATTGGGAAGCGGTAAAAAGATTAATGAGATATTTAAAAAGTACAATTAATCTTAAATTGACATATAATAATATTGAAGAGCCTGTCTTGAGGGTATATGCAGATTCCGACTGGGCAAACGATCCCAGTGATCGTAAGTCTACAACAGGAAATTTGTTCTGCATAGGAGCAAATACTGTATACTGGACAAGCAAAAAACAAAAATCTGTATCAATGTCATCAGCAGAAGCGGAATATATTTCTGCAGCAAGTGCCGCGCAAGAAGTAAAATGGCTTATAAACCTTTTTGAAGAAATTGATATGCAACAAAATTGTCCTATTACACTCTATGAAGACAATCTTTCTTGCATCAAATTGGCCGAAACTGATAAGTTTCGACAGAAAACTAAACACATCGAGCTAAGATACCATCTGATTCGAGACCTTGTTGAGCAGGGCACAATAAAGATTGAGTATGTAAGCACGGAAAATATGATCGCCGATGTGCTCACGAAGCCTCTGCCGAGACATTCTTTTCGAAAATTGCGAATTTCCTTGTTGAACTGTGAATAAATGTCATCGAGTTTACGCAGGGGTGTTGGTGAGAAATAAACTCAAAATGACATTCTTTCAATAATTACAAAAACTTCCATTTTCATATTATTCTAAAAACATTTCATTTGACTCTTTTATTTCTTCATGCATATATACATCTACATTGGGGCGACGCTATGACGCATTTGTTTCTGATTGGCCGTCTGTGTTTCTATGTACATGTAATGATGTATTTTTCTTTTTTTTTATCTCCTTCTTCGATGTTCAGTTCATAATAAAAATGTGATTAAAAAGGAAAACATGTGGGTTCTTTTTTTCATTCCCACAAATTATATATTTTTCCTATTCATAAACCAAGCTAAAGAAGGCTGGTTTAATTCAATTAAAACCATCGATTAATTAATATCAAATTATATATTTTAAACAGCATCAGTCAACTGGTAGTTCCTGCAACTCCAATGGATTTATTTTCATTTACAAAATACAACATCTAGGAAAGCTGATATAAAAGAGGATACTCACAACCAAGGTGAGTGCATTTTACTTACCTTATAAACCTTGAACTATTTTTATAAAATATATATGAAGTAAATTGAAATATTTATCAATAATACTTTTGTCAATATGCAACACATATTGCTATGATGAATTAATTTTAATTCCTTAGCAGCTTTCCTGGACATGGTAAAATATTACAGAAAAACTCTTCCACTAACAATAAAAAAGAATTTGGCATCCCAGTATATATTCTAAAAGTTATATATACATCACGTGGAAGACATAAATAAAATCCTATATTAATAACACATGGCACAATCTGAAATACACTTCCATCAATTTTCAAGTATTGTCGTACTACAATCTAGTTCTTTTGTGTAACTCTGTAAACGAACAGAGAATGATTTCTAAACCATATTCTACATGAAACATGTTTTTACGTATATAAAATATATATATTCGTTTTATTAGGTTTAGTGCAGTCAATAGATGTTAAAATCTACTTACCTGCAATTTCCCCCATAGACGTAATGTATTTGAATTCTCTTGGGTGTCCTTGTACTCTTGTACACGAACCATTTGCTTGATCTCAACGAAAAGTTTAGTGTAGCATCACTATAACATACAAATTTAGAATACCAAGTTTAGACTTTCTGCTATAATTTGTTTTTGAGATATGCTGATAACAGACAGATAGACACACACACACAGTCCAACCGCTAAAAACATGATTTTTGGATTTTTGGAACCTCAAACGTGCAAATATAACAAAAACTCAATTTTGAAAATTTGACCCAAAAACAATTCTTTCTCTGCATTATGGATAAGAGAAAGTAAAAACACATGCAACGAATTTCTAACAAGCTGAATGCTTCTTGCAATAATTATTGCGACACGGACATTCACGCAAAAATCCTATCGCGTCTCTATAGTAAGAAACCGCCTTTTTACTTTCTCTTACCCATAAGGTAGAGAAAGTATTGTTTTTGGGTCAAATTTTCGAACGCGAGTTTTTGTTATATTTACATGTTCTCAGGTCCCCTGAATACGAAAATCATGTTTTTAGCAAATGGTCTGTGTGTATGTCTGAGTGTCTCTGTGTGTGTCTGTCCGTTATCAGCATATCTCAAAAACAAATTATGGCAGAAAGTTCAAACTTGGTATTCTAAATGTGTATCATACAGGGATGCTACAGTAAGCTTTTCGTTAAGATCAAGCAAATGGTTCGTGTATAGGGACAATCAAGAGAATTCTAATACATTACGTCTATGGGGGAAATTGCAGGTAAGTAGAGTTTAACGTCTATAGACTTCACTAAACCAAATAAAACGAATATATATTTTCTGTAATAGAGATAGTTAACTGGGAAAAAAAATTTGTGTATGTAGGAGCCTCACCTCCCCCCCCCCCCCGGGGGAGAAGTCCCCCCTTGAAGGGAGTAAATTTTCATGATGAGTATCTTTCAAAAGAGCTCGCCAATACCTTCAAAACGAATGGTTGAACCATCGATCTGCGATAATTTAAAACAAAGTTATCGATTTTTTTTTTTAAATTTTGAGAATAAAATGGACTTTTTTTTTATGATATTTGGATCTATTTTTTGGATCTATTTTTCTAATATGGAAATCGTCTGCATTTTCATAAAAGATAATTTTTTTAAATAATAATTTTAATAAATTATTTTTTAAAAACAGAATTATTTTTTAATAACCGAATTAAATTCTATATAAATGTAGGTGCATTAGTGAAACGGGGGGTTGAGGGGGGCTACCGCCCCCCTCACACAGAACTAATTATCATATAAAACTCTCCCGAAGCCTAATTTGAATTGTATAACAGAGGTTTACATAGCATCGTTATCTCTAACCTGTATTTATAGTATTAAATTTCAGGGTAAGAGAAAGTCATGCGAGTGACACACCAGATTATTATTATTATTATTATTATTATTATTTACGTTTAAGAAATTAAATGGGATAAATTTTACTGCAATATTTTGTACAAAATACAGTACCGGTCAAAAGTTTAGTATCATTTGCAAATGATCAATTTTTTTCAATTTGAAAACTTATCTCCCGCTGAAATGTTTTCACTCATTGGGTATTTAAAGAATTGAGTCTCCCTCATGTTATTCAGTGTAGATTTGTTTATACAACATTTAGGGAGCCTGTAACGAATTGAGCAAAATTAATAATGTTTGTGATCACCCTGTATCCTTAAGTGAACGAAATGAATTGTAACTTTAGGATATGTTAGTGTAGATTCAGTTCAATATGTGGATGAATTTATGAGACGATAACATATTAAATAACGGAGATATAACCATTTATCATCTCACAAATCTTAGTAAATAAAAAAAATATGTTAGAGTTACAAGCTTATAAGGAATTTAACACAAAAAAGAACTTTTGCTAAGTGGTTAAAATAATTGGATCTTTAAATTAATTACGCGGCATGTGAAAAACCCCTCAAGAAATTTCAACTCTTGGAAAATATCTAAAATCTAGCTCGTTCTTTTTTGTATAATTTGCTTAATTTTTACTCTATTCAAGTGCACTTTTGATAAAAGTTGCCCAATATAGCTAGCTTTCAACCTATGTAATAAATTTTATTTTATCTTTCGCACATGCGTAGTGAAAACGTTTTTCATAAAAAGGCTCATACTTCATGAGATATTTAAGATATTTGCACTCCGATTGCAACATGTTGTTTTAAATATATATATTTTTGACTAATCTGAAAGTGGGAATAATTTTCGTTAAAAACTCTGTATATTATAAATAAAAAACATGTTGATTTTTTTTTTATTTATTTATTTATTTATTTATTTTTTTTTGAGTTTTAAAATAAATGCTTATATCCCCGTTAAATACCCAATGTTTGAAAACATTTCAGTGAGAGATAAGTTTTTAAACTGGAAAAAAAAAAAAAAAAAAAAAAAAAAAAAAAAAATCATTTGCAAATAATGCTAAACTTTTGACTAGTGCAGTAGATTTTTTAGCGAAGCTTTCTTTTTCCCGTACTTATCTGTAATCTTTTAGTGTCTTAATATGCATACAATGAGATCAGTCGGTTATTACCTTACTTTTAGTAGTAATATGAGAGATAAAATGCTTGAAAAACCATTCAATGTTGTATTGTTTGATGTAAAAGCTCAATATAAGTAAGACACTTGCAATTTAAATATTTATCAAAGATGCATCAAAATATATGTTAATCATCACGTTTGCAAACTTTTTCAAATGCTTGTTAGTAAAACTTTAGGAAACTCACATTAGGTATTTTTCCTTTTCTAAACAGCACTTTTATTTTTTAGATGTAGGGTAGGTGCTTCAGTGATTGGCCTGCTCCAGTAATTGACGTCTATCCCGAAATAATTAATAAATAAGAAAAATAAGAAAATCATATATTTTACATATAAGAATTTTAACATTTTATGTCAAACACTGGAACATAGGGTCCTAATACCTGATAAAATGAATAACTAGCAGTGTCAAATACTGGAACATAGGGCCAATTACTGATAAAATGAAAAACTGGCAGTGTCAATTACTGGAACACTGAGTGGGTGTCAAATAAAAATTCATAAAAAAAATAATTGTTATCAAATGTATATATTTTAACATATATGTGGTTCTGAATGTCTTTCATACCATATGTACTAACTTAACATTTCTAAAAATATTTTCTGATGACTAGAACATTAAAAACATCAGAGATTTCTCTAAAAGTGTCAATCACTGGTGCACTCACCCTACGCCAAAAGAAGAATAAACAGTTATTGAATATTCTTTCTAAAATTGATATATGAACACTACTATCATCTCATTAATCTACATATCTATAACAATTTAATATAATTTCTTACATAGGATAGGATTAAAATATTAAATTAAAATTGCTGTAATGTCTTGGATATTTTCTCCTTTCTTTCTAAGAGATGATTCTCAGGATCTTGAATCTCACATAGAAAAATGAAAGCGATGAAAGTCTTAGAAACATGAATTTGTGAATAGCAGTTTTCGAAACGATAGAAATATGGGGTATATTTTTAAGAAGATAACAAAGTATTATCAATTTTTCATTCATTTTTTTAATTTTAAAACTGGTTAAATTTTAATTAACGGAGAAAGACAAAATCATTAATGTCATTGTTTTGTGTAAAAATTTGGTCAATTAAGAATCAGAAATAGAAATATTCTCAAAGACAAAAAAAAAAAAAGGAAGGCCGTGATAGCCTACTTGGCAGAGCATCGAAACCCATGATCGAAAGGTTGCGTATTCGATTCTCGATCCAGCAAAAACTATCGAGCATTTAATATTCGTTATAGCAGCTATGTTCCCTATCTCCTATTAAATTAATTCCTCTGGAGATTATCAAAAAGGAGGATAGCATGTCTCTACCACCCTTTTATCAACCCAACATGACTCAAGCAGTGAAGTTTACAAAAACTGTTATAAATTCTTCTCCTTACTTATAAATGAAACGTGGTTCAGAATTTATTGTGCCAAGTTTAAGGTCAGACGATCTGTTACGAACTGACGATTTTCTTTTAATTATAAGATTCTTTTCTATCCTTATTTATTTATTGTTATTTAATTCGTTAATTTATATTTTCCATTGTAAATTCATTGTTGTTAACGAGTCTTAGTTTTAATATCGAATAAAAGATTAAAATGCAATAGGGAGAATTCCCAAAAGTTCTTTTAAAAACTTCATCCGTATCTAAACAGGTGAATGTAATTAACATAACTTGTTTACTAAAATAGATTTAATTTTAAACTAAATTTGCTTAATCCTTAGAAATGTTATATCTTTTATTATCAAATTTTATATCTAATATGATTACAAATTTAATAAAGTACAAACAGATTTATTGCAGATAATAACACGAGAAATAAAAAATTAGAATTGCACAAGTGGTGTCAATATATGAAAAAAGAATAACAATAATGTTAGAACTTGTACATTATTTACGTATAACAACCCCGACTGTACAGATATATACACATACATAATGTATTATACACTGAGAAAAAATTCTGTAACTGACATCTAGAATCAAAATTGTGGCTCTAGAAAAAATAGTTCCATGTCATCCTTATAAATTCTAGTCTCCTTCAAAAGCGATTTCTAGAAGCCCCTATTAGAATTCTAGAGCGTTTGCCTATATTCTCGAGGAAAAAGTTATTTAAAAATCTCTGCAAATGAATGAGACTACAAGAGGCGGGTTTCTGCAACTATAATCTTGGTTTATTATCCAATTCTAGAAAATCAAGCGAGAATTTCTCGCAATATAAATGATTCAGAATATTCAGAATATTGTTTCACCATCTAGAAATGTGTACACTAGAAATTCTCAATAATTTCGCCTATTCAGTTTATTGGCGTGCCTTATGCGCATAGCTCGGAAATCTATATTTCTAGCTAAGGGATTTAGAAAATGGTCACTTATTCATTCTAGAGAAAGGCGGTATATTTTTTTTTTCTCAGTGTATATATATAGGATATAAACTTTTTCTATTCCCTAAACTTTTCGGGTTCTAATCCGGGAACAAGCATGGATATTTGCAGAGGTTCATAATTCGCTTTAAACCGTAGATCCCGTACTAATGAGCCTTAAGGTGAAAAAATATTTAAATAACCGTAGAGTGAAACCCCAAACCAAACCATAAATGTTTCTGCTTATCATGAGAAAATAACGGAGTCCTCACTTACACTTAACGGTTTTTTACTGTTTTAGCTTTTCTATGACTTTTAAAACATTTTATTATTATTAATCTTATTATTTCCTTCTAGATTTTTTTTTATATTTTTATTAAAACTGATTTACCTATATGAATTAGCATATAAACTTCGTCACCAATGAAAACTGTCTGCAAGATCTTTTTAATCCAATTTCATCAGTAATGTTTTAAATAAGATTTGCTTGTAATAAGACGTTGAAATGGAAATTTTATCTATAAAATAAGTATCTGAAACATGCAGTAATATTACACCTAAATTTTATTTGAGGCTTTTAAGGTAAGCGCAAAATGTAATGCAAACACAAGCACTATTTCTGCTCCTATTAAATAAATGTAATTAATATTATTCTTAACTTAAAAATGTACATTACTAAGGATTAAAATATATATTTTAACTAAATCTGGGATAAAAAAAAAAAAAAACATTCAGATTTTTAAATTCCACTGAGACCCGTGACATAATCCCCCCCCCCCCCCCATGCTAAAAAGACATTATATGTAATAGTACTCATAATTACCAATTTTCACGCATTTTGGCTACCGGAAATTTTTTGTAGAAACTTATATTTCATCAAATCAGTGAAAACTGTTAAATATATAAAAATTTCTGTAAAACTTTTTCGATATCCAAAATCCGTAAACGTTGGCAAATACGAGTATTAACAAAATATTTGAATATACCCACATTAATTTTGTAAAATAATAATTCGAAAGGAGGAAGATCAAAAAGGTCTGTAGAAGATGTGTTAAAAATTGAATCACTAGAAGGGAACAAGCGCTAAAAATCAAAAATTGAATTTTTATTTTATTTTATTATTATTATTATTATTAATTCGCTTTGCGTTGACACATATTCCAGGCAAAAGAAGGGAACAAAATCCCTTTATTTAGCGTAAAAACAAGCATCGGAAATATTAATGAATTTGATTTCTTCAATGCAATCGCAATTCAGGAGTTGCAAAATATAAAATAAGAAATTTCGACCGAATCTATGCACCCCAACAATACATAGAAATTATTAAAACTTCAAAAAATCCGGATCCTACTTGCAGCAAATTTCTTTTTCTGAATTTATTAAATTATTTTTTTCTCGTTTTTCCGAAAATTCAGATTTTGGACTTATTCTCTTTTTCAAACTGGTGATTCAATTTTGAACAAAATATCCGTACTGTAATACGCAAGCGAAGTCATGACGTCACCGACCGTCCGTGGGACCAAGCAAATGTTTTCCTATGTTAATCGTCCATTGGATTTTTTGTAAAAAAATATTAAAAATTAAAGAAAATTATCTCCCAATTTTTTATTCACCATATTTGGGTATATTTATATATAAGTTACTGTCTACATGTGTTAGATTGAGTTAGTTTTGCTGTAAAAATGATAAAATTTTAATTTTAAATTTCAAAGCTCTAGAAAAAAATGGCAAACTTCCATTTTCGAATGAAAACATAAACATTTCATTTCAAAGGGTGATATTTACACAATAAATATCCAACTAATATACTAATTAAAAAGAAATTGATAAATATTCTATCATAATTTGAAGTCAAATTTGTTTTTAAATGTCTAAATAAAGTATCTGATATAAGATACAAATATGTTGCAGCAGAATAGATTTCATACCTGTTGTCCTTGGTGGGGAAAAAAAATCGCCAAAATTTTATGGAAGCTATGGCACCAAATAAGGGCTAAGTATATTATCGGTGCTATCGAACACTAAAGTTTTGTTCAATCTGACTCAAAAATTTTAATGATGCATGAAAAGAAAGCAAATAAGGAATTTTGTGTTTGAAATTACTGATGTTAACTTAGAATATCAGTATGTTTTTAAAAAGTTCTGATAATCAACCAAACATATAAATAATCTATTTCACAAAAAAACGAACTGTATATTCTGCACAGTATGTAATAAACTCTACAATCTAAGCAACGTATTTATATAATAAACTATAAATATTTATATAATATAAATACGTATATTTATGTAATATAAATAATATAAATATTTATGTAATTTATGCAATAAACTATAGAATTTAAGGGAATAAATTATTAGAACAATATTGTTGATGTATAATCACTGAGCTTAGTGCTTAGCTGTAACTGAGTTCCCATGGTCCGAATTTTTATAAGAACACTTCCATCACTATTATCTTAAAATAAATTTCTTCTTAAATGTAGATTGTATATTTAAGAAGAAATTTTTCTGAATTAATATTGGTGGAAAAGTTCTTAAAAAAAAGTGTGGCTGTGGGAACCCAGTTACAGCTAAGCACTGAGCTCAGTGATTAATACATTCACCAAGGCTATCTATGCCTTATGGGTGATGTAAAAATTAACACGGAAAAGAAAAGGAAAATATTCAAGTAATGATGGACGGAATAACAGTATTTCTCTAATAATTTATTCCGTAACACTGAAATATTTAAATACGAATACACTGGATGCTAAATTCTCTTTCTAGTTTCGAAGTAAGGTTTTCAAATATACCTTAAAAACCTTTTGTAAATTTATTGAAATGTTTATTTAGCACCTCTGTATATATATATATATATATAAAGAAAAAATCAATAAATAAATAATCGAGATTCTCAATTTATATTTATATTTTGCAGCTCTCTCTCTCAATAAATATTAAAAATGATTATTGTAAGGTGCTAATAGAGAGCGCTTCCCGGAAAGAACCTTTTTTTTTTTCCCTTGTGGAGAATGACAACAGCGATGTGAAGCGAGAGATGGAACGGAATAAGCGTGTGACGCCATATCCAATCTTTTAATTAATTTCTAACTAAAGTTTTTGTGAAATTAAAACAGGAATAAACTACTACGTCAGAAACGCCAAAGGAAAATTATTGAGGTGCATACAGCTGTTTCGGTAGCCTAAGGCGTACCGTCTTCAGTGCAAAAAGAATTCTGAATCTGGAGAAGTGCTCGTATATATAGGAGAGGGATATATACGAGCACTATATATACGAGCACTTCTCCAGATTCAGAATTCTTTTTGCACTGAAGACGGTACGCTTTAGGCTACCGAAACAGCTGTATGCACCTCAATAATTTTCCTTTGGCGTTTCTGACGTAGTAGTTTATTCCTGTTTTAATATTCCAATGCCAAGTCTCCTGCTATTATAAAGTTTTTGTGTTTAGTTCATGTTATTATTGCTTGTTGTATTAAATATGTGTTCGTCTTCAAAAAAGTATTTCGTCTTTCATCGATTCTTAGAGTCAAAATGTTAAACTAGTTTCTTACAAGTATATCTAGTTCAAAAAAAGTATTCTAAATCATTAATATGCTCCCACAAATAATTAAATGAAATAATATTAGCCTTTAAAACATATCTATACATAAAACAAAACAGGAATTTTATATAAGATTTGAAATAAAGGATTTCTAGTACTTTTCTGTTGAAATTTTTAACAGTGTACCTAATAAACACATTGTGGATAAATTTTTGTAGATTTTTTTACTTTGAGAGGTCAGCATGTATCAACAAATGACAAAATAAAATTTGAATGAAGGACACTTTTCTTAATCTTTCTTTCAAAAGCATTAAAATTTTTATGGCTCATAAAGTATTTCCTTAACAGCGCTAGAGAATATTTAAATAGCAAAGCTACAAGATTACAAATAAATTGCAAAATAAATATGTTAAATCTAACTTTATATAAAAGTGATAATATCTAAAAAATTAAAGCGCGTAAACTTTTATCAAGAAGAAAACAATAGTGCTTGTAACAATGCAGGAAAATAAGAAAACTTATTGTTTCAACAAACGTCAGGGATTTTAACATCTCTAAATGTTAACGGATTTTAAATTTCTGAGAGTAGAATTTCTCATCAGATAATAATCATGTTTATACAATTCATTAAATCATTAATATTCTATCGAAAAATTCATAAAACCTAATTTTTACCCTTTAGATAGGATTTATATCTTGTTATTAAAATTATAATGTTATAAATAACAATTTCCGTTAATTATGACTCTACTTTCTGTTGATAAAATTTCATTTAAATTTTACATTGTTTATGTTTTAAGCGTAATAAAATTGAAAAAAAAACAAAAAATGCTCTTTTAAAATATAAATTTAAGAAAGATTATTTATAACTGGTATCACGTGAAAATCACCGAATCTGTAAACTTATACCGAAAGCTCGTCATATTTCAGAAGTATTCAGCTTTCTTTATTCTCTATACACATAAGCAATATAAAACTACATAAACATATACAAAAATTCTGTCAACTTTGATGTCCTGTTCGCATCCACTATACACATATGACCCGGTCATTGATTACTAATTGCAGGATACTATGTTCGCCCAGCTATTCGAATAAAATTACTTTTAGACATAAACAAGAATTGTTTTATTTAAATAGATTTCATATATTTGGAAAAAATGCTAAAAGTATGTAAGCATGATCTAATTTATGCAAATCCAAAAATGAACTGTATATATATATATATATATATATATATATATATACATTAAATCTTAATATTTGTAATTTGAGCAATAACTTTATACATAAGACTTGCAAATAGGTATACTATTTTATAATTTTTTTCACAATACATTCGTTTTATTGTCATTTGTTGATGGACAGAATTTCCATCAAGCACGCTTAATATTTAACTGCAAATTTATATCAGTCATTGATGACAACGTATATTACTTTTTAGTCGTTAATTTTTACGCAATATTAAGCGACTCTTGTTTTCTTATCAGATGATGCCTTGCATGAATATATTAAACAATTAGTTACTTACCTAGAGTCTTCTAAAAACATCCGTTCAATTATCAATTTTTTTTTTTTTTTTTTTTTTTTTTCTCATTTGCGGATGGTTAGATATTAAATGCGTTGTTATATAAAGATATCAAGCATATTACAAAAGACAAATACAGGCAAACGATTTTCTTTTTTTCTACAAGTATACACATTCAAATTTGTTCAAAAGAATTTCCAATTCTTTTAGTGCCCATTGTATTGCAATAGCATTTTAGGCTTTTTCCTTGGCTATTACTAATTGATTTGTTAGGTTAGATTGTACTCATACGAATTATATTCTTGTTGAGTTTTAAATCTCTTTATTTGTCAATTAAAAAGAACTTTCTAGCTCTCTCTCTCTCTCTTTTTTTTTTTTACATAGGGTCAAGCACAGCAATTTTTCATTTTAGTAGTTTAACCAGGTTGTAGACAGTAAAAGTATTCTCACATTTAACATTATATTCTGTATGTTTTCACGGAAGATAACTTGCAATTCTAATAATAGAATTTTTTATAACTTGGATCTTAATTCTATTTCAAATAACTCTGTGTCCGTAGAACTAATGAAATTTTACTAATACATCATATTTTAGTTCCACATTTAGATAATTTATGTGGCATATATTACTTAAGTGAGCTTGTCAGTTTCCGTCAAATACATTATATTAGAGTACAAGTACGCAATATCCCATCTAATTTTCGAACCACTTACAAAAAGCAAAAATCTCCATACATCATTTCCTTATTAAATTGTGTTAGATACTATGAGTTAAATTGTAAAAGAACTTGTAGAAGCTGTTAAGAAGATTTTAAAATTTGTATTAATTATATATATATATATATATATATATATATATATATATATATATAAGAAATTATAATATATGTTTTCAGTCATAAAAGTTAAAAATAAGTAACAAAATAACCAAAGAAAAACTTACGAGAAACTTAATTAATGTGAAACAATTCATAAGTAAAACTTACTGCAAAAACATAAAATAAATGATTTAAACAGTCAAAAATGCCCCATAGGACTTGAGACATATGTGTGGGGCATATATATATATATTCTTTTTTTTTTTTTTTTTTTCAATTAAAATATTGGAAAAACAACATATGTTTATTAGGGTTGCAAGATAATGATAATAATAATAATAATAATAATAATAATAATAATAATAAAAGATAAGCAGTCATCTTGAATTGTTTGTGTTTACGAAAATTGCAGAAGCTTCCTGTGGTAAATATGTTTATTATATATCAGATCTGTTATGTTAATTATTTACTTAAAATATTTATTTATTTATTTTAAACCGACTTTTTTTTTTTTTTTTTTTTAACATGCCAATTGGATCAACGGTGATGAGAAAAGAAAGGGGAATCTTTGTTGTGAATAATTTAAGGTTTTAATTATTAAAAAATAAGAAAAGAAAGAATTGTGCATTTTATAATTTCCCATAATCTTTACAATGATATCGAAACACTTGCTAGAATAAACATGATATAATACATAGTACATTCTCTAAATCTGAACGACTTCCAACTAAAGATTTCTAAGATTCCTGAATTTTACTTATTTTACATTATTGTTACGTACAAGTAAAGTATCATTACAAAAATTATATCTACAAACAACCAATTTATGAACTTTAATGCCAATCAAAGTCGACATAAAAACTAATTAATGAATAATTTTTAAAGAGTATTTCAAATAGTACAATTTATTAGTAATAAATTACATTAGCTGGTTGACTTTTTTTTAAAAATATTTTTGCGTTTTAATGCAGAAATTTCATGCAAATTTTTAACATTCAAACATTAAAATGGTTTAAAAAAAAAACCTAACTTATCAATCAATCCACAAAATCGAAGGGAATATTTAAAAACATGGAACATTTCTAAAATTTTTCAAAAAATAAAATAAAATAAATAAATAAATAAATAATAATAATAATAAATGAATAAATAAATAAATAAAAATACAATTTTTAAATTTTAATAATTTTTGAGAAATCTTAATGTACTTAATATTGATGTATTTTAATATTTATGTATGCAGACGTTCATACTCTAAGACAGCAATTTCGTAGAACGATTTTCAAAGTCACTCATTCCCCTTATGTAAGTAGTTTAAACTCTTTTACCAATATTTAAAATCCTTTTTTAAACATTTCTAAGAATTTATACGAGTTTTTGTAAAATTTCTTAAAAATAAATGCACTTTTCTTAAGTAAGAAACTGCAATGTCCTACTCACATTATGATAGTAATGGCGATAATCTTTTCAGTAAGTATATTTTAAAAGATGACTCGATGTCTTAAGACGTACGAAAAGACAGTTATTAGAATTTTTCTTTTAAATAATTAGTTTATTTTTATTTATTTTTTATTTTTTTTTTAATAAAGCGTATTTAATGCATACATATATAATTTTGATTTAGAAGCTTGTTGTCTGAAATCAGTGAGTTACAGATCAGCAATGTCCGAAATTTGTGACCGACTGATCAACAAATTAAAGGCTTCAATTATTAGTTTTTCTGAATAGTTGTTGTCTTTTAACGACTGTATATTATTTTATAGGCTTACCTATTATACTGTTTAAAAAAAAAAAAAAAAAAAAAAGGGATGGGTTTTAAATCTGAAAAATTAAAAAATTGCTCACAGTTAGCGTCTACTGATCCTACATTTTGAGAATTGAATATACGGTGTATGGTTAATTTTTTTGTTGTATTCACCCTTGTACCTTTCTATGATCAGGATTCAGTTATCTTAAATCTAATGCCTTTTTTTAATGAGAGAAGACAATAGATTTTTTAAAATATCTTTTGTTCTGTTGCGAGTATACAGAATAATCGTTTCACAACAATCCATCTATACATCCGAATACATCAGCAAATAATAGCTCGTTTGGAAACAATATATCTGTTGCCAATAAATTTAAAAATAATTGTGTATGTGTATTTTTTTACAAACTTCCATGTTACCAACTGGAAATAACATAAAAATGGTAAACGAAATTTTCTTTCTCCTCGTTTGCATTATTGATGTATTTAACCAGTTGAAATTCACAACGTCTTTTCTTTTTGGAAATTGCTAACTATTGTCAAAAAAGACTATTAGACAACTGATTCATAGATGTGTTTTAAAAAATAGCATTTTTAAATTTTTGATAAATTTATGGTTTGAAACATCCTCATGTTAACCTCATTGAATTCAAATAATAATTAATTTTATAAATAAGTAAATTTATAAGCAATTATTATATATTACCAAGGGGGAAAAAAAAAAGAACTAGGCAAGAGTGCATAATCAAAGCAGCAAGGTTCCCTCGTGTCTACTAAGAAAAGTGACGTTTGCAGATGATTTCCTTTGAAACATTATTTGCTAAATTTTGGAGTAGTCTGATATCTACCAAATTGAGATGGACCAAAAGTTAATCAATTAAAACAAAGAAAAAACATTGAAAAATAGTTACTTAAAAATTTTTAAATGTTCGATTTTAATGCACAACAAATGAACGTCAAAAGGTTAAGCTAAAATATTACTAAGTGAGATAGGTAAGTTCGATTAATTTTAAAACAAGCAAAAGTAATTGTAAAAAATCAGTACATATGAATTCGGACATTTGGACTAAACTTAATTATATTTCCTCACTTTTAGAATTTAGCCTTTTTTAATTTATCAATAGAAACTTAAATTGTGATTTGTATTAATCCATTAGGTATTTAGGAATACTTTAATTTCAACTAAATCTAAACTAATGCATGTGCGAAATCAGCATATATAGTTACCCTCATCCGTGGCTGATTCTGTCAAACTTTAGGCTTAAGAGTAGGCTTAAGAGATTTCCTTGGACTCTATCTCGTAACTTTCATACTTTAGTCAATTTTAAAAAATGTAATTGTCCGATCGATAAGCTGTTTAAACAGGCGTATTCAGAAAAATTGCGCCTTTCATTTGGTACATTATTTGTAACGAATATATAATTACATTTTTTTAAATTAATTAAAATATGAAAATGAAAGCTTTAAAACACATTTTAAAATTTTAATTGTTGCCATTTTTTTTTTCAGCATAAAATGAAATATGCTTTCCCGTAAAAAATAAAAATAAAAATAAATTTGCTCATGCATATGAAAACTAGTATGATGTAGCCACCACGAGACTTTCTTCTATATTTTCCTATACAAATTCACTCAGTAACAATTAAAAAAAAAAAAAAATCCAAGGTTTTTTTTTTTTTTTTTTTTTTTCGTTAAAAGTAAAAAAAATCGATAACTTTGTTTTAAATTACCACATATTTATAGTTCAACCATTCGTTTTAACCCTTTCAGGACCATAAGATTTCCAAGACTAAATATGCCAATACAACACAATATTTTAGCTATTGTGGGTGTAAAGTAAGAGAATATCACCAGTAAAACATAGCAGGGTGTATAGGTTTCCTATAATTTCATGGGAAATATTTTCCCTATGGACCATAAAAGTAAATAAACGAAGAGTTAGGTTTATTATATCGGTATTTTATTTATTGCTTTGTAATACAAATTTATTGCTTTGTAATATAAAAATTATCAGAAAAGTAAAATAAATATCTAGTTATGGTATTCTACGAAACAATTTCGTTTACTTGTGAAGCACAAGTGGACATTGCACATAACACATTTATTATGTGTCCTATTTTCTATACGTTTTTTTTTATTCGTTCGGAAACACATTTTGCTGCCTTGGACATACGTTTTATTTTGACATTCAGTAAAAAAAATATCGATTCAATAATAATTGAACAATCGATAACGATTTTTGTAGAAGGGAAAAATATTTCCCTTGGGCGTGAAAGGGTTAAAGGTATTGACGAGACCTTTCGAAAGATACCCATCTTGAAAATTTACCCCACCCCAGAGGGTACTTCCCCCCAGGGGGGGAAGCGATGCTCCCACATGCACAATTTTTTTTTCCTAATTAACTACTACTATTAGCAATAATTCATATTAATTTTACAATCACAGGTTAAGAATAACTCTCATTATGTACATTTATACGAAATTTTGTCCTATACTACCATGTTAAAAATTTAGAAGAAATACGATCACAGCGCCTCCTGTTGTGCGATTGATCCCCAAATCTAATCAGCACTAGTTTATGTCAGGAGCCAACTAAATACCAAGTTTTGATAATTTCGTTTAAAAAAAAAATTAAGATTTTTTTCTAAGTTTTTTTTCGTAAAAAGTAAAAAAAATTGATAACTTTGTTTTAAATTATCACAGATTTATAGTTCAACCATTCGTTTTAAGGTACTGACGAGATCTTTCAAAAGATACCCATCTTGAAAATTTTTGCCCTATATTACCATGTTAAAAATTTAGAAAAAGCGGGATGGCAACGCAACCTGTAAGACGATTTTTACCAAAAGTTGATAGGCACTAATTTATGTCAAGGTGCAACTACATACCAATTTGTATGAAATTCTGTCCAGTAGTTCCTGAGGTACAGTTGCCACAAAATTTTGTCACACACACACACACAGACAGACAGGCAGGCAGACATTTTCTAAAAATGGTCAAATCGTGTTCTACAGCTCTCAAAACGTGTAAATCCATCAAAAACCCGAAATCGAAAATTTTTACGAATCCAATACTTTCTTCTATTGAAGATAGAAGAAAGTAAAAATGACGTCTATAAAATAATAATTTTAAATGTAACGAAGAGATAAACAAAGTGAGAAACATTCGCACGTGCAAATGAATTATTTAAAGTGAGAGTGAGAAATAAATAAAATAAAACAATTATTTTTCAACGGGCGTCTTAGTCGCCCTACAACAAACTAGTATAAAAATGTTTGCTGATAGCGATGTGATCCTATAGATTGTACATATAATACACACATTCAAATATAAGAATAATACGAATTTAAAAATCATAAATTATTCTATAAGATCATTAAAAAGCTTAAAAATGTAAAAAAGGAAATAAAACAACATTCCAAATACTCATATGAATTACAATCTGAATAAGATGAAAAATGACATCACATTTTATCAATCATGGCCCAGAAAGTATTAATGATAAAACTCTCAAAAAACTTAATAATTATCATCAAGGAATCTGTCTTGGCTCTCTACTTATCGTCCCCAAAAGCCAAGGATAATGTTATTCTATGGGAAATTTTGCTCCGTTATAACTCATTAATGAATGTATATTTTTAAATTCTGTTTTCACATTCAGAAAATTCACAACTAATTAACAATTTATCGCTTTCTAAAAATTGATTTTTTTTTTTTTTTTTTTTTAAATATTTTATTTTGAGGTTCTAAAATGCAAATTTTCACAATGTGAAATTTTGCAATTTAACCATAATAATTGCTAGTTTCTGACAAAACTCAAAAAACACGAAGGAGTAATTTGAATTGAAAGTATAGCCATCCCAGAAAAGTTTAGTCGGTTAAGAAAACAACGTGGATGTAAGAAGCATAAATATTATTGAGAGTAAAGTGGTTTTTTTGCTGTAGGAAGTAGTAAATGTATTTTAGGAAAGTTAAATAACTATATATGAAGTATAAATGTAAAATTAATGAATTAATATATTAAAAAAATATTATTTTAATTCCATAACTCCATTATTAATAGATGACAATATATAATTAAGAACAGCAACATCTAAATGTGAACTACACATTTTTGATGAAAAAGCCGAATTATCTTTAAAAAGAATGGAAAGTGATCAAGATAGGAAATGGACCTAGGTCTTAGGTCTAACATATCAATTCTCTAATTACTAAAATCTTCATTAAAGTAATTCGGTTTTTCAAAAATGTGCAGTAAATAAGTATTTTATAATAAAGTGTTATGCATCTCTGATTCTAAATTACAAAAACAGAGGAATAGGGATCGTATTTTATCAGAATAATTTTTAATATATATATATATATATATATAAATTTAAGAATTCAGTATCGTTATAAAATTTAGCATTTAATAGATATATGATAATACCAACACCATAAAAGTAAAACCGATTGTAACACAGTTCAAAAAGCACAGAAATTTTACCAGTATTAATTTTTAACAAAGTCAAATCAATTCCACATTAAAGAGTTGAACATACATCCTATATTTAGCCAAATAGCATAAACTGATTATCAATTAGTTAATAAAAGTAATTGAATTAAAAATTATATATATGAAGTATGCGCATTTATTAAGTAATTTTTAATTGCTCCGTTATTGCAACCGGCAATAAAGCTTATTTTGCATAATTTATTATATTGAGCTACTTATATGAAACCTCTAATTTTAATCCTCTCAATAAAAAGAGAGATTTTAAAAGTTTTATCTAAATTTAAATTTTTATTCAACTTAAGGCACGTTGATTGAAAAGAAAATATGGATAAAATTCCCTTACGTTTTATTATTATTATTATTATTTATTTATTTATTTATTTTTACTGAAATTCACTTGATTCTGTGGCCAACTTTTGAATTTACACGGTATTTGCTTGAGGTTTTCATGTGAGTACTTAATACAGTTGATTAATAAATTACGGGGGGAAAAAAATTCCGTTAATGTTGCCGCATATACTAAATTAAGAATTATTTTCTGAAAATGCTTATGTTTCGTCGGATATTTAATAATATTTTTTATATTCTTATTCCAGTGTATTGTATCAAATTCAGTATGTCAAGTTTTCAAAAAATGACATTGCATTTGGATTAAATATCCTGCATATTATAATAATGTTAATAACAATAATAATAAAAACGTGTGTTTCTCTTTTAATTTTGTAAAGGAACCTTTATATCTCCATATCTAATTAAATAAAATAAGCTGGTGTGTCACTCACACGACTTTCTCTTACCCTGAAATTTAATACTATAAATACAGGTTGCACATTAAGAGGTAAGATAACGAGAACTGTCATGTAAACCTATGCTAAACAATTCAAATTAGGCTTCAGAAGAGTTTTATACCATAATTAGTTCTGTGTGAGGGGGGCTACCGCCCCCTTCAACCCCCCGTTTCATTAATGCACCTACATTTATATAGAATTTAATTCGGTTATTAAAAAATAATTCTGTTTTTTAAAAATAATTTATTAAAATTATTATTTAAAAAAATTATTTTTTATGATAATGCAGACGATTTCCATATTAGAGTGGTAGTGTAACGCTAAATATCCAAAAAAAAGTCCATTTTACTCTCAATATTAAAAAAAAAAAAAACGATTTTTTTTCCTTTTTTTTTTTTTTTTTTTTTTTTTTTCGTTAAAAGTAAAAAAAATCTATAACTTTGTTTTAAATTATCACAGATTTATAGTTCAACCATTCGTTTTAAAGGTATTCGCAAGCTCTTTTGAATGATACTCATCATGAAAATTTACTCCCCAGGGGGGGAGGCGAGGCTCCTACATACACAAAAAAATTTCCCCAGTTAACTATCTCTATTACAAAAAATATATGTTCGTTTCATTTGGTTTAGTGCAGTCTATAGACGTTAAACTCTACTTACCTGCAATTTCCCCCATAGACGTAATGTATTAGAATTCTCTTGATTGTCCCTGTACACGAACCATTTGCTTGATCTTAACGAAAAGCTTACTGTAGCATCCCTATATGATACACATTTAGAATACCAAGTTTGAACTTTCTGCCATAATTTGTTTTTGAGATATGCTGATATCAGACTGACAGACACACAGACCATTTGCTAAAAACAGGATTTTCGTATTCAGGAGACCTCAAAACGTGTAAATATAACAAAATATCGCGTTCGAAAATTTGACCCAAAAAAATACTTTCTCTACCTTATGGGTAAGAGAAAGTAAAAATTAACACAGATAATTAAAAGAAATCCCATAATCATATGGTGTAGTTAGAATGCATTTCAAGCCAAAGTCAACATGGTGTTAAATCATGACACCATAGATAACCTAGCATCGATGAAAATATGCCTAAAAAGAAGCGTTGTTCGATATCATATTATTTCCGATTGTTTTCCATATAAAAAATAAGAAAATAATATATATGACAAAATACATAAATAAAATAAATAATTTCACAGACTTGTCGAAATTAAAAGACTAGTCGTGGTTTGCTTATGAAACTGGTTTTCTTCATTTTTTAAAAAGTCTAGTAAAACTATGAAATATTGGCTGGCAAAATAATAATAAATAAATAAATAAATAAATTAATTAAATTAAATTAAATTAAATAAATAAATAAATAAATAAATAATAAAATAAGTTGGTAAAAAATTATACATATATATATACTCAGAAAATTTGTAGAAAAACAAGCTACATATGTTGATAAAACCGGAAATTTTTTGAATGATGTTTCTAAGCGATGTACCTGGTCACATTACACCGTTAGTTAATTTATTTTATATAAGAGGGGCTGCCCAGTTAAATAATAAAAGGTTTGAGGTAATGTATGCGTTAAGCCCAATTTGACTATGCAAGTGTCTTAGTCATGGGTGGAGTGCTCTCTGTGGAGGTCTTTCCGAAGGGTTCTAGTTTGTATTAAAGCGAGTTTCGGAGAAAACTACGGAAAACTCCAAACATCTGGATGACAACTGCAACCTTGGTTCGAACTTAGAACTTACGAAATCTACCAGCTTCGAATGGAAAGCCTCTCCGCCACAAATGGTGTGAGAGACTGGTATTTATCGAGAATTTTTACAATGTCATACAAAAACTAGTATGTTGTGGCCACCACATGACTTTCTTCAATATTTTCCTATACAAATTCACTCAGTAAAAATAAGTTATTAAAATTATTATTTTAAAAAATTATCTTCCATCATAATGCAGACGATTTCTATATTAGAGAAGTAATACAACACTAAATATCCGGAAAAGAAAAAAAAAAAGAGTTAATTTTATTCTTGATATTACTTTTTTTTTTTTTTTTTTTTTTTTTTTTGTTAAAAATTGAAAAAAAATCGATAACTTTATTTTAAATTATCGCAGATCGATGGCTCAACCATTCGTTTTAAAGGTATTGCCGAGCTCTTTTGAAAGATACCCATCATGAAAATTTACACTTCTCGAGGGGGGAGGGAGGCGAGGCTCCAACATATAATTTTTTTTTCCAGTTGACTATCTCTATTACAAATAATTTTTTTAAATTTCATAATGATTATTAAAAAATAATTCTCTTTATGCACATTTACACAAAATTTTGTCCTATACCCCATGTTAAAAATTTAGAAAACGCGGGATGGCAACGCGAGCTGTTGGACAATTTTTACCAAAAGTTGATAAGCGCTAATGTATGTCAGTGTGTAACTACATACCAATTTGTATGAAATTCTGTGCAGTAGTCCCGGAGACACAGGTGCCACAAAATTCCTTTTCTCTCTCGCACACATACAGACAGACATTCTCTAAAAATGGTGAAATTGTATTCTACAGCTTTCAAAACGCGTAAATCCATCAAAAACCGGAGGTTGAAAATTTTTACGAATACAATGCTTTCTTCTATTGAATATAGAAGAAAGTAATAAGTGTACTTAAAATCTGAAAATTTTTATGACAATAAAAACAGATTTACATATATATAGAGAAAAAAAAGTATTTTTCTGTACATATGATAAACTGAAATTCATCTTAAAATACAGAATTTGACTTAGAATTTATATTGAGTGACGTAATCTGTTTTGTAATGGATGAATTAAAATCAAGTATAGACCAATTCCATACAAGACCAATTCCCACACACACAAAACATCGCACTATCTAATCAGAGGACTAGACTTGATGCAAATTTTCATCCGCCGCCCTTCTCTCCAAAGTAATGATAATAATAATAATAATATATATGTATATGTATATTTGTGATTGGGAAAATTGTTCAATTGTACAGGGACATCAAAAGGAATTAAAAATTCATTACGTTTAAGGGCAAAATTTCTCGGTGTTTTTAACATCTTTAGATTGCAACAAACAAAATAAAATTAACATTTTTTCTATTTTTATATTCCGAAAAATAGATTTCTCACAGAATAGAATATGAAGAAAAGCAGCATTCGTTTATAGGGGCATACAAAATAATACTAATATATTATGGACTAGTTTTAGAAATTGTTCAAAATACCTTCTGAGTTGTATTGTAATTTTTTATTTCTGTTCTAAATAAAATAAACTGTAAAAAATATGGTGGTGCAATGTGTGCAATTAACATACAATTTACAGAGCTTCCAAAATTGAGCGAATACATTCTTCTCAAATAGATGTAATTGATAAAAGTGCTATAAATTAAACTATGTCCCGGAAAATTTCTTACAATTTTCTTATTCCCTTACTTTCTCTTACCAATACCGAAGATAAAATATTATTTTAGAATCCGAATTCTGAATGTGAAATTTCGCTATAATTACATGTTTTGAAGTTCCTCGAAAATGAAAGGCAAGTTTTTATTGATTGATTTGTGTGTTTGCCTGTTCTAAGCATAATTTAAAACAAATTGAAGCAAGTTCAAATTTGGTATTTTGGAGAACATAGGGGGATGCCACTTGAAAATTTTGATTAAAATAGGTAAATTTCAAACAGTAGTGTGGGAAAATTTCTCTGAAAATATTGAAATAATATTTTCAATATTAACTGCTTTAAAAGTTTTGTGATCATGGAAACAATATTTAAACGAGGGGTTGAGAATAGTCATTCCTCCTCAGACACAAATATATGCCTAATAAAATTGTTTATAAAATTTGCAAGGTGAGAAAAAGTTGTGAAAGAAATTTTCTAATGAGTAAAATAAGGATCATACCCTAGTAAGTTAACATGTAAAATTTCATCAGTGTATCATAAAACAGATGCGTTTAAAAATTTTTGTTAAAGGATTCGTCAAAAACTGAAATATAAATTAGCTTATTTATTTCCATTATCATTGTTTATATTCGTAACTTTTGTATGAACTACGAAATGAAATTTGTAGGCATCCTTTTTTTAAAACTGGAGAACTTTTGTCAAGATACTGAAAAGTGATTTAAGTCAGCATTTCTGTCTTGTCGCATACCTTTGAGATTTCGTTGTAGTAATGCTGACATTGTTTTAATTATACGTAGGGAAAATTTTACTAATTGAATATTTCTTGTAAATGGAGAGAATAAAAATTAAAATTTTGTAATTCGTGAAATTAATTCATTCGTGAAAAGCTTTCATTTATATTTATTAAAGTTAATAATATTATACATTTTAGATATTTTACTTGAAAACATATTGACAATCTTTTACATAAGAATTATAAATTCGCACTTATAAAAATGTTGAATTATTTGAAAATGAATTATTTATTGTAACGTTCTTACTTTTGGAAATTTTATGAAAACAATTAAACTTTAAAAGCAATACTTATATTTACGGAAATTAATTGTAGCATTCATTTGGTTATTTTATTTGAAATCATGTTTTGACAATCTTTTACATAATAAATTTGCATTTACAGAAATGTAGAATTATTTGAAAATGAATTGTTTACTGTAGCATTCTTTCTTTTAGGAACTTTAAAGCAAATATTTGTTACTGCATATTTTCTGTAAAACTGACTATTTCAATCAAATAAAAGAATATTATTTTTTTCGTAATTTGTGGATATTATTTAATCTGGTAAAAAAAAAAAAAAAAAAAAATTCCTAGGTTCATACAACTGTTTTTGCATGAATTATGATTTTGGAGATAAAGAAAAAAAAAAAAAGCATAAAGATACAAGCGTTATAGGTATTAAAATTACTTTATAAAGTAAAATTTATTAATCAAGTCAACCAGTCTTAAGCAAAAACTATATTGATATCAAGATGCAAATAATGTTTAATCTTTAATGCAATATAGTGAAATTAAGATTCAAATTATATTGCATGGTATATGTTTAACAAATATAAATTGTAATTTGAATTTGAATGCACAATTTTAATTTGAAATATTTTATAGGACTAAATTACAAACTCCGAGTGTTTTATGAAATTTGTCTTTATTTAATATTCATATCCTTGAAAATTGTATGAAAAGGAGTTTTGATGGACTACGATTGAATAATACATGTTTCTACATATATATACATATTTTAATAACATTAAATTAAAGTACAGTTTGTATAAATATGTGTCTCTAATATCTACAGTAGTTATTCAGAGAACAACAGTTTACTGGCGGAATTCAGAGATGGAAATAAAGAAAGAAGCCCTCATACGAAAGTTATAGAATTTTTTTCTGTTATGCAAGGTTCATCAAATTTATAAAGATAAAAAATATACGATATGATCTTATTTCATCTTATTCATTTTTGACTGAATATGAAATAATTATCTATGAATTTTGAAATGAGGGAAAATACTTTGTAAATCAACTCAAGCACAAATTTTTCTCACGGGACCTTAGGGCAAAATTTTACTCTATAGGGAAATTCCCGAATTCAATGCCTTGAAAAAGTCTAGCAAGGCGAAGGGGGCATGCATGTCTTGGATTTAATAAGCAAAAGTAATAACGTATGAAAAATTTCAATATACGAGAAGAATAAAAAATCATTTTTTTATCAATGTCGAAAATTTTTGCATGCCTAGTTAAAGACGATAATGGAATCGGACAAAACTGTAGTGAAAATGTAATACGCTTTGAATAAAAAATAAAGAACTTCCCTTGTTTACGCAGCCATGTAGCAGGTGAGAGAGGGATTCCCCAAAATATCTTCACGGTTCAAAGCACATCTCCGGACTTTCACTACCGCATAGAGGCGATACCTAATTCATTGTTTATTCTCCAAGCGCTACAATGAGTACGAAAGGAACATAGTAGTACATTACGATGGGGCAAAAGGGTCATAAAGATGTATTAAAATAGACAAGTAGGCAATGGAAGATTTGCAGATGAGTAATTACCTATTACTGAGATTGGAATAAAAAATGCTCTAGCATTACACTTTCGGGATTTTCCACTGATAATGAATATGGAAAAGTATGATTCTTTAAATGAAATGATTGAAATGATAGCTGTTTTGCGTAGACTATTGCTCCCGTAAAAAAAAAAAAAAAAAAAAAGAGGAGGTGTAGGTGTTTTGTATAAATGTAAAAATCATAGATACAGTAATTTATAGATCTATCATCCCATTCTTATCATGCAAAAATGTTTGATGCCGAAACAATTTTTTTGGCATCAGCCATATAGTGGTATTGAAACCATTGAAACTCGGCAATTGTAATAGAATAGAACAGAATGTTGACGAATTTTCAAAATGTCGAAATATTGCGTCTTTTAATTCTTCTAATAAATTTATGAAAAGAAATGGATAAGTTATCATAAAAGTAAATTATATTTCACTAAATTAGGAAAAACATAATTTTTATAACCAGTTGCTTTGTTATTATTATGAAATAAAAACTGGTTTGATTTTTAATGGAATACGTTTTTTAAAGTTTGATATTTTTTTAAGATTTTATATTAGTAAGTAATATACAATTTTCAAAATTCTTTTAAATATAGTTAGCAATATAGTAGGTAAAGAACGTTAGTTTTAGTAAATAAAAAGAGTTTAAATATTAACTAAATTAATAAATATATAAAAGAAAAAAAAAATGAAAAAAAAAAAAAAAAGAATTTGAAATTGTATCTGCAGTTTTTAATTCACCTTCAGTACATAAATTATTCATAAATTTTATTTTCTAAATTATCTGTGTGTATTCACTCGGAGAAAGACGGCCATATTGTGGACTTTTCTTCGAGTAAAAAGGAATAATTTTTTTACCCCCAATGATCAATTTATGTCTTTTTACTATATCTATGGTAAAAATATTTAAATGTTTATTTATTTATTTTCAAATGGATATCGTAAAATTTGACTGAAATCTTTATTCAATGATTCCCTTTCTCAGGGCACGACTATGATTTTGGTGGGCCTGGGCACAGTTTTTGTATGATGCAACTCCTTCCCTATGCATATGCAGTTAAATATTTTTTTTTTTTCCCGTGTATTATATATTGTAAGACTTTTTTAATTAATAGATATTTTGAATGATATAAATTGAAATAAATTATTATGCATCACTCAAAAAAAAAAAAAAAAAAAAATTGTAATCTAGAAAAATAAAACTGAGTAAAACTTGGACAAAATGTCAGACTTATCTTATGATAGTTTAAATATGCAGTGATAGGATTAGGATGCATTCCTATACATAATAACATTGAAACCAGAATAAATGACATTTTAAGTACTAAATTTTGTGAGTTTTCTAAAATATGGCAAGCAACATGGCACATTTCCAAAATTAAATTGCAATTTTGAAAAATGTAAATTCTTTAAAATACTTGTTTAGTTCATTCTTTGTCCCAATATCCTGAAAAGGGGGGGGGGGATGTTTGAGCATATTTCCTATCCTATGGCAAAGAATGAGTTCCTAGAGTTAGCAAGATATTTTCACACTAAAAAGTTTAGGACGAAAAAAAAAAGTATCCATGCTAATGAAAATCTTGATAATAATATAAACACGGCGTGGGAAAAAAAAAAAAAAAAGTTATTTTTCCTTTACTACTTCTTTTATTTTAAAAACTGCTCAGTTATATATTTATCTTTTTCTATAGTACACAAAAGTAGTGACAAATTTTAAACTTCCTTTATATATTTGGTGCCCCCAAATTTCGGTATCCTGGGTTAGTGCCCCATGTGCCCATGCCTTGATCTGGCTCTGCCCTTTCTTGGTAAACGATTATTTCTTTTAATAAGAATAACATTTATTGGTTGTAAGGCAAAAGTGATAAATAATTCTTTGGAGAAATTGCATAATGTTAAATTGTATCTTATGACAAAATTAGAGCTTCAGTCATTCCACTGTTATTCATTCATTTAATTTTATTTTATTATTCAAGTTTGTGTAACATATTGACTGACTTTTGATTATTCTAAATAAAAAGTCTAATTTTAGTGTTCAAGTTAGTCTGACGTATTGACTGACTGCCGGTTATTCTAAATCAGATTCATTGATTCGTTTATATCTTATGACTACAGAAACAAAATTTTCAAAGAGAGAGGGAGAAAAAAAAAATGTAACTGAATAATACAATTTCAATAAATCTTCCAAGTTACTATTTATGTAATTTAAGTATTACATTAAATATATTAAAAGACATTTTTATACGAATATAAAGAATGCTTCACGAAATCTATTACATTTTCTATTAGCGTAGAAAATTACATTCCAGTACTGTACTACTACTGGAAAACGTTCTCGGCAAACCTGAATGAAAAGGGAAGAAAATAAAATAAAAATGTTTAATTTGGAATAAGTATTTTATAAGACAATTAAATCATTAAAAAATACTACAAAGATGAAATTTGTATTATTTGTTAATTAACTTTAATTTAAAAGCATTTGAGTTAATCTAGTAATATGATTTAAGATTAGATGATTCTTTAACAGATAATTATTAAAATCATTAAAGAGGTTAAAGGAATATTATTAATTAATTTCTTCGTATCTATATGTATATGTGTGTATCTGAAAGACAGATTAAAGTTGGGTCGGTTTAATGTCATTCTAGAGCTATGCAATAGGCAATTAGAGAGGGTCGGGCATCCCCCCCCCCCTCCTATGGGTGATCCTCAGGCATGCTATCACGATTTTAATTTTATCCACCCCGGAGGGAATTATGAGAAAGACGTAAAACGAGAAGAGTGACCAACAAGCTTTGAATGAGATAACTTTTTCAATATTCGGTTTGTTTTAATAACTTTAACAATTAAAAGTTTTAAAGAATTTTAAAAGATTCAACTTACATAAAGTCTTTTTGGGTATTAATAAAATATTCTTATAAGATCAAGTAACATTAAACTGACGCTATAATTTAAATTTATTTCATTTTATTTTTATTCACTGGTTTTTAAAATTTAGTCAGTTTATTGCATTTTAAATGAAACAGAATTAAACATTTATAGCAAAAAAGAACTTCTGTTATCTCCACTAACTGTAAGGGAGGTGATCATTTTCAAAATTCCTTCAGTCAAAACAGCCCAGTGCAAAAGTAACTAGGCAGAATATTTTGTAGTATGAATCAAAGCACAAAGATTTGTACATTTTTTTCTAACTGCATATGACAATTATGCATGAAAATAAGTAGATTTACAACTAAAATTGTTTTTTTTTTTTTTTTTAATTATTACACTTTTAATTTTATAAAAAAAAAAAAAAGAAGAAGAAGAAGAAGAGAGAAAAAATGAAATTAAAGCAATTTTATAATGCTAATTATATGCTACATTTTAATGTAAACGACCTATATTAATTCGAAATATATTCGCCAAATTAAATTTTGTTTCCATATACATATCAAATTATTTTTTATTTTTTACTTGCTCATATTGAGCACAACAGAATTTGAAATTTTCTAAAATAACTAAATCTTAAATTCGAAATATTACAAAAATTGTAAGAAGGCAATCAAATTAATTTCTGTTTCACCTCATATAAAGATTTCCATTTTCTTTTGATTCTAAATAAATTGGTATTTTATGAAATATTATTTACCATGTGACCGATTCAACAAAAAACGGGACAATTTTCCATCCTCCGCAGATAACTATATCATTATCAGACAACTGCTTTAAAAATAAAAGACAGAATATTCTTAATACCAGAAGACACTCTCAGACATCTTTCCAAGGCTTCCACATATAGAAAGCAATCGCTATTAATAGAATATGGAAAATAGGTACCAAACAGTCGAATAATAATAAAATCAAACGCTTATGAATCAATTAATGATTTAAAAATATTGTAATAAGTAAAATTAAAATAATAGATTCTTGAATAATCTGAAAATGAACTTAACATTCTAGAAATTTGCCACCCGTAATTGGTATTACAAATCAAGTTAACTCTGATTATTATATTTTAATTTTTAAGGAAGGGAGTTCCGTAACAGTAGAAAATTAAAAATAGAAAAATAAAAGAGGTTAACAGAGTTTAAGTTTATATTTTACAGGTTTCTTTCTTTCTCTCTCTCTCTCTCTTTTTTTTTTTAAATTTCGAGGAAAGTATGAGTATTACTTTTTGTGGACATAAACATCTATAAAGCAGGGGTTGTACATTCCCACATTTTTTAATACACGCTCCGGAATGAAAAATTTTCGACATTTTAGCTACCACTATTTTCATACAGAAATCTTTATAGTAATGTATCGTTATTAAATAGGATAGAGACTACTGTATAGAAATAGTGGTAGCAAACATTTCTCGTTCTTGAATGTGTCCTGAAAAATAGGCTGTGAGAACGACCCCTGCTTTAAATACATGTACATAATTTTATGTACATATCCTCTTGTAATGCAGTTATCTTTTTTTTTTTTTTTTTTTTTTTTATACTGAAGGATAAAGCTAAGTTTTTATGTTCTTCTGGAATATGATTATCTGTTTCACAAAACTTCACTTAAAGTTCAAAACATACACCATCACATCATATTTTAAAATTAAATAAAAGTTAAGTAAAAAATCATTTTTTAAAGTAAGAAGCTTTTTATTGTGAAGCCCTAAAAAGCATAAAATAAAATGTATTCTGGCAAAGACATGCTACAAAGAAATGAAAGTTTCAACACTAAGAAAATTTTAGAGAAAAATATAGGTACTTTCCTTTTGCAAGAGATGAAAGTTTTTTAATGTTCAAAATATTTTAAAAAGCTTTCGAGACCAATTTTCTTAGTTATTAGATTTTGTAAAATCATTCATTAGGCCAGAAATCTCAAATGTCTCTTGCAAAAGAAAGTACCTATATTTTTCTCTAAAATTTTCTTAGTGTTGAAACTTTCATTTCTTTGTAGCATGTCTTTGCCAGAATACATTTTATTTTATGCTTTTTAGGGCTTCACAATAAAAGCTTCTTACTTTAAAAAAATGATTTTTTACTTAACTTTTATTTTGTGCATTTTAGTTACAAAAAAGGAAAAAGCTTCTTAAGAAAACTAATTAATATTTCTTAGGATATTTTGTAGACAACGAAAGATTTTCGTTTATTAATTGACATTTTTTTTTCTATTATTTATCTGCAAAAAAAGTACAATATCGTCTTTCGAGGACCGAATCTGGGACCATCGCGTTATCAGCATGACGCTCTAAACAAAAGTCTAAGAACTGTCAAGAAAAATCATAGAACATTCTAGAAAAATCTAACAAATACTTATACAGAAGAAATATTGTTCTCGAATGCTTTTTAAAATATTTGAAATATTTAAAAAAATTTTATGTTTTGCAAAAGTGAAATATCTATATTTTTCTTTAAAATTTTCTTGTTGTTGAAACTTTTATGATTTTATAGCATGTCTCTGCAAGAATAGATTTTAATTTTAGGCTTGTTAGGGCTTCACAATAATAAAAAAAACTTTCAGTGTTATTTTTATTTACATATTTACTTACTTATATTTTTATTTAATTATTTATTTTTATTTTTACTGAAATTTTTATTTTGTGCGTTTAGTAACTCAAAATGAAGTTTCTTTAAAAAACTATCAAAATTTCTTAGGACACTGTGTAGGCAACGAATGATTTTCTTTTATCAATTGACATAGTTTCTATTAATTATCTGCAAAAAAGTAACACATCGGCTTGCGAGGATCGAACCCACGAGCATCACGTTATCACCATGACGCTCTAACTAAATGCGCTAACAAGCGACGAAAAAGGTTGTTTAAATTTACGTTAAAGTGGAGGCGCCTTCTTTTTCAGAATGACACAAAGACACGATGATAAAAATCCAATTTCAATAAAAAGCTTCTAAAAGAATATATATATATATATATAACTTTATATTTTGTGTTTTTTAGTATCTAAAAAAAGACTTTTCAAAAATTCTTAGAATACTGTGTAGACAATAAAAAATTTTCTTTTATCAATTGGCATATTTTCTATTACACATTTCATCTGTAAAATTTAGCACATCGATCCTTCGGGGATGGAACTCACCACCATCGTATTAGCAGCTTGACGCTCTAACCAACTGAGCCAACGAGTGACTATAAAGACTGCTGATATTTACTTTAAAGTTGAGGGGCCTTATTTATTAGCGTGACATGAAGACGCGATAACAAAATACAATTTCAATAAAAAGCTTCTAAAAAGTGTTTATTTATTTATTTATTTTTATTTAAATTTTTATTTTATGCTTTTTAGTTACAAGATAAAAAGCTATTTAAATGAAATCTTCAAACATTATTAGGATACTGTGTACACAACGAAATATTTTCTTTTATCAATTGACACTTTTTCTATTAATTATTTGCAAAAAATAACACCTCGGCCCGGCGAGTATCGAACACACGACTCTCGCACTGTCAACATGACGCTGTAATCAGCTGATTTATTAAAAGATACAATGAGTTGCTTAATTTTATATATATATATATATATATATATATACAGTCGGTAACAAAAGTGTCCGAACACTAGCGAAAATTCCTATGTAAAAAAAGTACACTTCATACGGTTTTGTTAAATAAATCCTTGTCGAATCCTGTTCTTAGTCAGTGTAAGAACATGATTCGATAAGGATTTATTTAACAAAACCGTATAAAGTGTACATTTTTTACACAGGAATTTTTGCTAGTGTTCGGACACTTTTGTTACCGACTGTATATATATATATATATATATATATATATATATATATATGTAATGGAAGCGTCTTGTTTTTTTAACGTGACAAAAAGCCGATGACAAATCCAATTTCATATAATAGTAATATATAATATACATATATACATTTAAAGCTTCTAAAAATATTTTTTATGCATTTTTTACTTAAAACATTTTATTTTGTGCTTTTTTAATATCTAAATTGTTTTGTGTTTTCCCAATATCTAAATAAATAAATAAATAAAAAATGCTTCTTAAAAAAACTCCTCAAAAAATTCTTAGTGTAAGCAACGAAAAATTTTCTTGTATCAGTTGACACCTTTTCTACTAATTATCTGCAAAAATTAACACGCTGGACCTTCTGGGGACCGAACTCATGACCACCGTGCTACTAACGGGACGCTCTTATCAACTGAGCCACAAAACGACAAACGAAATAGCTTATATTTACTTTAAAATGAAGGCGCCTTGTTTACTAGCGTGACACGAAGACACGATGACCAAGTCAATTTCAATTAAAAACCTTCTAACTAATAAAAATAAAAATAAAAATAAAATAAATAAATAAATAACAAATTTTTCTTGAAGCACATTTTAACATAGCATTGAGTCCCCGAGATAATTTTTATTTTATTATTATTATCATTTATTTTTATTTTTATTTTATTATTTTACTGTACATTTTTATTATTTTTTATTAGTTATGTGGTATATAAAATAAGGGACTGGTGTAAATAGTGCTTTCCAATAATTCTACAGAAACTATATATATATATATATACAGTACCCGCCGCTTTATAAAATCACTGGTTAATAAAATCAGCCGCTTAATCTGATCAAATTGCTGTGTCCGGAATCAAATCAACAGAAACCGCCGCTTAATAAAATCAGCATCGCCGGTTAATAAACTCAAAAGAAAATCTCTTTAACAGTAAAAATAATTATGTATGTAAGCTAAACAGCGAATTATATTTTCTCACCGGATTTTTGAAATGAAAAGAAGAAACAAAACATAGCGAGCCATCACATTATTATTCTTTGTCAAAAAATCTTAGGCCTCAAAAGAAAAAAAAAAAAAAAAAGAAGAAGAAGAAGAAGAAGAACATGCCCCGCCATGTGTTTTAGTTATGAATTCGCCAAATGATTGGCCAATGAGTATTTTTTTCTGTCTTTAAATATTCAAATATAGTTTCTAGTTCTTATTTTGAAGCACCTTAGCTGCAAGATATGCAAGCGATTTTTTTTTTTTTTTTTTTTTTTAAAGGTAAAGCGTAAAAGTTTGGTAAGGTATGATCGTTTTCTTCTAATGTATAGTCAAAGGAAGGCGGCATCGACGATTGAAATTTCTCAATTTGCTTCATGTAAACATAAGAATAAAGATGATATTAGTGCTTAAATTGTACCAAACGGAAGAGTGAACCGCAAGCGAAAATGAATAGGAAAAGTCATCAACGCAGCACTTCTAGATAAGTACAAGAATGCCAGGTCATAGAAAATGTCCATCTTTTACGTAATTTTGTCCTTAAAAGATGAAAATTTTACATGAATGATAAGTAACGAAAACTCCATTCTTACGGATGGCTAGTTGATTGATGGAAGGGCGAAGAAGAATTTATTTCCATATTTAGATAACGAACACTCTTTTATTGAGTTCGGGCATGTTCGCCGGATATAAAAATCAGCCGCTTAATATAATCATTTTGATGAAAACAAACGTGATTATATAAAGCGGCGGCTACTGTATATATATATATATATATATATTTGGTTGCCTATAAGTTTATTATCACATATAATATATTATCGAATATATCACATATATCAAAGTTTATTATCGCATATAATAAAATAAATATTATATTATTGATATAATAGATAGTACAATAATGGCAGAAAATATCGATTCTTTTCTAAATGGTATATTTAAATTTAAAGTTGCGTTTGATTTTTGTCACAAAATTAAAAAATAGTACAATAATTATTATGGAACCTAGGGACAAATTCTGTTCTAAGTATCAGAAAAAAAGTGACTTCAAAAGATAGCACAAGTCGTCATTTCTGACGCGATATTTTTCACGGGAAAGAAGCAACACATCTAAAGAACATCACCGCCAAATAGTGGGTGCATGCAAATTAAATTCCCAGGGAGAAGAAACAACACTGATGGTTGTACCTGATTGGCTTATCAGTAGGGATGAAACGGATAGTGATTTTGCCGGATATCGGATATCTGGAGCTCTTTTACCTGCCGGATACGGATATCCGGCATTAGTTTTGTTTTTATCGTGTTAATATTTATTTTATTTTCTTTATTTTAAAACAATAAAATATAAACATACTTCACATACCATTCTTTTAAAAACATTTTAAATATAATTTACTTAAACATATTTATTTAATATTCTATTTATTTGTGCCCGATATGCACCAAAATTGAATCAACATAATGATTTATAAAAATGGCCCTCTCACATAAATTTTGTGCAATTATACACAAACGAATTTGAGATAAAACTTCCCCATTCACAGGAAAATTGCAGCATAATTCCATTACCTATCGATCTATATGCACTGAATTTAAATAAACATAATGTTTCATAATGGCCCTGTGACATACTAAGTTTTTTTAATTATGCACAATAGAAATTGAGATATAGTCTTCCTGTAAATGGGAGAAATCACAGCATAGCAACGCCACCTGTTGAATGTTTTAAACCAAAAGTTTATGGGTAATTTTGTTTTCTGTTAAGGTGCAACTATATATACATTTATATGAAATTTTGTGCATTAGTCCTTGTGCTAGAGCTGTTACACAAAATTTTTGTCAGGCAGACATTTTCGAAACATGGTCAAATTGTGTTCTGGTTCCCTCAAAATGCGTAAATCCACCAAAAACAGGAAGTTGAAAATTTTTACGAATCCAATGCTTTCTTCTATTTAATATAAGAAAATAATAATTAAAAACAAATTTATATACATTTTTTCTTTGTATACTTTTTACACACTTTATATTTTTATATTCTGTACAGATAAGAAAGAAAATTTTAGATTATTTATTAAAATTCTTTAATTAAGTCTTAACATAATTAAGACTTAATTAAAGAATTAAGAGAAATTAAGAACATTATTAAGTTTTTCTAACGTACAAAATCAAAAACTTAAAATAATTAAAAACAAACTTTTTTTTTCTCTTCTTTAACAATCTATAAGTGCAAGTACAGACTTTCTGAAAATTTAAATATGTGCTTTTATTTGAAATAATTTTAATTTTTGGGTTGGTTGGTTGGGTTTTAATTCGCACTAATGCTGCGCAGATGGGCAATTGGCGACGGTCTGGGACACACCCTTAGAGGTGGTCCGGAGACATGCCATCACAATTTTGATCCTCCATGGAAGGGATGGCACTCCCGCTTCGGTGACCCCCAGAGGTATAATTTTTGATGGGAACATGGAGGACATTGCGGCCACGACAGATTTTACGTGCACCAGCCAGTGTACACGACGGTCTTTGGCCGGCTCGAGTACCGAACCCGCAATCTTCCGATTACGAGGCCGGCGCTCTACCGACTGGGCTACCGCGGCCCTTTTAATTTTTGGGAATATATCTATGCAACGCAAAGGAAAATTCTAAATCCGGATGTTTTAGCAAGATATTCCATTAAAAGTGCAAATTTATATAAATTGCAGTAAAAAAAAAAAAAAAAAAAAAAAAAAAAAAAAAAAAATCCAAATCAAATAGATAGATGGCACAGACAATGCCAGGGAGTCTGCTAGTATAAATATATGGTCGCAAAAACAACTTTCTTGTGTATGGAAAAGTGGGTTGTAAATAAACAGACGGGTTCTAATCAATAAATGCACCTTATTTTATTTACTCTCGAAACAAACTAATAAAACTTTTACGTATTAAACAAAAATCATGAAAACAGAGTCATATGTACAGAGAGCATGAATATCATTTGTTCAGGAACAGCAATCAACAACTCTTTTTATAGTTATGAGGAAGATTAGGGGGAATGTTATAGATTATTCTGGAAAATCCCAGATAATTCTTTACAAAATTAAAATAGGGCTTCTATATTTCTTAGACCTGAAGCTGCTTTTGGCTAAATTTGTTTGCTAAAGTGGCAAAATTCAAATTTCGCAGGAGAAAACTTTATTTTTCTTTATTTTTTTCTGTCTTTCTTTCTTTTTTTTTTTTTTTTTTTTTACAAACTACAACTGATCTTAAAAAAAAAAAAAATTAGGCAAAATTTTCATCTGAGTGAAGTTTAAGCTTGAATTTTCTCCTTCGGATATCCGACTTGAAATTGCCGGATATCTGTATCCGGAATGCTGATATCCGGTATCCCGCCGGATATTTAAAATTCGGCCGGATAGGCCGGATGCCGGATAGTTAACGGATATCCGTTTCATCCCTACTTATCAGGTCCTGGAAAAATCTAATCAAAGCAAAAACTGTTTTTCAAAAGCGGCATATCTTCAATACTGGATTAATATTGTGATACCATTATTCGAAACGATTTCGTATAGCTGCAATGGATTACACGTATAGGATTGACCGATACGCATCAAAAGTATGGTCAAACAAATTGAAATGCACATGAAGCACGAATATTGTACCATGAGCAATTTCCGATACATGGCTTTCCAAACCATCGTACTTTCGTCATTGTTAATCGAAAACTTCGATAAGTCAGCTTGTGTGCAATCTCAAATACAGATATGGGATATGAACGAAATATGCGGACATCGGAAGTGGAAGAGCTTCAATTAGGCAGATTTGGGATGACTCTTTCTACAAGTACTCGAGCGATGGTTGCCGATATTGGCACATGACACAATATGCTGTGATGGATTCTACATAAGGAACACATGTGGTCCTCTCATGTGCAAAGTGTTCAGTGCTTAAACACTGGTGGCCACATGTGACAGATAGATTTTGTAAGGTGGATGCTCCTGTTAAAAAAGAACAAATCATCCAGTCTTAACTAATTACACTGCGCTGCAAAAAAAAAAAAAAAAAAAAAAAAAAAATTCAAGCCCCGATACCATTTTTGCTGATTCTTATGTAAAATGACCTCCTGAATCCGAATAGGACTCCCATTTTCTCCAGTCTCTCACCGTTTTCTCGGGACACCACCCCCTCCCCCAATTTTTATCACTGTTCGGTAATTTTATGGCCATGAATTTGATTTGGAGAATAAAAAAAAATAATTTAACACTTAAGAGCAAAAATATATAATGTTTAATAAATAACATAAATAATTGATTAAAAAAGAATACAAGAAATGTTAATAATTTCAGTGGCAAATCCCCCCCCCCCGCGCAAATTTTCCCCTTGCCGCAAATGTTCATGTTTCAAAATTTTCCAACGCTGCAGCCCCTCAGAAGATACTTAACGGTAACAGTTAAAATATTCCTCCCTTCCCCCCCGCCCCCCCCCAAAAAAAATCAAATTTATAGCCATAACATTACTGAAAATTGACAAAAATAGGGGACCGTCCATAAAAAAACGGTGGGTGATACGGCAAAATGGGCATCATATTCGGATTCAGGAGGTCATTTTACGTAAGAATTTGCAAAAATGGTGTTGGGGGCAATTTCATGCAGAGCAGTGTACAATTCGTTTACCAAAAGGGAGGCATTTTCAACATTTGGAATAAATACGTAAGGGCAAACCCGCATTCATCTTCCATACATGAAAAAGACGAGATTTTTCTTTAATATGTAGGTAGGTAATGTTAGTGATTGACTGATTGGCCCTTACCTTTTGCCAGATCGTTTGGCAGACGTAGAGTACCGTGTCTTTCTGGAGCAAATGCTTCCTGGTTTATTCGGGGGATTTTTTTTTTTTTTCTTCTTTCTTTCTTTAAGATTAAGGTAATATTGAATTTAGGAGATAAAAAAGCGCGTGGAAAATGAAATAAAGTAGAACGAGATAATTTAATTTAATTTAATTTATAGAAGTGTCACTGACATAAGAAAAACTACTTTGGCTATATATATATATATATATATATATATATATATATATATATATATATATATTAATAATAAACAAAACAAAACGAATCATGTTTTACCTGGAAACATTTTAAGATGAATTCTGAATTGGATGTTATATTAATATTTTAGAGGAACAGATAAGCCCACCTTGTATTACCTAAATAAGGAGGTTTATGGAAGCCTGGTCTGACAACATCCAAACCAGGATTTTGTTTATTTTTTAAACTGACAAATTCTTACGATTCACCTTTACCGATGACGGATAATTTTGTAAAACATGTAATAACTATAGTGACTGTTATTGCTAAGGATAGTAACATGGTTAAAGAATGCATTTATATGGAAGAATTGACTAACATAAAGCCCTGTCGTACTAAATTAAGTTAAATTTTGTTAATTTTTTATATATATACTTCAGAACTAGAATATTGTGGCCACCACATGACTTTCTTCTATATTTTCCTATGCAAATTCACTCAGCAATAAATAATTTATTAAAATCATTATTTAATAAAATTATCTTCCATGATAATGCAGTACGATTTCCATATTAGAGAAGTAGTATAACACTAAAGATCCAAAAAAAGTTCATTTTATTCTCGATATTACATTTTTTTTTTTTTTTTTATGAAAAAAAATCGATAACTTTATTTTAAACAGCGCGGATCGATGGTTCAACCATTCATTTTAAAGATACTGGCGAGTTCTTTTGAAAGATACCCATCATGAAAATTTATTCCCCTCGAGGGGTGACTTCCGGGGGAGGCGATGTTCCTACATATACAATTTTTTTCCCCAGTAGACTATCTGTATTATAAATAATTCTTGTAAATTTGATAATGATTATTAAAAAATAATTCTCTTTATGCACATCTATACAAAATTTTGTCCTATACCCCCATGTTAAAAATTTAGAAAAAGCGGGAGGGCAACGCAACCTCTAAAACAATTTTTACCAAAAGTCGATAGGGACTAATTTATGTCAAGGTGTAGTGTAACTGCACACCAATTTGTATGAAATTCTGTGCAGTAGTTCCTGAGATATAGTTGCCACAAAATTTTGTCACACACACACACATACAGACATTTTCTAAATATGGTCAAATATTGTTCTACAGCTCTCAAAACGTGTAAATCCATCAAAAACCCGAGGTCGAAAATTTTTACGAATCCAATACTTTCTTCTATTGAATATAGAATAAAGTAAAAAAATGGCCCTTTTTTTTTAACCAATCTACTCTAAATAAATATGAATTACTCACCTAAATAATTTTTATTACTAAAAAATAATAACGAAGGTCAGTAGAAAAGATCCAGATGACCAACATTAGAAATTTTCCAAATTCCCTGACTTTTTGATTAGGTACTACGTTTCACCATTTTCCCTGACTTTTCCTTGACTTACGCTGTTTTTTCCCCAAAATAATTTCCCAAAATTAGCGAATAATTTAGCAATTTTTAATAACGAACTTTCAAATATGGCCTATTTCCACAACTTTTGTCAAAATTCCCTAACTGTAACTTTACATGAAATTCCCTGACTTTTCCAGACTCACTTAAATTCCCTGACTTTTCCATAATTCCCTGACTTTCCCTGACTAGTGGCCACCCTGAGATCTTGAGATATAGTCACGAGCAAAGTTAACTTCTACTGACACAATCTTTTAATGCAAACAGACGGGATCAGTCTTATTTCTAATCTCGTTTATCTCATAAATTATACATTTGAAATGTTTTATAACTATATACCTTTTAAATCATCCTAGATTTATTTTGTTCAATAAATTTAGAATTTTCACCTAATATATCAAATATGCAAGACTTCCATTATGACAACATGCTGTAAAAAAAAGTATTTTATTATTATTATATTATTATTATAATATTATTATTATTATTAAGATATTTTTTATTTTGCATAATAATGGTATACTTTTTAGGTACTAGTACACCTTTCTAGTACTAGCACACGTTTTTGGTACTAGTACACTTTAACGGTATTAGTTTTTCCTCACCCTCTCCCTTTGTATCTTAATCTCAAAACACGCAGAATAAAATAAGAATTAAAATAACGTAGTAATGTTTATTGATTGAGTTTTATTTCCACAAAAATGGCACAATTGTTATAAGATGTTAAACTATATGTGTATTCTTTGTTAAATATGTGTCTGTTTTTATCATCGGAAACACTACAACATTTTAAAATCAGGACCCAATATAAATAAGATTAATGAAATTTTAATTTAAAAAAATATTTTACTTCTTTTGGAAAAGAGTTAATACAGTTTATGACAGCACTATTTTTATTTATTTATTTATTTATTTTCCATTCGTTGGTAATATAAGTGGCTTATATAACATTTTATTAACGGTTGTATATCCCGATACTTGACCATACTTTTGATTTGCTCAAAAATAGTCGGTAATCAGAATATATTTATTTAAACGTTTAAATTATTCAATTGAAAAAAAAAAAAATCTTTTGAATATTACGACAGGGAAGCAGGCAAAGCCCTGCTAGTAATAATAATAATGGCTAATTTGAAATGTACTATATGGGAAAAAAAAAAAAAAAAAAAAAATCAAAATGAAACCTGATTTTTAGTGTGTTCCAAATTTTCAAAACGTAGAATGCTTCACTTTTGGTTTTAAAATAAACTTTTTCAAACTATTTTCGCTGTAATCTGTACAAAAATTGTATAGATTTATTAAGCATTTCCTATTTATATAACTTATCTTTCTGCTGTTTATTTTCTATCACTCTGCACTTTGGGAACTTTTCATCATCGGCAAAGGCAATATATAATAAAATCATTATGTCATATAATTTTTAATCAATATGACGTAACTGAAAAGAAAAATGTTTACATATTTTTAAGTTGATGTAATAAATCTTACTAAAAAACATACAAAACATAACTTTATTTTCGTTAGTTTGATATCAAACATTTAAAAATATATTATTATTATTATAAGAAAGCACCACAGAGTCGGAGTGTAAAAGTAATAAGTACAAAACTTTGAATAAACACAATAAAATGCAAGAACTCACGACAATTGTTTGGGGTCGAAAGAAAATACGACCCTTCGTCAGTCGAAGAAAGTAGGCACGAGTGCTGCAATGCAAACAAAGCGGCAACCGTGCGTTATTATTCATTCATTCATTTATTTATATTGAATTTTTTCCCCCTCGGCAGAACGTTTTAAAAATTGGTTGTATATTTCTTAAAATTATAAATCTTAAAAAAAAAAAATGTCCTAAAGGATTTCTTCACTAAAATTTTATTTCAAAAACTTTAAATTTTATTCCATATTTTTAATGCCTAATTAAAGAGAAAAAGAAAGAGAGAGGGAGAGAGCAATCTATCATAAGTAATAAAATTTTAATGTTACTAATGCTTCCAAAATGTAACAATTAGAAATTACAATGCACATTACTTTTACCAGTTAGATAATTGAAAAACTCCCTATGGCATTGAACAGTTTTACGTGTGTGCATTTAGGCTATGATAGAAAAATCCAGTAGCTGACAAAAAAAAATAAAAAATAAATAAATAAATAAATAAATAAATAAAAAATCAGTTCATTATCCGTGTTAATAATGATAATGAAATCATCGTCGCCTGCTCATGGATTTTCCCTAATAATAAAGATACCGTCCACCTTGCCTTGAACTTTCGCCGCAGGAACTAATTGTTGTGGACCTTGGGCATATCTATTAAGTACTTTTGTTTCAGGTTCTTCTTTGTTTGGATAGGGAGTTACATCGTGTAAGGGACCGCTGAGAAGGAAAAACCCACATTACTTAGAACGATTCGAGCAATTAAAATAATTAGAAAAGAATGCAGGTGAAGCAATATCTCAGGTTTTGATTTATGTGGTATTTTTTTTTTCTGTTTCGTTAAACTAGTTACAGTGTTATTAACGGTATTTATATGTTACTTCTTTTCTTTTTTATATTTCATTAGGTTTTCTTCGGATATTCTTTTTTTTTTTATACACTTAAGATGATGAGTAAGTTTAAGTGCTCAATTTAAGTGCGGAGCACTTTCAAAAGCTGATTTTCGATGTTGCCTAAGGATTATATAGTTTTTCGAAAAGTGTCGTTATTGCATTATACATTTTTCGGCTGAAATGACTTTTACTACACATGTGACCACCACTCAATCTGTAAATTGTATTAAAAGAAAAAAAAAAAAAGAAATCGGTTACATTATCCTTTATTTTAGATTCTTGTTTAAAATATTTTATTTATTAGGACTGAGGACTATTAGTCTCAATTTGGGATTTTTGCGGAGTCATTTTTCGATAGTTGGACATTTATCGAAATCTAAAATTTATCGAAAATATAATTGAATAATTTGAAAGCGATGTTATAATTTGAAAAAAAAAAAAAAAAAAAAAAAACTAATATGGCTCCGTCCTAAACTAAATTCTGCTTTTGCCAGAATTTCATCAAAATCATTATTTATTATTACTATTATTATTATTATTTGGAAAGAAAAAGGAAAGAAAAGAAAATTAATAATAATCAGTATCGAAAGAAACGCTATCGAAAAAGTTTTTTTTAAATAATTTTCATTTAGGAAATAAAAAGTGCGCGAGCAAAATGAAATAAAAATAAGTAAAAAAATGAATTTAAAGATTTAATTTTTATATAAAACATGATCGCGTGCTATCTTAAAAAGTAGATGTGTGGTGCGTGTGGCATCTATAAAAATTGTTTTAAGAAATGAAATAGAATAAAGAAAGCAACTATGTTGGTTGTATTTTGTTATATAGTTTGAATTTTTGAATTTTATAGAAGTAATACCTACCGTAGGAATAATTTCTTATGTTAAAATTATAGGGAATTTTTATGCGAGCACAAGCGATGCCACTTTTTATTTATTTTTATTTTTATTCTTTTCATATTTTAATTGTTTTGAACATGATATAAATATTAATTGCCCTCTTAAAAATTTCAACAGAAAAATTACTGGAATCAATTATCATATAAAATTACAGAAAAAAAATAAACGGAGATGTTGATGATCTATGTTATATAGGCATTTTAATGACTAGTATTAATTTAATTAACTATTGGCGAGAATATATTTGGGAGTTAGAATACTTTTATTAAAGTAGAAGCCTTCATTTTTAATTTTTATTAAGAAAATTAAATAAATAAAATAAATAAAAATGCAGAATAAAGATTGACGATATCGATTATTTACTCTTAACTAAGAATTCTTGTAAATTTACAGAAACTCTGTCTAAATATTTCAGTAAATTTACAGAATTTTTTTACGATGTGTATTATGTGAAATGCATAAAATCTCTAATTTCTTTAAATGGACGTTCAAAAGAGTTTGTATATATTACTGTCTATCAATGGTGACTGCCAGCAGACTATTTTTAATTGTGTTGAATGTTTCTAGAGAAGGTTAACCGTAACAAAGGCCACATTTTAAAAAATGAATACAAGCACATTCTCTCTTTCTTTTTTCTCTCTCACTCTCTCTGTGTGTCTCTTATACAATTTAAAAGATGAACATCCACCTGCACAGTGTTTTTAATATCTATATCGGTAAAAATGTACAGACAAATTGCTTTTTATTATTATTATTTTTTTTTAGTCATACTTAAGTATCGTACATACATTTAAGATTCATTTTTATGTTCTGTTACAATATACAAACTACACTGAAAAAAAAACAAATTACACTGAAAAAAAAATATATACCGCTTTCATCAAGAATGAATAAGTGGTCATTTTCTAAATCCCTCAACTAGAATAGATTTCCGAGCTATGCGCATAAGGCACGCCAATAAACTGAATAGACGAAATGATCGAGAATTTCTAGTCTACGCATTTCTAGATGATGAAACAATATTCTGAATCTTTTGTATTGCGAAAAATTCTCGCTTGATTTTTTAGAATTGGGTAATAAACCAAGATTGTAGTTGCTGCAACCCGCTCCTGTATTCACATTTATTTGCAGAGATTTTTAAATAACTTTGCCCTCGGTAATACAGGCAAACGCTCTAGAATTCTAATAGGGGTTTCTATAACTCGCTTTCAAAGGGGACTAGAGTAAATAAGGATGACATGGAACTATTTTTTCTAGAGCCACAATTTAGATTCTAGATGTTAGTTACAGATTTTTTTCTCAGTGTAAATAAATAAATTCTTGGTAGCCCTTTTGCGATCCGATTACACATTGCAGTGTAAAAAATCAAGGAAAGGACATCAAACGTGCATCCATAATGTAAATACAGAAAAAGATACCGGGAAGATTTATAAGAGGAATAAAGTCCGTAAAACATATAGGGCAGCTAGAAAGGAGCCGGTGCGCAAGGGCGTTTATTAATATCATCATGATGAGACACTTCGAAAATGAAATAGGAAAGCTAAAAGCTGAATTACTAAAAAAAAAAAAAGAAAAAGAAAAAAAGTCTATCCGGCTTTTTTGGAAAGGTAGGTTGATTTCATTTTTCTAATCAAGTAGCCGCCATTTTGTTTCAAAATGACGGCTACTACAAATTATTAATGGACTTATTAAAAATATAGATGTGGGCTATGTGTAGATGAGAGGAGGGTATTATGGAATACCATTTACATTTCTTAAAATAACTTTACTTGTTTTTAATAAAAATCCCCAAAATCATGATGAGTACATAGTGTAATTATTTGTAATGAATTGTCAATGAAAAAAAAAAAAAAAAAAAATTTTTTGTTGTTATAAAAAGTTTCTTTAAAAAAAAGTTACAAATGGAGGTTAATATGAAATAGTCGGGTAATATGGAATAGGTGGTTTAAGCTGTTTAAACCACAGAAAAACTAATTAGACTTCATAAAATCATCTTCGGAGAATTTTCTGTGACAGGAGTTACATTCGGCATCTTTATTTTCTGTTTCTTTAGTTGAATACATGAAGTCAATTTCAGATGATACTAGGAAATACCTAGTATTCCATAATACCCGACACGCCATCTTTAAAAATGATCTTTTAAATTGATGGACAAAATATTTTCAGCTAAAAACGACCAATGTATAACAAAATACAATTCTCTGAGCATACATTATGCTTAACATCAATGTTCAAATCACATGTGTATTAGTAAGTTTAAATGTTTGAAAACTTACCTGCAAAAACTTTTAAAAATCACAAAATATACTTTGTTCTATAGAGAATGGTACGACAGCAACAAGCGGTTGCTTCTTACTGTATTGCTTCATGGGAATCCTTCTTGAGTAATTCATAGTATTTTGAAGAGATAGCAGCACCAATCAGAGCCGAAACCTCGGTATTCCATATTTCCCGACTATTTCATAATACCCTCCTCTCCTCTATATGGAGTTTCAAACAAATCGGTTCGTAAGTACCTTTTCATGTGAATTTGAAATTTTCAAGTGGCCGGCACTTGAAAACAAGATGGCAGGCCTAATCGACAAACAAATATATCAAATGCATTTGTGAGATAAGTCTACTGTACAAATTTAGTTTGAATTACTTCAGAATTTCAAATGGTATCACGTTGACAAACTAAGTGGCAGCCACTTGGATCAAAATGGCGGAGCAAGTTGATCAGTGATCTAATCCAAAATATTTGTAAGATAAGTCCACTGTTCAACTTTGGTCCGAATAAATTAAGTATTTAAAAAGTTATTCAGTATTTCAAATTCTCAAGTGGCAGCGTTCAAGTAGCTGCAACTTGAAAAAAATTTCAGAGAAACTTGCTCACCGAAAATATTTGAATGATAAATCCATTTTTCAACTTTGGTTCGAATTAATTAAGTATTTCAAAAGTTATCGTGATAGCAAATTTTCATGTGGCTGTCACTTGGAAACAATATGACGAAGCGAATTGCCCAGCAAACTCATCCAAGATATTTGGAGCATAAGTTCACTGTCCAACTTTTGTTCGAATCAGTGCAGTATTTCAAAAGTTATTGTTATGACAAATTTTCATGTCGCAGTCCAAGTGGTTGCTACTTGGAAACAAAATGCCGGAGCAACTTGCCCAGCAAAATCATCCAATATATTTGTATGATAAATTTATTGTCCAACCTTGGTTAAAAATAATTCAGTATTTCAAAAATTATCGTGATAAGAAATTTTCGAGTGTCACCGTGATTTTAAGTGGCCACTACTTGGAAACAAAAAAGAGGAGTGAGATGGCCAGTGAACTTATCTGAGATATTTGAATGATAAATCCACTATCCAAATTTGATACAAATTGTTTCAGTAGTACAAAAGTTATAATGACAAATTTTCAATTGGTCGCCACTTGGACATAAGATGGCAGAACAAGTTACCATGCGAACTTATCCAAACTATTCGAACCGTAAGTTCACTATTCAACTTTGGTTTGAATCAGTTTGGTATTTTAAAAGTTATCGTGATAGCACATTTTCAAGTGGAAACCTGATTTCAAGTGGCCGCAGCTTGGCTACAAAATGTCGGAACAAGTTGCCCAGTGAACTCATCCAAGATATTTATATGATAAGTTCACTGCACAACTTTGGTTCGAATTGAATCAGAATTAAAAAGTTATTATGATTATAAATTTTCAATTGGTAGCCTGATTTTAAGTTGTCTCGCTTAGATTATAACATCCGCACTTGGTTAAAAATGGTGGATAAAGTTCATTAACAAACTTGGTTGAGACCTATATATAGTCTATGTATACATCAAAATTCAAGCAAATCCGGTCGTAAATGCACTTTTTATAAAGTGAATTTGAAAGTTTCAAGTGGCCTTCACTTGAAAAAAAAAATGGCCGAGCAACTTGATTAACAATCTCATTCATGATATTTATAAGATAAATTCGCTGTCCAAATTTGGTTCCATTTGGAGTATTATTTCGGAAGTTATCATGGTTTTAAATTTTCAAGTGGTAGCCTGATTTCAAGTGGCTCCGCTTAGCTTAAGATATCCACCACTTTGTTAAAAATAGTGATAAAGTTCATTAATAAATTTGGTTGAAACCCTTATATGGTCTATGTATACATCGAAATTCAAAGAAATTTGGAATACGCTATTTACAACGTGAATTTGAAATTTTCAAGTGGTCTCCACATAAAAACAAAATGGTGGATCAATTTGGTTAACAAATTCATCCAAGATATTTATAAGATAAGTACACTGTCCAAATTTGGTTCGATTTGAAGTGGTATTTTCGGAAGTTATCGTGATGCGAAATTTTCAAGTGGTAACCTGATTTCAAGTGGCCCCGTTTAGTTTAAGATATTCGTCACTTCATTAAGAATGGCGAATAAAGTTCATTAATAAACTTGGTTGAGGTCCCTAAGTGGTCTATATTTACATCAAAATTCAAGCAATTCCGGTCTTATGCTTTTTACAATGTGGATATGAAATTTTCAAGTGGCCGCCACTTGAAACCAGAAAGGCGGAGAAACTTAGTTAACGAACTCATCCAATATATTTATAAGATAAATTCGCTGTCCAAATTTGGTTCGATTTAGAGTATTATTTCGGGAGTTACCGTGATGACAAAATTTTCATTATATGTGTATATACAGGGTGTTCCAAAAGTCCTTCCCCCCCTCCTAACTCGAAAATGAGTTGGAATTATGAAAAATAGCGAAACGCGTGTTCAATGAATTCGAAAGGGACCTCTTCTGGTGTAAAATGTTTGGACCCGGGGGTACAAGGGAGGCTGCTAAGGAGAGCAACTTTAAAATTTCAAATGGGAAGGTATGTCTTGTGACACATCCCTGGAAACATACCTTCAAAAAAATGAATTTGATATAAATAGTTTCGCTCTACGATGATTATTAAAGGAGATACTTGAGTTTTTAGACTTTTGAAATATGAATTTTATACTTATGTATCCCCTTTAATAATCATTGCAGTACAAAACTATTTACATCAAATTAACTGTCTTGAAGAGGCGTTTCCAGGGATGCATCACAAGACATACTTTCCCGTTTGAAATTTTTAATTTGCCCTCCCTAGCGGCACTACTACTACCCCTTTGCCGGGATCCAAACATTTTTGGGCAAAGCATGTCTTGTGATACATTCCTGGAAATGTCTCTTCAAGACAATGAATTTGATATAAACAGTTTTGTCCTGCAATGGTTATTTAAGGGATCACATAAGTATAAAATTCACATTTCAAAAGTCTAAAAACTCATGTATCTCCCTTAATAATCATCGTAGGGCAAAACTATTTATAACAAAGTCATTGTTTTGAAGAGACGTTTCCAGGGATGTACCACAAGACATACCTTCCTATTTGAAATTTTAAACTCGCCCTCCTTAGCGGCCCCTCCTTCCACCGTGTCCAAATTCTTTACACCAGAATAAGTCCCTCTTGAATTCATTGAACACGTGTTTCGCCATTTTTCTCAATTCCGACTCATTTTCGAGTTAGAAGGGGGGGGGGGTAACTTTTGGAACACCCTCTCTCTCTATATATATATAAACAAAATGATGGCAATAGGTCGATTTCTAAAGAAATCAACCTCAAAGACGTCATTTTCATTTTTTTTTTTTTTTTTTTTAAATTATTATTAGCATGCATTAGAATTTCCTTTAAGTTTTATTGAGTAAAAAAATATCGTTTACATTTAAAAAGTATAATTTTCTTGGAACCAAACTGTGTATTGATAAATGCCCGATTGATATTTTGAATTTTGAACATTCAGACACATCTTCAAACAATTTTATTTTATAAATTATTTTCTAATTGTTAAATAGCAAATTAGATATATCTGTGTTTACAATTTGTAATTTCAAATATTTCAAATGTGACATGCAAAAAATTTCATTGAATTTTATCCATTTTCACGGCATTCTATTTCCAAGTCAACTAATTACAAAAATCAATAAAAACGCGCATATTGAAAAACCGAAATTGAAGCTGAAAAAATTATTTTTGAGTAAACATTTACAACATTAAAAAAAAAAAAAAAAAAAAAAAAGTAAGAAAATACCTATTCTATTATTTTCTTTTTCTTTCTTTCTTTTTTTTTTAACATGCTTTTATTAACTTGATATGATGTAACTATTAATGTATGTAAAGGAATCTTATAATTAAATTTTCAGCCACATCTAGTCGTCCGATGGACCTGAAATTTTCCACATGACTACATAGTCAATGACAATACTATACAAGTGTTTCCAGGCACCTATCCTTTCAGGGGCAAACAAAATATCTATATATATATGTAAAATTATATCGTTTATGACACAGGATTTGGCCGTATTTGTATAATGTCGAGTGGCAACAATTAATTTATTAATTTTTTTAAAGATTTAAAAATTTGTAATTGTTTTCTAAAACGTTTATTGGTTCACATTTCAATAAAAGCGTGTTTTTTAGTTTTTTAAAAGGATAATTTTATTTCATTATATTTACAGAATTTGTATTTTATAATCATTTTTCGACATAATTCATACACACTTCTCACAATCGTTTCCGCATTTCCTATTATATAAATGTAATATTTCACTCATCAGTAAATAATACACAACAATCAGGAACTTTAAATACTTAAAATAATAATTTTTTCGTATTTTAATGGTTTTATAAAGACTATTTCTTTTGGTTTATTTCCCCCAATACATAAAATGCCCTCGCATATTTTTAATATTACCATAAATAAATAATGGATTGGTATACATATTTAAGAAATAAACTTTTAAGTTAATTAATAAATCAATTAGTTAATTATTTTTAGTATTAACGCATTTAAAACTAAATTAGAAAAAAAAAATGATAGGAGGCTATTTAGTTTAGAAATTAACTGTAAAGTTGTGTAATTATTGAACAAAGCAGTTTTTCACTGAAATTATTAAAAAACTCGAAGATTTAATTTATTATCACTAATTATGAAACTGATTACAAATTGCAATTTCGCAAATGTATTAATATATATATATATATATAGCAATACAAAATTATCAGTGCAAAAATTTGAAATTTAAGGATGATTTAATTTCAGTATTAAAACAATTATTCAGATCATAAGCGAAGACGACCCAAATCAAACCAAAAAAGAAATAAAGTAAAATCGAAATGAATTATTGGAATTATATTAAAGTAAGTATTGTGATTTATTACTTACAAACTTTGAATAAACACAATAAAATGCAATAAACTCGCAACAATTGTTTCGGGTCGAAAAAACACACGATCCTTCATCAGGCGAATAAAGTAAGCACGAGTGCAGCAGTCAAAGCGGCGTGCGTTGCCGCTTTGACTGCTGCACTCGTGCTTACTTTATTCGCCTGATGAGGGGTCGTGCGTTTTTTCGACCCGAAACAATTGTTGCGAGTTTATTGCATTTTATTGTGTTTATTCAAAGTTTGTAAGTAATAATTTTTACAACGCCAGTTTTGTGGTGCTTTTTTATTAAAGTATTGTGATTATTTTCATACCTTTATTAAAATTCATAGGCCTATTTTTTCATACCCTATTTGAAAAAAATATTGGCTGCATTTATTTAATTATTTATTAATTAATTTCGATTCTTGTGGCATTTTATTATCTGTTTTGTTTTTGCCTGCTCCCTCTTCTGTTACAATACATACTATATATTAATATTATAAAGAGGGACAGTTTGTTTGTATATAGTGAGTAATCTCGGGAACCACTGAACGACTGAACCGATTAAGAAAAAAATAAAATAATAAAATAAATCATTAATTAAAAGATGCATTATTTTTCAATGCTTTAGGCTATAATTAACTTAGAAAAGAAATTAGTTCGAAATTTCAATATTTGAATTAAAAACCTCATAATAGCCATGAGTTAATTCATCAGTAAATATGAATCCTAGGTCAATTAAAAAAGAGAAAAAAATTATATATATATATATATATATTTTTTTTTTTTTTTCAGACCTAAAAAGAAATATATTTACATTTGAATAATAAAATTTATAATAAATCTTTGTGAAAAATTAAATTTGCACGGTAATATTGACGTCATGATGGCTTCAAATTATTAAATATTCCATGCTAAAGCTAAAAATGAAACAAAAGATGCATACACTAATAAATACAAAATACATACAAAAATCAATTTATTTATATATGAATAATGAAATTAGAATAGTCTTTCAAAAATTAAATTGCCGATTTTATAATAATTATTATAATAACAAATTAATCGCTATTCAAGTGCGTGTATATATATATATATTAATAGGGTCACAACAGTCATATATTTCTTTGAGACGGGCAAAATACTTCTCCACCATTTCCGCTAGAATACATTCATTTGCACAGTATGAAATACATAATCTATGGTTTATAAATACGTAAAGAACCAATATCTGGATCAAAGATAGGACTTAGGCACTAAATTAAATTCGGTTCTAGAAGCAATTTTTGTTATACTTTAAAATCAGCGTACAACCATTTCGAGTATTGTTTTATAGATTAAAAATATTGTATCGTCCAGTGCTCCCGGGTAAGTCGTTGCTGCAGGCTGTATGAATCCGGGTTCGGCATTGGCAACGGCGAAGACGGTGCGAGCTGATGATGCATTTTCGACGCTATCGAAAGCATTGGGAACCTTAACTGAGGTTCATGCGCAAAATCGTTTATTTTTGCAAGTGCGTCCGCGTAAGGTGGGCTGCAGGCAGTGGGTACCCGGCTCATCAGAGTGCGGGAGGGGAAGACATTGATGAATGCAAAATAGACCTCAATTGAGGTTTGTGCAAGTTCATTTCGTTTATCGCACAAGAGATGCGCTCGGTAATCCTCTGACGCAGGCGGTGGTGACCAGGAACCAGCATAATGACAGAAAAGACGCTGCCGAAGTCAGTGGGGATCCAAATCGACATTTTATTCAATATTCCTATTTTCAAGAACTATTAATAAATGCAGGAATTGAAAAATTGAAACTTATTATAAAACTGATACATTATAGTGACCAGCAACGCGAGCAAAGCCAGTTAGTATCTCAAGTATATGCATATATACATCTATGAAATTTTTTTTTAACATTTCACGGGAAGAAAGGAAATATCACATGAAGAAGTGGAAGATTTAATAAAAAATATAATCAAAATCGAAGAATGAAAGTATACATTAAACATTACTTCTTCGGGAGCAGAGATTGAATGATGTACGGTACGCAAATAATTGGTGGATTTTTGTATATCTGTAAGTTATATGGACAAAATTTTTATTGATATCACTGCCCAATTCACCCATACAGAATGAAACCAATTAAATATGAATGCAAGATAATTTTAATACAGAAATTTAATGAAAGATTAAAAAAAAAAAAAAAAAAAAAAAATAGAAAAAATTACTATATATAATTTTAATACTTCCATGCTCACAGTTCTTCTAGTTATCACAATTTGATAAACATTTTCCCATTGATTTTGGGTATTTATATTTTCAAAGATTATTATTCGTTCTAATTTCTTATTATCAATGTAAGATATCGGTCGTGCACTAACTAATGATATTTTGAAATTTATCTGTTCGCTATTTTTAAGACACCTAATAGATTTATTTTCGTTACAATAATATTTATGCCCGTTTGTCATAGTAATCAAATAAAAATTATATATAAAAAATATATAAAAGAGCAGAGTCAGTCTGTCTGTCTGTGTGTGTGTCTGTCCGCTATAGAAACCTAGGCCGTTTCACCGACCGGGACAAAATTCGGCACGGTTAATGTTTACGACCCCAGAAACACAACGCCGCAAGCGATTTTACAAAATTCGCCCCCCCAAGGGGGGGAAGGGGGGGCAAAACGTAATTTCACAAAATCCTTCATATCTCAAACAAAAAAACAGATATCCGTAAATTTTTTGCTTTAAAATATAGCTAATACAAATGTCTAAAAATCGGTTTCTGGAATTTTTGAAATTCGGTCCCCAAGGGGTGCGGGGGGGGGGGGGGGCAAAACGTGATTCCACATGCGTAAAACGTGATTTCGCATAATCCTATATATCTCAAACAAAGAAAATAGATACACGTGAAATTTTTGCTCTAAAATATGGCTAATGCAACTATCTAAAAACTAATTTCTGGAATTTTAGAAATTCAGCCCCCAGGTGGGGTCAGCAAGGGGGGGGGGGGGGCTATGGAGCAAAAACAAATAGAAATACAGTTAGGCCGTTCAAAATTGGTACAGATAGGTTTTAAAGTCCTACAAGTCGAATGGGGATATTTTCGATCGCGTAAAGTTATTAGAAGGGACGAGAAGGGGGAGGGGAGAGGGAGGGCAAAAAAATAAAAATAAAATTAGATCGTTCAAAATTGGTATATAGAGGTTTTCGATACTTACAAATCGATTGGGGATATTTTCGAATTTGTAAACTTATTAGGAGGGGCAGGAAGGGGGTGGGGCGGTAAGGGGGGGGCTATGGGCAAAAACAAATAGGAATACATTTAGGCCATTCAAAATTGGTACAGATAGGTTTTAGAGGCCTGCAAGTCGAATGGGGAATATTTTCGAAAGTGTAAAGTTATTAGAAGGGCCGGGAAGGGGGGAGGGCGGAGGGGCAAAAAAAAATAAAATAGAGTTAGATCATTCAAAATTGGTACATAGAGGTTTTCGATACCTACAAATCGATTGAGGATATTTTTGAATTTTTAAAATTATTGGGAGGGGCGGGAAGGGGGAGGGAGCGGAGGGGCAAAAAAAATAAAAATAGAGATAGATCGTTCAAAACTGGTGCATAGAGGTTTATGATACTTACAAATCGATTGCAGATATTTTCGAATTTGTAAAATTATTAGCATAGACGGGTGAGGGTGGGGCGAGGGGGGGAAAAATAGAAATAAGAGTTAGAACATTTTGGGAATTTTTTCCGAAGGCAGTGAGAACCCGGTGCGACATTTTTCCTAATCAGATTTTGTTTCTCTTTTTTTTTTTCACGTGATAAAAATTAATGCAATTCTGAGAATTCAGTAATTATAGTGATTCATTTAAAAATAGGGACCAGCGAAGCGGGCGTCGCCTGCATCGTTTATGAACGGGTAAGCCATTGGGGGACGGGTTAGCCATTGTCGCAGGCAGTAGGGCCAGGCACAGGAGGCTGCGAAGATGAACAAGTCGCTGCCGAAGGCAGCGGGAACACAAAGCGAGCTTTTAATCGATTTCAGTTTTTTTCCCATAAAGCAATATAAAAAAGAGGTTCCTTTAAATATAGTGACCAGCGAAGCTGGCAAAGCCTGCTAGTATATATATATTATTTTGTTATCTTATAATCACACACACACACACAAACAAAACAGCAAATTATAATTACTAATCGTACACTGCCTCTTATATTGAAATATTATTGGCCAGCAATTATTATAAATAAAATATCAAGCCTTATCTTAATATGTAGCTTATTTTAGGTTGTCGATCCCACTCTATTGTACTTCCATGTAATGTACAGTCATTTAAAAATAAGAAAAGAAAAATCCTTTCGCTGTAAATTAGCGTATAAACATGTGGCAGGTGCCGATAGATTGATAATAACATCTAGTTTTCAATGCAATACATATTTAAATTTTGCTTAGGGGGTCGTCTACATATTAAAACTTGCATCAGCTTCAATTTTTTGAATAGTAACTCCCATTTTTGTCTCCATGCTTAAATTCCTGAGGTCAAAGAGATTCGGAAAAAGATGTAGTTTATATACTTTAAATTAATTCTTAATAGAGTCGCAAGAGAAAATGTGTTAGGAATAATTTCCTATATTTATAAAAATTAAATTACGATATCACACAGAAAAGTATTATACCCATTCAAATAATAACCAAAAAATAAGTATGAAAAATTTAAATATAAAATAAACTAATGTAATGCTAATTAAGAAATTATATGTGCATCTAAACATACTTGAACAACTATTTTAAATCATGTGTATGCAAAGTTATTGATGGTACAAATGATAACAAGTGACAGTTCCCCTAAGAGCAATAAAATTTTAAATATTACTGTAACTCGAAAAATAATGATAAGAATGAGTTGCAAATGTGGAAACCTATATTTTTGATATTGTCCGTTCTGTTCGAGCGAAAATTATTATAGGTCATAATTCATGATTTTTTTAAAATATGAATTTATTAATAATTTTCAAGTTAAAAAACTGTTTAAAAAAAATATGTATGGAATATGTTTGGGTCACTTCTGTCTAAGGTATATAAAAAATGAAACTTAAATAGTATATGAATTTTGCAGGAAGATATGAATTAATGTTTGTCACATTTATTTAACATTAGCATACCATATTTTGACAAATTATAACTCTATGAAAAATTGAGATAAATATATAAACTGTTCCATTTTCCGAGCTGATTTGATCCAAATAACAAAAGAAAATTATCAAAATGAAGATTGCATTGGGAAAAAAATAAAGTTGATGCCAGTTTTAATATGTAGATGACCCTCCTAAGCAAAATTTAACTATACCGTTATAAATTAGGCGTTATTACAAATCGATCGGCACCAGTTGCATGTTTTTACAATAATTTACTGCGAAATTAGTCTAAGGTTCACGATTTATTTATTTATTTATTTAATTTTATTACTCTACATTAATTATGAAAATTATCGATTATAAAAACTAAACAGCATCTTCATACACTAAAAATTTTAAAGGATACAGTTCAAAAGTACAAAAGATCATGAAAATTTATTTTATGATTTAACATTTAATAAGTAAATAATCTCTGTATAGATCAATACTTGAATAAAAGAGCAAAATATAGAGAAGTGTGGAGCTAAAAACACAGTAAAAAAGTCGTATATTATACATGAACTTTTATAAATGTGCACATGGATTAGCAAATAATCATGAAGGATAGAAATTATCATGGTGTATGAGGGGGAAAAAAATGATTTTTTTTTTTCATTCATACATGTATAATTATTAAAATTTAAAACATTGCAAATTTTTTAATAGAAAATGCTTAGATTATGTATGTGAAAAATTTTAATTTGAAGTTAGAGGGTAAAAAATAAATAACTCTCAAATTAATTTTACTTTTAATTAGATATTTATTGCTTTTTATAATCACAACATTTATTACTTTTTTTTTTTTTTTTTTTAAGCATATACATTCAAGTGCCTTCATTCCACCAAAATACACTTTGTGTATATTTAATATTGATAAATCCGTATTCCAATATTTTTAAACACGTGCAATAAAGATTTCATTTTAAATAATATATATCGTTTGTTTTGCAGGCTGTTAATTAATAAATTTGGTTGCTTTAAATATGTGTGTTTCATGCCCTGATGAATTTTTTCCACCTTTCTGAGCTTCTCCTACATATTTTTTTTCCCCATTCTTATTGGTCTTTGTGGTTTCAGTGATCTTGTATCTGTTGCTTGGCTTATACTATGCTTAACAAATTATTATATATATATATATCAAATTAAATTATCACCGTGACAATAATTTTATTCGAAATAACTCTCTTTTAAAATTTAATTATATGTTGGTATTTTTATCTATCTTTTGTTTGCTGAGTGTTACAAAGGTATTAAATTATTCAAATTATATTATATATATATATATATATATATATATATATATATGTGTGTGTGTGTGTGTGTAGAGAGAGAGTTTCTTAATATCCTATGCTTTTATTGTTGAGGACTTATTTTATTTTTTTCTCTCAAATTTCTGACTTTTTATTTATTATTTTTTTTTTTTTATGGTGAATTGTTAAATAATTAGTAATGTGCTAAACAATTTTATAATTTTATTAAAGGTCTACCATCAGAAAGTAATTGAGTACTTACCAAAATACTTGACCTTCTCAAAAAATACGTACGAATATATATATATTCTTATCTATGTCTCATTTTTATCTTTATACATTCTATCTTCGTTTGTTATATTGTTTTATTTTTGTTTATTATTTGTATTTTCATTTTAATACCCCAATTATGCATAGTGAAAAAGTACTATACTTTATATATATATATATAATATATATATATATATATATATATATACACACATATAAAGTTTTACTATAGAAATGAAATAAATAAACTGTATTAATTTCTTTATTATTATTGCTGTTGCTGTGTTGTTCTTTTAACTTCTGGGAAAGACACTTAAAAGTTCCTTTCTCGACGAAAATTTTGTCAATTTTTTCCTTAAAAAAGAAATTTTAAATTATATTATTGATAACGTATCAATGATAATGTGCTAACTCATATGGCATTTTTCAAAATTACAAATTATATTGACCAAGAAAATACAACCAATCAAGTAAAAAATAACACAAAAATAAATTGCAAGGTATTGAAAAAGAAAAAAAAAAAAAAAAAAATCATTCCTTTAAGAATTAAATGCATCGATTAAAACTCTATCAAACATATTGCTTATAATATAATCATCAACTTAAAAAGGAAAAAAAAAAAAAAAAACTTGATTAAACGCGAGACTTATCTTTCTTTTCTCATCCTTACTTTTCACTCTCTCTTGTCAACATGTCAAGATAGGATCGAAAAACACCAAATTACCGGTAATCCATCGTGATAAACAGATCACTGTCACTATCAATTACCCTGACCCCAAACATACCTGGGCAATATCCATGCTGGAGAAGAGATTTTCAAAGTTGATCCTCCTGTGGCCAACTGCAAACTGTTGCTTCCCTCACCTTCTTTTTAGCCACTGAGGCCCTACTAACCCACTTTCACCCTTTGCGTACGTTAATTGACTACAACGCCCCCTGCGGCAAAGAAAAGGAACTTGAGTGCGGTAATGATGTTTCCGGAAGGTCAAAGGTTTATGTAAATTATTCTCTATCTTTTTTTTTTTCTCTCACGGCTTCTTTGTTCTCTAATAAAAACTGTCGTGTTTGAAGACGAATATTAGCGTGAATGAAAATGTGGTAGTAACCTCGAATTTAACATATATATTGCAAGGCTCCTTTGCTCAAATTAAAAAGGGAGTTCAAAAGATAAAGCATAAATAAATTACTGCATACTTTGTCATTAAGTAAATGAAGAATGTAATAAAACTACAAAGGAACATTCATAGTCATTACTAACAAAATTTCTTTTCTTTCTTTCTTTTTTTTTTTTTTTCTCTGAAAAGAATAGTAAAAAGTCATAAAAAAAAAACCTTCCGGAAAGAGAAAGTGCCATATATCATAATTTAAATGAGAAAGAAACAAATCTTTTAACACAAAAACTTTAGTCATTTTCACTGCCTGTCGTTCAAAAATAGGAATTGTGGGTCATTATGGGATATGATACTAATAACAATAACTACTTTGGTTGTTTGAACACAGCTAGAGTCGAATATCATGCAAAAGATCCAGGGTTTGAATGCGGGCCTAAACACAACAAGACTCCCGAAAATTTTACTCTGTTTGTTTCATTTTTTATTATGTATAAGTATAATGCATAATAAATAAAAGCAAATAACTTAAAAAAAAAAAAAAAAAAAATCTACAAAATAAGAAATTAGGAATGAAATTCTTATTTACTGTATGACTAAATATTCAAAATTCTTTAGTTATTTACATGATGATTTTAACCCAAAATTTTATCTGAAAATTACTCAATTAAAATAATTAATTTCTTGAATTAATTTCGTTAGTGATATGAAAGAAATAGGCTGCACTATTTGCAATTATGAAAGGAAACTTTACTGATCTAGTATACGTTAATAATATATATTGTTCCCTGTAAATTTCATATTTTTCTTCATATTTTATTCAAAACGGAGATTTTAAGTCTATTGTGGTTAAAGTTTTTGGATTCAGACAATGATATAAAAAAAGCCTAGAATGCACAAATCTATGTAAATTTTACTACACGTAGCGCAAAATCATTGATATGAAACTAATCTACTCAAATGTAAATAGTATACTACTCCTGTTTTTTTAAAAAAAAAAATCTAAGAAAGATGCCAAAGAAAAGATAATGGGATTTTATTACATGTCAATTATAAGATCATCGAATAAAAAAAATAGTCACCTCTAGAGAAATCATAAAAAGCAACCTTTAACAGTGTATAACTCCGCCTTTGAACTTGATAATTGCCTGGATTCAGTTCGGAAGTGAGTCTACAAAGTTTTTGCAGGTACATTGCATCCGGTTTAAGCTACTCGCTGAGGATTTGAGTGTTCAAACACTTTGATTGAGGATTTAATGGAGAAAATTACGTGGGTTCTTGTTTTGGCATTTTACTGGATGTTCTAACACGTCCCACATATTTTTTATGGGATTTAAGTCAGGAGAATTTGCAGGCTAATCGACATGTAATATGGTGGGTGAGTGCTCATAAACCAGTCACATATTCTTCCAGGCCGATTAACATTGGTGTTTTCATCTTGAAAAAAATGGGCATAAACAGCATAATGAAGATTATCGACTGAAAGGCAACACCTGAGACCTGATCATCCAGAATGTTAAAAGAAACATGCTGATTCATGTTAGTAGTCACTAAAGAAAAAGGCCCGCTATACACTGACGAGACATGAGACAAAGTTTGAAGCGACGTGCGACACGCGCATGCTCTAAATACAACTTCATCTCCTGAAAACTGTTTAGAGCATGCGTGTGTCTCATGTCGCTTCAAACTTTGTCTCGTGTCTCTTCAGTGTGTAGTGGGACAAACACCTCCGAAACATCACAGATCTACATCCAGCTCTTTAACTTGACCTTGTACACAATCAAGATGAAATGCTTCAATTGGCCTTCGGTGCACTCAACGACGCGCGTTATTTGAATGAAGACAAAAACATGATTCGTCAGACCACATTGCATTTCGGCAGTCAACTACTATCCACGTTCAGTGACTTTTGTCCAATTGATGGCGCGCGTAGCTTTATGGGCTTGTGTAAGCAACGACCTTGTGTGCTAGGTACGCGATTTCAAATATTCATTGTATGCAGACCGACTGCAGCAGTTCCTATTGAGTTTGGAAGAGGTTTTTATTCGCAATCCGTAAAATTCATCTCCGGTTCCTCTCAGTCAGGATCTTTTTTACAACCCCAATTCTGACATTTTGTTTCGTGGCCATGTTGTATTACACCACTGTTTGTAGACATGTCGAACAGTCTGCTGGGAAACACCAACAAATGCAGCTACTTCACTCACCATATGGCCACGGGCACGGTCAATTACAATTGCCCCTTTTTGCCACTCTGTGACATCCTCTTTCACCCATCTTTACCTATAATTTCCACTTGAAACAAAATTGTCTCAGTGTACGTCATTGCCTCATGCTGTATTGCCTAATTTAGGAACTTTTTTATTTAATATCTACCACTAAATTTTAACTGTAAATCTTGCCTAATCACTTCGAAGATTAATCGTCTATTATGTTAGCATCACTTCTCAAAATGAATGGTGATTATTGAATAAAAAATTTCCTAAATCTGACAACACTGGCCTTATGATCAAGCAGTGCACGCGCAGTTGAGAACGTTTACTCGACCGCTGAGCCATTGCGACTAATTTTTTGTCCAGTGAGTTTATTACTTTCTGACATAAACATAACTTGAGCTGTTTATTTTTTAAAATGGCAAAACTTGCAAAAACTTGATTTTCAGTATAGGAATTTCTGGGAAACTTAATAGATTTGCGATAATAGTTTACATGTAATAATAAGCTAGTCATGATGCAAATCCTTCATGTTTAAAATTTCTTTTAATTAAAGTAAGCACCTTTAAAAATAAATAGATAAATAAAATAAGTATAAACCCTCATATTTGACATCATAAACTTAATCTACGCTTTTCAGTTTAATTCCACAACGACCGATGGGTGAAAGCATGTGCAGCATTACCTGTTCAAGTGTTTACTACAGGTCCATTTGAGAATAAAATTAACACGGGACGTCAGTTTCGAACGATTAGAGATATGTGCGTGGGTTACTAGTTTAAAAAGGGGATAGTAGCCATAGCCATTATTTTGCTTAGTTAGCCGATGGGTCTCAACAGTAGGCCAAAAGAAGGGAAGAGACTAAACTCTCTGGTCTTCGGCGATCGTTTCGAATGCATCAGAGTTTTTAACCGCTAATCTGAATTTATTTTCTTGTTTATTATCAACTTAGGTTACGACGATCATTGCAATATCGTATGTCAGAGGTTTTAACAAACAATTAAGTATGCCACTAGGTAGTCTCATAGCCACTTGGTCATTTTCAAGCGTTTCGACGACAGGATTTCATGATAATTTGGAACCTGAGATCTTGAGGCACTTCGGAACGTGTTTCTGTTACATAAAAAACTGTTCTCTTAAATGCTAAATCTGCTACTTGCATCTAGTAGCAAAGTTTTATTAGCTAAATATTACCGAAACATTCACACATATATATGCAATAATTTAAAAAAGAAAAAAGAAAACATTCTAAAATTTCCTGATATATTCAGTGTAAATAGTTCGCAATACTATAACCAATTTTCCAGTTGCCATATAGGTCCAAACAATGAAGCAGCGTGAAAAACTTAGTTAGTATTGAAGCAGTCTTCATTGAATTTTTCTTCAGTCCTTCATTAAATATAGGTTCTACGATCATTACCAGTCCAAAGAGAAATGCAGGATTTCTAATTTTTTTATTATTACTATTATTCATTCTTTCTCAAATTTTGTTACGTTTTACACCACCGCAGACGGGCTTTCTGTTGTTTTCTTGTAAGAAAAAATTTAGTTTTGACTTTTCCAAGTAATAGAAATGATTTCATTTAAACAATTTTGCCCAGCACGCTTATAGAAGTTGCTTTAATATGATAATATCGCATACTTATTTTTTCTTTTTAACACTTTCCAACAAAGTTGAAAAGTGTTTATGACTTCGGTTTGTCTGTCTGTCTGTCTGTCCGCGCTCTAACTCCCGTAAATATTCATGGAATTTCTTGAAACTGATATATGTTATTCAAGTTCACTATCGGACGTTCCCTATTGAAAATTGAGTTTATACCTCTACTGGTTTGTGTACAGGGACCCCCGAAAATATTTCAAAGCATTGTGTTCTATGAGAGGCATTTCTATAAACCCTATTTTCATACCCTTACTTTACAAAAATCTTAATGAAATTAAAATATGTTATACAAGTTCAATATCGGATGTTCGCTATTGAAAATGGAATTTATACCTCTACTGGTTTGTGTACAGGGACCCCCGAAAATATTTCAAAGCATTGTGTTCTATGAGAGGCATTTCTATAAACCATATTTTCATACCCTTACTGTACACAAATCTTAATGAAATTGAAATATGTTATTCACGTTCACTATCGGATGTTTCCTGTATAAAATGGATTAAATACCACCACTGATTTGTGTACAGGGACACACAAAAGTATTCCAAATCATTGCGTTTTATGAGAGATATTTCTAAAAACTAAATTTTAATAACTTTATTTTGCACGAAGATTTCTGAAATTGAAATGTATAATTTATAAGCACAAAAGAAAATGCTTTGCATATAATATAGCATGATTAGCATTAGATTTACAGAGTGACACAAAAATATTCAGCTATATAAAGAGCTATTAATAAATATATGCTGAAATTGTACTTTCGTTTACATTAAGCGTTTTTAACACTTTCTAACATTTTTAACACTTCCCAACAAGGTTGAAAAGTGTTAATGACTTCAGTTTATCTGTCTGTCTGGCTGTCCGCGCTCTAACTCCCGTAAATATTTGAGGAATTTCTTGAAACTGATATATGTTATTCAAGTTCACTAACAAATGTTCCCTATAGAAATGGAGTTTATACCTTTACTGGTTTGTATACAGGGACACCCGAAAGCATTTCAAAGCATTGTGTTCTATGAGAGGTATTTCTATAAATCATATTTTCATACCTTTACTGTACACATATCTTAATGAAATTGAAATATATTATTCCAGTTCATTATCGGATTTTTCCTGTATAAAATCGATTAAATACTATCACTGATTTATATACAGGGGCACCCGAAAGTATTTCAAAGCATTGTGTTCTATGAGAGGTATTTCTATAAATTATATTTTCATAGCTTTACTGTACACATATCTTAATGAAATTGGAAAATGCTATTTCAGTTCACTATTGATGTTTCCTGTATAAAATTGATTAAATATCATCACTGTTTTATATACAAGGACACTCAAAAGTATTCTAAAGCATTGCCTTCTATGAGAGATTTTTCTATAAATGAAATTTTAATAACTTTACTTTCCACTAAGTTTTAGGAATTAGAAATATGTTATTTATATGCACAAAATAATGCTTTACATAGAATATAGCATGATTAGCATTAGATTTACAGGGTGACACAAAAATATTCTGTTATATTAAGAGCTGTTAATAAAAATTTGCTAGAATTCTATTTTCGTTTACATTAAGCGTTTTTAACACTTTCTAACATTTTTTTAAGTGTGAATATGATATCAATTTGTGTGTCTGTCTGTCTGCCCGTGCTCTAACACCGGTAAATATTTATGGGATTTTTTGAAACTGATATATGTTATTTAAGTTCACTATCGGATGTTCCCTATTGAAAATGAAGTTTATACCACTACTGGTTTGTGTGCAGGGACATCCGAAATTATTTCAAAGAATTGTGTTCTATGAGAGGTATTTCTATAAAACATATTTTCATACCTTTACTGTACAATATCTTCATGAAATTGAAATATGTTATTCAAGTTCACTATTTGATATTTCCTATATAAAATATATTACACACCACCACTAGTTTATGTACAAGGACACTCAAAAGCACTCCAATGCATTGCGTTCTTTGTGAGATATTTCTATAAATCAAATTTTAACAACTTAACTTTCCACACAGTTTTAAGAAATTTAATAAGTTTTTACATGCACAAAAGAATGCTTTGCACAGAATATAGCATGGTTACAATTAGATTTACAGGGTGACACAAAAATATTCAGTTATATTAAGAGCTATTATAAAAAATTGCTAGAATTGTACTTTCGTTTACATTAAGCGTTTCTGACACTTTCTATCATTTTTTTAGTGTGAATATAATTTCAATTTGTGTATCTGTCTGACTGTTCTTCTGTCGTCTGTCTGTCTGTCTGTCTGTTTTTCTGCGCTCTAATTCCCGTAAATATTTTCGGAATTTTTTTAAACCGATATATTTTATTCAAGTTCACTATCGGATGTTCCCTATTGAAAATGGAATGAATACCTCTTCTGGTTTGTGTACAGGGATACCCAAAAGTATTCGAAAGCATTGTGTTCTATGAGAGGGGTTTCTATAAACCATATTTTAATACCTTTAATGTATAGAAACGTTAATGAAATTTTAATATGTTATTCAATTCTTTATCGGATGTTTCCTATGTAAAATAGAGTACATTTCTAACTGTTTGTGTGCTGGTGCATTTGAAAGTATTCCAAAGCATTGTGTTGTATGTGAGTTATTTATTTAAACCAAATTTTAATAATTTTATTTTCCACAAAACTTAATGCAGTTGAAATATATTATTCGTATGCACAAAAGAGTGCCTTCTATGTAATATAGTATGGTTAGCATTTGATTTACAGGGCCACACAAAAATAATCTGTTCCATTAAGAGCTATTAATAAAAATTTTCTGGAATTGCGCTTTTGTCTACATGAGCGTTTTAACACTTTCTTATAATTTTAGTGGGAATATGATTTCAGTCTGTGCATCTGTCTGTCCGATTGTCTATCTTTCTATCCGTTTATCTCCGGCTCCTATTATCAGTGAATATTTTGAGAATTTTTAAAAATGATACACTCAAGTTCCCAATGGAATTATGGAATGTTCCCTATTTAAAATGTCATTAATGGGTCCTGTACAACTAGTTTGTTTACAGGGACAACAATAATAACAATAAAAAAAGCCAATGTATTACGTTCTAGGAGAGAATTTTTTAAAAGTTATATTTATAAAACTTTCTATTATAAAAATCATAAAAACATTGACATGTATTATTAATATTCTAAAATATTGTTTTGTATAGAATATGATATGATTAACTTTCAGATTTACAGGGCTACAGTAAAATTTTCAGAGAGATTAAAAGCTGTAATTATAATCTAACGGCTGCATTTTCTTTTGCGTTAAGCCTTTTTAACACTTTCCAAATTACATAAGAGTAATTTTAAAATAAATTAGTCTATCTGTATGTTTTTCAGTCCTTCTGTCTGTTGTGCGATAATGTAGGCAAAGAATATTAAAAGTTATTCGGTACAACAATTGCGTACAGTTGGAAAGTGTTATTAATCAATGCGTACTGCATGATTTTCCTTTCTTGTTTCTTTAGCGTTAGTTGTCGGTCTTAATTTAATAGAGTAAATTTAAATGATACAAATTTAACATCTAATTTATCCGATTATTATTATTGTTATTATTATTATTATTTTCAAAATCCTAGGAATTAAAAATCTACGAAGTTTGTTTCAGAAATTTTCAAATTATTCATTGTGAATCATGGGCTTAAATATTTATAAATGAACAAATTTTGATCCCATTATGGCCTGATGCAAAAGAAATTTCTACATATTTTATTAAATAATAATAATAATAATAATTTACCTATGAAAATTAATTTCAGAACCTTTCTATTACCTGTTAGCAGAATTTTAAGGCAATATTAAAAACAAGAATTGAAAATGTACAGTTTAAAATAACAAAAAATCACTTTCTGCCTTTACTTGATGATGCTGAATTTGCTTCAATTCTCTTTATAGTAAACAGGTTCTATAATCCCTCTACTTCTTTTGTTTCCTTGGCTTGGTTTACCATAAGCAGAGAAGCTTCCGCAATAATTTGGAATATTCAAAAAATTTGAAACACATTTATCTATTCAGAGCTCCGATAGAGTTAATCACACAGGTCATAAACTGCTGATAATCATCACAAAGCAAGCATCGCCAAACATCTAAACTTCACAGATCATAGATGGGCATTGCGGCATTATGATATAACAGTGTCTCATTGTTCAGGGAAGTTATTCAATGCTGATTAATATACTGTTCAGACTTCCTCTGACTAATCAGCTTTAATGACTAACTAATTGAATTATATAAACATTAAGCTTTTCTATGTTCCTTTATACTTATTTCAAATAAGAAATGTCACGTAATATTTGGAAAATGGGAAATAAAATTGGTCTTACATAAATATGTATTACAAGTCATATCATTATTTCTCATTGCTTTAATTTTGTTGTTTGTATTTTTACATTGTGCATTATCGTTATCGTGGCGAAAAATAGAAAAACAATGTAGTGGAAGTTTCCAGACGTTTGTGTTGCCAGATTAGCCACGGCATCGGCAATAGCTAATTTTGCAGGGGATGTGTAAGGTCTGATCATAGAATAATAATAAAGGAAGAAGGAGCATGCCAATACTATAATGCTTACAAACACCTTCTAGTGAAATGCCAGCGAAAGCTACTTTTGCTCCTCTCAACCTTGAAGTAGGGCACCCATCCTCAGCGCATTTATCGCTGTTTGTTGTGGGTGCTGCCTCGCAGACTGATTGACATAGAGACGAGACGATTCAAAAATCTCGCCAACAAGTCGCCAACCAATCAGATGGAAGCGCTGTTACAACCCTATACCCAGCATTACTGGATTTTACAAACCGAAACCAAAACACGTACGCTCCTTCTTCCTTTATTATTATTCTATGGGTCTGATACTGTCTATGCCAATATAGCAACCAATGCCAGGAGAAAAGATGGAGGAGTAAAAGGATGGTCCAAGAGAAAAGGTGAATGCTGAAAGGAAGCCTGTTTAGATGGTTTAAACGACTAGCTTCAGAAAGAAACGTCGTTAGTGAAGCAGTTAAACTAGTGATCGATATTTAATCTCAAGTTACATTTTATAAATAGTTTTTAAATATAATTAGTACTGTATTTAACATAAAAAAATAAATAGTTTTTGTCCATTATACCAAGTTTTCAAAAGCATTATTTCTCTGTTAATCGATACAATTTACACAATTTTTCTCAAAATTTTTTTTTCCGTTTTTGCGATAGGTTTTTAAAAATATGTCGTATTATGATAAAATAGCGCTGTTACTATTTTGTAGATGACACATCACAGAAAGAAAACGGCTTTGACCAATTCAGTGAAAAATAAGGTTTAGGAGAGTTTTGAGCACAGAAATCTATCTGACAGGTTACAATCTCTGAGAAAATTTATACACTATCTATCTATATCTACCTATATACTATCTACCAATAAGTATTTGGACGCCTTTCAAATTTAGACGTTTTGTTAAATATCTAGAAAAATTCTTGAGGAATTGTCTTGAAACTTTGGGCATATAAAGAGCATGTCATATTTCATATACACTAAGGGGAAAAAAAAAAAAAAAAAAAAAAAGCCGCACTTGAATATTTTCCTTTCCTCTTTCTGCAACCGCCAATTATATCGTTTAAAAAACACATTTTCGAACAGATTTCATTACGTCGTTCTCCACGTACACTTTAGGATTGAGTCCAGTGTTAAAAACAAAATACAATTGTCAGAATTTTGGAAAGTATTTCAAATAAATATAGTTTAAAAAAACTAAAAAGCACGCTTTTAAAGCACATCAAACTAAAAAGTGAAAAATAATTCTTAATATAAGCTGAAAACAATAATGAACGAAAAATACTAGTATAATTGTGAAAAAAGCGTGGGGTGCTTTGTGCCATATTTTTCGTATATCGAGATCGAGCAACCCACGCTTTTTTCACAATTATACTAGTATTTTTCGTTCATTATTTTTTTCAACTTATATTAAGAATTATTTTTCACTTTTTAGTTTGATGTGCTTTAAAAGCGTGTTTTTTAGTTTTTTTAAACTATATTTATTTTTCACTTTTTAGTTCGATGTGCTATGAAAGCATGCTTTTTAAACTATATTTTAAACTATATTTATTATTTTATTATTTATCACATAAATAGCTACAGTATGTAAGTTTTTGGTTAAAATATTTACACACAATCGAAAATATCCCCATTCGACTTGCAGGCCTCTTAAATCTATCTGTACAAATTTTGAACGGCCTAACTATATTTCTATTTGTTTTTGCTCCATAGCTACCCCCTCACCCCCCTACCCACCCCTCCTAATAATTTTACAAATTCAAAAATATCCGCAATCGATTTGTAAGTATCGAAAACCTCTATGTGCCAATTTTGAACGATCTGACACTAATTTTATTTTTTTGCCCCCCTCCCTCCCCCCCCCCTTCTTGCCCCTCCTAATGACTTTACACAATCGAAAATATCCCCATTCGACTTGCAGACCTTTAAAACCTATCTGTACCAATTTTCAACGGCCTAACTGTATTTCTATTTGTTTTTGCTCCATAGCCCCCCCCCCTTACCGCCCCACCCCCCTACCCGCCCCTCCTAATAATTTTAAAAATTCAAAAATATCCGCAATCGATTTATAAGTATCGAAAACCTCTATGTACCAATTTTGAACGATCTGACACTATTTTTATTTTTTTGCCCCCCCCCCTCTCTCCCCCCCTTCTTGCCCCTCCTAATAACTTTACACAATCGAAAATATCCCCATTCGACTTGCAGGCCTCTTAAATCTATCTGTACCAATTTAGAACGACCTACCTGTATTTCTATTTGTTTTTGCCCCATAGCCCCCCTTACCCCCTCACCCCCTACCCGCCCCTCCTAATAATTTTACAAATTCAAAAATATCCGCAATCGATTTTAGGTATCGAAAACCTCTATGTACCAATTTTGAACGATCTGACACTATTTTTATTTTTTTGCCCCCCCCCTCCCTTCCCCCCCTCCCTCTTGCCCCTCCTAATAACTTTCCACAATCGAAAATATCCCCATTCGACTTGCAGAACTTTAAAACCTATCTGTACCAATTTTCAACGGCCTAACTGTATTTCTATTTGTTTTTGCTCCATAGCCCCCCCCCCCTTGCTGCCCCACCTGGGGGCTGAATTTCCAAAATTCCAGAAATTGGTTTTTTGATAGTTGCCTTAGCTATATTTTAGAGCAAAAATTTCACGTATATCTATTTTTTTTTTTTTTTTTTTTTTGTTTGGGATATATAGGATTATGCGAAATCACGTTTTATGCATGTGAAATCACGTTTTGCCCCCCTCCCCCCGCCCCTCTTGGGGACCGAATTTCAAAAATTCCAGAAACCGATTTTTAGACATTTGTATTAGCTATATTTTAAAGCAAAAATTTTACGGATATCTGTTTTTTTGTTTGAGATATGAAGGATTATGTGCAATCACGTTTTGCTCCCAGAGAAGTTACAAACAAACATACATACATACAGGTGAAGCTAATATAAGCGTGTTAAAATGGTAAGGATAAAGCAATTAACGATGCCACAAAAAGCATTAATTTTAGAATAATAATAAAAAAATATTTTAATACGTGAGACAGCAAAATAATTAAATGTTAACGAAATGTTGGTAAAATAGTTTTTAGCAAGGTATAAAATTTTTTGGTTGTTTAAACTGGAAATTTGGCTTTAGGCGGCCACGTTGCTCATCCAAGTGAGATGGCCGCAAGTTAAAAAGCAAATGTTTAAAAAATCGATTTATATCATGTTCAAAACTTAGAAAAAGTTTAAAAAAAAAAAAAGTATTTAGCAAAATAATTTCTTCAAAAACAAAGCAGCAACAATTAAACAGAGCAGGTTAAAAACCAGAAAATCTGCAGAAAAAGCCATTATTAAGGAGAATAATTAAAAGATGTAAGTCTTCAGATGACCAAAAAATTAAAAAAAAAAATACATCAGTTAATTATTGGGCTGAACTGTTTTTCTCCGATGAGTCAAGTTTAATTTATTTCGAGCTGATGAAAAAATGCAAGCAGGACTGTGAAAATGTAACCGATTTAATGAAAATTTCTCTCCTAAAACTGTAGCACATTATGGTAACGGAAGTGCATAACTTTTCAAGGAGTCGAGCAAATTTTCATGCTCAAGGGATGGAATTCCTAGGTCGAAAATGTACATAGGTATCATGTTATCCCTTTGGTATTATGCAATATGGCAGTTTTATTTGTTTCAACCATTAGTTTTGAAGTTATTACAAATAAAAAAGGTATAATTCAATTTTTCTGCAGTGCAGCTTTTTTCTTTCTTTCTTTTTTCTTTTTTTTTTTTTGTCCCTTAGTATATTTCAGAAAAAGTTTTATCCGAAAGAGGAAAAGAAAACCAGTAAAAAAATTTAAAAAGAGTCGAAATGTTTTGGATCACCCTGTAAAAAGTAATGGAGATGCGTCAAGAATTGTTTTTATTATCTGTATAAATTTTTATGAGGCTACCACATATATTCATGGAGATACATCAGTTTCTTTAAAAAATTACGAAAAAAATTGCCACTTTTTTTATTATAACACGCAAGTTAATAGACCCAGTGCAAAGTCATTTTTAGGAATCCAGTCACACAGCATTAGACACAGCATACAGCATTAATGTAAAAATGTTAAATATCTTACGAAATATGAGCACTTTTACTAAATTATTTTTAACTACGCATGCGCAAGCTTTAGGAAAATTTCATTTGCATACTTTAATAGCCAAATGTATTGAGCTACTCGTATGAAACACGCAAACAAATATTGTAAATTCAAAAAATTATGAGAGATAGGACGAACAGAATTTCAGTTCCTCTCAAAATAAATGCTAAACTATAAGGGGTTTTACTCAAGTTTTTATTTTGATTCAATCAATGCCCAATGGAAATACAGTGTTCACTGATTGTAAATAAATATTGATAAAACCCTCTAATAATTTTTTTTTTCTTTCTTTCTTTTCTTTTCTTTTTTGAGAGAGAGAGAACCGAAATTTTGTTCATTCTATAATTCATAACTTTTTGAATTTTCACGATATTTGTTTGGGGTTTTCATACAAGCATCTCAATACTTTTGGCAATGAATTGAGATGCTTTAAATTATGCAAATGAATTTTTTAAAAGCTTGCGCATGCGTAGTAAAAATTATTTAGTAAAACTGCTCATATTTCGTAAGATATTTCACATTTTTGCGTTCTGCTTGCAGTATGGTGTGTCTAATGTAGTATGCCAAGTTTCTAAAAATGGCTATGCACTGAGTCTAATACCCTACGTGTTATAATAAAAATGTGGATATATATATATATATATATATATATATATTAAGAAACTGTTGCATCTCCATGAATATATGTGGAAGCTTCTTAAAAAATTATACAGATATTTAGAACAATCTCAAAATCACATGCTACAGCCAAAACACATTTCAAGCATTACTTTTTACAGGATGATCCAAAACATTTCGACTTTTGTTTAATTTTTTACTGGTCCCCCTTTCCTCTTTAGGAGAGAACTTCTGCTGAAATATATGAGGTATAACATTCTTTACACTAAAAAAGTTTCAAGACAATTGACAAGTCCTTAAGAATTTTTCTAGATATTTTACAAAACGTTTAAATTCGAAAGTGTCCAAATACTTAATGGTAGACCGTGTAATCTTCACAGGAATAATAATAAAATCATTACAGGCAGTAAACATATTTGACTATTTAGGATGGAGGATGAAAAGCTTCGAAGATTAGAAATTGATATGTTGAGTTCGATTCGATCGAGCTGCTTTGACCAGCTTGATGAACATGAACCGCTGGGAAGCTACTTGAAGGAATTGGAAGATTATAAATCGATCTAATAAACAGTTACTTTCGGAAAAAACAGTTCGAAAAGGTTAAAAAAAAAAAAAAAAGTTGCTTTGACTATTTTGATGAATTGCTGGGAGATGAATCTACAAAAATTCTCATTGGAATATGGAAAGCAGTAAGCTTAATCCTTAAATACATGAAGTTTTATTTTTAAAAAATAACATTTGAAATCAACTGAGAAATAGGTGTAGTTAAAGGGGGAGGGGGGAATCCACATAAGAATTTTTTTTTTTTTTTTTTTTAATATATTGATGTATTCCTACAACATAAAAAAAAGCTACATTTTCCTTACATAAATTTATCAATATATGCAAAATTATAAACATCATTCGCTACTCTTACCTTGTTTCTATCCAAAAAGATTTTTCCTGTATGTTTTTATTACTTTTCATTAACACTTTTTTCGAAAAGGTTTAAAAGTGGTAATGACTTCGGTTTGTCTGTCTATCTGTCCGTGCTCTAAATTTCATAAATATTCATGAAATTTCTTAAAACTGATATATGTTATTCAAGTTCAATATCGGATGTTCCCTATTGAAAATGGAGTGAATATCTCAACTAGTTTGTGTACAGGGATACCCAAAAATATTTCAAAGCATTGTGTTCTATGAGAGTTGTTTTTTAAACCATATTTTAACATCTTTGCTTTACACAAATCTTAATGAAACTGAAATATGTTATTCAAGTTGACTATCGGATGTGTTATATAGAAAATGGATTAAATACCACAAGTGGTTTGTGTACAGTAACACCCGAAAGTATTCCAAAGCATTGCTTTCTATGAGAGGTATTTCGATAAACCAAATTTTAATAATTTCATTTTGCACAAATCTTAATGAAATTGAGATATGTTATTCACATGCACAAAAGAATGCTTTCTGTGGAATATAGTATGATTAGTATTAAAATTACAGGGCCACAGAAAAATACTTTTTACTTTGAGGGTTATTATTGGAAATAAGCTGGAACTGCATTTTCGTTTACGTTAAGCATTTTTAACACTTTCTAACAATTTTTAAGTGTGAATATATGATTTCAATTTGTGTTTCTGTCTGTCGAACTGCCCGTCTGCTCACCCCAAGCATCCGTAAATATTTTCAGAATTTACAAAACATGATATATGTTATTAAAATTCACTATTATTTAAAATGATATTAACAGGTCCTGTACAACTAGTTTGTGTACAGGGATACCCCATAAAATGCCAATGCATTGCGCTTTAAGACAGACAATTTTATAAATCGCATTTAAATAACTTTTTATCGTAAAAATCATAAAGAAATTGACGTTTATTGTTAATATGCTAAAATAATGTTTTGTATAGAATATGATACGGTTAACCTTCAGGTATACAGGGCTACACTAAAATATTCAGATACACTAAGGACTGCATTTTCTTTTGCGTTAAGCATTTTTAACCCTTTCCAACAATGTTTAGGAGTAATAGTGAATCCAATTAGTCTATCTGTATGCCTTTCAGTCCTTCTGTCTGTACGTTGTGTGATAACGCAGGCAAAGAACATTGAAAGTTATACAATACAAGTACGTTCAGTTGGAAAGTGCTAATAATCAATGCGTACCGCATGATTTTTCTTTCTTGTTATATAAATAATCGTAACACCAGCACTGAAATGAAATTGTACTCAGACAGTGCGACAACAATGAAAATTATCACAGATAAACAAATAACTGTTAAAGATTCTAGTTGCGTTCAGAAACTATAAAATAGTTTTGGTAAAATAATAATAATAAAACTATGCAAATGTTGGCTACATAAAGAGATATGAGGTTTTAAACATACGATGCAGATCTACATCGGTATGCATTTAAGGGTTAAGGCACTAAATTAAAATTTGTCCACGACAGGAAAAAAAAAATCAGTTTTGAAATTTTCTATTATTATGTGTATAAATATATATTTTTCCAAACAATAAAAAACAATGTATTTATAATGTACAACTAATGTATCTCAATCACTATTATATATATGTATGTATATATATATATATATATATATATATATATATATATATATATATTTTTTTTTTGGGGGGGGGGGGAATTGTATAGAATTTTTAATTATGATTAAAATTTAGCTGTAATAGATAAAACTACTCCAAAAGTTAAAAATGAAATTGAAGTGAATAATTTCTAGATCCACTGAAAAAAAAAAAAAAATGTAGAGTGACTGTACTTGACCTTCCGAACATTGAGTAATTAACAGTTTTGTAGATAAAGTAAGGAAAGAGGAGTTGTTAAACAAACAAAAGAGAGAAAAACATAATAGTTTCTTTGAATATTTTTCTCCATATATTACACGATGTTTTACTTAACGCTACTGAACTTTGAGACCAATAAAAAAATTTTCGTTGTGTCCCCCTGTAAAAACCTATAAAAGCTCAGATTCACCAAAATGCTTATAGTTAGTGCAACAGTGATTTATAATATTCATATAAATTTTCAGCTCAATTGAATAAGGCGTTTATATGCTATCGCACTTTTAAAAATTTGGTCCCATAGGCCATAATGATAAAAGAATTTTTCGTGTCGCTGTAAAAAAAACTGTAAGTGCTAAATTCACCAAAAGCTATACAGTTGGTGCAACTGTGACCTATAACATGTGTAAAATTTTTTTGCTCAGATTAGTAAGGCGTTTAGACGCTATCACACTTTTAAAAATTTGGCCCCATAGGCCATAATGATAAAGAAATTTTCTTTGTGCCCCTGTAAAAAAACTGTAAGTGCTAAATTCACCAAAATCTATACAGTTCGTGCAACTGTGACCTATAACATGTGTACAAATTTTTTGCTCAGAAAGCGTTTAGACACTATCGCACTTTTAAAAATTTGGCCCCATGGGCCATAATGATAAAGAATTTTTCCTGGTGTCCCTGTAAAAAAACTGTAAGTGCTAGATTCACCAAAATCAATAGGGTTCGTACTATGGTGACTTACAATATACAATATGCGTACCAACTTTCAGCTTATTCGAACAAAGCGCTTAGACGCTAGCGTGTTCACTCACAGACATACACACACATATACATACACACACATACACGCACACACATATACATACACACACATACATGCATCATCGTAAAAATAGTGAAAACGGACTCAGGGGACCTCGAAACGTATAGAAACATCAAAAGCTCAAATTCGGATTTTTGTCATGATTGCAATACTTGCCTCACTATAGTGTTCGGAAAGTAAAAATTGTAAATATTAATTGACAAACACATTTCATTTAAGAACTAAATTAACTGGAGAAAGAAAAAAAATGTTATGGAATTAAGAAATCGATTGATTGTTTAGATAACTAAGAAAAGTTGTGAATTAATATTGATACAAATATCATATTTTGGAATTTTCCATTGTGAATTGAAACATTTCCTTTTTGAAAAAACATTTTTTTAAGGTTCCTCTCTCACTATTACAATTCCCCGTCTCCAATTAACAAATTCCATCTTTTTATGGGAAAAATTGGTTATAGAATTACACATTACACAATTCCTTTTAAATTCAGTTTTCCTATTCTAAAAATTCACAACCGCTCAATTGGTACTCGTTTTCCTTTTTTTTTGTTCCCAGCTAAAAAAATTTAAAAAATGCACTAATTAATTTTTTGCATTCTTAAACTCAACATTAAAATATTAGAGCTCTAAAAGAAGAATTTTTTGAAAACGTATACCAATCTAACGGTTGTGAATTTTCAGAATGTGAAAACGGAATTTAAAAATATTGATTAAATAATGCGTAATTCTATAAACAATTTTTCCCATAAAATAAGATGGGCTTCGGATGATCTTGATGATTTGGGATGCATCTGCTTTAATTAAATATTACTTTATCCTTCAAGATGAGAGGGGAATTCCCAAACCAAACCTCAATCTCTTTATATGTTAGGAATTTGTCTCCAGAACTAGATTGTCCAGACCATGATATTGGGAAGATGTTATTATTCACAGCTGGCTGGATCACATGAGATAATCAGAGCTTGGCTAATAAATGTTTCTTCTATTATATTCATACCAGCATTTCTCAGTTAATATATATATATAATTCATACAAATTATTAATTAAAATTATATTACTGATTTGGATATTTCATTAAAATTGTAATTCATAATGAAATGGTCACTATTAAAAAATTTGAATGGGAAATTTAAAAGGTACAACTAATAGCCTTCAAGCAAGTGATAACTTTATCATCTTCATTTCTTGCAAATATTCCAGAAGTGCAACGAAATCTGAATTACTCACAATCTTAGAGCCCCTCTTCTAATTTTATTATTGTAGCACATACTGCATCTTGATCTTTCAGTAGGTTTTATCTTTTAAATTTCAAAATTGTGCTCTGGAGATTGTCTTTATCGTTGGCCTGCAGTCTAACTTCAAACAAAAGACTCATGAATATTCTTTGTCCTTAACTTCACCAACCAAGTTTTAATTATCATATTCAACAGTAACTTTAGTCATATGACGGATATAGCTTGTTATTTTATAATCTGGCATGAAAAACTACTGATCAATTAGGCTCGTCATTTTACCGCAACTTTCAGAGTACCTATTTTGAGTTTCAGTTAAAAAAAAACCCCTACGACACTTCCTAAGGGCCCTAAAGAAGACACCTGGTAAAAAAGTTATACAAGATCAAAAAGTAACCTACAAGGCCATGAGCTGGTATGAGCCCGACTGTGCCCTCATTGGGTTCCAGGTAAGGTCCTAATTCCAGAGGGCAAGGGCGTATCCAGAAAAAAAATTCGGAGGGGGCCCAACTGTCACTAAGATGTGGTCGTGCACCCGCACATGTGCACACCAAGAGTGTGTGCGCTAAAGTTTCCCACCCCCCCCCCCCCACCAACCAACTTAACTTTAAGAAAAATATAAGTTATTACCTTAAGCTTCTTATCTAGGCATAGTAAAATGGTTATGCGCTGTAAATAAGATCAGTTACAACGCCGCATGTCGGTAAACTATGGAATTAATGTTCCTAAAATCGGAAATGGCAATAAAAGATTCAATGATAATAATAATTCTAAAAAGTGCCTTGGGTCTAAAACTGATGGAACTAGTCCTTTAAAATGCATAAGTGTCTGCCAGAGAGTTCTTTAATCCGTGATGTTGTAAACCACTGACAAACGGAGAAAATCACCAAAATCTGGACTCACGGCAGCCCGGTTAATAAGGAGTCGAGCTCGTAATTGAAGGATTGAGTGATCGATACTGGAGTCATCCAAATACTGTCATGTAGATTAATGGTATCAGTTGCACGTAAAATCCGTTGTGTCCTCCATGTTTTGTAAATGTAATAGCTCGGGTATACTGAAATTGGGGAAACATCTTCTCCGTGGAGGTTATAAATTGTGATGGTACGATTCCGGATTGCCCTAGAAATGAATTCTAGACCGTTGCTATGCTGTCTGTCTAGCTTTAGTGCAATGTTAAGTCCATTCAAATTTAACATACCAAAAACTGGCTGACGTCGTAATTCAGTGGTACGGCGCAAGATTTATGTGTCATGCACAACCATGTTTCAAATAATTTTCATTTTTTTAGATATAGCTTCTTTTTAATACAGCCGAGATATATCTTTTCCATAAAAAGGGAAATTTAGTGCAGCTACGCTATCTGCTGGGCGATATACCCAAAAATCTAATTAATTTTTTTTTATCTAAGTTTCCAAAAAATAGTCTTATGGTGTTCAATGCATCTAAAAACATGTAAATACATCGAAAACTGGAAATCTAAAAGTTTCCGATTCCAATACTTTTTTCTCTTGCTTTGTGTAGAAGAAAATAATATATATATGTGGTTTTCTAATTAGATAACATTGCTTGCTTTAGGTCATATTATTGGAAACATGAGGACCTGTGTGCTAGCGTCCACTAAACCTAGACATATTACATGTCTACGTTTAGCGAACACATTAAGGTCTTCTTATATGGTTTACCGTTTATCGTGTCTTCTACAGACCCTGGGGCCATGGTTATACGCATTGTAGTTACTGACAATCTTCTGGCATGGCGTACATATCGAACTATCTAGCGTTTCTATATGTACCCAGGGTGTGTATCAACCAGGTGTCTCTTGTGACACAGCGTATCTTCAACTGTGGCTGCACGTCATTATTGGTTATCATTTGGAAAGTGAACAGTGAAGCGATGGCCCATCATCGCGTTCTACATCAGACTCAGATATGTCTGCTTTGTGACGATCGTAACAAAGATGTTTACATAACGTGTTGTTTTATAAGGCCTGTCAGGGCAGTATATAGCACAGCCACTTATTCTACTTGCAATGCAGTTCATACCCGCTTTTGTTTAACGACGGTCTTAGATCTCTTCAGATGTTTGTCGAACTCAGGGAGCCTCAGCTCCAACAATATGTATATATATATAAGTTTTCCCTCTTCCCTTTCACTTGACCTGGGGTGTGAGCTGTGGTTTATACCAATGTAGGTACAATACCTTACTTCTTCTTTCGGATGCAGGGAGCTACAATTACTTTTCTGACTTTTTGTTGACCAATAATTGTTGCATTGCTTGGGGCTATACAATCTCATGCGATTGATTTTTCTTCCTGAGAGATTCGTTGTGGTAATCCTTTTGATTCCTTATGCGAATGTTATTTAGTTATAGGTGCCCATGGCGACGGATGACGGTAGTGGTGTGATAGTATGAACGATGCTGATGACGCATGGCAACAGATGGTAGCTTTTTCCGCAAGTGGGTTTAACACTTCAGTTTCCTTTTGGAAAACAAGGAAAATTGATACCGAATTTCTTTGACAGAACCTGCGGACCGCATGTACCCACTAGAGTCTGGTCCAGTCAAAGCTCAGTCTGGTTTGGGAATCTGGACATTCGTCTGAAATTCTGCCTCTCTACAAATATGAATACTGAACTCTATGATGTGATTACTGACATTTTTGTTTTTAGTAGGATTAGATAGTACTATCTTTCATCACGTGTCTTTCTGTAAAGTAGACTTTAAATTGGCTGTTTTATGTTTGAAAGGAAGGAAGGTATACTACGTGCATAACTGACAAAACCAGAAGTTCCGTATGCAACTGTGATCTTTGTTAATGACGAATCTTTTGTCTCACAAGAAATTAAAACGCTATTTCTGGCAAGAGAAGTGTTTAAAAGAAAGGAGACACATTACAGTGTTCAACAATAAGTACCATAATAAAGTTCTCTTTTTAGTGTTTTTTACAAAAAGCTAATATGCATTTCGGTAATTTGGATTTTACAAAACAGAAAATTGCTGATAAATAAGGTTTCACAAGCAAACAAATTAACAACAAGGAAAAGATATTGTGGAGAAAAAATTCATTTTTTTACATTTTTTTTTCTGGTCAGTAGAACATAAAAAAAGTTATCTCAGAAAATTTCGGGGGGGGGGGGGGGGGGGGGCTCGAGCCCCCAGAGCCCCCCTCTGGATACGTCCCTGCCAGAGGGCAAAACAATATTACAGGATCCCAATTCACTGGATCAGGAACAGTTGCACAGGGAAGTACTGCATCATCCTTTGCAGGTTGGTTTTGGGATAGTTGCTCCTGGTATCAAATTTAGAGGTTCCATTCTATTGTCCAATTCCAATGTCAAATTTTGCATAAATGTCGCATCCAGATAACCCCAGTCATCATTACAACCTCAAACATTGTTTTACCTCATTAGTGTTTGTTTCACCGTTGGACGAACCTAGCAGTCACCTAGTTACAGCACATAGAGTACAATTGTAATTTCTATTGTATTAGATGTCTTTCAAGTAAGACTAAATTTAATTACACAATATTATTTATAGTGAATATTGATTATAGACAATATACAGGGCTACCCAAAATTATATACTACTAATGTTATTAATGGTAAATACTAAATAGTAGCAACTTGATAGATTCAGTCTCCCTTTTGTGATGAGATGTCGCCCTCTGATAGTTTAAAGCAATGGCAATGTTATGGTGATAAGAATTGTAGAAAA